>CM076910.1:10272653-11734576 GCA_039519145.1 Kokia cookei
TTATAGAAAATCTCAATCTATGTTTCTTATTGAATGTCATGCATGGGGCAACGTCGAAGCAAAGATTTATAACGTTCCTATGTAGTGTGATGATTCTTATCATCCAGCTGATGATAAGCTGTAATATCATTTTAGAGACGAGCATTGATTGTCGACGGGTTAAAGCACAAAACAAACTGTGGTTCTAGTGCATTCCAAGAAGTAATTGAGTCGATAGGTAGCCCAAGGAACCAAGTACAAGCTCTTCCCTACAAAGAATAAGGAAACAATTTCATTTTCAAGGCGTCATAAAAAACGTCTTGTTGACTAAAGGAAGCACAAATCAATAAAAATGATTTAAGATGTTCTCGTGCATCTTCATGTGGCAGTCCAGCGTATTGCACATTAGAATTCAACATTTGAAACATTACTGGTTTGAGTTCAAAATTTCTAGCTTGGATTGTTGGCATAACAACTCCCGGTTGTAAGTCATCCAATACAGGTACTACAAAATCTCGTATAGTCATGTTTTGTATTTGATCGTCTTGCGACAGCGGTGGGTTTTCAAAATTTTGTGGCATTATCAGGGGTATGGCTACATTGTTTCTTGCTAAAGTCATATTCCTTTGTTCTTGAAGTCTCTTCTGAATGGTTCTTTCAATTTCTGGATCAAAATCAGTAATAAACTCCGAATTCCTTCGGGTCATAAAACACCTAAAATAAAACTGTGCAAATAGCGACAAAAAGAAAACAAGTTAGTAACAGCTAAATATTAAATAATAAAAACAAAGTGCAAAAACAAAAATAAACATCAAACGAACATCAACCACGGCAACGGTGCCAAAACTTGATCGGTTGTTTAACGTCACAACAATAATGTTCAAGCGTACATTGTCGATGCAAGTATAGTAGATAGATATGAGTTTATCGGATCTCGATCCCACGAGGATGGTTGTCTTTTGTCTATCAATGTCAGTGCAATAAACAGATAAAAATGAGATAAATTGTGAGAATGGTTGTCGGAGCAATAAATTGAAAATAAAGACAAAATCTGATAATGATAAACTGGGATCCCCAATGTGAATGTTCAACAGAATGCTAAGTGCTCGCAAGATGTAAAAGGATAGGTGATTGTCGATGCAATACGTGCAATGAATATTTTACCAAGCTTTACTTCTATATTTGACTTAAGACTTAAACATGCACATTAATCACACCTTCCAATGATGGCAATACAACACAAGTAAGAACAAGTGAATTAAATTCCTCTAATCCCTAAACAACTTATGTTGTCATGCTTGTTAACTTGAACTGTCACTACACCTTCTGGTGATAGTGACCGCAATATCACTTCCGTGCTAAAAACATTCAAACCTAATGATTAAATAGTAGAAGCAAGATTGAATAAAATAACATTTAATCTAGAAATTATGTGTACTTCCATACAAACATGATGTAATAAATAATCACCAGCATTTAGAAAAGAAAAGTAAAAGAAACAAGTGGAGAATACTATTCCTAGACAACTCGACTTGCTCTCTCACTTCCTTCTTTGTCGCACTTAGGGCTCCTCATCAAGAGCTGATCTACATTCTTCCTAACGTCAGTTCACTCGTGAGAGCCTTAAGCCTCCATAATCGAAAGATTCAAAAGTGAGGTTGAAGAAGACTATACACCCAAAAAATCTCTTTTTCTCTTTCCTTGTGAGTATTTATATCCTTCTAAATTGTGCAGGTGTCCTTTCATCAGAATCAACTTATCACTGGTCGTACAAGTTGGTTATACTAGAATAGACAGCTCACAGATTTATATTCTTATCCGGACAGCTGTTGGATGCGGCTACAATCCTGGACGGAATCTGAAAATACTCATGCAGCGACATTAGTACCAAAACATGACAAAATTAAGGGTAAGTAGGCTAAGGCCCATTGAGTCATAAAATGCAATTAACTAAACTAAAAAAATGCTAAAATATGTGCTAAAGATAACTAAATGGGAACAACTTAACGAACAAGTAGGGAGAAAACAATGGTTCTTTCTAGCACTATTAGTTATTCACAGAAATCGTTCTTTAATCTGTAATAGATGGATGAAAAACAATCTCTACTTTATCAAACCAAATAACTACTCAATCCTTCAAACTGAAATGGTGAATAAAAAGCTTAAAACTTCTCACTCTAATGAGGGGTACCTATGGCAGTTAAGACTTGGTTATATTAACCAAGAAAGAATCACTAGACTCGTAAAACATGGTCCTTTAAGTATGCTTAAGGAAGTTAGTCTTCCACAATGTGTATCTTGCTTGGAAGGTAAAATGACTAAGAGTTTCATGCAAAAGTGAAACCTTTGATAAATTTCAAGAAATTCATTCGAAACTGGAAAAGTAATTAGGTTTATCCATAAAGAATCTTTGGTCTAATCGAGGTGGGAAATACTTGTCCAACGAGTTCTTAGGGTACCTCATAGAGAAAGAGATTTTATCCTAGTTGACCGCGTCGGACACTCCACAACAGAATGACGTAGCTAAGAGAAGGAATAAAACCTTTCTTGATATAGTTCGTTCAATGTTAAACTATTCACAACTCCCTGCTTCCTTCTAAGGATATGCGATTCAAACAGCTTGCCATATTCTGAATGATGTGCCAACCAAATTTGCTTGTAAGACACCTTATGAAATTTGTCATAGAAGGAAACTTGCTCTAAATCACTTTAGAATATGGGGTTATCCAGTACATGTTCTGGATAAGGATGCAAAGAAGTTGGAGGCACGAACAAAGTTATGCATGTTTGTAGGATATCCAAAAAGAAAAAAATTATGGATTATTCTACAATCCGAAAGATAATACGATTAAAGTTTCTACTCATGCTACTTTCCTTGAGGAAAGCTACATGGATAACTTTAAGCCTCGAAGTAAAGTGGTACTTAAGCAACCTTTGGGAGTTGTAAAACAATCACCAAGTTCGATTCTCGAGAAAATTGTAGAAAGACCTATAAATAATTAACAACATAGGGGATTTCATCATAGTAGGAGAGTTTCTAAGAAACCTGACTTCTTCATATGTGATGGTAGTATTGCTGGTACCATCGGTACGTCCCGTGGTGCAGCGAAAAAATTATTTCGATGATCCTCAACCATGGATCCATGTACGAGAAACGAAAACGGGTTGAAATAAGGTTGAAGGTATACCTTCTTAACTGAAAAAGGTTAAAAAGATGTTGCTGATTCGATGTCTTTCGGAGATGTCAATTCCAAGACACAACAATAATGTCTCGGCCTCTACGAAATCCACCTAATCAAAGAACGAACATTAATATTCTCTTGAACTTTTTAGAGAGAATCTTAAAGAACGGTTGTTAGATCTTTTTTTGTTTTTGTTTTGTTTTTTGGTAACCCTAACACTCTCAGAGATTGTTTTCCTTTTATTTTCTTTAATATTATATCTCAGAAAATAAAATCGAGATTATTCCCTTATTATTAGAAAAAAAAATGGAAAGTTAAGAAAAAGATTATATTCTTTCCAAACCAATATCACTTTTCATGTCCTTTTATATTTTGACGGAAATTATTATAACTTTTTATATTAATAATTTCGATAAAATATATATAATTAATATTTTGTATGAATCAAATTCATAAATTAATTTATCTATGTTCTCTATTTGTGTACAACAAGTTTGAACATATAATGTGTTTAACATTTAACTATCAAATTAAATTAATTCAATATTTAATTCATGTGACAGTAAATACAATATCAAATGTATTTGGATTTGTTCGCTTCAACTATAAGGTGTGACTCTGCAGGATCTTGTAGCGGGTAGTAATACTAGAACATTTCTAACATTACAAGCAATGAGTGACATCTAGCAATGCATTATTACTACCCAAATTACAAGAAGTCATGATTCGACATAACCTTTCTGTGATAATCTTTTCATGTATTATATATTATTTTATCTTTAATATCTAGATTGCACACAAGTCATGGAGTAGTCACACTTTTATACTCCAATCTCATTTTTTTTTATTTTCTAAGTAGACTACAATAAACAAGTAAGTGTGATATCTCATATAAACTTATTCGAGCATGGCAATGCATTTTTAGTCTCACTCCATCAAGAAACCTAAGATATTGCTCCTATTATGTAGGGGAATAAATCCTATATTGATCAACCATATCCCACTACATGGATTGTGGTATATCTAACATCAGCCTTTATAGTACAACCTGTTACGATAAATCTTTGACTGTATCAAAATATTTGACTCATGATGTTGGGACAATGATGATCTCAAGTCTAAGGATCATATACATAGTTATCACTATGAGTAATATTTTTGACTATTACATAATAATCCAAGAAACATACTTATGGTAGGTCAGTCTAGTATGTTGTTCTCTAACACATACTCATGTATTGATTTTGACATCCCTATTTCAATGATAATACTTTGTCATCAATCAACTACACATTAGTCTTAATGCATTATTGTTATCCAAGGCCAAAAATACTTGACTAAGAACCTTTTAAGAATATTCATATTTTTCTTAAGACTTTATTACAATTTATTTTATTTATATACACAGAAAAAAACTAAAATAATAATGACAATGTCTTATATTAATAAACAAAGTAAAACAAGTATGTAATTACAATAACCTTGTGATTCTTCTTTGGGCATACTATAACAAGTATTTATAATACGAAAGCTAATAATGAGGATGATGATCCACACACTTACGAGGAGGCTATGCAGGATGTTGATTCCAAGCTTTGGAAATAGGCCATGGATGGCAAGATGGATTCTATGAAATCCAATACGGTGTGGGAACTTGTAAACTTACCGAATGGGATTAAACCCATAAGGTGTAAGTGGATCTACAAGAAGAAGAGAAATGAGAAAGGGAAAGTGGAAACACACAAAGCTAGACTTGTAGGGAAAGATTACACACAGAAAGAAGGCATCAATTACGATGAGACCTTATCTTTGGTAGCATGCTTAAGTCTATTTGCCAATTCTTATCCATTGTCGCTACTCTCGATTACGAGATTTGACACAAGGATGTCAAGACAACATTCTTGAATGACTATCTTGATGAGACCATATACATGACTCAACCCATTGGCTATGTTGTCAAAGGAAAGGAGCAAAAAGTTTGTAATCTGCTAAGATTTATTTATGAACTTAAGCAGGCGTCCTGCTCTTTGAATAAAATATTTGATAGAATGATCAAGACTTTTTGGTTTAAGCAAAACACTGATAAACCTTGTGTTTATAAACATATAAAGGAAAAAAAGGTGGGTTTCCTTATTTTATATGTTGATGATATTCTACTTATCAGAAACGATTTAGGAGAATTATCATTGGTTAAACTGTTGTTAGCTCAATAGTTTAAAATGAAGGACTTGGGTGAAGATAGTTATATTTTTGGAATTCAAATCCTTAGCGATCGAAAGAATAAAATAATAGCTCTACTACAAGCTTCATACATTGGTAAGGTATTGGAACGTTTTGTAATGATCAATGTTAAACCAGATGCTCAACTGAATGCATTACGTTTTCATCTTTCTTTAGATGATTATCCTAAGACAACTGATGGTATTACAAATGAAATATATTTTCTCCCTAAATTTGGGTATTAATTGTCTCTTTTGTAGCATATTTAGCATGCATAATAGGCAATTACATACTTATTTTTTGTATTTTCTAACTCATTGTTGTTTGGTTTAAATTCTAGTTATTTTTACCTCTTTTTGCACTAATGTCGCCGCAATCAGCCGATATATTGCGTCTTAGAATTGTCAACGCAGGAACTCATCTCAGAATATCAATGCTGGAAGAAGAATGCAGCCACAAGTATAGCTTGGAATTGCGACCAAAGATGTCAACGCATTTAAAGCTTTACTTTTTTTGAGTGAATTCAAGCCACAAGCACACCTAGAAGCACCAGCGCAGGAATTCACACGTTGTCGTCACAGTTAAAGATTTCAGATCGCGACTAGAGATGCGGTGACAATCTGTAGAGTTCTAAAGATCACACCAAATTTACGTGAGTGCACAACTGGAATTTAACTAACTGTGATAGCTGTAATTAAATTTGGATTTGAGAAGAGATGTCTAGGAATGCAGTGACATTTTGCTGACAATTTGTAAGCACAATTTATAAACTGCATCGACATCTTACAACAGTCCAGTAAACAAATCAAGTCTGTATAGCTGTCAATAAAAAACTTTTACAGTTGTACAAAGTTGTTGGATCTCAGAATGGAGAAAATTTGTAAATTTTTGAGCTTATAAATAGAGGAAAGAAGAAGGAGAGAAATATCAAGAAGTGAAGAATTTATATCCAAAAATCTCTCAAATCTTCAAGAAAGCTATCATAAAAGCTTTACGTCGGAGGAGGTTGACCTGATGGAGCAAGTGAGCAGCAACTTCTGACGAGGAGGGTGACATTGTAATTGGCGGATAGATCTTTGTCGCAGCCTGAAGGACAAATCAAAGATGTTCTCGTCCAAGTAGATAAGTTTGTGTTTCCAACAAATTTCATTATTCTTTATTGTGAAGCTGATAAGGAGGTACCCAATTTTGGGACGACCATTTCTTGCTATGAGACGCACTCTTATAAACGTATTCAAGGGCGAGTTAATCATGCGACACAATGATGAACACGATACATTCTACATCTTTGATGTAACTCCCTACAGGAATAAAGAGCAATGTCACCATATTGACGTACTAAATGACTTAATTACGAAAGAATTTAATGAGCGAAGTACAACAGCTTTAGAAGAACTTACGGTGACAACTGAAGATAATTTTCTACCTGAATACGACCTCAAGGCTGAAGCAAATATGGTTGAGCATAGACATGGTTGGCAGATGGAATCCTTAGATCTGACCAATAGAACAATCCTTGTATTTAAGCAGTCTATTGAAGAAGCTCTAATTTTGGAGTTGAAACCATTACCAACGCATTTAAAATATGTTTTCCTTGGTGACAACGATACCCTGCTAGTAATTGTCTCCGCAAATCTTAATGCAAGTCAAGAGGAGAAATTAATCAGAATACTAAAGTAACATAAGCGTGCCATTTCTTGGAGCATTACGGATATCAGAGGCATTAGACCATCTTTCTACATGCACAAGATCAGGCTGGAGGATGAGGGAAAGCAGTCCATCGAACAACAACGTAGATTAAATGAGAAAATAAAGGAAGTTGTAAAAAAGAGATCATTAAATGGTTGAATGTCGGCATTATTTACCCAATTTCTGACAGTACATGAGGGAGCCCAGTCTAATGCGTTCTAAAGAAGAACGATATACGGTGGTAAGTAATGAAAAAAAATGAATTAATCTTTACTTGCAGTGCTACAAGTTGGTGAGTTTGCATGGAATACCGCCGTTTGAATGCTGTCACAAAAAAAGATCACTTCCCTTTTCCCTTCATTGATTAGATGCTGGACAAGCTTGCTGGTAAGGCCTATTACTGCTTTCTTGATGGATATTCTGGCTACAACCAGATTGCAATTATACCGGAGGACCAAGCAAAAACAACTTTTACTTGTCCGTTTTTTTGCTTGTCCGTTTGATACCTTTTCCTTTCGTTGAATGCCATTTGGTTTATGCAATGCACCGACCACATTTCAAAGGTGCATGATGGCAATATTTTTTGATATGATTGAAGATTCGTTGGAGGTATTCATGGATGATTTTTCTATTTATGGTCACACTTTTGATAAATGCGCTGACAATTTAGCTTGAGTTTTGAAGCGATGTGAGGACACTAATCTGGTACTAAATTGGGAAAAATGCCACTTCATGGCAATTGAAGGCGTTGTCCTTGGGCATCGTATTTCTTGTCAGGGCATCGAAGTAGACAAGGAAAAGGTGGAGATTATTGAGAAGCTACCCTCACCTACTAATATCAAGGGAATAAGGAGTTTTCTCGGTCACATAGGATTTTATTGACGATTTATCCAAGATTTCTCAAAAATTGCAAAACCTCTCTGCTCACTATTGGAGCAAAATAAAATGTTTATGTTTGATGCTGCTTGTTTGGAAGCATTTGTAAAAATTAAACAGCAATTAGTAGAGGCACTTATTGTCGACGCACCGAACTAGTAACAACCATTCGAAGTTATGTGTGATGCGAGCGACTATTCAGTAGGTGCAGTGCTTGGGCAACGCAAAGACAAGGTATTTCACACAATATATTATGCTAGTGAAATTCTTACTAAAGTGCAGGTCACTTATACAACCACAGAGAAAGAATTCTTGGCAGTAGTTTTTGCATTCAATAAGTTTCGTTTGTATCTTATCGGTACAAAAGTTATAGTATATACTAATCACTCTGCATTGCGATACCTCTTTGGCAAAAAATATGTCAAACCCAGGCTGATTCAATGGATCCTGTTGTTACAAGAATTCAATGTTGAAATTAAAGATAGAAAAGGATCGAAAAATCAGGTAGTAGATTATTTATCTCGATTGGAATCTGGGAGTGAAGATGGAAATACTTCACAGACGAGAAGCTCTTTTCTATCGATGCATCCCATGGTATGTGGATGTTGTCAATTATTTGGTCTGTGAAAAACTACCACTAAGTGCAATTGGTCATCGAAAGATAAGATTTCTTCGAGATGCTACAATGTATTATTGGAATGAGCCATATCTGTTCAAAGTATGCGTCGAAAATATAATTCATCGCTGCATTTCTGAAGAAGAAATGTTTCCTATCCTGAAGCATTGCCATGATGCGCTTTATAGAGGTCGTTTTGGTGGTGCTAGGACTTCTGCAAAGGTCTTTCAATCAAGATTTTATTGGCCAACATTGTTTCGAGACTCCCACAATTTTGTTCAACAATGAGATAACTGCCAGCACACTAGATCAATATCTCGATGCAACGAAATGCTGCAACAGCCTATTATGGAAGTTGAACTTTTCACTGTCTGGGAAATGATTTCATGAGACCATTTCCTAATTCTTTTGTAAATGTTTATATTCTGGTCGCTGTTGATTATGTATCAAAGTGGGTCGAAGCAATTACTGTCCCTAAAGATGATGCTCGAACAGTGTTAAAATTCTTTCACACACACATCCTCACACGATTCGGCACACCTAAAGCATTAATCAGTAATCAAGGCACTCATTTTCATTGCAATCAAGTTGTTATAGCATTAAAGTGTTATGGTGTTAAACATCTAATGGCAACCACATATCATCCACAAATGAATAGCCAAACTGAAGTATCTAATCAAAAAATAAAAAACATCCTTGCAAAGGTGGTAAATCCATCCAGACGCGATTAGTCTTCAAGGCTCAATGATGCATTGTGGACGCTTCTCACAACGTACAAAACACCATTAGGAATGTCACCGTATCAGCTTGTTTTTGGTAAATCCTGTCACTTGCCTGTGAGACTTGAACATAAAGCCAAGTGGGCAATTAAGCAAGTGAATATGGATTATGATGCTGCTGGACAAAAGAGATTATTAGACATTTCTGAATTAGAGGAGATTCAAGGAAATGCGTATGAGAATGCTACCATATACAAAGAAAAAACTAAGAGATGGAATGACAACATTATCTTACAATGATAATTTTCTGCAGGTCAGTTAGTACTTTCATTTAATTCACGTTTAAAACTGCATCCTGGAAAATTACGCTCCAGATGGTCAAGGCCATTCGAAGTTGTCGACGCATTCCTCATGGTGCGGTGAAAGTTAAAGCCTTAAATGATTGGCACCAATTCAAGGTAAATGGCCAAAGTTTGAAGCACTATCTCAGCCCAAACGATCACGAGCAAAACGAGACCATTAATTTGGTCCATTTTCTTAACATGTCATTACATTTATTCTATTTACTTTTTGTATTTTATTTTATTTCAATTACCTTCTTTAGTTCTTTTGCAGGAATAAAAGCTATCCTTTTTGTCAACGCACAGAAAACACTACTTGTCGACGCAATTTACTTGTTGACTCATCACAGTGAAACGTCTCAAGAAAGAATCACGCCAATTGATTCACCCTGTTCCTCAATCGTCGGATCACTTAGAAAAAAGGACAATCTGTGTCATTGTATTTATTAGATGCATAGACAACGTCCTATCCTAAAGTGGAAATCATTATACCTCTTTATATTCATCCCCTATAAAACACCCTATTGTGCCACCGGTGTTCTTCACAACCACAACCACCATTGTTGCTGCAAAACTTTCTTTTCTTCAACTTTCCAAGTTCCTGTGACTTTCATTCTCTTTCTATTATACAATTATGATAAGAACAAGCGGATCCAAAAGTCCTTCTAAATCAGTCGCTAAGTTATCTGCTGCAGTGGCTCGCAATGCAGAGCAGCTGCCATCTAATGAACCAGTGCTGTTTCTCATAAAAGCAGCCAAGGACACTACTTCCACAACAATATGTTGAAGTGTAACTGCCACACAGAGCAAGGATCCTAGCTATCTCCACTACTCACGCTAGGAAAGTAAATCCATAAAACCATCTCACGTTTGGGGTGGGAAAAGTTATGCGACCATCCTGAAGGGTATTCTCCGTCTCTTGTCAAGGAATTCTATGCCAATTTGATAGATAAGGAACAAGAGTTTGTCTTTGTTCGAGAAAGATTGGTACTCTGGAGTGCTGCGCATATCAATGCCTTGTACAAAATTGCTAAGGGAGAAGATGAGCATATAGCTTTCTTAGAACAATTGACGGAAGAGGGTGCTTACTTATTACTGAATGATCTGTGCATTGACGGTGTCGTCTAGACCGACAACCACCTTAACAACTATATAATGCATTGTTGCTTCCTCACGGTTCAGAGCAAAGTTTGGTTCCATTTTATCAACTGCCACGTACTGCCTTCTACCCATAACACTATGGTAACTTTAGACAGAATGTATCTCATACATTCAATTATTAAAGGCCACCGAATAGATGTCAATGCAATCCTACATCAAGAGATTGTAGAAGGATCAGTAAAGCAAACAGGTATTTTTCCATCCCTCTCTTATAACGCATCTATGTTAACAGAGTGGTGTTGTGCCTCGTGAGGGAGAGGAATTCCTAGAAAATAAGGGACCAATTAATGATGTCTCGGTTGAGCACATGACAAGGGGGAAGGAGACCCTTGTGGTGAAAGAAGCTGCACCAAAGAAGGAGAAAGGAAAAGCAAAGAAGGAAGCAAAATAGTCTCATGCCCCCACAATCCTAAATTAGGGAGGAAGATTACAGACATTGAGCAACTGGCTGAGAAAATGAATGTGCGGCAAATTAAACTTATTGCCACAATTGAAGACATGGAGCACCTATAAAACTTATTCTATGCCTACACCAGGGCATGGAATACTGCAATTGTCAACACCTTACGTAGCCTTAGCAAGCATCCTTTGCTAAAATTCTCAGTGTTTCCCCTATCATCAGGGAGGCAACACCATTAACCGAGAAAGCTACTTTGAAAGGGAAGGATCACTCTGTCGCTTCACATATGGTCCATATTTTTTATGATGAGGACCTGGATGTGAATTTAAGGGATATTGAGGAGTGTGTCCCCAATATTTCTAGCCTCTTTGAAGATGAATTTTCTAACAGTTTAGGGGCAAATATGGCTGACAATGAAGCTGCTGCTGATGAGGAGCACACGATCATGGAATCTGTGGGTATCGAGGAGGAGAAAGAAGAAGAAAAGAAAGAAGGAGAGAAAAAGGAAGTTTTTATTGTGAAAAAATTGACTGAAGAATTTTTCGCTGCACCCCACAGTGTGGGTACAACTACTGAAGACTTGGCACCATCTGTTGCGAATCAAGCTAAGTCTATGACAATCAACAATGAGGATTTCAATCCTCTGGCTATAGTGCCCTATGTGGCACCCCTTGCTGAAATTCATCCTTCTGATGTCACTGTCGATGAAGCCAATACACAACCACATATGGAGGAGCAATCTGCCAACCCGGTTGCACCAACAGAAAGAAAATGCAAGCACAAAGATAAGGCAAAGTGTAAGGAGGAGTGCCACAAGAAGAAGAAAAAGACCAAAGTAGCCACATCTTCGGCTGCACATCATTGAGTTAGTTTTCTTTTAATTTGTTTAGTACGTAATTTAGTTGCATATCATGTAGTTGTACTTGCTTTGTCATCATATTTTAATTGTCCCTGCATTTTATTTGTCAACGCATTTACATTGTAGTTGCATTTCCATAAATATTTGTATACTATTGTCATTGTATTGGGGACAGTTCAGACTCTAAGTTTTAGGGGAAATGTATATGGAATGAAAATACCATTGCACCCACATTTTTAAGAAATTATGTGTCCTTTTAGTTTAATGAAAGTATGCAAGGTTATGAAAAATGTGACTAAAATTTTTAATTTCATTTGATGCTTAATTCTTGAATTATTTGAGATGCTAATGCATGAATTGGATGAATGTGATTGAATGTATAATCCTTCTATTTTTGGATGAATGGTTGAAATCGCATTAGTAATAAATGAGTAGTATCATTATTTGAATCTTGGAATAACTTGCCATCTGCAGCTATATATAATTATAACTATTAATAAAAGACACTCCAATGTGGGTGCATTGTGACTTATCAAGGGGAAACACTCCAATGCAAGTGTTAGAAAAAATATCAAGCCAAAGGCTGTCATATATATATATATATATATATAGAGAGAGAGAGAGAGAGAGAATAATAAATGTTGTATTAGTCAAGAGGATTTAAGATTTAAAGCATGATGCTAGCATTACTAAAGTTGCAGTTTTGATTATTCATACCTTTAAATTGTCGGCGTAATTTTCTATCATATGAATATAATTTATACAATAGGATTCGAGAGAATTCAAGTTGCTAGAATGATTATTGCTTTGACAAAAAATTGTTTGCTATGACCTTGCTAGCTTTTGTTTACTTGAGGACAAGTAAAAACTCAAGTTTGAGGGTGTGATAGTATTAGAAAAAACCATTAATTTCCCCTTATTTAGAGTATAATTTATTCCCTTCGTACCATGTTTAGCATGCATTTTTAGCATTTTATATTTAGTAATTGAATTTTCTAAGTCAGTGATGTTTCATGTAATTTTTCTTTCATTTTATTATATTTATGCTACTAATGTCACTAGATTTAGTGTTAGTATGGCATCTTGAGATGTCAGTAATGGGATATATCTTAAATGATCAAAGTAGGAAAGTGTTCAAGGTTGTCACCGCAATTTTAATTCAGAATTATGCCCAAACATGTCACCTCATGAGCATTTCTAGATTGCACTGGGGATTTTACTGTGTGAACATATCTAGAAGTATCAGTGTGTGAGGATATCAAAGTTGTCACAGCAAATTAAAATCCAAATTTGCATCCAGAAATGTCGCAACAATCTGCAACTGCTTACTTGTGTGAGTGTACAATTGGATTAACTAACTTGTACAGTTGCAAGGAAGTTATATCTGAAAGAAAGAGGACACCTGTACTTGGTAGTAAAGATAAATACTAAGGAGAGAGAAGAATAAAGGGGATCATTTAGCTCTTGACAAATAAATTTCATTTTCTCATTTTTCTTAAGCTTGCTTCCATGGCAGCTTAATTATCCTAGAGGGTGAACTGATTGTGAGAAGAAGGTAACATCTGCTCTTGACGAGGAGTGTTCTAAGTATGACGCAAGAGGAGCAGTAGGGAAGAGTTCTAGTAGGCTAGTAATAGAATGCTTCAACTTGTTCTTTATTTCCTCTTAAACGCTGATAAATTCTGATGAACTTAATTGTGTATGGAAGTACCTTTTAAATTTAGATCTAAATTGATTTCTATTCAACTTCTGATATTTGTTTATCTTTGGATTTAATTGCTTAATCACAGAAGTGTTATTGTAGTCGCTGACACTGGAAGGTGCAGTGACAAGTTAAATTAATAAGCAAGACAATGGAAGTTGCTTAAGACACAAAGGAATTCTGGTCACTTGTTCTCGAATGCAAAGCATTGCTAGCACTGGAAGGTGTGGTTAATGTGAGTATTTGGGTCTTGGATAAACAAAGAAGTCAAAGTGAGTAAGATCTCATTAAGCTTAATTACAGCTACAATTTATCTATCATTTACCTTATGGCCACATTTAGTGATTGTCGTCTTATCAAGTCAGGGATCCCCTCATTTTATCATCATTATTTTATTTCTTTAATTTCCTTAATTTTCATTGAAAAAATATCTTCAAATTTCACTACATTTCTTATTAAATTGTCTTGACATATTGTATCACAAATCCACAATAATTGCTTTGACAATTTTGATTCATTTTAATTTTGCAGTCTGTGATTTAATTGCGCTGACATTATTCCTTACAATTCCTTTTATTCTAACTCTAATTGCTTCGACAATTATAGCATCAACAACCATCTCTGTGGGATCGATATCTAATAGCTAATACCTATCAACTGTACTTTTATTGATAGTGTTCACTTGCACCAATTGTTGTGACGTTCATAGTGTGATCACTCTTCATCTTCATCCCTTATAAAATAACTCACTGTGTTGATGCTGTTCTCCATAACCACAACCTCCATTATTGTTGCAAAACTCTCTTTTCTTCAACATTCCAATTTCCTGTAACTTTCATTCTCTTTCTATCATACAGACATGGCAGGAATAAGAGGATCAAAAACCCCTTCTAAATCAGTCGCTGAATCCTCTATTACGGTGGCTCACAACATAGAGCAACCGCCATCCAATGAACTAGTACTGTGTCTTACAAAAGCTGCCAAAGACTGTTTCTATAGCAATATGTTGAAGTGTAACTCCCACCCAGAGCAAGGATTCCAGCTGTCACCACTTCTCACATTGGGAAAGCAAGTCCACTGAACCATCTCGTGCTTGGGGTGGGAGAAGTATTGCGACCATCATGAAGGGTATTCTCCATCCCTTGTCGGGGAATTCTATTCCAATTTGATGGATAAGGAACAAGAGTTTGTCTTTGTTCGAGAAGGATTAGTGCCTTGGGGTGCTGCACATATAAATACCTTGTATAACATTATTGAGGGGGAAGATAAGCATATCGCCTTCCTAAAACAACTAATGGAGGAGGGTGCTGATTTGTTACTGAATGATCTATGCATTAATGGTGTTGTCTAGACTGGCAAGAACCTTAACAACTATACAGTGCATCGTGTCTTCCTCACGGTTCAAAGCAAGGTCTGGTTCCATTTTATCAACTGTCACTTATTGCCTTCTACTCACAACACCACGGTGACTTTTGATAGAAAGTGTCTCATACATTCAATTATTAAAGGCCGTTGAATAGATGTCGGTGCAATCCTGTATCAAGAAATTACAGAAGGTGCAGCAAACCAAATAGATATTTTGTCATTTCCCTCTCTTATAATGCAATTATGTCGACAGAGGGGTGTTATGCCTCTTGAGGGGGAGGAATTCTTGGAAAATAAGGGGCCCATCAATGATGACTCGGTTAAGAACATGACGAGGGGGAAGGACACCCCTGTGGCAAAAGAAGCTGCACTAAAGAAAGAAAAAGGAAAAGCAAAGAAGGAAGCAAAACAACCTCATGGCCTCACAGATCCTCAATTTTGGAGGAGAATTAAAGAAATCGAGCAGCTGGATGGTATTATAAATGACATAGATTTCATCACAATTTAGTGTTTAACTTGTCCCTTTTGTAGTTAATTTAGCATTTATCATTAGCACTTTATACTTAGTTCACTTATTTTCCAGTTTATTGTTCGATAGTTTGAATTCTTGTTATTTTCACATATTTTTGTACTAATGTTGACGCAAGCAGCCGATATATTGCGTATTAATATTGTCAACACAGGAAATTAGTCTAGAATGGAATACTGGACAAGTGAAGCCACAAGATCAGCTAAACATTGCGACCATGAAATGTCGTCGCATTGAAAATGAACCTCAATTGAGAGGAATCAAGCTTAATTCACAATTGGAAGCACCGGACATAGGAATTTCACAATTGTCGCCACAATTATTCTTTCAGAATGCGTCCAACGATACAACAACAATCTACAGATCTCTAAAAAATACACTAGAACAACGTGAGTGCACAGCTGTAATTTAACTAAGTTTGACAGCTGCAAGATCTAGATCTGAATTTGGAAATGAAGGCTAAATCCTGCAACATTTTATAGATTATAAATAGAAGAACAAAGAGAGAAGAAGGTATCGAGAGCAAGGGGATTAAATTTCAAATATTCTGTGTGAATTAAAGATTTGAGCTGGATCGATGAACTGATGAAGCAAGCCTGCAACTACTTCTGACGAGAAGTGCTAGATGCCAAGCAAGAGGAACCATTAGCGAGTAAGCCTAGTAATCTAGAGATGGTAACTTTGTTGTACTCGTTAATTTTTCTTGAATGATGATGAATTATGATGATGTTAAATGAATACGAGAGTATCTTTTAATGCTATATCATTTTGATTCTTACTTTATATTGCTTTTCCGTTTATTCTTAGATTTAATTGCTCTAAACACAAAAGTGAAATTGCAGTACACCAACATCGAGAGATGTGGTGACAGGTTAGATTAACAAGTGGGTTAGGCGAGAGCTGCTCGGGACTAGGACAGACTCCAGTTACTTGTTCTTGGATACACATCATTGCTCGAACCAAGTGGTGGAGTAGTGTATTTGAGTCAGGATTAAGTAGGGAGCTATTGTAAGAAAGAACTCGAAGGGACTTCATTGCCACGACAATTGATCTATACTCTACCTTGTCGACGCATCCAGCGTTGCGACCTATAGAATCAGTGAACCACTTCTACCCTTTTACACTTGATCACTTTTATATTTCTTGCATTTAAACTTTTAGCACTTAACACTCAACACATTTGGATTTATTTTCGATACATTGACATTTAACCTCTGATATTTAGTTCTAATTGCGTTAATAGTAATGACTACTTTAGTGTGCAAATCTAACATAATTGCACTGACATCTTTACTAGCATTATACTGATTTTTAGTATTGATTTCTCCGACATTAAAACATCGAGAACCATTTCCTCATGGGATTGATTTTCGATAGCTCTGTCTATCAACTATACTTACATCGACGTGTGTACACTTGCACAATCATTGTGTCGTAAAAACACCGATAAAGTTTTGGTGCCGTTGCCGGGGAAATTGGCGTTTGTTCGATGTTTACTTTTGTTGATGAAATCAATTTTACTTACTTAACTTTTAACTTCCATTAATTTGTTTATTTTTCTTTTCTGGTTTTAAAGGTATTGTATGTCCACAAGGAGAAATCCTAAGGACATTGTAAGCTTTGATCCGGAGCTTGAGAGAACACTTAGAGGGAGAAAGCAAGAACAAAGGAAGATGGTTGGTAACAACAACAATAATAATCTACCACCACTGCTGTCACAGAATAACATCCTCAAGTGCTGCCATAAGATTTACCACCACCACACCCACAAGAAGAACAAATACAAAATAGGCCAATAAGAGATTTTGATGTGCCTATACTCGATGTTCTGCAACTAGGGGTCGTGAGACCAGCTATTCAGGCTGGTAACTTTGAATTAAAACCGTGATGTTTTAAATGATCAACTCAAATGGGCAATATTCAGGTTTTCTGCATGAAGATGCACGCGAACATTTGAAATCATTCTTACTCTTTTGTGCATCTTTCAGTCAACATGGTGTCTCTGATGATGTCTTGAAAATGCAATTATTTCCTTACTCATTGCAAGGAAAAGCACGAACATGGTTTTTAGGTTTGTCGACTAGATCCATTACATCTTGGAATGCCTTGGCAACACTGTTTTGAGATTTAATCCGCCAACAATGTATGCAAGGTTGCGAAATGACATCACTGCGTATCATCAACTCAATGACGAGAATTTACACACAACATGGGAGCACTACAAAGCATTGCTTCGACGCTACCTAATGAATGGATTTTAACAAGAGATCCAGATTGAGTATTTTATAATGGTTTAAATGCTTAGACAAGGAATCTTGTCAACGCATCTACAAACGATCCATTGCTGGATTGCACATATGATGAAGTTGTTCAAATTCTAGAGAGGATAGCCTAAAACGATTACCAATATTCGATTTCTCGTTCTGCACAGGTGAAAACTAACCTTGGAGTTCTTGAATTAGATGTTATTTCTGCATTGTCAGCGTAGTTATATTCCTTGGCCAACATAATTAAGAACATGAATGGAACAAGCAATATTGCTCCTATACAAATGGCCCAACAAATGGATGCGTCGATATTTTTGTGTGACATTTGCGGCGACAACCATAGCTATGAAGACTGCCCACATCATGTAAAAAATGCATATTATGTCAACAACATCCGAGGGGGTTCATTAGGTAAATCCTACAACAATCATTCACAACAACCTTGGGGAAATCAGAATACATCCACATTTCGATATGGAAATTCTTCAAACCAAGGATGTTATAGGCAAGGAGGTTACAGCAATAGTCAATCGCAGAACTATCATCAAAATTCACAAGTACATCCTTGATCTGAATCGATGCAGTCACATAGTTAATTGCAACCGCAATCGCGATTATCACCACAATCAAGCTTGCAACCACATATGCAAGGATAACCTTATCCGCATCAACAACAGCAATTTGCTCAACCAAAGGTAAACCCTATGACTGCTCTTGAGGCTATGATGCTTGATCATATCACAAGAACTAAGGTGATAGTGCAAGGCAATTCTTCTTCTATATGAGCATTGGAAGCCCAGCTTGGACAGCTGGCCTCTAATCTTAACTCCAGATTACCAGACACTTTGCCTAGTGACACTGAAAATCCTACACAAAGAGGGAAGGAGCATTGCAAAGCAATTATGCTAAGGAGTGGCAAACAGACAGTAGAGACAAGCAATTCTAACAAAAACCATGTCGAAGCATCCATTTCGAAGCAACAACACGAGGTTATAATTGAAGGAAATCAACCGCAAAACACTGCTGAAGAATCGATTGAAGAACAACCTGCGCCTATGGATTGTCTAATTAAGTTGTCAACATAAAAACCACTATCGAAGCAACCAATACATCCACAACAACCCTATGCCACCATACCTTTTTCGTTTCCCCAATGTTTCAAAGAAAAAGTTCATGACAAAGATTACCAAAAGTTTGTTTTTACCTTGAAGCAATTGCATATTAGTATACCTCTAATAGATGCTCTTGTGCAGATACCAGTTATGGGAAATACATGAAGGAGTTGCTATCAAAGAAAAAGAAACTATTCGACATCAAGACGATTACAATCACAGAGGGGTGTAGCGCTATACTCACAAACAAGTTCCCAACCAAGATGAAAGATCCTAGAAGCTTTACAATTCCATGCTCCATCGGAGATCGTTACTTAGGTAAAGCATTATGTGATTTAGGAGCTAGCATTAACCTAATGCCTTTGTCTACTTTCAAGAAGCTAGGAATCGGATCAATGAAGCCCACTACGGTGACATTGCAATTAGCAGATAAACCTCTAGCACAACCGGAGGGACAAATCAAAGATGTTCATGTTCAAGTTGATAAGTTGGTGTTCTTTGCTAATTTTATCATCCTAGATTGTGAAGTTGATAAGGAGGTACCCATTATCTTGGGAAGGTCATTTTTAGCAATGACACAAACACTTATCGATGTGTTTAAGGGAGAACTAGTGATGCACCATAATAATGACCACGTAACCTTAGTGTGTTCGAAGCAGCACTGTTAGGGCCTAAAGAACAATGTCACCACGTTGATGTGTTGGACAAAATTATTTTTGAAGAATTTCATACTAGGAATTCAACATTGTCTGATACTGATGCGGTGACATCTACTGATGATATCCTAGAAGATTGTGTTGACAAAGAGAAGGTGAACAATTGTGAGTTGTGAAGATATTGGCAATTGGAGTCGTTGGATTTGTCTAACAGGATAATTCTTGTTATTGTCAACGCATCCCTCAAAGCAATACAAGAAGAGAAGCTCGTAGTAATTTTAAAAGAACACAAGAAAGCAATAACCTAGAGCATTGTAGCATCAAAGGCATTAGTCCCTCTTTCTGCATGCATAAGATAAGGTTAGAAGACAAAGAGAGCCAATCCATTGAGCAACAAAGACGACTCAATGAGAAAATGAAAGAAGTGGTGAAGAAGGAAATCATCAAATGGTTGGATGTGAGCATAATATACCCTATTTCTGATAACAATTGGGTAAGCCTCGTTCAATGTGTTCCTAAAAAAAGTGGTTTTACTGTTGTAACCAGCGATAAAAATGTGTTGATCCCTACTAGCATCGCGACTAGATGGCGTGTGTGCATGGATTACTGACGGTTGAATATGTCCACAAAGAAGGACCATTTCTCGCTACCTTTCATCGATCAAATGTTAGATAGGCTAGCTGGTAAAGCCTATTATTGCTTCCTGGATGGCTACTCTGGATACAAACAAATAGCTATTGTGTCGAAAGATCAAGCAAAAACCACATTTACCTTTTTGGGACTTTTTCTTTCCGATGAATGCCGTTTGGCTTGTGCGCCAACAACATTCTAGAGATGAATGATGGCAATATTCTCGAATATGATTGAAGACTCACTCGAGGTATTCATGGATGATCTTTCAGTCTATGGACAGAATTTCGACCAATGCGCCGACAAGTTGGCAAATGTTTTGAGAAGATGCGAGGAAACAAAATTGGTTCTGAATTGGGAAAAATGTCATCTAATGGAAACTGAAGGGATTCTTGTACAAGAGGAGAAAAGATCAAGTGTTGCTGAGATGTGTCGACGTAATTGAAGTTAAGAATATCTTAGAAGAAGTTCACGAAGGCATTTGTGGGACACATGCCAACGGTTTCATGATGGTACGGCAAATAATGAGATTTAGGTATTACTGGTCTACTATGGAGGGCGATTGCATCAATTATGCCAAGAAGTACCATAAGTGTCAGATCTATGTATATAAGATTCATGTACCTCCATCACACCTTCATGTCATGACATCTCCCTGGCCTTTTTCTATGTGGGGCATGGATGTCATTGGGCCAATTTCTTCAAAGGCTTCCAATGGCCATAGATTCATCTTTGTGGTGATTGACTACTTCACCAAATGGGTAGAGGCAACCTCATATGCTAATGTTACCAAGTCTACGGTTAGCAAGTTCCTGAAAAAAGAAATTATTTACCGATACGGGATGCCGGAAAAGATCATATCCGATAATGTCTTGAATTTGAACAATAGCATGATAGCAGAAGTTTACGAACAATTCAAAATCAAGGATCATAATTCTTCTCCCTATCTCCCAAAAATGAATGGAGTTGTGGAGGCAGCTAATAAGAACATCAAGAAGATTGTGGCAAAAATGACTGAGACTTACAAAGATTGGCACGAAAAACTACCATTTGCCCTCTTTGCCTACCGAACTTCAGTCAGGACTTCTACTGGGGCAACACCATTCTCTTTGGTAGATGGTATGGAAGCAGTCTTGCCTATTGAGGTCGAAATACCTTCTCTTCGAGTCTTAACTGAGCTTCAACTAGATGAGACTGAATAGATCCAAGCTCGATATGATCAGTTGAATTTAATCGAGGAAAAGAGATTAAAAGTCATTCGCCATGGCCAGATGTACTAGAAAAGAATGATGCAAGCTTACGACAAAAAGGTTCGTCCCAGGGAATTCTATAAGGGAGATCTAGTTTTGAAAAAGATATTTCCATACATAAAGATTTCCGTGGAAAATGGATGCCCAATTGGGAAGGACCTTATGTGGTAAAGAAAGCTTTCTCAAGAGGAGCTCTCATCCTAACAGAAATGGACGGCAAGGATCTGTACAACCCCGTCAATTCAGACTCGATGAAAAAATACTTTGCCTAAAAAAAAAGGTTCAAGATGAAAACTTGCAAAGAGCGTCCTGGAACCAAGGAAATTTTGAGTTGAAAACCCGCAAAGGGCGGCTCAGATCCAAGAACGGGTCCACAAGATGAAGGAAGGTTACAACTTGAAACATCAACAAAGCACTCTAGATCTTCTAGACACACATCTGAGCTAGGGCTGATTCTCAAGCAAGTCGGCGCAGAGTAGCTCATTTTGCGATATCCAGGGCAACTACTTATTCTTTATTGTATACTTGACAATTTTTGACTAATGTTGTTTCCTTTGATCCTCTTTTGAATAGAATTTTCAAATATGATTTTGTTCCTGCACAATTTTGTTCAAGCATTTTGCATCTAAATAACAGGTAATGAACTAATAAATCATACAAAAAGTTGTGAGCATTATTATGGAATTTTCGAAAATTACAGAGGTTCGAAACAAGATCACCAATGGGAAGACAAACTTAAAAAAGAGCAGTCCAAGAACAGCCTAGAAGGAGATTGAGCAACACATCAATGACAGAATTTGGACGGGCGATAGACCATGCTGACTTGAATAATGATAATAATAAATCTGACATTCATCATACACATTCATGCAACTTAGGAGCATTTAATTCATTCTAATCATGACTTTCTAATTTGGGCTTACATAGAGGCCCATAGGAGCATATTTCACAGGATACATCCCCGCCACATGGTGAGATGAATCATTAAGATCACCAAGGAAAAGTTGAAAAGGAGCAAGACTCCAATACCTTACCCCGATCACGGGGCAGATTGTAATTATCCACAAACAGGGATGCGGTCATATTCTTGATAAGATACAGAGAAGTTTACCAACTCAATGCGAACAAATCTTCGACCCACAGCTTCCTGATGAGATACTGAGAAGCAGGTCGAAGTAATAAAATGGTTAGCTTCCTGATGAGATACAGAGAAGAATACCAACTCGAGGCTCAATGCGAGCAAATCTTCAAACCCAAGCTTCCTGATGAGATACTGAGAAGCAGGTCGAAGCAATAAAATGGTTAGCTTCCTGATGTGATACAAAGAAGCGGATTGAAACAAGCGATGCGGTCACCTTCCTGATAAGATACTGAGAAGAAGACCAAATCAAACTCACGCTTAATGCGAACAAATCTTCGAACCCCAGCTTCCTGATGGGATACTGAGAAGCAGGGTGAAACAATAAAAAGGTTAGCTTCCTGATGAGATACTAAGAAGTGGACCAAATTCGTCTTCCTGATGAGATACAGAGAAGTGGATTGAAACAAGTGAGGCGGTCATCTTCTTGATGAGATACGGAGAAGTAAATCAAATCCGTCTTCCTGATGAAACACAGAGAAATGGATCAAAACAAGTGATGCGGTTGTCTTCCTGATGAGATACTGAGAAGAAGGCCAAGTCAATGAAACCAGACTCAAAGACTACGGTGACGAATTTCAATCTCCTTGAAATTTCAAGAGAATGGAGTGAAATTACAGTAGCAAATTTTGTCTTTTTTGAAATTACCTAAGGGCAAGATGGAATCACAACATCAAAGATGTAGAAAGACGGATGCAGCGAAGATTGGCTGATTGACAAAGCGAAAGGCGAGAACCAAAGGGAAATTGGGCAAAATTGGTCTTCTTTTGGTCTTTGCCCCGTCCCTGTTACACAGCAATGAGCAAAGAGGCGCAGCTGTTGAATCCCAATTTTAACCGGACCTGAGTATTGGGTTGGGCCTTTTATTTTAAGATTGATTTTAAATTGATTCAAATTTATTTTTAAATTTTTAAATTTAAATTTGCTTTAAATTTAAATTTAATTAAAATTCAAATTGATTTAGAACTTAGTATTAAATTAAAAGTCCAAAACAAATACAAAATCCAAATTACAATCTTGGACCCAATTTGGCTCAATCCAAAAGACCCAAATACTAACAACCCAAATGGCCCAAAATCCAAAACCCATTTACACCCCAAACCCATAAAATCTGCCACTGTTGCTGCCTTCATTTCAACCTATCAGGACACGCCATGTCAGCATTGACCAGACCCAAGTTCCCACCTCTAGCTTCAACTTGCTCCTGCACCGCCGACTACCATCGCCACCACTGTCATTTTTTACTTGCAAGGAAAAGATGCACATTTAGTTGCAAAGAACAAATTATAATCATTGTGAAAATGGCTATAAAGCTAGAATGAAAGTCTTGTAATTGGTTAAGAACTTTTTTGAGAAATCAATACACGGTTACTGACTTTTGTTCTTACGAATACCACAAATCAATAGCAAGTAGAGATATTGGAATAGACCTAAGGCAACAAACACAAGTTCAAACCGGATCTCAAAACCAGAGTGCATCGAAACGTTCAGGTACAGTTTCAATATGTGTTATTACTATTTGTGATGTATAAGGCAAACCCATTCAGTTTCTATGATATATATTAATGTGTATATTAAGATTCCTACTGTCATCATTTATTATCGTTATTTGTTTCGAAAGTGGTAATAATTATATTAATTTTTTTTAAAAAGGCATTAATAATAAAGATAAATACATTATTTATAATAGACATTAATGGTATTAATATTTTCAACAAATAATAATATCTATAATAATGATAACATTAATAATAAATAATATTAATAACATTAATTAAAAAAGAATAATAATAAAAAAACTGAAAAGACGAAGGGACGAACCTGGTTGCTACCGTCGCCGCCATTGCTAGAGCCATGACCGGACTGTTTAGAACCACTCTATCTTCGAATATGCAAAAAAGGGGAAATCGAAGGAACTGATTTAATTTTGTCAATTTTAAATATATGTTTTTTAAAGATATGGGGAGCTAAAACCCAGATCTGAAAATTTTCATATGAAATAAACTAATAGTTTTTTTTAAATAAAAAGAGAAAGGTCACGAAAAGAAAGAAAGGGAATTAAAAAATGAATTTTTTACCTTGAAATCATGGTCGGCGATCGAAGACGTAGGCAGATGGCGGCACGTGGCGGCCATGCGCGGTGGACGGCGGAGGATTGACCGGTTGGAGTTTGGTCGGCCATGGAGAAAGGAAAAAAAATTTTGAGAGAGTTTTGAGTTTTTTTGAAGAAAGGAGGAAAAAAAATGAAAAAAATGAACTTAAAATTGTTTTTATAAGAGACCAAAACAATGTCGTTTTGGTCTAGGTTCTTAAGCCCCCAAAACGGCACCGTTTTACTTGTTAAACCCATGACCAACCCGATCCGACCCGCCTGGAGGATTCACGTGTTTTTGCGAAAAGGGATATTTATGCATTTGGTCCTTCTGTATTTTTTGATTATTTCAATTTAGTCCTTTTTATTTTTAATTAATTTTAAATTAGCTCAATAATTTTCAAAGCTTTTAAATTTAATCCCTTGACTTTTTGAAAGCATCAAGAGCTGCCACGTGTCATAATTTTGGTTCATTTTTGTAAAAAGTCCCTCTTATTTTTAATTTGTTTTAATTTAATCCTCAAATAAAGTTCTGTTTAATTACAAAATTGGTCCAGAAATTTTTCATGGTTTTCAAATTAGTCCTTTAACTTCAAGAAGCCTAAGGGATTGCCACGTGTCACTTGTTTTTGGTTTTATTACCCTGAAGGTCCCTAAACTGTCTAAAAATTACATTTTTACCCTCGAACTTCCAAAAATTCCATTTTTGACCCTAAAACTTCCAAAAAATTCCTTTTTTACCCCCGAACTTCTAAAAATTCCATTTTTGCCCTCGAAACTTCCTAAAATTCCATTTTTCCCCCAAACTTCCAAAAATTCCATTTTTACCCCCGAACTTCCAAAAATTCCATTTTAACCTCGAAACTTCCAAAAATTCCATTTTTACCCCCAAGCTTCCAAAAATTCCATTTTTAATCTCAAAACTTCCAAAAATTACATTTTTACCCCCAAACCTCTAAAATTTCCATTTTTGACCCTAAAACTTTTAAAAATTATTATTTTTACCTCGAATGTCCAAAAACTCCATTTTCGACCTCAAAACTCTCAAAATTACCCTTTTACCCTCAAATGTCTAAAAATTCCATTTTTAACCCCAAAATTACCATTTTGCCCCTCGGGTATCTGAAAAGTCTCATTTTCAACTCTGATTGCATCATTTTTTCTTCATCATCAATATTTGCATTTAATTTTAATTATTATGCACTCGTATTTTGCATTTTTTATGTTTGCATATAATTTATCTTCTTAATTACCTTACTTCGTGTTATTTAATATTCATTATTAACTGCTTATTCATATTAAATTCACATGTTTGTTTTCAAAATTTTTTCATATAAACTTTAAAATCGAGGCAATATTCTTTTATTTCGAGTTTCGAAAATTTGCGCCTTAACTTACTAGGTGCAATTTTTCTTCAAATCGAAATAATCGAATACCCTTAATCGATGCAATGTTTCCTTATCTTCGATTCTAAAATTTGCGCCTTAACTTACTAGGTGCAACCTTTATTCAATTCGAGATAATCGAACATCCTTTTCCCAAAAATTTTAAAAGTTTTACAAAGGAAAGCTCGTTATTTCTGGATCTTGAAATGTTGTGTCCTAACTCACTGGATGTAACTTTCTTCCTTTGATCACTTTGAAATAGCGGGACTTCCAAACAAACTCGATTTCTTTTAAACTTAACTCATGCATTCAAGGATCGTATTTTAAACTTTATTCAAGCTTTCAAAATTTTACAAACAAGACCCGAAAATAATCAATACAGTACCAATTTTGGGCGTATGAGGGTGCTAATCCTTCCTCACGTGTAACCGACTCCCGAACTTGTTTTTCTGGATTTCGAAGACCTACATGTTTTCAAAACGTTTTAAAAAAAAAAAAAATGTTTTGTGGTGATCCAATCACACTGAAATAAAGATTGGTGGCGACTCCCATTTTCCAACATTAAAATAATTTTCGAAACTTATCGTTTTAAAAAAAAGAGGATGGTTTCGACATAAGATATATTATTTTAGAATTTTGACGAATTTAAAATTTAAATCAAGAATTTTAAAGTAAGATAAATCATAAATCCGACATAAGTTACTTTTGTAAGATCTTGATAGATTCAACGTTATTAATTAAATCTTTTAAAATCATAATAATGATCAAAGATCGAATAAGTTGTAGATGAATTTTAATATTTCTCTTAATTCATTAGTAACTTTTAGGTTTTTTTTTTAGGATTCTAAAATAGAATTAATTTTAAGAATTGAATGTATTTTACTATAATTATTTAAGTATCTTTTAGGATTTTCGTTAGAAGTAAAAATCTCTAATTTAAGTTTTAAATTAGATAAGTTTGACGAACACGTTTTAGTCAAGTTACAAGTAAATCGGAGTAATGATAAAAGATCGAATAAGTTGTAGATGAATTTTAATATTTCTCTTAATTCATTAGTACTTTTTTTAGGTTTTTTAAAGTATTCTAAAATAGAATTAATTTTAAGAATTGAAAGTATTTTATTAGAATTATTTAGGTATCCTTTAGGGTTCTTATTAGGAGTAAAAATCTCTAATTTAAGTTTTAAATTAGATAAGTTTGGTGAACACGTCTTAGTCAAGTTACAAGTAAATTGGAGGCATTTTTTAGAGTTTTTATCTAAGATTTACTTAAGATTTTAGCCTAAATTAAGATATTAATATGCTTGAATAAAAAAATAGCTCACAAGACCCCGTAAGACTATCCTCAGATAGGCGTTGTGGGGGTGCTATAACCTTCCCCCCACGTAACGATACTCCCGAAACCGAAATTTGGTGATGAGATCGAGTCTAGACTTTTAGGATTTTTCGTAGTATTAATTCTAGACTTTTAGACAATAGGTGGCTAACCAACCTAGCCCAAATTGGTTAGTGGCGACTCTACATTAATTTAGGTCGTTCGTGTCTAGCTTTGTTTACGAGGCCCTCGTACTCTTATGTAGGCAACGTTATGACAACACCGTTTTTAGTTTTTAGTTTACTTTGTAATTTTAGTTTCAGAAATGAGATTGTAAAACTCGCATAAATGTTTAAGGAATTTTCTCGACAGATTGCCAATACGAATCAAGTTTCTTTTTCGTTTGAGTATTCAATTATGTGTTTCTATATATCTTTGTTTCCATTATGATTAAGAACACCATGAGGAACTAATTCAATTTTGGGAATTAGGGAGTGGAAGTATGATTATTTAATTGTTGTTTAACAGGGATTTTTACATTCGGATCAATTGTTTGGGAAAGGAAGAACACCAAACAAGCACTAAGCCTGACAACCCTAGAACGTCATTTAGGTGGGAATGAACCTAAAATTGGTATTTCCATCCGTGAACACCTTTTCCCCAAATCGGTTTAGATTGTGACATCTAGCGATAACTAGTCTCTATCGACTTGCTATGCTGGTAGAAGATTGAGAAATCCAACTGAGGTAGTGACTATTTGATTAAAGGAAAATCCCCAAAACCCAACAATTAAAGAACTCATACTGAAGCAACCTAATATCCCCAAAGTCATTTGTCGATTTTTACATCTCAACTCTCTTCTCTTTATTTTTTGTTTTATTTATGCTTTTTGCAATCAAATCTTTTATTATCTTTCGTACTATAATCTCTAAGGTGAGTACTAAGTACTTTTATTCTTTCCAGGGATTTAATTTACTATTGTCTCACATCTTCTTTGGGTATGATCCTTAGAATACTACCAAGTGTTTCATTGTACACACTATATTTACAACTTGACCTGTATACTTGCGGAAGCCTAAAACTTATACCGAACGGGAATACATTCAGAGACGGTCATAGATTGTCCAAAGAAGGTGGTGGATTTTGCATCTGTTGCTACTGTTGTTGCTGACGACAATTCCTCCTAATGATTTCCTCGGGATTAGGAACTGGATCTATTAAGGTCCCTTGGTTTCGAGTCATAAACTAAATTGAGAAGATAATAAAAAATTAGTAAAAATAAAAATAAAAAATGTATCTATAACCTTAAAATTTCCTAATTATTCCTATGGAATGCAAATATTAAAATTATCTATAGACATTGCCTCCTCGGCTATTGTGTCAACAATTTGACTGTCTTTAGACGTACTAACATCTAGAGTGTGAATCCTACAATAAAATAAAGAGTTATGAGGCGATATCCGCAAGTATACGAGTCGAGTTATAATATAAATTTTACAACGAAGTAGATGAGTACTCCAAGGATCGTACCTAAGGGAGGCATAGAACTAGATAACTTCAACTTCTTGCACTTAACAAGATCTAATTAATACTTTAAGTTGGTTATAGTACGAGATGCAAATAAATATTTTGGGGTTTTAATGAAAATGATATAAAGTGCTAAATAAAAGAAATAAATAAATAAATAAATTTGGAAACACAGTTTGAAGAGTTGTTAGATCTAGATATGGGAAATCAACTCGCTTCGGCATGCTTCATCAACTATTGCTTCGAGTTTCTCCTCAATCAACTAGTAATTACCCTAGCAGAATCTTTCGATACGTCTACTAACGTAATGAGTCGACAGAGATTACTTATTTTCGACCTCACAGTCCTACTCGGCTTGGGGTTAAGGTGCTCACCAATGGGCCATACCAAATTTGGATTAATTCCCACCTCGATGACTTCCTAGGTTGTCAGGCCTAGGGTTTGTTTCACGTTCTTCCTTTCCCCAGCAACTGATCCATTGAGAAACCCTACACAACAGTTAAATCATTATGCCTTCACTCGCTAATCCCTCATAAAGATATTTGTTCCGCATGGGTTTCATAAACAATATAATTTTAATATAAAGAATAGGCATGATAAATAAATTGGAACTATAAGGAGTAAGAAAAATTCCTAATTTGTATTAAGAATTGGACGGAATTCCTAAACGTCTATGCGCGTCTACAAATCACGTCTCCGAAGAATAAGAGAACAAAAACGAAATAACTAAAGCCTAAGAAAAAATAACTAAAACCTAAATCTACGAAAGAGGGAATTGTCTTAGGAAATGGTGTGTGTAAAATGAGTGCTCAAGGGTCTATTTATAGCCTTTTGATGGTCGTCATCCTCATCCCTAGGTTAGTTGATGTTCTCGGGTTTAATGATATATCCTTCTGATGGTCGTCATCCTCATCCCTAGGTTAGCTGATGTTCTCGGGTTTAATGATGCATTGTGAAGACCAAAACGCCCTTCACTCGGTGTATTTTTGCGTCCAAGAGTTGATGTCGCTACACACCAAGTCCTGTGTTGCAACATAGTAGGTAGTACACTCCTTTGGTCATGTTTTCAAGGGTTTGTCGCGACATCCTTATGATATGTCGCGACCAAGAAGGCAACTTTAGGATTCTTTAATTCTAGTTCCTATGTTGCGACATCTGTAGTCCTATGTCATGACATAGTGATCAATTTTGGTAGAGATCGCCTTCAAATGGTCTCCTGCACACTCACTAATTATGTTAGGCAACCTTTAGGCCTCAATCGACCTTAAGGTCAATAAAAAACTCATTTTTTCACTTTTTACACATTTTCTTAACTGAATGAAAAACTACTAAATCCTAAGTAAGTTCTAGTAATAATGTTTAATTTCAAGCTCCTAAAGTGTGAAAACTAGTTTAATCTGCTAGGTCGAATTATGACAGATCAGCAATCCACTATCCAAACGATCTAAAACACATTGCAATTCAAGGGGAACATGATTGAAGACTCGAATCAACACTTGAAGTGGTTGCTTCAACTATATGACACCTTCAAATACAACATAGTATCCAATGATGTCGTGCATCTTCAGTTATTCATGTTTTCTCTATGCAACAATGCGGTCAATTGGTTAAACTCATTAGAATCGGGTTCCATTACAACATGGAACGATCTAGTGGAAAAATTTCTCTATAAATTTTTCTCGATTAGTCGAACCATTCAGCTGAGGTGAGAAATCGCCAATTTTAAACAATTTGTAGGTGAATCCCTGTATGAGGCATGAGAGCGTTTCAAGATAATGCTAAGGAAGTGCCCACACCATGGACTGCAAGCATGGCTCTAGATCCAAATCTTCTACAATGGTGTTGATGAAAACATCAAATTGAGCTTAGATGGAGCATCTGACGAATCTTTCATGTTCCATACGTACAAAAAGGCCTATAAAATCATAGAAGACATGGACATGAACTCATACTTGTGGCCCAATTAGAGGTGTATATACAAATCTAAGCCTCCAATGGTGAAAGCGATGAACAAAGAAAACAACGAGGATAGGTTTGAACGAATCTTATAAAAGCTTAACCATTTGGAGATGCTAGTCAAGACAACGAGAGCATAGCCACACTTGGAAAGCCAACCGGAAGAATCAAGCTACCTAAATAATAGGTGTCAAGTTCCATATAATATGTAAGAGATATAAAATTATTTTTTATCGTTGGGAGTTAAACCCTAATAAATGCATGGTATTGAGCTTCATACCTATCGATTTGAGTTTACATATATTTAAGTTTTTACCATTTATTGTAACCCTAATATTAATAAATTACTGTAATGAGTTCGACGCCTACAAATATCAAGTTTACTTTTATTTAAGTTTTCATCATTTACCATAAATCTAATTCTACTAAATGAATTGTAGAAAACTCAACACCAATAAATGTGAAATTTAAGTTGAAACTATATTTTAATCATTTAACTCAACCTAACCATCATAAATTAACGTCGATCCCCATACACAGAGACTTTTTCAAGAACATTTTTTTACCATGCTTATAAATACCTCCTCCCCATTTTGTTTTTCACCCAAGCCAAAGTTGTCTCTCATCATTGTTGACTTCTTAGGTTAAGAAATTCTCCAAGTCCTTTTTACATTAAATTCAATATTTTAAACTGAATTATGGCTCTCTTGAGGGAAATGGATCATATATCACATGATATCATATTTTTTAAAGTTATTACTTAAGCAAGTATTTGTTTATTTGTCGTTTATATTTAAATTTCGTATTAAATTATATTAACATTGAATTTAGAATATTGATTTTTTATTTTATTTTACTTACTAGGTTGAGTAATGAAACCTTCATATTTGAGGTAACGTGCATTATCCAATGATGGACATAGAGCATGCTCAATTTACAAACTATCTAGATGTAGCTAAAATTTTTAATGTGGTTGAAATACCTCCTGTTCCATTGTGATCACCTTCGCTCATGGCCTTGGTGGAAAGACGAAGATTAAAGACTCTTACCTTCCACTTCTCATACAGTGAAGTGACAATAATTTTACAAGATGTATACTTAATCACGGACCTTCCAATAGAAAAAGTTGTAGTCACATGGTTGCTGAATTTGAAGTTATTTAAAGGGAGGCCTAGTGAAGTTCACATGGTTGTGTACATTATTAGAGCTTCCATCGGGGAATCATGTGAGTGATGAAGAGTTTGGCCAATATGGTAGAGTACATATTGTACACGATTGGTGGATTGTTTATGGCAGATAAGTTCAGAAGTCTTTGACATTTAATATATTTGATGTTTCTAGAAGACCTTTGCTCGTGTCCACACATACATTTGGGAGTCCACGATACTGGGCTTCCTCTATTGAGTTTCTAAAAATGCAATCCATGAAGAAACAAGATAACTGAATGGTTGTTGCACTGCCTTGCAAGCATGGTCCTAGAGGTGGATCCATTTATAACGTTCATCTCTTCTCATTCATTATCTTTTTCATTGAAAAGAAGGTAAACATATATTTATATGTAACATTTAAAACGGGTTTTCATGATATTTTTTATAAATATTTAATATATTTGAAGATTTAAGGTCAATTTAGATCACGTCACTTATTATCGAGACCTTGCACAGATTCGAATTGTCATTGATATAAATGTAGCTGATGAGGTTAGTTGTTCGTCCATTTTAGTATTTGTTGAACTGGTCATTATCATCATTTATTATTTTATTACTTTAAATGATTATTTTTAGTTTTGTAGACATTATACTAGATCAACAACAATTAGGTCGTGCTTCCAAGGGCAGTAGCTAAAGATTTATCTTATTATTGTTGTATATGTATTCCATCTTCCGTCTTCAATTTCTCTTTCTTTATTTATCTTACTATTTAATTTTTGATTTATTCACATTATTTTTTGTCTCTCATAATCTTTGCTGTGAATTTTAGGTTTCAAAACCAGATTCTTCCTACCCAAGACATAGGATTCAATCTAAAGCTTCTAAGTTGAATCAAGCTTCCTTTGCAAAACAACTTTGAATAAGTTGTGGGACTTGAGTGGACGCCATCCTTTTATCATTTGGGATTGGATTTCAAGCCCCTTGGAATCCCTAAACTTGTGCTTCATCAAATTTCTTGCTGAATTTTTTTTGGATGGCCCGAAACTGTTTTTGCCCAAAAAGTTACATTGAGAGAAAATATTTCCAGCTAAAATTTTAACACTGTACTTTTGGCATTAGGTCACAGTGAAAGAAAATATTTCCTGGTGAAAAAAGAAGAAGAAAATCGAAAATTTCAAAAAATAAATTTGTGGTTGGAATTTTCTTCCCAAAAGTTGTAGATCTTAAATTCATTAATTGTGGAGGCATCCCACAAAGTTTCATGATTTTAGCAAGTTGGGAACATCGAGAATTAAAAATTAAAGTTGTTTCGTAGTTTTTCAGGGTTTTTGGTAAATCTGAGTTTTTCTTTGACTTTTAGCCTAGGATTTCTTTTTTGTTGCTTTTTGTTGATTCTTTTATGCTAACAAACACATTCTCTTTCCTTGTGTTGGTAGGAATGAAGAAGTTGCTCTTTCCTACCTCTGCGAGGCTTAATTCGATTTATGTCAAGCTTTTTTCGGCTTCTTTGAGCTTAGGATAGTTTTTGCTAGTGAATGACTTCCCTTAATTTTGGATATATTTTGAATAAAATTAGAACTTTAAGGATTAACTTAGATTCTCATTATTTTCTTTTGATCCTAAAATTTCTAACCCTTTTTTGAGAGCTAACGATGTGATTTGCTTTATTTGAGTGTTTGAGCTTTCAAGTCTAATTGTAGTGGGTCGAAGCACACATAATTGTGCAAGTGACGAGACTGTGGCAAGTCAACCCATAATTACTTTGAAAGATATTTTGGATGAGTGAAAAAAAAACATGATTTGAATGAATTATGATAAGAGCTTGACAAGAAATTCCATAGTATTAACACTCAAATTGATAATCTTACGCTTGAAACATGTATGATATCTACTAAACAGTGTGCTATCACTGACAAAATGCATATTACGAATAAGAAAATTTGAACTATAAATGAATATATGCGCAGTTTGTCTAATTTGATTCAGACTGATAGACATACTAAAACTTCTCCTACTAATGTTTGTGAAACTCGTTCCAATACTTTTGCTGGTACGGATACTAATGCTCATAATGGACAGTCTTCTTTAGTCAAACTAAAATTTTCTATCCCATCATTTTAGAGTAAACGATATCCATATACTTACTGTGGTTGGAAACTATAAACACCCTATAACTCACCCACGATATTTACTCCTCCCAAACCATTCAAATTTGGAGTTGAGGTGACTGAATGTCATTGGTTTGGTTCAAAACATCACATAGGTTCTTAATGTCCAATCCACTAACCATCCAAAGAAGAAAGTAAGTCTAGACCCCAAAGACTCATTCAAGATACTTTTTTTTCACAAACAACTAGACCTCAAGAAATTAAATGTTTTTGATGTGGTAAAAGAGTTCATCAAGTTTTCAATGTCCGATTATATACCTGCCTAAAGAAGAATGCCATTTCAAATTTGTGCCTATTGTTAAGTCTAGATTTAGCATTTCCCTTGTTCAGATGATCTATTTTGACTTCATTTATCTAGCATGATTTATCTTTTGATGCTTTTGAACATGTTATAATAGACTAGATCTTATCAAACTTAGTCATTTTTGTTTTGAGAACATATTTTGCTTCATGCATTACATTCATCTTACTCACACTATACATGTTTATGCATATAAAAAATTTAGGAATAGTTTTGGAGTCATTTTAGGACCCTTAGAAAATTATAGGACTCAAAAATCTCGATTTTGCAATTTTACTGCACTTAGAAAATAGAACTGCAGTTTGAGATCGATACCAATTTAAAAATATTGATACTTTTATAAAAATATCGATATCACAAAGGTTTTAAAGGTACCTATTGCTGTTAGTTTTCAAAAATTGTTTCAAAACCTAAAGTTTTCTCCCTTTTTATCTGAAAACCATCTCCCAATATTCAAAAATCTCTAAAAAAATTATTGTTTTCTTCATCAAATTTTGGCTTCTAAACACCTCCAAACATCATTTCAACAATATTTGTTTAACATTGCTTAAGATTTTTGCCTATTTCAACACATTTGAGGTAAAACCCTAAAATTTTCAACTTGTTGATTTTGTTAAATGTAGGTTGAAAAATATTGTTGATGGTTTATTGGGTTTTTATGAATAATATACATTGTATTTTGTTACAGGAGGTTACCTATTTCTAAGGTTTTTGTTAAAATTTTTACTCAAAACCCTAACTCAACAAGTGTTTGATAAAATTTCTCGAAGAGATTTTTTTAGTGTTTTTCTAAGTAGTTAATTGTTAGAATGGTCCCAAAGAAGCGTTCTAGGACTAGTGCATCATCCTCTAATCCTTCTAGTGAGTTAGAATAGTCCTTTAGTGAATGTTTTCAAAACTATCACTCATTATATCATTTTAACTCTAATTTTGCTTCAAAATGTGTATGGGAGTCTAGGAAAGTTGATGTAGCCATGTTAGAGACTATTAGCTTTTTTTCTCTCCCTATTTTACAAAGTTGGGGATGGATGGCATTTTTAAATATTTCTTTGCCAACTTATTTGAATCTTGTTCGAGCTTTCTATTCAAATGCCAAACTTGAACATGATGAGTCTGGTGATACCATTATTGTCATCACCTCATTTTTAATGGGAACCTCGATTCGCCTCACCATCGAAGAATTTGGCGATTATCTTCATTTGCTTCCAAAAGGAAGTTCCTATGAAAAAGGGCATTATAATCCCACCCTTTTCATTCCATTTGAATTGACATCCGAACTAAATCTCCATGACCGTGTCCTCCACCTAATAGTCACTTGGAACCTTAGACCTATCAAAAAGCATGTCAAGCTTCGAAACATTGATTATTAGTGGCTTGATTACTTTAAATTCGATAGGTGTCCCAACCTCACACTAATAATAATTAATGATATTACTAAAGCTATTGGGAGGGGGATTAATATATATGTCACCCTTCCTCATGGCACATATTTGTCATACCTTTTTAGGCAATTAAGTATTAGTACCTATGGAGACACCCCCGTTACTTCAAACCAACCAATTAGTTATGGGACCCTTCATCATGCGGGATATCATTTCGATGCCAACATCGGTATGTAGGTTAAGAGTCACAATCCAGCGGAACATGCAGATGATGGCATCAATGTCGCGTTTGAAGACATTCCGGCACCCGAGCACGCTTCTCCACTGGCTTCCTCTTTACATGCTGCTTAATCTTCATCGAAAGTCAATAGTGCCATGCTCGATGCTATACATTCCTTGAGCAACGATGTTCAGGGTCTTCAAGAAGAGGTTATCTCATATGGAAGACGTTAATTCTCGACTATCTATTATAGAGTCTCAAATGACGTCTCTCCTTTCATGATTTCCCTCGACTCCTCCTTTCTCCCCTAATCATGATTGATTAGAGTAGCTGTAAGACATGCATTTCATTTTCATAACGTTTGCACCTTCATTTCTTTGTTTATGCCTATGTCTTTGTTTCTCTTGCACTTTATTGATTTATTGGTATTTTGAGATACTTTGATGTTTTTAGTTCATTGATCATTCAATTTTATTTACGTATTGTGATGAATTAATTTCTTTTTTCCTTAAGCTTCATTTGATGTTTGATATAACAAAAAGGGAGAAAAAAGTAAATTAAGGTAAATTGATTGATATTGATTGATATTATTTGATTATTTTGATGTTTGATATAACAAAAATGGGAGAAAAAAAAGGTAAATTAAGGTATACTGATTGATATTATTTGATTATTTTGATGTTTGATATAATAAAAATGAAAAAAAAAGGTAAATTAAGGTAAATTGATTGATATTATTTGATTATTTTTTTATGCTAACTAAATGAAAAATTTGTGACCAATTTTCTTTAAAGTAAAAATGAATGCAAACTTGAATGAAAAATTTTACTTTGGTCTTAAATTCAAAATATCTTTTATTAAGGGGGAGTAATTATTCAAAAACAAATTTACTAAATGTTTTGTTATATCAAAAAAGAAGAGATTGTTAAACCAAACTTTATTTGATAAAATATTTTGATATAATAAATTGAAGTGTTTTTGAATATAAGTTAAAATTGACTAAATGACTTTTCAATTTTAAGTCTAAGAGATAAAATTTTGAATACTTACATTAAACTCTTAGAATTTTTTTGAAACAATTTTAAAATCAAGTTAAAATGATTTTAAACAAGTCAAAATGATTTCAACAAACTTAAAATCATTTTAACACATCAAAATAATTTCAAAACAAGTCAGAATTGCTCCAGGCCAAAGACTATAGATATTTTTTTGGCCAAGTATCGATGATTTTGAAACTATTGATACCCTTAGAAAAATCGAGACCAAACTTGCATTCCCTTTTGACAAAGTCTGAAAAATATTGATACCATTTTTTCAGTATCAATCCGGTGTCTTTTTAACCTATTTGAAAAAGTGCCAATAAATTATTTTGGTATCGATTGAAAAAGGTTGCAATGATCACTGAATTCTTATAATTTATTACAAAAAATATTAATACCCTTTTGTGTGGTATCAATACTCGTAATTGCAAGTGAAATAAATGCTTTGATTTTTCACCCCCAATGGTTATATTCATTACTCCAACAACCTCAATGTTAGGAAATTAATTAGGGAGTATAAAGACCAACTTCTAAAGATTCTACAATAACAAGAAAGCACTTTCAAGCAAAAATAATCAATTAAACAACCTTTGAGCTTAATTCTTTCATATTTTTCTTACATACACTTAGTGAGCTTTATTTCTATTCTTTTGCTCAAGTGTGTTTTATTGTATTTGAGCTTCATTTGCAAATAATTTAATATTATAAGGATTATTTTTTTGTTTGCTTATTTATATCTCTTTGAAAAGATTTATAACTTAAGATTGGGGGTAGAAATTTTGAGAGTTGTAATGTTAAATCTTGTCCTCAAAGGTTGAATAAATTATTAAATTTGAGAAAATCCTTAGTGGTGAAAAATTAAGGTAGTGGAGTAAACAATTAGGACTGAACCACTCTAATTCTTTGTATCCATCTTTTAATTTTCTCTCTTTACTTCCACCAATTTTTTAAAGGGCAATTCAGTCTCCTTTTGGCTATTTCGGTTTGTTCTATCGAACTAACAAAAAATGATAGCGAAATAATAAATAAAATGCACAAAAAAACACCTAGGCAACAAAGCAACAAAAATAAAAACAAAAATAACAGTAAAAATAACAAAAACAATATAAAAAGTAACGTAAAAACAATAGCAAAAAACAACACCAAAACCAGGAACAACAAAAAACAACAAGATAATTTTTATTAAAAATTAATTAATTTATTCGGGTCAAGTCAAGCTCAGGTCGAAACATTTTTACCCAAGGCCCGACTCATTTAAAAAATGGGCCTCCTCTCTTATCCAAGCCCATTTTTTGGACCTATATTTTATCTAAACCCTCTCATTTTTCAGACAGACTTTCGGGTTGTACTAGATGACCCGATCCATGATCAGGTCTACCGCAAACCTAATATGAAATGAAATTATAATGATAAACAAATACCTACATTGGTTTCATTATAACCAACATCAGCCATCATGCCTCTCCCGTCGACCCTCGTACCTATATATACAACTCAATCCTACCAAAACCTCCACAATCGCCGCCTCCGTTTTCTCCAAATCCGAGAAATGCAATGTTTGCATCAACAAAGCTGTCGGCTCCGAATCTAGTTTTTTATGCTGCGAGTCCCTCTCTTGCTGCCATCTCAACGTATCATGCGCCACTGGTGCCAACCACCCTATTATCTCCCCCAAGGCTTCTTTCCACCCTTGTGCCAAACCTTGTTCCCCATCAGTCTCCTTCACATCCTTGCTCAAATGGCCTTTCAGCTTCCTTCTCAAAGCGTGTTTCAAGCTTATTGGCAACATCTCGTACATGTTCTCCCGTGATTCGTTGCTGATGCTTGTTGTTGAGTGGAAACAGCTTTCTGCCATAATGATTACGTTTGCATAATGAAGGGCAAGCCCTGCTGCTCCTACAGTGTTGCCTGGAGCCGATTGTATCAAACTTTTGTTTTTGGGTTTGGTCCTCGAAGCTTTCATGATTGAACCTGATAGACATAGTTGGCCACTGTTGGAACGTCTTGGCCTTGGTTTGTTCCTCGAAGCTTTCATGATCGGACCTGATTTTGAGGCATGTTCCGTATACTTCTCTTTATCTACGAGGAGACAATAACTGGTCTCTGGATAAACCTTCATGTGTAAAGCTTTTCTTTTTGGAATATAGATGCATGAAAGACTTGGAACAAAGGGTCCAAAAATGGTGCATATTCTAGCGTAAATCACGAAGACGATTCGAGCCATTAACCCAACACTTGTATCAAATGTTTGGCTCCACAGGGAAATTTGTCTGAAATGTAGAACCTGTTTTCTTTGGAAATTTATTTTCTTCTCTGATACTTCCAATTCGTTGAGGGCAACCAATGATGCGTGTAGAGCGGATGTCGCATTCGCGTATTTCTCCATCTTTTTAATGGCTTTTCCAACGTTTCTGGAGTTAAAATCAACGTTGCCGACATCAACAATTCCCTGTTTCATGTTGTGGTAAGCGATTTCAAACCTGTTGAGTTCGTTATCGATGCATTGTTTACTCAGACGAGAAACTAAAACAACGGCATGACCCAGATCCTCGAGCTTCTCTTTACACGCAAGGCCAAGAAGATAGCTTTCATCCCTGAAGTTCAAAAACGCAACGGCGAGGGATTTCATGGGACCTTCCCGGAGTTTAAACAACTCATCATCAGACAAAGACTTATAAAGTGCGACAAGGCGAGACATAGTTTTCGCTGCCTCGAAGGCTAAGATTTGAAGCGTGGACTTGTTGGGAGCTTTATCAACCGCTGCACTGAGCCACGCCATGGACTCTACAATCCTGGCAGCGTGTGAGCCTACTCGCCACCGATTGGTATACTGGTTTTGATGCAACCAACGTTGTCTGGATTATTTCTTTTTCTGAGTTGGCTGGTGTGGTAGGATATTTGACTACATTGATCGTAGGGATACTATCCCCAAGCTTCTTCATTGGAACGCGCTTATTATAAATATAATAATAATTACGTGTGTGAATGTAGGACAGAACTAAGGCAAAGACATGGACATTTTCATCATGTTTTACGATTAAGCTTTTCCTGCCGCATGGGACAATATTTTATTTCGGTTTAATTTCGGTTTTAGGTCCTTTATATTGCTAAAATTTGAAATTTAGTCCTTTATTTAATTCTGACATGATTTGATTTATATGTGTTCATGGGCCGGGCCTAAACATGATATTAACATACTTTATGCTTGCTCAAGCTCGATTCAACCCGAAATCTGAGACTAAAATTTTATCTTAACTCGCCAATATTTTTCAAAGATTAACCCAATCTCATTTTATGCTCGCTCATTTTATTTTTAAATTTTAAAAAAATATTTATATTATATTATTTTAATATTTAATAATTTTATACATTTTTTATTTATTGAAATTTTTTTATATAATTATCTTAACATTATTTTAATTTTTTATTAGAGTAGTATTATATATTTAGTATAAGTTTATTTTTTTAAAATGTTCTAAATTACATAATATATAAAAAAAAACATACTATAAAGTATTATAAACCTAAAATGAGCTAGGTCGGGTTCGGGCTTAAACATTCGAGTCCGAGCCCGACCTATATTTTAAACGGACCTAATTTTTTTACCCAAACCCATATTCGGGCCTAATATTTTTATTTAAACCCTCTCAAATTTTGAGTGAACCTTCGAACTTGAACAGGTAACCCGACTCATAAACATTTCTAATTTAATTCATTTACTTTTATAATGTTACTAATAAGTTAACATCCTGCCCTTAAATAAATTCCAGAGATTATTTTGAAATATACTTGATTGAATATAATTTAACTGAATTTTCATGTGGTTCTTATAGTGTGATCAAATAACACTAAAATTTTTTTACATCATCACTTTAATGATGTGTGAGTAAAAGTTTATTTATTTGATGTATTAGTAAAATATTTGACCAGATTAATCATGTAACCAATTTTTGGATTAATTGGTTGGTAATATTTTATTAACTAAATTATTAAAAAAATTATAAAAACAATTGATCAATCGGTACGTATCGATTCGGTAATTAATCGGTTCAAGCTCTTTCTCCGAATCAGTCCAAACCTGTTCATGAGTAAGTTATTTGTCCAGGTTCGAAGGTTGACCCCAAATTTGGGAGGATTTGGGCGAAAATATCAGACCTGAAAAATAGACTTGTGCAAAAAAAATTAAGTTTGTTTAAAATATGGGTCAAGCTTGAACTTGAATGTTCAAATCCAAGCGCGGGCCGATTCAACATGTTTTAAGTTTATAATATTTTATATTATGTAATTTAGAACACATTAAAAATAAATAAATTTACACTAATATATAATACTATTTTAATGTAAACATCAAAATAATATTAAGATGAATATATAAAAAATTTTAAATAAATAAAAAATATATAAAATTATTAAATATTAAAATTATATAAATAATTATTTTTAAAATAATAATATGAACAGGTTTAAAATGGGCTTGAGTTATTTATTTATTTATTTTTGCAAGTATGAATGAGTTTGAACAAAATTTTAAGCCTTAATTTCAAGTCAAACTGAGTTTGAACAAACATAAAATTTATTAATATGATACTTAAACTTGACTCGAACTGACCCATGATCACTTCTAAATCAATTGACCTGTCATTTCTCGATTCAACTTAATTCGCACAACCTTGGTATTGTTATAAAATAAGTAAACTATATTACAATAAGGCAAAGAGATTATTTTTAACATATTAAAGGGACTAAAATCAGAATTAAACTTTTCTTTATGGTTTTGTCGGTTTTTGGAATTTAGGGTGGGAAAGGGTTTTCTTAGTTCAGACTTCACATCAACTGTCCTGCACATTTACATTGATCGGGTTGTTAATTTCTAAATATTTTAATACTTTAAAAACAATAATATGAACTTCGATTCCATTTTATCCGATTGTTAATTATACATGTCAACACTTAAGAGTATGAAAATGCTACTAATAGTAAATCATTGAGAAGAATCATTCATATTTCATATAGGACATTTCAGTTTTTCTGATAATAAAATATTGACCTCAAAACGTTGAATGGAATTTGTAATTGATGAGAAAATAAAAAGAAAGTTTTTTTTTAATATATTAGTATGATTACATGATAGTATTTGTTTATATTTTCTTAATTTTTTGATAAGACATACACAAATGTTCAATAGTTTGATAATTCTATAATATTTTTTTTATTGGTGAATTATAATGGGAGGATAAAACCCTAACAACAACATGACTGATGCGACTTAAATCCAGATTACACTTGAGGCAATGAACATTTTTAACCATCAGATCAACACATGAGATTTTTAATATTTAACATACTATAAGACTACATTTGCCTTTTAATGTAAGACTGATATGCCTGTTGACTATGTTCTTCTTTTGCTTTAATAATTATGTTGAGGAAGTGGATCGAGTCTTAATTCGATTGATATTAGTATTGTTATCAAGAATACATGGGTTTTAATACGTTGAAGTATATTATCCTCCTATTTATGGATTGAAGTAGGGTTATGAATAGTTCTAAATATGACGTAAAAAAAATATATGATCAAAACCTATAACAAGATTATTAAAAAAATATGTTTAGCAAAAGAATTATCATCTTAATGATAAATTAGTAATCGTTTCGGAATGTTCTTCACCTAATTTTGAGATCAAACTCAAAATTAATATATTTACTTTTGCATTTTAAAGAAACGAATGGAATAATTAAATTATATAAAAAAACATCTTTTTCCTACGTTTTGCAATTGATTGTAAGGGAATAGATTTGTGAACTTTCATTCAAATTAAAAAATTTTATTTAAATAACTTAAATTTAAATTCCACTCAATTCAATTTAATCATAAAAGTCCAACAACTCGAGTTTTTTTTTCCTAACAATACTTTCATTAACAAAAAGATAACAGACTTTCAACTCATAGTAGCACCAAAACTTGACAACACAACCATTGACTGAATACATAAAGAACACCTAGACAAGAGCTGAAAGATAAGTAAACACTATCATGTGAACAGCACAGATCAATAAAAGCTATTTAGTAAGAGTAAGTAGGGGTGAACATTCGATTGAATCAAATGAAAAAAAAAATTAAGTTAATCGAATTGACAAATCTTATTTTATCATTCTAACTCGATTTGAAATTTTCTCGAATTGAATTGAGTGAGATAGAATTCGAATTGAATCGAACCAAATATATTTGTTCGAGTTAAATTAAAATTTATGACTTTGAGTCCTTGTAACCACTGTCACCCACTTTAATCAAATTTGTCCATCGTAATCAAATTTGTTATTAATATTCCATTTGTTTAACTAAAAATGATTTCCAATAAATGAATTATGGAAAATGACTTACTTTTTTTAAAAAAACTAATATTTTTTGGTGTTTGAATAAATCTGTGTAAAATATTTTTGATTGTTTAGCAGATTTCTTGAAAATATTTTATAAAAGTTGCTTTCAATAAAAAAAACATATATTTTATATATTTTTTATATTTTTATTATTTAATTGAGTTTATTAATATCAATGTAAACTTATTAATTATCTGCCATAATTATTCTGTCTTTCTGCTTAATATAGAAAGTGCTAAAAAAATAGCAATGCTTGTATGAATTCGACTCATATGAGATCATAGTGTAGTATTGAGATTTGAGATGACAATGCAGCTGTGTTTAAAATGATATTCACAAAATACATCCTTTTTTAAACTTTCTGTGCAAACTGTACAGTAAATTGATACTCGAAGATTATAAAAGACTGATAAAAGAAGAAACACACACAGACAGAAAGGTTTAGCTCCACTATCTCCTACTTAATGGATAGATCATCCATGATGCTACAAGTAGTGAATTTCCAATGCTACTGCTTTTCTTTAATAACTATGCCTTCTAATCAGAAACTTTCTTTGGGGTTACAACTGCATTGATGGCACCAAGTTTCTTAGCTTTTCCCACCACAATCTCAATCTTCCAAAAAACAAAGACAAGCACAAACAGAGAATTAGACATATGAACAACAAGGACTTGTCAATTAGGATGCTATACAAGCAAGGCAACTAATTAACCTTAGCTTTCTCTTACGACCCTTTTGATCCTACAAGGTGCTGAGTACAATTGATGTCATTATCCCTATTTGAACAAACATAAGCAGATCAAATAATATAATAACTTAAACCTGTCTCAACAAATAGAAAATTTGATATAAATAACTCTCTTGTTAACAAAATTGATATCCCAAATCTCTACAAGCTTACCAGAATGTTAGAAACTAATAATTTCTTTAGGCCCTGCCTTTCTTTGAAGATCCTGGTCCTTTCTTTGCGCCATTGTTATGTGGTTGCTTTTTGGGTTTCAACTAGTTTGAGGTTGATGATGAGTTTTCTTCTTGATTCTTTTTATTTCTAGCTTTTTCTCTTCTTTTTTTTCACATTATACAGTGTAACAACTCGATTTCAAAAAAAAAAAAACCCAAAATAATAAAGCTCAGATTATCAACAAATTGAATTTACAACCAAATCGACCAAAGTATTAGATAATGGTAATGGTTTTAATGACATACCCTGTATTTTCAAAGGAGTATTAAGGAAAGCACTTATATTATCATTGATGGGGAGATATCATATCATATCTAATATCTTTTACAGTGAGGTTAACTCCGGAAAGATAGCTTGTTTGAGCTGCAACATGATTTTAAACAAGTTTCACTATTTCAAATACATATCTTGTCTGCTTTTACACTAACAGATGAAGTGGCACAAAAAGTAACTACAGAGTTATAGCATTATTGAATAAGCATATGCATGATGTTAACAGACAAAATGATATTCTTACCCATTCTCACAGTGTCCCACATGAGTATCTCCTACTATCAAGAAATTACTTTATACACAAAAGAAAAAGCCATTGGTTTCCTTATACCCTTCAGAAGATACTAATTTTCTGTCTACAACTATAGCCCAGTTTAATTGCTTAAAAGATAAATACAATCCAACAAGTTTAAATAGACAAATAGTTGTTGAAGATGAAGAAAAAGTTTCAAGGTATAGAAGAAAATACCTTCCATGGTTCCAATAAATCCACTGCAGTTTGTATCGCTTATGAGAAGTTTCAATTGTACCCCATTGATAATGGTGGGATCAAAATTGACATCATCAACGATAGTTTGAATTGCAAGCTTTGCTGCTTCTCCAATGTTGAACTAAGCTCACTTTTTTCTCACAATTCATAACAAACAAATTAAACAAAGAATTTATATAATGGTGAAGGTTCATTTCTTCTCACATTTCATAGCAAACAAACAAAGCATTTATCCCAATGCACTTCTAAAAACTCAATCCCATCAACACAAGGACTTTTTTTTTTCAATTCCCATATATTTTTTCAATTAACCAAATTCAACTAAATAAATGAGGTCAATAGGAAAATATTTACATTGAAACATAGGTCAAGAGACCCAACAGTTCAAACCTTGCGATGCTTTCCTTGCTTTTTAGCAAGCTTTTATCCTGGCAATTTCCTATTGAATTTCCCACCATTGGTTGTAGATGTAGCAATCATCCCAATTACATTCCCCAATTCATCTTTTGGTTACTTTCTTAGGTCAAGCTTGGGTTCCTGTTATGGGTAGAGCCATAGCAGCAAGTTGAATATGGCTGCAACAAACCATTTAAAGTAGAAGAAATTTAATAAAAATATAACACAGTCAAATTCTTAAACCAGAAATAGTGAAACAATGAAAATGTTTTTCGTGAAGCCATTTACAAGCAAACAGACAAAGCCTAACTTTCATCAGTTCATAATTTATTTATTAATATTTTATTTATTGGTTAGTTTTTTTGTTTGCTTAATTGCTTCAATTATCTTCTGATTCTTGTCGCTATATATTTTGAAATTAAAAAATATTTTAAATGTAAAATTATAATTTTTTTAATAAAAATTATTTTAAAGATGAAATGTAAAATTGACACCAACATGTAATTTTGACACTAATATTTTATCCCATCATCAATAATTCAATTTTAACATAAATTTATAAAGATTAAATATGATTAAATAATTCAATAATATAAATAAAACAAAATGTGAAATTTAATTTAATAATATAAATAGTAGATATAAATAAAATTATTATTATTTAAATATAGAATTTTTTTTGGATTATTTTGATTTTTGATTTGGAGTAAAGGGTGAGGAGTAAAATTTTAGGAAAAAAAAAGTTTGAGGGGTTTGGGGAGTAAAATTTTGGGGGAAAGTAAATGGATGGAGTAAAATTTTGGAAAAAAAATATTTTTAAAAAAATTGAGGAGGGGGAATGGACTTAGGGTAAATAGGGGATGAGATGGGAGGAGAGTAAAATTTTTGGGGGGAAAGTGAGAGGGAGTAAAAGTTTTGGGAGAAAATAAAAAGGCTTGGGGTTTGAAGTAAAAATTTAAATTATTATAGTTTGATATTTGGTTTATTCGAATTATTTGAATTCAAAAATTTAACTCAATTCGAACTCAAAATTCAAAAAAAAAATCGAGTTGACTTGAATAACTCGATTCTTTAACTCGAAATTCAAATATTTTTTCAATTTTTTTGAGTCGAATCGAATTTTTCTCACCCCTAAAAGCAGGGAGTCCATCCTTGTCTAATATGTAATTGAGAAGATGGAGGACAACCAATCCGTCCTGTCAACTAAACTCGTTTCGAAGTGTTTAGCCACTCATCTACTGCATTATTGGCGGCTTTTTTCACCAATTTGAACTTTACATCAATTATAATGTTGATCAGCTCTTCAAATCTTCTTAAAGTTGGATCAAATTGTTGGAAATAATTACTACTTCAAAACGAAACCGTTAGCACTATCTGGTAAAAAATAATAAAATAAGCAGAATAGAAATTAACTGTGTTGTGAAAGAACCACTGCCTTAGAAGCGAAATAATCCTGATTGGTGCAATCCTCGAAATTGGACGTTGCCCCCTGAGGTTAACACGATCCTTCAGAGTTTTGTACACCCAAAAATCTGAAGTGGATACCGGTGGTACTACTCTTCTGGGAACAAATTTGAAAGGGGAAAAGTATTTTTCGTTGAACGGAACAAGCTTTGTAAATGGAGAGGAGAGAAAAACTAAATGGTCGATGTGTTTTGCAAATGAAAAATCTCTCTATTTATAGGCTTGAGGCTGAGGCTAAACATGTCTAGAAAACAACCGAATTTACAACATTAAATTTGTTGTCTCCAATCAATCTCTAATAGGCTGAAGAATATGGAATAATTTATTCAATTTAAATTCAAACAGAATAACTTATTCAATTTAAAATTAATTAGAATAATTTATTCAGTCAATCAAAATAATTTATTCAATTTAAAATCAATCAGAATAATTTTAGGTATTGACAGCCTTAATATTCTGGAAAGATCCAAGCATTAGCCTATAAATACTGGAGCATTCTTTTCATTTCTAACATTCCCCCAAAAAAGCACAAGAATTTATATTGAAAACTCAGAAGAAGTCTTTTGAAAATTTGAGAAGAGCAATAGCGAAGTCAACCGCTTAAATATTAGTGAATGTATCTGGAACTAATACATAGTGAAATTAACGATTCTCTCTTAAATAAGTGAACGAATCTGGAACTTTGTTTAAGATAGGAGTAAACTCATGACACATAACTAACTCTATTCATCCATCAAAATCTACGATAAATCAACAATATGACCAATTTTTCTCAGGATGCTAGTAAGTGCTCTAGAGAGACAACCCAACGTCCCCCATAGAAGGTGGCTAATCCTTCACACTTACGTAGGTGACTTCATCAAGTCTATCTCAACATAGACCATACTAATCAGGGATATGAAATCATTAAGAGATTTTCTATAAGCTCATCCTCTCATAAAAAATTAAGGAGAATTTATCAAGTCATTTGAAAGAACCACCTAACCTTTAGGATATAAATTTATTAAGAATAAAAAACCCAACCTTTAAGTTCATCAAGTCATTCTCAAACAAAACCACCCATAAAATTTGATATATGAATCTTTAAAAAATTCGATGAATTCTTCAAGTCCTTCTCATTAGGACCACACATACAAGTTTGGCATATGAATTCATTAAGATAAATTATTCATCCTTTTAAGTCGATGAACTCATCAAGTCATTCTCACTAGGACTACCCAAAATTTGGGCTATGAATTCATTAAGAGTGTGAACTCAACCTTTGCATGTACATTATTCACCGTAAGGATGAGTAGGTATGTACACTATGAGTCTTTCCATAGCTTCGTTGACCCATGGAACTTAGTAAACTAAGTTAGGCATCCACTATGAATTCCTCAACCAATAGGTTTTAGACTCATCCCCCTCGATGAATCTAGAACTAATTTCTTACTTAACCCATTGGTAAGAGGATCAGATAGGTTCCTTTTGACCTCACATATTCTAATGAGAGTACTTCAATCCTCATTAGATGTCTCACAGACTCATGCCTTATACTTATGTGTCTTTTCTTTCCATTATGTACTTGACTATGAGCTACGTAAATAGCTGCTTGTGAGTCACAAAATAAGGGCATTGGAGGAGTTGGTTTCCCTCACAAAGGAATTTCTACAAGTAAATTCCTAAGCCACTCAGCTTTTTGCCCAGCTAGGTCGAGAGCGATAAATTCTAACTCCATGGTGGAGCGAGCAATACATGTCTGCTTAGCATATTTCCATGAGATAGCTGCTCTGTCTAAAGTAAATCCATACCCACTAGTAGAGTTTACTTTATCATTGTCAGTCATCCAATTTGCATTGCAATATCCCTCAAGAACTGCAAGATATCGAACAAATTTTAATTTCCAACCAATAGTACCTTTAACATGCTTTAGTAAGCAATTAAGCACATTCCAATGCTCACTACTAGGATTATGGGTGTATATACTTAGTTTACTCACTGCATAGGCAATATCGGGCCGAGTATAGTTTAATAAGAACATTAGGCTTCCAATTATCTTAGCATATTCAGTTTGGGAAACACTGTTTCCTTTATTCTTTACCAATTGGATGCTAGAGTCATAAAGAGTTTTAATAGGGATTACCTCATAACTATTGAATTTCTTTAGCACTTTTCCAATGTAATGAGATTAACTCAAAGAGGATCACTTTTCTATCTTTGTAACCTTGACCCCTAAGATTACATCTACCTCTCCCAACTCTGTCATGACAAATTTGGTAGACAAAAAATTTGATTGTATTAATGGTCTCTATGTTGGTACTAAAAATCAACATGTCATCTACATATAAACTTATGTTGACATAATTTGTACCAAACATCTTGGAATAAACACATGCATCAGCACCATTAACTATAAAACCAAAACTAAGAATAATTTTATGAAATTTCTCGTTCCTAAAGAGAGACTTCTTGAGTCTACACACTTTGTCTTCCTTACTAGAAGCTACAAATCCTGAAGGCTACTCCATGTAGATCTCTTTGTCCATATCTCCATTCAAAAAGGTAGTCTTTACATCCATCTGATGCACTTGCAATCTGTAAATAGAGGCTAAAGCAAACAAAAAACGATTAGTTGAGATTTTAGTCACAGGAGAGTAAGTATCAAAGAAATTAGTTCCATATTTCTGAGTAAACCCCTTGACAACTAGCCTTTCCTTATACCTTTGGATTGACCCATCTGATCTAAGTTTCTTTCTAAAGACCCGTTTGTTATTGATTGATCTAAATCCTGTAGGCAAGTCTACTAGTTCCCATGTGTGATTAGACTTAATAGATTCTAATTCTCCATTAATGGCATCCCTCCAAAAACTAGCATCTATTAACCTTATAACCTCATCATAGGTTTTTGGATCCGCATCTGTTAGGAACGATTGAACTATGGGATCAAAAGTTAAGTCTAAGTCATTTATGCCAGTTATGAAAGAAGTAATAAAATCTGGCCCAAAACTGGTGGCAACTCTTTGTCTTTTACTCTTTCCAGGTTCTAAGTCTTCGTCTAGACTTTCTCTAATGATATACTAGAAGAAGTAGATCCATGATTATTAGGTTGTATATCAATCCTTATGCTATATATCTTTAATTGAAAGACATCTTCAAAGAAAACAACATCTCTAGATTCATAGATAGAATAATCATGCAAAGACATAAAATGATAAGCAACATTATTAACAACATATCCAATAAACACGGCATCAATAGTTTTAGGTCCGAAAGTAGTCTTCGTAAAAGAAGGCAAACCCACTTTTTCCAAACACCCCCACACTTTCAAGTGTTTAAGGTTATGTGCATCGCCTTTCCATAATTCATAAGGGGCACAGTCTAATTTCTTATGAGGTACTCTGTTTAAGATATGGTTTGCAGAAAGAATGGCTTCCCCCTACATGTTATTAGCTAAACCAGAACTTATTAATAAAGCATTCATCATTTCTTTTAAGGTTTTAATTTTTCATTCATCAATACCATTTCATTGAGGAAAATAAGGAGCGGATGTGTCATGTGTTATGTCATTCTTTTCACATACCTCTTTAAGAAAGTTAGAACCATACTCACCACCTCTATCAGATCTAAGCTGTTTTATTCTCTTATCGAGCTCATTTTCTACTTATGCTTTATAAATTAAAAATAAGTTTTCAGGTTCATCTTTAGTCTTTAGGAGATACACCTTTCTGTATCTAGAGCAATCATCTACAAAGGTTATGCAATAGTGTTCCCCTCTTTACTTTTTAGGTTTTTGAAATATGCTAGATCAATATGAATTAACTCTAACAATTCAAATTTTCTATTAGTTACTGATTTTAGAGTGGGCCTAAAGTGTTTAACTTCTACACAAATCTCGCATTTATTAAAGCTAAATTTGTCTAGATTAAGGAGTAGATTCATTTTAATAAGCGTTTTAAGAGAATGAATGTTCACATGCCCTAGTCTAGTATACCACATATCGAACGATTCAATAATATAAGCAGAAGTAGAGATTGTATTTTTATTAAACATAGTTTGAATCACAGATAAACCTCTGCTCAAGTAACCTTTCTCCACATATTACCCATTTGGGGAAAGTACAAGTTTATATGATTCAAATACTAGTTTAATGCTTGCATTGTTCAACAAACCAATACTAATTAAATTTCTATGCAAGGTAGGTACATAGAGAACATTAGTTAATGCCAAGGTCTTGCTAGAAGAGAGTTTAAGAAAAACCTTTCCGTTACCCAAAACTTCTGAGCTGCTTAAGTTCCCCATGTACACATGATCACCTTTCTCAAGATTTTTGAATTCGCTGAACATCTCCCGATTTGTGCGAAAATGCTTGGAGGCACCAATGTCAACAACTCACCCGATATGATTCTTAACTAGCTCCACCTCTGACACCACAGTAGCAATCACCTCATCAACATTTTTATCAACGTGGGCTTGGGCTTGGGCTTGGGTTTGGGCTTGGGCTTGTGGTTTATTTTTGTTTTGGCAATCTGATCGTTTGATAGCACTTGTACACCTTATGTCCAGCTTTACCACAGACGTAATAGTTGATCAAGCGAACAAGCTTTTCTTGTTGACTATTCTTTCTAGGCTTTTTGAAGTTCGTCTTCTTATTTTGGGGTTTAAGCTTCTTCTTTGGACCCTCACTATTTCTGAACCTATTAGTTCTAGAACCAGAACCAGACTCCAAAAGGTTAGCTTTTAATGGGAATTAAAGAAAAGAAGTAAAAGCCTTATCTTTAAGCCAGTTGACATCTTCTATCTTTATGTGGTCAATCAGTTCTTCCAAAAGAATGCCCCTCTTTTTGTGTTAGAGGGAGTTGTGATATCTGACTAGGACTTTGGCAGCTTTTCGATCAGGACATTGGCTTGGAGGATCTCTCACATCTTCATTTCCTCGACCAATATGTTAGAGACCAATCTCTCGTACTCATGAACTTGGTCCATTATGGGCTGGTCATTTGCCATTTGCAATTTTAGCCACTCGCCATTTACATACTTCTTGACTCTGGCATCGTCGGTACCATACTTTTTCTCTAGTATGTCTTAGATAGTTTTGGCACTCTTTTCCTTGATGAACAAGTCGAAGAGATTGTTAACCATGTGTCTTAGCAAATAAATTCTCACTGTCTTATTGTCTTTCTCAAATTTATCTTTGACGACATCTATAGCAAAGACGATGGTAGTCGAGTCTGCGATAGAGTCAACAGTCACACCAACGGTGGATGAGTTGGAAAGGATATAGTCCAGTTCAAGTTTCTCGAAGAAGATTAGAATCCTCTAAGACCATCAGCAGTAATTCTTTCCATCGAGCGGGTCAAGCTTGGATAGATCTGGGATTAACATGTTTATTGGGATCAACATTGACAGTAGTATTTTAAATTATTACTACTGCAAAATGAAACTGTTAGCACTGACTGGTAAAAAATAATAAAATAAGCAGAACATAAATTGATTGTGTCGTGGAAGAACCCTTGTAGTAGAAGCGAAATCGTCCTGATTGGTGTAATCCTTGAAATTAGACGTTGCCCCTTAAGGTTAACACGATCCCTCAGAATTTTGTATACCCAAAAATATGAAGTGGATACCGACGGTACTACTCTTCTCGGAACAAATTCGAAAGGGAAAAAGCATTTTCCGTTGAACAGAACAATCTTTGTAAATAGAGAGGAGAGAAAAGCTAAATGTTTTCGATGTGATTTGCAAATGAGAAATCCCTCTCTATTTATAGCCTTGAGGCTGAGGCTAAACATGTCCACGAAACAACCGAATCTATGACATTAAATTCGTTGTCTCCATTCAATCTTTAATAGAGTGTAGAATATGAAATAATTTATTAAATTTAAATTTAAACGGAATAATTTATTCAATTTAAAATCAATTAGAATAATTTATTCAATCAATCAAAATAATTTATTCAATTTAAAATCAATCAAAATAATTTATTCAACCAATCAGAATAATTTATTCAATTTAAATCAATCAGAATAATTTTAGGGTTGACAGTCTTAATATTCTAGATAGATCCAAGCATCAACCTATAAATACCAGATCATTCTTTGCATTTCTAGCACTAATTTCTACGTTTTGTTGAAATCCTTTATTTTGATCTCATCCACGAGTTTGCTTCAAAGATTATCTTTTAAAAACCATTTTGTTTTGTCAGATTTGCACCCATTTTAAGAGTCAGTGCTTCCGCAACCTTTGGACTTTCAACTTGCACATGCTTTCTAGTTCTGATAACGCTTAAAAGTGACATACTTTTGGATATTTATTATATATATATATTGAGTATGATCCTACTAATTTGAGCTATTTATGAGTCTTTTATCTTGTAGGGACTAAATTGAAGAGAAAAGGAAAATTTAGAGTAAAAATCGTGAATGTGGAAGAGAAAGTCCGAAAGTGTGAAAGTGTGGAAGACTTGGGGAAGAGATTTATTGGACATAAGATTTTATTTAAATTTAAACTCTATTTTTTTATTAATATTTAGGATTGTTATTACTATATTGTTTATATTTAATTTTAATTTATCTTTTAGGCTTTATAATTTAGAGTTTAATTTGACCCAACTAGGAAATTATTGTTTAGATTTAATTCTAATTATCTTTTTAGAATTTAATTTGGATCCAACTAGGGATTTCCATGTATTATAAATAGGGGATGGAGTGATATGAATTATGAACTTTTAATTTTCTGTAAAATCCTCCATCTCCCAAAACCCTAGTCGTTTCTTTTAATAAAAATTATATTTTCATTAAGCTTGTGTATTTTTGCAAAAGCATAAGCAACTAAAACCCATCTAGCCAAAGGATATAAAATTTCCTACAAAAGAGTTCATGAGGCTTAGAACCCGCACTTAACCCTTCTCAACTGAGTATTCATCAGTTCTTCGCATTACGGGACTGATGCTTCTGTCAATGTCCTTTCAAAAGTAATCTTTTCATCTTGTGTGAAGACGACCACTTTGTATGTTTTGAGAAGGTTGCACAATCAGTTCGCTAACTTACTGCATCAGAGGTTTTCGAACAAAAGAGACAAAATGGCATGACATTCGTTACTAAGAAGAGATGATCTAGTGTAAGACGGTCCCATTGGAGTGATGGTTGGCTAGAGTCAGGTTCCTCTAAAATCAGAAGTTACAACTGGAGCTGGTGGTCGTAAGCGTCCTCTTCCACTATAATTGGCTTATTCGGTCACGAGAAGAACCATCTAAAAGTCTATGATTGAACCAAGGAGGAATCAAGATAATCAGAGGCTGGAATTCCAAAAATCGATAAAACCTTTTATCGCAACTCTGTTTATTTTTCATATTGAAATTTCATTCAAACCTCAAATCATTCTTGTTTTTAATTTTTTTATTATTTTTTCTCTAAGTCGAACACGTTCCTTGGGCATGAATGCGCCTAGGATCTCGATATACAAGATTCAGCAATGTTCCAGTCCCTAAGGATTTGACCCTACTTCACTTATACTATTATTTTCAATATTTTTAAGGATAAGTTATATTTGGTGCTCCCAACAACACACCAAGTTCCATCTACTATTAGCCTCTCACTATTTCGAAGAACAACTTCTAGACCAGTGTCTCTAATATCAACATCTATATCTGAATTGATTTTTAACCAAGACTATTTCAATTTCTCCCAGCCTCTAATTTCCAAATCAAACATGCCTCGAGAACGACTAGGTTTATCTTGAACATTCGCATCAAACCATTCCTTGGTAGCAAAAAGAATATTTCTAATTGTACTCCACACATCAATTCACTTTCCTTTCATAACTCTCTCCCATCGAGATTTCCAAATGTACCATAGGGTATAAAAAACCTAAGCATTACTTACTCCCTTGTACTACTATTTGCTAGATTCTCTACCATTTGTAACAACCAATGGTCAAAAGTATTGATGTTCTCCCTTTGTAGCCTCAAACCATAGAAAAATTCAAAATATAATTAAATCATCATACCTCCACTCACTAATCCCCCATAAAGAGATTATTTTCTCATGGTTTCTTGAGACATTATAAATTCAATATAAATAATAAGCATAAAGATTAAATTAAAGATATAAATAAAAACAAACTTAAGGATTTAAATTGAGATTATTAGGAAGAATCCACAAGCATTTACGCGCATCTTACAAATCTCATTTCCAAATAACAAGAACGAAATAAAATAACTAAGCCTAAGAAAAGAAATGGCTAAACCTAAATTAAAAAGAAAGAAATTAACTAAGGAAATGTGATGTGTAAAACTAGGTGTTGAAGGGGCCTATTAGCCTTTTGATGGACGTTCTCCTCAATGCTAGGTCAGCTGCTATTCTCGTACTTAATGTTGGATTGTAAAGACCAAAGCGCCCCTTACTCGGTGTATTTTGCCGCGACACTCAAGATCCGTGTCATGACATAGTCGGTAGTGTACTCATTGGGTGTATTTTCTAGTGTTTGTCGTGACACCCTTATGCTGTGTCACAACATAGAAGACAACTTCAAGATTCTTTGGTTCTAGTCCCTCTGTTGCGATGTCACTTGACCTGTGTTGTGACATAGTGATCAGTCTTGATATGATTCATCTTCTAATGGTCTTCTGCACACTCACATAGTATATTAGTCAACTTTTAGGCCTCAATCAACTAAAAGTCAATAAAAGACTCGTTTTTACACCTTTATACATTTTATTTACTAAACTAAAACTTAAGCAAATCCTAATTAAAACCTAGCAATAATACTTAATTTCAAGCTCCTAAAGTGTGAAAACTAGTTTAATATACTAGGTCGAATTACGACAGATCAAACTTCCCCACACTTAAGTCATTACTTGTCCTCAAGCAATAAAAATACAATTAAAAGAACACAATACTTAAGCAAATATCATACTAATATTAAGTTTGAAACAAGTATCTTAGGCATCTCATATTCTCTAATAATTTCAGCATGATAAATATGCAATCTTACCACTTTCGATCAAAACATCTAAGTTTAGTAGGTTATAAAGAATCAAATATTAAGGGTCTTATCTATAGGATTCCATCAATGATCAATATAAGTACTTTAATTATCCTTGCAAAATAAAAATGGTTTTTATGAGAATATTTAATACCATATTCATTCATGCATAGAGTTATTTAAGTCACATAGGTCTTTTCGACTTGTAACATTCTAAGGCTTAGGACAGGTATGAAATTTCAAAAGAATGGTAAGCATTAAGAGGTTACAAGCACGAAAATAGTTTGGCACATTGTATTGTTCCCTATTCTTCCCTTTAGTAACCCTTTTCTCATTCATTACCTTATTTCTCCTTTTCTAACCTTTCTTATCTCTCCGTATAGGAAATCTTAACATGATATTGTCCCTTTAGCTAGCATACTATTGTTTATACATTTTTTAATGAATTTTCTTTTCACTTTATGACTTTGTCACCTTTTCATAACTTTTTTCACTGAAAAATGTTTTCTCATTTTTTCATACATTTCTACTCATCTTTCCTTCTTCTTGGATTTTTCTTTTGCAACTTTGGCTAACCTAATGTTTGCATATCACATTGGTTTTTCCTATTTCACTCTATTTTTACAAACTCCGTCTTGATGTATCTACTTACCTTCAATACATATGACCATGCATCTATAATTGTGTAATTTAGTACCAAAGAAAAAGGATAAACACAAATTGACATTTTTTAGGTTTTGTAGTTTGTAATTTAGTTCATCAAGAACGATCAATAAGCTCAAACATTGGTACTAAAGGTAATATCAGAATAGGTTTGCTTTTTAGCTCTAAATGTGTTCCAAACAATGCCTTAGGTCATCCCTAAATATCTTAGTATGCATAAACTTCAATTGATTAAACAATCCAAATCCAACAATTTATCATATATACTAGCATGCTTGTTTTCTTATATCTTTCATGTCATTTGGTACAAATAATATCTTATAACCTATATTCAGTGTAACTTATAGAACTCTAGTTGTTTAATTTTTAAAAAAATTAAAAATCACTTATTATCATGCTTTATTTGAAAAGACAAGGAACTTATATACATGCTCTTAACCAATCACTTGTATTTCTACAAGCTTAAGCATAAGACAAAACAAAGAAAAAATTTCTATGTTACCCCCCCACACACTTTAGAAAACACATTGTCCTCAATGTTAGCCCATAAAAAGCAAGGAAAGAAGTTACCCGATTAGTCATGATTGGCTCATCAGCTATTGGTGGGTGATTTCTCCTTATTGTCATGAATAGCTAGCAAATGTTGTGTCTTCCTTGTACGGGATTCCTACATAAAAAACTTAAAAGAAATGTAAAATTACAAAAAAGTACTTCTAATCTTACACCTACTCCTAAAAATAAAAAATAAAAATATCTTAGTAAAGTTACAAGTCCAAAACAAAATTAATCATCCTCTTCCATATCATAATCCTTATTGTCGCCCTCGTCTTCACTCTCAGTTTCCTCTACATCATGCTCCTCTGCCATTAACCCAAACATATTAGGTGTGTAGTTAGGGACCCGAATGTTATTCTATTGAACAAATTCTTGAAACAATGGTCTTGATTCTTGCATCCACTATATCATCCAATCCAGTTTTGGATGAATACCCTTACAAACTTCCTATTGGGCTGCCGACAACCTTTGCGGTGAAGCTGATGTGGTTGTTGTTTCCCTCTACCTCTTATTCCATTCATTGATTTGCTTAGCTTGAAGCTCTATGTATTGTTGGAAGAGAGTATCACCAATGATGCTCTTTGACAGCTTTAATAATTGTTCTGTGGATGTCATGGGCACTCCTACCCTTTTGCACAAGGTCATCACTAAGTGGGGAAAGAATATACCCACTCTCTGGCCACTTACACACCTATTCATATTTTAGTGGATCCATCTGCCGATACAAACTTGCTTTTTCTGCAAAATAGTGAAAAGTAATACTGCTCGAAAGGTATTGACATTAGAGGCATTCAAAGTAGGTACTATTCAGGTACATACGAACTGAATCCACATTTTAGCCTTTAGAAACATATTATCTTGATTAAAAGATGTAGGAATAATAGTGCTAGGATGATATTTCGCTTCACCCCTACCCTCAATTAAATAATTTTTCACGTTTTCCATATCTATGTCTTTAAAATATTCTAAATTAGTTTCTTCCAAGAAATATTGTTCATAGTTTGGAGCATAATAAAATTTTCAAATAATTTGATAGGTGACTCTCACATTTATCCCTTTGATTACTATTGTATCCCACGTATGACCATTAACATTCTTAGTTTCATAATCCTGTAATGATGCATAAAATTCCTGAACAATTGGGACTACAACAGTTTCTTTGGGAATCGTCCAAAAGTGCTCCCATCTTTGATACTATACTATTGGCCATATTTCTTTACACACTACTATCAATGGATCAAAGCCCTTCTCTTGAATGAATGTTTTCTCTTGAAGTTCATTAAAGTATTTTTCAACATTCTCATTTAAAAATCCTGAAGGAGTTGGACCCATTGATGGTTCTAGTTCATTAGTACGCCTAATTTTCTTGGGAGGCATTGTATGCACAATGAAAGAACAAATAATAATGAGATAGGAACCCTTAACCTGAGTAGTGCAACTTCTTTAGCTTCTGCACAAGATTCCCATCCTTGGTGCTATGAAACTTGATTGCAAAATCTGTAGAAAAGAATAAGATACGAAAGATGTAGATTTTAGGGTTTAAGAGGTATTTTGAGGTTAAAGATGTGTTAAGAAGTAATATGAACTTAATGATATGTTTTAGTATATATAGTGAATGAATTTTTAGGGTTTTAAAGTGTTAAAACTAGTTAAAAATAAATTAAATCATCGGGTTGTTTTCGGGTTGGGTTAATCTTACAAAAATTACAGTTGATGTCGCGACACAGGGGTTTCGTGTCACGACATATCCTTCAGTCCAACATTGTCACGACACAAGGGTTTCGTGTCATGACACTCTCGTCAGTTTTGGAATTTCGCTAGACTGCCACTTTTGTCACGACACAAAGAAGGTGTGTCACGACATACACTTGTTTTCTGCTACCTATACTATAAAATAAAAAATGAAAACTGTTAGTAATAAAATATACAATAATATACAGAACTCAAAGTGTTCACCATCATGTTTTGTTCTCGGATTCATCCGATAGTTTTACCCTCTCTTTCTTGCTTGTAACTTTTTCAACATTAGTCTACTAACCATCATGTTACTTCACCTTTGTCGGTCTATCCCTTTCTTTGTACCTATTCATACGTTTTGCATTCATGAAAGAAATTTTATCATTTATCTTGTGGCCTTTACCAACACATAGCTCGTTACATTGCTCTTTTCTCCCATAATTTTCATCCAACTTATCTCTATATTTGAAAGTTTCCATCTCACCGTTGATCTTCATAGTTAACTTATTTGTGTTCAAATCAATGGTGGATCGGGAAGTGTCTAAAAAGGGCCTTCTTAGTAGAATTGGTATATCTCTATCTTCCTCGAAGTCTAAAACCTCAAAATCTACAGGAATAAAAAAGTTTCGCACTTGAACTAGCACATCTTATTTTCCTCTAATTGAGTAGGAAATGGAATTTTTGTACTTGCAATTTTGTTATCGGCATCTTTTTCCTGTGCCTCTACCTTTTGGGGAGTTTCTTTGTTTACTTCTTCTTCACCATCTGAGTGCATTTTTATAGGACCTTGTATATCTTCTTGTTCTTTCTCTACAGTAAGGATTTTGTGCTACTCAGTATTTTACCCGATCTAAGTATGATTGCCTTCACATGCTCTTTACCCTCTCTTCGAGGGTTATTTTCAATATTACTAGGAATTCCGATACAAATTTTTTCGTTTGATATCCCCCATCATACTCATTGATTGGCCCATTTGCTCTTGTAATTTTGTTAATGTCTTCAAATAATTAGTGCACTTAGACTACACCAGTTTCACCTTCGCTTGCATTGACTGCATCTCTCACTCTATTTGATCCAATCTTTGACCACATATAGTATGGTTATTTTGATTAGCTCTTCCTGACTGTCTATAAAAAAATGCAGGTTGGTAGTTGATATTTCTCGGTGGGTTTGCACTGCACTTCCTCCTTGATCTCCTCCCCATCTCAAATTCAGATGATCCTTCTAACTGAGGTTATAGGTATTTGAATAGGGATTTTCACCCATATTTCGAACATAATTCACATCCACAGTCGTTTTAGTAAAATAATGATAGAGAGGTTTGTCTTCTACTTGTGGTGGTGGTGTACTTATTACAGATTCAATACGGTTAAGCCTTTTCAATAATTATTGTTACCTCTCATCTTCTTGGATCATTTTAACCGATGCTGACTTCTGTCCATAAATAAATCGTTTAGTCGGCCACTAGTAGGATTTCATTAGCATGTCTTCAATTAGTCAGTATGCATCGTAATATGTTCGGTTCATTAAAGCCCCTCCTTATGCACTATCGAGCCCAGATCTTGTGAATTCATCCAATCCATTATGAAACATTTGCAATTGTAACCACTTAAGCAAATTATGGTATGGGCATTTTAGAAGTATTGTTTTGAAATGTTCCCATGTTTCATGGAATCCCTCTCCCTCCAATTGTCGAAACGTTGAGATCTCTCTTCTTAACTAGACTATTTTACTGATAAGGGGGAATTTTTGTAAGAACTTTCCTGCTAACTCATCCCAAGTAGTGATGGAACTTGGTGTCTACGCGTCCAACCAAGGAAAGGCATTATCAGTTAAAGAAAAAGGGATTAAGCGAAGACGAATGACATCATCAGTAACCTCATTATACTTAAAAGTATCACATAATTAAATGAATCATTTCAAATGTAAACTTGGATCCTCCGTCATGGTACCTCGAAATTGCAAACTATTTTGGATCATTTGGAACATGGCCAGTTTTATTTCAAAATTGTTGGTTGCAATTGTTGGCCTAACAATACTTCATCAAACAAGATTCATATTATGTAGGGCATATTCCTTTAATGTTTGCTTGTTTTGTTCCATCGGTTCGTTTGCTAGTAACAGTGGCAGTAATTTGTCGTCCTGAATATTATTGTCAACAAGATCAAGAGGTGGATCTTCATGTATTTGCTCATCAGCAGGTGGTGGTGGGTTTTGCATCGACTATTATTTCCACGATTTCATCTAATAAGTGATTTGGGATTAGAAATCGGATCTACCAAGTTTCCTTGGCTTCGAGTCATAAACTATAATAAAAAGAACATATTTAGTAAAAATTAAATAAAATGAAATAATAATAAAAGAAAAATGTATTTATAATCTAAAAAGTTTCTAATTATTCTTTTATAAATGCACAAATTAAATTCACTAGAGATGTTGCCTCCTTGGCAATGATGCCAACAACTTGACCACCTTTGAACATACTCACGTTTAGAGTATATTTTGGGCTTTCTAGCAAGTATAGAGTCGAGTTGTAATATAGTTTACAACGGGGGTAATGAGTACTCCAATGATCGTACCCAAAGGAGGAGAAGCACTAATAGTTCTAACTCCTGCACTAAAAAGATCTAATTAGCACTTTCTTCAGGATTATAATACAAAAGATAAATAAAGATTTTAGGGTTTTTATAATGATAATAAAAATAATAAAAGGAAATAAAGAAAATTGAAAATGAGATAAGGAGATCGATAAACTTGGTTATGGGAATTAGCTCGCTTTGGCATGATGTCATCAACAGTTACTTTGGGTTTCTTGTCAATCAACTAGTCATCACCTTAGTAGGAACTTTCGATTTTCTACTAACATAACGAGACAACAAGAACTACTATCTTCTGAGCTCACAATTCATATTGGTTTGGGATAAAGGTTTTCATGAATGGGCAAGACCAGTTTTGGTTTAATTCTCTCCTTGATGACTTCCAAGGGTTTGTTTCTCGTTCTTTCTTTTCTAGACAATTGATTCGCTGAAAAACCTTACACAATAATTAAATCACCACACTAATCCCCCATAAAGAGATTAGTTCATCATGGTTTCTTGAGACATTATAAATTCAATATAAATAATAAGCATAAAGATTGAATTGAAAATATAAATAAAGAGAAACTTAGTGATTTGTATTGAGATTGTTGGGAAGAATCCACAAGCATTTATGTGTGTCTTAAAAATCTTGTTTCAAATAACAAGAACGAAATAAAATAACTAAGCCTAAGAAAAAAAATGACTAAACCTAAATTACAAAGAAATAAATTAACTAAAGGAAATATGATGTGTAAAACTAGGTGCTCAAGGGGCCTATTTATAGCCTTTTGAAGGTCGTTCTCCTCAACCCTAGGTCAACTGTCATTCTCGTGCTTAATGTTGGATTGTGAAGACCAAAATGCCCCTTACTAGGTGTAATTTCTTGTTTAAGAGTTGATGTCGCGACACTCAGGATCCGTGTCACGACATAGCCAGCACTATACTCCTTAGGTGTATTTTCCAGTATTTGTTGCCACACCCTTATGTTGTGTCACAACATAGAAGACAACACCCTTATGTTATGTCGCGACATAGAAGACAACTTCAGGATTCTTTGGTTTTGATCCCTATGTTGCGACATCCCATGACCTGTGTCATGACATAGTGATAACTCTTGATATGATTCTTCTTCTAATGATTTCCTGCACACTCACAAAGTATATTAGCCAACCTTTAGGCCTCAATCGGCCCTAAAATCAATAAAAGACTCATTTTTACACCTTTTACATATTTTATTCACTAAACTAAAACTTAAGCAAATCCTAATTAAAAAGCTAGAAATAATAATTAATTTCAAGCTCCTAAAGTGCGAAAACTAATTTAATCTGCTTAGTTGAATTATGGCAGATCAAATTAAAATTAAGTGTCCAGGAATTGATTTGGTTAAAATGGATTTTAAAAAACGAGATTTGGTTTGAAAATAATTTTGAAATTGAAAAACAAGGACCAATGTGGAAAAGGGAGGAAACTATAGGTTGTTAAAGGGGAAAAAGCCTAATTTTTAAATTTTGGTTTGTTATTTAAACCACCCACCGTCTCCTTCCCTTTTATTCTTCATATCTTCAAAAATTTTGTCAAACACCAATTCTTGTTTTTATTTTGAAATTAGTTCAGCCTTTTTCTTTTCTAAGCTCTCCAAATATAAAATATACTTTAAATTTCAAAAAATACTTAGGATTTCAACTTCAGTTTTCTTAGGATCTTTGCATGTTCAAACTTGAATTAGCTCCAAAACTCATTGATTTTGCAAAATTAAGGTAACATTCTAATTTTTCATGATTAAACTAAGCGTGTTAGCTTTTTAAATTGAGTTTTAATTTATTAAATCTTGATTTCAATAGATCATTATTGGAAAATGTGCCCATATTTGTAGTAAATATGTAATTGTTTTCTATTTATTTGAACAATGAATAAATAAATAAAGTTAATTTCACATTTCACTATTATATATTTTCTATTTTTTGTCTTTTATATTTTGCATGCATATCAAAATTGTGACAAGCAAATATTAAGCTCATTGATTGTTTAAGTTCAAACTGAAGATAAGTGGCATTGTAAGAATGCTTACATTGCTAGAAAGACAATTTACTTCAGTAGATAATCTAAATGAGTCTGTAATCCTGTAAAAGAATCAAAGTGAGCTATTTGATTTAAATACTGAGAAAGATTATTATGTCGTCTACAATTCTAATTAGGGAGATGGCTAGCCTTGGATATCGGAGCAGTTGGCTCCACGGGTAGAGACATAGATGTATTCATTGGTAGAATGATACATTGGACTTGACCCAATATGAATTAATTCTAAATCCGTTTGTGAATTAATTCACTTGTGATGTTAATGGTGTGATTTACCTAAATCTTGAGTTAGTCACTAACCATGCATATATAACTTATGTACTTTGATATAAGTGGAGACTTATGCTCTAAAAGATGATCGAGCCCATACCCAGTATGTTGGGTACATAACTTGTATATGGCATGGATTTACTAGCAACAGTGGAATTCACAGCTCAATTAAAGAGTTAATGATATCGTCTCATTGGCATTGTGTGGATTAATAAATATGGAATGTAGCCACGGGTTGCTTGTTTCGAGCGAGGAATTTATCATAGTACTTTGTTGACAGTGATCATACTAATCATTAAGAATGCACAATGATGACAATAAGATAAAATAGGATTTTATTGAGTGAACGGATTTAACTCAAAGGAATCAAGGATATCATATGAGGGTAACACACACATGACGAGGTCATTGGACAAAGTAGTTGGATGAATTGCTTTCGTAAAGAATATACAATGAGTTTTGGTAATGTTGATTCTAGTTAAATCCATATCGCTAAACAAGATAGTTTATGTGGTGCCTTGGTAGCAAACAAAATAAAACCTTTGTGGAAAGTTATCTGGAAAGCAAGTATGGAGAATATTACGTTCGTTGAGATAAAAAACATGAGGAAAGCCTTTGTGGCGAGTTATCTAAAAACCTTATGTGGAGTATTATTTGAGAAGACTTAGTGGCAAAGTTATCTGGGAAGCCTTTGTGGCAAGTCATCTAGAAATCATATATGGCGAATTCTGTAATGCCTAACTAGCAAGTTGTTAGTTTGCCTTTGTGACGAGATCTGGGTATGCCTTTGAGGCATTTTTTGAAAGAGTTCTTGACAATGTACCCGACTAAGAATCCACCATAGTAATCTGCTAGGACAAAGAGCTTAGCATATCCAGAATTATGGGTGGCATAAGTGTCTGCCAAACTTGGGAATTCTCACGTTATGTATCGAAGTCATTTAGGATTTTATTGGATGATCAAAAATTTCTTTAATTGGAATAATTTTGTTGTTTGGATCGACATAAAGATACAATGTGATTGGAATTCTAACAACCATTAAAGCCAGTATAAGAATTTGCAAAGAGAAGTATCTATATGTATATCATTCTAAGAAATGTATCCAACTTCTATCTTTAAAGAGATTGTGTGATAGGATCTGTAATATAGTGTGAAGTTTGTGATCAGCCCATTAGGCGCAATGTGTATAAGGTGGTCAAGTGTAGAGATTGACATATAGTTATCTGCCAAGAATAAGAAAAGTATCTCCCAAAGTCTGAAAGGAAGTATAGTATCTTCAATTCGAGGAATCCAACAATAATGTTTAAAGGTAATATTGGTTGAGACTCACTAAGTTCCGTTGAACTTACAGACTTCTATTTGTAATGCAGGTTCTTGGAATTGAACCAGTGCGCCAAAAGGGACCAAGTCGAGAATGCACCAAGGTGATAGTTCGAAGAGCGATACTATGCGTATAGAGGGGCACTCTTAGGAAATATGGAAAATAGTACTCTATGCCATGATTAAGCTTGTTTTAACAAAGAGTTAAGTTGCATTGTCTTACACTGCTTCTGAGAATCTATTGTAATTAATCAACGTTTCCTTCAAAATATTTTGACTTAAAAAGAATATAAATAAATAAGAAGCATGTTCAGTATGGTTTTCGCCTATTGTAATTTTTTGTTAAGTATTTAAGTAATGTGACATTCTATATTTTGTTCGATAAATTTGGTCGGGTATAGGGTGTTACAAATGTAATAGGCATAGTAATCTAAATCAATATGTCTTTCATAAGGTTGTAATGGGGCTACGTTTAGGGTATTAAAAGAGATAGTCATTTTAGGCTAAATACCCTTAAACTCAACTTACCTCAGGCCTCTTAAAATGCAATCATCCCCTTGAATACCCAATTCCTCTTTTCTCAATTTGGAGCCATATGCTCATTGTAACTCTTTTCACTACAATTGAAGTTTGTTTGTTTTTAAAAAAACAACAAAGGACACTTTCCTTGAGCATAAAATCACCCTTTGAAATAAGCACCCAATACTCTTTCTCAAACCCCCTCAAACTTAAACATAACAAAAATTCTAAAATAAGTTGAGTCTAAGGTTTGGTGAGAAACATCAAGATGAGTAATTTTAAACAAAAGATGGTTCGTTTAATGCAAGGAGTAAAAAGAATAGGTCATATGACTGAAAAATGGGTTTCAAAGGATAAATTTAATAAGGTAGGCTTGAAATGCTCAAACAATCCAAACAAAAATTTGTGTAAATCCTTTTTAAACTGCTATGCCTCTTAGGATTTCGCCTCAAGAAAACTACTGAGTTAATTCTAAAGACTTATACCTTCATGCATACCTAGTTGTACTAAGGAAAAATTTTCATGGTTGACTTGTACACACTTACTAAGATAAGCATTTTTATCAAAATTAAGCTAAAATAAAAATAATTGAAATAATGAAATTTTATACATACTTAAAGTTAACATAATTAGACAAAATTTTAAATTTTTGAGAAAAAATTATTTAATCATAACTTGATGGAAAAAATTATTTTTTGTCAAAAATCTCAGAAAAATGTAATTTCAACAATCCCAAAAAAATAAGAAATTTTAATTTCTATTCCCCCAACTAAGGGACAAAATGAAAGAAGTGAATGTGAATTGTGCACCAAGTAGGATCCCGAGAAAGGGAGGTGAGTCAAATTTAACTGCTTAAATACCAAGGTTTTCCTTGACAAATCCAATCCTAGGCATGCATATCCCCATTACAACTCTTCTTTTTCAAGATTTTAAGAATAATGTGCAAGCTTGCTGAATTTTATTTATGATTTCATCTTAATGTTTATTATGCAAAAAGTAAAAATAAATTAAAAGTAACCTAAAATTTAAAGTATCTTAAAATATTTAAAGAAAAGTAAAAACCCCCATTTTATTTATTTGCATACTCCTCAGTATCCGACCCAGGTTTTGCTTCATCATTATTGTCTTTGTTTTCCATGTTTGAAGTGCTCAAGTTATCTTGCCCCTTTCTCAAGAATAGAGTCCATGACTTAAATATAAAGTCTGGAAATTTAGGCACAAAAACAAACAAGTTATGAAATATTTTCTTAAATGTATCTCTGATCAAGTTATCTTGTATTTTGGCGTGTCTCCAATAAGTTTGTTGTTGCCATTGTATTTGTTGTAGCATATCCATTATAGCCTATTGCTCATTCCGTGGAATGGTGCTAGACGATGGGATTCCCGGTGTCGGAGTGGTTTAGGGCTTTGCAAACTAAGGGATTAAATATAAAATTTAAATAGTTGGAAATTAAAAAAAAAAATTTAAATCTAGTCCTAAATTTATTTAATAAAAAATAATATGTAATTATATGTGTATATATATAAATATTATTATTTTTGGCTGCTAAAAGTATTTACAAAAATAGATCCACTTATTTTTTAAGTAAAAGAAAAACTTAGGGTCTAGTAAAGTGAGCGAGATTTTGTTTTGCTCAATTTTATAATCCGAATAATGTTTAAGACATCGACAATTTACCTTGAACTTATCTCCCTTATCATCATGAAGTTAGACTACCTCGTATGGAAAGACTTGGTGAACAATGAATTGACCTGACCAATGAGATTTTAACTTACCAGGAAACAATATCAATCTGGAATTGAACAACAAGACTTGTTGACCTGTCTCGAACTCACGGAATTGGATGTTCTTGTCATGCCATCTTTGTAATGCCTCGAAATTTTTATTTTTGTTTGTTGGATATGTCAATAAATATGTATTTGCTTTTGTGGTTATGAATTTTGCTAGTTCGCTTGAGGTTTGGGGTTCAAATTGTGTTTTTGAAACTTTGTTATCCTTTGATAAAAACCTAGTTGAGAACTTCCGCCTTAAGCTTATTTAAATGTAAATTATGTCAACGATGAGTCTAGTGGTTCAATGGTCAATTATTTGTATTCTCTTTGGTCTTGTGTTTGAATCTTTGTGAATGTGATAGGGAAATTATATTTTTTATTTATCTCTGCAAATTATATTTTTTATTGTTAATTAAATGGTTTTCCCTCTTTGCCTATTTCCCTTTTGTTTCTTCTTTTATATTATTTTCTCTTCTTATTTGTGTTCTTTCTCTTTTTCTTTTAATTTTGCCCACTACTGGTTGTAATTGTTGTTTCTGCAAGTAGAAACGCTTCGTAATTCGTTATTTTCCTTGACTTAAAGGTTGATTCGTAAACTCTATTGTTGAATTTCGTTATCATTCGCGTTGTTTGTTTTTGTCAAAGAAATTGACTTTTGTTTTCAACTCGTTTGAACTCTTGTTTGTGTTCGATTATTACAGGAGAAGGGCTCGAGGGTAGCAATCTTCCCAATGTTGATTGTTCTTGAATTGGCTAGTCGTGCGAAGTAATGGTCGCATTTGATCGACGTTCTACGTCGAACTTTTTAACGAACTTCATTTTGCGTTAACTTAGCGTGTTAATGGGTTTAATTGAATTATTATTTTTTGTGACTCGTCTTTAGGTCTCGGGAACTACGTTGCTGCTTCCACTTTGTCCTCCGATCAGGTGGGTATCAAAAACAACAATTTTGTACTGTTTAATCGTCGAAAAAATGGATTTATCGATGCCACATGGGTGTGTGTGTAGGTCGTGTGGGCCACACGGCAGTGTGGTAGGCTGTGTGGCGGACCGTGTAACTCACTGTTTTTTGAATCTAAGAGACACAGGCATGTGTTAGACTGTTTGTGAGAAAATAAGTTGCAGGGTTCACACGGGCTGACACACGGGCATGTGTTCAAGCTGTGTAACTTACTGTTTGTGTATTAGAGACACATGGGCAAGGGACATGGGCATGTTCCAGACAGTGTGAGGCACCCGAGCAACCACAAGGGCGTGTGTCCAAGCTGTGTAACTTACTGATTTGGAGATAATATCACACGGGCAGTCACACGGTCGTGTGGAGCCACACAGGCAGCCACACGATCGTGTAAGCCTAGAATTTAGAATTTTCGTTAATGTTGTAGTTTTCGTGCATGGCGAATGTAGGTCGTCCGTAGGGTTAGTATGAGTTGAATTAAACTGTATAATTTGCTTTATTGTGATTTTAAACAAGTTCTGAATATCTATATGTGATGATTATTATCGTTATTAACATTCTATTATACGTGAACTATATGATCATAATTGTACATGAATTATGCATATCATTATTAAACAAGTTCTCAAGACTTAACTATGTTTTCATTCCATTAATGGTTTTTAAGATTGAACCAAGTATTGATTAAATTGCTTTAAAGGTTTGATTTTATTCTGGTGAGTTAATGTAGCATTCTAGACTTGGTATTTCTATCTAAGCCGAATATAGGGTGTTACAATTTTTTTGCTTTATTCTTAAATAACTTGGCATTTTCATAAGAAAACATTCGGAATTTCTCTAACTCATTGAGCTGAAGAATCTTTTCTCTCCAACAAGCTCGAGATCCAAGTTGGGCTGTTTTAGAGTCCAATAAGCTTTATGTTCCAATTCTAATGGAAAATGACTGTCTTTTCCAAATACCAATCGATGAATAGGTATGGAATATTTGATAAGAAGTTGAAATTGCATGTTTGGACTCATCTAGTATGTTTTGGTATGTTTTAAGACAATTTGGAATGGTATTTAAGTGCTTATTTTGAATGGTTTGGTTGGAAACTTTGAAATAGGTACCAAATAGTTCATTTTTACGAAAAAAAGGGTCCTCATCTCAATAAGCATCTTTTCTCGTACAACGTCGGCCGACAGTATGTGATGTTGCGACATCCAGTGGCCTAAGGTTGCAACGTGAAAAACTGTTTGAAGACGTCACAACGAGGAATAGATCATGTCACGACATCGGCCCTAAACTTTTAAAACATTGCAATTTGATCCTATTCCAAGTTCCAATTGACATAAGGACTTTCATTAGTTCAATTATGACTCAAAATTGATTGTTTAACATGATTTTAATGTGATTGTCACTTAATTGCATGTGTGAATGGTTATTTATTGTATATTTGATTGTAATTGCTTCAGCAACGAATGTGACATCTTGTAGCTTGAACTAGATGATCGGGTCAAGTGAAAAATGTTACATGGGTTGTATGAATTTTTGAAGAATTTGAAGAAATAAGCAAGGAAATAAAGAGGAGTAAAATGGAAGTCATGGGAGCTTGCTGCTAGATAAAGAGGAAGGGAAAATAAGTCAATGGGGGGTTTCATTCCCGATTTAAAAATTATCAATAAACGGGCCCAAGGCCATCCATTTCAAGTATGCTTTATGTCACTTTAAGGATTGATTCATTAAAATGAGGTTCAAATGATACAAAATAATTCCAAATATTAAATATTGTATTTAAATATTATTTTTATCATAAAATTCTCAAAATTGACCAAATTACTTTTTTACAGTAAGATTATCATTTTGTTCCATTTTGCAATAACTTAAGTTAGAATTAATCATAAATATTAATTATAACTCCATTGAGTAATGAAAATTTCGTTTTGGCTCTTTTTCTTAAAAAATATGAAAATTACAACTTAGTTGTTATACTATTCAAAATTTCCAATTTAGTTCCAATAGTGATTTTCACAACACCAAATCACGTATAATCCATTTCATGTCAAGTAATCCACAATAATTAATATTTTTTATATTCGGGTAATTTTTCACAATAATCCTCAAACTTTCATAAATTTTCATTTTGGTCCTTTTTATCATATTTTCACTTTTTCATTTCTTTTCACATGTTTTCATATCTAGTATTAAATTTATTTCATAAAACTTCTTGTTGAAGCCTAATTTTGACCGGACCCATTCAAAACCAAAAAACCAAAAAAGAAATAATAAAAATAAAATTCATTTTCACATCAATGTCCAAATTACATTTCAAACCCAATCAAACCCACTTAGCCCAATTACAACAAGCCCAAAACCCAATTAAACCCAAATGGCCTAAATCTAAACCTAAACTTTTGAAACCCTAATTTACAAGTTGTTCCAGCCGTCGCTACCTTGCCTAATCAGTCTATGCCACGTCAGTAAGGGTCATCCACCACCTGCCACCGTCGAAAGCACCTGCCACCATCACGTGAAGACCTACAAGAACAAGAGAAAAGAAGACAAGACAAAAAATAGCAAACACTATGTATGTTTCAACTATAAAAGTCGTGTGAAAAATTGTAAAGGCCCCTTCTTCTTTGATTTTGAAAAAAAGAAACATAAAAAATCAATAAAAAATAGCAGATTTGAGTTTCAAAAATATATTGTGGCATTTTGTATACATTTTTGTTTCTATTTATTTTTATTTTTATTATTTATTTCGAAAATAAGTTGTGAACAAAAAAAATAAAAGAGAAATAAGAGGGATCTAGGGTTTTTACCTTTGAATCCCGTACACCATCGTTAGAGGCTCGTCAGAAAATTGTTTTTCCCTTAGAAACCGAAAGGTTTCTTATTTTTAAAAATTGTTGGGTTGGTTTTTCACTAAAAATAACCCTAGATCTAAAATCAGGGCAAAAATGGAGTGTTTGTTTTTTTTTAGAGAAGGAAATGAAGATTTTAAAAAAATTGCCTTATATAGCTATACAAAACGGCGCCGTTTTGAGCCAACTTCAATGGCTTCAAAACGACGTCGTTTTGACTTCCAACCCAAATTTGACCCGACCCATACTTGAGGATCTGCGTGTTTTTACTTAATGGGCTATTTATGCCTTTGGTTCTTCCATATTTTTTATTTGTTTCAATTTAATCCTTTTGTGCTATTTTCAATTTATTTCAATTTTTCTCAATAGTTTTAAGATTTTTACAATTTAGTCCTTGACTCAAAAATGCCCTTGGGTTGCCACATGTCAAAATTTTAGGTTTATTGCCCACAAAACCCCTGTTTTAATTAAAAATGGTGTTTTGATCCTTAAGCTGTCTAAAATTATGTTTTGACCCTTAGTTTTTAAAAAATTATATTTTAACCCCTAAACTTTCTAAAAATTATGTTTTGACCCTTAAATTTTCCAAAAATTATATTTTGACCCTTAAACTTTTCAAAAATTCAGATTTGGCCCCCAAACTTTCCAAAAATTTGGATTTGGCCTCGTTTTCCTTCTTTTTACATTTTACCCGAAAATTTTCATTTCTTTTTTAATTTAATCCTTTATTTTTATTTTGTTTCTTTTAAAATTAATCTCGTCTTTTTATTTTTCAATATTTCGATTTGAATTTTCTTTCGCATTGCGTATTTTGTTTATTTTATTTTTATATATTTTTTTTATGTATTTATTACTAGTATAATTGCACTTTCTTCATATTTTTCAATTTTGTCATTAATTGCACACTCGTATTTAATTTACATGCTCATTTCAAAAAAAATATTTTAATCAAATTGTTTTTCTATTTTCTTCAAAAATATAAAACAATTTCTAAAATCAATACAATATTCCCTTATTTCGGGATTAGAAAAATTGTATCTTAACTTATTAGGCGTGATTTTTTTGAACCAGAATAATTGAATATCCTTTTCTCAAAAGTTTGAAATTGACCACAAAGGAACACTCGTTATTTACGAGAATTCGAGAAACTCATGCCTTAACTTACTAGGCGTGTTTTTCCTCTTCGACTCGAAATAATCGAGTGCCTTAAATTTTATTTAAAAAACGAGGCAATATCCTTTTGTGTAAAAGCCCCGAAAAATTATGCCTTAACATACTGGGTATAATTTTTCGTGAAATTTGCACAATAAAATATCTCATTTTAAAATTGTTAAACACCTGTTAATTTGGAAATTTCGGGAATGTCATGCCCTAACGTCTTGGACACGACTTCAATTTCTCGATTAATTCGAAACAAACGGGTATTTTTGTCATCAAATTCAAATTTTGAAAATTACATCATATAAATCATGCATTTAGGGATCGTATTTTAAATTTTACTCAAGATTTCAAATTTTTACATTAAGACCGGAAAAATCGACTAGGTACCAATCTTGGGCGTGTGAGGGTGCTAATCCTTCCTCACACATAACCGACTCCCAAACCTGTTTTCTAGATTTCGAAGACCAAAATGTTTGTTAAAAAGGATTTAAAACGTTTTAAGGTGCTCCAATCACACCAAATAAAAAAAATTGGTGACGGCTCCATATTTCGATTATAAAAATATTTTCGAGACTTTAAAAAAAACGTTTCGACACTTCTTATCCGAGTCATTTTATAAATTTTCTCATAGTTTTCTTAATATTCAAGCTTGAAATTATGCCACATGTCATATCAAAATTTTTGGGGCGTTATAGTAAATTTGTATTTATATAAATTTTTGGGGCTTTATAGTAAATTTGTTTGAAGTGTTGCTTGCATGCCAATTTTGTGAACTTAATGTTTGAATTTTGAGATGTTGTGATCATGATAATATTCATGTGCTTGAGTTTTTTTTAATTGGCATGTATGATGTTTAGAACATGTATTCGGAGTCCCATAAGCTTTGGAAATGAATTGGTGATGTTTTAGGTTAAACTAAGGCTTCGTTTGTTTAGTTGTAAAAGCTTTTCCGTAAAAGCTTTTCAATATTTTTTGATGTTTGTTTGGGTGAAAATGATTTTTCACCGTAATACATTTTACAAACACGGGAAAAAGAGAGCCATTTTAGGGAAAACGTTTTACCCTTTTTATTTCGATAAGACATTTTCCAGAAATTTTCCTCTTCACATCCCAGCATCTATCACTTGCTAAATGTTCTTCCCCTTCCCCTTCCCCTTCCCCTTCCCCATTCATTGCGTGCCCAACCAGGATTCATCTCTATATTAAAAACAACCAACAGTAGTTTTGTTGACAAAAAAGAAAAGAAGCCCTAGCCATTTCAAGTCTTTTCAGATGGGATCCTGATCAGGTTCAATTTGTGATGGAGTTAATGATTTTGTGTTTGAATTGGGCCTTTTGATGTGTTTGATTTTATGGGTATTTGATTTTGAACCACTTCTCTTTATTAGATTGTTTGTTTTATACTGCAATGATGGGAATAATGTTAGCAAAGATTGGTGATTTGTGATCACCCTTAATTTTGTAAAATGGATGAAATGGCTAATTCTTTATTCGGTAGGATTACTTATTTTTATCCTCTGCTTTGCATTTCTTGATTCATGATGAATAGTATTGTATGTGTTACCTAATTATATTTTGTTGATCTCCCATGTATGAGAAATAGACATGGAGAAGTTAATTCTTTATGTGCTTTAAAACTGTTAATTCTTTAAATAGAAGAGTTAATGCACTCGTGTTGGCATATGAGTGATAAGAACCAGTCTCGACGACATATGAGTGATGAATGAAAGGATTCCAAGGTTGTTCCTTGAGGTGAAACATATTGAAACACCAATCCTATGATGAAACATGGTGTGGGATCAAAGAACAGAGTTGTTCTAGTGTAGTATCTTGTTCTTGCCTAATCTTTAGATTCATCTAGTGTATGGAAAGAATGACATGAATGGGATTTCTAGTCTCTTTTGTTGTTGCCTAAGTATGAAGTATATTGAAGTGAAGAGAATAAGCATTTATTTGCTTTAGTGTTGCAATGTTGTGATATTGATTTGTACAAGCAATCAAGAGGTCATGTTGATCTTGTACTTCTTGCAAGAGAGATCGTTTGTATGTTATCATTATTTCTTTTCTTTTTCAATCTTTTTCTATATTGTTTATGCAATAAAATCAATGCTTTTGCTTGATTTAACATTTGTTCAGTCTTTGACTATGTTATTTTAGTTCTTGAGTTATTTTACTGAATTTGTTATTTTGCTCATCTTCATGCAGTTAGTGTAAGTGAAATAGAAGCACTTTATAAGCTTTTCAAGAATATAAGCAGTGTTGTTATAGATGATGGGTTGATCAACAAGATCTTTGTTTTTTTCATAGTTCTTATTTTGTTATATAATTGATATCTTTTGTTATGTTTGTCAAGTTTTTTGACTTGATGATCACTCCTCATCTTGAGTTGGTTCTTTCCCTCTAATGTTTGTATTATTTAAGTTTTGTTTATATTACTACTTGACAGGAGGAGTTCCAATTGGCGTTATTCAAAAACAAATAAAAAGGAGAGTTTGGTTGCTGATCGAGTATTTTTATCTAATGTTAATTAATAATGCCTCCATCCTTGAAAGAATAATTCTTGTTAGCATAATATTGCCTGAGTTGTTGTCAATATATTTCTGATTTCACTGCAGGTATTTGACTTGTTTAATACAAAGCATAATGGAATTCTAGGTTTCGAAGAGTTTGCTCGTGCTCTCTCTATCTTCCATCCAAATGCGCCCATTGATGATAAGATTGATTTTATGTGTTAAATATTTTAGTTATATGTATACTTCGTCTCTGTTTACCTCCCTTGTTGTAAGTCCTAATCATGTTAACATAGTAGATAGATGTAAAATGACTGGTATGGAAATGGAATTATGGACTTATAATCCTTTTAGTTTCAATTATCTATTTTTATATACTTTGTCCACCATAATTCTCTTTGAATTCTTTGCTTTTGCACCAGTTCTTAATTTTTAATTTGTTGTATTTATTTATAAATAAATCATTTCGTAAAATATAAATTTAGTAGATATAAAATAAATCTAATTAAACAATGAGAAGACAATAAATTCTTAAATGTAAGTTTGTTTCATTTAAATCAGTTTTATGAAATATTTTTAGAAAATTTACCAAACAATAGAAAATATTTTACACAGATTCATCCAAACACCAGAAAATATAATTTTTCTAAAAAAGTAATTCATTTTCCAGAAATCATTTTCTGAAAACCATTTTCAATCAAACAAACGGAACCTAAGTGACTTTAGGGGTGATTTTTTTGGATCTTGGCTTGTTTTTGTACAAGTGGTCAAATGTATCAAAACAAATAGTCAAAAGTGTACAATAGTGACACTTGTATCAGTACAAGTATCCACTTATACTGATACAACTAGTCAGACAGGGGTTCCTCCTTTGTTTTGAGTTGCTTTGGTTCCCAAAGACCTGTACTTGGTCTCGACAACCCCTGAACACGTAGAAGTTGTTTTATAGTGTTTCTAAATGGCTTTAAATGACTTAAAATGATCCAAATTAATGTGCATGTAATATGAATTGTTAATGCTTGGTTTTTCTTAATCAAATTGAATTGAACGTTAGTTTAAATTTTTCCAATAATGAAAGTAATGTCTCATATTTAAACTTGACGACTAAATTGAATATGAGGTGTCACATAAAGTTCACACTTATCTTACATTATGTCCTAATTAACTAAAACACTAAAATTAACTCCCAAATTAATAAATTCACTAAAATTAACTCTCAAATTAATAAATCCACTCTAAAACAAAAGCAAAATCAAGCATAAATGATTCTAAATTACATCACAAATATGCAATCATCATAAGGACCTCGATGTCTAGGACGTATTAATGGGTTGTTTTTATTTGTTGATTTTAATTTTGTATGATTATTTTTAAAAACTTTAAAAAATATATTTTTTAAAACATTACATAAAAATAAAATATCAAAATTATTTTTTAATTTAATTCGAATAAATATATTCGATTCGATTCGATTCGAATTACATTTCATTTGACTCAATTCGAGAAAATTTCAAATTGAGTTAGAATGATAAAATAGGATTTGTCAATTCAATTAACTCGAAATTTTTTTCATTTAATTCGATCGAATGCTTACCCCTAATAGAAATTGAAAAAAAAAACCTAATTTCAAAGATCCTAATGCTTTAAGAAATTCTCCAATGAATTAAATTTAGTCTTCTATGATTGTCTATTGATTTATTAGAAATCTTAGGTTAATTATTCGTATGATTCATATTGATTGAATCCCATAAATCTAGTTTTTTTTTTAGTTTTACCATATCATTTTGATCATGAAAAAAAACAATAAATTATAACTTAATTGATGCTTTAAATCAAACTAGATTTTATCACACCCACAATACAAATGAAAGAATAAAAATTAAAATTATATTTATAAAAGAAACAATAATTATGTAATAAATGAAATAGTGAAGTGTTATGGTTAAACATTTTTTAGGCTTGAGTTCAATCTTTAGATATTGTATTTTTTTTAGTGAAATACAAGAAAAGGGTCAAACCCTAATAAAAACGCGACTAACTTGATTTAAATCCAAATTACACTTAAAGTAATGAACACTCTAACCATCGGGCTAACACACGAAATTCTAGATATTGTATTTTAACATTTCATATAAAATTGTAAAAGACAAAAACACCATTATGTTAATATTAAATTATATATTAAAAGAAAAATTTTAAATAAATTTTTAAAATTAATGTTGAATTAACTCGTAACATCAATTCAATAAAACAATTGAGACAAATAAAAATAATTATACATAAAACTTCCTACCAGCAAAGTGCTTTATCATGAACTAAAAAAACACCATTATATTAATCATTTTGTTAATTATATGTCAAAACGGGTAAAAGCAAGAAATCCAAAAGTTGCCAAAATTACATAAATTAAACCAAAAGAGTTTCCTTTTTTTTCTTGATTTATTCTATGAAAGAGTTTAGAACTCTATCTCAATCAGACAAAGGTAAGCAAGCACAAACTTGTACTCACAAACAGAGAAGAAAATCATAATTGCAAAAGCTAAAACAGAGAAGAAAACGAAAGTAAATTTTATGTTATTCTTTGAAATAATTCTTGAAATTCATTCTTAGTTTTCATCTGTTGTTTACACAAGTATTTAAAGGCAGACTACTCAACTGTTCTACAACTGCTATTTGTTAATTTGTTAATTTGTTATTGTTGGGGATCAATCCGATTAAGCAACAAACAAATATAAATAGTGGAAGAAATTGAGAAATTGAACACACAAATTTAACGTGGAAAAACCTCTCCGAAGAGGATAAAAAACCACAGGCAAAAATAATTTTACTATAATGGCAAAAAAAATGAAGAGTACAAAAGATGGAGATAAAAACTAAACCTCAAAAACCCGAAAAATAAAAAACTCTCAAAACATAAACACTAAATTCTCCAAAAGTGTTAGAAGTTCTAAACTATAATGGTTATTTTTCTAAGGTTGTAAAAGAGCTTATTTATAGGCTAAATTTCTAGGTCAAATAATAATAAAATAATCTAGACTAATAAGAGTTTAACTCAAACAAATAAATAGAGTTTAATTGAAACAAATAAACAGAGTTTAATTGAAACAATTAAACAGAGTTTAACTAAAAGATTATTTCTCAAATTTGATTTGAAATAGGAGTCATAATTCAACAAATCTCCACCTTGACTCGTATTTCCACAATGCCATCTTTGCCAAAGCCCTTCACGGGCCTATCTTGAACTATGCAGGGAATTAACTGAGTCGAATCTGTGCTTAGAAGCTGGAAGTCTTCTAGCCTTCAACTTGTGCACTACCAAATCAAAACTAACCCGGGTTTGATTTTCTCGAATACAGTGCCCTAACTTTTCAAACCCTACATCCAAAAGAGAACCTCTCTTCAACGAAACAGTCATACCTTTTTCCCTCCTATGACCAAGTTGTCTCCGCTCCAAACAAGTTGACTTCAACTCCGTAAAGGACGAGGGACGTCCGATTTCACCGATCACTGTAAAACCTTCCAGAATATAGAGACTGTCGATCTTTTAACTTTTAACAAAACGAGAGCCCCACGAGACACCTTAATGCTGCTCGACTTGATGTTGATTCTGCAACCTTTTGAGTCTAAAATACTTAAGGAGATGAGATTCTTTTGTAAATCAGGTACATGCCTAACATCTGATACTGTCCTAATCGTAACATCGTGAATTCTAATTTTAACAGTACCAATACTGATTACCTTATTGGATGAATCGTTTCTCATGTGCACAACTCCACCTTCAACCGAACTATATGTGGAAAACCATTCTCTGTTGGAACACATGTGGAAAGAACATCCTGAATCTAGGATCAACTCAGACGTAAGCTCGGAGCTTTCGCTCGTTGACACTAACAAGAAATCATCACCACTTTCACTAGCCAAATTAGCACCAGCTAAATCTTCCTCGTTACTCTCAGCAACCATTTTATTTCGTAGTTTGTAACAATCTGCTTTGACGTTACCTAATTTCTTACAATAGTGACACCTTTTGTCTCGCTTCTTTGATGCTACCAAGATAGGAGCTCCTTATCTGCCTTGCTATCTGAACCAAACTCATTGTTGAGTTTATCTTTGCTCAACAAATGACCCTTCACATCCTCGAACGAGATTTTGTCTCTACCATAAATCAAGGTCTCCCTAAAAGACTTGTATGAAGGGGGTAAAGAGCACAACAATAGCATAACCTGATCCTTATCGTCAATATGAACCTCAACATTATTTAAATCATTCAAAAGAGTAATGAATTGACTGATGTGATCTCTAAGAAGCTCACCTTCGTTCATGCGAAACGTAAATAGACGTTGTTTCAGCTCTAAACGGTTAGCTAGAAACTTAGTCGCATAAAGAGTTCCTAGCCTTTTCCACAAGGCGGATAAGGTCTTCTCCATCAATACCTCTTATAATACCCTATTCACGAGGCACAACTGGATTGCAGACAAGGCCTTTTCATCAAGCTCTTCCCATTTTGATTGATCTAGATTATCGGGCTTTTTCTTAATAACAACCTTTTTCAAGCCGGTCTGAACTAGAATTGCCATCATCCGAACTTGCCACAGATTGAAATTTGTGACACCATCAAACTTCTCAATGTCAAACCTTGTTGTTGCCATCTCTGAACGGGTTGATCTCCAAAAATCGAACTAGCTCTGATATCACTTGTTGGGATCAACTCGATTAAGCAACGAACAACTATAAATAGCGGAAGAAATTGTGAAATTGAACACAAAAATTTAACGTGGAAAAACCCTTCCGAAAAGGATAAAAAACCATGGGCAAAGATAATTTTACTATAATTGCAAAAGAATGAAGAGTACAAAAGATGGAGATAAAAACTAAACTCCGAAAACCCGAAAAACAAAAATCCCTCAAAACGTAAACACTAAATTCTCCAAAAGTGTTAGGAGTTCTAAACTATAATGGTTATTTTTCTAAGGTTGTAAAAGAGCCTATTTATAGGCTAAATTTCTAGGTCATATAATAATAAAATAATCTAGACTAATAAGAGTTTGACTCAAACAAATAAATAGAGTTTAATTGAAACAATTAAACAGAGTTTAACTGAAAGATTATTTCTCAAATTTGACTTGAAATAGGAGTCATAATTCAACAGTTACTAACTAGACTAACTTTCTAGTAATAGATAATTACTAATCTATTGAGTCACTAACTATTAACTCTAACATTCACCTATCTACTCAACCTTCGAAACCCGAAGAAGCTATCGAAACTTGCAAAATTTTGATGCTGACAAAGGCTTAGTAAGAATATCAGCCACTTGATCATAGGCAGGTACTTCTCCAAAAATAAGAAGCCAATCGCTCACTTTTTTCCTAAACAAAAAAATAAATCAAGTTCAAAATGCTTAAACTTAGAGTGTAAAACCGGATTAGCTGCAACAGCTACAGCACTCGAATTATCACACCAAATAGTTGGAGTGTTAATGGATCGAACATGAAGTTTACATAGTAACGACATTAACCAAGTGATATCCGCAATCGCAGCTACCAACCCTCGGTACCCTGCCTTGACAGTGGAACGAGACACAACTTGTTGCATTTTGGAGCACCACGACACAAGATTATCTCCTAAATATTTATAATAACCTATTGTTGATCTTCGATCATCAAATTCCAAACCCTAATTCGTATCAACAAATCCAACTAAAGACAATCTTTCAGATGGTCTAATAAATAACCCATAGTCAATAGTAGTACACAAATAACGTAAAATTTGCTTGAGAGCTACAAAATGAACATTTGTTAGAGCATGCATGAATTGATAGACACGATTGATAGCATAAGCAATATTTGGTCGTGTAAGAACAACATATTGTAAGGCACCCGTAAGACTACAATACTTACTAGGATCATTAACCGGAGAACCCATAGTTTTAAACCAAAACGAAGAACTAACCATAGGCGTATTAACAGACTTAGCATTCACCATATTATAACAATCAAGTAAATAAAGTACGTACTTGCCCTGGCACAGATGACCTCCATCAGATAGGCGAGTGACCTAAACACAAAAAAATAATGAAGATCTCCCATTTCTTTAAGCGAAAATTCAGAGTGCAGCTTTTTAACAAACGCATCAATCTCTTGTGTTGCGCTTGTAATGATAACATCATTTACATACACTAAGACATACATACGATCATCATTAGTGCGTATGAATAAAGATGCATCAGATTTCAACCCTACAAATCCTACAAAAAAAGATAAATATTCAATTTATCAAACCAGGCCCTCGAAGTCTATTGTAACTCATACAACGTCTTCGTCAAGCGACACATAAGAGGTTGCCCATCTGCACCAAACTACACATACCTAGGAGGTTGTTGCATGTATACTTCCTCAGTAAGATCCCCGTTTAAAAATGTACTATTCACATCCATTTGTCGTAATGGCCATTGTTCAGACATAGCAACTGACAGGATTGTCCTAATAGTAGTCGGTTTAACTACAAGACTAAACATTCTCGAAAATCACATCCTAGTACCTGAGAACACCCTTTAGCAACTAATCTCCCTTTTCGTCTAGTAACAATATCATTAGGATTTCTCTTAACTTTAAACAACCATTTGTAACCAATAGCTTTCTGTTTTGGTGGCAAAGGAACTAACTCCTATATGTGGTTACAAATCAGGCCAGTAAACTCATCTTGAGCTGCCTTTCTCCATTCAGGAGTTGTAAATGCTTCATCAATAGTCCGAGGTTCACAATCCTGTAACTCAACTGAAAAAAATTTAGGCTTATAGATACCTACTTTAGCACGGGTTATCATAAAATGAATATTGCCTATTGGATGAGGTGGATCAACTATCGTAATAAACAAAACTGGTATAGGTAAGGAATTTGATGATTTAGGAATTGATGTTGAAGCCAAAACTGAACCATTGTGGTCCAACCTTGCCATAAAAGTATTTGAGTATGGTGATCTAGAAGAAACCACTGGTGCATTTTGCTCCCCAACCATACGAGTGTCAGACACATTAGAGAGGAAAGACGTTTGTAACACAGGAACACGCCTACTAACTCTGTTTGTTGTAGGATCACTAGATGACCTGACTTTTGGATACAAAAATTGAGATTCATCAAACGTAACATGTCGGGATATGACTATTCATCCATTAGACGTAAGACATTGATATCCTTTATGTTGAGAGCTATGACCTAGAAACGTGCATGGTTCATATCTAAACTCTAATTTAAAAGTATTAAACGGATGGAGATATGTATAACAACACCCAAAAACCCGTAATATACTGGATTCTCACAAAAAATTATCGAATACAGAGATTTACCTTGTAATATTGGAGTGGGTAAATGATTGATCAAATGAGCAGCACAAGTAAACGTCTATCCTCAAAATCGCATAGGTAAATTTAAAACAGCCCGATTTTTAGTGGTGTCGAAAATAGTAATTTTGGTATCACAACTCCGACGAGTCGAATTAAAAATTCATTTATTCTAATATTTATCATGTCATTAGCATCACATTAAAATTCGGATAGGGAATTTTGACGTTTAGATAGTTAATTGAATAGAAAGGATTAAATTGTAAAAGATGCATAGGTAGAATTGTTTGAATAGAAGGACCAAATAGGTAAATAAATCAAAGGAGATTAAGATAGTGAAATATCATGACATTTAGGTATTCAGGGAATGCTTAATTAAGGATTAAGAGTGAATAAGTAAGGTTAATGATGAAAGTTACAAAAATTACAAAAATATCATTACTATATATATGAAATTAAAAGAAAGAAATTGAGAATTTAATTATAACTTCTCTTCTTCTTCTTCTTCTTCACATGGCTAAAAAGAAAAACTTAGGGTTTTTCATTCAAATCTTTAAGCCTTGATTTGGGTAAGCAAACCTTGATCGTTTTTAGTAATTTTTATGTTTTTGAATCCGTATCACCTAATCTAGCTTATGCAAGGACTAATTTGTGAATCTGTCAAATGTTATGAAACTTTTCATTATTGAAAATACTTGTTCTTGAAAGCTCTTGATAGATTTTAAATGCTTGAACTTGGGTTAGATCTTTTTGTAAAGAGATTTTTAATGAAATTAGGGTTTAGGGACTAAAATGTGAAAAATGATAATAATACATATATTGTTGTGCAAATGAATGTGTGAACGGGGTTGGATGAGCACCCTAGAGATTTCGACTAAGTTTGATTCGGTAAGATAAGGGCTATTTTGCATGTTTTGTATTGAAGGGACTATATTGAATAAAAGGAAAATATTAGGGGCAAAATTGTAATTTTCAAAAATGACTAAATTGTGTTGAATGACTCAATTATGTGATTTAAAGTGAGAATTTGTTGATTTGTGGATGTAGACTACAATTGTACTTTAGATGGTGGAAAAGAGAAATTAGCGGAGTAGTCCTTGAAGTCTAATCGTAACTGCAAGTTAGTCCAGTAAGTTCGTAATGTAAATTTTACTTAATAATTCTTGTATGTATATTGTTAATGTTCAGTAATTGGAAGCACTTGGAATTGAAGAGATCGAGGAAATGAAACGAAAAAGATAGTAAGCTTTATGCCGTTGAAAAGGTACCGACGCGATGGCTGAGGTAACGCATATGTTGCGAGTCCTTGATAGCTCGTGTAAGCAGTATCGTGATTCGAAAAAGAGATATAATTCTTAAATGGATTATAGGCCCTTCGATGGCTAGGACTTATGCTTTATGTATACTCCGATAGCTCGTGTGACCAGTATCGTTAGGGGATAATTTACAGTCACCGTACAGATGGCTGGGGTACCGCATATGTTGCGAGTCCTCGACAGCTCGTGTGAGCAACATTGAGTACTAGTAACAAAAAAGTTATAGATAGGAAAGTGAAGGTTATAATTGACTCGAGAAAGAAATGGGATTATCTTGGCTCGGTTGAGCTATAGCTGCTTTATGCAAATGTTTGGTAACTCTTTAAATTATCGAACTTACTAAGATGTTGTTGTTGTTTTGTAGATCGTTTTGCTGATTGAAGATCGGATCATCATCATCTTTTCGGAGTCACACTATTCGGAGCTCATTGGTAGTTTTTGCATCAGTCTGTCTTATGCCATGTACTAGGATGATGTTATCTTTTACTTTATGTACTTGGGATTGTGACAACCTTGTTATGTTGATGAATGTAGTAAATGCATGTTGTGCAAGTTGGAGTATGGACTTAAAAGTACTATGTTATGACTTGGAATATATGTATTTCGTGTTGACTTAATGCATATTGATGTCATGAATGCTTAGTGATGATAAACTTGTATTTTGGCATGATTCGTGTGATTCTACATACTTGTTTTGGTAGAACCCATGCATGTATCGGTAGAAGTACAAGGTAGGAGAGAAGTTGCTCACTGACTTGAGTTGCATCGGTAGTTGAATAGCAAGTATTGGTAGACATGTGTTTAGAAGTATCGGTAGCTTGTATACTTGTATTGGTAAAAATAGCAAGGTAAGACTTTTAGCTCTCTGGAGTTTTTAGTATCGGTAGAAGTAAAACTTGTATCGATAAAAGAGACTTGTATCGCTAGAACTGTCACTTGTATCGGTAGAAGTCTGCACTATTCTTGAACTGTTTACTAACTTAACAACTATCGATACTTGTCCGATAGGTACTGATAGAAGTCTTCAAAAATATTACAAATGACCTTTTTGCCCTTGTTGAATTGTATATATAATCAAATGATGATATAATACGTGTGAAGTGCAATTCTTTAATAAAAATAAGTTTGATAACATTATGTTAAAGATCAACGGTGATAAATGAATAGTAAGACATCAGAACCCTACCGATAATGGTTTATGATTTTTTGATGTTACATTTAATGGTATCAAAGCTTACGATTTAACCGTTTCTCAGACTGTTATGACTGTATTAAATGATTTAGTAGTACATACCATATGAACCTGTAATACTGTGATACAGATGAATCCGATCTAACCATAGTTTTTATAGATAAAAATAAAGATGTCTGATTCTGAAAGAGATGAGACCAATGAAGTAAACAGCAATGACCCGACGAGTGATTCCGGGGCTAGTCATGAAGTACCTATCTTTCCAATGACAAAAAGTGAAGCCAAAAACATGTTCTTTGGCTTAATGGACAGCGATTCTTAGAATTTATGCAGAATAATCCTATGGCGCCACCTCTACCACCCCCAACTACACAGTCTGCTGCTCGACTTGCGGTACCTCCAATAAGGCCTTCACTTCCTCTTGTAATAAAATAGAGGCGTCGTATCCCGACTGATAAGGTAAGAAAGTATGAGGCAGAAGAATTCCACGAAAATGTTGAGGATGATCCATCCAAGGCTGAGTATTGGTTGGAAAACACCCTAAGGGTACTGACTGAAATGGCTTGTCCGCCTGAAGACTATGTGAGGTGTGTCGTTTCATTGCTGAAAGATGAATCTTACAATTGGTGGGCGATGATTGTAGCAGTGATGCCGACAAACGAGGTTACTTGGGAATTTTTCCAATGGAGTTTAAAAAGAAATATGTCAACAAGCGGTATTTGGATAAAAAGAAGAAAGAAGTCCTAGAGTTGAGGCAGGGAAATAAGACTATAGCAGAGTATGAATAGGAGTTTGTATTTCTCAGTAAATATGAATGAGAGATTGTACCTACAGACGAGGCTATGTGTGTTCGATTTAAGGACGATTTGAACGATGAGATAAAGATGATGGTAGGTGGTTCAGAAATACAGTCATTTGTCGTCTTGGCAGACAAAGCAAAGAAAATGGAGGAAGTATACAACCAGAAAAAATAAAGAGAGAAGAGGTTTCGAGATTTTGAGAAGAAGAATCCTATTAGAATCTTCTCAATGCTACCACTGAAGAAATTCAAAGATAGTAAAGTCCGAGGAGCAGTCTCTTTTGGCTTTTTGAGTTGGAGCCAATTAAGACCACCAAAATTTAGATTTCAAAATCGGCTAGCTGATAGTGTGGTTAGGTTCGTAATGTGCCAAAACCAGTGTACGAGTATTGTAAAAGAATCTATTCAGGTGAATATTGATTGATTAAGGGAGCCTGTTTCTGGTGTGGAGGTACCAATCACTTCATACAAAATTACCCGATGAATTCAGAAGCAAAGAAAGATCGGAGTGTGAATCCTCCAATTACTCCACGGAAAGGTAAATGCCCGAGGAAGAATAGTAGTGTAGGTGGAAATCAAAATGAAAATAGAGATACTGTAAACAAGTCGAAACCCAAGCACCTGCACAGACATATGCCATCAGAGCTAAAGAAGAGGCTACCGCTACCGATGTTGTGACTAGTATATTTTATCTTTTTAATGATATTGTATGTGCTTTGATTGACCCGAGATCGACTCATTCGTATATTTGTACTGCCTTAGCAATGATAAGAAATTATCTATCGAGTCGACTTAATTTGATGTACAAGTTATAAACTCATTGGGTCATAGTGTCATTGTTAACCTGGTATGTTGTAAATGTCCACTAAAAGTCCAGGGTTGTGAATTTCCCTCTAATCTAATGTTATTGTCATTCATCGAGTTTAATGTGATTTTGAGGGTGGACTGGTTATCTGAACACGATACAGTAGTAAACTGCAAGTAAAAACGGATTAGTTTGAAATGCCCGATAGGTGAAGTGACCACAATTGAGTCCAATAGATTGAACAGTGAAACCAAAGTGATTTCAGCTATTCCGGTGCAGAAAATGGTTTGTAGAGGCTGTGAGGCATTACTGGCATACATACTTGATACACAAGGTTCGGGAATAGAGTTGAAACAGGTACCGAGTGTTAATGAGTATACAGTTGTGTTTTCAAAAGAATTACAGGGTTTGCCACCAACCAGAGAGGTAGAGTTTGGTATTGATTTGCTACCTAGCATTGCCCCGATCTTAATTCCACCATATAGAATGGCTCCGATCGAGTTGAAAGAGTTCAAACCTTAATTGTAAGAATTGTTAGATAGAGGGTTTATACGACCTAGCGTATCACCTTGGGGTGCGCCTATGTTATTCGTGAAAAAGAAAGATGGATTGATGTAGATGTGTATAGATTACAAGCAGCTGAATAAGGTGACAATTAGGAATAAATACCCGTTGCCTTGAATTGATGAGTTATTTGATCAGTTAAAGGGTGCAACTGTATTCTCCAAGATAGACCTCTAGTCAAGTTACTACCAGATGCGAGTGAAAGACTGCGATATAATGAAAATGGCATTTAGGACCCGATATGGTCATTATGAGTTCTTGGTTATATTGTTTAGGTTAACTAACGCCTGAGCAGCATTTAAGGATTTGATGAACAGAGTAGTTCAGCTTCAGTTGGACAGGTTTGTAGTTGTGTTTATTGATGACATATTGATCTACTCCAAGACAGAATCAGAGCATACTCAGCATTTGAGAGAAGTGTTACAGATTTTACGAGAAAAATAGTTGTATGCAAAATTCAGTAACTGTGAATTTCGGCTTCGAGAGGTTGGGTTTTTGGGGCATGTAGTATCTTCGAAAGGAATACGAGTTGATCCGAGCAAAGTCTCAGCTATTCTCAATTAGAAAGTACCAAAGAATGTCTCCAAGGTATGTAGTTTCCTAAGATTGGCAAGTTATTATCATCGTTCGTGAAAGATTTCTCTATCATAGCTTTACCGATGATGAAGTTGCTACAGAAAAATATTCAATTCATTTGGTCTAATAAGTGCCGACAAAGTTTCGATCAATTGAAAAAGTTGTTAACTGAAGCTCTGGTCTTAATGCAGTTAGAGTCAGGAAAAGAGTTCGTTATTTACAACGACGCGTCTTTAAGTGGGTTGGGATGTCTTTTATGCAAGATGGGAAAGTGATAGCTTATGCCTCTCATCAGTTAAAGTCGCATGAAAAGAATTATCTGACTCATGATCTGGAGTTAGCTACTATAGTCTTTGCATTAAAGATTTGGTGTCACTATCTTTATGGGGAGAGATGTCATGTGTTTACTGATCATAGGAGTTTGAGTATTTGATGACATAGAAGGAGTTGAATTTATGACAACGTCGATGGTTAGAGCTGTTAAAAGATTATGACCTTGTGATTAACTATAACCCAGAAAGGCTAACGTTGTTGTCGATACCTTGAGCCGAAAATTATCGTTTGCATTGAGAGCATTGAATGCTTAGTTGTCTTTGGAGAATGATAGTTCTGTCACTGTTGAACTCAAGACAAGACCGTTATTTCTACAATGGATTTAAGAATTACAGGGAAATGATCCAAAGCTTATAGCTAAAAAGGGACAGATATATAATGATGCTACTATAGGGTTTACAGTAGATATAGAGGGTATGTTGTATTATAAAGATAGGGTGTGTGTTTCGAATGATTCAGATTTGAGGCGAGACATTCTGACGGAAGCTCACAACAACACTTATTTCATTCAATCGGGGAGTGTGAAAATGTACAACAACCTGAAGAAAATGTATTGGTGGTCGGGTATGAAACGAGAGATTTCAGAGTTTGTGACTAGATGCCTTATATTTCAGCAAGTGAAAGTAGAGCACCAAGTACCATCTAGATTACTACAACCAATTTCCATCCCAGAATGGAAGTGGGAACGGGTTACTATAGATTTTGTCACAAGACTTTCAGTAACACCGAGAAAGAAAGATTCGATATGGGTAATTGTAGACAAATTGACAAAGTCAGCTCACTTCATCCCTATCCAGGTAAATTATCCACTTGAGAGATTGGTTGAGTTATATGTGTCTGAGATCGTACGACTACATAGAGTACTAGCATCTATTATCTCTGACAAGGGTCCACGTTTTACCTCGAAGTTCTAGGGTAATTTGCATGAAGCTTTAGGAACCAGGCTAAATTTCAGCACTGCATATCATCCGCAAGCAGATGGTCAATCAGAGCTAGTTATACAGATTCTTGAAGATATGTTATGGTGTTGTATACTTGAGTTTAAGGGTAGCTGGGAAGAATACTTGTCATTGGTAGAGTTTGCATATAACAACAGCTATCAGTCCAGTATTAAAATGGCATCATTTGAAGCATTATATGGTACGAAATGCAAAACACCTTGTGTTGGTCAGAGTTGAGCAAGCCTAAGTTGGTTGGAAACGACTTGATACATGAGATCAGAGACAAAGTGCAGGTGATCCGCGATTGCTTGAAAGCAGCATCTAACTAGCAGAAGTCATATGCAGATCTTAAAAGAAAAGATATAGAATTTGCAGTGGGAGACTGAGTCTTCTTGAGAGTTTCACCTTAGAAGAAGGTGCTAAGGTTTGGCAAAAAAGAAAAGTTGAGTCCACGGTTTATCGGGCCATATGAGATCATTGAACGGGTTGGCCCTATAGTTTATAAACTAGCTTTGCCTCCAGAACTTGAAAAGATTCATAATGTATTCCATGTTTCGATGCTGAGATGGTACAGATCAGATCCTTCTCATGTGATTACACCTTGTGAGGTTGAGATACAACCAGATTTGTCGTATTCAAAAGAACCAGTTAAGATTCTATCTCACGAGATAAAAAAGTTGTGAAACAGAAGGGTACCATTGGTGAAGGTAGTGTAGAAACGACACGGGCTTAAAGAAGCTACATGGGAGACAGAGGCTTCGATTAGATCACAGTATCCTAATTTGTTCACTGATAAGAAATTTCGGGACAAAATTCCTTAAGGGGGAGAGTTGTAACAGCCCGATTTTTAGTGGTGACAAAAATAGTGATTTCGGGATCATAACTCCGATGAGTCAAATTAAAAATTCATTTATTTTAATATTTATAATTTCATTAGCATCACATTAAAATTTGGTTAGGGAATTTTGACGTTTAGATAGTTAATTGAATAGAAAGGATTAAATTGTAAAAGGTGTAAAGGTAGAATTGTTTGAATAGAAAGACCAAATAGGTCAATAAGTCAAAGGAGATTAAGATAGTGGAATATTATGACATTTAGGTGTTAAGAGAATGATTAATTAAAGATTAAGAGTGATTAAGTATGGTTAATGATGAAAGTTACAAAAATTACAAAATTACCATTATTATATATATGAAATTTATAAAAAGAAATTGAGAATTTAATTATAGCTTCTCTTCGTCTTCACACGGCCAAAGAGAAAACTTAGGGTTTTTCATTCAAATCTTTAAGTCTTGATTTGGGTAAGCAAACCTTTATCGTTTTTAATAATTTTTATGTTTTTGAGTTCGTATCAACCTAATCTAGCTTATGCCAAGACTAATTTGTGAATCTGTCAAATGTTATGAAACTTGCCATTGTTAAAAATACTTGTTCTTGAAAGCTCTTGATAGATTTGAATGCTTGATACTTGGATTAGATCTTTTTGTAAAGAGATTTTTAATGAAATTAAGGTTTAGAAACTAAAATGTGAAAATGATAAAAATACATATATTGTTGTGCAAATGAATGTGTGAAGGGGTTGGATGAGCACCCTAGAGATTTTGACTAAGGTTGAGTGGGTAAGAGAAAGGTTATTTTGCATGTTTTGTGTTAAAAAGACTAAATTGAATAAAAGGAAAATATTAGGGGTAAAATTGTAATTTCTCATAAAGGAATAAATTGTGTTTAATGACTCAGTTATGTGATTTAAAGTGAGAATTGAATGATTTATGGAAGTAGACTACAATCGTGCTTCAGATCGCGAAAAAGGGAAATTAGTGGAGTAGTCCCTAAAGTCTAATTATAACTGCAAGTTAGTTCGGTAAGTTCGTAATGTAAATTTTACTTAATAATTCTTGTATGTATATTGTCAATGTTCAGCAATTGGAAGCCCTTGGAATTAAAGAGATCGAGGAAATGAAACGAAAGAATTAGTAGGCTTTATGTCGTTTAAAAGGTACTGATGCGATGGCTGGGGTACCGCACATGTTGCGAGTCCTCAACCGCTCGTGTGAGTAGCATCGTGATTTGAAAAAGAGATATGAATCCTAAATGGATTATAGGCCTTTCGAGGGTTGGGACTTATGCTTTATGCATACTCCCGACAGCTCGTATGAGCTGCTTTATGCAAATGTTTGGTAACTCTTTAAACTATCGAACTTACTAAGGTATTAAGCTTACCAAAGATGTTGTTGTTGTTTTGTAGATCATTTTGCTGATTAAAGATCGGATCATCGTCATTTTTTCGGAGTCATACTATCACGGAGCTCGTTGGTAGTTATTTCATCACTAGATCTTATGCCATGTACTAGGATGATGTTATCTTTTACTTTATGTACTTGGGATTGTGACAACCTTGTTATGTTGATGAATGTAGTAAATGCATGTTGTGCAAGTTGGAGTATAGACTTAAAAATACTATGTTATGACTTGTAATCTATGTATTTCGTGTTGACTTAATGCATATTGATGTCATGAATGTTTGGTGTTGATAAACTAGTATTTTGGCATGATTCATGTGATTCTTCATACTTGTTTTGGTAGAACCCATGCATGTATCTATAGAAGTACAGGGTAGGAGAGAAATTGCTCACTGACTTGGGTTGTATCGGTAGTTGAATAGCAAGTATCAGTAGTCATGTATTTAGAAGTATCGGTAGCTAAATGTAACCACCTAAACCCGATCTAGAAGTTATTGCCAAATATAAAAGGTCACTATCGTAATTTCGCCCTTAGAAATCATTTAATACAGATTTATAATTTAATTTGTAAATAAATTAAGTCATAATAAAATAATTAATTTTCCGTGTTTCTGAATAATTTCCCAACTTAAAATTATTAACCAAACACTTTAAACAAATAACCAAAATCCCAACTTAAAATTTAACATTTCAATCTCAAAATAATTTAATAAAATAATAGTTCGAATAATAATAATAATATATAAAAAACGTGAGATCCTCCGATTACCAAGTCGCCTAAATCCACTGTATCTGAAAAAGAAACTATTGGGGAATGAGCTAAAGAGCCTAGTGTGTCTCTAAAGTGTATACATCCACATTTATTCATAGCATTAAAAGTAACCACATAACATTTAATAGATAAATACTTTGAAAACACCAGCATAATGCAATGCACCCATTCTTCAGCACACAAACACAGTGAAGAGGTTCCCTAGAACCCCTCCCCAACGAATCGTCACCAAAAGTAGTGTGTTTTTATATCAACCGTTTGAAGGGGTGATTACCACGTCTTCCATCGTACAATCCCAACCCATGAACACATAATGGCATGATGTCACATTTATCACAGTCTCAATCTTAAGCTCATGATACGATATATGTATCTCAGAGCACAGAATATTTTTATTCACAGTATCCAAGTGTTCCACAAACTGATAAGTATGCAGGCAATATCATCATACGATCACATAATACATCACAAGATCATGCCATTTTACATCACAGATTAATATCACCCAATTAATTCATCACAAAGAGATGTAACACAGATAGAAAACACCTCTAAGAAGCTGAACTATAATGACGAGGAGATCATCCACCATGCACTGGTCGAGTACCCGGTCTAACGGGATTAGATCCTACAAACAGAAACTTAATATTAATATTATTCTTATGTCACCAACTAAACACAACACTAACTAAAATAACTCACGTGTAGCTCTCAAAAATGGAGTAGGACAGGTTGCACAAGAGGAGAAGATAAATCGTCAGTCTCAAAGTCGTGATCACCTAAACATGAATATCTCACATTAGATTTCCTAAATTAAAACTCTAAATATCTCTAAGTATAAAATTAAGAATAAAACAGTTAAAATGAGGCCTTCAAGTACAAATTTGACAAAATGGATAGCAGAAACGAACTCAAGACGTCGAAAAATAGCAGGATAAGGTTTCTTAGAAAAATTCAACAGTCAATGGTTAACGGTCAAGTCAATGACCAACGGTCAAGTCAATGATCAATGGTCAATGGTCAACGGGTTGAGTCAACGGGTTAACGGTCAAAGCGGGTTCGAGTCGGGTCGGGTTATCTGAGTTTGGGTATTTGATTTTTGGGTTTGGGTATTGAGTTCAATTTGGGTTTAGGTTTTAAACATTAGGTCACTAACATTGGGCTTGGTTTCACACTAAAGTCACAAGTTAGGTTGGGTATTGGTTTGGGTCATTAGACTTGGCATTAGATTTAGGTTTGTCTCAAAGGCCCAACTCTCATCACACTTAAACAAAGCAAAGATTAGGGTTTGCAAGACCCTTGATGGCGTCGATCATAGATCCTCCATGAATGGTAGCTCAAAATCTCGTCGGAATGACACAAAAGGAAGAAAAAGGCACACTTTCACATACCCACGTCAAGATTAGGAACAAAAAAGGCGGAGCTTGCGATGGAGGGTGGAATAAAAGGGAGTTTCAAATAGGTTTTACACCGATCTCACAAACGGTCAATGATGAGAGGCAAAAGGATGGGGGCTCGACTCGCGATGAGATGAGGAACTCGAAGGTGCCTGCAGTGTGGTACACTTAACGGCCGTGGGTGGGTCGTCGGAGAGTGGCTAGAGAAGAGAGAAAGAGAGAGTTTGAGAGAAAAAGAAAGAAAAATTAAAATGGGAGATAAAAGGTTTTGAAACAAAGAAAAAGAGATTAAATACCCAACAAAAAGAATAAATTTCCCAAAAGGACCAAACTTAACTAGGGTTTTCAAAATATCCCCAAACTTGAATCACTTTACAAATAAGTCCCAAAAATTCCCAATTTGATCACAGAATTTTTTAGTCCCTAAACTTTACTGAAATTACAAGTTAGATCTCTAAATTTTATAAAATAATAACTTAGTCCTTATTCTCAAATTTGGGTTGTTACAAGCTTGTATGCTTGTATCGGTAGAAATAGCAAGTTAAGAGTTTTAGCTCTTTGGAATTTTTAGTATCGGTAGAAGTAAGACTTGTATCGGTAAAAGAGTCACTTGTATCGGTAGAATTGACACTTGTATCGGTAGAAGTTTGCACTATTCTTGAACTGTTTACTGACTTGACAACTACCGATACTTGTCCAACAAGTACCGATTGAAGCCTCCAAAAATGTTAGAAATGACATTTTTTCTCTTGTTGAATTGTATATATAATCAAATGATGATATAATACGCGTGGAGTGCAATTCTTTAATAAAAATAAGTTTGATTAACATTATGTTAAAGATGAATGGTGATAAATGAATAGAAAGACACCAGACTAACCGATGATGGTCTACGGGTTTTGGGTGTTACAAAATTTGCTTGAGCTAGTAATGTAAGACCTACCTCAACAATATGTCGGTGCTTCCATTTCGTAACCCCTTTTTATTCAAAAGTATCCGGACACTTAACTTGATGAAGAATGCCTTCTTAAGTTAAAATCGATGTGAACAATCAGTATTCACCACCCCAATCACTTTGTACTTGTTGTATGTCTTTCCATAATTGCATTTTGACCATTTTTTGAAATTTAAGAAAATAATCAATAGCTTGCGATTTGTGTTGAACAAGGAAAATCCATGTGAATCAGCTAAACATATCTATAAAAGACACATAGTACCAATTACTACCACATACTACTGCTACAGGTCCCCACAAGTCAGATACAACCAATTCACAGCAACATACATGATCACACTTATTATTATTCACAGCAACATTACAAGTATTTAAAACAAACTGCACAATATTTCTTGAAGGATGACCTAACCGCCGATGCCACAAGTTAAACACTGTATTGTTATAGTGGTCGAACCCCAATTTAGCATTTAGAGTAAACACAAGAACTTCGTTAGTGGAATCAATGATGGCTGGGAAAAATCTATACAACCCCCTATGAGTGTCGCCCCTCAAAAGAACCTCTTGAGTCTGTTCATCCTTAATCAAACAATGAAATGGGTGATATTCAAAATAAACATTGTTTTCACGAGCAAACTGTGAAACTGACAATAAGTTCTTGGGTATAGTCGACACGTGTAAAATATTAAATAAATACAAGACTCTATTTTTCGCTGCCAGTGTAGAGTTACCGACTCATACAATTTTAGCATACGTATCATCACCCATCAAGAGCGGAATCATACCTGGATATGGATGAGAAGTATTTAGATCAGACGCCTCTTTGCACACTTAATGAGTAGCTCCCGAATTAGGATACCATGCAGTATTGTGGTTATTTGGTATGGGTTTAAAAGTATATCACTCTTTAGTATCAACTGTGTTAGAGTAGAAATTCGACCCAATACCATAAGCAGGAGACGTGGCATCAAACCCGCTACTAGTCGAATATTTTGACCCGGAGACATAAGAACCCGTGGAGGACCAGCACACTCCATGAAAGGGCCTTGAATAAATGAACCAACTCCCGCATCATGGTTTGGGCCTTAAAACACTCTTACTCTGGGCTTTGTGGACCACGTGCGATGCACTCCAAGACCCATATACGACCCACGTGCCATTTGACCATAATACCAAGGCCTAACTCCATTGGAAAATTACGACCACTCAATTGTTACTCTACCAAAATCAACATTATTAACATATGGGTTAGCATGCCCATTTTTACCACTAAGCCCAAATTGTCCATTAGCCCACCTAGCATTAGACCCAAAATTAGAAGCCTATATAGGATTAGGGTTAGAAGTCTCATACCTCACATTCATGTGTTATTTGGGAGCAGCAGTTGCGTGGGAGAACAACAGCACGCCACCATATGGTTGAGGCAATAACGGTGCGGAGAACCTTCAGTTTGTCATGCATAATGGTAGTAACACCACTGCGCACGGTGGTTGAGATGACTGCATATCTAGCATTGGATGCGCCCCCGCAGACTCAACCATAGCCAGTGCAAGGATCCGGCCTCCACCCTGAATCGACGTTATCGAATAGCCTAGATCTACCTCCGTCGAGTCCCTCTGAACAAGATTAGCGTGCATTAGGTTCTCAATCACAAACCGATGTTGACGTATCTCACACTCAATGAGGATCTCCACTAGCAGCTCCATTTGTAATGACACCGAAGAGAAGGTGGCCATTGTAATCACCGACTTATACTCAATCGTCAAACCACCAAAAACCACTTATACCTGTTTAGTTTCGGAGACATCATGATTAGAGGTCGATAGTAAGTCACATAACTGTTTTACATGAGCCAAGAACTTAGCAATTGACAGATCTCCTTTCTTGAGTGCATGAAGATTGTGTTTAAGACACGCCACTTTCACATTGGAGGCAACCGCAAAGAGTCGAGACACTTTGCTCCAAATATCATGTACGGTGGTGGCTCTTGTAAAAGATAGCAACAATTCTCCACTAATGGTGGAGATCAACCAAGAAGGAAGGAGTTTATTCTATTTAACAAAAGATGTATAGGCAGTGTTAAGATGTAACCTCCTTGTAGAATCGGGAAGGAATTGAGGTGGTGCAACCAGTGAGCCATCAATGAATCCGATAAGTCCATATGCATCGATTAACAATTTCTATTGGTACTACCATTGTAGAAAAGAATCAGCTCTAAGTCTAACTGTATCATGCTTTAGAAATGACTGAAGCATCTTGTAGAAGTTGTCATCATCGGGAACACATGACTGAGCTGAGAGAGGAGGAGCCATAGAGGTCATCGGAGTGACCTCAATTTCAGGCACTGTGGACGTCATCAATCTATTGCACCCAAGACCTTGAGAACTGATACCATGAAAGAGTTTAGAACTCTATCTCAATCAAACAAAGGTAAGCAAGCACAAACTTGTACTCATAAACAAAGAAGAAAATCAGAATTGCAAAAGCTAAAACAGAGAAGAAAACGAAAGTAAATTTTGTATTATTCTTTGAAAATAATTCTTGAAATTCATTCTTAGTTTTCATCTGTTGTTTACACAAGTATTTAAAGGCAGACTACTCAACTGTTCTACAACTGCTATTTGTTAATTTGTTACTAACTAGACTAACTTTCTAGTAACAGATAACTACTAATCTGTTGAGTTACTAACTGTTAACTCTAACATTTTGCAAAGCTCTAATTCCTCAAATTGATCCCTAATTGAAAGTTTCGACGAGTTAATAAATGGATTTTTGACCTTTGGAAAAAAATTGGAAAGAAAAGGGGAAAAAGCTTTTTCATTGTTTGTTCTTTGATTTAAAAAAACATTCTAAATTATGTAAAAAGTCAAAAAGCAAGCAAATAGGGAAAGTCAGCCATCGGAATCGAATCGATGACCATTGCATTACAAATGCGCTAGATTGATTATTTGTTTGGATCAAATTATAGAGTAAAAATTTAAAAATTAAAATATACTCTAAATCCCTTTACACATTATACATTTGGAATTTACTTTTAAGAATTTATACCCTTCTATTTTCAGATTTAAAAATCCACTTTCAAATTATATATAATTACGTAACATTTTAATCGAAAAATTAATGATATTAATTATTTGAGCTAATCAATAATATTATGAAAATATAAAAACTAATTTATATTAAAAAAATAAAATTTAAATTTAAATATAATAAAGGGACTAGAAATGAAAGTAACCATTTTTATAACCAGAGGAAGGTCATAACATTTTATTATACTGAGTTAAATATATAAATTTAAGGCATGGATTTAATTGAACGTTTTTAAATGTTTCAAATAGAAACCTAATTATATAAACAATAAATTGTGTGAGACTAAATTTAAAATTAGGCATTTCTGTTCCTATGTAGGTGTCATCATGAAAATAGTATCGATTGAACATTTAAGTATATTTTTTTTGTCGATTGAGTCTTAGTTTAATTGGTATAAATATTGTTGTCAATATAAAAATATATAGATTCGAGTGCGTTGAAGAGCATTATCCTCATATTTATTGGTTGAGATGAAGTTATAAGTAGTTTTAAACACTGTATCAAAACAACAGATATAATCAGAACCTATAATGAATTTGTTTAAAAAAAAAAAAATTCCATACAGAGTTACAGACGGTGAGACAATCATTTTCTTCGAAAGAAATGAAGTTCTTCTTGTTACAATCGTCATGTTTGTAAAATTACAATATTAAGATAGCTAAAAGCAAATTCGCCAAAAATGGCCGGCCGGGTGGGATATGCACTATGCAGGGATAATGTAATCAAGTGTAGAAAATCTTTTTATTTACATGGGAATTGTCAATCTTCGGCATATTCTATGGCGGAGTGACGCTCTCAAACCGACGGCATGCTCTAATTTTGACCTCGACCCGCAGGCTGTCCACCCCTTCTCCGCCGTTGATAACCTCACAGCATTGTCTACGCGGCGCCTGTTCATACGACATTTTTTTTAACCAAACGTGTCATTGTTAGTCACGAAAATCAAATTTCAAGCACGAATTGCGCAAAAATTGAAGGACACCAAATATTCTATTTCCATTTTTGCTCTATACGTGCACCCCTTTTATACAATTGAGGTGACCACTCGGTCAAATTTCTCATGTTGGATTCTTGGCCAACCAGATTGTGACAAAGTGAGGTAAATTAATACCTCAACTCTGAAAAGGTTAAGTTTAGATTTTGCCTGCCATGGATTGGTGTGTATGGAACCAATTGGTCAGCCATTTTAGGCCATTAATTGTGGTCGGGTTCAACCAACCAGGGACAAGTTGATAAGTGCTAACCCACCTAACAAGTTAACAATGGTAAAGTGCATTCAACAACCAAAACAATGAACGAGCCAACTAAAAGCAAAAATTGACAAAGAGAGTAAAAAGATTAGATAGGGAGTTGCTCACCATCCTCCAAATGGCAGGGTTCAACCTTGCACTCGAGACGTTGAAGAACTGAACAGCCACAGCACGGATATAGTCCGGCCTATCACATTCTTTGGTTGACTCTTCAACATTCCTCACATAAGTGGTCAGGGTTGTATCCCCATTAACCCTCTCAGCAGAACCCAAGAAATACATAACGGGTCTCTCACACGGGTCTTTTTCAACGGGTTGGGTGTTAAACGTGAAAGGCCCGTTGCTCCAAGTCCTCCATGATTGAAACGTTGAAAAAGCTGTTTCAAGCTTCTTGGCCGTAACCAGAGATGGATACAACTGCAGATTGTAGCCCCACGACACTGAAATGGACCAGTTACGCTTCAGATCGTAACAGAAACTATGCTGTAGGGCCCGACTTGGATCCTTTTCATAAGCAGTAATTAGCTTCTTGAGTGAACCAATCCGTGTCATACCCGGAAAAACGGGTTGAACATAATCGAGGTGGTGAAGTGACACCAATGGTGCCAAAGGATGCGCTGACAGTAAACCATAAGGGTTCCCTCGAATATCTAACTGATGGAAACCAAGCTCTTTAGAGGCTGGGACACCAATCTCGCTCATGCAACCCTGAACCTTCTGATCCGACCCATAAAATGATGCGTATCGATCAATGCAGCCATCTAAGACCTTAACGAGCTCAGCTGCTAAAGGGTAGCTTATGGCGAATCCGCCGCCACCATAAGCCATGTTATAAGAGTGTATCACATCTTGCTCCACGCTCTCAGAGTTCCCACCAATGTAATACATTTGATTATGGTCGTATTTGTTTAAAACAGTCAACAAATTCTCGAGGAAAAACAGTGTGTCGTCGTCCCCCATTACGAACCACCTCACGTTGTCCAATCCAAGCTCGAAGCTTTCCTTCACTATACGTGCCATACGAACAGCAGAACGTGATCCGTACCAGCTTGTGTACTTGAACCTGGAAGTGTCCTCGGAGATTTTGTAGGGAGGGGATGTAGGTGGCAAGTTTTCACCGTTTGGAGGCTTCTCATCCAGCCAAACGAACCCACGGCTAACGTTAGGTCTCCACCAGAGCTCACAGTAACGGCGGCGCTGGTTCCAGGTCTTGGCTGAGCCGCCGATGCCAAACTGGATATGGGACAAATTCGTCCGTCCATAAGCCTGACTGGAAGAACTATTTTTGGCAATGAACTTTTGTTGGTTATTATTGCAGATTGGAGAAGAGAGGCAACGGGGTTGAACAGAGAAAGCAAAGTAAAAAAACAGAGAGATTGAAGCAACTATGAAAATAGCTAGGGTTGTTTTCAATAAGAAAACTAAAACATCAATTGGTTTTATGGTAATCGTTGAAACAAGGAATTTCCAGGTTTTGAAAGGGTCCAACGTGGTTTCCCTAGTAGATGACATCGTCTGTTTTCTGCGAATAAAGAACCAAACTGTTAGTACTGGAAAAGAAAGGGAAAAGGAAACTGGTTGTTTGTAGTTAGAATTTGGTTCTTGGAACGAGGAAGATATCAAATCCCTTTAAAGTCTCTTATGGTTTTTTTTTTTTTTTTTTGAAAATCACTTATTGTTTCTTTTAAATTTGAGTTTTTGTGCGATTTTATTATCTATTTATCAACGTCAAATTCTGGGTTTCATCGTTCAACTATTTTTAAATTCAAGATTTAATCCTATTATTAGAACAAAAATATTAGCCGTCCAAATAATTAATACCTATTAATTAATTTAATTAATATTTTAACCTGATTAAAAAAAAACCTCACTCATTATCATGAGTGAATCCAGGAGTGCTAGCCGGGTCAGGCCCCTCCTAACATTGAAAATTTTTTATTTAGAATTTTGAAAATTTTGAAAATTTTAAATTAATAAAGTAAAAGTGCATTTTAACTTTTTAAAAATAATAAAATTTTAATTTAATTTTTTAAAAATTATATTTTTATTATCATAAAAATTATAATTTAATTTATAATACAAAACATACATATGAAAAAAAATTTCATATAAATACTTTAATTAGAATAATTATTAGTGTTAACTATTTAAATTAATTAATGATATTACAAAAAATAGATTATCAAATTATATCAAATTGAAATATTGAGATTTAACAAAAAATTGACCATAATAGAGGAACCAAAACCATCTATTGACCTTTTATAAAATGCCAATATAGAAAGAAAGAGTTAATTGCACAATACATCTCTAAACTATATCCTTTATTCTAAATTGATCCTTAAACTTTAAAAAATTCTAATTACAATCCTAAATTGTTGAGGTTATATTAATAATATCTTTTTATTATTAAAATATTTAATTTAATTGTTAAATGAGACGTCAAATTTTATTTGACATAATTTAAAATGAAAATTTTAAAATAAAATAAATATTGTTCAAATGGATGTTGTAAAAATGCTGATTTTAAGGATTTCGAAGGTTTTACAAAAGATTCATCGCTCACTCGCTCACTCTTTTTTTTTTTTTCTATTTTTAAAAGTTATATGGTAACGTTTTAATTTTTAAAAAATTTTATTTGAAATTATGGTTCATAAGATTTCACATTTCATTTAACAGTTTTAATATTTGTAGATATAGTATAGATATTTTAAATATATAATTAAAATAATAAAATCTGAGAGTAAATTTAAAATTAACTTTAGAAAGAAAACTTAGAAGGAAAAAGGCGATAAATGGTATTTTATTTTTTATAGTCTTCAAGAAGCCTAGTAAGTTCCCATTTGAATAAGGTATACTATTTATTTGATTAATTCTAGACGTATTTTTTTAATAATTTTATACTTTTTTACTTTTTATTAAAAAATAGATTGTACAATATTGAAGCATATAAAATCAAATATTAATAGACTAAGAGTGATTATTTTATACATTAATGTATATTTTTTTATTCCACAAGCAATCTTTTAAAGTTAGCATGAGTTTTAATATTTATCCTTTTTAATATTTTATTATGACAAAATATTTGGTACACTGTCAATGGAGTTTTTATACTCCACAAGCAAAGTAAGGGGTTAACAAGTGTCGTATAAGAGTATAGTAAAATGTTAAAAAAAATGGTGACAAATTTTTAAGGTTGCTTGTGAAATAAAAAAAGTATAATGTCAATATACCAAATAGTAACCCTTTTACTATACTCCAATAGAACACTTGTCAATCCCCTAACCTTGTTCTTGGAGTCTAAAAACTCCATTGGAATCTAAAAAGTTTTAGGTCTGACATTGTTAAATGTAACACCCCACACCCCTCATAATCGTTGAATTTGAGAGGTGAGATGTCACATTCGTTGCTGAAGCAACTACAAACTCAATTCAACATTGTAAAGAAGAATCATATGAAAAATTAAAAATAATCATGCATTCAATGAAGTAAATGAGTTTACAACTTCTAAAAAATTTATTAATTCAAATATGAGTTCTAAGTAAGCTTACAAAAGCTCTCATGAATAGCCAATAAAAAAGTTGTCATACCTGGGTTTCTTTAAAGTCCCAAAATTAGAGGAGAAATGTGAGTAAATTGAATAAACAATAAGCCAGTTGGCTCTATTAGAAATATTGGAAAATTTGTGGCTGGTTAGTAATTAGTTGAGATGTAATTTTTGTTCAATTGGGTTGGAACCGATTGATTCCTTAGTGAGGAACATAATGATTAATGAAAAATGCTTTAGAGTGGGATCCTTGATGATCGAGTATAGAGGATATATATATATATATAGGTGTAGGAGGGGAGATTTTGCTAAAGGAGTTCTTCTCAATTCTATTTACAGATTCCCTTCTCATATGTGTCGCCTTCTTTGATTGTTTCGAAGAGGAGGAAAACTTAGGAGAGCTCTGCATGGACTATTGGATTTGGTGCCCTAAGTTTATTATTTTCGTCAATGTACACTTGTAATTTTTCAAACAAATTGGTTAATAAAATTATTCATGAATTACATTAATACTTTGTATATTATCCTCACATGATTTTTGTACGCAAAGCAAAATGGAAGCAAATGTTTATCACTAGTTGTCTAATATTTAACTAATATTAAACGGTATTACGTGGTCGAATCGTAATATAGAAAGACAACTTATATTAGTAGAGGAACCTAAACATGTCCTTAGTCTAATCGAAAATGAGCAAACCGATTGAAAAACTAATATGTCATCTATCAATTCCAATTAGGGAGATGCCTTTCTTGGCCATCGGAGTAGATGACATTTAGAAGATAGAGACATAGATGTGGCTGAATAGATTGACAATACATCAGACTGGACCCAAACAGAATAGATCCTGAATCCATTTATGGATTTATTCACTTATGACATTCATAGTGTGGCATACCAAAATCCTGAGTGGATGACGGATTATGTATGTGTGACTTGTACAATTTGATATAAGTAAAAGCTTGAGTTCAAATAGATAAGGAACCAAAACCCGATGAGTTGAATGTACGACTTTTGTAGCATGTAGTGTCATTCACAACAGTGGAATGCATAACCAAACACATGGGTAAATGATATCCTCTCATAGACATTACATGGTTGATGAAAAGTAAACGTGATCACGGGTTGTTCGTCTTTGTGATGGATGGCTTGATCAGTATTTGATAGTAGTTGACTTTTTATGAAGGAAGATGTAAGGGTTACCATGAGATAAAATAGGCTCATATTGGGAGAGTAGATATTATCCCAAAGAGATCAAGGATATCCTATGAGGGTAACACACTTATGACAAGGTCATTAGACAAGCTTTGAGTAGTTGCTTTAACTACATATGTTCAATTGGTCCCTCTGCTAGCTCATTGAAACCAAAAATGAATTGCGTGTTTGAATAGAAATGAACTAAATGAATAGGAAAACATAAATTGGAGACATTCAGGAATTATTATGATTTTCTCCAAAATGGAGAAATGGAATCATTTGGAAATGAATGTAGGTTTCCAAAAATGAAAATAGAAATGAAAATGATCTATTTGCAATCCTATATGGATTACTTAAAAAATGATTGGAAGAATAAGTTTATGTCTTTTGTTTGTTTTGAAGCTCAAAAATAAAAATAAATCATTCTCTCATAGCGATCATGTTAAGTTGTGAAATACTGAACATATTTTTTATAGGTCCCCAACTCCAAGTTTTTCATAAATAGATAAGGACATTAAATTTATGCTAGCTCCTAAGTCATATAGAGCTTTATTAAAATGAATGCTCCCTATCTCTATCGGAAATGTAAAACTTCGATCTTTCAGCTTCTCGGGTACCTATCTAGAGATAATAACATTACAAGATGCGTTTATGCTAACTTGTTCTCCTAAAATTTTCTACACCTAGACATAATTTCTTTTAAAAACTTGGCGTATTTAGGGACTTTATCAATTAATTCAATTAATGGCAGGTTGACATTTAATGTTTTGAACAAGTTTAAAAAAATTATGAACTCGTCTTCATCCTATTTTTGTCTCTCTTCTAGCCTTGAAGGGAAAGGTACCTGTGTTTTAATTGGTTTACCAATTAGATCTTTTTTTAATTCAGTTGTTGGTTTGATGATCTCATCTGGCTCTAGTTCTTTGTTAGCTTCTTGAGGGTCTCCTGAAAGATCTTTCGCGTTCTCTTTTACCTTCTCTTGTAACAGGGTTTTTAGGCTACTCAAGTTTTTTCCTGAACGGAGTGCGATTGCTTTCACATGCTCCTTCCCTTCCTTTCAAGGATTATTCTCAGTATTTCTCGGAAGGCCAATGCCAATTTGCCTTTTAATAACTCCCATCATGCTCATCAATTGGCTTATCTGATCTTCCAGCTTATTTATTGTTTTCGCTGAATTAGTGCATTTAGACTGCACCTATTTTACATCTGTCCTCATTGACAACATTTCCCCTTCAATTCGATTCAAAAGTTGACAAAATATAATATGGTCATTTGGGTTGGCCCTTTCTTGAGGTTTCTGCAAATAAGGAGGTTGGTAATTAATGTTTCTAACTTGATTTGAATTGTTATTTCGAATTAAGGTTATAAGTATTCGAATAAGGGTTTCTACCCCTATTCCCAATGTAGTTTGCATCCTCAGTCGAATTATTGATATAATGAAAGAGTGGTTTGTCTCCTCCATATATAGATGATGCACTGCTCATAGATTTAATACAATTAAGTTTGTCCACTAACTGTTGATACCTATCGCCTTTCTGGACAGCCTTTATCATAGATGGTTTTTTATCGTATATAAAGGATTCACTCGGCCACTAGCAGGAGTTCATCGCCATGTTTTCTATTAACTCGTACACATCCTCGTACGTCCTGTTCATAAGGGCTCCTCCTGTCGCTCCATCTAATCTTGACCTCGCATGTGCATCCAACCCGTTGTAAAACATCTGCAATCGTAACTACTCAGGTAACCTATGGTGCGGGTATTTTTGGATTAGCGCTTTAAAATGTTCCCAAGCTTCATGAAAGTTTTCCCCTTTCAGTTGTTTAAATGTGGCAATCTCTCTTCTTAGTTGGATTGTTTTGCTAATAGGGAAGAAGTTCTATCGAAATTTTTCTGTGAGCTCGTGTGAGCTCGTCCTATGTCATAATAGATCTTGGTGCTTACGAATCTAACCAAGAAAAAGAGTTATCAATTAAGGAGAAGGGGAACAATCGAAGATGAATAGCGTCATTAGTAACCCTATTACATTTAAAAGTATTACAAAGTTAGAGGAACCATTTTAAATGTTGATTAGGGTCCTCTGTCATTGTGCCTCTAATTTGTAGATTATTTTAGATCATCTAGATCATTACTGGTTTAATCTCGAAATTGTTGGTCGTAATACCTGGTATCGTGATACTTCCCTGAACCATATCCAAATTAGGCAGTGCGTAATCTCTTAGAGTTCTTTTGTTACGTGCCATTGGTAAATTTGCTAGTAACTATGGTGGTGGTACTACGTCTCGAGGATTATTGTTAGCTTCGTCAATCAGCAGATTGTTGTGAGGTAAATTGCCCACAGGAGGTAGTGGGTTTTGTATTTGTTGTTGCTGTTATTGCTGTCGACAATTCCTACGAATGATTTCTTCAAGATCAAAGAGTGGATCTATAAGTGTCCCTTTGCTCCGAGTCATACACTAAATCTAAAAAGAAAATTATAAAAGTTAGCGTAAAATAAAATAAAAAATTAAGATCGTATCTATAACCTAAAAATTTCTTAATTATTTTATTTGAATGCAAAAATTAAAACCAAACTAGTGAAATTGTCTTCCTGACAACGACGCCAACAACTTGACCACCTACAGACATACCAACGTCTACAGTGATAAACCTTCACAAAGATATGAAATAAGTAGTGTCCGCAAGTATACGGGTCATGTTGTAATATAGTTACAACTGGGTATGTGATTACTCCGAAGATCGTTTCCAAGTGAGGCGAGCACTAAGTTAATTTTAACCTAAACACAAATAGATCTAACTAGTATTCGAAATATATTATATTACGAAGAAATAAAGAATAGGGATTTTAGGGTTTTTATAAGAATAATAAAAATAACAAAAAGCAAATAAATATCAGGAACCAAATAAAGGAATGTATCAAATCTAATTATAGGTGATTAGCTCGCTTCGGTAGTCATGACCAACTATTGCTTCAGGCTCCTTATTCAATCAACTAGTCGATACTCTAGTAGGATCTTCCGATATGTCCACTAGAATAACAAGTCAGCAATGACTACTTATCTTTCGACCTTACAGTTCAAATTGGTTTGGGGTTAAGGTTTTAACGAATAAGCCTTACCAATTTTGGGTTAATTCCCACATTGATGACTTCCTAGGGTCGTCAAGCCTAAGGTTTAGGTTCTTCCTTTCCCAAACAATGGATCCGTTAAGTAACCCTACAAAATAGTTAATCAATCATGCTTTCACTAGCTAATCCCCCATAGAAGGATTAGTTCCTCATGGATTCCATAAACAATATAAAAACGATATAAATATGTGACATGATTAACAGATCAAGATTATAGAGTTTAAGAAAAGCCTTATTTGTATTAAGAATAAAATTGGATCCAAAGAGTTTGATGGCATCCCCAAATTAGATCTCCTAATAGAAAATAAAGAACTGAAACTGAAATTAAAAGAGAAAAACTAAACTAAGCAAAAGGGTGTGTATAACATGTGTTAGTAAAGCCTATTTATAGACTTTGAGTGGTCGTCGTCCTCAACCCTAGGTCAATTGACGCTCCCGAGCTTAAAGTTTGATTGTGCGGACCAAAACGCCATTGTCTCCTGTTATATATTTTGAAGAATTAATAATTTACAGCTCCACTCGAAATTTGGAGCTCGATACTCGGTTCAAGATCAATCGAACATCTATTTTTAAGTTCAAGCTCAGTTGAGATATAATCGAGCTCTCGATTAAGCTCTTGTACCAATTTTTGTACTCAAGCTCTACTCAATAATTAAACTTAAGGTTAATAATATTTATTAAGGATAATAACATAATTTAATAATATAAAAATATAAAAAACTCAATAAAATTTACGAGCTATTTGAGTTAAGTATTATTTAGCTTGAATTTGATTTAATAATTATTGAATCGAATTTGAATTTTTCAAATCGAACTCGAGTAACTTGTGAGCACCATTTTCTCATTTATTGTAATTTAGAGTATTTCTTCAAAGTTGTCATGTTGTTTTTTTTTTTGGGGTGAATAAAAAATATTACAAAGAATTACTCAGAATTAAAACTCAAGCCCGCTTGAAGGCGTTTCGAATAGCTAAATACCACCATTATTATCAATAATTATTTTAGCTAAACTATCATTCTCTTTATTATATTCTATGAATATATGATGAATCGATAATATACCATTTGTTTTGATTGTTGATGCTACTAACATGAAGGTTGTAGGTTGAATTCCTACAGGCCGAATTTTTTTGTGCTTTAAGCAATTAGTCATGCTTGTTTTTTAAGTCCTAATTCTAATGGCGTGTTTTAGGCCATGGAGATATTATCTCTAACTGTCCACATCTCCCCCCTGCATGTGGGGTTCACATTAAACAAAATCAAACAGTGCTTTGTCATCGATCCATGTGGAATCAGATCAATCAAACACCTATATAAATATACAATCGATCCCATCTCGCCATGCGTCTCTCCACCGGACTTTCCATCTTCATTTTTCCACCAATTGTTTGTCTTAAAAAAGAGTAGAAACTTTTATCATTTTCTTCCAATGGCACCAAAGGCCGAGAAGAAGCCTGCGGAGAAAAAGCCTGTAGCAGAGAAAGCTCCAGCGTCAGTGGAGAAAAAAATATCAAAGGAAGGCGGGGATAAGAAAAAGAAAAAGATCAAAAAGAGCACAGAGACTTACAAGATTTACATTTTCAAGGTCTTGAAACAAGTTCATCCTGATATCGGTATCTCAAGCAAAGCCATGGGGATTATGAACAGTTTCATTAATGATATATTTGAGAAATTGGCTCAGGAAGCTTCTAGATTGGCCAGGTACAATAAGAAGCCAACGATTACATCGAGGGAGATCCAAACGGCAGTGAGATTAGTTTTACCTGGCGAATTGGCAAAACACGCCGTCTCTGAAGGTACCAAGGCGGTTACCAAGTTTACCAGTTCTTAGATTTATAGATTTTTTGTTTCCAGATTTTAATCCAATTGCTACGATCTTATATTTCTTTTCAATATATGTTATATTTAAATTATGCTTTAATGTCCTAGATGCAATAGTTTTTTTTTTCTTTTAACTTCAATTTTTTTTATTTATCAATTATAATGTTAAATTACTATATATTTTATCTTATGATCGTTAATTCAACGAATTCAACCATCATTTTTTTAAAACTCTTAAATTTTAATCTATTTAGATTTTTTTAGAATGAATCCGAACATATAATTGTTTAAATTTAATGTGAATTTGGACAACTGTCTATTTAAATTCATTCAAGATAATTTTATTAAATTATATAAAATTTAAAAAATATTAAAATTAATTTTATTTAAAAATTGATATGTATATTAATGTTTCGATCCCTCTTTTGACATGCAAGGTTGAAAAACTTGCTAATTTAATTATTGCAACGATCAGTTTTCATCCTCAATTATAAATCGTCATAAATTTATTTTTTGGTATAAAGGGACTTGAAGAACATTTGAAAATTTAAAAGAGACATATTTAAGTATTAAAATCAAGAGAAAAGATTAAAATTTTTTATTTCACATTATTCTTTTATATATAGTCTTTTTATTTATTGTGTAATACCTTACACTTAATTTGATTGTTATTCAAAAATAAAGCGTCACATGTATTTATTACGTAATACCTTACACTTAATCTGGTTATTGTATTCAAGAATAAAGCGTGACAGTTTAAAATCAAATGGATTAATGAAAACATTTTAAATTCAGACAATTTAGTTCGGCGGAATATTCCGCGTACTGGGACGTTAACCCAAAATATATGACATTTTTAGAAACACTTTAAAATAGTATATACCACTTATAAACGGACCATATCAAAATATAGTTTGGCGGAAGCCATATAAACATTGACAAGTTTGTATAAAATGCAAAATGAGTCAACACTCGTGCAGAAATTTAAAATTCGCTACAGGTTGATTAACATAATTTAAAACAGTTTGGCGTATAGCCTAGCAATATTGCTCAAAGGAATTCGAAGATACAACATCATCTTTCATATACAAGCTTTCAAGTTTAAACCAACGGAAATTAACAATCATCCTATTTCCCAGCTATATCATGTTATAATTAAAACAAGAGATGACACACAAAATAGGTCATAGATTTGGCCGAATCTTATTAACAACTCGTTCAACCTAAAAACTTGAAAATAATAAGAAAAACTAAATTCATATGAACTTATTGAGTTCCATAGAAACACAACCTCACAATAAGATTCAATGACAAGCCATTTTTGGTGGATACAATTTCCTTTTTCCGAAGTATCCACTGGCGGATACTTCCTGCAAGCAGACATAGCCTATTGGTGAACACTATCCGTTATTAGAGACCAGCAATTAACGAACACATGTCATGATTGTTCAATTGGTATGCGGCATTACAAATTACCCTTTATGACCATTTCACGTACTTTTTACACTTTATGCAATGTTCACATATCATTTAGCACATTATGCACCTTTTTGCTAATACACTCCCTTCCTTGTGCTAGCTTTTGATCCTTATTCCAAAGAACCAATATTCCTTTTTCTTCATGTCATTCCATAGAGTCGGTAGATCAATCGTAACCTTCAAACCTCCGTCATTCATCCTTGTAATTCGAACACATAAGTGTTCCCCCGCAAGGTTAGGTATTCACCAATCACGGTTTGCACCACAATGCCATTTCGAAGGCAAAATGTAACATCCCGATTTCAATGGCGTCGGGAACAGTGGTTTGAGACCACACATTCCGACAAACGAGTCAATAAATATTATTATTTTAATATTTATGAGTGATGAGTATGGTCATATTAATTTTAGTCATCAAATTTTGGTGCTAGATTTATTATTTTAGAAAAGAGGATTAAATCTTAAAAGTTACAAAAGTTAAATTCTAATAGTTGAATATGTCAATTAGTCATGAGAGAAGAGAAAAAGGAGCCTAAATGGTAATTATACCCTATTAAGAATTTGAGTGGATGGTTAGGTGACCAAATTTGGATATTTTCATGGGAAATTTTATTATTAAAATGAAATAATACTAACATGTAATGAAAAGAAGAAAAAAAAATGATAATTTCATTCATCTTCTTCCTCTCAAACGTGGGTCACCATTTTTAGAACCCTAGAAGTTTACCCAAGCTCTCTTCCTTGTTTGAAGGAGATTTTAAGGTCCGTTTTTAATGAATTTTATGTTTTTAGAGTTCATTTGAGCTTGATCTAGCTATCCCAAGAATTTATTTGTAAAATCGTTAAAGGTTTTGGGTTTTACCACTGATGATTTTGAGTTGTTTTTAGATGTAATGGATGAATTGTTAAAGTTGATAGTTAGATATAAGTATTATGTTAAGTGACTTTTGATGAATTTGAATGTTAAGGACTAAATGGTTAGATTGATATATTCAAGGGAGATTATTGTGAATTGAATGAATATATGAGTTGTTTTTTAATATAGTTGGTGGGTTATCAAGTTGGGTTGCTCAACAATGCTATTTTGTGAAGTGATATTTAGTAGCTTGATGTTTTGATGTTAAGGGATTTATTTATAAATGTTACATAATATCATTGGATTTATGTGAATTTGATAAATGTAGAGGCTGTTCTTGGATGGTATGAAATTCAATTAGCTTAAATTAAGCTTATTAAGTTCAAGTTTATAGTTATGATGTTAAATGAAATTAGTTAAATCAAGTCATACTTTAGATCAAAGATTGCAACATGTGGAGGACGTTCAAGGAAAAGGGAAAGTCATCGAATAGTCCCGATTGGTTAAGTCACTCAACAGGTAAGTTTTTAACTAAGTGATCATTATATTTCGATATTGTTGTTGAATTCATCTATATAATTGTGGACTTATATAATAGAAAATAAATAGTTATGAAAAATGTAAACAAACTAGATGAAGTAATTTTCGATGGATCAAATAAAAGTTTCAAAAGTGATATTTTCTTTATCTAAATAGCTGACGAGCGTAAATGTTTTGGACCAAGCTCTTGCATGTGTTGCAGACTCGAATTAATATGTGACACGAATTTAGTTAAGAGTAACTAATCATAGTTGTTTTATACATTTACCTAGCACCCCATGGCACAACGAAAAATTAATCCAACAATCACATCTAGGAATCCATGTGCGAGGAATGAATTGGGGTGAGAAGGGTATGAACGGTCTTTAATCTTTTGAAATTTGACTGTTGCGAACTAAATTGCATAATTGTATGTCGATCCAAGCCGCTACACAATGTTTCAGCCTCTAAGTAATCCACCCGGTATGACAACGAACGACAATTACTCTCTAAACTTTTCAAAGAATATTTTATTGACAGATGCTAGACCCTCTTTTTTTCTAATATCAAACCTAACACAATTCTTTTATATATTCCTTTTATTTAATATCCGATATTAAAATGGAATTATTCCTTAAGAGAAATATATTGAAAGTTATTAAAACATTATATCCTTTCCAAAATGATATTAACTTTCATGTTTTAATAGTTAACGAAATTATTAAAATAAATAATTAAAATTACGTTAAATTATATTTAGTTAATATTAAACTTTTATTTGAACCAAATTCATATATTAATATAAGCTATGTTCTCTATTCATGTACAACAAGTTTGTACACATAATGTATTTAATATTTTAATTGTCAAATTAAATTAATTCAATAATTAATTTAAATCATGTGATAGCTAAACATAACACCAATTTTGTTTGGATTTCGTTCGTTTCAACCATAGGGTGTGACCCTATAGGTTCTTGTAATGTTAACAGCAATACTAGAACGATTCTAATACTACAAACAATGAGTGACATCTAGTAATGCATCATTGCTACTTAAGTTACAATAAGTCATGATTCGACATAACCTCTTTGTGATTAACCCTTCATATATCAAATCCTTTTGTCCTTTATATCTAGAATGGACACAAGTCATGGAATAGTCACATTTTCATAGTCCATCTAATGTTTCTTGATATCTTAAGTAGACTATGATAAACAAATAAGTATGATATCTCATATAAACTTATTCGAGCATGGCCATGCATTTTTAGTCTCACTCAATCAAGTGATCTAAGATATTGCACCTATTATGTAGGAGGGACAAATCCTATATTGATCAACCATATCTCACTACATAGATTGTGGTATATCCAATATCAGTCTTTATAGAACAACCAATTACGGTGGACGTTTGACTGTATTAAAATATACGACTTACGATGTTGGGATAATGATGATCTCAAGTCTGAGGATCGTATACATAGTAATCACTATGAGTAATGATGTGACTATTACATAATAATCCAAGAAACATACTCATAGTAGGTCAGTCTAATATGTTGTTCTCTAACACACATACTTTTGTATTGATTTTGACATTGTAACGACCCGGATCTAGGATTATTGGAATAGTTGTTTTCAAACTCCGAGTTCGTAAATTGAACTCGTAAATATTAAATAAAAATATTTACGAAAATGAATTGTAGAATAAGTGACCTTGAGTCAATAAATTTACGTGAGCAGTACTTTAAATTAAATATGAGGACTAAATTGCATATAAGGTAAAAGTGCTGTGTAATAAAAGGATTTTTAATTAAATAAAATGGAAGGGATCAAAGGGGCAAATATTCCCCAAAAAATCCATAGTGCTGTTAGGTGGGAATGAAAGGCTCCAAATTATTATTTGTATTTTTAATTATAAGGAAATAAAGGTAATGATTATTTTAGGCATGGACTTTAGATGAAAGAGAAGAAAAACATATCTTCTCTTTCCCTTAGTTTTGAGATTTCAACAGAAGGAAGGAAAATTGGAAGAAGACTTGGGTTTTTTCTTAAGTTCTAGCTCTAAATTGCTAACATTAACATGGACTCTTCAAAAAGGAAGGGTAAAGACAAAGTCATCGACGAATAGCTCGAAATTTACGGTTCGTATTTCTATAACTTAAACTAGTTACAAATTTCCATACATTTAAATTAATTGAACAAAGCAAGGAAATTGAGGTATGAATTTCTATACTCGAATGAGTTGATTTGAATTATATGTAATTATATATAAAATTGAATATGCGTATTTGGTTGATGATGTGAGTAACTATATGTTGGTTATTACATTGAATTTTAAGTGATATGATTACCTTATTAATTGTTCGGGCTAAGTCGGATATAGATGGCATGCCATAGGATAGGAAGAGTTCAGGGTTACTTCGACTACAAGTCGATGAGGCACTGGGTGCCAATTTACTTCGGTTTAACCGATGAGACACTGGGTGTAAATTTTATTCTAGCGCTGGGCGCATATTATTACTTTGGATTTATTCGATGAGGCACAGGGTGCCAAAACCGGTGTGTTGGTTGGATCCGTGTATCTTTCAATGTCCGAGTCGTGTTAATAAGGGATTTAAATTGTGTATTATATGAATAAATGAAATGAAAATGTCATGAGATATATGTGAAATACTAAATTGCATATAAAATATGCATATGATTTATGCTTAATGGCAATGTAATCAATGGAAATAATGTGAACATGAAACAAAACTTATCCTGTGTGGCAAAGATGAAAATGTGAAATATGAATAATATTATTTGATTATGGCATGAAAGAAATGATATTGGTATGCTTGAACAAACATTAAATTTGATCTTTAAAATTTGTTATAATTGATTAATATGTTTAGGTTATTTGTATACCACTGTATTATACTAAGCGAATGACTATTCTTCGTGCGCAGGATAGGAACCTTTTGATAATCTCATCGCTCGACATGCAAAGACAAATCCCGTACTCAAGCTTCTGTGAGTTTACGTTTTTTTTAATTGGCATGTACCTTAGTGGAGTCGGGTGTACCCAATTAGAATTGGTGTATAGAATGTCACGTATTTTGTGTTTTGGAAATGTAATGAATATTTATTGTATTATTGAGAGGAATGCCAGCTGGGGGTGATTGTTGAAATCTGTTTTGAATATGGTTATAATATAAAAACTGCTATTTTGTTTCGATAGTTATAAATCATCTACCGATAAAACTCTGCTAAATTTCAGGGTTATAATAAAACTTCTCAAAGTTTCGGTAGAAATGCAGGGGAATAGGTAGATTGGATACTGACTTCTTTAGTTTTGATAGAAGTTTTCTCAAGTTTCGGTAGTATAGTATTGTTGCTATAGTTGGAATCTAAAGGTTCGGTAGAAGTCTTAGATCTAAAGGTTCGGTAGAAGTCTTAGGCAAAAAATTTAATTTAGCCTCTGGAATTTTTAGTATCGGTAGTTGATTATGTTGTATCGGTAGTACGCAGAGTTGTATCGGTAGAACTTATTCAAGTACCGGTAGAATTCTGCAGGCAATTCTGAGTGCTTATTGTCTTTAAAACTACCGATACCCATTTATGCAAGTATCGGTAGAAGTCCTTTAAAGATAAAATATTTATTAAAATTGAAAATAAATTCACTATTCTTCTAGTTCTAATTCCATTATCATTTTTCTAATTAAATTATAATTCCATTAATAACAAGTAAGTAGGGTTTTACATAGCTTCTTATTATATTAGTATAGTCATGGCATCTACTTACATGTGTCTAGTGATCGGACCGGGTAAGGGGGTGTTACAGACATCCTATGTTAATGACAACACTTTGTCATTAATAAATTATATGTTAGTCTTAATGCATTATTGTTGTCCAATCCCACAATAATACTCGACTAAGGACCTTTTTACGAATAATCATATTATTATTAGAACATTATTATAAAATAGTTTATTTATATACACAGAAAAGAAGCTGAAATAATAATGGCAATGTATAACAGCCTGGTTTTTAGTGGTGTCGAAAATAGTGATTTCGGGATCACAATTCCGATGATTTGAGTCGTTAATTTATTTATTTGAATATTTATGACTTCGCTAGCATCGTATTAAAAGTTGGTAAGGAAATTTTAATGTTCAAATAGTTAATTGAGTAGAAAGGATTAAATTGTAATAGGTGTAAAAGTAGAGATGGTTGATTAGAAGGACCAAATGAATAAATTAACTAAAGAACTATTAGTGGGTGGATTAGAATGATTTCTATTAAGAGTAAATAGGCTTAATTAAGATTAAAAGAGATTAATTAAAGCTTAATGATGAAAGTCTTAAAAATTACAAAATTACCATTGATATATATATATATATTAAATTAAAAGAAAATTTAAGTGAAAATATCACCATTTCACTCATCTTCTACCTCTCACACAGCAAAGGGAAAAAAAACTTAAGGTTTTTACATTAAATCTTTGAACCTTAATTTGGGTAAGCAAACCTTGCTCGTGTTTGTTGATTTTTATGTTTTTGAGTCCTTGTTAGCTTAATCTAGCTAATCTAAGGACTAATTTGTGAATCTATCAAACGTTATTAAATTTGTCATTGTTGAAATTGCTTGTTATTGGGAGGTTTTGATAGATTTGAATGTTTGATGCTTGGGTTAGATCTTTTTGTAAAGAGATCTTTGATGAAATTAGGGTTTAAGGACTAAAATGTGAAAATGATGAAAATACATGTATTGTTATGCAAATGAATGTGTGAAAGGGTTGAGTAAACACCCTAGAGAATTTAGTTAAGTTTAGTTGTGTAAGAGAATGGGTATTTTGCATGTTTTGTGTTGAAACAACTAGATTGAATAAAAGGAAAATATTAAGGGTAAAATTGTAATTTCCCCAAAAAGACTAGATTGTATTGAATGACTCAATTATGTGATTTAATGTGAGAATTGGATGATTTGTGGATGTAGACTACGATTGTGCTTCAGATCGCGGAAAAGAGAAATTAGCAGAGTAGTCCCTGAAGTCTAATCGTAATTGCAAGTTAGTCCGATAAGTTCGTAATGTAAATTTTACTTAATATTTCTTTTATGTATATTGTCAATGTTCAACAAATCGGAAGCAATTGACATTGAAGAGATCAAGGAAATGAAACAAAAGAGATAGAAGGCTTTAGGCCATTGAAAAAGTACTGACGCGCTGGTTGGGGTACCACATATGTTGCTAGTCCTCGACAACTCGTGTGAGCAGCATCGTGATTCAAAAAAGAGATATGAATCCTAAATGGATTATAGGACCTTCGATGGCTAGGACTTATGCTTTATGCATACTCTCGACAGCTCGTGTGAGCAGCATCGTTAGGGGACAGTTTACAAACATACATTGTACCAGTAGCTGGGGTACAACATATGTTATAAGCCCTCGATAGCTCGTGTGAGCAGTTGTAATGCGTAGGTTTGTGCAAGTGTACACAGTCGTTATCAAGTAATAAGTAAGTATCGAGTTATAGTCTCCACAAGGATTTTATTTGTGTTAAATCACTTAATTGTAAAATTATATTAACAACTTGATAAATTTAAAAACATAATATGATTAAGAAGTGATGATTAAATATATTAAACTAAATGCAATGATCCCTAATGCAAATTAACCTAAGTTTGCAAAGTATATGTATGAAATGGATTTTAGCAAGATTAAACACAATTTGAAACAATTATAACATAAATAAACTAGAACAATTACTTTGATTAAATTCAATTTATTATCAACATGCTTAATAACATTTGGAAAAACATTCCATGGCAACTCGATCTTTCATGAGTTTGGAAACCATATTACGTCCTTTTGAAATCCTTTACTTAGAAAATATGCATTTTATTGATTCTTATTTACTAAGGGTTTCTTAGCATTCATGTGAGGTAACAAGGACGTGTTAGGTTTGAAACAATTTAATCACACAAATCTAAAAACTATGCAGATAACAGAGCTTGGTTAGAGTTGTTATGCAACCTGCAATTTAATCGGGTTAGGATCTAAATTGAGCATGCACATTTCAATTATGTGTCCACTAGCCGTCATCTGGTTAGGATCGTTCAGCTAATTCAGGTGCATTTCAATCATGTATGAACGAAATACAGACTTGATTTTAATTGAAAACATGATTAATTGAGGCACAAGCATCATAAGCATGAATCAAATAAATATTATTAAATCAAAGCAATTATCCTTGCTTAAATAAAATTAAACTAACATTGTTGTAAACAAGAACAAAGAACACATAGCAAACATTTTCAGATTAAATTAAAGAAAATAAAGATTAAACCCGAATCAAAGTGGCTGTCACCCAAGACTCTGATCGAAGAGGGCTCCTTCGTTCTTTGCTTTGCTCCTTTGTTGATGACTCTCCAAGGTGGTCCACCAAGGGCTCTTTAAGAGGCTTAATTGCTAAAATCTCTATGAAGAGATGATGCTAGGCATGGGAAATGGGAAAATGCTAGAGAGAAAAGAGAGAATGTTGTATGTTTGAGGAATGAGGGATGATTAGGAATGGTGAAATAGGGTCTTATTTATAGGTGAAGAGAGGAGAGTAGTTTGCTAAAAATAGAGAGATTTAGTCTCTTGAAGCTTTTTCAATGGGTGGCCAGCCACGATTAGTGGAATTTGAATGAATTTTTGCTTTATTTTTAAGCAATTTAAATGCCATAGCAACTCAGGACTGAGACTTGGTCAAATGTAAATCTTCGGGCAGATCTCTGATTTCTTCCACATTGCAAGGACCTTGTGCAATTAAACCAAAAAGTGGTTTATGTGGATAGCCATATGTAGCCGAAAATTGGGTTGACTTGGTCTTCAATTTGGACGGTTTTGTAATCCAGCAAAGCTATCAGACCTATCTAAAACAAATCAATAAATTAAAGGACCAAAGAATAAAATTAACCCAATTTAAATAATTAGTTAAAACCCAAATTATTAATGAAATATTTTATATTTAAATTATTAAATATAATTTTATATTTTATTATTTAATTTAGTCATGCATGACCCACTTGATGTCTTAAAAATATATTATGTTCAATTTATTATAAAATAAGCCATTTTGTGCATGAAAACTATATAATAAAGCATAAAATCACATTTTAATAATTTCTACGTCCTAATTTCATATTTTCACATATTTCATTAATTTATTAAACATTTACTTAGTTTTAACAATGAATTTAAGTAAAAAGGTAATAAATTATATAGAAAAAAACCTATATATTTTCAGTTTACAACAGCATCGGGTACTTGCAACAGAAAGCTATAAACATGAAAATGAAAGTTGCATTTAACTCAAGAAACAATAAGATTATCTTGGCTTGGTTGAGCTATAGTTGCTTATTACAAATGTTTGGTAACTCCTTAAACTATTGAACTCACTAAGCTATGAAGCTTACCAAATATGTTGTTATTGTTTTGTATATTATTTTGCTGATTGAAGATCGGATCATCATCATCATCATCATCATCATCTCTTTGAAGTCACACTATTGCAGAGCTCGTTGGTAGTTTTTGCATCACTCGGTCTTATGACATGTACTAGGATGATGTTTTCTTTTGCCTTATTTACATGGGATTGTGACAATCTTGTTATGTTGATGAATGTAGCAAATGCATGTTGTGTAAGTTGTAATATAGATTAAAAGTACTATGTTATGATTTGGAATCTATGTATTTCGTGTTAACTTAACGCATAGTGATGTCATGAATGTTTTGAGTTGATAAACTTGTGTTTTGGCATGATTCGTGTGATTCTGCATACTTGTTTCGGTAGAACCCATGCATTTATCAATAGAAGTATAGGGTAGGAGAGAGGTTGTTCACTGACTTGGGTTGTATCAGTAGATGAATAATAAGTATCAGTAGATGAATAATAAGTATCAGTAGTTTGCATACTTGTATTGGTAGAAGTAGCAGGGTAAGATTTTTAGCTCTCTAGAGTTTTTAGTATCAGTAGAGGTAAGACTTGTATTGGTAGAGGAGTCACTTGTATCGGTAGAACTATCACTTGTATCGGTACAAATCTGCACTATTCTTGAACTATTTATTGACTTGACAACTACCGATACTTGTCCAATAGGTACCGGTAGAAGTCTCCAAAAATGTCGAAAATGACCTTTTTGCCCTTATTGATTTGTGCTTATAATCAAATAATGATTTATAACGTGTGGAATGCAATCCTTCATAGAATAAAGTCTAAATAAAATTATGTAAAGATGAACAATGATAAATGAATAGTAAGACACCGGAACCCTAATTGATAATGGTTTTCAAGTTTTGGGTGTTACACAATGTCTTATATTAATAAACGAGGTAAAACAAGTATGTTATTACAATCATCTTATCATTGGTTTTTGAGCATACTCTAACGAAGCAATCATTGGTTTAATCTAAAAGGATAACCTGATGCAATCATTCTTAATTTGAATAGCTAATTAGCATAGACGTTCTGGACTTGCATATTAAATACTTTTATAAGGATCTATCAAAATAAAAGAAGCTATTATTGTAATAAGGTCCAAAAGAAGTGTTACAGACTTCTAAGTATAAATACTGAGAAGTTGAATAATATTGACTCTGAATTACTGATTTTGGTTGAACATTGAAGGTTCATATGGAATGGTCACTCATTGTTAGTGAATGGATATGTTAAGTAGTATTTTAACTTCATGGAAGCTTACTAAGTATTCTTTATACTTACTTAGATTATTATGTTCTTTTGTAGATTTTGAACTTTTATGATTTCGTGGGTTGGATCATCGGAGCATAAGCATCTTTCTACATCTCTTTTCGGTAGACATTGATGCCTCGACTTTTGGTTAATTATGGCATGTATCTAGGATGTCTTCTTGTGGAAGTGTGAATTAAGTTATTCTTTTGGTCTTGTATTTTATCTTTACACTAGACAAGTGAATGTGTTAATATCTTAAGATGATCTTTTGCAATTGTAGTTATGATGCCTTAAATTGAATAGAACTTACTTGTTTTAGTATGTTTTGGTGTGGATTGAATATGTAATGTATTTAGATTTACTTAAAAGGATGAGTTGATGTGGTGTTTAGGCAAATGACCATTTTAGGGGCTTATATTTTAGCACACGGGTTGCCACACGGCTATGTACCACACATGGCTTGGCCACATGGCCATGTGGTACTGTCCATTTTGGGTGAAAGGTTCACATAGTTTGGCACACGATCTGGGACACAATCGTGTGTATCAAGTCAGAGAGTAACATGGTTTAATACACGGTCGTGTGATCCACACGATTTGGGACACGATCGTGTATCGAGTAAGAGAGTTACACAGTGTAACACACAGTTTGAAATCTGAGTATGTGGAAGGGCTACATAGTCGTGTGACCCATGTAGGTGGAAAATTTTTAGTTTTTCATAAAAAGTTCTTATTTATTTCGAATTGGTCCATAATTGTTCGTAAGATATTTTAAAAGCTTTGGAGGCCCAAATTAAAGCTCGTATAGATATATTATATATTGAATTGATTTTTAAAACACTGAAGGCTATGAGAGTGTTCCTGTATGTATAGTAAATTTTCGTATCCCTATTTGGTGATAGAAACGAGATATGGGTGTTACAAAAAAACATATAATATTGTATCTTCTTTTCATCATCATATGTATCAACCCTTCGATACCTCTTTATGCCATTCCGGGTACGGAGCTTATGCACCAAGGAAGAAGTATTCATATCAATGCACGTGAAAGATATCAATGCACGTGCAAGATTTCCTTTTATGTTTTACTATCTTTAACTGTACATGGATCGACTCCTTACCACGTCCCTTTGACATACTTAATAAAACCAAAGGTCAAGGCGACTTACCTTATAACACCTCAACCCGACCTGTTTGTTGGATCCTTGTATAGAGCATCACATTGGATTGGTTTCACCTATACTTAGTTTTAACTAACTTAACTGCTTTAAACAATCCAAAAATAATACGAATAATAATTCTTACAACAAAGTCCTTAAGCCATTGAATACTTAACCTCTCAAAATTCTATCTCTAATCAGACTATTTGTTTATAAAATAACTCATAAAATTTAATTAAAGACTATCTGTCCTATAATCTAGATGTTAGGATGTTATCTGACTTCGTTATTATTGATCCAAGGTGAAGCCTCAAATGGTAACCTTTCCAATGTGCAAGACTTAAATTACCTGCAAACCCCAATCTCATCATTCCATCTGGTTTGGTCTCTTCTTTGAGTCCTAGAACAACCTTGCAATTCTAGCGAGCAATAACCAACTTGCTTGTAAGTTCAAAAGAACTTAGTGAGTTCCTTCACTATGTTATACATGATTTAACCCTATCGCACACAGGTAACAGATTTAAAATAAACTAAACATAAATTAACTCCCTGCTCATTCGAAGCGAGTGTTCTTTACTAGGGTGGCGGACTCCACTCGATCCTCAAAGCTACTTGGCTCACTATAAGACTCCTTGGGGTGAAATCTCGACTTGATCGTAATCCCAGACACCTTGCTATCAGCGAGTCCAATCATTACTTCTCGTCTTTCTTTCCTTCATTCACCCCACATATAAGATGTTTGTTGACCTTTAACTTATTTAGTTGTACGCCTTCCTTGGCAGACTTGGACGGACCAGTCCTTGGAAGATTCTCTTCCCTCACTCTAGTCCTGAAGGACTTGTTAACATTTCCTTACTATGTTGACCTTCAAAATGACTCGTCACTCTGGCGATCCCGTTCTCATTCCACCATATTGTTCGTAGTGGGAAATTACGTCCAATAATCCACCCCTTACTCCAGCCTTTACTTGGGAACTCACCTGTCTCATATGTGAAGGTCAATCTGACTTGCTAGACCAACAGGTTATCTTCCATGTGACTACACGAGCTTGCTACCTTACTTGCTTGTTTTCTCCCTACGACTATCCTTGTGGAGGCGTACCCACAATAAACTTTCCTCAAAGAGGTATAGTCTTGAAAAACATTCTGCTTGTAGACAGAATCCTTATCCTGGGAGTGAAATTCCCATCTCTCAAGAAGTTTGTTTCTTACGTACGACATCATTGAGCTCTCTCTGGTGGCTCTTAATTGTGGATCCTTGCTTGCGATCTATAACACCCTTTACCTGAATCGAATAACTAGATCCAGATATCAGATGTTACCACATATAAACACTTAACATAAATTTGTAACAAAACTATGAATAATTATTTTTCAACATACTTCTTGCTTTATTATTTCATCACAAAAGATATAAAGAAGTAGTATCCAAAGTACACCAACACTTAAAGGTGATATAAGACATTACATAACAACAATTTGCTACAAACAGACTCTCTTGGCATAAAGGACTATATGCCATACTCCAAAGATATTTCTTTATGCACAAAATCCCTACTCACCATTTCTTTGGCGCAATCCTGGCATGGCCTCTCAAGGCAAACACGTCTATACATGAAAAACTGAAACATGAGTAAACACTTGTAAGTTCAAAAGAACTTAGTGAGCTTTAATACAAAATACATTGGTGAGTACTTTCGTAATATCGAATATATGCCTATACACCAATTTCCGTACTTAACATCTCGTTTCTATTTTGGGCCGACACTTTCACCATATTGGACTTGCATTTATATGCCAACTACCTTACTTAACATAAAAACTGTCACTTCCCTTTTTGGCTGACTTCTGATCTTACCAGACAATATTCTATTATCTTTTCCTCTTAGAACCATGAAGATACTTCACATAGGAATATATCTTTAGAACCTCCTATTCAACATGTTTCCTCTTCACATAGCATTTAACATTTTTCCCAGAATGGTCATTCACAAATTTTAATTACTGGTGGATACTTACTATCAAAACTCACATTTGACAGATTCCCATGTTGAGTTGGATACCATCCATCTAACAGTCAATTCATATCCTAGTTCAAAACCCAACACATGCATATACTGATAATGAACTACCTAGATCATTTAGAAGAATTCTCACACATCTTTAGTACACAACATAAGAAAATCCAAGATGACATACAACTTGAATTCCATAAAATCCCAGAATGAGACATGATACTATTCAAATATAGAGGATACTAGATAGCTCAAATTTCAACTTTATATAGCTCAGACAAACTTAGACTGACGAACACTTATCCTTCATAATTACGAATACACCCATATTCTAAATTGGCAAACTACTATGGCAAAAACCTTCTTTAGATAATACAAATACATACTTTCCTATCATATCATGCCATGGGTCTCAGCCACATGAACTTACACATTCTCATGTCGTGATCTGCCAATCCAACCTTCATTTTACTGAAGGCATCATCATGAGTGTTTTCGTATCATATAATGTCATGAGTCCCAGCCACATGGTCTTACTCTTATTTTCATATTTTGATTTGCCAATCTGGTTAGCAATTTAGTTGCCCTACCAGAGGCACCACAAGGGACCTTTTTCATAGAATTCACTTTCTCAGACTTGTTCACACACCTAAATGATTCATACTCTCTCACATCAAACTTTACTTGCATACTTACCACTAAACTTTCTATTCAGGTAGCAATTCAAACATCTCATCATCGCACATGTAGCATCTTTACTATGCTTCATGCACTTACCAGTTATCCGAGATGTCATCAGCATTTATATATATAAATATACTTAAACAGTTCACATGCAAGAGACAGGATAAAGACTCACCTTATACTCACCAAGACTGCAACTTGGAGTTGGTAAAACTCGAACATCCCTCTCAAGCTAGTAGCAATAATTACTTAAAAAACACGAAACCACCATTAAAACTAATTTACAGACAAATGACTAGCATCTCAATGACAAATGACCCGCATGTAGGGTTTCTTAGTCACTACTCATTGTTCATAAGTTTCCTAATACCCTTATTCTTTCAAAAACTTAACATACAAAGCAATTAAACTTACCAGGAGGTAGAACATCCACTCATTAATCTAAAAACTTTAGCTTCCAAAGAAAAAATCATACAAGTTCTAAGAGGAAGAACCAAAGAGTATATTTAAAGGAAGAAAAACCATCCAGACTAATCCTTCTCACAACATATATGTATCCAGTTTCCCATTAGTGGAACTCGACAAGTGTTAATTATATCCAGAGTTTGTCTTAATAAATGGGCTACATAGGTCAAAAGAAATATAAATAAGAATCTTGTACAAATATTATTTGACCAGTCAATTCAGTTGGCTCTCAATCAGTTCACATTATGAAAGCAAACTAACATAGTGCTCAGATAAACTAGGCGAACTATATATTTGGCAATATCCCTTACTAATCGGGTCCTCCAAATTTACGGTGTGACATGATCCTTGGATAATTTTTGCTTCTTGCATTTCCATATTTAGGTCAGCTCACGTATGGTATATCTTTCTCTAATTCTTGTTAAGTTTTTTCCCATTCCTTGTCAGCTTTCACATCTATGCTTACCACTTTCTTTTAACTCTTCTCCCACTTACGTGATTTCTCATACTTGGTGCACTGGCCATATACTCCTCACTTGAGGTCCAAGCAGACTTCCTGCACTTGTTCTGGCGATCTCTATGAGTTTTCGTACTCGAGCTAGGGTCTTATACCCTTCTCTTCTCATTTCTCTTATCGTGGTGGACTTACCTCGTGTTTACTATCTTGATGGACTCTATTTGTGTTTACTGTCCCAGTGGACTACCTATCTTGTGTTTACTATCCTAGCGGACTATCTCTGTAGATGCCATGGAATCTTTCATCCATTGTCTTACTGATCATACTTATAATGCCTTCCATCTGACCCGATCAACTGGATCCGAGTGTTGGGTGTTACTTTCTAAAGTAACGTACCTAGACTCCTTTATTCGCCTATATACTAGACGAGCAATGACTTGATAAAATTTTCTATTTTCTTTCTAGTTGAATTACCTCGTGTATTATTGTATATAACTTATTGTACAGTGTAAAATTTCGTTACAATTTGAATAATATAACTATAGTTTTCGCATCACTCCTATCAACATACAATCAGAGTATTACATCTTATGTAACCCCTTTACTCGATCCAGAGTATTCGACCGGATCCAGAAGGTTATTTAAGTAATTTTATCCACACACAACTTGATAGTACAAAATCATTCATAAATATAAATATAAATATATATAATATAAAGTCTATAATTAAAAAATAACATAAATAATCTTCCAAAATAAAAATACCAAAATTCCCAAAATAGAATGTATTTACAACCCATTTATAATAACAATTAACAAAGTATAATAAAAACCCAAAATAAAAATAATTATAAGATAAAATAAAATGAAATAAGTCTGTAATTACGCCTCCAGTACCAAGTCACCTAAATCCTGAATATCTGAAAAGAACTGTAGGGATATGAGCTATAAAGCCTAGTGTGTCTCTAAAGTACATACAACCTATCATATAATCACAACAATTTATAGCTCAAAAAGTAACCACAAATCATATTGCAATCACATGCACGTAATGCACACTTACTCCAACACACTAACACAGTGAAAAGGTTCCCTAGAACCCTTACCCAGCCAAACGTCACTAATCGCAGTGTGGTTTTAGTATCATCCATTTATAGGTATGATAACCATATCTTCCACCGTACAAACCCACCCCATGAACACGCAATGATATGATCACATAATTATCTCAATTTAGTCTCAATCTCAATCTCATAGTATATTATATTCAAATATATATACATATATACATCTCAGTGCACAATGGAATAATCATAATAACTATTCAACCACATGTTCGGTTATGAATATGCATGACATTATCAGCATACAATTTCACAACTCAAACTCAATCATACTGTCAACACAACATAATCATCTCAATAACAATATACTTCAACACAGCATGAAACACATATAAAACAACATCTCATACAGTAGGTTATACTACAATTAGAAACACACCTCTAGCAAGCAGAACTCTAAAGACGAGGAGGTCTTCTGCCACGTACTGATCGAGTACTCAGTCTAACAAGATTAGATCCTACAAACATGTAACATCCGCATTTTTTAACCGGAGTTTGGATCAGTAATAGAGTAGAATTAAGAATTAGACTGTGTAGCTAAAATAAGAAAAAAGTTAGAAAATTAAGGATTAAAGTTGTGTGAAAGAAGGAAGGACTAAATAACAATTTATCTAAATTGAATTATGAGTCATCATCGGAATTAGATTGATTAAGGAGGGACAAAAGATTAATTTGGTGGAAGAAATTTTTGGAGGCAAAGTTTTGGGCCACAGTGTAAAGTTGGAAGGCCTAGGAACTAAAAGTGCAATTTTACCATTTTTATTAAGTGCAATATTTTTGAAGAAAAGTCTAGAGAATTTGAGAGAAAGAAAATGAAATAAAAGATGAAAAATATCATCTTTTTCATAATGCTAAACCGTCCATGCCTATTCTCTCTCCATCCAACTTTTGTTTTTATTCCAATTAGGTCCTTCCACCATTGTTATGCCCTCCAAGCTTCAAAATCCTCCATTTTCTTTGAAATTTCCTTAAGAAAGGCATATAGGGAAGCTAGTAGACACCTTAATTTCCTTGTAGAGTCCACTTTGAAGTATTAAAGTGGATAGGGATTGAATTAAAATTTTGAAAATTCAAGAACAAAGGTAAGAGATGATTCAATTTTCATGACATACATGTATATTTACATAATCTAGCATGAAAAAGTATTGAATTTTAGTCTTAAGCTTATATATGTTTGTATGAAATTGAAGAGAGAAGAAGGAGAAGGACCAAATTGAAGAAAAAGGAAAGGAGAAAGCTAAGGTGAGAGAAGAAATTATCTACAAGTGAGGTAAGTACTACAAGTGTTAAAAGACTTAGTAACAGTTAAGTTAAAGTGTTTATAATTTTAATATATATGATTAATCATGATAAAAATGATATGTTTAATTATAAGTGTTGATTATGTGTGATTGAATGGAGTTTAGTGCAAAGGAACATGAGAAAGGAAATGTTTTCATTGAAACAGTTTGGACAGAATCAGAGGACTAACTTTGAAAATTCACCAAAAATTATATATAAAGAGTTAAGGGTCGAATAAAATACGTAATTAAAGTTTATTGAGTGTAGTTTCATATGAAATAAACGGTGATGGAAATGGATATGTATATTCTGAGATATAACTGATTTTGTATAACAAGGTCAGAGTGGGTTCGAGTTCCCCTGTTCTGACTTTGAAAAATCATATAAAAATCATTAGAGACTGAAATTTATATGGATAAATACTTAATGAGTATATTTTCAAAATAAATAGATGAGAACATTATTAGAACTCTGTACTAAAAGATAATTAAATGTTAGTGAAGAAAGGTCGAAACTGTCAGACAACAAAGAAGGGGTAAATTGAAATAATTTACTGTACAAATTGGTTAAAGTAAAAATTCTGGAAATTTTATGGTAAAAAAATATTTAAGTCTAGTTTCAGAAACATTAAGTGGATATGAATTTTGAATTCTGTATCTCAAGATATAAATAATTTAGTGACTGTGACTCAAATGGACAGCTTTGAAAATTAATGTGAAAATAAGAGTAAGGAGGTATATGATGATTATGTATATGTGAATAGAAATGTAAATGTGATATGTGAAATAATGAGAAATGATGAATATGAGAGATTATGCCCATATAGACGAATTAGAACCGTTGTGATAATAGTGGCATGCCATTAAGGAACACTAGCGCGCCCTCTGTTTAGCACGTTTCGTGCCCTCTGTTCAACACTGTGTGTGTCCTCTGTTATTAGCACTTCATGTGCCCTCTGATTAGCACTTTTTGTGCCCTTTATTACCCAGCACTTATGTGCCCTCTGTTAAGTACTTCGGTACTTTCTGTTTGTTCCGTTTATCTAATAGGTTCTATAAAAGTCTACTATGGGCCAAGTGGATAAATAAGCTAAGTGAGCTATAGTTAAGAAAGCTATGATGGCTAAATTGTGAAAAGTGAAAGAATGTGCAAATTGTGACATTGAGGTAAGTGAAATGATGAATACATGAAAGATAAGTACTATATGTGTATGTGTAATTAAATGTTGATAATTAAGTGAACTAATGTGGCTGAAATGACTAAGTTGTGAAAAAGGGATGAAAATGTAAAATCTACCATTGAGGTAAGTTGGAATATGAGCATGAATGTGTATTATGGTGGCATTAAGGTAAGTTAAATGCTACATGCAAGAAAGGTTAGAAATTTTATACGCATGAGTATTTAAATGTTTGATAAAATTAAGCAATAAATAAATAATCATCTATTATAGTTGTAGTGCTTACTAAGCCTTCATCGGCTTAACGTGTTTATTATAATGCGTAGGTACAAATAGCTACGAGAAGTTAAAGCCAAGCTAGGGGACCTCTCATCACATCACTCTTGGAAGATTTCAAGCTTAGGTACTTTATTTTGAAGTAAAATGACATGTACAAATGGTATTACTTGATGTTCTTAATGAATGGGTTTCGTATGTTGTTTTTTAAACTTTATATATATATATTGGAAGAAAAAATTTATTATATTCATTTTTAATTCTCTGGCACTGTATGAAATACTTTTATACTGGGTTTATACGTATGAACCGGGTTTAGGGGTGTTACAACACAACTCAATAATAATACTATCCTAGCCACCACTTAAACAGAAGACTTAATTGGAATAACTTACGTGTAGCTCTCGAAATCGGTGCAGGAGTAGGTTGCATAGGTGGTGGAGGAGATAGATCGTTAGCCTCAGAGTTGTAATCACCTAAACACGAATATCTTATATCACTTTTCACAATTCAAACCTCTAAATAACTCAAAGTACAAAATTTAAGATAAAACAGTAAAAACGAGACTCTCAGATTAGGATTTGGCAAAATGGACAACGGAATCAGACTCAGGACATCGAAAAATGGTAGGGAAGGGTTTCCCGAAAAAGTAATCGGTCAACTATCAACGGGTCGGTCAATAGGTTTGGGTCGGGTTCGAGTCAGCTGGCTTGGTCCACATGGTTTGGGTATTAGGTTGGTTTGACTTTGGTTTGGTTTAGTTTTTAAAGGGTTTGGGTTCAAAAGGGTTATTGGATCAAAAACCTTATTAGGCCAGGCATAGGCTCACATAATTGGGCCACCAGATTTTGGTTGTTCAATGACCCAATACCACCATAATGCAATAAGGAATACAACTAGGGTTTTGTTTATCCCCAAACAACTCCGCCAACTCCAAACCGTCGCAACCGATGCTCCACCAACGTGTTAAACCCGCAAACAAACCCAACTACACCACAACACATAACCAATCACTTACCAACTTCAAAATGACGCAACAAATGGCGGTGCACAATAGAAGAAAGAAAATTGAAGGTGCACTTTGAATCCCTCACGAACGACGGCGGTAAGGGAAGAGAAAAAGAGGGTTTTCTTACACAAAGACAAGCAACACGAAGGTGAAGGAGGTGCGCACGTTAAATGGATGATCGTCAAAGACAAGAACGAAGTGTAACCGAAGAGAAAAAGAAGAGAAGAGAAGGGGTTTGTGGATTTTCGATAGACAAGGGAAACAAAAGGAAGGAGAATGGTTTTCAAAAAGGTTTAAAGTTGCTTAAATACCCCAAAAAAGGGATATTTCCCCGGAGGTCCCCAAAGAGTTCTAAGGTTTTTGAATCAAACCCACACTTTTACTTGAATCACAAATAAGTCCTAAAAATCACCTAATTAGCCCCAAGTTTTAAATAATGCTTAATTAGATCCAACATCTACTGAATTTCCACAAAAGACCCACAAATTTCCATAATTTCACAATTTAATCCCTAAAAATTCTAGAGTGTTACAACTCTCTCCCCCTTAAAAGAAATTTCGTCCTAGAAATTTACCTGGACCAAAAAGTTGTGGATACTGGGCCTTGATGACGACTTTGGGCTCCCACTTAGCCTCCTCATAACCATGATTGCGTCACACGACCTTAACCATCTTAATGGTCTTGCTCCTAATTACCTTCTCATCCTTAGCAATAATTTCAATCGGTTCCTCCTCAAAGTTGAAGTGAGGATGAACCTAAATCTCCTCAATAGGCATAATGTGAGACGAGTCCGACCGATATCTTCTCAACATGGAGACATGGAAAACATCATGAATTCGCTCAAGCTCGGGCGGTAACTCAAGTTGATAGGCAACAGGTCCCACTCGACGAAGTACCCGATAAGGACCAATAAAATGAGGACTCAACTTGCCTTGGCATCCAAATCTAAGCACTTTCTTCCATGGAGACACTTTAAAGAGAACCTCATCACCCACACTAAACTCAATATCCCGACACTTCAAATCAGTATAAAACTTCTGCCTGTCAAAAGCAGCCTTAAGCCTTTCACGAATCAATCTAATAGTCTCCTTAGACTCGTGAACAATATCTGGTCTCATCAGTCAACTCTGTCCAACCACTAGGAGTACGACACTTGCACCCATACAAAGCCTTGTAAGGAGCCATCTTAATACTGGCTTGATAATTGTTATTGTAAGCAAACTCTTCCGGCGGTAAAAAGTCCTCCCAACTACCTTAATACTCAATCACACAACCCCTCAACATGTCTTCTAAAACCTGAATCGCACGCTTGGATTGACCATCAATCTGTAGATGGTAAGCAGTATTGAAGTTCAACCAAGTACCCAAGGCACAGTGCAAAGATTCCAAAAATCTCGAAGTAAACCTCGGATCTTGATCAGAAATGATAGATAAAGGCACCCCATGAAGACGAACTATCTCAAAAAATTAAAGTCGAGTTAACTTGCTCAAAGGATAATTGACCCTGACTAGAATGAAGTGTGCGGACTTAGTGAGTCGATCCACATTCACCCAAATTGAATATTTCTTGGACGGTGTTAAGGGAAGACCACTCACAAAATCCATAGTCACCCTTTTTCCATTTCAACTGAGGAATCTCAATCGATTGAAGTAACCCAAAAGGACATTGGTGCTTGGCCTTAACTTTTTGACAAGTCAGACACTTCAACACAAATCCTTCAACTAGTACCTATATTCTTATACATCTTATCTCCGCCAGGATGTATGGAATAAAAGCTATCATGCACCTCACGGAGAATAGTCTGCTTAATTCCAGAATCTCTCAAAACACAGTATAAACCTCGGAAGCATAGTATACCATTCTGATCCATGGAAAAATCCACAGATCTACCTTCCTCCACTTCTCTCCTACGGTGCTCAAGATACGAATCATTAGTTTGTTTAGCCTTAATCTCCGAGAGTAAAGTGGGAATAACTTGGAGTTCAACTAAAAGACTACCATCCTTAAACAAACTCATCCTAGCAAATAATGCCCTCAACTCAGTCACCGCACTTCGACTTGAGGCATCAGCAATCACATTAGCCTTACCAGGGTGATACTCAATCTCACAATCATAGTCCTTAAGGAGTTCTAACCAACGATGTTGCCTCAAATTAAGCTCCTTCTGAGTAAGCAAATACTTCAAGCTCTTATGGTCAGTGAAAATATAACACTTCCCCCCATAGAGATAGTGTCTCCAAATTTTTAGAGCAAAGATTATCGCAGCAAGCTGAAGATCATGAGTAGGGTAATAAATCTCATGTGGTTTCAACTGTCGAGATACATAAGCCACAAATTTTCCCTCTTACATTAGCACACATCCCAATCCAGTGTAAGAAGCATCACTATAAACAGTTAAGCTTTCCTAGGCTCAGGTTGGATCAATACTGGTGCTTGAGTCAATACAGACTTCAACTTCTCAAAACTAACTCTTGAGCCTCGGTCCAAACAAATGGAACGCTCTTCCTCAGAAGCTTAGTCAAAGGTGCCACAATAATAGAAAAACCTTCAACAAACCTTCGATAATAGCCAGCTAAACCTAAAAAACTACAAATCTCAGAAAAATTCTTACGTTGCTTCTAAGCCCATAATAACCTCAATCTTTTTGGGATCCACACGAATACCTTCAGCAGAAACTATATGTCCCAAAAACATCACCACAGAGAGCCAAAATTCACAGTTGCTAAACTTAGCATAAAGCTGCTTCTCCCTCAAGGTTTGCAGAACAACCCTAAGATGCTCCTCATGCTCAGCCTCAGACTTAGAGTAAACCAAGATGCCATCTATAAACACCACTACAAACTGATCCAAGTAGGGTTGAAAGACCTTATTCATCATCTCCATAAAAGCAGTAAGGGCATTAGTTCCAAACGGCATCACCAAAAACTCATAGTGCCCATAAAGAGCTTGGAAAGCTGTCTTGAACACATCAGGGTTCTTGACCTTCACCTGATAATACCTTGACCTCAAGTCTATATTAGAAAACACAATAGCTCCCCGAAACTGATCGAATAAGTTATCAATACGAGGTAAGGGTTACTTATTCTTAATCATCAACTTATTCAGCTTTCGATAGTCGATGCACAACCGAAGTGTTCCATCCTTCCTTTTTACAAACAGAACTGGTGCCCCCAAGGCAAAACACTTGGTCGAATAAAACCCCTATCTAACAGCTCTTGCAACTGAACCTTCAATTCTTGGAGTTCCTTAGGTGCCATTAGTAAGGTACCATAGACACATGAGTCGTACCAAGATAGACATCTATGCCAAACTCAATCTTATTACGTTTAGGTGGCACACCAAGTAACTCTACTGGGAATACATTAGGAAAATCCCTAACTACTCGAATCTTTTCAATCCCAATGTCTGATTGTCTTAGACTAGAATGTAAACTAGATAAGTAATGGACCCCTTCCTAATCAACTTTTCGGCTTTAAGAGCTGAGATCACATTTGATAAAAACCCTCTACGTTCACCAATTAGAGTTATCTCACAGTTATCAGAAGTTCTCAAAATAGCCCATTTTCTTTCACAATCCAAGTTAACTTAATACTTAGAAAGCCAATCCATTCCAAGTATAAGATCAAACTCACTGAATGCTAACTCCAGTAAATTGACAAGAAAGATCTCCCCTTAAACCTCTAAGGGACAGTTACGATACACCTTACTAACCTCCACATAGATACCCACAGGACTTTGAATAGTAACCGCAGACTCAACATTTTCAGTAGCCATCTTAAGTCCCTGAGACATAGCACTAGCCACAAAAGAATGCGTCGAACCATTATCAAGCAAAGAAAAATAAGGGATAGAATGAATAAAGAAAGTACCTGCTATAACGTCAGGCTCATCACGATCCTCATGCCTCCTGGTCGCATACACTAACTTAGGCTGTCTCACCCCAGATCTAGCTGCTTCACCATGTGAACCGGCCTACCTCTAGTAGCTGAACCCAAAGCAATCGGTCTAACTTGCCCTCTACCCCAACAAGTGTCTGAACTGAAGTCTGAGACTGACTCTACACAAAAGAACCAATAAGAGGATGGGGACAATCTCTAAAGAAGTGCTCCTGTGAACCATACCTAAAACAAGCCCCGATCTTTCTCAAACACTCGCCCCCATACCTTTTATTATAGTAAGAGCAGAGATGCAATGGAAGAGGACTAGTAGAACCACCAACACTACCCACAGAAGCTACCGAAATTGCAAGCCTCAGCCTTGGATAACTAGGCTAAACTGCCACCGCTTTAGATCTCTTAGTAGAAGGACCACCAAAAACAGGTTGAACCAGTGCACCCACTGGCTTCTTACTACTCTCTTTATCTTGAGCCCTCTAAGCTTTAGTACGAGCCTCCAAATTCTCATCAGATCTAGCTCGACTAACCAAATCACTGAAGACTCTATCGTGATGCATATTAACCCCAACATGAAGTGAAAGTCGTAGTCCCTTCCTAAACCAATCGCACTTCTCTTTTTCATTTGTCACCATCTTAGATGCATAACAGACCAACCTCAAAAACTCTATCTCATAATCATTAACTGACATGTCCCCCTATCTCAAGTTCATGAAATCATCCTTACACTTATCGAGAAACTCCTTACCTACATAACGAACCTGAAAGGTCTCCCTAAAATAATCCCATGTAATTTGTCCAGCAGGAGTAAACTCTTCCACAGTAGCCCACCAATTTTGGGCCTCACCCCTCAACAAAGAAACATGAGTCCTAACCTTTTGCCCAGCGAGATAATTCATCTCCACTAATAATCTTTGAAGATTCTTCAACTAGTACTTAACAATAGAAGAATCCGTGCCAGTCTTACCCTCAAAGACCTTCATCCCAGCAGCTATAAAATCGGTAGAAGTAGGCCTCCTCAGACCCTCAGATTGACCCCCGACAGATCCATGGAGTAATCTTAATAATTCTCGACTAACCATTGCACTATCCAACTCTACGGTCTTAATAATTCTCGACTAACCATTGCACTATCCAACTCTACGGTCTCACTATCCACAGTGTCGAGCACATCCTCACTAGGAGCTTCCTCAGTAGGTAAGTCTCCTCCAGCAGATTGCTGACCCTCAACAGCCATGGGCAGCTCATCCTCTTGAACATGTTGCATCTCATCCACATTCGCCTCAATCTCGAACACAGGAGTAGGTTCACTAATGGCCCTAGTAGTACCGTCCTAGTTTCGACCTTGGTCGCGACCAGTCGTAAGTCTAGCACTCCTACGTGGTGGCATTTTATCTATCTACATCAGTAATAAGTACTAAAGTAAGAATTGGTACTGGAGACTTAGAATAACTCACACTTTTACGTATATATGCAACAAAAATTGTTTATAATATAATAATTTATCTAAAAACCCCCATTTAACTCTATTTTTTTTAAAACCAAGTCTGAAGAGCCTCACAGTTCGTGGGTTGTATTCAGCTCTGATACCAATAAATGTAACCCCTTTACTCGATCTAGAGTATTTGATCGGATCTAGAAGGTTATTTAAGTAATTTCTCTTACACACAACTCGATAATCCAAAATTATTTATAAATATAAATATAAATATATATAATATAAAGTCTATAATTAAGAAATAACAAAAATAATCTTCCAAAATAAAAATATCAAAATTTCCAAAATAGAGTGTATTTATAACCCATTTATAATAACAATTAACAAAGTATAATAAAAACTCAAAATCAAAATAATTATAAGATAAAATAAAATGAAATAAGTCTGTAATTACGCCTTCAATACCAAGTCACTTAAATCCTGAATATCTGAAAAAGAACTGTAAGGATATAAGCTATAAAGTCAGTGTGTCTCTTAAGTACAAACAACCTATCATATAATCACAACAATTTATAGCTCAAAAAGTAACCACAAATCATATTGCAATCACATGCACAATGTAATGCATCCTTACTCCAACATACCAACACAGTGAAAAGGTTCCCCAGAACCCTTTCCCAGCCAAAAATCACCAATCGTAATGTGGTTTTAGTATCATCCATTTATAGGTATGATAACCACGTCTTCCATCGTACAAACCCACCCCATGAACAGGCAATGGTATGATCACATAATTATCTCAGTTTAGTCTCAGTCTCAATCTCATAGTATATTATATACAATTTCAAAGTTCAAACTCAATCATACCATCAAACACAACATAATCATCTCAATAATAATATACCTCAACATAGAATGAAAACACATATAAAACAACATCTCATATAATAGGCTATACTACAGTTAGAAAAACACCTCCAGCAGGTAGAACTCTAACGACGAGGAGGTCTTCCGCCACGTACTGATTGAGTACTCGGTCTAACAGGATTAGATCCTACAAACACAACTCAATATTAATACTATCCTAGCCACCACTTAAACATAAGACTTAATTGGAATAACTTACGTGTAGCTCTCAGAACCGGTGCAGGAGTAGGTTGCACAGGTAGAGGAAGAGGTAGATCGTCAGCCTCGGAGTCGTGATCACCTAAACATGAATATCTTATATCAATTTTCACAATTCGAACCTCTAAATAACTCAAAGTACAAAATTTAAGATAAAACAATAAAAACGAGACTCTCGAGTTAGAATTTGGCAAAAAAGATAGTGAAATTGGACTTAGGACGTCAAAAAATGGCAGGGCAAGGTTTCCCGAAAAAATAAATGGTTAAAGTCAAAGTCAACGGTCAACAATCAATTGTCAATGGGTCGGCCAACGGGTTTGGGTCGGGTTCGGGTCAGTCGGCTTGGTTCACATGGTTTGGGTATTGGGTTGGTTTAACTTGGGTTTGATTTGGTTTTTAAAGGGTTTAGGTTTAAAAGGGTTATTGGATTAAAAACTTTATTGGGTTAGGCATAGGCTCACACAATTGGGCCACCAGATTTTGGTTGTTCAATGACCCAATACCACCACAATGCAATAAGGAATACAACTAGGGTTTTATTTATCCTTAAAAGGCATCGCCAACTGCAAATCGTCGCAATCGGTGCTCCACCGACATGTTCAACCCGTAAACAAACCTAACAATGCCACAACACATAACCAATCACTTACCAACTTCAAAACGACGCAACAATCGACAATACACAAAGGGAGAAAGAAAATCGAAGGTGCACTTTGAATCCCTCACGAACGGTGACGACAAGAGAGGAGAAAAAGAGGGTTTCCTGCATAAAGACAAGCAACACAAAGGCGAAGGAGGTGCGCACGAAAAATGGACGATTTTTGAAGACAAGAACAGAGTGTAATCGAAGAGAAAAAAAAGAGAAGAGAGGGGGTTTTGGGATTTTCGGCAGACAAGGGAAACAAAAGGAAGGAGAATGGTTTTCAAAAAGGTTTAAAGTTGCTTAAATACCCAAAAAAAAGGGATATTTCCTCGAAGGTCCCCAAAGAGTTCTAAGGTTTTTGAATCAAACCCACACTTTTACTTGAATTACAAACAAGTTCCAAAAATCGCCTAATTAGCCTCAAGATTTAAATAATGCTTAATTAGATCCAACATTTACTGAATTTACGCAAAGGACCCAAAAATTTCCATAATTTCAAAATTTAATCCCTAAAAATTCTAGAGTGTTACAACTTTCTCCTCCTTAAAAGAAATTTCGTCCTCAAAATTTACTTGGACCAAAAAGATGTGGATACTAGGTTTTGATGACGGCTTTGGGCTCCCACGTAGCCTCCTCATAACCATTATTGAGCCACAAGACCTTAACCATCTTAATTGTTTTCCTCCTAAGTACCTTCTCATCCTGAGCAATAATTTCAATCGATTCCTCCTAAAAAGCTCAAGTCAAGACGAACCTCAATATCCTCAATAGGCACAATGTGAGACGGGTCCGACCGATATCTTCTCAGCATGGAGACATGGAAAACATCATGAATTCGCTGAAGCTCAGGCCATAACTCAAGCTTATAGGCAATAGGTCCTACTCGACGAAGTACCCAATAATGACCGATAAAATGAGGACTTAACTTGTCTTTTCGTCTAAATCTAAGCACCTTCTTCCACGGAGACACTTTCAAGAAAACCTCATCACCTACACTAAACTCAATATCCCGACGCTTCAAATCGGCATAAGACTTCTGCCTGTCAAAAGTAGCCTTAAGCCTTTCATGAATCAATTTAACAATCTCCTCAGAGTCGTGAACAATTTCTAGTCCTAATAACTGATGCTTAGTCAACTTTGTCCAAACAATAAGAGTACGACACTTGTCCCAATACAAAGTCTCGTAAGGAGCCATCTTAATACTAGCTTGATAACTGTTATTATATGCAAACTCTTCCACTGGTAAAAATTCCTCCAAACTACCTTGATACTCAATCACACAACCCCTCAATATGTCTTCCAAAACCTAAATCACATGCACGGATTGACCATTAGTCTACGAATGGTAAGTAATACTGAAGTTCAACCGAGTACTTGAGGCACGGTGCAAAGATTCCCAAAATCTCAAAGTAAACCTCGGATCTCGATCAGAAATGATAGATAAAGGCACCCCATGAAGACAAACTATCTTAGAAATGTAATGTCCAGCTAACTTGCTCAAAGGATAGTCGACCCTAACTGGAATGAAGTGTGCGGACTTAGTGAGTCAATCCACAATCACCCAAACTGAATCTTTCTTAGACGATGTTAAGGGAAGACCACTCACAAAATCCATAGTCACCCTTTCCCATTTCCATTGAGGAATCTCAATCGGTTGAAGTAACCTAGAAGGACACTGATTCTCGGCCTTAACTTTCTAACAAGTCAGACACTTCGACACAAAATCCACAACATCCTTCTTTAAAACCTTTCACTAGTACCTATCACGAAGATTCTTATACATCTTATCTCCACTAGGATGCATGGAATAAAGGTTATCATGCGCCTCAGGAAGAATAGTCTACTTAATTCCAAAATCTCTTAGAACATAGTATCAACCTCGGAAGCATAGTATACCATTCTGATTAATGGAAAAATCAACAGATGTACCTTCCTCCACTTCTCTTCTACGGTGCTCAAGATACTAATCATTAGCCTGTTCAGCCTTAATCTCCAATAGTAAAGTGGGAATAACTCGGAGTCCAACTAAAAGATTGCCATCCTCAAACAAACTCATCCCACCAAACAATGCCCTCAACTCAATCTCCACACTTTGACTTAAGGCGTCAGCAAGCACATTACCCTTACCAGGGTAATACTCAATCTCACAATCATAATCCTTAAGGAGTTTTAACCAACAACGTTGCCTCAAATTAAGCTCCTTCTGAGTAAGCAAATACTTCAAGCTCTTATAGTCGGTGAAAATATAACACTTCTCCCCATAGAGATAGTGTCACCAAATTTTAATAGCGAAGATTACCGTAACAAGCTTAAGATCATGAGTAGGGTAATTAATCTCATGCGGTTTCAACTATCGAGATGCATAAGCCATAACTTTTCCCTCTTGCTTTAGCACACATCCCAATCTTGTGTGAGAAGCATCACATTAGACAATATAAGCTTTCCCAAGCTTAAGTTGGATCAAAACGGGTGCTTGAGTCAATACAGACTTCAACTTCTCAAAACTAGACTCTTGAGCCTCGGTCCAAACAAATGAGATGCTCTTCCTCAGAAGTTTAGTCAAAGGTGCCACAATAATCAAAAAACCTTTAACAAACCTTCGATACTAGCCAACTAAACCCAAGAAACTATGAATCTTAGAAACATTCTTATGTTGCATCCAGCCCATAATAGCCTCAATCTTTTTGGGATCCACACGAGTACCTTCAGCAGAAACTATATGTCCCAAAAAATCACCGTAGAGAGCCAAAATTCACAATTGTTAAACTTAACATAAAGCTGTTTCTCCCTTAAGGTTTATAGAACAACCCTAAGATGCTCCTCATGCTCAGACTCAGACTTAGAGTAAACCAAGATGTCATCTATAAACATCACCACAAACTGATCCAAGTAGGGTTGAAAGACCCTATTTACCATGTCCATAAAAGCAGCAGGGGCATTAGTTAACCCAAAGGGCATCACGAAAAACTCATAGTGTCCATAAAGAGTTCGAAAAGTTGTCTTGAACATATCAGTGTCCTTCACCTTAAGCTGATAATACCCTGACCTCAAATCTATCTTAAAAAACACAGTAGCTCCTCGAAACTGATCGAATAGGTCATCAATACGAGGCAAGGGGTACTTATTCTTAATTGTCAGCTTATTTAGCTTCCGATAGTCAATGCACAATTGAAGTGTTCCATCCTTCTTCTATACAAACAGAATTGGTGCCCCCAAGGCGAAACACTTGGTCAGATAAAACCTCTATCCAACAGCTCTTGCAATTGAACCTTCAATTCTTAGAGTTCCTTAGGTTCCATTCGGTAAGGTGTCATAGACGCAAGAGTCGTACCAGGATAAACTTCTATGCCAAACTCAACCTCATCATATTTAGGTGGCACACCAAGCAACTCTTCTAGGAATACATCAAGAAAATCCATAACTACTCGAATCTTTTCAATCTCAGAGTCTGATTGTCTTGGATCCAGAATGTAAGCTAGATAAGCCATGGACCCCTTCCTAATCAACTTTTCAGCTTTAAGGGCTGAGATCACATTCGATAGAAGCACTCTACGTTTACCAATTAGATTTATCTCACGGTTATTAGAAGTTCTCAAAATAGCCCTTTTTCTTTCACAATCCAAGTTAACTTGGTGCTTAGAAAGCTAATCCATTCCAAGTATGAGATTAAACTCACTGAATGCTAACTCCAGTAAATTGGCAGGAAAGATTTCCCCTCAAACCTCTAAAAGATAATTACGATACACCTTACTAACCCCTATAAAGATATCCACAGGACTTTGAATAGTAATTGTAAATTTAACATTTCAACAGCCATCTTAAGTCCCAAACACACAGTACTCACCACATAAGAATGCGTCGAACCATTATCAAGCAGAGCGAAATAAGGGATAGAATGAATAGAGAAAGTATTTGCTATGACGTCAAGCTCATCACATCCTCATGCCTTCTGGTTGCACACACTAACCCAGGCTATCTCGCCCTAGATCTAACTGCTTCACCACTTTGAACCGGCTTACCTCTAGTAGCTGAACTCGAAGCAACCGGTCTAACTTGCCCTTTACCCCTATCAGGTGCCTAAATTGAAGTCTGAGACTGACTATGCACAAAAAAACTAGTAGGAGGATGGGGACAATCTCTAAAGAAGTGCTCCTTTGAACTACACCTAAAACAAGCCTTGATCTTTCTCCAACACTCGCCCTCATGCCTTTTATTACAGTAAGAACAGAGATGCAAGGGACGAGGATCAGTAGAACCACCAACACTACCCACAATAGCTGCCGAAACTACAGGCCTCACCCTCGAATAACTAGGCTGAACTGCCACCTCTCTAGGTCTCTTAGCAGAAGGACCACCAAAAACAGGCTGAACTGGTGCACCCGCTGGCTTCTTACTACTCTCTCTATCTTGAGCCCTCTGAGCTTTAGTATGAGCCTCCAAACTCTCAGTAGATCTAGCTCGACTAACCAAATCACTAAAGACTCTATCGTGATGCATATTAACCCTAACCTAAAGTGAAAGTCATAGTCCCTTCCTAAACCAATCGCTCTTCTCTTTTTCATTTGTCACCAGCCCATATGCATAGCAGACCAACCTCAAAAACTCTATCTCATAATCATTAACGGACATGTCCCCCTGTCTCAAGTTCATGAAATCATCCCTACACTTATTGAGAAACTTCTCACTCACATAACAATCCTGGAAGGCCTCCCTAAAATAATCCCATGTAATCTGTCCACCAGGAATAGACTCTTCCATAGTATCCCACCAATTTTGGGCTTCACCCCTCACCAAAGAAATAACAGCCCTAACCTTTTGCCTAGCGGGATAGTTCATCTCCACTAATAATCTCTGAAGATCCTTCAACTAGTACTCAACAACAAAAGGATCCGTACTAGTCCTACCCTCAAAGACCTTTATACCAGCAGCTATAAAATCGGTAGAAATAGGCCTCCTCGGACCCTCGGATTGACCCTCGACAGATCCACGGAGTAATCTCAACAATTCCCGATTAACAGTTGCACTATCTAACTCTACGGTGTCACTATCCAGTGTCGAGCACATCCTTAACAAGAGCTTCCTCAGTAGGTAAGTCTCCTCCAGCAGCTTGCTGACCCTCAGCACCCACGAGATGGGCCATCCTCCTCAACTTGTGGCATCTCATCCACATTTGCCTCAAGCTCGAACACAGGAGTATGGTCACTAGTGGCCCTAGTAGTACGGCCCCAACCTCGTCCTTGGCCGCAACCAGTCGTAAGTCTAGCACTCCTACGTGTTGCATTCTATCTATCTATATCAGTAATAAGTACAAAAGTAAGAATTAGTACCGGAGACTTAGAATAACTCACACTTTTACATATATATGCAACAAAAATTATTTATAATATAATAATTTATTTAAAAACCGCATTTAACCCCGTTTTTTTAAAAACCAAGTCTGAGAGCCTCACAACCCGTAGGTTGAACTCAGCTCTTATACCATTAAATGTAATCCCTTTTACCTGGTCCAGAGTATTCGATCGAATCTAGAAGGTTATTTAAGTAATTTCACCCACACACAACCTGATAGTCCAAAATCATTCATAAATATAAATATAAATATATATATAATATAAAGTCTATAATTAAAAAATAACATAAATAATCTTCCAAAATAAAAATACCAAAATTCCCAAAATAGAATGCATTTACAACCTATTTATAATAACAATTTACAAAGTATAATAAAAACCCAAAATAAAAATAATTATAAGATAAAATAAAATTAAATAAGTCTGTAATTACGCCTCTAGTACCAAATCATCTAAATATTGAATATCTGAAAAAGAACTGTAGGGATATGAGCTATAAAGCCTAGTGTGTCTCTAAAGTACATACAACTTATCATATAATCACAACAATTTATAACTCAAAAGTAACCACAAATCATATTGCAATCACATGCACAATGTAATGCACCCTTACTCCAACACACCAACCCAGTGAAAAGGTTTCCCAGAACCTTTTCCCAACCAAACGTCACCAATCGCAGTGTGGTTTTAGTATCATCCATTGATAGGTATGATAACCATATCTTCCACCGTACAAACCCACCCCATGAACACGCAATGGTATGATCACATAATTATCTCAGTTTAGTCTTAGTCTCAACAAACCCACCCCATGAACACGCAATGGTATGATCACATAATTATCTCAGTTTAGTCTTAGTCTCAATCTCATAGTTTTTTATATACAAATATATATACATATATATATCTCAGTGCACAATGGAATAATCATAATAACTATTCAACCACATGTTCGGTTATGAATATGCTTGACATTATCAGCATACTATTTCATAGCTTAAACTCAATCATACCATCAACACAACATAATCATCTCAATAACAATATACCTTAACACAAAATGAAAACACATATAAAACAACATCTCATACAGTAGGTTATACTACAATCAGAAACACACCTCTAGCAAGCAGAACTCTAACGACGAGGAGGTCGTCCGCCATATACTGATCGAGTACTCGGTATAATAGGATTAGATCCTACAAACGGAACTCAATATTAATACTATCCTAGCCACCACTAAAACACAAGACTTAATTAGAACAACTTATGTGTAGCTCTGGAACCGGTGTAGGAGTAGATTGTACAGGTGGAAGAGGAGGTAGATCGTCAGCCTCGGAGTCCTGATCAGCTAAACACGAATATCTTATATCAGTTTTCACAATTCAAACCTCTAAATAACTCAAAGTACAAAATTTAAGTTAAAAAAGTCAAAACGACACTCTCGGGATAGAATTTGGCAAAACTGGTAGTGGAATCGGACTCAAGACGTCGAAAAATGGTAGGGTAGGGTTTTCAGGAAAAAGTTAACAGTCAAAGTCAAAGTCAACGGTCAATTATCAATGTGTCAGTCAACGAGTTCAGGTCGGGTTCGAGTCAGATGGCTTGGTCTACATGGTTTGGGTATTGGGTTAGTTTGACTTGGGTTTAATTTGGTTTTTAATGGGTTTGGGTTTAAAAGGGTTATTGGATAAAAATCTTATTAGGTTAGGCATAGGCTCACATAATTGGGCTACCATATTTTAGTTGTTCAATGACCCAATACCATCACAATGCAATAAGGAATGCAACTAGGGTTTTGTTTATCCCTAAACGACACTGTCAACTCCAAACCGTAGTAATCGATACTCCACCAACGTGTTTAACCCGCAAACAAACCCAACAACGCCATAACACATAACTAATCACTTACCAAATTCAAAATGACGGTGCACAAAGGGGGAAAGAAAATCGAAGGTGCAGTTTGAATCCTTCACGAACGGCGGTGATAAGGGAGGAGAAAAAAAGGGTTTTCTTGCACAAAGACAAGCAACACGAAGGCGAAGGAGGTTTACACGGTAAACGATCGTCGAAGATAAGAACGGAGTGTAACCAAAGAGAAAAAAAGAGAAGAGAGAGGGTTTAAGGATTTTTGGCAGACAAGGGAAACAAAAGGAAGGAGAATGGTTTTCAAAAAGGTTTAAAGTTGCTTAAATACCCCAAAAAAAGGGATGTTTCCTCGAAGGTCCCCAAAGAGTTGTAGGGTTTTTGAATCAAACCTTACTTGAATCACAAACAAGTCCCAAAAATCACCTAATTAGCCTCAAGATTTAAATAATGCTTAATTAGGTCCAACATTTACTGAATTTACGCAAAGGACGCATAAATTTCCATAATTTCACAATTTAATCCCTAAAAATTCTAAAGTGTTACATCTTATGAGCAGACTCAAAGTTCGCCCTAAGGCTTCTCTTATAACTCATGTGTTCTCATTATAAACATTCATATGGCTCTCTTAGCCTTTCCTTTGGCATAGACTATACTCTGTTACAATCCTTTTCTTCTTTGTATCCATATTAGCATGGACTACCGCTCCCATGGCATATATCAAATTATGTCATTCCTTATACTCTTTCATATTTCATAAACATTCTTACTTCAATCAGTGTCATTCAACTAACTTACGAGTTTGTACGGTTAACTTATTACAATATCTCCTTACTTGTAATCAGTGTAGATTTTTTTCACTTTTCATCATCATGCGTTGTCTCAAGTTGGGCACCTATGCTTTTCGTCAGAATCCGCCACTTCGGTGTTGCCATTGCATTCTTGTCTCGAGGTCATTTCATAGATGGCACCACTAAGGTGTATTCTTTACTTCAGATGTCTTTCATTGCCCTTGAAAGAAATATATACACTCTTGATCAACAAATAGCCACAAAGGCGTCCATACATCATTAGATAGCCACAAAGGTGTCTAGATATCATTAGATAGATAGCAAGGTGTCCAGATAGCATTAGGTAGCCACAAATGCGTCAATGTATCATTCAACAAACCTTGCCACGAAAGTGCTTTTAACATAATCAGCCACAAAGTCTCTTCATAACAAATCAACCACGAGGGCTCACATATAACAAAAAATAACCATCAAGGCTTTCAAATATAATAGGTTCTGCCACTAGGGCTCACATATAATAGAGAGTAGCCACAATGGCTTTCACATATTAGAGATCAACCACAAAGGCTTTTACATTTCAGAGGACCAACCATAAAGGCTCACATTTTGGTATCTTGGTATTTTTGACGATATTGATTCACCTAAACTCATCATCATGAGGTTTGCCCCTCATCATCTAGTAGTCACCCAACTATCCTTTACACATATATCCACATGCTAGATCTTACACTATGTGGTCTTGACTTGCCCATATGATGTCATAACCCCCGGACTAGGTCTTACACGATATGATCTTTGATTCTCCATATGATGCCAAAGCCACTCGACTAGGTCTTACATGATATGGCCTTCGATTTTCATGACCATGGACTTTTACATATTAGAATTCATGTTTATTGTCCCGGCAAACCTGGGCATGCAATTACTCGACATGCAGACTTATGCAACTCATGCAACTTATGCACAGACTCTTCATGCAGAGACTTACTCATACCCTCAGTTATGTTTATACATGTACATACTTGTTTATGGTAAACAAAAACATACTATCAAGTGCATTCTTTACACTTACACTTTCTTCTTTAGAGCATAAAAATATTATCAGGTTTACGCCTTCTTTACACATTCATCATGTTCATACTTTCTTTTCATGGTAGAAGCGCATTGTCATTTAGGCATTAAGCCACTCATGAAAACTCATCAGATTCACATATTTCATAGATCAGTCTTTAAACACATAAGAGAAGAGCATATAACACATGCATAGTACATATTTTCATTGCGCAATAGGCCATTCATCATAGAAGAAACAAGCATAAAAACATGCATACACAGATAGAACATTCAAGGAGTTTATAGGACACTCACCGAACCCTCACAAGATATATAAAACTTTCTCACATTAACTTACTACTTACAAGAGAGATCCTTTCAAAATAGGCATAAGATAATACTCATAGAGCCTTACGAAACCTTATCTTCTACTCACCTTTCATAGCTTCAAACGTTAAATCTAGGCTTCCTTTGAGTACATCGATAGCCCCTAAATGTTAAACCACATAAGACATATCAAGATCTTCTCATCCAACTCATTTCTCATTCTACTTTAAACACTAAAATCACGTAGCAAAGCTCTTCCAAGTCGAACAGAACTACTCTTCGATAGCTAACATGTAAAGTTAGAAACTTACCTTACAAGGGGCTTCTTAAGGCTGACCCTCTAATTCCAAACTCATCCTAACGGATGAGAGAATTTTACCCTTAGCTCACCTTAAATAGCCAGAGAATACTTATTGGGGGAAGGAAGAGAATAGTTCTCTCCACTTACCCAATCAACTAGATATTTTCCTTTGTTCTAGTAGATAATCGACACGTGTATTAATCCATGTGATCACTAGCTAGATGCAAAAAAGCTGTAAAGAATTGTGCATGAAAACACATACATGACTTAACCTTGGGTCTCAACTCACTTACTATCCTTACTCAGCAGAGCATATCAGGTGGCTTAATAATTCACGCCTTGGGGGCATCACGCCCCATTGGCAACGACCTTTTATCTGAGTCTCCTTATTACCTTGATAGGAAATCTCGCATCGTATGGACTTACGCCCTCACATACATGCCAAAAGTATTGGTGGGGCGATTAACGTTTTACTTACTTATAAAATACAAATATTGCCAATCATCAGGCCATACATTTAATTTAAGAGGAGTCTCCCTATCTTCTTTTAACACTGCTCTGTCGAGGAGAGAAAAAATATATTTTTATCTTAAAATCTTTGACCTTATCTATGTCCTTATTAGGACTTGATAAATGTCACATCAATTATTTAGTGATCTTATTCAAATCTTACCAATTTAATCAAGTGCTTTCCTTTGATTCTTAAATATTTTAGTTTATTTTCAATTAAGTTTTAACCATTGTTTCCTTACTGGCTCAAAGCCATCGTTACTACGTGCAGTCACTACTGACATAGACTTTTCATTACAAGGTTTATTTCCTCGTTACTTATAATAGATTATGTCTATCCTATGTATGCCAATCCAAGGCTTTTGACGCAAATCCTTCCTTATTAGACATGATTCTTAATTGCTATGTGTTGACCTAGTGTCCGCCAACATCAAGGTGTCACAGAGGCACCCACATGGTTCTTATCTCTGTAGACTAGCTTTAGCTCTATTCGCTTCTAGACTTATTCTATTTGTCTTATCATTTCAAACAAATCATTTAGTTAGTAATGGTGGTTCTAGTCCCACAATTGGTACGTTACATAAGCTATCACCCTTCCTTTTTGTATAAGGACGTACCCTAATCCAATTAGTGATGCATTCGTGTAGACCGTGTATTCATTTTCAAGTTCCGCTTGTGCCAATATCGGAGCTTCAAACAAAATTGTTTTCAACTTCTCAAAACTTTGTTGGTAATTATTGCTCCATACAAACTTCTCTTTCTTTTTCAGCAGCTCAGTAAGTGGTGAGGCTATAATTGAGAACTTCTACTCCATCCCTGAAGCCATCACCACCACCTTTTTCGTCTTCAACTTCGATATTGGCACTGATATCATCTCCAGCTCCACCTTGTCTAACAAATGTCACGAAAATCATAAAAAATGTTGGCCAATTTTCCACCTAAATCCGACTAATGAAAGCCACACAAGTCTTTAACCATTTACTTGACCAACTCAACAACACCAACAAAGGGAACATAATTTTCGCACTTGAGTGAGAGTTGAAGAGCTAAAAAGGGTTTAAGAGCAAAGCAAAGTGAGAAAAACAAAACCATATATACACAAGAAAATTATTGTGTATCAGCCAAAACCCAATAAATAATACCTAAAATAGGTAAGACCAAAAAGTGTTGGAAAATAATGTTTACTAAGGAACTTTGAGGCATATTATTTATGTGTAAAATTGGAGTTTTTAAATAATAAATTTTATTTTTATATTCTACTCCATAAGACCTTTAAAACGATATATAAATGCTCAAAATGGTTGAGTAATGAATGAGAAATTGAAGCTCAAAGTAAGCTACATGAAAATGATTGTTGAGAAAAAATGGTGCTTAAAACCTCATATCCCACATTGTTAAAAGTATGGTATATGGGAAGGGTTTATAAGCTAAAAATAACATGTTGGTTAATAAATGACTAAACCAAAGCTCTCCCTCACGAGCAAGGGGTGTCAATTAAACCAAAACGGGTTAGGGGTGCACTCACATGACGTGGGCGACGTGAAATGTTCGGACTGGTCGAGCCTTAGTGGGCCTACCAAAATTTTTAGTCCATTTAAATATTTTTCCTCTTCAACAGAACTGTCCTTTGGTGTTTCAAAGGTAGTTACATAGCTTTGTTTGTTTTAATTTTTTTTAACTCACCATTTCTGTAACCTACAAAACATTATTTTGTAACTCTCCTCATAATGTTTTGTTTTAAATTTCATGTAACCGTTTCATGAAATTTTCACTATAAATATCTCCATCTTCTTTTCATTTTACACATCAAGTTGAAAGAAACACTTTTTGCTTTCTCTCAAAATTCTCTCAAAATTTTAATTCTGTTTTTGGTGATAGAGAAGGCTTGGTTAGCATTCGCCTGTTACAAAAGTTGTGCTGCTTTTGGTAACTAATTGTTGTTGTATCCTGGAAGACGTCCAAAAATTCTTTAACACCTAAGAGAGGGCGATTCTGTCTTAAGGAGATTATTTATATAGGCCTTAACGAATTTTTATTTACAATCCATTTACAAATACTACTTAAAGTATACTTGTTATTTGTTTTTAAATTTATTATTAAATTTAAATTAAATTTAAATTTTTTTTATATTGCCTATTGTCTAAAAATCTTAAGACAGTTTACTCCTATAAATCAAAGGCGGGTATGTACGGATAATTGAAAAATAATTTGGGAGTGCATGTCTAGGATTGGTTTTTTTTGAAAGACTTCGTATTTAAGCATGCCTAGTATATCACCTCTCTTTCAAAGTAACCTACCTGGTGCACTGTTCATTATTGTGTTTTCTGTTAGTCCCTGTAGACTTTTGTTTCGGGTTTTTAGTTTTACTAAATTTTTGCCGTTTAACAAAAGTTGTGTTTCTGTTTCTTGTTTTTTAGTTTCTAACTAAATTCCTGACATTTAACAGATTCATAAATTTACTACACGAGAAAAATGTCTGAAATTGATCTCTATGATGTGATTTCTGATGTCAACTTAGTTTACTCAAACCCAAGAGAATGGTGGCTTGATACTGATGCCACACGTCATATATGTTGTGACAAGGACTCCTTTGCTGAGATGGTTCCTTGTGAGAAAGGAGAGAAACACTATATGGGCAACGATTCAACTTCTAAGATCAAGGGGAAGGGAACTTTTATTTTGAAGATGACTTCTAGCTAAGAACTAAAACTTCAAAATGTGTTGTATGTGCCTGACATACGTAATAACCTTGTTTTTGGGACACTCTTAGTTTAGGATGATATTTTAATCCCAGAAAATAGTGTTGTCTAAAGGGGGAATGCTTGTGTGAAGGGGATATGTATTGAATGGTACGTGGAAACTCAATACTACATCTGTAAAAGCCAAAAGTATGAATAAGAATAATGCTTCTTCTTCTGTTTATATGCTTGAGTCATTTAATATATGGCACGGTAGGCTTAGACATGCTAATTATGATACTTTACAAAGATTAATTAACTTAGAGTACATTCCTTCGTTTCACATTAATCATAATCATAAATGTGAAACTTGTGTTGAGACAAAATTAACAAGGTCTTCATTTCAAACTGTTGAAAGAAATACAAAACCACTTTATTTAATACATAACGATGTTTGTGACTAAAAGTTTGTTCAAAATAGAGGAGGGAATAAATATTTTATTACCTTCATTGATGATAGCATAAAATATTATTATGTATATTTGCTTAAAAGCAAAGATGAAGCTATAGAAAAATTCATTCTCTATAAGTAGGAAGTTGAAACCTAAATTAATAAAGGAATTAAGAGGGTAAGAAGTGATCGTGGTGGTTAATATGTTGAACCATTTGGTGAATATTGTGCACAACATGGTATTATTCATGAAGTGACACCACCATACTCTCCTCAATCAAATGGAGTAGCAGAGCGGAACAATTGAACCTTAAAGGAAACGATAAATGCAATTCTAGTAAGCTCTAGGTTATCACAGAACATGTGGGGGAAGCTATTCTGTCAGCTAATTATCTTTTAAATAAAGTGCCCCATAAGAAAAAGGACAAGACACCATATGAGATATGAAAAGGAAAAAAACCTTCTTATAATTACCTGAAAGTGTGGGAGTGTCTTGCAAAAGTAATGACTCCATTACCAAAGCAAATGAAAATAGGTCCTAAAATGGTAGATTGTATTTTCATTGGCTATGCACACCATAGCAATGCATATCGATTTCTTGTACATGAATCAAAGAATCCTGAACTTCATAAGAATACGATATTGGAATCAACGAATGTCTCATTCTTTGAAAATATATTCCCTTGTAAGACTAAGGATATTGGTTCAAGTTCATTGAAATGAACCTTAGAGATTATAAATGAAAATAGTCAAGATGTTCAACAAAAGGTTGAAATTGAGGCAAAACCAAGGAGGAGTGAAAGGGAAAGGGTGGAAAAGTCTTTTGGATAAGATTTTTTAATCTATATGCTAAAGGCTGAACCTCAAACTTATAATGAAGCTATATGCTCTTCTGAAATCACTTTGTGGAAAGATGCGATTAAAAGTGAAATTGATTCCATCATGAAAAATCATACGTGAGAATTAGTGGATCTTCCTCCGAGAATTAAACCATTAAATTCTAAATGGATTTTCAAATGGAAAATAAAAGCAGATGGAATGATTGATAAGTACAAGGCCATATTGGTGATAAAAGGTTATAGACAAAAGGAAGGTCTTGATTACTTTGATGCATTCTCTTCTATATCAAGAATAATGTCTATAAGGATGATACTTGCAATTGCCGCTTTATGGAATCTAGAAGTACATCAAATGGATGTTAAAACAACTTTTCTAAATGTAGATCTTGATGAGGAGATTTACATGGTACAACTTGAGGGTCATGTAACTCCAAGGCAAGAAAGGAAAGTCTGTAGATTGGTGAAGTCTTTGTATGCACTTAAACAAGCACCAAAGCAGTGGCATGAAAAATTTGACAGTGTCATGATGACAAATGGATTAAAATTAATGAGTGTGACAAATGTGTGTATGTCAAAAGCACTATAAATGGATATGTAATCTTGTGTTTATATGTCGATGACATACTCATTATTGAAGTAATGATGACATGGTAAAACGTATCAAAGACATGTGTAATTCAAGATTTGACATGAAATATATATGGGACTAGCTAATGTGATTTTGGGCATCCAAATCAAGAGATCACCTGAAGGTCTCACATTGATTCAATCACATTTTGTGGACAAGATTCTTGGAAATATAGAAAAGATGATTTTGGTGTAGCCAGAACTCCTATAAATACGAGCCAACATTTGTCCAAAAACAAAGGTGAAAGTGTTGACCAAGTGGAATATGCAAGGGTCATAGACAATCTAATGTACCTTATAAGTTGTACTAGACCGAATATTGCTTTCATTGTGAGTAGTTTAAGTAGATTCACGAGCAATTCAGGGGAAAACCACTGGAAAGCAATTGTGAGGGTACTGAGATATCTTAGATATACTCAAGACTACGGACTACATTATTCTAGAGATCATGCTATGTTAGAAGGATTTTTTGATGCTAGTTAGATATCTAATATTCAAGATACAAAAGGCACAAGTGGATATGTTTTTACATTAGGAGGAGGAGCTGTGTCATGCAAATCCTCAAGGTAAACAATTATAACCAGATCCACAATGGAATCTGAGTTTATAGCTTTAGACAAATCTAGAGAAGAGGCTGAATGGCTATAAAATTTATTGGAAGATATTCTTGAATGGCCAAAGCCTGTGCCCATAATATGCATATATTGTGATAATCAAATTACAATTGGTAGAGCACAGAATGTGATGTGTAATGGTAAGTCGAGACATATGCGTCATCGACATAATACCGTTAGACAACTAATCTCAACTGGGGTTATCTCTATTGATTTTATAAAATCAAAAGATAACATTGTAGATCCACTAACCAAAGGATTAAACCAAGATCAGGTTGATAAAATATCGAAAGGAATGTAGTTGAAGCCCATGAACATAAAGGCGCTATGTGAAGGAAAACCCAACCTAGTTGACTAGAGATCCCAAGATCTAAGTTCAAAGGGACAACCTACTTGTATAGACCTTGTAAGGTCACTGTAGGGGTTATTACTCTAAGTCCATTCTTATGATGATAACAGTAATTAAAAATGTGGAAAATGTTAAACAAATGCTTTTAATGATCATTGTAAGTTTTGGTGAGCCGAACAACATAAGTCACCTATGTGAGAGAGAAGTGGGGCCGCTTCAAGGAGACTACTAGGGCATAGTTCTCTAAAACTCTTGCAGAACCAGGAGATGTTCACGGCCAAATGAACATACCCATGAGAATCAAAAACCTTACCAGGAAGGTATTTGAGTGAGGTATATCATCGTTTATACCAAAGGTAGAACAGTTCAAGGATATCGTGTCTACTGGTCAGCCAGTAAAGTAAATATACTTTCACAAGGAAAGATTCATGGGTTGATGCCTAACTATCCTATGCAAATATCTAATCTAAATTCTATCACCACTCCGTGTCATTGAATTTCGTTGGTCTTTTAATTTATTTCTTGTGGGGAATTGTTGGAAAATAATGTTTACTAGGGAACTTTGAGGCATATTATTTATGGGTAAAATTGGAGTTTTAAAATAATAAATTTTATTATTATATTCTACTCCATGAGACATTTAAAACGATATATAATATGCTCAAAATGGTTGAGTAATAAATGAGAAATTGAAGTTCAAACTAAGCAATATGAAAATGATTGTTGAGAAAAATGATGCTTAAAACCTCATATCTCACATTGTTAAAAGTGAGGTATATAAGAAGAGTTTATAAGCTAAAAACAACATGTTGGTTAGTAAATGACTAAAGCAAAGCTCTCCCTCGCGCACAAGGGGCATGCCGATCAAACCAAAACGAGTTAGGGGCGCACCTGCACGACTTGGGTGACGCGAAATGTCCAGATTGACTAGGCCTACAGAATTGTCTTTTGGTGTTCCAAAGGTAGTTACATAACTTTATTTGTTTTAATTTTTTTAACTCACCGTTTCTGTAACCTACAAAACATTATTTTGTAACCCTCCTTATACTGTTTTGTAGCTCTCCTCATAATGCTTTGTTTTAAATTTCATGTAACCGTTTCATGAAATTTTTAATATAAATATCTCTCTTCTTTTCATTTTACACATTAAGTTGAAAGAAACACTTTTTGCTCTCTCTTAAAATTCTCACAAAAATTCCAATTCTATTTTTAGTGATAGAGGAAGTTTAGTTAGTATTCGCCTATTACAAAAGTTGTGCTGTTTTTTATAACTGATAGTTGTTGTATTTTAGGAGATAGATGCCCAAAAATTCTTTAGCACCTAAGAGATGACGAATCTGTTTTAAGGGTACTGTTTATATAGGTCTCAACGAATTTTTATTTACAATCCATTTACAAATATTATGTAAAGTTTACTTGTTATTTGTTTTTAAATTTATTATTAAATTTAAATTATATTTATATTTTTTATATACTCCATATTGTCTAACAAAAAGATGTATTGGTCGGTTCCATATAATCCCAACCTACCTCTCTTCGACTCGGTTTCAAACCATTAGCAACCCTTTGAGAACCAAAGCCGGTGATAGCGGCGGTGAGAAGTTCTCTCTAAACGTCACAACGTTGAGAAATTCCGTCGGGGCTGACCAACACTAGTGTTTCCGGTACAGTTTACAGTGACAGTCAACTTGCTGTTTATCAAATAGATAAGGTTTTTCAGCTTCTGCAGATATTCGATCCCAAACCTCCAGCACCTGCGCCTACTCCGACGCAATCGAAGATGAAGAACGATGAAAATGTGGCTGATAGCCTCGTTGATGATTATACTGATAACTCCAAAGCTGTGGGTTTCACCATGGGAATAAATATGGCGATTTTGATGGGAATTATTAAGCGAAAATATGGTGAGATTTTGAGTGCATGCCTTTTCCTTTTTGTTTTTAATTGTTATTATGGTTTAAATTTTAGTTTATATCATATTTTTATCATATAAGTAGTACTTTGATAAGAGTTAATTTCTATGTATATAAAAAAAATAAACAATTATAATATTAGATTTTTTTATAATATTTAAATATTTTTTAAATTTAATAATTCTTTTAAAATTCCAAAATTGAAAAAATTAACATTTTTCTCACGTTTGTCAAACATTGTTAATAATTAAACTCTTCAATTAATAATTTCCATTAAAGTCTATTTAATTAATTTTTAATCAATTTTTAATAATTAAATTGATGATTTTATTTTTAATAATCGAAATGAGTTTTTAATTATTTTTTTTACCGAGTTGATCATTTTATTTTTATATAAATAATTAAAATATATTTTATAATGTCGTGTATTAATTTGATAATTAAAATTTTTATCGTTTTAAATATTATTTAAATTTAAATCACGTTAGTAAAATTATTATTAAAATTTTATTTTTTTAATTCAATTTATGTATATATTATTGAAAATTTTTAAGATTTAGTTAAAATTTCAATTAAAATGATAAAATTGAAAGAATAAAGTCTATAATATCACGTAACTTTGATTATTATTAAATTTATATAAAAATATAAAAAGAAAAATATCAAATTACACCCCCAGCAAAAAACCCAAAATCACGTTTTCCGAAACCCACCACACCACCCGTCATCTCCATCGCTACCCCCAACGACTTATGTCTTCACGCTGTCGGTGTTCTCCCCCCGCCCCCACCGCTGATTTTTTCCATTAATTTTTCTCCTTTTTAAAAAAAAAAATTTAGATCGTCTTTATAGGTTAATTTCTTTGATTTTGTTTTCACCATATACGGTTGGTATCTGATTTAAAAATGGCGGCAACGAGACGGTTACGCGACCTCCAATCACAGCCGGGCAACAGAACTTGCGTCGATTGCAATCAAAAGAACCCTCAATGGGCTTCGGTTTCCTACGGCGTTTTCATGTGCTTAGAATGCTCCGGGAAACACCGTGGCTTAGGTGTCCACATCTCATTTGTCCGCTCTGTTACTATGGATTCATGGTCCGATATCCAGATCAAGAAAATGGAATCGGGTGGTAATGAGCAGCTCAACGCCTTTTTGGCACAGTATGGGATCCCTAAAGAAACCGATATCATTATGAAATATAACTCCAATGCCGCCAGTATTTACCGCGATCGTATCCAAGCCCTAGCCGAGGGCCGTGCCTGGAAGGATCCGCCTGTTGTCAAGGAGACTCTCAATGGTGGTGGTGGTGGTAATCGGAAGCCGCCGGTTAGCGGTGGCGGTGGTAGGGGTAGTCATTATGAGAATAATGGAGGGTGGGATAGTTGGGATAATGACGATTCCTTTAGGGCTTCGAGCGATATAAGGAGGAACCAGTCCACGGGTGATTTTAGAGGAGGGAATAGTCACGGTGGCGGAGTGGGAGGTGCGCCGGTGAAGTCGAGGTCCACGGAGGATATGTATACGAGATCCCAATTGGAGGCTTCGGCTGCGAATAAGGAGAGCTTCTTCGCGAGGAGGATGACGGAAAATGAATCAAGGCCTGAAGGGTTACCACCTTCGCAAGGTGGGAAATATGTTGGGTTTGGATCGAGTCCTATGCCTACGCAGAGGAACAACAATATTTCAGAAGGGGATGTGCTCTCTGTTTTGTCTCAGGTTAAGAGATTTATTTCTTTCCTTCTTTTCCCCCTTTAATTCGGTGAAGTTTTCATTGATTTGTGTTTGGGGCAGGGGATTGGGAGGCTATCTTTGGTAGCTGCATCGGCAGCTCAATCTGCTGCAAATGTTGTCCAAGCAGGAACGAAGGAGTTAACCTCCAAGGTATTTTCGGGAATTTTTCTTATGGTTCTTTTCTTTGATTGTTTTTGCAAATTCATATCTTACATTGGTTAAATCTTTATTGTCCATGTTTGCATGCTGATCTTCTTTTAGATGCGTTGGCATTGTTTATATGTATATATTCCTTTTGAAGTTTGTTTATCATTACATGATTTTATAGATGATAATTCTATCTTGGAATTGCATTGTGGAGTGAACCTTCTTTACATAAATTATTGATCCTTCATGTATTTTATACAAAATGCACTATGAACTGTCAATTTCCACACTTAGCTATTCTATGATTCTCTCAAATGATTATTAAAAATATTTAAAAGTATATAAGACAATGATCTTGAGGTGAGAAAAAAGAGGAAACTGTAGGAGTAAATTTCCCTTCTAATTTAAATTGACTCGGTCCTTTGTGTAAAAGTTGATCAACCTGTAATTTCACTTCATTTCTCTCTTGATTGCTTTGCCGATGTCCAAACTAAAGAAGATTAGCTTTCACTCCATTTCCATCTCTTACAAATTGTCCACTTCTTTGTCTCTACTGTTCTTTTAAACATTCAAAGGTATTGTTAGGGGGTTTAGATGTGTATTTATTTATCTTGTTGGAGTCTCAATATAACTGTTCATGGAAGTTTTGCGGGAGTACTGATTAGGACCTTTGGGCTAATTCTGGCTTTAGATATAAACACACAGAAATTTGAATCCTTTGAATCATTATTTATCCTTCTATTTTCCATTGAATATGCTGCTTTAGTTTTCACAGCTTGTTTAGGCTAAACTGTTGATACTATAGTTATGACTTGAAGACTTAGCATTCCGCTCTTTGCTACTTTTAAGGATATATGGTGGATGTGGAATTACATAGAAAAGGGAACTGAGTCTTTTCCTTCTTTATTTTGCTGCAGGTTAAGGAGGGAGGCTATGATACCGGGGTTAATAAAACTGTCAATGTTGTCACTGCGAAGACCAGTGAGATTGGGCAGAGGACGTGGGGCATCATGAAAGGGGTCATGGCAATGGCTTCACTGAAGGTTGAGGAGTATACTAAAGACAGCATAAACTGGAAAACCGATAACTGGCGACAAAGCTATAGTGACAAGAATGGATATAATGAGGAGTTTAAAGGAGAGCAGAAAGGATGGAATTCTAGTTGGGGAGGACAATCCTCTTGTGCAGGCAATAACAATTCTTGTATCTCAAGTTCTTGGGATGATTGGGACACAAAAGACAAGAGGAAGGAGGATAATACAAAAGTTACTGCTTCTCATTGCAATGATGGTTGGGGTGGCTGGGATGATGCCAAGGATGATGGATATGATCAATTCTATAGTGGTTCATCTGGTAAAAAAGCTGGTGGTCACAACACAAAATCAGATTACACATGGACTGTTGGAGGCTTTCTTTAGGGTTAATTGCTTATATATATTCGCTTTCTTATTTGCTTATATTGTATTAGTCTATATTAGATCTGTTAATTTTAACTCCAACTTGAACTTTGGCTTATCCTGATTTAAAAGCTTAACAATCTGAATCCAAGATTTGAACAAATAAAATATCCAAATAACATAAAATGTAACCCGAAATTATGGGTCAAAGACATTAAATCACTTGTTTGAAAATTTTTACTCTCATCTTAAATGACTTCATCAAAATAAAAATTAGTTCTAACGCGCAAATTACAAACAATTCGAGATTATAATTTGCATTCAAACATGAAATTGACTTCAACTTAAGTTTTGTTTCTTATTGTTTCAAAATGGTGAATTTTGTGAGAGGACCTTTTATTATACGGACATGATCAAATTAGTCCAATTAAATGGAAAAATTTAGCAATTATACTGTTATAAAGAATTTGTTTAATAGAGTATATATTGTCTTCAAAGTTTTTATGGTTGTTTACATTTTTAACTACATAAATCTTAATTATTTTACAATTTGGATTTATTTTATTCCTTTTAATAGTATATGGATTAAATTGATCCCATTAGTAATAGACCGCCTAATTTGATCTGATATCTGTAATATTGAAACCTGTCAAGTACTTCAACATTTTCAAAAGTACTTTTGGAGTTATATACAAAGTTATAATTTCTAGCTCTCGCGTTTGAGAAAATATTTCTAATTTTTAGCTTTTGCGTAAGAAAAAAAATCCAATATATTTTATGTAATATTGATATTGGGTATACAAATATTTTCTTTGTAACACTACTAGTTCGGCATGGTTGCCGAATCTGAGTTACAGAGTGCTACAAAAAAATAAAGACATTCACATGCAAGACCATCAAAAAAATCTTTTCTAAAGTTATCAGAATTCTTATTCTAATCATATATATATAGGTATAAACATTTACGAGACTAATCAAGGTTTAAGTAGCATTATTAGTATTAGTATTTTATAATTCTATACGAATACTTTTAAGCAAAACGCACCAAGGTGATCTGTCAGAAAGATGACCACTCGAGCCTATCACAAAATGACTATCCGTCGTGCGTTCTTATTACTTTATTATTATCCACCAAAATAGTCTGCTTTTATAAGTCAGCCAATTATCCAAAATGAGTTATCATATTTAACACACGTAATTTTTTTTCCATTTTAAGCGTACTAATAGTTTACACTAGCGTTGAACAATTACAACAAAAGAGCATATACATATATAATTACATAACGTTCGAAACATCATCATTCGTTGCATATACAATTTCACCAAATAAACCTTATATACATGCCACTTGATCCGGTGTAGAGTTAAAATATTTCTACCGAAAAAGGAGCTAGATAGTTGAGTTATGGATCAATCCGCTTGTCGAGTTTTGCCAAAATCTCTACAGGGGAGGGAAAAGATAAGTGGGGTAAGCATTAAATATGCTTAGTAAGTAATTAAGTTTAAAACGTTAAACTCACCTCGCAAAACATTCATACATTTATAACACTTAACTAATTTCTTTACCATGTCAACATATTTCACATGTACAATGTGAGTGCATCGCCTTCAAACATATAATGCATTTAAAAAATTTCATCACTCAATTATACCTTATTTCAATTCATATAACTCATTCAAAAACAGTCAATATGGCGACTCTGGATGAATCGAAAGGAATACGTGAGTAACCATCCAATAACACACCAGTTTGCTTATAAGAGCTTTCCAACCGATAACACGCCAGATGCACATAATCCAAAGCTTGTAGGCTAAACATTTTCTATCACGCCCACGTTGGGCAAGCTGGTTCAGTTCAGGAGACCACACTGGCAAAGATCGCCTAAGTTGTGAGATTTAGACTGGTTAATGATGATAAATTTACAGCGAAGTACTTCATAGAACTTCGCCAATACCGCGAAGTTCCACTTTATGGACTGAAGAATTCTTGGTGGTGGCGAGAACCTTATTAGGTGGACTTTCTTGTTAATAAGTCTGCCACCAGTGTTTTTGTGTTACTGCTAATGCGAGTATTGTAGTTAGTGGGACACATTTTAGTTATCTAACGTCCTAGTAGAAGTAACATGTCAGTAATTAGGACACTTGGAGAGCCTCGCAGGATATGATTCATTAGTGGAAGCATGTGAGAACAAGTAATGATTAGAGTAATTCTAAGTGGGATTTGGATGTGAGTTATCTATAAATAGTCTGATAGTGGAGAGAAGATTTTTGTTTCATATTCTCTACTAGACTTTGTTATCATCAAAGAAAAACTAGGAGAGTTCTTCGTTGTTAATGAATGTGTTGTCTATTGAGCTTAGGCAATGCTATATATTTTAGCTTGAGGAATGAAGGAGAGCTACATTTTATGGGAAGGTTGTACGTTTCCAATGAAGAAAGTCTGAGGTTGGAGATCATGAAAGAAGTTCACTAAGGACCCTACTCACTTCACCTAAGAAGTGTAAAGATGTATCGGGCTTTGAAGAACTTATTATGGTGGCTAGGAATGAAAAGGGAGATATTAGAGTTTGTAATGAAATGCTTAACATGTTAACAGGTCAAGGTTGAACATCAGGCCCCTTCAAGTAAGTTATGTTAGTTAGAGATACCAAAATGAAAGTGTGATAAGATTACGATAGATTTTATTTCGAGGTTGCCCCTCAACGTATCAAAGAAGAATTTTGTTCGGGTGATCATGGATCGGTTAACAAATTTAAATCACTTTGTGTCAACGCGTACGAACTACTCATTAGACAAGTTGACAAAGCTATAGATTTTAGAAATAGTTCGCCTACACGATATCCCTCCTTCAGTTGTATCTAACTGTGATCCTAGATTCACATCAAGATTCTAGAAGCAATTGCAAACATCTCTTGGAACCAAACTCAAGTTCAACACTACCTTTTGTCCACAGACTATTTGTCCATCAGAAAGAGTGATTGATTGGGATGAATTGGGGAAGTACCTACCTCTGGTGGAGTTCGCGTATAACAAAAGTTATCATGCCAGTTTGGGCATGTCACCTTTTGAAGCGCTATATGAGAGGAAGTGTCAATCACCAATTTGTTGGTTAGAACTCAGTGAGAAGAAGCTGACCCAGACCTAGTCCGCAAAACAGAAGAGAAAGTAAAGGTCATCAAGAACCACTTAAAGATTTCTCAAGATAGCCAAAAAACATATGTAGATAGAAGAAGGAAAGATGTATCTTATGAGGTTGGTGACAAAGTGTTTCTTAAGGTTTCACCTTAGAAGAAGTTATTCACATTGGATTAAAAGGGAAACTTAGCCCGAGATTCATCGGACCTTATAAAATTTTAGAGCGCATAAGGCCAATTGCATATCGATTAGCTCTTCCTCCAGAACTGTCTAAGATCCACGACGTGTTCCATGTGTCGATGTTACAAAGATATCGCTCCGATCCAGACCATGTGGTTCAATTGGAGGCTTTGGTGGTGGCACCAAATTTATCTTATGAGGAACAATGTTTGTATCTTGGATAGAAAAATGAAGGCGCTCCATTGGTTAAAGTGCTGTGGCAGAACCATAAAGTTGAAGAGGCTTTGTGAGAGAGGGAAATCACAACGGGATAGCAGTATCCACATCTCTTCGTATGCAAAAAATTTCGAGGATGAAATTTTTATAAGGGTGAGGGAGTTGTCACACCCTCATTAGGTGAGCTGATTCGATTCGAGAGATCACGCTGGCAAAAATTGCCTAAGTTGAGAGGTTTAGACCGATTAAGTAGGAAAATATGAGTTGGAAAACCATAGGGGAAAATAAATTTATGGACATGATCAAATTACATGAAATTGACTTCAACTAAAGTTTTGTTTCTTATTATTTTAAAATGGTGAATTTCCATGAAAGGTCCCTTTATTATAGGGACATGATCAAATTAGTCCATTTAAATGGGTCAATTTAGCAATTATACTATTAAAAAGAATTTGTTTAATAGGGTATATATTGTCTTTAAAGTTTTTATGGTTCTTTACATTTTTTATTATATAAATCTTAATTCTTTTACAATTTAGATTTTTTTGATTCCTTTTAATAGTATATGGATTAAATTGATCTAATTAACAATAGACCACCTAATTTGATCTAGCCCATATAATACTGAAACCTGTCAAGTACTTAAACCTTTTCAAAAGTACTTTTCGAGTGATGAATAAAGTTATAATTTCTAGCTCTCGCGTTTGAGATAGAGTTTCTAATTTCTAGCTTTTACGTAAGAAAAAAATAATCCAATATATTTTATGTAATATTTATATTGGGTATACAATTGTTTTCTTTGTAACATTGCTCGTCCAACCTGGTTGCCAGATCTGATTTACGCAATGTTACAAAAAAAATAGAGATATTCACATGTGAGATCATCATAGAAATCTTTTCTAAAGTCATCTGAATTCTTACTCTAATCATACATATATATAGATGTAAACATTTACGAGACTAATCAATGTTTAAGCATCATTATTAGTTTTAGTATTTTATAATTCTATACGAATTCTTTTAAACAAAACGCGCCAAGGTGATTTGTCAAAAAGATGACCACCCGAGCCTATCCACTAAATGACTATCCGTCGTGCATTCTTATTACTTTATTATTATCCGCCCAAATAGTCTGCTTTTATAAGTCTGCCAATTATCCAAAATGAGTTATCATATTTAACACATGCAATTATTTCCATTTTAAGCGTATAAATAGTTTACGCCAGCGTTGAACAATTACAACAAAAGAGCATATACATATATAATTACACAACGTTCGAAACATCATCATTTGTTTCATATACAATTTCACCAAATAAACTTTATTTACATGCCACTTGATCCAGTGTAGAGTTAAAATATTTATATCAAAAAAGAAGATGGTTTGTGTGAGTTATGGATCAATTCGCTTGCCTAGTTTCGCCAAAATCTCTACAGGGGAGGGAAAAGATAAGCGGGGTAAGCATTAAATATTCTTAGTAAGCGCATAAGTTTAAAACGTTACACTCACCTCACAAAACATTCATACATTTCTAACACTTAACTAATTTTCTTTACGCTGCCAACATATTTCACATGTACAATGTGAGTGCATCGCATTCAAACATATAACACATTTCAAAAATTTCATCACTCAATTATACCTTATTTCAGTTCATATAACTCATTCAGTCAACACTTCTAATTCAAAAACATTCTGTATGACGAATCTGGATGAATAGAAAGGAATATGCGGAAAATATGAAATTGACTTCAACTAAAGAAATGGAAGTGCAACAAGATTACGGTGGATTTTGTTTTGGGGTTGCCTCTTAGCGCATCAAAGAAGAATTCTATTTGGTGATTGCAGATCAATTAACAATTATCATGTCAGTTTGGGTATGTCACCTTTTAAAGCGCTATATGAGAGGAAGTGTCGATCACCAATTTGCTAGTTGGAACTAAGTGAGACGAAGTTGGTCAACCCAAGCCTAGTCCGCGAAATAGAAGAGAAAGTAAAGGTCATCAAGAACCACTTAAAGATTTCCCAAGACCGCAAAAAAAAAAAAAACATATGCAGAAAGAAGAAGGAAAGATGTATCATATGAGGTTGGTCACAAAGTGTTTCTTAAGGTTTCACCATAGAAGAAGTTATTCGCTTTGGATTAAAAGGGAAACTTAGCTCGAGATTCATCGGACCTTATAAAATTTTGGAGCGCATAAGGTCAATTGCATATCGATTAGCTTTTCCACCAGAACTGTCTAAGATCCACGACATGTTTCATGTGTCGATGTTACAAAGAAATCGCTCTGATCCAAACCATGTGGTTCAATTGGAGACTTTGAAGGTAGAGCCAAATGTGTCTTATGAGGAAGAGCTTGTCTATATCTTGGATAGAAAAATCAAGATACTCTTTTGGTTAAAGTGTTGTGATGGAACCACAAAGTTGAAAAGGCTACATGAGAGAGGGAAAGCACAATGAGAGAGTAGTATTTGCATCTCTTCGTATGTACAAAATTTTGAGGATGAAATTTTTATAAGGGTGGGGGAGTTGTCACACCCTCGTTGGGTGAGCTGGTTCGCTTTGAGAGACCATGTTGGAAAAAATTGCCTAAGTTACAACGTTTAGACTGATTAACGTGTAGGAAAATATGGGTTTGAAAAACGCAACGAAAAATAAATTCAAGGAAAAACCAAGATTTTAAATTTTTTTTCCAAAATAGGATATTTAAAGTAATAAATATTTACTCAAAATTGTACCTTTTCGATTCTTCTAGAATGAACGCGTCTATCGAGTAGTCTTCTCCGCTTTTCTCAAGCTCACGAATGCCGAGTGTGGGCTCGCTTCGAATCAGAATTTTTTCATTAAAATTACCAGTAGGGTAATTTCGCAATTTTTCTAAACTTTTGGTACAAATTGTAAATAAGAAAAATATCTCTAGAAATTTTCTAAAATAAATTCTTTAAAGAATTTTCTCTCTACAACTTTCTCTTGAATTTATGTGTGTGTCAAATAATGACCCAAGGTTCTCTTTATATAGGGAGAGTTTAGAGAGTTTACTATAATTAAACTTAATCATTTTAATATTAAATTAATATAATACTTATTAAGATAAATATTAGATTAAATTTAATATTAAGATAATCACTTTAATATTAAATTAATAAAATACTATTAAGATAAGTATTGGATTAAATTTAATATTATATTTTTTAAAATAATATTATTTTTGAAATACTTAATATGAAATTAAATTCTTTGGTAGAGTCCTAGTAGGAGTGTAATTCTTCCATTGCTCAACCACCAAAGACCCACCATCGCCAACCATTTGTCGGTCACTGGAATGCCGCCATCATAACTATCGGCACCCTAAGCTAGTTCAGCTTCTACCGGTTCGATCCGGGCAAATGATGGCCTTATCAGTCCAGTCCAGCCATTGGTTGGACTGTCGGCCCGTTTCACATACCAAGCACGGTTCGATCAATTTTTGGATTTTAGTCTCGGTTTTGGGCTCCCAGGCCCAATTTAAGATCTTAGGTCCAACTTTCAAGTTCAATTACCCATTAGGCTAAGTGTCTGACTTGAAAATTAATTTCCAAAAAATGTCATATTAATTTTAATTAATTTGACTAATTTAATTTTACTTGATCAAAATTAATTTTTCCAAAAATCACTTAGATTTTCCAATTTAATTTTTCAAGCAAATCTTTTAATCAAATTATCTAGTTGAACAATTCTTACGACCACCTAATTTAATTCCACATTGAATAAATTGACTCAATTAAATTATTTCCAAAATTGTAGAATTTTTTTCTGATTCAAATGCAGTCCAATCGAGCTTTTCTTGAGCTAGCACAAGGACTAATTGGACTTATACAATTAGACTATAGTAATTGCAACTATGTCCAGAAGCATCATTTTGATAATTCAAAATTACTTAATCATGGAGTTAGTCCACAAGAAGTATCATAATTGAAAACTCTTTATTGTATACTCTTTACGAAAGCAATTCCTCAAATTACTTTGTCCAATGACCTCATCATGTGTGTGTTACCCTCATATGATATCCTTGATTCCTTTGAGTTAAATCTGTTCACTCAATACAATCTTATTTTATCTCATTGTCACCATTGTATATTCTTAATAACTAATATGATCACTGTCAACAAATGACAGTGATAAATTTCTCGTTCAAGAACAAGCAACCTGTGGCGACGTTCCATATTTATCAGTCCACACAATGCCAATGAGAGGATATCATTAACTCTTTAATTGAGCTATGAATTTCACTGTTTCTAGTAAAGTCATGCCATATACAAGTCATGTACCCAACATATCGGCTATCACTCGATCATCTTTAAAACATAAGCCTCCACTTATATTAAAACACATAAGTTACATACGCATGGTTAGTGACTAACTCAGGATTTAGGTAAATCACACCATGAATGTCACAAGTGAATTAATTCACAAACGGATTCAAAATTAACTCATCTTGGGTCCAGTCTAATGTGCCATTCAACCAATGAATACATCTATGTCTCTATCCATGGAGGCAACTGCTCCGCTAGCCAAGACTTGTCATCTTCCCAGTTGGAATTGTGGATGACATAATAATCCTTCTAAGTATTTGATTCAAATGTTCACTTTGATTCTTTTACAATATTACGGACTCATTTAGATTATCTACTAAAATAAGTTGTCTTTCTCGCAATGTAAACATTCTTACAATGTCACTTATCATTAGTTTGAACTTAGACAATCAATGAGCTAATATTTGCTTGTCACAATTTCACTATGCATGCAAAATATGAAAGACAAAAATACAAATGACATAACAGTGAAATGTGAAATTTATTTATTTATCATTCAAAAAAATATAAAACAATTATGTGTTTATTACAATATGGACACATTTCCCAACAATCTCCTACTTTCCATAGTGAAGTAAATGTGTCATGTTTCACATTCTCATATCCTCGACGTGTTTATTAAAACTCCTAGTTACAAGAGTATTAGTAAACAAATCCGCAAGGTTATCTTTAGAGGCTCCTTTGACCACATCTACAATTCCTTCGACTATTGCCTCTCGTATCAAGTGATACTTTTGATCAATGTGTTTCATTCTTTTGTGACTTCTCATTTCCTTGGTATTAGCTGTTGCAGCACAATTATCACAATACAATGTTATAGCTTTTTTCATACCATGAATGACTTGAAGTTTGGTTAAGAACTTTCGAAGCCATATTGCTTCTTTTATTGTTAGAAACAACCACATACTCGACCTCAATAGTAGAGTCAGTTGTGAAAGTTTGTTTTACACTTCTCCATACTATGGCTACACGGCCTAAGACGAATACATTTCCCGATTTTGATTTCCTCGAACCTTTACAGGTTTGGAAGTTTGAGTCTGCATATCCAATAGGAGTAAGGTTCTCCCTAGAATATACAAGCATATAATCTCTGGTTCTTTTAATATATGCTTACAACTTGCCAATGCTTGAGACTAGGATCTGTTTGATATCGACCAACCATTCCTACTGCAAAATAGATATCTAGACATGTGCAAAGCATCACATACATAAGGCTTCCAACTTCTGAACCATATGGAACCTTACTCATATCCTCTCTTTCTTATGTTGTTGATTGCGTCTGAAATGTCATAGCGATTGTGCAAGCGCACATCAATGCAAGTATAGTTGATAGAACACTTTTATTTGATATCGATCCCACGAGGAATGAGTTCTTGATGGCTAAATGTTGAAGAAATAAATACTGGAATTAGATGAATTGTGAATAAGGTTGTCAGCGCAATTATGTCAGATCTGCACACTAAAATTATTAATATTGTTAATGCAATCAAGGTTAATTGTCAGAGCAACTGAAAGTAAATCAAAGTGTTGTTAAAGTGTTGAGTATTTAAATGCATAAAAGTAAAGGTTTGATCAAGTGTAAAGAATTGGAGAGGATCACTGACTTCGCTAAGTAGCAACGCTGGATGCGTCGACAAGGTAAAATATAGATGGAATGTTGCTGCAATGAAGTCCCTTTGAGTTCTTTCCAACAACAACTCTCTACTTAATCCCGACTTAAATATCCACAATCACTCCACCTCCTGGTGCGAGCAACAATGTGTATTTAAGAACAAGAAACTAGAGTTTGTCCCAGTCCCAAGCAGCTCTCGCCTAACTTACTTGTTAACCCAACTGGTCACTGCATCTCTCGATGTCGGCACACTACAATTTCACTCTCATGCTTAAAGCAGTTAGATCAAAGAATAAACATATAAGCAGTGTAAAATAAGGATCAAAATGATTTAACATTAAAAGAAACTCTCATATTCATTTATTATCATCAAAATCCATCATCGTTTAAGAAGAATTAAAGAGTACAACGAAGCTTACTATCTCTAGACTACTAGGCCTACTCCCTAATTGTTCCTCTTGCTCTGTAGCAAGCACTCCTCGTCAGAAGTTGCTACACACTTGCTCCATCAGCTCACCCTCCTCCGACATCAAGCTTCCATGATAGCTTGCTTGAAGATTTGAGAGATTTTTGGATTTAAATTCTTCATTCCTTTATATTTATCTCCTTCTTCTTTCTTCTATTTATAAGCTCAAAAAATTATAGATTTTCTCCATTCTCAGATCCAATAACTTTGTACAGTTGTAAAAGTTTGTTATTGATAGTTATATAAATTTGATTTGTTTACTGGACTATTGCAGAATGTCGTCGCATTCCTGGACATCTCTTCTCAGATCCAGATCTAATTACAGCTGTCACAGTTAGTTAAACTCCAACTATGCACTCACGTAGATCTGGTGTGATCTTTATAACTCTACAGATTGTCGCCGCATCTTTGGTCGTGATCTGAAATCTTTAATTGCAACGACGTGTGAAATTCCTACGCTGGTGCTTCCAGGTATGCTTGTGGCTTGAAGTCACTCAAACAAAGTAAAGCTTTAAATGCATTGACATCTCTGGTCGCAAATCCAAGCTATACTTGTGGTTGCATTCTTCTTCCAACATTGATCTTTTGAGATGAGTTCTTGCACTGACAATTCTAAGGCACAATATATCAGCTGATTGTGGCGACAATTGTGCAAAAAGAGGTAAAAATAACTAGAATTTAAACCAGACAACAATGAGTTAGAAAATATAAAAACTAAGTATGTAATGTCTATTATGCATGCTAAATATGCTACAAAAGAGACAATTAATACCCAAATTTAGGGAAAGAATATATGTCATTTGTAATACCATCACACCCCCAAACTTGAGTTTTTACTTGTCCTCAAGTAAACAAAAATTAACAAAGTCACAAGCAAAAAATGTCACCGCTATCAATATTCTCTCAACTTAAATTTTTTGAAATTCTAATGAACAAATTGTATTCACATGATAGACTAATGCGCCGACAATTTATAGGCATGAATAATTAAAACTGCAACTTCAGAAATGTTAGTATCATGCATTGAATCCTAATCTTCCTTTAACTAATATGCATTTATCATAATTTCTTTTTCTTCCTTTTTCTCATTTTTCTTTTCCAAGTGACTAAGAGATGTCATTGCATTACTCTACCTTTGTTCCTGGGCAGTAACGATGGGTTGCAACAAACACCTAGGAGGTATGTAATTGCACCGACACACACTCTTGCAGTGATAGCCTTTGGCTCGATTATTTTTCTAAACCTGCAGTGTAGTGTTCTCCCTTGAAAAGTCACAATGCACTCACACTGGAGTGTTTTTAATTCATACAATGTCGCTACAACTGGTCAGTTAGTTCAAAATTCAAACATTCACACTATCCATTCATTACTAAAGCAATTCCAATCATTCATTCAAAAATAAAAGACTCACTATCCATTCACATTCATCCAATTTACACATCAACATTCCAAGCAAATCAAGATTTACACAACAAAATAAAAACATTGTGGGTAAATTTTTGTTAAAATTCTGCATCTTTTCATTAACACAAGAAACAAGTGAAATTCAAAAATATATGGGTGCAATTGCATTTCCATTTCACACAAATTCCCCCAAACTTAAAGTGTGCATTGTTCCCAATGCACTGATATTAATAAATATATATTTATGGAAATGCAATGACAATGTAGATGCATCAACAATAAAAATACAATGATATTAATAATGCAGGGACAATTATACTATAGTTACATGGTATGCACGAAAACTAAACTAAGTGTTAAAAAATAAAAACTAACTTAGTGTGCTACAACTGAAGATGTGGCTGCATTGGTTTTTTTTCTTGTTGTGCTTCCGTTTCTCCTTGTGCCTCATTTTTTCTTGTCTTTACGCTTCCTCTTTCTGTCATTCGTACCATCGGGTCAGCGGATTGCTCCTCTTCAGTTGGTTGGGTGGCGGCCTCATCGATAGTTGCATCTGATGGGTGGACTTCTGGAAGTGGTGCTATATCAGGCACTATGGCTAAATGATTACAATCTTCAGCATTGCTAGTAACTGCCTCAGCCTTGCTCACCTCAGGTGGAGCCACATTTGCATTGGATGCCCTCACATTTACGGGTTCTTCGACAATATTCTCAGCGAAATCTGTTGGGGCATCATCTTGCTTTCATCTTGCTTCTCTACAAGGTCTTTCTTCTCAAATTCTTCCTTTCTTTCCTTCTCCTTCTCTTGGCCTTCTTTTTTTTTTCTACTTCTCCTTCTTTAGGCTGTTCCTGCTTAGTGGTGTCTTTATCAGCGCCTTCCTCTGCGTCCACACCCATGGATATAATTGGAGTATGCACTTCCTCAACTATAGCTGCCCGCTCTGCCATATTAGCCCCAAGGCTATTCGAGAACTCTTCTTCAAACAAGCTGACTATAGTTCTGTAGCAATCCTCCATAGCATTAGAATGCCCCTCGTGCTCCTCATTATCTGAAATGTGGATTCTTGTTAGAGAGGGAACATGTTGCGGCCTACCATCAGGAGTAGGCTGGTCAAAGGATGAGGTAGCTTCCTTAATAATAGGTGGGAAGATAGGGAACTCTGGTAGAGGATTTGGGCTCAAACTTCTCAATGCTTTGACAATAGATTTGTTCCATATTCTTGTGTACGCATAAAATAGATTTTGTTTGTAGTTCATGTCTTCCAATGCATTGACAATATGAATCTAACGCATGTCGATACGATCAATGTTTAGTTCCATTGCAACTAACCTCTTTCCCAACCGAGGGTCTATGGGCGCATTATCCTGTTTTTCCTTCTTCTTTCCATTCTTCTTCTTCTTGAGTGCTTTTTTCACTATCGATGCCTTTTGCTCTCTCATCATTCTCTCTACTGAGGTGTCATTGATAGGGCTCTTATTCTCTGGCAACTCTTCACCATCTCTAGGTGTAATACTCCGTTGTTTACATAGCAGCATGATTAAAGAAGGAAAAGGTCCTTGCTGAAAAAACTTTGCTGAGTCATTTTATAATGCATAAACAAGATGTAATTTATGATGCATTGACAAAAAGATGATTTTTTATTCCTGCATAAGACTTGGACTATTACTTCAGTTCGCGAAATATGCTCTCATAGCAGCACTTCAAGAGCAGCCATAAGATCTGATCTTTGTTGGGAAAACTATTACTATTGTTGCTGATATTCTCTTTGCATATGTGGCAGCGCATTCTGTTTTGGCTGCATTCGTTCTTGTGGTTGCATCTGGCTATGTGTCTGCATTTGATCAGGAATTGAACGTACCTGAGAATTCTAATTGTAGTTCTGCTGTTGATTGTTATTGTAACTCCCTTATCTATAACTCCCTTGATGTAAGGAATTGTCATATCTATATGTAGATGCATTTTGACTCCCCAAGGCTGTTGAGTTCGATTGTTGAATGAGTTACCATAAGAATTTCCTTTGATGTTGTTGACGTAGAATGCATTCTCAACATGTTGTGGGCAATCCTTATAACTGTGGTTGTCGCAGCAAATTTCACATGAAAATTTCGGGGAGCAGCTTCACTTGTTCACTTCATGTTCTGTATAATGTTGGCCAAAAAGGATACCTGTGCACTTAAAGCTGAAATTGCATCTAACTCAGGAATATCAGGATTAGTTTTTACTTGAGCAGAACGAGAGATTGGATATTGATAATCATTCTATGCAATTCTCTCTAGAATTCGAACAACTTCAGTATAGGTGCAATCCAACAAGGGACCATTCGCAGATGCGTTGATAAGATTTCTTGTTTGAGCATTTAAATCGTTGTAAAAGATCTCAATTTGAGTCTCTTGTTGAATACTGACAACGTCGTAGCAAAGTCTTAAAATGATCTCATGTTGTATGCAGGTTTTCATTATCAGCTTCCGTTTGACTCGCTCCATCTTACGCCAAGTCTTTAGTTATTGCACCCACAACTTCAATTGCGAGGACAAATTTCTCAGTTAAATTTGCCTCGACACCTATTTCTTCATCTTTTTCTTCCTTCACATGAACTTCTTCCATTTTCAGCATTAAGTCAGTAGGTGCAATACAGCTGTACAAAATTACGTTGACAATGGAATCCTAATACATCGACAATGGTGTTTACTTATTCCTCAATCGGTGCAGACACAATATTTATTCCTTCTTTTTCAAGTGCTTTGTACTCTTTTATTCTTCACACGGTCCCAAAAAATTTCCACTTTTTCTTGCGTTTTTTCCAATTCCGTAACTTGTTATTTACAGATATAAGCATCAAAATTATGCTTTCATTGAAATCACATAATGCCTTTCCAATATACTGATCACCAATGGAATAGGGTATTGAGAAGCTCTTAGGATTTTTAAATTCTTGGAGCAATTTAATTGTCATGACATTGCACCCTTCAATAAGTGCGATTGCTTCGACATCTCCCAATCTTCTCTTCTTTGACAATATGTCTTCAAGTTTCTGAGGCTGTTTTGTTGTAGTATTTGTGGTAACAAAGTGATCTGATATTGTTGCTACAATATTTTGTTTAACCTCTTCAGCTGCATTTTGCTTTCCAGATTGCGATGACATCTTTCCATTGTTGAGATTTGAATTATCTTCTTTTGCTGTAGCATCTCTAATAACTTCATTTAGTTGAGTCTCACTTCTAGGAATGATTTCCTCACAATGCTCTTGCCTTTGTGATATCAAATTTTCAATATTCATCAACAAATTTTCTTGTGGTCAAAAATTTATTGCGCCCACAATCTGGCCAAATTGATATTCTAGAGCTCGTATGGATTTAGTTTCACTCTAAAGCATAGATTCAATCTTGGAAATATATTGTCTCAGTAAAATTTCAATTGATGAAAACTCTAATGCTTCGTCTTGCTGGATATTTTGCCTTGACAAAGGTTGATCATAATTGGGCAATGTCCACTCGGATCTAACATCATTGTCTATATTTTCAAGGTCTTTATTGTTCCAACAAAAATTTGGATATTGCTCTCACTCTGGCATGTAGGTGTTGAAATATGGATTTTCATTTTGATAAAAATTCCCCATGTGGTACACATTTGTTGGATTTGATTGGCATTCTTCAAACTCATGGTTGCCCTCACAGTAATCGCAACTTGTCGCAGCAAATTTTCATTCTACAATTACTGTAGCATTCTGCATTGAATTACTCATATTAGTCAAAGAAGATACCTCGACGTTTATGGCATCAAGCTCCATTTCTATATTATCACTCATTCAACATCTTGAGGTTCTATATACCTCGTTCCTAGCCATATTTCGCTAAAATAAAAATGTAAAAGTTAACAACAAAAAGGAAACAAGTTAGTGACAAATAAATTTAGATAATAAAGAATAAATGCAACGAAAAAAATAAACATCAAGCAAACGCCATTCCCCGGTAACGACGCCAAAACTTGATCGCGTTTGAAACGTCACAGCGATTGTGCAAGCGAACACACATAAATGCAAGTATAGTTGATAGAACACTTCTATTGGATATCAATCCCATGAGGAATGAGTTCTTGATGTCTAAATGTCGAAGCAATTAATACTAGAATTAGATTAATTGTGAGTAAGGTTGTCAGAGTAATTACGTCAGATCTGCACACTAAAATTGTTAATACTGTCAATACAATCAAGGTTAATTGTCAGAGCAACTAAAAGTAAATTAAAGTGTTGTTGAAGTGTTGAGTATTTAAATGCATAAAAGTAAAGGTTTGATCAAGTGTAAAGAATTGGAGAGAATCACTGACTTCACTAAGTAGCAACGCTGGATGCACCGACAAGGTAAAATATAGATGGAATGTCACTGTAACGAAGTCCCTTTGAGTTCTTACCAACAACAACTCTCTACTTAATCCTGACTTAAATATCCAGAATCACTCCACCTCTCAGTGCGAGCAACGATGTGTATTCAAGAACAAGAAACTGGAGTTTGTCCCAGTCCCAAGCAACTCTCGCCTAACTTACTTGTTAACCCAACCGGTCACTGCATCTCTCGATGTCGGCACACTGCAATTTCACTCTCCTGCTTAAAGCGGTTAGATCAAAGAATAAACATATAAGCAGTGTAAAATAAGGATCAAAATGATTTAACATTAAAAGACACTTTCGTATTCATTTAATATCATTAAAATCAATCATCGTTTAAGAAGAATTAAAGAGAACAACGAAGCTTACTATGTTTAGACTACTAGACCTACTCCCTAATTGTTCCTCTTGCTCTGCAGCAAATACTCCTCGTCAGAAGTTGCTGCACACTTGCTCCATCAGCTCACCCTCCTCCGACATCAAGCTTTCATGGTAGCTTGTTTGAAGATTTGAGAGATTTTTGGATTTAAATTCTTCATTCCTTGATATTTATCTCCTTCTTCTTTCCTCTATTTATAAGCTCAAGAAATTACAGATTTTCTCCATTTTCAGATCCAACAACTTTGTACAATTGTAAAAGTTTGTTATTGATAGTTATATAAATCTGATTTATTTACTGGACTATTGCAGAATGTCGACGCAATTTATAAATTACGCCAACAATTTATTAGCAGAATCTCGCCGCATTCCTGGACATCTCTTCTCAGATCTAGATCTAGTTACAGCTATCACAGTTAGTTAAATTCCAACTATGCACTCACGTAGATCTGGTGTGATCTTTATAACTCTGCAAATTATCGCCGCATCTCTGGTCGCAATCTGAAATCTTTAATTGCGGCGACAACGTGTGAAATTCCTACGCTGGTGCTTCCAGATATGCTTGTGGCTTGAAGTCACTCAAACAAAGTAAAGCTTTAAATGGTTGACATCTCTGGTCGCAAATCCAAGCAATACTTATGGCTGCATTCTTCTTCCAGCATTGATCTTCTGAGATGAGTTCCTGCACTGACAATTCCAAGGCGTAATATATCAGCTGATTGTGGCGACAATTGTGCAAAAAGAGGTAAAAATAAATAGAATTTAAACCAGACAACAATGAGTTAGAAAATATAAAAACTAAGTATGTAATGCCTATTATGCATGCTAAATATGCTACAAAAGAGATAATTACTACCCAAATTTAGTGAAAAAAAATATGTCATTTGTAATACCATCACACCCCTAAACTTGAGTTTTTACTTGTCCTCAAGTAAACAAAAATTAACAAAGTCACAAGCAAAAAATGTCACCTCAATCAATAATCTCTCAGCTTAAATTTTCTAAAATTCTAATGTACAAATTGTATTCATTGCATTACTCTACCTTTGTTCCTCGGTAGTAACGATGGGGTGCAACAAACACCTAGGAGGTATGTAATTGCACCGACACACACTCTTGCAGTGACAACCTTTGGCTAGATTATTTTTCTAAACCTGCAGTGGAGTGTTCTCCCTTGAAAAGTCACAATGCAGTCATATTGAAGTGTCTTTTATTCATACATTGTCGCTGCAACTGGTCAGTTAGTTCAAAATTCAAACATTCACACTATCCATTCATTACTAAAGCAATTCCAATCATTCACACTATCCATTCACATTCATCCAATTTACACATCAGCATTTCAAGCAAATCAAGATGTATGAATAAAAATAAAAACATTGTGTGTACATTTTTGTTAAAATTCTGCATCTTTTCATTAACACAAGAAACAAGTAAAATTCAAAAATATGTGGGTGTAATTGCATTTTCATTTCACACAAATTCCCCCAAACTTAAAGTGTGCATTGTCCCCAATGCACTGATATTAATAAATATATATTTATGGAAATGTAATGACAATGTAGATGCAGCGACAATAAAAATGCTAATATTAATAATGCAGGGACAATTATACTATAGCTACATGATATGCATGAAAACTAAACTAAGTGCTAAAAAATAAAAACTAACTTAGTATGCTACAGCCGAAGATGTGGCTGCATTCGTTTTTTTTCTTGTTGTGCTTCCGTTCCTCTTTGTGCCTCATTTTCTTGTCTTTACACTTCCTCTTTCTGTCCTTCGTACCAGCCGGATCAGCGGATTGCTCCTCTTCAGTTGGTTGGATGGCGACCTCATCGATAGTTACATCTGATAGGTGGACTTCTGCAAGTGGTGCTATATCAGGCACTATGGCCAAATGATTACAATCTTCAGCATTGCTAGTAACTGCCTCAGCCTGGCTCGCTTTAGGTGGAGCCACGTTTGCATTGGATGCCCTCACATTTACGGGTGCTTCGACAATATCCTCAGCGAAATCTATTGGGGCATCGTCTTGCTTTCCTCCTACTTCTCTACAAGGTCTTTCTTCTCAAATTTTTCCTCTCTTTCCTTCTCCTTCTCTTGGCCTTCTTCTTATTTTGCTTCTCCTTTTTAGGTTGTTCCTGCTTAGTGGTTTCTTTTTCGGCGCCTTTCTCTACGTCCACACCCATGGATACAATTGGAGTATGCACTTCCTTAACCATAGCTGCCCGCTCTGCCATATTAGCCCTAAGGCTGTTCGAGAACTCTTCTTCAAACAAGCTGGCTATAGTTTTGTAGCAATCCTCCATAGCATTAGAATGCCCCTCGTGCTCCTCATTATCTGAAATGTGGATTTTTGTTGGAGAGGGAACATGTTGCGGCCTACCATTAGGAGTAGGCTAGTCAGAGGATGAGGTAGCTTCCTTAATAATAGGTGGTAAGATAAGGAGCTCTGGTAGAGGATTTGGGCTTAGACTTCTCAATGCTTTGACATAAATTTATTCCATATTCTTGTGTACACACAAAATAGATTTTGTCTGTGGTCCATGTCTTACAATGCGCTGATAATACAAATCTAGCGCATGTCGATACGATCAATGTTTAGTTCCATTACAGCTAACCTCTTTCCCAACTGAGGGTCTATGGGCATTATCCTGTTTTTCCTTCTTCTTTCCCTTCTCCTTCTTCTTAGGTGCTTTTTTCACTATCGATGCCTCTTGCTCTCTCGTCATTCTCTCTACTGAGATGTCGTTGATAGAGCTCTTATTCTCTGGCACCTCTTCACCCTCTCTGGGTACAATACCCCGTTGTTTACATAGTAGCATGATTAAAGAAGGAAAGGGTCCTTGCTGAGTCATTTTATAATGCACCGATAAGATGTAATTTATGATGCGTTGACAAAAAGACGATTTTTTATTCCTGTATAAAACTTGGACTATTTCTTCAGTTTACGAAATATGCTCTCGTAGTAGTACTTCAAGAGCAACCATAAGATCTGATCTTTATTGAGAAAACTGTTGTTATTGTCGCTGATACTGTCTTTGCATATGTGGCAGCGCATTCTAGTATGGCTGCATTCGCTCTTGTGGTTGCATCTAGCTATGTGTCTGCATTTGATCAGGAATTGAACGTACTTGAGAATTCTGATTGTAGTTCTGCTGTTGATTGGTATTATAACTCCCTTATCTATAACTCCCTTGATGTGAGGAATTTTCATATCTATATGTAGATGCATTTTGACTCCCCCAAGGCTGTTGAGTTCAATTGTTGAATGAGTTACCATAAGAATTTCCTCTGATGTTATTGACGTAGAATGCATTTTCAACATGTTGTGGGCAATCCTTATAATTGTGGTTGTCCCCACAATTTTCACATGAAGATTTCGGGACATCCAATTGTTGTGCCACTTGAATCGGAGCAGCTTCACTTGTTCGCTTCATGTTTTGTATAATGTTGGCCAAGAAGGATACATGTACACTTAAAGCTGAAATTGCATCTAACTTAAGAATACTAGGATTAGTTTTTACCTGAGCAGAATGAGAGATTGGATATTGATAATCATTCTGTGCAATTCTCTCTAGAATTTGAACAGCTTCAGTGTAGGTGCAATCCAACAAGGGACCATTTGAAGATGCATCAATAAGATTTCTTGTTTGAGCATTTAAACCATTGTAAAATATCTCAATTTGAGTCTCTTGTTGAATTCCATACATAGGACAACATCGTAGCAAAGTCTTAAAATGCTCTCATGTTGTATGTAGGTTTTCATTATCAGCTTCCGCTTAACTCGCTCCATCTTGCGCCAAGTCTTTAGTTATTGAACCTACAACTTCAAGTGCAGGGACAAATTTCTCAGCTTAATTTACCTCGACACCTTTTTCTTCCTCCACATGAACTTCCATTTTCAGCATTAAGTCAGTAGGTGCAGTACAGCTGTACAAAATTGCTTTGACAATGGAATCCTAATGCGTCAACACTAGTGTTTACTTATTCCTCAATCGGTGCAAACACAATATTTATTCCTTCTTTTTCAAGTGCTTTGTACTCTTTTATTCTTCACACAGTCCCAAAAAATTTTCACTTTTTCTTATGTTTTTTCCAATTCCGTAACTTCTTAATTACAGATATAAGCATCAAATTATGCTTTCATTGAAATCACATAATGCCTTTCCAATATACCGATGACCAATGGAATAGGGTATTGAGAAGGTCTTGGGATTTTTAAATTCTTGGAGCAATTTAATTGTCATGACAGTGCACCCTTCAATAAGTGCGATTGCTTCGACATCTCCCAATCTTCTCTTCTTTGACAATGTGTCTTCAAGTTTCTGAGGCTGTTTTACTGTAGTATTTGTGGTGACAAAGTGATCTGATATTGTCGTTGCAATATTTTGTTTAACCTCTTCAATTGTAGTTTGCTTTTCAGATTCTGCTGACATCTTTCCATTGTTGAGATTTGAATTATCATCTTTTGCTGTAGCATCTCTAACAACTTCATTTAATTGAGTCTCACTTCTGGGAATGATTTCCTCATAATGCTCTTGCCCTTGTGATATCAAATTTTCTTGTGGTCGCAAATTTATTGCGCCCACAATCTGGCCAAATTGATATTCTAGAGCTCGTATGGATTTAGTTTCACTCTAAAGCACAGATTCAATCTTGGAAATATATTGTCTCAGTAAATTTTCAATTGATGAAAACTCTGATGCTTCGTCTTGCTGGATATTTTACCTTGACAAAGGTTGATCAAAATTGGGCAATGTCCACTCAGATCTAACATCATTGTCTATATTATCAAGGTCTTGATTGTTCCAACAAAAATTTGGATGTTGCTCCCACTCTGGCGTGTAGGTGTTGGAATATGGATTTTCATTTTGATAGAAATTCCCCATGTACACATTTGTTGGATTTGATGGCATTGTTCAAACTCATGGTTGCCTCCACAGTAATCGTAACTTGTCGCAGCAAACTTCCATTCTGCAATTGCTGTAGCATTCTGCATTGAATTACTCATATTAGTCAAAAAAGATACCTCGGCATTTATGGCTTCAAGCTTCATTTCTATAGCATCACTCATCCAACATCTTGAGGTTCTATAAACCTCGTTCCTAACCGTATTTTGCTAAAATAAAAATGTAAAAGTAAACAACAAAAAGGAAACAAGTTAGTGACAAATAAATTTAGATAATAAAGAATATATGCAACAATAAAAATAAACATCGAGCAAACGTCATTCCTCGATAACAATGCCAAAACTTGATCGCGTCTGAAACGTCACAGCAATTGTGCAAGCGAACACACGTCAATGCAAGTATAGTTGATAGAACACTTCTATCGGATATCGATCCCATGAGGAATGGGTTCTTGATGTCTAAATGTTCAAGCAATTAATACTGGAATTAGATTAATTGTGAGTAAGGTTGTCAGAGCAATTACATCAGATCTTCACACTAAAATTGTTAATACTGTTAATGCAATCAAGGTTAGTTGTTAGAGCAACTAAAAGTAAATCAAAGTATTGTTGAAGTGTTGAGTATTTAAATGTATAAAAGTAAAGGTATGATCAAGTGTAAAGAATTGTAGAGAATCACTGACTTCACTAAGTTAGCAACGCTGGATGCTCCGACAAGGTAAAATATAGATGGAATGTCGCTGCAATGAATTCCCTTTGAGTTCTTACCAACAACAACTCTCTACTTAATCCCGACTTAAATATTTACAATCACTCTACCTCTCACTGCGAGCAACGATGTGTATTCAAGAACAAGACACTGGAGTTTGTCCCAGTCCCAAGAAGCTCTTGCCTAACTTACTTGTTAACCCAACTTATCACCGCATCTCTTGATGTCGACGCACTGCAATTTCACTCTCGTGCTTAAAGCAGTTAGATCCAAGAATAAACAGATAAGCAGTGTAAAATAAGGATCAAAATGATTTAACATTAAAAGCCACTCTCGTATTCATTTAATATCATCAAAATCTATCATCTTTTAAGAAGAATTAAATAGTACTACAAGGCTTACTATGTCTAGACTACTAGGCCTACTCCCTAATTATTCCTCTTACTTTGCATCAAGCACAGTGGGCTTTACGTGACCAATTCCCAATTTCTGGAATGTTGATAAGGGCATAAGGTTGATACTTGCTCCTAGATCAACTTATTTTTCTTAGATAAAAGCTCCTTCATAAATTTTCCATAATTAAGATCTGCACAAGAGCATCGACAAGAGGTGTATTAACATGTAATTGTTTCAAGGTGGCCAAAAACTTCTGATATTCTCTATCATTTTCTTTCTCCTTGAATCTTTGTGGAAGCGGCAAAGGAATTGAAACGTTAGGATGTTACAGAACAATCAGCTTTGTCGACACTGGCAGTTGCGTCAACAATCTTGTAGGTCTAATGGTTGGCATGGGTGTGATTACTGGTTGCTCCTCTTCATTGAGTTCTACCGATTCTTTTTCAGATACAACTTTTTCTTTTTTCTCTATTTATTTGCATCGACAGGAGCTAGATTGGAATTGTTGCTTTATTCAATAGTTTTCTTTCCACTCCAAAGAGAATAGCTTTGCAGTGTTCCTTCCCTTTTTGAGTTGGACTTTCAGTCTCACTGGGTAAAGCATCCGGTGGTCTCGTGCTCATATTAGAAGCTAGATGTCTTACTTGTGCTTCCAACGCTTGGATGAAAGAAGAATTTCCTTGTACAATAACTTCAGTTCTTGTAATATGTTCTCGCATCAAAGCTTCAAGTGTAGCTAAAGGATCTGCTCGCGATTGAGAGTACTGTTGTTGTTGTTGTTGTTGTTGATGCTGTCCTTGTATATTCATATTTAGCATTGCAGTCTACTGTGGCTGCATACGAGCATGTGACTGCATCTAATCATGATGTGCCTGCACCTGAGAATTGTGATTTTAATGTTACTGTTGATTGTAATTCCCTTGTCAAAAATTTCCTTGACTCGAGGAATTTCCATATCGAAATGTGGATGCATTTTGATTCCCCCAAGGTTGTTGATTCCTGGTTGAATTGTTATAAGAATTACCATACGAGTTTCCTTTGGTGTTATTAACATAGAACACATTTTTTGCATGTTGTAAACAGTCTTCGTAGCTATTATTGTCACCAAAAATTTCACAACAAAATGTCGGGACATCCAATTGCTGAGCAACTTGAATAGGAGCACCGTCACTCGTCCCCTTCATGTTTTTAATCTTGTTGGCCAACAAAGATACCTATGCACTTAAAGCTGATATGACGTCTAATTCAATAACTCTAGGATTCGTTTTTACTTGAACAGCTCGAGAAATTGGGTATTGATAGTCATTCTACGCGATTCACTCCAAAATTTGCACAGCTTCATCATAGGTGCAATCCAACAAAGGACTGTTTACAGATGCATCGACAAGATTTTTTCTCTGCGCATTTAATCCATTATAGAAAATTTTGATCTGAGTTTCTTATTGGATCCATGCATGGGACAATGTCGAAGAAAAGTTTTGTAACGCTCCCATGTAGTATGTAGGTTCTCATCATCTAACTAGTGGTAGGCAGTAATATCATTCCTCATTTGAGCATTCATCATGAGTGGATTAAATCGCAAAACAAATTGAGTTGCAAGTGCATTCCATATTGTAATAGATCCAGTAGGTAATCCAAGAAACCAAGTACAAGCCCTTCTTTGTAATGAATAAGGAAACAGGTTCATCTTCAAGGCGTCATCAAGAACACCATGCTGACTAAAAGAAGCACAGATGAGAAGAAAAGATTTAAGATGCTCTCTCACATCTTCATGAGGCAAACTAGCATATTGCCCATTCGAATTTAACATTTGAAACATAATTGATTTTAACTCGAAATTCCCAACTTGAATAGCTGGTCTAACAACCCCTAGTTACAAGTCATCTAACATAGGAATGAAAAAGTCTCTGATTGTTCTGTTTTGTATTTGTTCTTCTTGTGGTAGTAGTGAGTTGTTTAAATTTTGTGACTGTATTGGAGGGACAAGATTTTGTGATGGCAACTATGGTATAGCATCATTTCCTGGTAAAGCCATATTCCTTTGTTCTTGTCTTCTCCTTCAAATGGTTCTTTCAATTTCCATATCTAAGCCAACAATATTTTCAGGATTTCCCCTATTAGTCATAAAACACAAAAAAAAAAAATTGAAAATAGTCAAAAAAATAACACAAATTAGTAACAAATAAAAATCAAGAGACAAAAAAATAACTGCAACTACAAAAATAAACATCAAACAAACGTCATCCCGATAACGGTGCCAAAACTTGATCACGCTATGAACGTCACAGCAATTGGTGCAAGCGAACACTGTCAATGCAAGTATAGTTGATAGGTATTAGCTATCAGATATCGATTCCATAGAGATGGTTGTTGGTGATATAATTGTCGAAGCAATTAGAGTTAGAATAAAAGGAATTATAAGGAATAATGTCAGCGTAATTAAATCACAGACTACAGAATTAAAATGAATCAAAACTGTCAAAGCAATTGTTGCAAATCTGTGATACAATATGTCAAGACAATTTAATAAGAAATGTAGTGAAATTTGAATATATTTTTTCAATGCAAATTAAGGAAATTAAAGAAATAAAACAATGATGATAAAATGGGGGGATCCCTAACTTGATAAGACGACAATCACTAAATGTGACCACAAGGTAAATGATAGATAAATTGTCACTACAATTAGACTTAATGAGATTTTACTCACTTCGACTTCTCTATTTATCCAAGACCCAAATACTCACATTAACCACACTTTCCAGTGATGGCAATGCTTTGCATTCAAGAACAAGTGACCAAAATTCTTTCGTGTCTCAAGCAACTTCCGTTGTCTTGCTTGTTAATCTAACTTGTCATTGCACCTTCTAGTGTCAACGACTGCAATAACACTTCCGTGATCAAGTAATTAAATCCAAAGATAAACAGATATAAGGAATTGAATAGAAATCAATTTAGATCTAAATTTAAAAGGTACTTCCATACACAATTAAGTTCATCAGAATTTATCAATGTTTAAGAGGAAATAAAGAACAAGTTGAAGCATTCTATTCCTAGCCTACTAGAACTCTTCCCTAATGCTCCTCTTGCGTCGCACTTAGAACACTCCTCGTCAGGAGTAGATGTTGCCTTCTTCTCACAGTCAATTCACCCTGCAAGATAATTAAGCTGCCACGGAAGTAAGCTTAAGAAAAATGAGAAAATAAAATTGATTTGTCACGAGCTAGATGATCCCCTTTCTTCTTCTCTCTCCTCAATATTTATCTTTACTGCTAAGTACAGGTGTCATCTTTCTCTCAAATCTAACTTCCTTGCAGCTGTACAAGTTAGTTATTCCAGCTGTACACTCATGCAGATCTGGTATATACAGAAAACAGTTGCAGGTTGTCGCGACATTTTTGGATGCAAATTTAGATTTTAATTTGCTGTGACAATTTTGATATCCTCACACATTGGTACTTCCGGGTATGTTCAAATAGTAAAATCCCCGGTGCAATTTGGAAGTGCTCATGCGGTGACATGTTTCGACACAATTCTGGATTAAAATTACGGTGAACGCCTTGAACACTTCTCTGCTTTGACCTTTTAAGATAGATCCTTGTACTGACATTTCAAGATGCCATACTGACACTAAATGTTAGTGAAATTAGTAGCATAAGTATAATAAAATGAAAGAAAATTACACCAAACATCACTGACTTAGAAAATGCAATTACTAAATATAAAATGCTAAAAATACATGCTAAACATGGTACAAAGGGAACAAATTCTACTCTAAATAAGGAGAAATTAATGGTCTTTCTAACGCTATCAAAGAGGCGTGATGATTTCACTGCAGGGATAGGACGTTGTGTCTGCATCCAATAAATGCAATGACACAGATTGTTCTTTTCCAAATTGATTCCAATGTTAGGGAACAGTGTGAATCAAACAGCGTGATTCTTTCCTGAAATGTTTCACTGTGATGAGTCAGCAAGTAAATTGCGTATACAAGTAGGGTTTTCTATGCGTCGACAAAAAGGATAGCTTTTATTCCTACAAATGAACAAAAGATGATAATTGAAATAAAATAGAATACCAAAAAGTAAATAGAATAAATGTAATGACATGTTAAGAAAATGTGACTAGATTAATGGTCTCGTTCTGCTCGTGATCGTCTAGGATGAGGTAGTGCTTCAATCTTTGGCCATTTACCTTGAATTGGTTTCCATCATTTAAATCTTTAATTGTCACCACACCATGAGGAAATGCTTCGACAACTTTGAATGTCTCTGACCATCTAGAGCACAATTTTCCAAGATGCAATTTTAAACGTGAATTAAATAAAAGTACTAATTGACCTGTAGAAAATTGTTGTCGCAAGATAATGTTGTCGTGCAATCTCTTAGTTTTTTCTTTGTATTTGGCAGCATTCTAATATACATTTCGTCGAATTTCCTCTAATTCAAAAATGTCCAACAATCTCTTTTGTCCAGTAACATCATAATCCATATTCACTTGCTTAATTGGCCATACAGCTTTATGCTCAAGTTCCACAGGCAAATGAAAGGATTTACCAAAAACAAGATGATACGGCGACATTCCTAATGGTGTTTTGTACGTTGTGTAAAGCACCCACGATGCATCATTGAGCTTTAAATACCAATCGCATGTGGATCGATTCACCACCTTTTCAAGGATATTTTTAATTTGTCAATTGGATACTTCAGTTTGGCCATTCGTTTGTGGATGATATGTGGTTGTCATTCGATGTTTAACACCATAATGCTTTAATGCTATCACAACTTGATTGCAATGAAAATGAGTGCCTTGATCATTGATTAATGCTCTAGGTGTGCCAAATCGTATAAGGATGTGTGTGTGAAAGAATTTCAACACTATCCGAGCATCATCTTTAGGGACAGTAATTGCTTCGACCTACTTTGATACATAATCGACAGCGACCATAATATAAACATTTCCAAAAGAATTAGGAAATGGTCCCATGAAATTCATACGCCAAACATCGAAAATCTCAACTTCCATAATAGGCTGCTGCATCATCTCATTGCGTTGAGATATTGATCCAATGCGATGACAGTTATCGCATTGTTAAAAAAAATTATTGGCGTCTTGAAACAATTTTGGCCAATAGAATCCTGACTGAAAGACCTTTGTAGCAGTCCTAACACCACCAAAATGACCTCCATAAGGGGCATCATGGCAATTCTTCAAGATAGGAAGTCTTTCTTCTTCAAGAATGCAACGAAGAATAATATTGCCGGTGCATACTTTGAACATGTATGGCTCATTCCAATAATGCTTTGCATCATCTCAAAGAAATCGTACCTTTCGATGACCAATTGCATTCAGTGGTAGTTTTCCACAGACCAAATAAATGACAACATCCGCATACCATGGGGATGCGTCGACAGAAAAGAGCTTCTCGTCTAAAAATGTGTTGACAATTTGTGAAGTATTTCAATCTTCACTCCTAAATTCCAGACGAGATAAATGATCTGCTACTTGATTTTTCGATCCTTTTTTATTTTTAATTTCAACATTTAATTCTTGTAATAGCAAGATCCATCGAATCAGCCTAGGTTTGGCATCTTTTTTAGCAAAGAGGTATCTCAATGCAAAGTGATTAGTATATACATTTCGAATGCAAAAACCACTACCAACAAATCTTTCTCTGTTGTTGTATAATTGACTTGCGCTTCAGTAAGAGTTTTGCTAGCATAATATACTATACGAAATACCTTGTCTTTGCGCTGCCTAAGCACTGCACCTATTGCATAGTAGCAATGCAAGTAGGAATTAACTTGTTTTTGTCATTACTTACCATCGTAATACCGCTCTTCTTTGGAACACATTGGACTGGGCTCACCCATGTACTATCAAAAATTAGGTAAATAATGCCCGCATCCAACCATTTGATGATCTCTTTTTTCACTACTTCCTTCATTTTTTCATTTAACCTCCTTTGTTGCTCGATGGACTGCTTTCCCTCATCCTCTAGCCTTATCTTGTGCATGCAGAAAGAGGGACTAATGCCTCTGATATCCGTAATGCTCCAAGCGATGGCACACTTGTGTTGCTTCAGTATTTTGATTAATTTTTCTTCTTGACTTGCGTTGAGATTTGCGGAGATAATTACTGGTAGGTAATCGTTATCACCAAGGAAAACATATTTTAAATGTGTTGGCAATAGTTTCAACTCCAAAGTTGGAGCTTCTTCAATACAGGGCTTAAATACAAGGATCATTTTATTGGTCAAATCTAAGGATTCCATCTGCCAACCATGTCGAAGCTCAACAATATTTGCTTCAACCTTGTGGTAGCAATCAAGTAAGAAAGTCTTCAAATGTCACTCCAAGTTCTTCTAAGGTTGTTGTACTTTATTCATTAAATTCTTCCGCAATTAATTCATCCAGTATATCAATATGGTGACATTGGTCTTTACTCCTGCAGGGAGTTGCTTTAAAGACACTGAAGGTAACGTGTTCATCGTTGTGTCTCATGATCAACTCGCCCTTGAATACGTATATAAGAGTGTGACCTGTAACAAGAAATGAGCGTCCCAAAATTATGGGTACCACCTTATCAGCTTCACAATCAAGAATAATGAAATCTGTTGGGAACACAAACTTATCTACTCGGACGAGAACATCTTTGATTTGTTCTTCAGGTTGCGCTAAAGATTTATCCACCAGCTGCAAATGTCACCGCAGTGGATATCATGTGACCAATTTCCAATTTCTGGAATGTTGATAAGAGCATAAGGTTGATACTTGCTCCTAGATCACATAGAGCTTTGCCTAAATAATGATTTCTAATGGAGCATGGAATTGTAAAACTGCTAGGATCTTTCATCTTGGGTGGTAATTTATTTGTCAATACAGCACTGCAACCTTTTGTGAGGGCAATTGTCTCGATATCAGTCAACTTTTTCCTTGGATAAAAGCTCCTTCATAAATTTCCCATAACTAGGAATCTGCACAAGAGCATGTAAAAGAGGTATATTAACATGTAATTGTTTCAAGGTGGCCAAAAACTTTCGATATTCTCTGTGATTTTCTTTCTCCTTGGATCTTTGTGGAAACAGAAAAGGTATTGAAACATTAGGTTGTTGCAAAACAACTGGCTACAATGACATTGACAGTTGCGTCGACAATTTTATAGGTCGAATGGTTGGCATAGGTGTAATTACTGGTGGCTCCTCTTCATTTAGCTTCTTCTTCGGCTACAACTTTTCCTCGTTACTCTATTTCATTTGCGTCGACAGATGTATTAGAATTGCTACTTTGTTCAACAATTTGCTTTCCACTCCAAAGAGTAATGGCTTTGCAATGTTCTTTCCCCTTTTGAGTTGGATTTTCAGTATCACTAGGTAAAGCACCTGGTGGTCTCGTGCTCATATTAGAAGCTAGTTGTCCTACTTGTACTTCTAACGCTCGGATGGAAGAAGAATTACCTTGCACAATAGCTTTAGTTCTTGTAATATGCTCACGCATCAAAGCTTCAAGGGACACTAAAGGATCTGCTCGCGATTGAGAGTACTGCTGTTGCTGTTGTTGATGTCGTCCTTGCATATTCATATTTGGCATTGCAGTCTGTTATGGTTGCATACGAGCATGTGATTACATCTTAGCATGTGACTGCATCTGATCATGATGTGCCTGCACCTGAGGATTATGATTGTAATTCCCTTGACAAAAATTTCCTTGACTCAAGGAATTTCCATATCGAAATGTGGACGCATTTTGATTCCCCTAAGGTTGTTGATTCCTGGTTGAATTGTTATAAGAATTACCATACGAGTTTCCTCTGATGTTATTAACATAGAAAACATTTTGTGCATGTTATGAACAGTCTTTGTAGCTATTATTGTCACCAAAAATTTCACAACAAAATGTCAGGACATCCAATTGCTGAGCAACTTGAATGGGAGCAACGTCACTCGTCCCCTTCATGTTTTTAATCTTGTTAGCCAACAAAGATACCTATGCACTTAAAGCTGATATGGCATCTAATTCAATAACTCTAGGATTCGTTTTTACTTGAACAGCTCGAGAAATTGGGTATTGATAGTCATTCTGCGCGATTCACTCCAAAATTCGCACAGCTTCATCGTAGTTGCAATTCAACAAAGGACCGTTTACAGATGCATCGACAAGATTTCTTGTCCGCGCATTTAATCCATTGTAGAAAATTTTGCTCTGAGTTTCTTATTAGATTCCATGCATGGGACAACATCGAAGCAAGGTTTTGTAACGCTCCCATGTGGTATGCAGATTCTCATCATTTAGTTGGTGGAAAGTAGTAACATCATTCCTCAATCGAGCATTCATCATGGGTGGATTAAATCGCAAAACAAATTAAGTTGCAAGTGCATTCCACGATGTAATAGATCTAGTAGGTAATCTAAGAAACTAGGTACGAGCCCTACCTTGTAAGGAATATGGAAATAGTTGCATCATCAAGGCGTCATCAAGAACACCATACTGACTAAAAGAAGCACAGATTAGCAGAAAAGATTTAAGATGCACTCTCACATCTTCATGAGGCAAACTAGCATATTGTCCATTTGAATTTAACATTTGAAACATAACCGATTTTAACTCGAAACTCCCAGCTTGGATAGCGGGTCTAACAACCCCTGGTTGCAAGTCATCTAACACGGGAACAACAAAGACTCTGATTGATTTGTTCTATATTTTTTCTTCTTGTGGCAGTAGTGGATTATTCACATTTAGTGGTTGTATTGGAGAGATAGGATTTTGTGGTGGTATGGCATTATTTCTATGTAAAGCCATATTTCTTTGTTCTGGTCTTCTCCTCCGAATGGTTCTTGCAATTTCTAGATCTAAGCTAACAATATTATTAGGATTTCTCCTAGTGGTCATACAATACCTAAAAGAGAGATGAAAAGAATTAATAAAAATAGAGTAGATTAGTAACAAATAAAAGTCAGGAAATAAAGAATAATTACAACTAAACAAATAAACATTAAATAAACGTCATGCCCTGGCAACTGCGCCAAAACTTGATCGCACTATGAACATCACAGCAAATGTGTAAGCGAACACTTGTCGATGCAAGTATAGTTAATAGGTGTAGGCTATCAGATATCGATCCCATAAAGATGGTGATCCCATAGAGATGGTTGTCTATGTTTAAATTTTTTGAAGCAAAAGAAGTAAAATAAGAAGAATTATCAGGAATAATGTCAGCACAATTAAGTCAAAAGTCTGCACAAATACAAGAGTTAAAAATGTCGGCGCAAATTTTGTAAAACTATAATACAAAATGTCAAAGCAATTTAATAGAAAATGAAATGAATGTTGAAGATATTTCGTCAATGCAAATTAAGAAAATTAAAGAAGTAAAACAATGATAAAGAGATGGGGGATCCTTGACTTGATAAGTTAGCAAACACTAAAAATGACTACAAGGTAATTGGTAGATAAGATTAATGAGATCTCACTACTTTCGAGTTCCCTACTTATCAAAGACTCAAACACTCACATTAGCCACACCTTTCAGTGCTGGCAATGCTTTGCTTTGAGAACAAGTGGCCAGAATTCCTTCGTGCCTCAAGCAACTTCCGTTGTTTTGCTTGTTAATTTAACTTATCAATGCACCTTCCAGTGACTATGACTGCAATCGCACTTCTGTGGTCAAAAAAATTAAATCCAAAGATAAACAGTTAAGAAGATTTGAGCAGAAATCAAAATAGATCTAACATTAAGAGGTACTTCCAAACACAATTAAAGTAATAAGAATTTATCAACGTTTAAGAGGAAATAAAGAACAAGTTGAAGAACAAGATATTGATCCCACAGAGATTGTGGTTTATGCTATATTTGTCGAAGCAATTAGAATCAGAATAAATGGTCTTCTAAGGAATATTGTCAATGCAATTAAATCAAATACTACACAAATAAAAGAATTAAAACTGTCAGAGCAAATATTGTAAAACTGTAATACAATATGTTAGAGCAATTTAATAAGGAAATGTAATGAATGTTTGAAGATATTTTGTTAATGCAATTTAAGAAAATTAAAGAAGAAAAACAATGATGATGGAATGGGGGGATCCCTGACTAGACAAATCGATAATCACTAAATGTAGCCACAAGGTAAACGATAGATAAATTGTCATTGCAATTAAGCTTAATAAGATCTCACTATTTTCGACTTCTCTGCTTATCAAAGACCCAAATACTCACATTAACCACACCTTCCAGTGCTGGCAATGCTTTGCAGTCAAGAACAAGTGGCCAAAATTGGTTATTTTTTAATTTTTGAGTATTAGACTACTAAGTTCTACATGTTACACTGTAAATAGGTTATAAGCTATTAATTGGACCAAGTGATATGAAAGATAGAAAGAAAATGATCATGCTAGTATGTATACTAAATGGTGGATTTTTAGTTTGTTTCATTGTTTAAATTCGTGTATATTAGGATATTTAGTGATGACCTAAGGCATTGTTTGGAATACATCTAAAGCCAAAAAGTTGACCTATTCTTATGATACCTTTAATACCAATCTTTGTTGAGCCTATTGACACTTCTTGATGAACATCATTACAAACCAAAAGCCTGAAAATGTTAATTTGTATTTACCCTTTTCTTTGGTCTCTAATGCACAAGTATAGATGTATGACAATGCGTATTGAGGGTAAGTAGATACATCAAGGTGGAGTTTGTAAAATCAAAGAGAAATAAGAAATATCGATGTGGTATGGGAACTTTATATTAGCCTGAAAAATACAAAACAAAAGAAAATTCAAAGAGAAAAAATTGAGTAGAAAAAAATTATAAAAAGCTAAAAGCATTTTTGAGTGAGAAGATGAAAAGGTGATAAAGTCACAAAATAGAAGAAACTCGTTTAATAGTTCATAAAAACTCGTAGTTTAACTAGAGGTACTATGTCATGTTGAGATTTCTTATTTAGAGAGATAAAGGAAGGTGAGAGAAAGAGAGATAAGGAGGTGAGAAGGAAAGGGTCACTAAAGGGAAAGAATAGGGATCGATACGATGTGCTAAACTAATTTCGTGTTTGTAACCCTCTTAATGCTTACTATTCATTTAAATTTCATTCTTGTCCTAAGCCTCAGAACTTTACAAGTCGAAAAGTCCTATGTGACCTATACATTTCTATGTATAAATGAACATTATATTGAACATTCTCATAAAAGACTATTTATATTCTGCTAGGATATCAAAGTACTTGTATCAATTATTGATTGATTCCTACATATGAGACCTTAATACTATTATGCTTTGTAACATACTGAACTTAGATGTTTATGGTCAAAAACGATAAAATACTTATTTATCATGATGAAATTGTTAGTGAATATAAAATACCTAAGTTATATGCTCCGAAATCAATGCTTATATTATATTTGCTCAAGTGTCATTTTTCTTTTAGTTGTTTTAATTTTGATTGCCTGAGGAAAAGCAATATTTAAGTGTGGGGGAGTTTGATCTGGCATAATTCGACCTGGAAGATTAAACCAATTTTCACAATTTAGGAGCTTGAAATTAAGCGTTATTACTAGAATTTACTTAGGATTTAATATTTTTCCATTCAGATAATAAAATGTGTAAAAAGTGAAAAAAATAAGTCTTTTTATTAACCTCAGGGCCGATTGAGGCCTAAAGGTTGGCTAACATAGTTAGTGAGTGTGCAAGAGACCATTTGAGGGTGATCTCTACCAAGACAGATCACTATGTCACAACATAAGACTACGGATGTCACAACATAAGAACCAAAATCAAAGAATCCTGAAGCTTCGTTCTTGGTGGCTGCATAGCATGAGGATATCATGACAAACCCCTGAAAACACAACCAAAGGAGTGTACTGCCTACTGTGTCGCGACACAGGACCTAGTGTGTCGTGACATCGACTCCTAAACGCAGAAATACATCAAGTGAGGGGTGTTTTGGTCTTCACAATGTATCATTAGACTCGAGAACAACAACTAACCTAGGGTTGAGGACAACAACCATCAAAAGGCTATAAATAGACCCTTTGAGCACTCATTTTACACACACCATTTCCTTAGATAATTCTCTTTTTCATAGATTTAGGTTTTAGTTATTTTCTTTCTTAGGCTTTAGTTATTTTGTTTTGTTCTCTTGCTCTTCGGAGACGTGATTTGTAGACGAAAATAGACGTTAAGGAATTCCTTCCAGTTCTTAATACAAATCAGAGATTTTTCTTACTCCTTATAATTCCAATTTATTTATCATGCTTATTCTGTATATTGAAATTATATTATTTATGAAGCCTAAGAGGAACTAATCCCTTTATGGTGGATTAGCGAGTGGAGGCATAATGATTTAACTATTGTGTAGGGTTTCTCAATGGATCAACTCTTCAGAAAAGGAAGAACGTGAAACAAACCCTAGGTCTGACAACCCTAGGAAGTCATCGAGGTGGGAATTAACTCAAATTTGGCATGACCCATTCATGAACACCTTAACCCCGAGCCGACTTAGACTGTAAAGTCGAAAGATAAGTAGTCTTTGTCGACTCATTACCTTAGTGGACGTATCGGAAGATCGTAATAGGGTAATGACTAGTTGATTGATGAGTAAATTGAAGCGATAGTTGATGAAGCATGCCGAAGAGAGCTGATTTCCCATATCCAGATCTAGCATCTCTTCAAATTGTGTTTCCAAATTTATTTATTTCTTTCTTTTATTCAGCACTTTATATCATTTTCATTAAAAGCCCAAAATCTTTAATTTCATCTCGTACTATAACCAAATTAAAGTATTCATTATATCTAGTTAAGTGCAAGAAGTTGAAGTTATCTAGTGCTACGCCTGCCTGGGGTACGATCCTCGGAGTACTCACCTACTTCGTTGTAAAATCTACATTACAACTCGACCTATATACTTGCAAATATCACCTCATAACTCTTTATTTTATTGCAGGATTCAACGTCTAGAGTTGGTCAATGGCTTTATCTCGAAATTGTTTGCATTGACTACGGTCATTTTATGCTTCCTCACACCGCATCTACTGTAGGTAGGGCGTACTCGCACAATAGCTGCTGAGCCATTGGGACTTCTTCCCGAATATTTCCTTGTTATTCTATTGGTTCTTCGAATAACGGATTTTCCCAGGGTAAATTTATAACCACGGGTGGATTGGTATTCATCACTAAACGGTTGCATCTAAGTATTTGCTCCGAATTTGGGTAAGTTTCAATTACAGTGCTATAGTTTCGGGCCATTAATGACCTAAAAAGAAAATTAAAATTAAAATTAATATCGTATCTATAGGTCCTAAGTTCCTACTTATCTTATTAATTGTAAAAAAAAATTATTTTCAAAATTTGTTGCTAAAACCTCCCCGGCAACAACACCAACAACTTGACTTCCTATAAACATGTTATCATTTATAATTAAATATCACAGAAAAAATATAAAAGTTAAGAATGGTAATATCTGCAAGTGCAAGGGTCAAATTGTAATATAATTTATAAATGCAATACTTTGAAGTATTCCAAGGATCGTACCTAAGGGAGAATGAAATAAATAATGAAAACTTTTTTACAATAATAAGTCTAAGTAGTAATAATTAATTCCTATATTACGATTAACCATAAAATAGATTAAGAAAATAAATAAATAAATAACGAAAAGAAATAAACAAAGAAAAATACACAAATGAAATAAATCGATAAACTAATCAGGAAAATTAACCTCGCTTCAAAGTTTGCAATTAACTTTGAATTAAGGTTTTAGGGTGGATAAGCTATCGATTAATCAATTATTACCTCTCAACCTCTAATTAACTAATCAATTGGTTGATACTCCCTTATCTCCCAACCTCACTTTCTCAACCAAAATAAATTACGATTTACTCAGTTTGACTTATCTCCCGACCTCGTCGTGCCTATGATATCTTCTTAGGATTATCAAGCCTAGCGATCTAAGCACACGTAATTTATACCAACTAATCTCTCTCGAGAAACCCTAAATCCTCCATTATTCACATCCCCATCCAATCATTAATCTCCCCTAAGGAATTTAGTCACTCATGTTATTCATAGTCATTCTCTCAATTGAATAAATCATGTGTAGAAAACAATTGATTTGGAAGAGAAAAGAGTTTGAATAACCATGGATTTGATCTCGAATGGGGAATGAAATAGTAAATCTCTTTATTGAAATAAAAAAAATAAAATGAATGCAAAAGAGCATAAACTGAAATACTTGAGTTAAACAAACAAACTCTTGAATCAAAACTGATTTCAAGAGGAAAACAAGAAAGTATTGAAAAGCCAAAAGAAAATAAATTAAATCTACTTCTAAATTACTAGGGTTTTTGAAGGCGTATAGGACAACTTAGTTACATCAAACCCTAATGACTTATTTATAGAGTTGTTGGCAGCCCAAATTAAGTCTTCGGTACATCCTAGGTCTTTGTATAAGTTTGATTGCACGGACGAAAATAACCCCAATAATCTTGGGCAACATGTCAACATGTGTCGCCCAACACCATTTGCATAGCGCGACACGATACCCACATCTTGCCTTGGTTGTTCGTTTTGTTCCTTGACGTTATGCATCACTCAACCCTTTCTTCCACGTGAATTAGGCCTTTATATCTTCATCTTACACACTTAATTGAACACATTAGCACAACCTAAGGTTATTGTTGGCCTATTGGGTCACAACACTTTCAAAATGTGTTAAAAACACTTCTTTTATTAACTTTTAATCTTAAGGTCTAATTACTGAAAACAAATTATAAAATCCTAAATTGCATAGAAAACAAACTTCTTGAGTGCAGAATTGACTACTACATTTGACGCCAGGTCACACTCATTCAAAATAATCTAGATAAATTGTTGTCTAATGTCAAATGAATATGGACAACAGTATGTCTAGATTCATTATGTATGCACATTTTAATAAGTATTTTCAAATATATATATATTTTTAATATTTTGCTCATGTGGCAATTTTTTATGACTTCCATCAACCATATCAACAAGATTAACGGTCAAAACGATCAACTAATAATTTTTGTCAATGGAAAAAACTAAATATTTATTTTTTTGATTTTTTAAGTTTGTTGGTTTTAGATGTTTTTTATTTGGGTTCTTTTAAGCAGTTTCTCTTTGTTTTGGGCTGGCTTTTTGTTTCATTAGTTTATTGCTTGGAAATTGTATTTGATTTTATGTTATAAATGACCTAGTCTCGTATTACTAAAAAAAATAAGTATAAGGTAAGGTATAGACCTGATCATGGGTCAGGTCGAGTCGGGTTGATACAAAATTTTAGGTCTATTTTTTAGGTTTGATCCAAAAAATGGATCTAAAATTTTATCAAATCTCAACCTAGATTAAAAATACTAAACACGAGCCTGATCTGATACATCCGTGTTAATTTTTAGATTAATTTTTATATGAAAATAAATTTTAAAAATATAATACATCAAATACACTAAAAATATTAAAATAAATGCTTCCCAACAAATTGAAAATACATTAAAAATACTTATACTTAAAAAAAATATCATTAAGACAGTTACAACTTAAAAAATAAATGTCTCTAAAATTGTAGAAAAATTAATAATAAAACAATAATTATACAATATTTAAATAATAAAATAATAATAATAACAATAAAATAATAACAATATAATAATAAAATAATAGTAAAACAGTAACAAAATTACAAAAAAAAATATTTAGATTAATTTGGACTGGACTAAACCCTAAGTAAAAAAAATTATCCAAAACTTAATCCATTTTACAAACAAGCTTACTTTTTTTATTAAAATCTATTTTTAAAATCTATATTTATTTAAATTCTCTCACTTTTGAATCAATTTTCGAACTTTATCGATGACAGGGCCCATTATTAGGTTTAGTAGGTTTTTTCTTTTTTTGCTAGAATTAGGTTTAGTAGGTTTAGTAAGACATAGTAGACAGTTGTTTTGTGGTTTTTTTTTATAAAATTAACTCAAAAAATTAATTAATTATATAAATAACTTATTTTTAATTAAATATGAAAATAACTTAAAATCTACAGTAAAAATTGATAGAGTTATATAATATGACGTCACTAACATGTCACGTCATCATCTCAGGGTAAAAAATTAACTTTTTGGTGGAGCCATATTTAGCGTCCACCTATATAAATATCATGAAAATATAAAAAATTCTGAAAAATAAAAGGATGTGAAAGCAATATTACCTTTTTTTTATGGTACCATATTAAATGTCGCCACCACTCCCCTAAAAGTATCAGACCTTTTTTTTCATTATTTAATTTTATTATTATATTTTATAATAAAATATTATTATTTATTTTTTAAACTCTAAAAGGTTATCTTTTTTTACTCAAATAAAACATTATTACTTATTTTTTTGAAACTAAAATGTTTTTAAGGAGCCCTAAATATTTTTTTTCTTTTTCAAGTTTCTTTTTTCTTTTTGGCTCAAGGAGATCGTTTTTTCTTATGACTCCAACGATGCCGCCGCCACTTCCGACGATGCTGAAGCTGATGACGATGTCGACGCTGCTATTGAGGTAAGTTTTTTCTTATTTTTTGTTGAATCTACTCAAATCTTGAGTTAAGTTATTTTCTTTGAAAAATTTTAGGTTGAGTTTAGGAGTTGAGTTATTTTTTTTACTCGAATTCTAGTTTAGGGGAAGCAAATTTTTTTTTTGAGAAAACAGACATGGAACTTAGATGATGCCCATGTCTTTTTACCCCTTTTAAGGTAAGTTTTTTAGTTTGTTAGTTTTAATTTTAGTTAACTAGAAAAATAAATGCTCAGAAAAATAAACATTGTTAAGTTTGTTAGTTTTGATTTTTTAAGATAAGTTTTTACTTTCCCTTTTAAATTTTTTCTGTTAGATGATTTTATTACTTATTGTTTATATGTTGGATTATTTGTTTGTTTAAGTTAAGTTATTTGCTTGTTTTACATGGAATTTGTTGGAATACTTTTTGAGTGATTTTTTGTTTATCTAATTTGTGATGCGTTGATTATTGGATTTAAAAATGTCTTGGCAAATCACATGCACATATCTCAAACACTTATTATTTTATTTTTAATTATAAAAAAAAAAAACAATAACTTAAAGGTTTAAGAGAGAGTATGTGGGGTATTTCTTGTTTTTTTCATTGTAAGTGAATCATAATTTTATTTTTTAAATAAAATTGATTGGGTCTATATATAAAATTAAATATAGCAAGATAAAACTGACACCCACCCTTTGGAAGATGCGATAATTAAAGCTCATTTTTGTATGTCAGTTTCCAAAAAAAAATTCAACTTTCAAAAGATAAAACGTTAAATAATTTTATCATATTTTTAAATAAACATAAATATATATTTTAAAATATATGGAAAAAATAAAAATATTAAAAAGAATTTTTTGACAAGTCCATCACGTCAATCACGTCAATATCATCAACGATATTAACGATGGGACTCAACTACGATACCATGACTTTTAAAAAAAGAAAAAGAAAAAAAGAAAAAGCAACTAAGAACATAAAAAAAGTTGTAAGGCAGATTTGTTGATCCCCTCAACTAAAAATTTTGAATTAGAATAGAGGAGAAAAGAAAAGAAAAAGAGGTGGTTGTTTTTTAAGTGTACATAAATATATTTTTATATGAATTTATTATATTAATAGTAGTTTTTGTAATGTAATCTTAATAATTAATTTTATTTAATTTATGTATTTTTTTAAATTATACAGATATTAGAATGTGTTCTCAAGTAAACGAAAAGCATATTTCATCTAACATCAACGAAACAGTAAAATTGTTAAATTACGAAATAAATTTTTTTATTTTATATATATATGATATTTATTTACAAAGTGTTGAATGTTTTCATTTTACTCTTAATTTTATGTGTATGTTATTACTATTATTTACATATGTTTTGTTATTCTTTAATGTTTGTTATTTTCATTATTTATTTATTTTTATAATTCTCCTTTTTATTTTTTATTTTAATTTTCTTCTAATTTTGATTTTATTTTTAAATATTTTAATACCTAAATTTATTCTTTATTCAATTTTTTCTAAAATATTTAATAATTTTACATTACATTAAAATTTTCCATATTAAATTGAATACATATTAAAAATTTATTTTCAAATTTATTTTTAAAGATAAGGATTTCCCTAATTAGAATATGTAAAACATGTTTTAAAATTAAAATATACTTGACAATTTTAAAACTTGAATTTTGTTTTCTTTTTAAATTTTCGTAAGATCAAAAAACACCCTTTTAATTAATTTTTTTTTTTTCTGTGGTGTCTCCAACCATAATATATTTAACAAAATTATTTAAGAATAGTGGTTTTATTTCAAAATTAAAAATATTAATGTAAAAAATATAAATTTGAATTCTATGTTATTTGGATTAGACAAATTAGCTAATTGGAAATAGTAAATATGATGATGAAATTTTATATGAAAGCAACATTATTTAATTGTTAAATACTCCAATATACAATATGTTATCCACACATTTTTGTTTGAAAATATTTGAAAAAAATAAAAATTGGGGTATTTATTAATTCCTTGTACATTAATTTTATTTTTAAAAATTAAATAAAAATATAATATATTAGTTAAAGTGTAAATTTTACCATACAAGATGGGTATAGGGTTTTGAGGTCGCATTTCCATTTTTTCAGGTACAATGAAGACGAATGAATGATGTCATACTTACAATTGGCTGGATTTGGGGACTTCACATTGATCTGGAGGTTTGACTTGAAGCCAAACTTAATATCTGCATTGGTTGAACGGTGGTGTCCGGGGACCCACACCTTCATTATGCCATACGGGGGAGTGCACGATTACATTAAAAGATGTTGCTATGCAGCTTGGGTTGTGAGTTGATGGTGATGTGGTCACAGGCCGAGGCAAAATGTTAGAACCTTCAGTAGTATGCCACAGATTGCTTGGACTGTCCCCTAGTGATGGGGAAAAGAACTTCACATGCTTGACATTAGCACGGTTGAGAGAAAATTTCAATGAGTTATCAAGCACTGCCACTAAGCATGAGGTGATGTACGCTGCTCGAGCTTATAATATGTAGCTGATTGGGGGGTACTTATGCCAAACAACACATCTAATAGGGTCCACTTGAAGTACTTGCCTCTATTGGAGGATTTCAATCGTGTCAGTACTTACAGCTGGGGATCAATAGTGTTGGTCATATTATACCATGAGCTTTGTCGAGTATCAAAACACGGGGCAAGTAACATGGCTGGTTGTTTGGGGCTGTTGCAGTCCTGGGCTTTATACAGGATGCCGTTTTTTGCGGCTGTTAAACACCAACCATATAGGTGGCCACTTATAAACAAGTAAAGACAAAATTATATTTAACATTTAACGACTATAACTATTGATAATATTTTCTCAAGTTTAATGTGTTTGTTTCGGTTACAGATGGGCCACTTCTCCGAGAATTGGCGCGAGCAATAAATTAATTGTTTACCACCAGATGATAGAAGCGTATGCTGAAGAGAAAGTAATATATATTTAATTAAGTAACATAGATTTAACTTATTCACTTGCAGCATGTGACTTGACCAATTCATTTATATTGTGCAATTTGTATGGATGTTGTATCTTGCACCAAACGTTGTAACCCTTATTCCACGGTGGGTTCACGATGAAGACCATGTGTAGTGCATTAACATGCCATTGCTCACCTTTTCAACTGTTAAGTGGTACAATGTCGACCAAGTTATGCAATAGTTTAGGTTTAGACAAAATGTCCCAGTCAATCCATAACAATTTGTTGATGTCCAAGGTAAGACTATGAGGGGAAGAGACGGAGCGGATTGGGCCGTGGAACATCAGCAATATATAGCACTATGGAACAACCGATACAACAGGCAACCTGAGAGGCACTTTTGTATGAATGACTTCAGTCCCTTGATTGAATACATGTAGTGGTACATAGCCTGATGGTGTGTTTATTTATATAGTGGGCAACTTATGATTGTATTAGAATATGGCTACAGATGTGTAAGTCAACCTATGATGGATCCCGACCCGAAGGATTAACCTATGGTAAAGCCTAACCCGAAGGATCAATCTTCGAACACAAGCACTTCACTGAACCAATGGATTGGGGCTTTTGTTGAGGGGTCTCAGAGCAATTCATATCAACCGAACATCGTCGTTTTACCGGACTTAACATTTGATATGTTTGGTGATACCATTTACTCCACCCCACCTCAGGCAATGTTCGATCCGACGCCAGATCCTCCTGATGTGTACTGTACACCTCAACTTCCACCATGTAAACGAAGGCCCATAAACCATTATACCTCGAACGACAGTACCACTCCCGGTTCATTCCAATTTTAAATGTTATGTCATATAATATCAAGTGTTATGTAATATAATTTCACTAAATATATTTATGTGTTATGTCATATAATGTGTTATGTTGCTTGTTTCTGTGAACAAAAAGGTAGTTTTTTAAGTTGCTCAAATATCCTTTAGTTTTGTCCGACTCAAAGAGGTATTTTTTTTCGTTTCAATTCTTGGATATAATTTTTTTAATCTTCAATTTAGTGTATGTGTGACTTAGATTATTCCCTCCCTCCTCCCCCTCAAATTAGCATATTATTCAATGATGAGGCTCTGTATCTGATATGCTAATATGATTAATATTATGACATAAAAACATTCTTTTTATATCTTAATATACTTTAATAAAATTAAATTTTGGTAAGTATTTTTTTAAGATAAAAAATAAATACTACTCAAAACAATACTCTTTGAATAAAAAAATATTTAATTTTTTCGTATATCAAAAGAGATCAAAGATCTATTCATGAGTAGTATTGTTAATAATGAATTTCATTTTTAATTTTCTATTTTAATTTATTAGAATTTGGTTTTATATTTTACGTATATTTAAAAGTTAGTCTAATTGTTGGCTAACACATGATGAATGGTCTATTTTCGCTAATGGTTTAATAATGTTATTCAATTAGATTAGTTTATATATATTTACAAAACATAACAAATTAAATTAGAAGAAACTCCTAAACTAATTCATAACTAAACCTAATCAATATATTCTTTCGTCACGTGTGGAATGTTCTAAATTAAAATGCTGCGATATTTAGACACAAATTAAATTAAAAGAAATTGTTTTCGTGGGAAACAAGCAAGGAAGATCTTGGTGCATCAATGTTTTTTTCCTCATTCATAATAATGTTTTTATTTATATTAAATTGTCAAATTTGAATCATGAAAATTATTTCTTTAGAGATTTCTTTCAAATACGAAAAAAATAGAATTAAATTTAACACTAAATATTTATATTGTGAAAATTAAACTTAACACGAATTTTATTTCCATAAAACCATAAAATGCAAACATCAAATATAACATTTAATTTCCTCCAGATTGTGAAGATTAGCCAGTATAGACGTTTCCATGGGGACACTTGCTCCGATTATAACCAACTATTCTACATATGGTGTAACGCTTTGGATCAACCTCTTCTCTAATATCCATGTCATTCTGAATTCAGGTCGTTCTTGGTTGACCTTTGATTTCTTACGTAGTGACTTATCTGGCAACATCTCGAATGCAGGCAGTTGCACTTCTCACGTCGATACATCCCTCAATACGAAGAACTCGTTACCCCAAATATGCAAAGTACGCTCAAGAGTGTACACATCGTTAATATATTGTTTGACATTTAAATTGAATGTTGCGCACACTGCAACCACATGCGCACACGGATACCGTAGTGTTTGGAACCTCCTGCACTTACACCGCCTACAAGCGTTCTCTTCCATGGCATCCTTGAGTTCTTCAACGTACACGTGTCTAACCTCCATCTGTTTTACTTGTCTAAACCTTATTTTTGGCATTAAGGTTGCCAACCTGTAATATGTGGCTGAGAAAACTGATGGAATTGGCAAGTGACACGTACGCCTCAAGACGGAATTAACGGCCTCAATGAGGTTGGTCGTCATATGACCATATCAGTACCTATCATCAAAACATTGAGCCCATTGCCATGGCTCCATACTGCCCAACCACTATCTAAGAAAAGAATTGGACCTCGCCATTTCAGTCTCCAACCTCACCAGCTTATGTCTGAATCGGTGTGGTTCCAGTTCATACCCTACGTATGTATTCAAATAAAACATGATGAACTCAAATAAAACATGTTACTATTGCTTTAGTAAATGAACTCGAAATATTTGTAGATACAAATTTAAATACGATATTTTTACCCATGCTCACGATTGCTTTCTGCCAGTCTTTGTTCTTGTACTCCTTGTGAAAGTTGACAGCGGTGTGACGAATGCAGTAGATGGACCTCCACGAAACCTCCGATTGTCGAATAGCAGTAACAAAACCCTTGGATTTGTCAAAGACAATGCAAATGTTATCTTACCTGACAACATGCCTCTGCAAGTTCTTAATGAAAAATTCCCACGATTTGGAGTTCTCTAACTCCACGATGGCGAAGGCAATCAGTAATACATTTCGGTTACTGTCTTGTGCAACCGCAATCAGTAGTATGTGTGTGCATTTTCCATAAAGCCACGTTCCATTAACTTGTACAAGCGGTTTGTAGTAGGAGAAGGCCTAAGACATAGATTGAATGTCCAGAACAATCGGCTAAAAACTCTTTTCCCTGGTTGAAGTTGTCCATTTGGGGCTTTATAAAGCAACATTTGCAAGTCCACGATAGTTCCTGGCACATACTCCACCATCGCTGAAATCCACCCTTGAAGTTCATTATATGACACATCTTAATCGCCGTATAATTGTTGCATAGCCATTTGTTTCGCTCACCATGCTTTCCTGTACGACACTCTGTATTGAAAATGGGTTTGCATGTCTGCAATCAACGTCGACACAAGAATGGTTGGCCTATCTTTCACTAGTGGCATAACGAAGTTGCAAATATTTTTGGCATCCAATTTTCAATGGTCTTAAGTCATATGTGCGACAATGCAGGTATGTCGTCCTTCTAATTTTCGTATTTGCCACTGTTAAGTCCGCTGTATAAATGCAGCCAGAACCCGCCAACTACACCCACCTTCGGCTCTTCAACATTCCCCAACATATAATGTTGGTGTAGACTTTGCGACCTTATAATCAATCTACTACTTCAAGTTATACTGTTTGATAGAAAACACGCAGTCCGTCTTGTTCTCGAACCATTGCCCAACGAACAACTCTTCCAACTGCGAATTTGACGACAAAATATGAGTAAGAACTATATCGGCGTACTCGGGGAACTCGAATGTATGCGCTACATTTAGATCTACGCTCAACATGTCGCCTTCAAGGTTATTCCGTAAAACAATGCCATGACTCAAGTTACTGAGAGAAGGGGCGTGAGCATCTTCAACCTCCTTTAGGCCTTCATCGTCGATATCGTCTGAAACCTGATCAATATTGGGGTTACTAAATTCTTCAGCGTCTTAATCAGAATCTTCACCATTATTGGTCATTTTTTCGAGTCTACCTCGATGTTTATCACCTCCGAATGTATTTGTAGACAGGGACCCGGGACAGGGTTGTTATACGAACTCCCACCATAATTTAGATTTTCGAGTATTTGCACATCCCCTCCGTAGTTTGACTAATCTGTCCATTCGACATTAAGATCAAAGTCAAACTCGTGATGTTGACTTATTGGACTAACATTCTCAACGGGCTCTAAGTTAGCTAACTCAACAAATAACTCAACTGGTTGGGGGTTCTCACTCCCAGTCGACCATCATGTTCCATCATAGTGCCCAAGTCATCATCATCTAATAGTTGCATCTCGCAAAATTTCAATGGATCTTGAGAGATTGGAAACTTGTAAAATAATCTCGACAACGGATAGCTATTTTCGCACTTATCTTTCTTTTCATTTCTTCTAGCTTCACAGTTTTATTGAATCGCAACCCTACTCTTTGTCGACTTTGAAATACACAACCAACATTACCTTCTACAATTTCACCATAAAAAAGAACGTACAACAAAACCCACTAGTTATCCATCTTCACCAGAATTTTTGAGTTCTCCTACTAAACACAACAAATTTTCTCATTTCTTCTTTTCCACTTCAACAATATATATAATAAGACAATCAAGGTGGTAGAGTCATTCTTTATGGCTCCACCAAAATAAAATAATATTTTAATTTTAAATTAGAAATAAATTTAAAATTTTAAAAAATAAATAATAAATAAAAAAATTTCATCAATAATTGGTGGCGTAATTTAGAATGGCTCAGCCAAAAATAATATATATATTTAAATTAAACTATATATTTAAATAATAAATAATTAATCGGATGATGTCATTTAATATGATTCCATCAACAATAAAATATATATTTAAATTAAACTATATATTTAAATATTATATAATAAATAAAAAATAAAAAAATCAATTAGATAACGCCATTTAAAATAGCTCTACCAAAAAATTTAAAATTTTAAAAATTGAATAATAAACAAATAATAAATAAGTAAAAAGAAAAAGAGACATGTTTTAAGGAAGTGATGGCTCCATTTAATATGGTGCCATCAAAAAAATTTTAAATTTTTTTAAAAAAAAATAATAAATCATTTGAGATTTAGAGAAAGTTGTAGAATTATTTAATATGACACAATAAAAAAATTTTAATTTAAAAAAAATAATAAATCATTTAAAAAAATTGATTTAAAAAAAATGGTGACGCCATTTAATATGATATCATAAAAAAATTTAAATTTTAAAAAAATAAATAATAAATCATTAAAAGAAAGATCTGACAAATTTTGAGAAGTGGTGGTACCATTTAATATGACACCACTAAAAAAATGTAAAATTGTTTTAAAGTTTTTTTATTTTTCAGATTTTTTAATATTTTTATAATATTTATACAAGTGACGTTATTTTAAATGGTTCCATCAAAAATTTAATTTTTTACTTGAAATAATAACGTGACACGTTAATAAAGTCATATTATATGATTTCACCAATTTTTACTATAAATTTTAAATTATTTTCATATTTAATAAAAATAAATTATTTACATAATTAATTAATTTTTTAAATTAATTTTATAAAAAAAAAAAAAAACCGTTGTTTTGCTAATGGGTGAAAGGTAAAGAGTAATAATTTGGCTAGTGGGCCCCCTGATGTACCGAAACAGCTCGCAAACTACGAGAAACTCACGTGGCCACATCATGTTCTTAGTGAGTTATCATCTCACGCGCTCCCTCAAAACACGAAACAAACGCTTCAACAATTAAAATCAACAATAACACCGTGTCAATATGTTATTGGATACTGTTGTGCAACGCTCACATATCGAGGATCGATTAAAATTTCAACTTTATGAGAAGTGAAAAAGTGGCGGATTTATTTTCGGATATCCACAAACGAGGAGAAAAAGGTCGTCCTTTACTTTAAGTTTCCTTCTTTAGCCTCATCTGAGAGTCGAAGATTTTCCGGCGGCATCTGTCAGAAAATGGAAACAAATAATGAAACCAACAATCCATCTCAGATTAAGAGGTTCGGTTTCTGGGTCTTTAATTTCTTACCTGGTTTGATTGCATGTACTTTGTAGTTTATTCTCTTGGAATCATGGGATCTTTGTTTCGATATCAGCATCCTTCGCGACTTGTTTTTCTATGTTAGTGAATCAGCTAACATCTTTACTAATTTAAGAGAATTTTGTGTGTGGGTGTTAGGTAATATATCTGATCTGATCCTTTGCTGTTTAGTAGTTCTGCAACTGTTGCTTGCCATCTGTATTTCTCTTTGGTTAATGGGAGTTCTTTTACTTCGACCCTTTTAGCTTCTGAGTATATATTTTGAGGGAAATTTTTGCAAAGTATGGTAATGAAAATTCTCTGTTTCACTTGCTATTTTCAGATGTTAAAGAAATAACCTTTTATAAACTTACATAATACTTATTTAAGGTCATGGTTGATGTCTATCATTCATTTTTGTTCATTGCTTTTTAATGGCATTAGGAGGTACCGTACACCATTCACTTCGCTACTGTACATAAATGATATGATCCTCTATACCATAAATTCCTCACTAATTTAGTGTTATGAGTATTAACTGCTCACAAGTTCGCAGAAGAGCGCGCAGTTCGCACTTTTTAACTGTTGCTACTGTTACTGTTATAGTTAGTTTGTTAAAGCAGTTACCTAATGTACCTCCACAGATTTAAACTCACATCTTCATATGCAAAAGATTGTACTCTTCAAAATGGATACCAAGACTCGAAGAGAACAATTCCTATATGTGTCTCAGAACATGACTCAGCAAGTCGAGTCTTTACATCTATTATATTGGATTTTTGGTACCTTGTTGATCTGGTTTAAAACCTTGAGCCAATAATGATCAATGACCTAGGCATCTTGGATGTTTTTGTTTGTTATAACATTTGATCAGCATATTAGAAAGAAAATTGATCTTCTAAGTAGGTTACCTTCCCTCCTTTCATTTTGGAGATATATATAGCTACTCCCTCTTTAACTTATTCCCATTTCTATTATGATTTTCAGCTTTCTCGAGAAGTCGATCAACATTGTTGACTTGAACAAAAAAAGGAAATTAGAGGCTGAACAATTGGGCTTGCCTTCATCAAAGCATCAATGTTGGAAGCAAAGCTTATCTTTGAAGCCTCCTACTTTTGGCAGTATCACACAAGTAGATGGATTCAGTCCATGCACTTTCCAAGGAAAGACATGGGCTGTTTGTGATGTACTGGAAACTGGATCGGCAAAAGATAGTAATAGGTTTGGCGAAGATTTGGATACTGCGATATCTGTGCATGCCGATGCTAAGTATTTACTATATAACAGAGCTTCCTCTTCATCATCACCCAATTGGGGATCCAGCTTCCAACATTCTCATTCTGATGGTACAACTGTAGCATCAAGCAGTGTCGAAAAAGAAGTAGTATCTTCTTCTGGTGATGAGCCTGAACCTGCTGACGCTGAGCTAGCTGAGAATCTAGATGAGTCCCTTGTAGAGTATGGAAGTGATATAGATTACATCTACTCCGGATATGGAAACTATACCATAGAGCAATACCAAGACGAGGAAATTGAAGAAATCCTCAACTCTGATGGGGCAAATCCAAACGTTTATGTTCTTTCATCCGGGCGATGGAGTGTCAACCAAGGTGTTTCCTTAGACTTTACAATCTTACTACGTAAACATTATTTAATTTGGTTTTCCTTCATATATATATATATATATATATGTATGTATATATGAAATGAGAAGTATACTTTTTACTTTACTGCAGAGGCTCAACAAACCAAAAGGAAACCGACCATTGATCAAGAATTCGAGCAGTACTTTTCGATGCTTATGCTATAGAGGAGGGAGTATACTTTTTACTTTACTGCAGAGGCTCAACAAACCAAAAGGAAACCGACCATTGATCAAGAATTCGAGCAGTACTTTTCGATGCTTATGCTATAGAGGAGGGAGTACTTAAATCCAAACATGTATGTTCATACATTGTGTATGTGACTTGACAATGAAGTCAAAATGTAAAAAATAGCTTCTTTTTGGGATTGTCTTGAGGTAACTCTAACTCTGTCGTTTCCCTTTCTATCTTCAAGTCAACTTAAGTTTGATTGTATATATATTTGATAGTGTAATAAAAATGTGGTATTATGCAGCTAATTTTGTTGCTCTTATTTCATAATTCTTCCATGCAATTTGTCTTTTACATGTTAATCGTTCTATTGTTTGTACTGGTTGTTCCGAAATATTGAGTGTCATTGTGACTATAGGTTCATTCCTATATTAAGGGATAGGCATAAATAATAATGGAAGGTTGCGGGCGGGTTGGGTTGTGGGTAGACTTGTCCATTAGACAGGTCAAGCTGGTCATAGATCAGGTAATTTGGGTTGAGTCAATTCACATTTTAAAATTTATGGTTGTTTTGTGTTCGGATCATTTTAGAGATTAAGTCAATTCTTGGTTTAGATCATTTCAAATTTGGATTTCTTTTATCCGGCCCAATTTAATTCGGATTCTAGTCTTTTTGAATTATTTTGTTCGAGATCATTTTGAGTTGCAGTAATTTTTATCTTCATCTTGATTGAGTTTGAGTTGTTGACTTTTATGATCAAATTGAGTTAAATAAAGTTTAGAAACGAATTAATCAAATTAGGTTCTCATATTCACTAAAAGTTGACACGTAAGGATTAATTTAATATTATTTTTTAAAAGTATTTTTGATGCAAAAAACATTTTTGAGCAAAAGTTAAAATTTTTAATTTCTATTTTTTGATCAAAAAATACTTTTGTAAAGCGTTTTTTTTTGTCCTAAAAATATTTTTAATAATCTTAAAAGTATCATATTTAGTAATAGGTATAATGACAAAATTAATTCTTAACGTTTTGGTGTTTGGTCGTTTTGGTTTTTATAGTTTTTTTTATTCACTTTCATACATAAATTTTTTTATGGGTCAAATTGATCATTTTTTAACGGTCTTGTTGACATGGTCATTAAGGGACTAACGGTGTTGATGTGGTAGATTTTTTTTTCACGTGGGCACTTCCACGTATGTAGTTGCTGACGTGGCATTATATTGTCTTAGATCAGCAAATGATTTTAAAATTATTAAAATTATTTTAAAATAAATTTACAATTATTTTTTAAAATATAAAAATATTAAAAAAATCATCATCCTTAAATTTTTTGTGGGTTCTTTTTTCAGTTCCCCTTCCCTTATTTCCCTTCCCTTTTTCTTATTTTGCCTTCATTTCTATTGAATAAATGCATGGATGCATGGGACATTAGTGTATTATGCATGGATGCATGGGACACTAGTGTATTAGTTGTTATTTTATTATGTTAAAGTCAACTAAAGTGAACCAACTTTGGATTATATTATTAAGGATCAGCTCTTAATTTGCAGGTAAGAGTTGGTGACAAAATCGAGACCATTCGATTCTTCCATTTTTACAAACATGGAGTTGATCATGTGTTTGTTGATCATCCAATATTCCTCAAGAAGGTTTGGAGCAAAATTGGATAAAAAATTAGATGGATTTAGTATTTTCTCGAGAAATAAACAGAGTATTTTTTCGAGAAACAAACAGAAAACTTCAGTAAAATGAGTTTCGAGATAAGTGAAATAGTTGAAAGAGTTTTTGGTAAATTAAGTGGCAGGGAACCTCCACTGTTTCCTCATTCAAACGATGTTGTTCTTCAACCTGAAAAAGCAGTCAGAGATGAGAAAAAGAAAGGGAAAGAAAAAGAGTATGAAAATGAAAAGGAGAACTCTAAATCCAAATCAAAGAAACGAAATAGTAACCATTGTTGCAAAACCTAATGTGGTACTCTTTAGACTGGGAAGAAAAAGACAATAAAATTTTTTTCCTTCAATTTCTAAAGAATTTGAATGGAGAAGAAAAAAATGGAGGAGAAAATTTAGTATTTAAGGTTCTTAAGGGGAATTGTTAATTTTTTTTTACTTTTGTTGCAGGTGTCTGTTAGTTTAGTTAGGATATTTTGTTTTTTGTTTTTTAATTTTATTTATGTTTTTCAGTTTAAATTTTTTTGCTGATGTGGTATATTTTTGTCTTATATGTCACGTTAACAATTGCATACGTGGAAGTGTCAACGTGAAAAAAAAATTATCATGTCAGTGCCGTTAGTCTCTTAACGGCCACATCAATATGACTGTTAAAAAATGATCAAATTGACCAAAAAAAAAAAATGTTATGCATGGAAGTGAGCCAAAAAAACCATAAGGATCAAAGTGATCAAACACTTAAACATATTAGAGGTTAATTTTATCATTATGCCTTAGTAATATTTTTACCTCAAGAATATTTTTTTTGTCTAAATAATATTTTTGAAAAATAATGCTAAACTGACCCTAAGACTAATTTTGTGGTAGAATTATGAAAGTAGGTAACTTTTGGTATTGCTTTAGGTATCCTAATAATAAAAAATATCATAACGTAGAAGTACTTAGGCATAAATGTGTTTTATTATATTATCTGGTTTATTTAGTTGGTTGATTGAATATAAAAATTATTTAAAAATATATTTTATTAATGAAAAAAATATTAAATGTTGAGAATGGAAATTGATTATAAAATATTAGGAACTATTTAATATTATACAAAATGTAGCTTTATTTTTCAACTAATTAATAATAAAAACTCATTTATAATAATTAATTAATTAAAAATTAAATTAGTGTAATCAACAAAATATAATATAATAGACAAGTTAAGATTTCTCAAATGGTGAAGAAGAAGAAATAAAGCCCACTCATAAGTAAATAAAATTTAAACGTTATTTGATAGGAAGTATTAAAAAAAATGAAAAGTTTGACTTATTGGTATTATTATTATTATTATTGTTTTTGTCTCGATTCATTGAATATGAATTAGGGTAAATTCGACATAATTTTCGTATTATTAAAATGATATAAAATTATTAAAAAATAATATATATTAAAAAAATATTGAAATTAATTATTTTTATATTACTAAATATTAGTACTATTGTTAATATCATATTATCAATTCAAGAAAAAATATCAAATTCAAGTACCAATATTAATAATAGTATTTGAACTTGACACTTTTTCTTAATTTAGTATCTAAATTTTTTTATCTAATTTAGTTCTCAAACTTGACATTTTTTTAATTTGGTACCTAAACTTGACATTTTTTTAAGTTGATACTTAAAATTTTTGGTGTCCAATTTAGTACCCGAACTTAATTTTTTTTTTTTTTTTTAATTTGGGACATAATCTTTTTTTAATATTAATTTGTTAAGCATAACTCAATATCTATTTTTAACATGATGAATTTTCTCTAAAACTGACAATATTTTTATAGCATAACAAAAAAAATTTCAACACTTTTATTGTCTTGCGTAATTTTTGTAATATTATAGCATAACAAAAAAATTTCAACACTGTTATTATCTTGCGTAATTTTTGTAATATTTAATAAATTTAGGTATCAAATTGAATATAAAAAAAAGCTTAGGTACCAAATTAGGAATAAAATGTCAAGTTTAGGTATAAAATTGGGTCCAAAAAAATTTAGGTACCAAATTAGGAATAATCGTCAAGTTTAAGTACCAAATTTGATAAAAAAATTTTAAATATCAAATTAAAAAAAAGTGTCAAGTTTAGATGCCAAATATTATATTAAGCTTAATATAAAATCACACGGATAACAAAACACTAATAGCCACCTTGTTGGAAAGCAAAAACCCATTACTCTTCAGCAAGACTTGTAATTCATCAACACAATCAATTGCAGAAGAGGCTATCATAAGCTGTACAAAATCTTATATCAATGCCCCCAAACACTGCAAGTTGTTAATTCATCGATTTTTTTGAAAAGGAAGTACTTCTCATAGTGATGATTTCTCCTGGTTTGGAACTGGGTTGTTATGTCTTAAATGTTTTGTTCAATTGAGGTATTAAAATCTTTAATAAACAAGACATTGTTGAATACTGAATAAAAAACATTGCTCAAAGAGCCAAAATAGGTGAAGCACTGTCTAGCATGAAGATTGTCTTTGCTTTAGATTTGAAGCCAAAACAAAAAACCATTTATGTGTAAATGAACTCTATGTAATTAAGATTCGATTCTAAAATTGATATGAAATATAAAATAGCAAAAAGATGAGAATTCTAATATTGCTAAATCTCATGAGGTGTGTATTAGGTCAAGAGTATTCTCTCTAAAGTTTTTCAGAAAAGCAAAGAATTGCTGTGATTGAGTAATTGGAGTGAGTGGTGGCGTGTGAGAGATGGAGAAGGAGAAAGAAGATGTTACTTTGTTAGGAGAAGAATTGATTCGCTTAATAATCAAAAGCTCTCTAGTAATCCTTGGGAAGAAACCGACTCTGATATGTTCAGTTTGGATGAAGAAATCATATAACTCATATATTTTCGAGTTCAGATGAAAAGTATTTGGAAAACAAGAAAAAAATTTGAAATCCAATTGGTGGGTCGGAATTTATTTTCAATTTGGTTCAAAGAAGAGGATGATCTAGAATTAATTATAGAAGGAAAGCCATGGCTCTTTTAGAAACAATTAATTATTTTTGATAGGTTACATGAACCTATTGAAAGGAGTAAAATTAGGTTGTTGTCTTCTCCCTTTTGAATTAAAGCAGGTTTGTGTCTGCTAGAATGTGATAAAAAATATATGATACATGCGGTTAGATATAATTTTGGAAGAGTTATCAGGTCTGAAATCAAAGGTGACTTTTGTCCAATTTAAAGTTATGATTAATGTCTAGTAGCCATTAAGGAGAGGGATCTTTATAGGAACAGGAGTTGATGAACAAAGGTGGCATCCTTTTAAATATGAGAATTTGCCTGTTTTTGTTTTGGTTGTGGTAAATTAGGGCATAGTTTGTCGAATTGTGTGGAAGTTCCGAAGATGGTTAGAGATTTACCAAAAGATGAGTTGCCTTACTCCTTAGCTCTTAAAGAAGAACTGTCTTTGGTATAGAAGATTTCTTTACAATTAGGATCAAAGGGAAAGAAACAAGCTATGATTTGAACGTATGAAGGAGAAATTGATTTGAATATTCATGTAAAGGACACTAATGAGATGTAACACCCTATACCTGGCCCGATTATCGAGCCCGAATACTAGGATGTCACACCATCGTCTCACATCATGCTTACCTCATTACAACGTTTTATTTCACATACAAATTTTTCTTTTAAGGGAAAAACCGAAAAAGTGAATGTGAATCGTGCACCAAGTAAGGTCCCAAGAAAGGGAGGTGAATCAAATTAAACCGCTTAAAAATCAAGTCTTTCCTAGCCAGAGCCAATCCTAGACATGCACCTTCTCATTACCACACTTTTCACAGTTATCGAAAAAATCATTTTAATGTTATATAGTTCCACCTTACATTGATTTATCAACTATCAAATATTTATCATATAAAACAAACCTCAAAATGTCTAAAATATCATATTTTCAAGTCTATAATGACATGTAAATAGCAAAAGGAACATAACCAAAACTAATCTAAATCCACCATATTGCCTAACAAATTGCCTCAGGTTCCCAAATCATAAATAACTTATAAAACCTATTAATAAAAGTAAAAAAGGTCGACTTGGCTTGGATCACTATCAAGAACACACCACTCACACCGGCATTAAGTATATACAATGGTTAAAAAGGAGTGGATGAGCTTAACGAGCACAATGAGTGTCTAGAATAACCACTGCATAAACGATCATCATGCATCAACCCAACAATCAAACAACATGTTCATAACATCTTTCTTGTATTTATTTTCACATAGTTTTCATGTAACACCCAAAACTCGAAACTGTCATCGATCAAGATCTTGGTTTCTTTCTATTCAGTTATCATTGTCCATCTTTTAATATCACGTCATAAATCATCAATTAATTATAATCATAACTCAACAAGGGCAAAAAGGTCATTTTCATGGTTTTTTTGAAGACTTTTTCCGGTACTTGTTGGACAAGTATTGATAGTTATCAAGTTAGAAAACAGTTCATAAATGGTGCAAAGTTCTACTGATACTCAAGATGGTTCTACTGATACTTGAGACACAACTACCGAAACAAATCATGCTTCTATCGATACTAAAAACTCCAGAGAGTTAAAAAGTTCTATCCTACAACTTCTATCGATACAAGTTCACAGACTACCAAAACAAGTTCACAGACTACCGATACTTCTATAAGTAGAACTTCCGATACTTATCTTGCATCTACCGAAACAACATAAGTTAGTAACCTACATCTCACTTTCTCTGTACTTCTACCGATACAAGCAAGAATACTACCGAAACAAGTATGCAGATGTCAAATATATACATAAATTTCCAAGTTTTCACAATAGCCCACAACATTTACCAATTTCTCAAAATCATACCTATATAAACATTTCATATTGGTATTTAATGCTTCACATAAGAACAAAGAATATCTATCAAAACATTCATCAAAATGTTACCATGCTATTTAACCATTACATAAAAACAACTAAACTAATGCGATCCTAATACATCACATTACTTAAAGTCTATAATTCACATTGAACAAGCATAAAGTATTTCATTAAGATCCTATCAAGGAATCCAACAATTCCAAATAAGTAATATAAAGGACAACACCATCCTAGTACATGCCATATAACCAAGTGATTTAATTTATCGAACAAGCTTCTGAGATAATGTGATTTCTTTGAGACGATCCGATCTTCAAGCAGTAAAATAGAATCTACAAAACAACAACAATTTCACAGGTAAGCTTTTCATAGCGTAACAAGTTCATAGAGTTAAATAGGTATACCAAACTTCAAAGTTGTATAATCAAAAATTTAACCAAGAGGAGTAAGCTATATTCATCCGAGGTTGGTTTCAATTCGCATTTGGTAACTCACGATGACACGGAGTCATCGGACCTTTAATCCGTAATAGGATTTATTTCTCATTTAATACTCACGATGACACATAGTCATCAGACCTCATAATCCGAAAAGGATTCATATACTCACGATGACACATAATCATCGGACCTCATAATCCGTAAAGGATTCATATACTCATGATAACACATAGTCATCGGACCCCATTATCTGTAAATGATTCATATACTCACGATGACACATAGTCATCGGACCTCATAATCCGTAAAGGATTCATATACTCACAATGACACATAGTCATCGGACCTTTTGCATTTACGGCTCAAAGCCCGTTATCTTTTCCTTTCATTTGTTCCCTTTTTCCTCACTTTCGTTCATCATTCCAAATTTACAACAATTGTATACAAGTACAAAATATGCAATTTAAATTGAAATTTAACAATATGAACTTACCGGGTTGATTTGTAGTATTGGCTCAAGTACAGGGACTATTCGTCAGTGAGTCATCCAAGACTAGCTCCCGATTCTATATAACCCTTAATGACATGTCCTTTATGTCCCAATTGTTTACGAGGTTCATATGTGTCATATACTATGTTCATTGCAATTAACTTTCATCATGTTATACCATTTTGAGCAAACATCCATATAATCCTTATTTACCAAACATATTATCGAATTAACAAACAATGTCATTTAGTTCGATTTACTATTTATCATATATCAATCAAATTAATTCATTCTTAACATGAATAATAACTAAGACAACACTTAATCATTTAAGCATTTCGTTGTCACCTGGTTTCAACTATATCATTTTGTTACTTTCAATTATGCTCCTCAATACCATTTCATTTCAATTTAATTTCATTCCTCAATTTAATATTTTTACTAAGCAAACAAATCTAAATACAACATAGTTAAATCATTTTAATAATTTACAAACAAAAATTAAATCAAATATTTACTGTACGAACTTACCATACGAAATTACAGTTAAAGTGAACTTCAGGGGCAAAACCATAATTTTTCCTTTTCCACGATCGGAACACGATTTTGATCTATTACAATAATTTCATTCCATTATTTAAATCAACATGAAATTTTAATCATTTGATGTAATTAAGTATTTTTGGTATTTTTGCAAAATTACCCTTAACTTTTCACTTTTATTCAATTTAGTCCTTTAGCTCATACTTGCAAATTAACCATTTTATTTTTAAATTTCAAGCTTTACGAATGCTTATAAGCATGTCTACAGCGCAATTTTTTGCAACATTTCACCTCAAGTCCTTACAAATTTATTCCTTTAACATTTTAGTCCTTTAACATTAAAATCATCAAACACCACTTTACAAAATAATCAAATCCAACAACCAAGCTTAATAAACTTCAATAAATTTTCAAGAAACAACACATTCATCAATAGTAAAATTTATAACCTTTAACAGATGCACAAATTAGTCTTCAGGTTAGCTAGATTAAGCTAATATGAACTAAAAAATATAAAAATTACTAAAAACGAGCAAAATTTACATACCAAACCCATGAACTAAAGTTGGTCGAAGCTCCCTCCCATGGTGTTTAGGGTTTCGATTCTATTTTGGAGAAGAAGAAGATGAAAAAAAACTTGTTTCTTTCTTAATTTGGTTTTAAAACCATTTATTTAGCAATTTACTATTTTACCATTAATTAATTTTCATGAAATTAGTCATTTAAAATGCCAAAACCGTCCATATACATATTAGGTGGTTTAATTACTATTTAGGTGCTTCAAATAAACCTCCAATTGACACTTAATACTTTTAATTCAACTTTTGCACCTTTTACGATTTAATCCTTTTCATTTAATTGACTATCTAAACGATTAAATTTCATAACCAAATTTTAATACAATACTAATGACCTCATAAATATTAATAATTAATATTTACGACCTGACATATCGAAGTCGTGACTTCTAAATCACCATTTTTGATCATATAAAAAATAGACTAATTAGTAAATCCTCATTTAATTAGGATTTAATAGCAATTTACCAAAATCTAAAGAATTCCACTTCATTTCTATTATTAAGCCATTTAAGGAGGGTCTAATTACACAATTGGTCCTTCAATTATTCTAAATTCCAACTAAATAAACTTTATTTCAATTTAACCTTAAACTACTTAAGACTAAAGAAATAAATATTCCAAAAGTTAGTGGAAGGTAATCATATCCTCCACCGCTTGGACTTTTTGAGTGTGATGTAATTACCACTTTGGTCCCTTTTATTTTTAATCAATAGCAATTAACTTTTACTCCTTTTACAATTTACTCCTTTTTCCTTAATTAAGCAATTAATAATCAAAATTACTCAACCAAACTTCAATTCACATATAATAAGACTCTATAAATATTTAATAAAAATATTTACGGCCCTTAATTTCAGAAACGAGATCCCAATACCTCATTTTCTAAAACCAATTCACTTTTGAACCAAACCACTTACTAACTTTTACTTCAATAATTAAAATTCGTCAAGTCAAAATTCCATATAAAATTATTATTGACTTATTTATTTAAACACTCATTATAAAAATTTTCTCGTCGGGTTTTGTGGTTCCCAAAACCACTATTTCTGACACCACTGAAAATTGGGCTGTTACATTTCAGCATACTACATACAAGCATATTCAGTCATATACACATATAATCACAATCAAACACAAATTATGATAATTTGACTGTTGAGACTATAAAACATATAGTGAGCTCTATCATCACACATTGGATACACGGATCTCTAACACACCAAAACTAGATTCATAGAGTGGAAACATATCCTATAAGTGAAGCATATAGCTAACACTCTCCAACACACTAAACATATCCTGTTGAATGGATCATAGCTCACATTCCCTTATCTCTCCAACATGACCCTGGCCTCAGCACCCCACATATAACACAAAGGTGAGTACTCATAATTCTATGGCATGGCAACTATATCTAAAGTTCTCATAAGATCACAATGCCAAAATATCCACATAATTATTACATATTCTTATCATATATTCACTGCATATTTATTTTAGTATCACAATATAATCAATCACATGGCATGAAGAACATACCCATATATTCACTTTTACAATAGTCATAATAAGCTTATAACATATTTTCGAAACCATCTTTTTTGGAAAACGACGTTTTTCAAAAATTATCTTAATGTTGGAAAATAGGAGTCGCCGCCAATCCTTTATTCGGTGTGATTGGATCACCTCAAAACGTTTAAAATTCGTTTTGAAAAATATTTCGATCTTCGTAATCCAAAAAACGAGTTCGGGAGTCGATTACGCGTGAGGAAGGGTTAGCACCCTCATACGCCCAAAATTGGTACCACATTGATTACCTTAGGGTCTTATTTGTAAAATTTTGAAAACTCGAATAAAGTTTAAAATACGGTCCTTGAATGCATGAGTTACGTTTATAAGAAGTCGATTTTGTTTGGAAGTCTCACTATTTCAAAGTGATTAAGGAAGAAAGTTGCGTTTAGTGAGTTAGGACACAACATTTCGAGATCCAGAAATAACAAGCTTTCTTTTGTTGTAAAATTTTTTTAGCACTTTTGAAAAATATTTTCGATTATCTCGAAAAAAAGTCGCACCTAGTAAGTTTAGGTACAGATTTTCAGAACTCGAAATAAAGGAATATCGCCTCGATTTTAAAGTTTTGATGAAAATAATTTTGAAAACAAATATGTGAGTTTGATATGAATGAGCAGTTGATATTGGATATTAATTAACACGAAGTAAGATAATTAAGCAGATAAATGGTAAGAAAAAATAAAAAATACAAAATACGAATGCATAACAATATAAATATTGATGAGGAAGAAAAAATGATGCAATTGGAGTTAAAAATGAAAATTTTTGGATACCCGAGGGCAAAATGGTAATTTTGGACTCATGGGGGCAAAATGAGAATTTTGAGAAAGTTCGAGGTTAAAAATGAGATTTTTATACACCCGAGGGTAAAACGGTAGCTTTATAAAAATCGAGATGAAAAACGAAATTTTTGGACATCTGAGGGTAAAATGGTAATCTTTAGGAAAATCGAGATCAAAAATGGATTTTTTGGAAGTTCGAGGGTAAAATAGTAATTTTTAGAAGTTTTGGGGTTAAAATTAGAATTTTTGGAAGTTCGAGGGTAAAATGGTATTTTTTGAAGTTTCGAGGTTAAAATTTGAATTTTTGGAAGTTCGAGGGTAAAAATGTAATTTTTGGACAGTTTAGGGACCTCTAAGGTAATAAAGCCAAAAAATAAGTGACACGTGGCAGCCTCTCAGGTGTTCAGAAGTCAAAGGACTAATTTAAAATCAAGAAAATTTTTTGTGTCAATTTTGTAATTAAATAGAACTTGATTTAAGGATAAATTGAAACAAATCAAAAGTAAAAGGGACGATTTGCATAAATAAGCCAAAATCATGACACGTGGCAGCTCCTGGTGCTTTCAAAAGGTCAAAGGATTAAATTGAAAAGCATTGAAAATTATTGGGCCAATTTAAAATTAATTAAAAGTATGAAAAGGACTAAATTGTAAAAATTAGAAAAAGCGGAAGGACCAAATGCACAAATAACCCCTTTCTTAAAAACACTCGGATCTTAGGTCGGGTCGAGTCAAATTTCGGGTCGAACATGGGTAATAGCTCAAAACGGCACCGTTTTGAGGGTCTATAAATAACCCCTTTTAGTAAAAAAAATCATTTTTCCTTAGCTTTTAAAAAAAAAAAACAACTTCCTTCCCTTTTGTTCTCTCACACCGGCTGAACCTAGCCCCTCCGTCCACAGTCGTGCGTCATCACGCCTCGTCACCGCCGCACTTCATCGATCGCTTCGGTCGCGCGCATGCCACGGCTGATTGTCGCGCACCGTCGCTGTCCGTCCACGCGCCGTCCAGGTAAGCTGATCGTCTCCTTTCCCTCATTTTTTCTTTTTATTTTGTTAAAACCAGATCTGGTTCTAAACCAGATCTAAAAAAGTTTAAAACCTTTTTTTTCTTTTTAAAAACCGTTCTTAAGTTTCCATTGTTTTTTATTTAAAAACTTTATTTTTATCTTTGTTTGTTTAAAACTGTTACATCCTCTCAGTTTTCCTTTTTTAAAAAGTCTGTTTTTAATCCCTTATGTTCCTCTTTGTTTTGCAGATTTCTCCTTGATCACGGCAGAAAAGGAACTCGGAGATGAACCCGATGCGAACTCCGACAACGACGGCACCAGTAGGAGGGAGTAACCCTGAACGCCCTTTCAATTTCCTTTTTTTATTTAATAATATTACCAAAAATTATTATTATTATTTAAAAAAATTATTATTATTATTAATATATTCATTGTTAATTAATATTCATTCAATGCATTTGAAAATAGCCGAGTATAATAATAAATGGTAACAGTCAAGTATTTAATGCATTTTAAAGTATATTGCAGGTATGAAGAGTTTAAAAACCTAGTCATAAATAATAATAAATGTATGTGTTTGGAATACCTGGATGACTTTAATAGCTGTGTCTTTGAATCGGGCCTGAATTTATTTTCGTTGCTTTTGTGTGGCTATTCGAATATCTGCTTTGTGTTAACTGATTCTACTTTGATCTGTAAATGCTTCAAAAGCCTATTTACTTGTATTGCTTTTTAAATGTTCAAAAGAAAAGAAAAAAAGTTTGTAACCAAGGGTTCCTCCCCTATTACAAGATTTTGATCTCGACTTTATAGCCACATTTACCATAATTCTAATTTGTTTCTTCTCACTAAATGCTTGTCCATTCCTTTGTAGGTTCAGCTTTGCAGTGGTGGCTGGTGCAGAGTCGGTGGCAGAGTAAGTTGAAGCTGGAGGTGGCAACTTGGGTCTGGTTAATGCTGACGTGGCGTGTCCTGATAGGTTGAAATGAAGGCAGCAACAGTAGTAGCAGATTTGGGTCTTCTGTTTGGGTTGAATTGTAATGGGTCATTGTTTGGGTCGATTGAAATTTGGGCCCAATTTGGGTTTGTTAGGATAGGGCCCAATTTGGGCTTTGTAAGATGGACATTGTAATTAATTTGGGCCCTTCAAATTGTATTTGGATTTTTTAATTAATTTTAATTTACAATGAATTTAAATTTAAAGTAAATTTAAATTCAAAAATGAATTTAAACTTAGAACAAATTCAAACTTAAAGTAATTAAAATTAAAAAATTGGACTTAGTGTTGGGCCCGGTCAAAATTGGGCTTCAACACATATATCACAACATCTTATGTTTCTTCACACCTTATTTCTTTTCTTTTCACAATTACACAAGCATATGTTTCTCATATTAAGCATAAATATAAGAATACTTGCACTTAGAATTTAGAGTAGTGGTTTGGGCTATCTCTAAATTCCCAAATACATAATGAATCATCAGCGATTCCAAAACACTCATCAAATATATGCTTTCTTTAAAAACCCGAAAGCTTAGATAAGCTTTCATTTGCCTTTATCTTTACTTGTTGAAGGTCCTACTGATTCCGATGCTTCAACCACATAAATCACACAAATATACAAGAAAAAATCTGTCATCCACACATCTCATACAGTCATAAACAATAGCCTAAGCTATGTTCTCTTAAACTGAAACTTTAAACCTGGTAAACTTTAAACTCTAATCTCTCGGTCTACACTTAATCTTTTTACATGAAACAAATTTCGTTCATCTACATATTTACCCACAAATGATTTCCAACCTTTAAACCACACAAAACTACACAGTTTTAAAATGTCAAATATTTTCAACATACAATGGCTATAATGACGAAAATTGATTAAAACTCGAGAAATACTTAACAAAACTTTAAAGTAACTTTAGAAACCTTCTAATAATGTTAAAGCAAGTTCGAAAACACTTTAATATCAAGTTTTTATACATAAACCCAAATTTCACCATTAAAAATCCTATTTTCGACTTTTATTCAAAACTTGCGTTTTAATTACTAAAAGCTTAGTTTAAAGGACTAGATATAATTTAAAACTCATAGGAAAACGATTGGTTAACTTTGCTTGAAGAAAAACGAGCTTTTACATGAATCCGAAAAAAACCCACATTTGGAGAAGATGATCAAAAAGATGAGGGTGATGAAAGTTTTTGGGTGTTTCTCTTGGTTTTTATAGGTAACAAAAGTTTTAGGGTTATTAAAATTTAAAGGAAATTAGGAATTGATGTTTAAAAGAAATTGGAAGAGATTGGGAGAGCAAAGGATGACACAAATTATGAGGAGGAGAAGTTAACGTTAAATTGAATTAAAAAAGGGGTTTTTAAGTTGATTTTGGACATTTGGTCAAATTGCTTCATAAAAACTTTTAATTTTGATTCGCTTACAAATTAATCTTATTTTCAAAATTAAAGCTATTCAAAACTCATTTTCAGAATTTTCTTTAATTTTCTAATAGTCATTATCGAAAATATTATTAGTTACCAAACTTATGAAATTCTGAACACATATTGGCTAAAATTCTTAAAATACCCTCAAAACTTCTAGGTACAATTTTGGGGTGTGACAATTCTCTCTCTTTAAATAAAATTTCATCCTCGAAATTCCCTACCAACACGTCACTTGCTTTCTCACAAAATACGTTACTTTTATCTTTAAAGTAATCGTCACACTTTCGCTGCGCAATCTGATTCCTATTTTCTTGAAACTTTCTATGACTTTTCTTTAAAGATAATATTCACTAGCACGGACTGTACTATGGTAACTTCTCTAACAATTTCCTCTAGTTCCGACGACATTCTCGTCTAAATAACTCATAACCTTTTTTCCTAATTTAATAGTCTTTATCAGAATTCTCCACTTATTGGCAAAATCACTTAGCACATTTGAATATGTTTGCATACATTACATAATCATATACTAATATATATACACATATACATAATTATTTAGTAACCTTTGCCACGTCAAATTTTAGCATACATTAATATCCCATATATATATATATTATATAGAACTAGACCGATAAGTATATATATATTAAGACACACACATATAACATAATATATGTATAACAATCCATGCATATATATTTATCAACCTTACTCATATATATTATATATAACACTAAAATCCATGCATATATATTATATAAAATAAAGCTCACACATATTTATTATCTATATAATAAAGTCACGCCAATATATAATATAACAACACAAGACTCACGCATATAATTATTATATATAACTAAACCATGCACACTTATTTATATTATATATTTACCCATTAATACAACTGCAACTACTCACACCTACTAATATTCACACACACACAAAACAATTAATACACCACCTTTATCACGTCAACTTCAGCAAACACTCTCAACTATGCATATCTAAAAATTCAAGCAAGACTTTAACAATTTGCACAAGGAAATAAAAACAAAAATTTGCATACCACAAAGGGGTTCATAGGCCTTATTTTGACATTTCAGTTCTTACAATTCATGCAAAAATACAGTATACAAGTGCACTCACAATAGCACGTCTTGGAGACATATTAAATATAATTTAATTCATACACAAACAACAAAGGTGTGAGTGGCGGGAGAAATGATCCAAGCCACTTTCCTACAAACAACTTTACGATTAAAGGCAATGTGTTCCCATTCCTACCCCACATGCAGTTCAATCAAACTTATAACAATAATTCAAACAAGAAATATCTCATGCAATTCAAGAAATTAGAATAATTTAATCACTTGGGTTTTCAAAACCCCATAACACACAATAATCACCTAGGTCTGAATGTTATTGAACCTAAGCTCTGATACCACCAAATGTAACATCCTAAATCCGACTTGATTACTGAGCTCTAATATTAGGATGCCACACCATTGTCTCACATCATGCTTATTTCATTACAACATTTTATTTCACATGCTTTTTTCTTTTAAGGGAAAAATAAAAAAAGTGAATGTGAATTGTGCACTAGGTAGGATCCAAAGAAAGGGAGGTGAGTCAAATTCGGTAGTTTAAAAACCAAGTTTTTCCTAGCCTGAGCCAATCCTAGACATGTACCTTCTCATTACCACACTTCTCACAGTTGTTGAAAAATAAATTTAATGTTATATAATTTCATCTTACATCGATTTATCAACTATCAAATATTTATCATATAAAACAAACCTCAAAATGTCTAATATATAATATTTTCAAGTCTATAATGGCATGCAAATAGCTAAAGGAACATAACAAAAACCAATATAAATCCACCATATTGCCTAACACATTGCCTTAGGTTCTTAAAACATAAATAACTTATAAAACTACTAATAAAATTAAAAAAGTATCTGCAATGGTTAAAAAGGAGTGGGTGAGCTTAACGAGATCAATGAGTGCCTAGAATAACCACTACATAAACGATCATCATGCATCAACCCAACAATCAAACATGTTCCTAACATCTTTCTTGTATTTATTTTCACATAGTTTTCAGCATATGACATACAAGCATTCAGTCATATACACATACAATCACAATCAAATACAGTTTATAATAATTTGGCTGTTGAGACTATGAAACATATAGTAACCTCTATCATCACACATTGGATATGCAGATCTCCAACACACCAACACTAGACTCATAGAGTGGAAACATATCTTATAAGTGAAGCATATAGCTAACACTCTCCAACACACCAAACATATCATGTTGAATGGAGTATAACTCATGTTCCCTTATCTCTCCAACATTCCTCTGGGCCTCAGCGCCCCACATATCACACAAAGGTGAGTACTCACAATCCTATGGCATTCCAACTATATCCGAAGGTTTCATAATATCACAGCCAAAATATCCTCATTATATTCACCGCATATTTACTTTATTATCATAATATAATCAGTCACATGGAATGAAGAACATACTCACATATTCACTTTCAAAACAATCATCATAAGCTTAGAACATATGTCACAAGATCTCATGTTTCTTCACATCTTAATTCTTTTCTTTTCACAATTACACAACCACATATTTCTCATATTAAGCATAGATATAAGAATACTTACACTCGAAATTTAAAGTAGGGTTTAGGCTATCTCTAAGTTCCCAAATACATAATGAATCATCTATGAGCAGCGATTCCAAAACACTCACCAAATATATGCTTTCTTTAAAAAACCCAAAGGCTTAGACAAGCTTTCATTTGCCCTTATATTTGCTTGTTGAAGGTCCTACTGATTCTAACGCTTCAACCACACATACCAAAAAAATATAGAAGTAAAAACTGATCATCCACACATCTCATACAGTCATAAACAATAGCCTAAGCTATGTTCTTTTAAAAGGAAACCTTAAACCTAGTAAACCTTAAACTCTAATATCTCGATCTAAACTTACTTTTGAATGAAACAAATTTTGTTCATCTACATATTTACCCATGATTGATTCTCAACCTTTAAATCACACAAAACTACAAGTTTTAAAATACTAAATATTTTCGACATACAATGGTTATAATTACGAAAATTCATTAAAACTCGAGAAATACTTAACGAAACTTCAAAGTAACTTTAGAAATCTTCTAATAATGTTAAAAAAAGTTAAAAAAAGGCTTTAATATCAAGTTTTTATACACAAATCCAAATTTCACCATTATACACTCTATTTTCGACTTTTATTCAAAACTTGCGTTTTAATGACTAAAAGCTTAGTTTAAAGGACTAGATATCATTTAAAACTCATATGAAAATGATTTGTTACCTTTGCTTGAAGAAAAATGAGCTTTGACACGAATCTGAAAAAACCCACATTTGGAGAAGATGATGAAAAAGATGAAGGTGATTAAGGTTTTTGGGTGCTTCTCTTGATTTTTATAGGTAACTAAAGTTTTATGGTTATTAGAATTCAAAAGAAATTAGGAGTTAATGTTTAAAAGAGATTGGAAGAGATTGGGAGAGCAAAGGATGGCACAAATTATAAAGATGAGAAGTTGACATTAAATTGAATTGAAAAAAGGGGGTTTTAAGTTGATTTTGGACATCTGGTCAAATTTCTTCGTAAAAACTCTTAATTTTGACTCTTTTACAAATCATTCCTATTTTCAAAATTAAAGTTATTTAAAACTCATTTTCAGAAAAAAAAAACTCATTTTTAGAAATTGATTTAATTTCCTAATAATCATTGTTGAAAATATTATCGGATACCAAACTTATGAAATTCTGAACACATATAGGCTAAAATTCCTAAAATACCCTTAAATCTCCTAGGTCCAATTTTAGGGTGTGACATGAGATGGTTGTGATTGATGATTGAATAGGCGAAATTTTTGATGAATAATATGAGTAGTGCGAGTGAGAAGGTGGTTCGCAGTGGGGGATTAACGCAAATTGATTTTGATTCAAACTCTCTTAGCTTGACGTGTGAATTTAGGGATGAGGCGGTTAAGGGAAGAAAATATGTTAGTTGACTCAAAATTGAATTTTAGTACTTTGGGGAAAAATTCTAAGGATGGGTGGCATGTAGAGATGGTCTTGTGGAAAAACTCTCTAATTTAAATCCCCTTGAATTGAGGCGTGAATTTAGGGATGATAAAATTAGGACTTTAAATAAAAATCAAATTCCACCTTTTGTGGAAGTGACTTGGACTGACATGGAGCATGGTGGCTTAAATGATGTTCATGGGCCCATAAAAAATTCCAAATTTGGCCTAGAATATTTTCTTAAAAAAGTCTAAAGAAGTTATCCATTGCAACAAAAGTGGTTGAAAGCGTTTGGCATGTAAGGTAAGGTCGGATGGCAATGAAAAGATAAAAGAGATTCGTAAAAGGAAAAGGGACAAGGATGATTATATAGGTGACCACAATGAAGACTTCTATCTCAAGAAAAAGGCAAGAATAGATGTTGATAGAATGATAGTTATAGAAGATTTATTTGGGATGGTGGAATTTTCCTCATAATCTATGTTTCCAACTAATTCATTATCAACGGCTATCAAGAGGCATGTTGATTGGGAGCAACGAAATCCTTAAGTTGAAATGTTTGTGGGCTGGGGAACCCATGGATAGTTAGACAACTTCAGCAGGTGTTGGGGTTGTACAAACCCCAGGTGGTCTTCTTAATGGAGACCAAGTTAAATACTTAATGTATGGAACAATTTCATAGAAGATGTAGTTTCGTGAACAACATTGACATTAGTGTCGATGGTAGTAAAGGAGGTTTAAGTCTAGCTTGGACAAATGAGGTACAGGTTAGACTATAAGTTTACTCAAAGACTCTTGTTGATGTACTGATTCAAAATTTTTGTGAGGAGGTTTACAGGATTTTATTGCTCCCCTTTCGCACATAATGAAAGTCTTTCTTGGGACGACCATCGATGATGCTTAGGGTTTCACAACTCAATTCCATGGATGGTGTGTGGTGACTTTAATGAAATCATGTATTCTTTTGAAATAGACGTGTTCTTGAGGAATGTGGGTTGATTTATATTAGATATTTTGGGCAATGGTTCACATGGGAAAGGGGCAACTTTCCATCAACAAATATTCAAGAACGTCTCGATAGAAGTGTGGTAAACGAACAATGGATGAGTCTCTTCCCTACGACATCTGTCAGACACTTACCTCATTCTCTATCTGATCATTGCCCCTATTGATCCAGTTGAATAATGGCGAAAATAGAAGAGGTCATTAGGATTTCAAGTTTAAAGCATGGTAGTGTATGCAGGACACGTTTGAAGAAGAGGTCAAAAAGCTCTGGGATGAAAGTCGAGGGAATATTTTTGTAAAATTGGAAAGGGTGCGTAATGGTCTTAAAATATGGGCAAAACACATTAGAGACGATCGAAGGGGGCTAAAGGAGGCATTGACAGTAAAGTTAGAATCATTTATGGAGGCTAATCATGATGAAGACACTTTAATAGAGTTGATTGATACAAAACTCTAACTAAACTAGGAAATTGATAAGGAAGAAGCTTTTTGGGAATAGAGGGTGAGGGTTAATTGGCTAAAAAATGGAGATAAAAATACTAGCTTTTCCATAAATGTGCGTCTCAACGAAGAAGAGTTAATCTAATTACTAAACTTGAGCATGAAGATGGTAACTTTACTGAAGATCCACAAGAGATGGCATCGATTGCAAAGAGTTTTTTTGAAGATCTCTTTATTTCTAAGGTAGCTTTTACGAATATGAATCACATTCTTTCAGGTGTTAACAAGTGTGTCAAGAACGAAACAAATATTGAGCTAATAAAGGTGTTCACTAAAGAAGAAATAAAGTAAATCGTAAAAGATATGGGGTCTATTAAATCTCCAAGTTTTGATGGATTCTTCGCCCTTTTTTTCAATAGTGTTGGCATATTGTGGGTAAGGAAGTTAGTAGCTTTTGTTTGGATATTCTTAACAATGGTTCTAGTCTTGATCTTATAAATGTTATGAATATTGTTCTGATCCCAAAAGTTTCTAAACCCTTAAATATGTCAAAATTCCACCCTATTAGCATGTGCAATGTTATCTACAAACTGGTTGCCAAAGTGAATACAAATAAATTTAGAAAGATTCTAGATGAATGCATTGATAAATCCAAAAGTGCATTTATTCCGAGGAGGCTAATTTCTGATAATGTCTTACTTGCTTATGAGCTTTTTCATACCTTTGGGCAAAAAAGAGGAGCAAGGAAAGCGTTGATGGTATGAGTAAAGCCTATGATAAAGTAGAATGATATTTTTTTAAAAGTAATGACGCTAAGAATGGGCTTTGTAGATAGTTGGGTGGATCTAGTTATGAGATGTATAACTATAGTATCGTACTCATTAGTATTAATAGAAGGGTTAGACCTAGTTTCTGGCCCTCACGTGGACTTCGACAAGGCGACCCTCTAAGCTCATTCCTTTTCTTGATTTGTAGCAAAGGTCTATCTTTTCTTTTGCTGCTAGCAGCACAAGAAGGATCTTTTAAAGGGGTTAAAGCAAGTTGTATTGGGTGATCACGTCTGAAACGTCACAGCGATTGTGCAAGCGTACACACATCGATGCAAGTATAGTTGATAGACAATTCTATCGGATATCGATCCCATGAGGAAATGGGTTCTTGATGTTAATTGTTAGAGCAATTAATACTGAAACTAAGGTAATTGTGAGTAATGTTGTCAATGCAACTATGTTAGATCTGCTTACTAAAATAGTTATTAATGTCAATGCAATAAGAGTTAAATGTCAGGTGTTAAATGTCAATGTACTGAAAGTAAATCAAATGTGTTGAGTGTTAGGTGCTGAATATTTAAATGCATAAAATGTAAAAGTGATCAAATATAAAAGGTAGGAATGGTTCACTGATTCTGTTAAAGTGCAATGTTGGATGCGTAAACAAGGTAAATCATAGATGGATTATCGCATCAATAAAGTTCTTCTGATTTCTTACCAACAACAGCTCTCTGTTTAATCCAGACTTAAATGCTCATAATCACTCCACCTCTCGGTGTGAGCAATGTTGTGCATTCAAGAACAAGTGATTGGAATCCAATCTCAAGCAGCTCTCGCCTAACTTACTTATTAACCCAACTTGTCACCGCATCTCTCGATGTCGGTAGACTGCAATTTCACTCTCGTGCTTAAAGCGGTTAGATCCAAGAATAAACAAATAAGCAGCATAAAATAAGAATCAAAATGATCTAGCATTAAAGGACATTCACGTATTCATTTAATGTTATCAAAATCCATCATCGTTAAAGAAGAATTAAAGAGTACAATCGAAGCTTACTATCTTTAGACTACTAGAACTACTCCCTAATTGTTCCTCTTGCCTTGTATTAAGCACCTCTCGTCAGAAGTGGTTGCAGACTTGCTTCATTAGCTTCCCAATTTCTAGCTTGAATCTCCAAAATCACGCAGAATTTGTAGAATTCAATCCCTTAATTCTTGATGATTTCTTCATTCTTTGTTCGTCTATTTATAGCCTTCAAAATGTTGCAAGTTTCAGCCTCTATTCTCAGATCCAGATATAGATTTTTGCAACTGTAAAAGTTGGTTAGAGTATAGCTGTGCAGTCACGCAGATCTAGTGTGTTCTTTAGAGATCTGCAGGTTGTCGCTGTATTGCTGGTCACAATCTGAAATTGTAATTATAGCGACACCTGTGATTTTTCTATGCTAGAGCTTCTAAATGTAAATTCAGGTTGAGTCTACTCATTTGAGGTTCAAATTCAATGAGGCGACATTTCTTGGTTGCAATCCCAAGATGATCTTGTGGCTGCATTCTGCCAATATTGATCTTCTGGGTTGAGCTCCTGTGCTGACAATTTTAAGATGCAATATATCGGCTGCTTGTGTCAACATTAGTACAAAAATAGAGAAAAATAACAATAATTTAAACTAACTAGCAATGAATTAGAAATTATAAAAATTGAGTATAAAATGCTTATGATGCATGCTAAATAAGAAATAAAAGAAACAATTAAAACATTAAATTAGGGAGAAAATATATGTTATTTGTAATACCATCACACCCCCATATTTAAGTTTTTACTTGTCCTCAAGTAAACAAAAAATTAGCAAAGTTACAAGCAGAAATGACCCCACAATCAATATTCTCACAACTTGAATTTTCTTGAATCCTAATGCACAAATTGTACTCATATGATAGAATAATGCGCTGACAATTTATAGGTATGAACAATTAAAACTGCAACTTCATTAATGCTAGTATTATGCCTTGAATCTTAATCTTCCTTAAACCAATACAGCATTCATAGCAAACATTTTTTTTTTCTTATTTTCTTTTCTCTTTTCTTATTTTCTTTCTTTTTCTCATTTTCCTTTTCTAAGTGATTGAGAGATGTCATTACATTACTCTACCTTTATTCCTAGGCAGTAATGATAGGGTGCAACAAACCCCAAGAGGCATGTAATTGCACTGACACACACTCTTGCAGCTACAGTCTTTAGCTAGATGAATTTTCTAAAGTCTGCAGCGGAGTGTTCTCCTTTGAAAAAGTCATAATGCACTCACATTGGAGCTTCTTTTATTAATATAATGTCATTGCAACTAGTCAGTTAGTTCCAGATTCAAACATCAACACTATCATTCATTACTGAAACAATTCCAATCATTCATTCAAAAATAGCAGACTCATCATTCATTCATATTCATCTAATGTACACATCAACATCCAAACAATTCAAGAATTACACATCAAAGTAAAAATTGTAGGCACATTTCAATTGAAATCTTGTAAATTCTCATTAACCAAAGAAACAAATAAAATTTAAATATGTGGGTGTAATTACATTTCCATTTCACATTATCTCCCTCCAAACTTAATGTCTGCATTGTACCCAATGCACTGACAATATTATACAAAAATAATGGAAATGCGACTACAATGCAACTAAGTTAACAAAATGAATGCAGTGACAAAATAAAAGGCATGGACACTAAAAATGCATAAAACTAACTAAAGAAATGTACCAACTTAGGCGTTAGCAGCCGATTCAGAAGCTACTATAGTTTTTTCCTTCTTCTTCTTTGGGTGCTCACCCTCGTCATGATGCTTCTTATTGTCCTTGCGCCTTTTTTGCTTTTTATCCTTCGAACAAACCAGTTCGATGGGTTGCTCCTTCTCGGTGGGTTGGGTGGTGGCCTCATCGATTGTCACTTCTGATGGGTGAATTTCTGCAAGTGGTGCCACATTAGCAAGAGGATTCAGTTCCTCTACCTCGCTGGTGACAACCTCGGCCTGACTCACAGCAGGTTGAGCCTCATCTAAGCTGGATACCCCCATGACATCTTCAACAATCATTATCGGGGCATTTGTTTCCTTCTCTTCCTACACCTCGATAGGTTCTCTCTTCATTTTCTTTTTCCTTCCTTTTTTCTTCCTGATCCTTCAACTGATCATCCCTCTGATCCGCATCCTTGTGCATACACTGCTAAGTCTCAATTGAGCCAATGTTAGTGCATTCTACCGCGTCGACATCCTCCTCCACAACAGCCTCTCGTTCAACCATATTTGTGCCCAGACTGTTGGAGAACTCATCCTCGAATAAGTAGGCGATATTGCGATAATGATCTTCATCAGCTTGCGAGTGCCCATCATCCTTCTCATAATCAAAATATGAATTTGAGTTAGGGCAGGGGCAGGTCTACCATCAGTGATAGGTTTCTCAGAAGACAAGTACTGCATCGGTCGATAGATGGATGGGAAGGTTGGGAAGTCTGGTAATGGAGTAGGGTTGATCTGGCTCAATACGACGACAATGGTCTCGTTCCAAACCTTTATATAAGCATAAAATTTGTGCAGCCTAATATCCATGTCATCCACTATGCTATTAGTGTGGATTGATCGCATGTCGATGCGGTCCAGGTGTACTTCCATTAAGGCCAACTTTTTCGCCATTTAGGACTCTATCATCACATCAGGTTGATCAATCTTTTTTTTATCCTTTCCTTTATCCCTTTTCTTGGAGACTTTCTTGGCCACTGGTGTATCTTGGCCATGTGTCATCCGCTCAACAGAGATATTGTTGATCGGACCTTTATTGTCTAAGACCTCCCCACCATCTTTGGGTATAATGTCCTTTTGTTTACAAAGTAGCATAATGAGAGAGGGAAAAAAAAGTATACCAGTTTGCTTGGCAGCTGCTTCTGTAATCTGGGCGTGTATGAGCTCACCGATGTCGATGTGTCGGCGTTGCAGGAGACACATACGGTCTAATGTTACCGTAATACTATGGGTTGAAGGCATGATCCGACTGTTGATAAAATGGAACTAGACTTTGCAAAAGGGTGTAAAGTACCTTCTGTGCATTGTGTAGTTATGGAAGCCAATACCAATCCAGGTGGCTTCATCGATGCATAAGTCTTTCATCATCTATGTCATACCATCATCGTCCAAACGATACATAAATGGTGCATGGTTGTTCACTTGCTTCGGAGTCCTTAACAGTACGTTTACCTGTGCAGCGCTCATGGAATGAGCCCCTACCATACAAAAACAAATTCTTGGTCTGAATACACCAAGTTGGCATAAAACTCCCTGACCAATGTAGGGGAGTAACCAGAAGGGTGCTTGTAAAAGAATTCCCACCCAAGGTGGCTTATGGTACGATGAACATTCTTTCTCAGAGCTTGGTGTGGAGAAAGTTGTAGGCCTTGTTCGGGATGCAGGTTGCATTTTAACATGGTATTTTGGTAGCGATCTTTGGCTGCAGTCATCAAAAATAAGTCTGGGCCTGTAGATGAGGGTGGTGGTGTGGGTAGAGCCACAGTAGAAATGGTTGGAGTGTTATTGGAAGGGTTTTAGAAGTGTTTCTCGAGGTACGGGTTTTTGCCATTGTTAAAGAAAAACAAAGTTAGAGAAGTTTACAGAAACGAGTTTTGTGAACAAAAAAGAAAGGTTGAAAGCAATGAAGAAAATGAGTTATAGTAACAATGGAGGATGTGAGGAGAAAAAGAAGCTGCAGGAGGAAGGTTTTATAACCTTAGCATGATGATTGGAAAATTTACGGGGAAACGTTGCGTCTGCAGCCATTAATTACCAGGCTGCAGATCGTACTATTTCGTTTAGATCCAACAGTTGGGAGAGAAAGAAATCAATCGGTGCGATTCTTACGTAAAAAGTAATACTGACTTATCGCAGAATACGCCAACAATACGTGCTTCGATGCTTTGAAAAAAATTTGATTTTTATTTCTGCAAGGAATTTGAAACAACAAAAGTAAAAGTGAAACAAATAAAAGTAAAAAAAAAAATGCGTTGACATTATTTAAATGTGACCAGATTGATGGCATCGTTTGGTTGTTTGACATTTGGGCTCACATAGTGTTTTAGGCATTGGTCATTCACTTTGAATTGTAGCCCATACTTTAGATTCTCAATTGTCACCACAACACTCTGGAATGCTTCGACAATTTTGAAAGGGCCTGACCATCTTGATCTAAATTTACTTGGATGCAATTTTAAACGTGAGTTAAATAAAAGCACTAACTGAACAGGGCTAAATTATCCACGCAAGATGATATTGTCATGCCATCTCTTTGTCTTTTCCTTGTATATTGTGGCATTTTCATAAGCATGTCAGCGTATTTCTTCCAGTTCAGTGATGTCCAACAATCTTTTTCTTCTGGTAGCATCATAATCCATACTTACCTATTTGATTGCCCACATGACTTTATGTTCAAGCTCAACTAGCAGGTGACAAGAATTACCAAATACTAACTGATATGGTGACATTCCTAGTGGGGTTTTATAACCAGTGTGAAGCGCCCACAATGCGTCATGTAGCCGCGAAGGCCAATGCTTCCTAGATGGATAACCACCTTCTTAAGTATGCTTTTGATTTTTCGATTGGATACCTTGGCTTGACCATTGGTTTGTGGGTGATACGTAGTAACCATACGATGCTTCACACCATATCTTTTTAATGCAGTCGCCACTTGGTTATTATAAAAATGAGTCCTTTAGTCAGTTATCAATGCTCTCGATGTTCCAAATCTTGTAAGGATGTATTTGTGAAAGAACATTAACACTGTTCGAGCGTCATCATTTGGTACCACAATTGTCTGGATCCACTTCGAGACACAGTCAACAGCCACTAAGATATACACATTTCCAAAAGAGCTTGCAAATGGTCCCATGAAGTCGATACCCCAAACGTCAAAGAGCTCTACCTCTATGATTGGTTGTTGGAGCATCTCACTGTGTCGAGATATTGAACCAGTACGTTGACAATGATCACATTATTGTGCGAAGTTGTGGGCATCTTGTAACAATGTGAGCTAATAAAATCCTGACCATAGGACTTTAGCAGCAGTCCTTGGTCCACCAAAATGTCCTCCATAAGGGACATCATGGCAATATCACAGGATTGAATTCATTACTTCTTCAGGTACATAGCGACGAATAATATTGTCGACGCATACCTTGAATAGGTATGGCTCATTCCAGTGATATTTTACAACATCGCGTATAAACCTGATCTTCTTGTGACCAGTGATACTCATTGGTAGCTTCTCACACGCAAGATAGTTGACAATATCGGCATACCAGGGCAATGCATCGACAAAGAATAATTGCTCGTCTAGAAATGCTTTGAAAATTTGGGACGTTTGCCTATCTTCACTTCCAACTTCCAGTCGAGACAAGTGGTCAGCTACTTGATTTTCAGATCCTTTCCTATCTTGATTTCAACATCAAATTCTTGAAGGAGTAGGATCCATCGTATCAGTCTAAGATTGGCATCTTTCTTTGTAAGAATATATTTCAATGAAGAGTGATATGTGTATATTGTAATCTTTACGTCGATAAGATATGAACGAAACTTGTTGAATGCAAAGACTACTGTTAGCAACTCCTTCTCATTGGTAGTGTAGTTAACCTACGCTTCAGTTAGAGTTTTACTAGCATAGTAAATAGAATGGAATACCTTCTCTTTTGGTTGGCCAAGTACAACTCCCACAGTAAAGTCACTTGCATCGCACATTAGTTCAAACGGTTGCATTTAGTCCTGTGCAACGATAATCGGGGTTTGTATCAGTTGCTTCTTTATTATTATAATGCATCCAGACAGTTGTCATCAAACGTAAATTTTTTATTTTGCTTTAGCAATTAGCATAATGGTTTAACTATCTTGGAAAAATCTCGAATGAATCTTCTATAAAAGCCAGTATGTCCAAGAAAGCATTGCTTTGACATTGGTGGGTGGTGGTAGTTTCTCGATGATTTCTACCTTTGCTTTATTAACCTCAATGCCTTGACAGGATATCCGATGCCCGAGGATAATGCCTTCAGTTACCATGAAGTGACATTTCTCCCAATTCAAAACTAAGTTTGTGTCCTCGCATCTCTTCAAAACTCTCGCTAGATTGTCAGCGTATTGGTCGAAATTTTGTCCATAGATAGAGAAATCATCCATGAATACTCTAAGGAATCCTCAATCATGTCTGAGAAAATTATCATCATACATCTCTAAAATGTTGTTGGTGCATTGCACAATCCAAATGGCATACGTTGAAAAGCAAAGGTTCCAAAAGGGAATGTGAAAGTTGTCTTTGCTTGATCCTTCGACCCAATGGAAATTTGGTTGTATCCAGAGTAGCCGTCTAAGAAGCAATAATAGGCTTTACCAGGTAGCCTATCTAGCATCTAGTCAATGAAAAGCAGTGGAAAATGGTCTTTTTTTGTGGCCGCATTTAGTCGACGGTAATCCATGCATACTCGCCAGCCAATCGCAATACGAGTAAGGATTAACTCATTCTTGTCATTTTTCACAACTATGAGACCACTCTTCTTAGGCACACATTCGACAGGGTTCACCCAATCACTATCGAAAATAGGGTATATAATGCTTGCATGTAACCATTTGATAGTTTCCCTTTTCACTACTTTTTTCACTTTTCATTAAGTCGTCTTTATTGCTCAATTGATTGCTTCTTTTCATCTTCTAGCCTGATCTTGTGCATGCAAAAAGAGGGACTGATGCCTTTGATATCAACAATACTCCAGCCTATGGCTCTTTTATGTTCTTTCAAAATGGCAATTAGTTTATCTTCCAGCGTTGCGTTGAGGGATACGTTGACAATAATAGGTAATGTCTCATTGTCACCAAGGAAGACATTTTAAATACACCGGCAATGGCTTCATCTCCAAGGTAGGAGCTTGCTCAATAGATGGTTTGAACATCAAGATTGTCTTATTAGACAAATCCAAAGACTCCAATTACCAATTTTATCTCAGCTCACAACTGTTAACCTCCTCTTTGTCGCTACAATCAGCTAGGATTTCCTCAGTAAATGTCACAGCATCTTCATCTGACGCTGCTAAACTTCTTGCATTGAATTCTTCCAAAATGATTTCATCCAGCACATCAATGTGGTGACATTACTCTTTACTTCTGGACGGAGATGCCTCAAATACACTAAAAGTCACATGCTCATCATTATGACACATGATAAGTTCTCCTTTGAATACGTCGATAAGTGTGCGTCTCGTTACTAAAAATGGTCGCCTCAAGATAATGGGCACCTCTTTATCTATTTCGCAGTCTAAGATAATGAAATCAGCAGGGGATACGAACTTATCAACTTGAACAAGGATATCTTTGATTTGGCCTTTAGGTTATGCTAAAGATCTGTTCGCCAGTTGTAATGTCATTGTAGTGGGCTTCATTGAATCTATTCCTAATTTCTTGAAAGTAGACAGAAGCATAAGGTTAATACTTGCTCTCAAATCACATAAAGCTTTACCTAGATAATGATTCCCAATAGAGAATGGGATTGTGAAGCTGCCAAGATCTTCCATCTTTGTTGGCAACTTGTTTGTAAGCACAGCGCTGCACCCCTTTATGAGCGCAATCATCTCAATTTCGAACAATTTCTTCTTCATTGAAAGTAGCTCTTTCATGAATTTCCTATAGCTGCGTATCTGCACAAGAGCATCTACAAGAGTTATATTAATATGAAATTATTTCAAAGTAGGAACAAACCTTTGATATTCTTTATCATGAATTTTCTCTTTAAATCTTTGCAGAAATGACAAAGATATTGTAACATTGGGTTGTTGTGAAAAAGTTGGTGGTGTCGACATTGGCAGTTGCATCGACAACTTATTTGGGCAAACTGCAGGTATCAATGGCACTATAGTTGGTTCCTCTTCATTTGATTTTGCTTGAATTTCTTCACTTGCATCCCCTTCCTGTTGTGGCTCAGATGTATCGATATGGTCTTGATTAGAACTACTTGGTTTAGTTGTCTGCTTTTCACTCCTTAGCGTGATTGCTTTGCAATGCTCCTTCCCCCTTTGCGTAAGATTCTTAGTATCACTGGGTAGAGTGCCCAGTGATCTTGTGTTGAGATTAGAAGCAACTGTCTTAGCTGGGCTTCCAATGCTCAGATAGAAGAAGAGTTTCCTTACACTATAGCTTCAATTCTCGTGATATGCTCGCGCATCAACGCCTCAAGAGCAGCCATAGAATCTGACTTAGGTTGAGAAAATTACTGTTGATGATGTTGTCCTTGCATATGTGGCAGCATAGATTGTTGTGGCTGTAATTGAGATTGTGGTTACATCTGACTTTGTGACTGCATTTGTTTAGATCGAGAATTTATTTACGAATTCTGATTATAATTCTATTATAGATTGTTATTGTAACTCCCTTGTCTATAACCCCCTTGATTTGACGAATTTCCATATCTGAATGTGAAAGCATTTTGATTCCCCTAAGGTTGTTGAGATTGATTATTGTATGAGTTACCAAATGAACCTCCTCTAATGTTGACGTCAAAAGCATTTTCTGCATGTTATGGGTAGTCCTCATAACTATGATTGTCGCTACAAATTTCACAAGAAAATATCAGTGCATCCAATTGTTATGCCACTTGAATAAGAGCAACATCATTTGTTCCCTTCATATTCTTTATGATATTGGCCAATGAGGATACCTATGCTGACAAAGCAGAAATAAAATCTAACTCAAGAACTCCAAGGTTAGTTTTTACTTGTGCAGAATGAGAGATCGAATATTGATAATCGTTTTGAGCAATTCTCTCTAAAATTCTTACGGCTTCATTATATGTACAATCCAACAAAGGACCATTAGCTGATGTGTCGAGAAGATTCCTTATCTAAGCATTTAAACCATTGTAGAAAATTTCTATTTGGGTCTCTTGTTGAATTTCACGCATTGGGCAACGTCGAAGCAATGTTTTATAATGCTCTCATGTTGTATGTAAATTCTCATCATCCAACTGATGATATACAGTAATAGCATTTCACAATCTTGCGTTCATTGTGGGGGGATTGAAAAGCAAAACAAACTGCGTTGCTAGCACATTCCAAGATGTGATTGATCCAACCGACAATCCTAAAAACCATGTTCTTGCTTTACCCTGCAACGAGTAAGGAAATGATTGCAATTTCAAGGCATCATCAAAGACACCATGTTGACTAAAGGATGAAAAAATAAACAAAAATGATTTTAAGTGTTCTCTTGCGTCTTCATGAGGAAAACCAGAATATTGCCCATTTGAATTTAACATCTGAAACATAACCAGTTTTATCTCGAAATTTCCAGCTTGGGTAGCTGGTCTCACAACCCCTGGTTGTAAATCATCAAGTATAGGCACAACAAAATCTCTTATTTTTCTATTTTGCACTTGTTCTTCTTGTGGATGTAGTGGTGGTATATCATTAACAATTTGTGGAAGCACTGGAGGAACTCCATCTTGTGGCAGCAATGGTGGTAAATCATTGTTGTTGTTATTACCAGTGATTTTCCTTTGTTCTTGCTTTCTCCTCCTAAGTGTTCTCTCAAGCTTCGAATCAAAGCTCACAATGTCCTTAGGATTTCTCCTTAAAGACATGCAACACTTACAAAACTGAAAAAGAAAACAATAGAAAAATAAACAGATTAGTAAAGATTAAAAAGTTAAGTAAGTAGAATTAATTGCAACTATAAAAGTAAACATCAACAAACACCAATTTCCCCGGCAATGGTACCAAAACTCGATCGCGTCTAAAACATCACAACGATTGTACAAGCATACACACGTTGATATAAGTATAGTTGATAGACAATTCTATCGGGTATCGATTCCACAAGGAAATGGGTTCTTGATGTTAATTGTCGGAGCAATTAATACTAAAACTAAGGAATTGTGAGTAATGTTGTCAACGCAACTATGTCAAATCTGCTCACTAAAATAGTTATTAATGTCAAAGCAATCAGAGTAAATGTCAGGTGTTAAATGTTTATGTACTGAAAGTAAATCAAATGTGTTGAGTGTTGGGTGCTGAATATTTAAATGCATGAAATGTAAAAGTGATCAATAATAAAGGGTAGAAATGGTTTACTGATTTTGCTAAAGTGAAACGCTGGATGCGTCGACAAGGTAAATCATAGATGGATTGTCGCAAGCAATAAAGTTCTTCTGAGTTCTTACCAACAACAGCTCTCTATTTAATCCAGACTTAAATACTCATAATCACTCCACCTCTCGATGTGAGCAATGTTGTGCATTCAAGAACAAGTGATTGGAGCCTAATCTCAAGCAACTCTCGCCTAACTTACTTGTTAACCCAACTTGTCATCGCATCTCCCGATGTTGGCAGACTATAATTTTACTCTCGTGCTTAAAGCGGTTATATCCAAAAATAAATAAATAAGTAGAATAAAATAAGAATCAAAATAATCTAACATTAAAAAACACTCTCGTAAATGTTATCAAATTTCATCATCATTAAAGATGAATTAAAGATTACAATCGAAACTTACTATCTCTAGACAATTAGGACTACTCCCTAATTGTTCCTCTTGCCTTGCATCAAGCACCTTTCATCAGAAGCGGCTGCAGACTTGCTTTATCAACTTCCCAATTTCTAACTTAAATCTCCAAAATCACACCGAATTTGTATAATTCAATCCCTTAATTCTTGATTATTTTTTTCATTCTTTGTTCGTCTATTTATAGCCTTCAAAATGTTGCAAGTTTCAGCCTTCATTCTCATCTAGATCTAGATTTTTACGGCTGTCAAAGTTGGTTAGAGTGCAGCTGTGCACTCACGCAGATCTAGTGCATTCTTCAGAGATCTGTAGGTTATCGCTGCATTGCTGGTCGCAATCTAAGATTGTAATTGTAGCAACACCTGTGATATTCCTGCGCTGGTGCTTCTAGATGTAAATTCAGCTTGAGTCTACTCATTTGATGTTCAAGTTCAATGTAGTGACATTTCTTGGTCGCAATCCCAAGTTGATCTTGTGGCTGCATTCAACCAATATTGATCTTCTGGACTGAACTCCTGTACTGATAATTCTAAGACGTAATATATCGACTGCTTGTGTCGACATTAGTACAAAAATATATAAAAATAACAAGAATTTAAACTAACTAGTAATGAAATAGAAATTATGAAAACTGATTATAAAATGCTTATGATGCATGCTAAATAAAATATAAAAGAGACAATTAAAACATTAAATTAGGGAAAAAATATATGTTATTTGTAATACCATCAGTGGGCCACTGATATCTCACTTTCTCTTTGCAGATGATTGCATTCTTTTTAGAGAAGCGTCTACAAGAGGGGTGATGGTTCTAATGAACATCTTGAAAGAATATGGAGAAAGCTCTAGACAATGTGTCAATTATGAAAAATCTATAGTTTTCTTTAGTGCAAACACTTTGGAGATAGTAAGAACTTAGATTTATAAATTTATAAGTGTTCGATATTCAAAAAATCTTAAGAAATATTTAGGTTTACCTAATATGGTGGGCAAAAAGAAAAAAGCTTCCTTTCAAGGCTTAAAGGATCGATTAAAGGCAAAAATAGATGGTTGGAGCACTAGATTCCTCTCATAAGGTAAGAAAGAAATATTCATTAAAGCGATTCTACAGGCTATTCCTACCTATACTATATTTTGCTTCCTACTTCCTAAATCTTTGTGCAACGAGATGGAAAGCATAATGGCCCATTTTGGTGGCAAAATAGCCATGGAAAGCGAAGAATTCATTGGTGCGAATGGAAGACATTATGTTTTTGCAAAGGATGGAGGAGGATTGGGATTTAGGAATATTGCAAAATTTAATATTACCCTTTTAGAAAATAAGGGTGGCAACTTGTTAATAGCCCGAATTCTCTTCTTACTCAAGTTTTAAAAGCTAAGTACTATACCTCCTGTGATTTTCTCAATTAAAATTTTAAAGTGGGAGCTTCATATACATGGCATAATATTTGGGCAACTAAAAAGGTTGTTCAAGATGGTTTGTGTTGGAGAGTTGGAAAAGGTGATCATATTTCTATCTATAATCACGCATCGAATCCCGGATCCCTTAATTATCGATTATCTAATCCAGTTAGTAATAGTATTTTGAATTTAGTTGCTGATATTATTGATCATAATTTAAGAGAATGGAAAGTAGAGCTTATTAGTAATATCTTTGATACGGATGACGCTGGTCGCATACTTCAAATCCCTTTAGCTAGAATCTCGCACAAGGACGAGCTAGTTTGGAGGTGTGAACTGATAGACACATTCTCGATGAAAAGCGCTTACAAACTATTACAAGGAAGTTTGTCTACTCTTACCCTTACAAGATTACAGACCATCTCTCAAACTTTTTACAAATAATTATGGAAAATATAGCTACCCAATAAAATTAAAATAACAGTCTAGCGTACAAGGACTTCATCCCTTCCATGTACAACATTTTGCAAAGGCGCTTAAAGCATGATTTGATGTGCCCAAGATGCGGCAACGGAATAGAAACTATGATCCATGCTTTTCATGAGTGTCCTATTGCAATTGAAACATGGGTACTATTAGATCTAGAATGGGTTTTATCCAACTGCTTTCAGATAATTTTTGATTGTCTTACATGGGTCTTTAGGGAGAGTTCAATTCTATAATGCCAACTTTTCTATTATGCCCTATAGTTTGTATGGTTTGAGAGAAACAAGAGAGTTCATGAGCAAGTAGTCAGAACAAGCAAGGAGATCTCAGAGTCTATTCATAGATATGCCCAAGAATAGAGTCAACAGCAGAAAGAAATATTACCATTTTTTTTGTCAGAACAAGATGGACACCTCCGGATGTTGACGAATTTAAAATTAATTTTGACGCCTCCATTGATATCAAGTACCACATATTCGGCTCAGGAGTGGTGATTCGTGACTGCTTTGGAAGAATTCTAGCATCAAAGGCTACTGTTCATAATAATGTCAATAGTGTCTTCTCCGTCGAAGCCCTTGCATGCACAGAAGGTATTATGATGGGAATGCAATTAGGACTGAGAAGATTCATTATAGAAGGTGATTCTTTAACAGACATTAAAAAAATTAGATCTGACTCCCAAGACAGATCTAAAATCTGCCTTCATATTAGAGATATAAAATCTCTCATCAATTCTTTTAGATCAGGCAGATTTACTCATGTCAATAGAGAGGTGAATGGAGTGGCAAATTCCATTGCAAGGGAATGTCTAAAGAAAGGAAAAGGTTTCTTCATACCTCAATCAATGCCAAGATCTGTCGAAAAAATGGTGTTTGATGTAGGGACTTAAATTGCGATTGCAGCCACGTTTTCGGTCGCATTACGTTTATCGCGGTTGCGGACATAACGGATGTTATTGCGGTCACTACGGGTATTGCGGTCGTGAATTTTATATTAACTAAAATCATTAAATAGATAAAATCATATAATTTAAATTAAATTATTATTTTTTTAATTTTATCATAACAGAACAATAGCGGGAATAACAGACCGCTATTTCCGCAATTGATCATTACCCGTTAAATTACAACCGTGATCCATCGCTATTGGTGTGCTTCCGCTTCACACCACTATTTTCGATAATAGCGATTCCGGATGGTGCCGCTACCGCTATATAGCGACCACTATTTCGCTATCGGACCGCTATTTAAATCCTTGGTTTGATGAGTCAGTTAGAGAACCAGATTGAAAATTGATGTTCTTGATATGGTGGGTCGACTTCTTCTTGAATCAGCCTTGGGAGTAAAATTTATCAGATTTTCTTTAAACACTAATGGAGGTAGGAAGAGAGACGACCACCCTTTAGTTGATAAAAAATGAAGAATCGCCTGTGGAGTAAAGTGTTTTTTTCTGGGATAAGGTACGGGCGTTCAAAATTTCCCGATGGAATGGGTTTAGTTATGTTCTTCTTTTTAGGTTTTCTTAGCTTTTTCTTTATTAGGTTTTGTCGATTCAGGTTTTTTTCTGGTTATTTCTTTAATTTCTTTTTTTTTTCATTTGATTTTGCTTCATCTCAAAGTGGGCTTGGTTTTTCTGGGTTCTTTTAGGTTTTTTTAAGATTTGTACTTCTCTTTTGTTATTAATTAAAAGCCTATTCCTTTGTTGTACAAAAAAAAATCATGAGGTGTTTGATGTTAAAATGCTTTTGAGGTCTTTGACAACAAATCAATAAGAGTCCTGCATGATTTGGCTGTTTCTCAGTTCTTACTTCCCACCTAATAGACGTCCAAATTCTAAACTTTATTAATGGGAATTCAAATTTAATTCAATGCAGGTGGATACAATGTACAATATGAAAAGATATAAAAAATATATAAAAAAGGAGGTAAGAAAGAGCGTGCGGTGGAGTTAAGGAGGTCTATTCACTTAAAGAGACAAAGAGTTGGAAATGAATAATAGGATAGGTTGATTCTTTGAGGAGAAGGAGATTATTTAGACTAACTTTTAGAGAACCAAAAGGTCGAACATTTCTTCATCGTAGGGAGGATATTTATATGAGAGCCCTTTTTTCCTATAGTGTGTCATGACAGACTGTTACAATTGACAGTGGACGAACTAATATAGTGTATGTGAGGTGCGGACGAAGTGGTCCTAGATAATACAATGTCTTTATTCTCTAGTGGGACCCACTGATCGTTACAGGCATGTTCACACTTGAAGAAGTATTTGCACCTAAAATGCGGATGCTTGATAAGGTAACTTACTGAGTGAGTGGCCTTGTCATGGGAGCAGGTGGTCAAAGGGACCTGATGAAGGTGGTAGAAGGCTGATTTTGGTGGCTTACCATGTTGACATGTGTCTAAGCGCTTGGGGGATATAACAATAGCCCGCAATCAAGAGGTAGGTTATAAAGAGACCTTCCTTGAAGACACTAGATATTACATGTGACAACCGATGGTTTGGAACTAATGGGTGGTCTAATCAAGCTGTGGGATGTGAAGGGTTTTCCTTGTGCATGTTCTAAATGGTTCGCTATTAATGGAAAACTACATCAACCGTACTTCGAGAGTAGTGTTAATAATGATCGACAAAATGGATAAGACATGTTCAATTGTTATTGGTTACAATGTTTCCCTTGAAAATGATATGTTTTGAAGAAAACCCTATATAATGCTATTGTAGTTGATCTTGGAACCATTTTCACTTTTTTGATTTTTGGGTTTTTCTTATTCCTGTGTTTTCTATTCTTTGCTTTATGGTTTCTTAGGACTTCTCTTTCTTTCATTCTTATTCCAACAATGGCTGGGAGAAATCAACGATCTAGTGCTGGAAAATCAAGTGGTAGAGATAGGGATCAACATTATTCAGGTAAGAATTAGCCAACTAGAGGTGGTCCTTTTGCTGTAGTTTTTGAGTCTAAGGTGAAGTGTAACACCTAGTTTGGTGGGTCTTAAGTTTTGCAAGTAAATCGAAAGAAACTCGAGGGGCGTAATCCTATCCACCCAATTGATGTTCTTGACATATACATCGGGTGTGTAGTTGAGGTTGGAGTATTAGGTATGGATTGTTATCTAAGTGTGTGGATATTTAAAGAAGAGGAGATTGATAAGAGTATTGAGGAGTTTTGGGTGATATTGGTATCGCCAATGGATTAGTATGCCAAGTTTGTTTAGTTACTGTGCTAGTTAAGTTTTAAAAGATGGTCAGGGATAAATGAAGGGATGAATTAAATATATATAAAGATATTGGATATTCTTACATATTTGTATACAACTTTAAACCATTAATAAAGGTAGTTTTGAAAGTTTTTGTCACGTGTCAAGTTCCATTAAGAGAACATGAGTTTATATATATATATATTGATATGGCCTTGAGAGGGAAAGATATTTATCTTCTTCTTCTAATTAAAACACCATGGTAGCTTTACCTTGGAGTTGAGAATGGATCTATCTTGTTAAGCTGAAACTTAGGATCAATGTCCATGCAGAAGGTTGTTACATATCCTAGGTAAGTATTATGGACTTGCATGTTGTCTTCTGAAAGAGTAAGTCTATTTTATGTACGTAAATAGTAAGATGAGGATGTAAGACCTTGCATCGTGATTATTTAGGCTACCATACTATCATTATCCGTCTTAACCAAACATACTTCTTTATCATTATGCATCAGACCTTGTGATCACCATTATCAAGGCATCATAGGCGCACTCAGAGAGTTCTTATACATAGTTTAGCTCTAACACTGCACACTACTTACTCAAACTTATCTTATCCGTCTCATTTCCTTAAACAATATCCAGACATAAAGGCTTTGTCGTACAGGATGTTACAAACAAAAAACGAAGAAATAGGACAAGGCTCCAAGGTGTGTATCAATCCACTATCTATAAGGTTCTATTCGCTCCCACCTATACTCAGTGCCCAAATAAACCTCAATGATATAATGAAGCTCAATGGCTATTTGCGTTTTGCACTGATGAAAATAATCTACTAAGCACTAAGCAATCTATAATAAGAAAATCAATTTCTATAAAACATTTCTATAGTAATTCTTTATAGAACAGTCTAATAATATTAAAAGATGGAGGAAAGATATAAAGATATTTTTAGAACTTGTTGGTATAATTTCCAAATGAAATCTTATTCCTATTTATAGGAATTTTCATGTCTTTTCATAGAGATATCTTTCAATAGGAGTCTTTTCTGAATAATAATATCTTTTAAAAGAGACATAATTATTCATCTAATTTCTCTTGATTAAACATAATTATTCAAATAATATTGTTTGAATAGTTATAATTCTTTGTTGATAACAAAAAATATATAACTTTTGATTAATTACACCCTTCCATTTATAGTTATTGAAACAATATAAATATTGTTAAAAATGTTCGAACATGTTCTTTTACAAATACCTAACCATCTTCCCTATATATTCTTCTAAATTGCCCCTTTCTTTCGGCTCTAATGGGAAAGAACAAATTCATATATGCTCCTTTGTATTTTTCCCATAATTTGAATGGTAAAATTTTTGTTTTAGTTTCTCTAATATACTTAAAATTTGAAATTTAGTCTCTATATTTTAATTTGACATAATTTATAATGTAATTAGTTATTATTGTTAACACCATTAATTATTCTGAATAGAATGCTAATGTATTTTTTTCTTAAAAGTGACACATCAAAAAAATCATATTAGTATGATAGGTTGGAAATAGTATTTTTAAGATGCATTCATCTTAACATGAATAATTAACTGTTAAACTATTTAGATTAACTAATGGTATTATACAAGTAGATTACAAAATTAAAATATAATGACTAAATCTCAAATTTAAGCATAAAAATTTGATCATTAAATATCTTATTTAAGTTAATTTTGATCATTTGTGAATCTCTCTAATATTTTTGTTAATTATATTTAAAATAATTTATATTTTTATAAATTTTGATATAGTACTAATAATTCATATTCATATACAACTAATTAATATGCTAAAAGAAGCCCTTAAACCACTACATTTTATTTAAATAAACTCTTAACTTATGATTTTACTCATAAAAGCTTTTGATTTTAATATTCAAATAAAAATATTTTGAATTTTAGGTGCATCTTTAATTTCTTGTTGATACAATAAAATTATATACACTTTAACATCAACATAAAATTTAAAAAGAGCAATCAAAATTTTGAAAAGACTATTTAAGTTTTAAGTTTTCTGTCAAAACCCTAGATGAGCTATTAAGTGATAACATAGTAGTTGATGTTGTGTTTGATTGGGAAAATGATGATGTGACATTTGATATGGAAAAATATTGACGTGGAGAAATTAATTAATTTTTAATTATTTTACAATGATTTAATTTGTTTTAAAAAATTATAAAAATATTTGTAGAAAATTATGTATAAATTATTAAAATGACAAAATTTATAATTATTAAATTTTATAAAAGGATTAGTAATTTTTAAATTATTTATGTTATGAAATAAAAGAATAAAAAGAGTAAAAACAAGAGGAAAAGGAGAGAAAAATAAAATAAAATATTTTATTAATTAATAGGGATATGTATATAATGTTTCTCAAAAGCTTATATTTATACACATAATAAGTATAAATAAAATAAAACTTTACTTCTAATGAATATTAGAGTCTTAAACATCAAACTTATCTTGATATGAATGGACATCCATTTAATGATAGATATTCATAACACTCCATTGAATGTCTATTGATAGATAATGTGTCTCGTTAAAATTTTAGTAAGATAAAAACACTATAGGAAAAAAAATCATATCGAAAGAAAAAGAGTGCACATATTTATAGTACGCATAACATGCAACGTCATTAAAAATCTTACCAAGAAAACCTAGTGGGACAAAATCTCGATGTTAAATCTTTCAACAATAATCATAACAAACTTTGATCATGATCCTTCTATAAGAATACATATGTTCAAATCAAATCAAATCAATAAATATTTATACAAAGGTATTAAACAATTTTCCAAGAATTTCTATATGTTTTCTAACATTCTAAAGCCTTTTAGGATTTTAATATAAACTTCCACTATATAGTGATTCATATAAAAGTCGTAACAACAACCATTAGACAAGTGTTAAATATTTTCATGAACTGCTAGACTAATGAGATATCTAAATGTTTATTGCACCCACTACAAAGGAATATCATATATCTCATGTTCAATGTCAAGACTTAGCCAAAAACTTCATTTTTCTTATTTCATTTTTCACAAAACTGCTTGTTCGTACTCACTAGCTTTATCCCTTTAGATGTTGGACTATTGGTCCAAAAATTTTACGAATTTAATTCTACTTGAATTGCATCTTTCCATTTTGGCTAATCTATTTCATGTCTATATTTCTCAATATATTCAAAATCGTCATTTTCTTTCATTATTTCATCATTGCAAAATTGTTGTCGACAATTTTTTTATTTCCACAGTTTCATATTTTCTCTTATTGACATAACTTATTGAGATATCTTTGTTTTCATTATTTTTATCTTCAGTTTCAAGTACTTAAATCTCTCCAGGAGTTCTAATCATTAGTTATGTCTTTCGGTCTCTTTAGGTGTACCCGCCTTCCCTAAATGATCATCTTGATTAATTATTTTATTTTACGAGAATTTATGACTATCTTGATTCATCATGATCTTTTACGAGAATTTTTCTCTTTGGGACCAATCAATCTATCATTGTTCAAGCATGCATTACTTTCATTTATTCTAACAGGATGTCCTATTGGGGCTTCAAAACATCAAACGGTATATGACACTTGTATTCTCATCAGGTCAGAAAATACATCTAGTAATTAACTTGCAATAAAGTGAATTATTTTTTTGAACTTATGGTTCAAATTACTTTCTATGAGGATCTAGACATATACAATTCATTCCAAGTAATTATTTCATCCAATTATTATTTCTCTATTAACTACACCGCTCTATTTCTTTCTTTCGTTCTTGATTAGTCGATAGCGACGTCAGCTTTAATGCTGGTTGTCGATCGCCGATATTCTTTCCCCTTAATTTTTTATATTTAGTTCTTATTTTCTTTTATATTTTGGTTTTCTACTAGTTTTTATTTGCCTTTGATGCATGCTTTTCCTCTGCCTTTTGGCACGCTTCTGCCTAAAGACATGTTTTAGTCTACCTTTATGGTAGATTTGCATTCGTGGATAGTTTTCTCACAACGATTGGCTCTAATTTGTGGTTATCGGTGATCTTTTAGTAGCTTGATCCCCTTTTGTGATTCGTTTGTCGATGTAGTTATATCTATTTTGCAAAGCAGCCTGGAAGATTGTTCGTTTCGCTCACCACTTCTACTTCGATCCTCAAGCGTGTAAGTGGATAGAGACAAGGAGTTTGGTTTCCTGCTTCCTTTCTCCAATGTTTCATCTCATCCCTGTCGTTGCAGCTCACTGGACGTGTTTTGCTGGTCTGATGTTTTGTTTTCTTATTTTTTTAGTTTCTCTTTGTTTTGTTATTTTTTTGCTACATTTTAATTTCGTTTGGAAAGTTTTTCTATTATAATTTCTAATAAATTCAGTCGGCATATTATTAATAAAAAACTATGAAATCAAAATACAAATAATGTCATAATTGAATTTCTAATTCATTCAAAATATCTAGTACTACAAGTATATTCATAATTAATATATACTCCACATATTCTTTGGATACCCATTTTATGCATTGTGATGGAGCAACTTAGAAAAATACTACACATTCAAAAATAATTGAAATGAGTTTTATTTTGGCTCTGTACCAAAAACCAATTGTAATGGGGATTATTTATCATAACTTGTTGGCATGAAGGTTACAAGTGTTGATTCATGTAAAATTTCATATCCTTATACATATATATGATAGTTATTTGCATTGACAATCTAGCATACAATAATATTTTAAAGCCTGAAAAATAAACTCACCAACATTGGAAAGAATTGTCTTAATTGTGTAATCTAAAACTTTTATTCTTAATCAAATCATTAAACAAGTAATCCCGCAAATGACAGGTTACAAGCTAATAACTCACATGTGATTAAATTGTAGATGCATCTACCAAAATATCAAAACATTCGCTTTCTATATAAATGAACACATATTTCTTTCAAAAATGTAAGAGATTCAATCTCAATTAGTATGGTTGTAACAGCCCGATTTTCAATGGTGTCGGAAATAGTGGTTTTGAGACCACAATTTCGACGAGTCGAGTCGTAAATTTAGTAATTATTGAATAATTATGATGTCATTAGTGACATATTAAATTTTGTTAGGGAATGATATCTATTAAATAGTCAATTAAGTAAAAAGGATTAAATTGAAAAAGGTGCAAAAATAGAATTATTTTAATTAGAAGGACAAAATAGGGAAATTAGCCAATAAAGGTTGAGATAGTGGAATATCATGGCATTTAGGTGTTAATGAGATGATTAATTAAAGCTAAAAGTGATTAAGTAGGCCACCTTTTTAACAATTATTATACAAAGTATACAATTACATCTTTTGGATTTATTATGTATTGTCGCATTCACTTTAAGGCATAAGTAAAAAATCAAAATATATCTTAAAATCTTTTTCAGGATATTGCTATTGCGGGAGTACAATTGAAATATAAAAAATTAAAACAAATTCTCTAACAAGTTTTTATTAGTAATATTTTTTCCATATTAATTTAAGTGAGAATCTAACTTCCCACATTAATTTAATTGAGAACTTATATTAATTACTACAAAATTACATTTACTCATAATTTTAAAATCTTGCGACTTCAAGTGCAAGAAATGAGATCTTGCAACTTCAAATGAAAAAAATTATCATATTATGTTGATCATATCTTTCAGAACTAAAATATTTGCACAAATAAAACTCACATATGAAATATAAAAATTTGACATAAATTTTTTTCATAACCACCAAAAAAACATGCATGAATTTCAATTTAGAATCTATTTATTCATATTTTTGTCATGATTAGTCTCTAGTTATAATAAGATGCCATAATAAAATAAATCATAGTGAACTATATCTGAAAATTTTTAACATTTACAAAACAATCAGAAATTTCATGTACAATGCGAAAGTTATTTGATACAAATTGAACCAGATTTCAATGTCAAAAATATGTTATAGAATCTTATGATTCTCTAATAAATTATTTATAATTTATAATTCAATTTAAAAAGTATAATCCAATCCTTGATGACATATTAATAAGACTCAATAAGATTCTATTGAATTTCCCTTGATAAAAATTTAAATATATCTAATAATAATAATTTAATCATTCAAATATTATGTATAATATAACTCAATAAGAAAACTTTAATTTAAAAGAAACCTTAAAACAATTTTTTGGTAAAATAATTTTACCAAAAATAAGATAATAGAGAAAACACACAAGATAAATTATATAACTTTCTTACCATAAAAAAATTGAAAATTTTAGGGTACCTAATTGCTTAAAGGCTTCATGGTTCCCCAAAAGGGCACAGGTACAAATTCTTTCATTATTGATAAATTTTGTTTTCTTGAATCCTAACACATCTGTTTTTTTATAAAATTTTCTTACATACATAGCAAAAAATCACATATCAAGTGAGCGGTTAAGTAGTTATCCAAGGAGCTAATAATCTAATTCAATCAAATTTAAAACAAATAATAATAAAAACAATCATACCTCAATTAAAAAAAATGTCGAAACTCCTTACCAATCTAAAATTTACTTGATAAATCCAAGATCAAGAATAATAACCAAGATTCATTCTGAGATTGAACCTTTCAACACCCTTCAACATAGAAATAAAACAAGTTAATTAAGATTTTGTTTAGTAGTACTTTTAGAAACACTTTTGACATGAAAATACTTTTGAAGTAAAATGAATACTAACCAAGCAACTTTTAAAGAAATTTTTTTGCTTTTTAAAAGTATTTTTCCCCAAATGGTGAAGATAAAATCTTTAGCTTTTCTCTCCCAAAAGTACTTTTGATAATTTAATTATATTTTCACCCTCAACACATGGTACTTTCTTTTTTCTGGTTAATTGCTTAAAAATATTTAAAATTTATTTTTCATATATTAAAATATTAATAACAAATTATAACAAATTATTTTCTATATTTTTACTAAAATATCATAATATTAATTAATTTGAATATTATTTAAATACTTATTTGTTACTTTATAACATGTTTAAAATGAACATTTTATTTCTCAAAAACAATTTTTGACAACAATACTAAATACTTAAATCTTTAACTAGTCTTTTCAAATGTACTTCTCAAATTTACCTTTTAAAAGCACTTCTCAAAAATAATGTTAAACTAACTTTAAATTAACCATGAAATAGAAATAAAGATGATCTCAATACGAAACATTAAATAAAAACTTTATTTAAATCTTTTCACAACTTCGAGTCTTTTTTCCGACGATTTTGTCTTTTTAATTCTTTGCATCGGCAATTGATGTTGTAAAGCTTTTGACATTTTTTTGGTGAAAAATAAAACAAAATTACATCAAATCAATTGATCAGAAGCTTCACTAGCTATATCTTGTTGAAGAAACTCCAAGACTTCACTGGGAGGCACATAAGATTTCCAAGCTAGATAGAGCTTAGCTATTCGATTTGTAGCAAAAATTTTCCCCTTAGCACAAATCGGATCTAGCGCTGACCTTCAAAACACATAGTTCTTTGAACCCTTCTAAGCACTGTGACGCCTAAATCTTCCATCCCCTTATCAGTCAAATCCTTAATCACTTCTAAGTTCTCAGTTTGTATTGTGGCCCGTTTGTATCCTTTTTTAACAGAATAAGGAGTCCATTAAGAATACCCCAAAGTTCTACCTCAAAAGGAGTACAATTGCCTAGATATCGATTAAATCCCAGAATCTAGTTACCATCCTTGTCGCGTAACACACCTCCAGTAGCCACTCTTCTAATGACTCTCTCCATACAACAGTCAGAAAAAAGATGAACCCACCTTCCTTCGGTATGCGAATGGTGGCACAAGTTTGGGGAATAGGCCTTAAAAAATCTCTGACTTGATTTGAATTGTTGTAGCCAACTAAAAGAAGTCTTAATGATTTCAAGGGATGACCAAGTAATGTTTTGGAAGATATAAAGGTTTCTATTCTTCCAAATTTGCCATGCAATTAAGTCCAAAGAGACATGACCAAATGACTCCACACTCCTGCAAATGCAAGTGGCAAAATAGATTAGAAGATAACCATATTTGAAATGGGTCAGAAGGGAACCTGTTTTGTTGATTAATTGGAATGACATGCATCCACACTTCCTTCGTAGCCATACAATCCCGAAGGACATGTAGAATATCTTCTGTTTCATGAACACATATGGGACAAGAGCTATTATATCCCAAGCCTTACCTAGTCTCTTCAGAGTTAGTTAACAATCTTTGCTTATAAACTAACCAAAGGAAAAATCGGACTCTTTGAGGACCTTGATATTTCTAGGTAGTCTTCCAGAAAGGTTCTTTGGGATTCAAAGAGTCTCGTTTTAAATACCAGAAAGTGTTACGAGCAAAAAAGGAACATGAAGCTAAAGAAGCCCAAATCACCTTATCCAAGCAAGAGGCAAGATGTGGAAGAGTAATACTAACTATCCATTGGATCACCTCTTCAGGCAGCCATACATGAAAAAGATCTAGGTTCCAACTTCCATCATTGATAACCAAGTCTTTGAGGCTGCAATCCAATTACAAATTAATATGAGAAGGAATATAAGAAAGTAATGGCTCGACCTCCTATACCCAAGAATCCTTCCAACATCGAATACTTGTACCATCACCCACAGACTACGCTAAGTTCTCACACAATAGGGCCACATCTTAGAAAGTGAACGCCACAAATGCGAACACTAATTTTTGGCAATGGAATTCAATAGATGCTTCTTCAAACCGTATTTTGTTCGAAGAACTCGAACCCATAAGGCATTTTCCTTTGTGACTAAGTTAAAACCAATTTTCATGAGAAACAAATTGTTTTGATCATGAAGATGTTGAAATCCAATAATCCCCCCTCGGAGACCTTGGTTGGAAAATGGAATCACACCCCACTAATGCAAGTTTCGGAAGTCTACTATCACAATCCAGATAAACTGTCTCAAGATCCTCTTTATCTCTTCATAGACTCCTTTCGGAATTAGCATAGTCTGCAAACCCTAAACCTTAAATGACTAAGTTAAAGCTCTTGACATTGTATAATAAAATTCTGTTCATAGTTAAGCAATTAAAAGCCTAGGAAACTTCCCCAACTTCTACCCCTTTAGACAACATCATGCCTTGTTTTTTCTTCTTAAACCTAGGCTAGGCAAGTGGCTGCAATTGATGAGGGCAAGTAGCGCGGGTTTGAATCTTAGCACCAGCATTGGTTTTTTTTTCTTCTCTACCTCAGCAATTGAATTTATAGATTTCTTGACATAAAAAAAAAAATATATATTTGGTAGTTAAATGGTTAAGGGAGGATGGGCTCAATTTTAGTTGGGTTATGAAAAAAATCATAATTTTATTTGGGATTATAGGAAATAATTAAGTACAAGAAAGTTTATTTAAGGGTTATGAAATTTTTTTATAATATTTTAATATTTTATAATAAAATTTAAAAATTTATTAATAAAAAAAATTACTACTTTTTTAATGTTTTCTCTTCTCAAGCAAAATCATTACCCATCATTACTCACCATAAATCATCAAACACTAAATTTATTGTAATTCAAATCCATCAATCAGTATTCCCATACAAATTTTTATCATCATACTTCTAACTCCCCAATCCCTTATTATCAAAACCAAATATTTTTAAAAATAACAAAAAAAATTCTATATTTTATAATAACATTTATAATTTTTTTATAATTTTCATATTTTCATTATATTTTATTTTATATTAAAAACATTTTATAATATTTAATAAGATTTATATTTTTTTCTAATATTTTCTAATATTTAATAATTTAAATAACTTCTCTATAATTTCTTTTATAAATTTCTAAAATTGTTGTAATATTATAATAAATTGTTGACTTAAAATTATTATAAAACAATTAAACTTTCATAAAATAAAAATTAATCAACCCACAACGTCAGCATTTTTTCACATCAATCGCCGCCACATCATCACTTTTTTTTGAAGGAACACGTCATTATTTAACGGCTAGTCAAAAAATTTCGAAGGAAAACTATAGTTTAGGAACTCAATTGGTTTCTAATTTTGAATTAAAAATAAAATTTATTGCAATTTCCAATTAAAGACTTAATTAATTTTTTAAAATTACTTCCAGGGAATTTCTTAGCATTTGAGTCTTAAAATTTTGCTGTAAATTAGTGGGAAATTATGGGATTTTGCTGAAATAATAAACAAATGAATGAATTTGGACCGTGGAAAATAAAACAGGAAATGTAAAGATAAGGAAAGTCACATTAGGACAGCTAACTCTGTTTTACATTTTCTTTTTTATCTAATTTATTTTTAGTCCCTCTATTATTTAAAAATAAAAATTTGATTCTTTATTTTAATTTGAAATAATTTAGTCTGTATTTCTGTAATGTTACTAATAAATTAAAATTGATAATGTTTTTAGTTTTTGTAGTTAAAATGATTATTTGAATTTTTATATTCCTGTAAACAATATTAACATTATTATTAATTATTAATTATTAATTAATATTTTAAAAAGTAACAATTAACCTTAACTGTTTTGACCAACAAATAAGATCGTGAAAATTATTTAAAAAAAAAAACTAATAAGATTAGTGGCAGCGTAAGTTTCAGGGTTAACTACTGCTGACTTTTTATTTCTATCAATCAACCCTATTTTTTTTTATTTTCTTTCACTTAATGTGTTTTTTCTCTTTTCAGTTTACAGATTTATTTTATGGGAGAATTTTTATTGTCTTCATAAGTTGTGATTGACAAATGATGGTGTCTATCATCGTTGAAACACCATCGACTATGGACAGTTTCTTTTAGAAAGTGAACAGCTCTTTGTTGACTTTTTAATTTGTTTCTGTTTTGAGAGTTTAAGAATAATAAATGATTTCATAATCGATTTGGACTCGTGTTATATTAAGTTTTATATATTTTTGTTTGTTTTTCCATTGTTTAATAAGTCTTCACTTTTAAGAGTTCTTGTTACACTTGTTATATACTTTTTATTTTTACTTATGCATGTAGTCTTGCTTTTGCGAGTAATTTTAGGTTGGTTTTATCGTCGTCCCCTCTAGTTTGGTAGATGCACGGTTCTTTTCCGATTTATGTTCGTCGTTTTGGATCATTCGAGGTTGATTTCCTTATTGTATTAAGTGTTTGCAATCACTCCTGATATGTTGTGTTTGGATTGTGACATAGCTGATTGTTAATGTGTCATAATGTTCTATTGATGCTAAAACTTTTATTGTGTTGATGAAATTTATCCTTTAACGCGTATAACGGATGTTTGTTATTCCTCGAATTATATGATCTTATTCATTAAACGAATTTATGAAATTTCTCTTCAAAAAATAAAACTAATAATATTAGCATAGTAAATGATCAAATTATATTAAATTGAATTATATGAGTTACATCTCAAATTTTAAATAGTAGAGGATTAAAATTAAAAATGCTATTTTTTTTCGTTTCCCTTTTCCCCTTAAAAGAATTGCTTTTTTGCTTGGGGTTGCTTCCTGTTACTTTCCCTTATCTTCGAGAATAACAAAAAAATATTGATTTGTCAACACAAGTTAATTAAGCGTGATTAACTTGAATTCGATAACCCAAAAAGATAAAAGACAAAGCCAACAATTTTGCCTATAAAAACCCACTTCGGCCGTTGTTTTCCTTCCCCCTTCTCCTTTGCTCTCTGTTTTTTCATTGAGAACATTATTACAATCTCATTCTATTTATTCATTGCAGCCTTCAAAACTTTCTTGCATTTTCTTTTCTTTTGACATTTTCAACCATTCTTTCATTGCTTTTTAAGCAAAACAATACTTCTTTCCTTTGATCAATCTAGGTCCATTGATCAAGCTACTTGCTGGTTTCGAATCCTAAAAAAATGGCTCAATATGATTGCCTTTTGTTAGGTAAGCTCTTTTACTTGAAAATTACAAGGCTAATATATGAACTAATGGCCAAGAAGAAGGATACAAATGTTTTATTATGATAATTTTTGAAGTAAAGCAATCAAATATTGCACTTCATAATTTGGTAATAACAATTTCTTCAACGCAAATGCTTTGGGAAACATTCATTTTGGCAGCACTGATATGTAATGACAATTTGGTTGAATTTGTAGATCTTGACGACACCCTTTATCCTAAAAGTTCTGGTCTTGCAAGAGAATGTGGGAAGAATATTAAAGGTAAGGATTTGCATGCATTCTGATTAGAGTTGTTCATGAATTAGGTTGGATCAGATCTAAACATGATATTAACATATTTTATGATTATTTAAGTCTAATCCGATCCGAAATATGGGCTTAAATTTTTACCCAAATTCACTTATATTTACAAAAATAAAAATTAATCTAAGTTCATTTTAGGCTCGTCCATATTATTTTTATTTTTAAAAAAAATATTTATATTATATTATTTAAATATTTAATAATTTTATATATTTTTTATTTATTAAATTTTTTATATAGTCATCTTAACATTATTTTAATATTTACATTAAATTAGTATTATATATTTAGTATAAGTTTATTTTTTAATGTGTTCTAAATTACATAATATATAAAAATAAAATAATATAAAATATTATAAACTTAAAAATGGATTGGGTCGGGCCGGACTCGGGCCTTGAATGTTCAAACCCGAGCCCGACACATATTTTAAACAAGCCTATTTTTTTTACCCAAACCCATTTTTTGGACCTAAATTTTTATCCAAACTTTTTCAAATTTCGGACGAATCTTAGGACCTAAGCAAATAACTCGACCCATTAATAAGCCTAATTATGATATTTGGATGCTACCATTTTTACTATAAAGATTTTATGCCAGTCTAATTTTTTATTTTTAAAAGAATGACATATTTTGCAGATTACATGGTCGAAAAACTGGGCATAGAAAAGGACAAAGTTGTCCAATTATCCAACCTCTTGTATAAGAATTATGGGACAACAATGGCTGGCCTTAGAGTATTACCTCTATTCAACTTTAACATTTTCAAGCATCCTTTTCTTTAGATAAAAGAAAAGATTAAACAACAGCATGCTGCTAAATAATATAATTTTACTGTGTTTTTCTTTTTTATTTCTCTCTCTTTTGCAGGCAGTTGGTTATGACTTTGACTATGATGATTTCCATAGGTATTACAAATTTTTTAATTGAATTTTTAAAGTATAATTATTTTATTAATCAAGTTTTTTAGTTAAGTGATCAATTTATATGTTAAATGTCAATTCAAATATAATTTATAGTATATTTTAAAATAAAGATTAAAGTATAAAGATATTTTTTGTCAAAAATTATAAACACGTCTATACCTATTGAACATGAGTTAAAAATCAAACAATGTCAAGAAAAAATTTGGACGATTATTTTTTGACATGTCATATTAAGTTATTCATGTAGTATGTACACATATTTATAATTTAATTTATCTATTTCAAATATAGTGATGTTAAATTTGAGCTAGCATTAAATTCTTAAACTAAGCTAATGACTTGTTTGGTGGAAATATATTTTTAGTACAATACCGGCACTTTGATTACTCAATCAAAATATTTTAAAATTGAAAATCAATTCAAAATTTGGGTCAATTCATGTCCAATGTATACATTTACACATATTTACAATTTGAGTTAACATTTAATCGCTTAAGTTAAGTTAATGACTTGTTTGATGGAAATATATTATTGATACAATACATACTATGATTAGTCAATTAAAATATTTTAAAATTGAAAATCAATTCAAAATCTTGGTCAATTTGAACCTTAAAGATCTCCTGTGGAAATAACCCTTTAATTTTCAATTTCCTTCATTTAAATTTGGTATTTAATAGGTATGTTCATGGACGACTTCCGTACGAGAACCTAAAACCAGATCCTTCATTGAAGAGTTTATTGCAGACCTTGCCTCTTAGAAAAATTGTAAGAAGTTGGTTACTCAATGGATAAGCAAATGTTGACCGTATACTTTAAATCTAATTGTCTTCTAACAAAATGTCTCGTTGTAATAGATATTTACAAATGCAGACAAGGTCCATGCTGTTAAAGCTCTTACTAAACTTGGATTGGAAGACTGTTTCGAAGGGATTATATGCTTTGAGACTCTCAATCCTACCCATAAGAACACAGTTTCCAGTGATGAAGAAGCCATCGAGCTTTCAGGATCAGCTTCTACTACAACCTATGCGCCTATCAGCCCTCAAATTTTCGACATGATGGACCAATTTGCTCACCACAACCAAGGTGCAACATTGCCGAAGACCCCCATTGTTTGCAAGCCGCAAGAATCTGCCATAGAGTGTGCTCTCAATATTGCCAAAATCAACCCTAAGAGGACAGTAAGATGATCATCAACACAGTTTACAGTCATGAATTTTGTAACTTAATGATGCTTTTCACAGTTTACTGATGTTTTCCCCATCACTGGATTTTGCTGTTTCAGTTGTTCTTTGACGATAGCGTCCGCAACATTCAGGCCGGAAAACATGTTGGTCTTCACACTGTGCTGGCAAGTCCTTGAAAGCCTTGTCCTTTACCTGGGCATAGCATACCCTGAAACTAACTTATTGTCCTTCCGTATGCAGATTGGTACTTCCCAGAGACCTAAAGGTGCAGATTATGCATTAGAAAGTATTCACAACATCAAGCAGGCATTACCTGAAATGTGGGAAATTGGTAAGAAATCGGAAGTGAGTTACCACGGCCAGGTTACAGTTGAGACATCTGTGACAGCTTAGATTATTTGTTATTGTCTGCATTCCTTCGTATTGTTTAGAAGATGATGTATATTAATATAAAATATTTCTTAAAATAATGGAAATTCTCCTTTTCTGGGGTAAAAAGAGTGAGTTGTTAATTTTCTTTCCCCTGTTTCAGATGGCTTTATCAGTGTTGTCTTAATCGATACTAAAGGTTATATTAATCACGACATCAATATAATATATGAGATCATATATATAATTTAATCAATTTTCTTCACATAAAGGAGGTATTGTATATAACACATTTCAGATCAACAGGGGTAAACTTAGGGGTAAACTTGATGTATGAAAACAACAAGGAACACAACTTGTTCTAACTAAACTAGGTATTTGAGAGGGGTGATAACGAAGTGGGTATTTCTGCAAGCACTATATGAAACAAAAAATAAATAAGAGATAGAAGGTTTGTTTACACAGTTCGATTTTCATATGTTTGTGGAGTCAAATTTAATGAGAAGTATCTATTATTTTCAAACCCTTACAAGTGATTCTAAATCTATCACAGAGTCATGATAGTGAGAAGTATACACTATCTTCAAACTCTTACATTTTGATCCTAAATCTATTACACACTCGTGACAATTTCCTCAATTTTATCATTGAAGATAGAACCCTCACCACTAAATTCATGTTTCCTAGGATTTTGCGTCAAGGCGAAATTACCATTCATTTCATGATTTACTTATACTTGAAGTAAATATAATATCATACCTAAATCCGGACTAATGTACCATACAAAATCAATTGATGTTGAGCATCTTTCCACTTGCCTGCCTCCATACAAGAATCATCTTCCACAAAAAAAAAAATTTGAGGCATAATCCCCCCAAACTTAAAAGTACCAATGTCTTCATTGTTCAAAAATTTTCATCAGAGGAAAATAAAAGTTCAAAAGGTATATTTCAATAAAACAAATTCATGAGTGCAACCATAGTTTATTTTGCAAAAAAACAAAAAATATAATAAAATAACAGAAAAAATAATGTTTTAAAAATGAGTGAAATATTTTCCAACTCAAATTCATCAGTCCGATAATATTCGACCATTAACTTCTTACCTTGGTTGTCAATGGAAGTTTCTAGCCCTTGAGATTTAAAATTTTACATAGATCGAATACTCGAGATTGGGTCCATTTCCACAGACCCTCATTATTTGAAATATTGTTGATATCGAATACTCGAGATTGGGTCCATCCCCACGGACTCTCATTATTTGAAATATTGTTGATAGCCGTAAATGATCCTAACAATCGGGACTTGAGTTTCTCTAGATCAAATACTCGTGTTTGGGTCCATCTTTTCTAACTTTCATTAAACCCATCTTCTCTAGCTTCAGACAATCTTCCGTGTGCATACCAAGAAGAACTGTTATTTGAATATCTACAGTATGCCATCCGATGTCCCTCTTGTGCCTTTTCAAGTTCACAGGCAACTCTACTTCTTGGTTTTTAATCAAAACTGGAAACGTTAATTTTCCTGGTTCAACCCAGGGTTTTGGGAAGAATTCCTTCGTTTTCGTTTCCAGAAAAGTTAGATTGTCATCATTGTCATTGTCACTTGGTGTATCAGAAGCCAAGATACGCTCTAATGAATTTTCTGTTGTGTTGAGTCCCTCACTTATAGGGATCAACGATTCTATCTTGGATGTTGACAAACATGCCTCACCTCCATCAGGATATTTCATATATTTGAATACATTAAAGGTTATATGATCACCTTATACTTGTATGGTGAGTTCCCCTTTTGGACTTTATTACCTGTGTTTACTATTTAGGCAGAATACCGTCACCCATTCTAACTAAGAAACTGAAAGGAATTTCCGAAACGGAAGAAGTGGGGGAAAGTGAGGAAGAAAGAAACATAGAAATAGAAACTATTTCGGGAGGGGGAGGGGCTAACCGGGAGCGGGGGACCAAAGAAAATACTTCTTCTTCCCTTTTTTCGGAGGAAGAGGTGGATCCGAGCCAAATCGATGAAACAGAAAAGTTACGAGTGACTGGAAAGAAAAAAACTAAAATAAAGGGCGAACTCCACTTTCGTTTTAAAGAGACGTACTATAAAAATAGACCGGTTTATGAAACTTCTTATCTGGATGGGAATCAAGAAAGTTCGAAGTTAGAAATATTAAAAAAAAAGAAGATAAATATTTATTATGGATTGAAAAACCTCTTGTGACACTTCTTTTTGATTCTAAACGATGGAATCGACCTTTGCGATATATAAAAAATGACCGGTTTGAAAATGCTATAAAAAAATCTAGATCATGAATGTTTGGAATCCATATTATGCAAGGAGACATTGCTTTTGCTAGTTCGAATTGAAGGGTGATATAAAATCGGTCTATTTTCGACATCATATCCATAGTTAACGCATTCATCATAGTTAGAAGCTCCAGCTCTGTATCAAGGTCACGCTCTGGGATGGAAGGATTCGAACCTCCGCATAGCGGGACCAAAACCCGTTGCCTTACCACTTTGCCACTCCCAAAAGGTAACGGAGGCGTGCAAAGGTTTCCTCGGGCCGGACGGAGATTGACCCTCGAGTGCAAAGGCAGAAGGGAGCTTGACTGCAAGACCCACCCGTCGAGCAGGGATGAAAGTCGGCCTTAGTGATCCGACGGTGCCGAGTGGAAGGGCCGTCGCTCAACGGATAAAAGTTACTCTAGGGATAATAGGCTGATCTTCCCCAAGAGCTCACATCGACGGGAAGGGCTCTACCTCCTATTTTTTATGAACAAAATGAATCTTTTTATCGAAGGATCAGAAAAAAATGGGTCCAATGTTCTCCCAATTGCCAAAAATGGCCTTCCTAGAAAAATAGGGACATTCTAATATACTTCAAAATCCAAAATAAAAAAATCAGTAGGAAAAATAAATTTGTCAACATGTACCAAAACATCTTCAATCTTTCCCTACAGATATGTTATCTATAGGTCTGCTAGTTGAAGTGTAACAGTTGTCAGCCTAACCTCACCAATCCCTAATTGCTTGAATACAGACATGGGCATCAGATTTATACTTGCTCCCAAATCACATAGAGTCAATCCACAATAAGAGTCTCCCTAGATATTTCATTTTTTATGACACTTTATCTTGTAAAACTATACTACATTCTTTTGCTAAGGCAATTGTCTCGAATTCCCCCAACCTCCTCTTCTTAGAGAGAATATCCTTTATGAATTTGGCATAATTCGATATTTGCTCTAATGCTTTCACAATAGGGATGTTGATATGTAACTATTTGAGCATATCTAAAAATTTCTTAAATTGTACCTCTTGTTGACACTTTTGGAGTTTTTGTGAATAAGGAGGTGATGGAGTTTTAACCTTGACCGAATCATTGTTTTGATGTGCGGATGTCTTTGTGTTGTCCATGGGCGTTAAACCTTTAGGATGATGCTATTGTGCTTGTTTTCGGTAGGAGTCACAGGAGCAGGCTTCTGCACTGTGGGAACTTTAACATTTTTTTGAACTTCCTTCCAATTCTTAGCTATAATAGGCTCATCTTCAATTTCAAAAATCTTGGGTTCCAACATCTTTCCACTTCTCAAAGTAACAACTTCACATGGTTCTTTACATGTATTCCTCGGATTTTCAATGTCGCTTGGCAAAGCACCTTGGGGTCTGCTTGTGAGCTCCTTTGTTAGTTGCCCCACGTGGTTCTCTAAGTTTTTCAACATTACTGCTTGGTGTTGAATCATGACATCACTCTTTTCCATGTATGCCTTCAACAAATCTTCAAGACTGTCTGAAGATTTCGTGGGTGAAAGTTCTTGGACTTGTTGAGGAAATCCTAGTGATTGGTTCGGTCAGGGTTGCATATAAGAGTTGCTAGGAATGGCCTCTTAATTTCTCCATGAGAAATTCAGACGATTTTTCCATGAAGGATTGTAGTAATTTGAATTTGGTCCTGGCCCACTCCTATTATGATTCTGGTTGTCCATGAAGTAGATGGATTCTAGTTTTAATGGGCAGTCTTCGTACATATGAACATCTCTAAAATAAATACAGGAGATAATTTCAAACTAGCTTGGTTGTTGACCTAGCATGTTAGCATTTAAACCATTAGTAGAAAAGTTCTTAAGCATAAAAGTCATAGAAGATACTTGGGCTGCCAAAAACGTAAGTAGATCAACTTTGTGAATTCCGACCACTCTTTTTCCTATGACTACTTGAGTAGTTTGCCACTAATAGTTGCTGCTAGAGATCCTTTCAATGATCTCATATGCTTCATTGTACGATTTCGAAAAAAGAGCTCCATTGGCTGAAGCGTCTACCATCATTCTTGTATGTTCGTTGAGACCATGGTAAAAATTCTCCAATTGAATACAATTAGGAATGCCATGATAAGGACATTTTTGCAACAGCTCCTTGAATCGCTCCCATGATCATAGAGAGATTCGTAGTCAAGTTGTTAAAATGTGGCGATTTAATTTCTGAGCTTGGTATTTCTACTCGGGGGAAAATACTTAATCAAAAATCGTTCAGCTAATTCTTGCTATGTTGATACTGAATGAGGTGGTAAGGAATTTAACCATGATCGCGCTCTTTCTTTTAACGAGAATGGGAATAACTTCAACCTCAAAACGTCTTCAATCACTCTAGCTAACTTAAATGAATTGCTTACTTCCATGAATAAACGGAGGTGTAGATGTGGATCTTTGGTAGGCTTTCTACTAAATTAGTCATCATTTGCAACATTTGGAACATAGTTGACTTTAATTCAAACTGAGGAGCCTCAATTTCGGGCCTCACAATTCTCGAATTGAGTCTATTGAATAAAGGCACAACATATTGATAGATGGGGCGGTCTCTATCATCAGCAACAATGACCAGATTATAAGCGTAGTAAAAAGCTCCTTGGTTTTGATTTTGTCATAGATGATACATAATCACCTGAAAATAGAAAAAAGAAATAAAATAAATTTAAACCAAATAGAAAAACAATTATCTTCACAAATAATGACAAAATACAATCCCCGACAATAGCGCCAAAAAGATTTAATAAAATATACATGAATAGACTAGATGTGCGAATTATTTTCAAAGTCAAGTATAAAACAATTTGGTGGAAAAGCAAGTAATGGATAATGTTGTTGAGAGTCGAAATTATAATAATGATGTAGTTAGATTTCAAATACCCATCAAATAAAACATAACATATTGTTGAAAAATAATCACAACAGAAAGGTTAAGCACAAGATTTAATAAAACATACATGAATAGACTAGAACAAGTATTTCACTTAACGAGAGTTTATTGGAAATTATAAAAGAATGTCGCAAATGGATCATGACAATATGGAAATTCATTAAACCCAATTTTAATTAAGGCATAGGCTTCTCTCGAAGTCTTATTATGTCCCTAAGTTATTTTGCATATGTCTATGTTAAAACTAACCTAGAAATCACCCTCTCGGGCATTTTATATAGTTTATGCATATAGAAATCATCTTTCGATATCAACATGATATGCACCATTTAGGCCTTTTGTCTATCCACCATTATCTCTTCTCAGATTAAACGGTTAATTCTTTAACCTACAAATGTTGGTCTTACACTTACAAGTTTTAGCATGAATTAACCCTAAATGATTCATACTTATTTTGATTAAACAAATTTAAGTCATGTAATTTTAAATTGAAAATATTAGAGTTGTGTGGCCTAAATTCCTGTTAAAGAAATAAAATACAAGTGGCAAGATAAAGGGATCTATGGGGGCGAAGGCTGCATCTCGCTGCAGATTAGAATATGTATAGAAGTGTACTTCTTCTATTTGATATTGATTAGAATAATGTCTTTCAACCTTACTACATTACTTCTATTAGACATTGATTAGAATAAGATTTTTTAACCTATAAATAGATGTAGTCGACTCCTCTTGTAATCATTTGAATTCAACATTAGTGAATTTTCTTCTTCTCTATCTGTATTTTTCTACCAAAAGGGTTTCCACATAAAATCTATGTTCTTTTTGTTTTTTATTTTCTTTGCAATATTTCTTTATTGTAGACGTTCAATTTTAACAAAAAACATAAAGATAAAATGCAAACTTGTCTTTCAACATAGAAAACATCAATTAATAATAAAGAGAAAAGGTATAAGAGTAGTTGAGGCGGGTTATCCACGACAATTTCACTATAAGAAGAGAAAACAATTGAGTTGTAGAGGGTTATCTACAACTGCTCCTTGCAAACTTCTCATGGTGGCTCTCCTCGTTATCTATACGTTAAATCATCATAATGCTCTCAAGTTACTCTCTCTAATTACTCTCGTTTTCGACAAGTGAATTACCTTATTTTGTGGCGTGCAAATTCTTAGGAAGCTATAAGGAAAACATATTCCAAGCTTAGATTTTTCTCTCTGAAAACTTATGTGTAAAATGGATGAATAAAGGTCCCCTTTTATAGTTTTTGAATCCCCAACGTCTCTTGCTATTTTTAGCAAGGGAATCTTTGATCCTCTCTCCCTTGGTTGTTTTCCCTTGATATGAGGAAGGTGGGTGAGTGGTTGCTTGATTTAAGGAGGGGGCATGCTTGATTTCCTTCTTTGTGTTGCCGACCCTTATTAAGTAAAAAGTAGGTGGCCATTGACTGTTAATTTTAGTAGAGGTGTGGACGATTGTGGTTTAAATCAAGGGAAAAGGTTGATGTCTTGACTAGGGGAGAGTGGAGGTTGAAATTACTATATTTGGGAGTGGTATGGTCGGACTTTGAGTGGTAATAGGGAAGTGGGTAGATGATGGCTATTTTTGGGGAGATGTTTGCTTGAATCAATGGAAGAAAATCTCCTTGATTCTCTCATGATTATGTTGTCCCTGATTCATGGAAAGTGGGTAAATAAGTGCTTGAATTAGGGAGGATATTAGCTAAAATTAAGGGATGTTGATGGATATGGTCTTGTGGATGGTTGATGGATGGTTCTAGGCCTCCATCTGGACATCTCTAGGCCTTCATCTCTTCTAAGGTGACTTGAAGCCAAAAAATGCTAGATCAAAATGCTTCAAGTTGTACTTGTTTAAAACAACAAAAATTCTACTATATTTTCCCTCAGCCCTTTTATTCCCAAAAATAATTAAAAAAACGTTGTATTAGAATAAATTTCATTAAACGAACACAATTCCATAGAAATTACAAAATATCACAAAATTAATAATAAAACTACAGAAAGTGTTATTTATTTACTCGAAATTTGCGTAAATTATACATTAAAGAGTGCTGAAAATATCTATATATTTTAAAGTTTACACAAGTTCACCCAAATTATGTTATAATTGTTTCATGCGTATAGAGGGGTAGCCTTAGTAAGTTTATATATGAGGGCCTAGTAAGGTAGAATGATTGTAAATCCTTAGTACTTGTATAATAGAGAACTTATTTGAAGTTTAAATTTGAAACATGTTGTTATGTAAGAGATTAGTATAAAGTTTTATTGTAAACATGGGTTTTAAAATTTGGTGTTGTATGTAAATAAATCAAGTTAGAAAGGTTGTTAAGTAATACGATTTAATTGTGACATTTAGTACTCAAACTCGATGATCAGGTTGGGTATAGGATGTTACAATTTACCCTTGTGAATGTAGCTTGTAAAACTACAACACAATAGGTTTTACAGTCATAGTGCACTTACAAAATATAGATCCTCACTTGAACAAACTTAGTATTCTCAATTCTAAGTACAATAACCTATTGATCGAGTCTGTAACGTCACAACAATTATGCAAGCGAAAACACGTCAATGCAAGTATAGTTGATAGAACAATTCTATCGGATATTGATTCCACAAGGAATGGGTTCTTGATGTTTAGCTGTCAAAGCAACTAATACTAGAATTAGATGAAATGTGAGTAAAGATGTCAGCGCAATTAAGTCAGATCTGCACACTAAAATTGTTAATACTGTCAATGCTATCAAGGTTAATTGTCAAAGCAACAGAAGGTAAATCAATTGTTGTGGAAGTTTTAAGAATTTAAATGCATAAAAGTAAAGGTTTGATTAAGTGTAAAGGATTGGAGTGGATCATTGATTTCGCTAAGTTGCAATTCTGGATGCGTCGACAAGGTATTGTATAGACGAATTGTCGCTGCAATAGAGCTCCAATGAAATCTTACCAATAATAGTCCTCCGTTTAATCAAGACTCAAGTACCCACCATCACCCCACCTCTCGGTGTAAGCAACGTTGTGCACTCAAGAACAAGTGACTAGAATCTCTTCTAATCCCAAGCAACTCTCGTTGTCTTGCTTGTTAACCTAACTTGTCACTGCATCTCTCGATGTCGCTAGACTACAAATGCACTATTGTGTTTGATGCAGTTATATCCAAAAATAAACAGATGAAAAGCATTAAATAAGAATCAAAGCAATCTAATAATGAAAGATACTCTCGTATTCATTCAAATGTCATTAAAATTCATTAGCATAAAAGAGGGGTCAGCGAATACAATCAAAGCTTACTATCTCTAGACTACTAGGACTATTACTCAATCGCTCCTTTTGTCTTGCATCAAGCACCTCTCGTTAAAAGTGGTTGCTCCTTTTCTCTATCATCTCACCGTTTTTCCAACTTAAATCTCAAAAACACATAGTAATTGCAGTATTTAATTCCTCCACCTCTTGATGATTTCTTCCATCTTCTTTCCTCTATTTATAGCCTTCAAAAGTTGCAGGTTTCATCCTTAATTCTCAGATCTAGATCCAATTTATAGTTGTTAAAGTTAGTTACAGTATAGTTGTGAACTCACGTAGATTTAATGTGTTCTTCAGAGATCTGTAGGCTGTTGCTGCATTGCTGGGCATGATCTGAAACCTTTAATTGTGGCGACAACGAGTGATTTTCCTACGCTGGTGCTTCCAATTGTATTTTTAGCTGGAGTTCAATTATCCAAATCTCAAGTTTTTGTGTGGCTACATCTTTGGTTGCAATTTCAAGCTGAGCTTGTGGCTACATTCTTCTTCCAGCATTGATCTTCTGAGATGAGTTCCTACACAGACAATTCTAAGGCGCAATATATAGGCTACTTGTAACGACATTAGTACACAAAATATGCAAAAATAACAAGAATTTAAACCAAACTATAATGAGTTAGAAAATACAAAAACTAAGTATAAAATGCTTACAATGCATGCTAAATACTATACAAAAGAGACAATTAAAACATCAATTTAGGGAGAAAATATATGTCATTTGCAATGCTATCACCTATACAAGCCTCTCAATTACATGTATTATTTCGAGACTTGCTAACAGAGGAAGATCTATCACAATCCAACTAAAAAACAATAAGATAAGTTGAATACAATATAATAATATCAAGTAATGTAAATATGGGCTCTTGACAGCTAAGCAATCAAATTTTTATTCCAATCAAATATTCATGTTTTAGGGATTAGGTAGATTGAACTGATTCGGTCCAATCTCCAAAATATGTTTTCCCAAGTGATATAATCTTCATTAATGGGTTAAATATCATCCATATACTCAACATAGTTCATAAATACCATTCAATAAATTGTCAACAACTCAAATATGAAAATAGTTTTCACACAGCTTTAGTCACCAAGGAGTGAGTAGACCCTTGACACTTAATTGTTAGTTCCATATTTTTAAACAATCTCCCATTTGAAAATTTGTTGAACAAAACATACACAATGTAAGAAGTGACCTACCACAAATTGTAGTGGAAATTTAGGTACTTTTTGGCACTTAATAGCTTGTTTTAAAGCCATTTCGTGTTTAATTATTGCATTTTTAGTTTTTATAGCTTAGATTCATTTTATTGCAAAATAAGTGTTTTAACGCATAATTTTGAGTTCGTTGACCATTTGGGCTAATACAAGCCTTAATGTATTTTTAACGATTTAATTGAGTGTACAACATACCTATTTTTAGGTCCAAAAGCATCAGGAATGATCATCTAGTCACAAGACAAGCTTTCGAGGTCGCAACACAGCAAGATGAGCTCCAAATCTCACATTCAAAGTTGTGTGTCATGACACGCACTAGGCTGTGTTGTGACATAAGGCTGATGGAGGGCAAAAATTAATCAAGGATGTTTTCATCTGCACAATCAATATTTTGCATGGTTAAGCTCTATATTTGACCTAATTGAGTAGCTAACTTTGCCTATAAATAGAGGGCTTATGTCATGCTTAAGGGAGGCAAGCCTTAGAGGCAAAATTAGGTTTAGGATTAGATTTAGTATTAATTAGGTTTTTAATTTAGTTTCCAGACAATTTATCATTTTGTTCTTCAACTTGAATTCTATTTGAGTTTACGATTTTGCTATTAAGTATTATCACAATTTTCTTTCACTTCTTGTTAGTCAACGACGATATCTTGTTATTTGTTAAAAGATTTCACTTATCTGAGCACATTCAGCTTATCAAACGGAGCAAATTCTATTCCTCTTAAGTTTTAATTTATTTGTGTGTTTATGCATGATTAAATTGATTCTAGGGAATATGAAAATTTTGTTCATAAGTAGCTAAGTCCTTTAGGGAGATTATCGAGCAGATGTGGGAACAGTTAGCGAAAGAACGAGGGTTTCACATAAAATTAGTTGTTATAAATTATGCATGCCTTAAACCTAGGATTGACGACCCTAGGAAGTAATCTAAGATAAACAATTTCAGAAGATAAGTTTACCGAGTAAATTGTAATTTATCCTGGTCAAGAAAGTGAGGTAGAAAGATAAGTTAGTACTAGTTGATTAATTAATCCATAGAGGCCAAAAGGTAATAATAGTTAGTTAATGACTAATTCACTAAAAAACTCAAGTTCTTAAGTTAATTATAACCAGTGAAGCAAGTTAATCATAGACCTGTTAATTGATATTTCCTTCATTGATTTATTTTTAGTAATTTTAGTTTGTTGCATTATATTACTTTTTATTCTTATTTCTCATAATATGAATTTTGGTGAGTACTATTTAGACTTGTTACTATAGAAGTAATTTTAGATTTAATATATCCTTCCTTAGGTATGATCCTTGAAGTACTTCCTATACCCCATTGTACAAATGTTATATTACAATTTGACCCTTATGCGGATACCATTGCTTTATTTCTATATCTTTTATTGTACTATTTATAGTCAAACGTGAGAGCGTTTGGCTGCAATCAAGTTGTTGGTGTCGTTGTTTGAGACGACATTAATTAAATTAAATTATGTTTTATTTTTACTATTTTTAATTTTATTAATTCTCTATTCTCTATCTTTAATTTCAGTATATGACCCGAAGTTAAAGCACTCCAATTGAGCCATATGCTGATCTAGAGAGATTCTTTAGACGTAACCATCAATCTATGCAAAACAATCCACCCGTGTACACGATTTACCTTAGAAGAATCCTTTATTCAACAACCTTCTCGAACCACAAGCTCAAATCCGTGGAGAGTTACTGATAGCTCAAAGGACGTTGCGTGATTATACACTACCAATGCTAGATGGCATGTGAGGTAGTATTAAGCGACCAACGATCAACACCAATATTTTGAGAGTAAGACAACTATGATCCAGATGATTCAGAATAACTTTCAATGTTGAGGTAATAGATGGAGGATCCAAACTAGCACTTAAAGCGATTTCTTCTACTCTTTGACACTTTCATATATAATGGGGTAACCGATGATGTTGTTCGTCATCAGTTATTCCAATTTACATATACGATAACATGACTGATTGGTTAGATTCGTTGGAACCAGATTCTATAACTACATGGGACAATTTATCAAGGAAATTTTTACACAAAATTTTCCCATCAGTAAAACCATCTAGCTCAAATGTGACGTCACTAACTCAACCAGATTGAAGGTGAAACCCTGTACGAGGCATGGGAGTGATTCTAGTTGCTATTAAGGAGGTGTCCCCATCATAGAATGCAAGAGTGGCTAATGTAGATTTTATATTATGGTTTGGACAACAATATGAGGTTCTGGTTAGATGGCGCACTTGGAAGAGCACTTATAAATCACACATACGAGCGATCTTGTCAATTGATTGAAAACATGGATATGAACTTGACAGCCTATCCCTCTCTCGCTCTTTGTGGGCAAGTAAAGGAGAGGAAAATCAAGACTAATACGATAATTAAATTAGATTAAATATGAGTGATGTCTGCAATTGTGACATGTCAGTTGTAATTTATGTAGTGTTACAATCAAATACCAGAGTATTCCAAGGATCGAACCCAAAGGAGTTGGCGATTAAGTGAATTCTAGCTACAAGCGAGCAATTAAAGAGTCTAAATAACTACCCACTAAATGCTATAATATGACTAACCATAATCAAATTTGATGAAAATGAACTAATTACCTAACAACAACAAAGAACAAATTGTAAATAAAGTAAACTACAAAAATGAAAAATACGAGTAAATGTAATAACAGAGATTGGTTGGTTGACTTCAGTGTGGTCGGTTGACTTCGAAATTAGGGATATAAGTTATGGTTACTCTTAAATTGGTTTCATTTTACCTCTGTGCCTCAACTTTACCAACTTAGATAATTAGTCTAGCTTATCTGTCAACCTCATAAACTAACCCAAGACTTATCAAATTGGTGCCTAATAAGATCTCCTCTTGGTCTCACTTATCTTGATTTTCCCTTATTCATACCAAACACTTCCATCATTTTAACATTTCAAACTTAACCAAAACATGTCATATATCAAATTCCTAATCACCTAACCAATATACCACATTGTCACCATTTCACATCAATGTTATAAGCATAACAAACCATTCAATTAAATTGGTAAAAATATATATCATTCCCATCACATTATCTTAACCCTTTTTCACCTTCAAATATAACATACCACAATGCCAACAAACATATTTCAAACATTTTTATAAGGCATCCAAAATCGACCACTTTCTTGGTTCAAACACATGCATACTCCAATTAACTACACATATAAAGTTCAACCTATTATGTACATATCACATAAACTTCCCAAAATAAACATTTCATATATGGACTCTTTTCACCATTTTCCAAAATCAACATTTTACCAGACCAATGCCTATATACATGCCACACAACTAGACCTGATAATGGGTTGGGCTACTCGATCCGACCCAAAAGCCCGCCTGAAAAATGGGTAGGTTTAAGTAAAAATGTAGGTTCGAAAAATGAGCTTGGACAAAAAATGAAGCCCATTTTTAAAATGGACCGAGCCTTGGGTTTGATTTTCTTTACTTGAGCCCGACACGGCTCGGCCCAAATTTGTAATAATGATTTTATTTTTATTTTTAATACTAAATTTTTTTTACTTCAAATTTTAAAAGTTACTAAAAATTAATAACTTGTGTTACTGAGTACGGACTTACTGTGTACGTCTTCTCCCCTCCCCTTAGTAGCCTTCCCATTTCCCAATTCCCAAAAAAAAAACCCTAAGTGCTTCCATCAATTGCTTCCATCAGTCGTAACATCTCTAATCGAAAAATCATGGGTATGTTCGATTATTTTTGTTTCAACTTAGATAGCAATAGTTATTTTATTGTTTTAACAATTTTCATGTTTAATCTGTTGGGTTTTGTTTTGTTAGTTTTATTAGGTTTTGATTTTATATATATTTTCTAATTTTTATCTCTTTTTCTTCGAATATTTGTTATTGATGGGCTGTTCTTGAATCAAAGTTTACTTTTGGGATAGTTTGCAAACAAAGTTTAAATTTCAGATACAATTTAGAATGATTTTATTCTTGTTAATTTGCAAATATAAATATTCAATCCATTGCCATTGTTAGTCGATTCATGCAATTAAATATAATTTTCAGTTACGATATTACTGTCATTGCTTACTTCTATGTTCACAAAAAAAAGCCAAACTATTCAAGAGCCAACTAGCCAAAGGATTCATATATTTGGCTCTATCTTCTAAAACTTTATTTATATATCTATATGTTTTGCAAGTGGTTCCAAGCTATACTATGATTTTAGTATCTAACATAAAAAAGAAAATATTATTTATTGTTTGCCTTCCTATAAATATAACATTATTTTTAGTACTTTATCTTGTAAAATGATTGAGCAAGTGATGGGCATAGAAGGTTCCCTCTCAATTATACATATATTGTTTGCCCACTCAACCGTCTCCTAGATTCTATCTAATACTTTAAATACTATGAACCAAAAAAATTTGTTATTATTATTATTATAATATAATTTTACAAAAGATGTTGAAATGTAAAGGAAGTGTGTGGTTTTTGGGGGCAATGTCCGGATCATGAGGAATTATATTGAAGAGTAATTGGTTCTTGTAGCGACAAAAAAATTGTTAACACACATATATAAATATATAGTTGAAGAAGGAAAAAGAGGGTTTGATTCTTATTCTTTCCACATTGATTGAATCATGCATCAAATGCTTACTTGATTGTTTAGCTTTCTATTTTGTTCTAGTAAATGCTTGCACTGAACCTACCTTTCTGTATGAGTACTCAAAATGAGGCCATTGTATTTGTTTGCTTTGAACAAAAATTATATACACGCTTTGGCTTTATCTTAGCTCTATCTGCACTCTGCAAAAACTAAATGCGTAGTACATGGCTTGGCCTTATTGCGTGCATGGCTTCTTTTTCCATCGAGGATATATACCATTTCATTTTTGCCCACAAGATGATTTAAAATATAATGGGTAGTAACTAGTAGGTAGATATATATATTAGGTATTTTTTATTTCTGTTTTACGACTCATATTCGTAATACTGTTGTCTTTAAAGTTTGAACCTTTGATGAATACGAAGTTATTGCTTCAGTACTTAATTTATTTAATTATCTTGGTATCAACTCCAATGGTAATCTATCATTTTCCCCCCTCCATGAAATCACACACACACACACACATATATATAATGGTACTCTATCATTTTCCCCCCTCCATGAAATCACACACACACACATATATATATATATATTGTTTTTCTACTGAACTACTGTATCAACTTGATTTCCTAAATTATATCTGATATAGGAATAATTCCACTTTTAAACAGCATGCATGCATGCTGACATCCAATGACTGGGGATTAGGAAATAAGTATTAAATTTGCAAACAAGTTTAATTATATTTGCTATATAATTTTCAAGTAGAAAAGACTAAAGGAAGTAGGAAACACTGCTTTTATTCTTGTTAATTTTCAGATTTTATTTATAATGATTAATTTTAATTTTAATAACTATATTTTTATTTATTTGGATTTCAGGACTTGAGATTTTTATGACGATAACTAGTTCGAACACTCCAATATCTGTGGACGATGGGTTTAATGAATATCAAAGTGCTCCCAAATGTCAAAAGGCTACTACTTCAAAGGTGTGGGATGAAATGACTAAGCTTGAATGTGAGAACAAAGACGAACTGAAGGCACAATGTAATTACAGTAAGAGTATCTTCTCTGCTAAATCTTTTGGTGGAACATCTCATTTAAGACGTCATCTGAATAACTATTTGAAAAAAATTAATAAGGACATCACTCAATACACCATAGCCACTCAACCATCCTTAGCAGGTGGTCCTTCTATAAGAAACTACAAGTTTGATGCTGATAAGTGTCGTCGAGCTATTTCTACTTTTCTTGTGTGTGGAAAACATTCATTTAGGACAGTTGAAGAACCGAGATTTAGATACATGATGAGCATTGCTAGTCCTAATTTTAAGAATATAAGTAGACATACAGCTGCAAGGGATGTCCTAATGTATTATGCAAAAGAGAGAGACCATGTTAAAGAAGAGTTGGCTAAAGCACCTGGTTTAATTTGTCTAACTTCTGATAATTGGAACTCTGAGCATACTAATGATGAATACATTTGTATTACTACTCATTAGGTTGACAAAGACTGGAAGTTACAAAAGAGAATCATAAGGTTTAGAGTTTTATCTCCTCCGTATGATGGTTTGAACATAGCGGATGAGCTCGTTTTATGTTTATCTCAGTGGGGTATAGACAAGAAAATTTTTAGTATCACTTTGGATAATGCTTCTTATAATGATGTTATGGTTTCTTGTCTTAAAAACATTTTTCATGTGAATCGAGCTCTTTTGTGTGATGGTACTTTTTTTCAAGTTAGATGTTGTGCACATATAGTGAATCTTATAGTTAAAGTCGGTTTGGAACTTGCTAATGATGTTGTTGGTAAGATACGAAATGGAATTAAGTACATAAAAAGGCCGCGAATTCGTAGGAAAAGATTTTATGATGTGGTCGACAAGAGCTTTCATTTGAATGTGACCAAAAAGTTACGTCAAGATGTGTGTGTGAGACGGAATTCTACTTATTTGATGCTTGAATCTTCTCTTTACTATAAAGATGTGCTAGATTATTGGGGTCAATGGGATAAAGATTATCAAATATTTGCACTTTCTGATGAGGAGTGGAGAAATGTTGTTATTCTTTGCAAATTTTGAAAAGTCTTTTATGGTGTGACTTGTGTTTTTTCTGGTTCTAATTATCCAACGGCTAATCTTTATTTTAGAGGGGTTTGGAAGGTTCACAAGTCTTGTTTGATACAGCTAAAGGCCCTCAATCTTTTTTAACTCCAATGGTTAAGCAAATGCAAGAGAAATTTAATAAATATTAGATTGAGTATTCGTTGGTATTATCATGTGCTGAAATCTTGGATCCTCGTTACAAATTAAATTATGTGCGATATTGCTTTTCTGCAATTTATGGTATTCATGCTCTTGATTTTGTGTAAACCATCATTAGCAATCTTAGACTCTTGTTTGATGAGTATGTTAAGAAATCCAAATCCACGTCTTCTTCTTTGGCTGGGAGTTCTAATGTTTCAGATTCTAGTTTGCATCATCCTAATGTTAATAGGGTTGATTTGGGTGAAGATTATGATGAGAGTGATGATTATAAACGGTTTTTATACGAGTGAAAAGTCACAGTTGGACATTTATTTGGAAGAACCAGAGCTTGAGTTGAATAGTAAAATTGATGTTTTGGATTATTGGAGCAAAAATTCAATTCGATATAATGAGCTTTCATTATTGGTTCGTGATCTTTTGGCAATTCCAATATCATCTATAGCTTCCGAATTGAATTTTAGTATGGGGAAGAAAGTTCTCACACCTTTGAGGAGTTCACTTAAGCCAAAAATGGTTCAAGCCGTTATTTTGCTTTGATGAATGGATGCGAGCTAAAGGATTTTTAACGGGTAATTATTATTTTCATTTTATTGTTATAATTTTATAATATTTTTTTCAATTTTATTATCTAACTATTTATTTTTATTTCAAATTAGAAATTTATTGCACGAATGATGAGAATGATGATGATGATGAGGACGATGAGGATGATGAGGATGACACTTCTTCGATTGCTCTCTAGGTTACTTTTCTAATTGTTGACAATTTAATTTAGCTTTATGATTTATAGCTTATTGTTAAATTATATATGTTGATTGGTTGATATATAGATAATTTGATTGGTTGATTACATTTTGCAAGTTGTTTTTGGTGCAAATTTGGTACTGTTTTTGGTGCTGATTTGATGCTGTTTTTTGTGCTGATTTGGTACTATTTTTGGTATTGTTTTTAGTGCTGTTTTGGTACTGTTTTCGATGTTGTTTGGATGTTTTTGTGTTGTTTTATTGTTGTTTCGCAACTGTCTATGTTATTTTGCTGCCCTTTTTAATATATTTGGCATCCATTATTAATATTATTTGGATATTGTAGAACTTTTGTTTTATCATTAATTTTGCTACTATTTTAGTTGTAACTATCTTAATATAAAGGGTTCTTATTGTATTTTCAATTTGTTTGTTATTTTACGAATTGTTTTAATATCGTTTTTAACTTGTTTGTTGTTTTAATATTTTTAAATGTATTTGATATATCATATTTTAAAATTATTTATATAATAAAATAATCTTTAAAAAATTTTAACATGGGCCGAGCTTGGGTTTAACTATTATAATATGGGTCGGGCTTGAGCTAATTTTTAGGCCCATTTTTCTGGTCGGGCTTGGGCCTAAAAAGTGAATTTAAAATTTTATTAAAACTTGGCCTGAACCCGACCTGACCCGGCCCATGATCACCTTTACACACAACTGAGTCTATAACAATTTAATAGTTTACCGAGTCAAAAGTTGGATAGTGTGAGCTCTAAAGTGATCCGACAAGTACGTTCCGCAAAATGCCAACTACAAAGAAAACATAAAACAAAACAGAGTAAGCATTTTATATGCTTAGTAAGATCATAAGTAATTAAAGTAGTAACTCACCTCAATTCATAATTAACATAACGAAATAACTAACTATATGACCGTCCTGTTTCCACATTTATCAATAGTAAGGCGAAATCATCATATGTAATTCTCAAGTAATTCAATTTATACAGTACCATTTACTCAATTCAATGTCATCAAAAATTTATATGATTCGGATACATTATTCAATCGTTATATAAAATATCAATTTATGCAATTCAATCCAAATCAATACCATTGCATTGAACTATTGAACATAATAAGAAGCATTTACATCATTCCAATTTCGTTTAACCATTTTCAATCATAATATACAAAATCAATCAATCAATTCCTTTTAACCTTGACCATTTAGCTCGATGAACAATAGTAAATAAGTTCAGATACTCAAGTATCTACACCACACCAGAAAGCAGTGTAGTGCTGAACAAATGTACCGAAGTGCAAACAAGGGCACCAAAGTTCAAACAAAGCACCATAGTTCAAATAGAAGCACCAAAGTGCAAACAGGGGCACCATAGTGCAAATAGGGACATCAAAGTGCAAACAGGGGCATCGTAGTGCAAACTGAGGCATCGAAGTGCAATCCCATACAAGCACGCAATTAACATTATTGGCATGTCAATCGTATCATAATCGTTTACTAAGTTCAAACGGATAGTTATACAAAATTCAGAACCTTCACGTTGTCATAGAATTATCATGAACCATATTCATTTTGCATTTCACAAAATTTGTAATTATCACATTCGCAGAACATTGCAATTTAGTCAAAAACTCACATTGTGTATCATTTTGAATATAATTCAAAATATCTATACATTCAAACATCCATAACACAAGAAATATAAATTAAAACATACACTTACCATATGAACTTACCTAATAAAATCAACTAGAGAATTGAATCGTAGGGACTATTAAGCAAATTTTCCCTTTTCCCAATTACTCTCCGATCGATCGAAATCTTGATCTAAATAATGATTAATTTCAAAATATCAATTTTTATTACCTTATAATACTCAAATACATTCATATGACCTTTTAATTTCATTTTATACAATTTCCCAAAGTTTCACATTTTATTCAATTTAGTCACTAAAACTGAAACTATCAAAAATTTCACATTTGAATTCCATTTTACAACCAGATTTCAAATAAATCCTTCTAAAGCCCTCAAATTTCATTAATTAGAGAATTTTCATGTCAAATTCGAAATATTTTCGTTTTAGTTCCTAAACTCAAAACTAACAAATATCACTCTACAAATTAGTCCTTAATCAAATCAAAGCTTACAACCAAGCTACTTAACAACAAAAACATAAAAAACTATCAATGAAAACATTTCAAAACTTTGATTGTTTTACAATTTAATACTCATGCTAGTTACATTAAGCTACAACGATCTCAAAAACATAAAATTGATGAAAAACAAACTTAATTTAGACTTACATGCAAGAGGGTCAAATGGTCTTGAAGAAAAGCTATGGTTTCTTAAGTTTTCTTGATTCTTTTAGTTGGGGAAGAAAGAAGGAAAAATGAAAATGGATGATAACTTTGGTTTTATCATTTTAACATATATTAATAATTAAATTATAACTAAACATGAAAAATCAAGGAAATAATGCACTAACAATCCACTAATATAGAAAAGTGGCTAATCGCCACATGGAACCTCAAATATTTACCTTTTAAACCATTTTAACTAATAAAAAGCAATAGAGATTAATTTTTACGATTTTTACGGTTTAGTCTTTGTACCCTAATTAACCATCCAATCACTAAAATTTCTGGACCAAATTTCAATTACACTATATAACAACTCTATAAATATCTAATAAAAAAATTTACAGGCTTGATTGACAGAAACAAAGTCTTGGTACGTCATTTTCCAAAACCACTAACTTTAAGGTCGAACCACTTGTATTTTAATTAACTATCCAATTATTAAATTTTATCATATCAAAATTCATTATAACACTAATATTGACTCATAGATATTAAATAATAATATTTATGAACTCAATTTCACCAATGATACTCGTTTATTTCCTAGTCCTTTTAATTCCTAAGCTAACATTTTCACTGTCTCTTCTAAATACGACAAGTCAGTCTGTAATTCAATTTCATCGGGAATAATCGCATGAGAAGGGTTTGACCTATACCATCGTAGCATCAAAATGTGAAAAAACTTTGTGAATTTGTTCTGAATGATCCCTTTAATCGGGCTTGTAAGTATTTGAATAGGGATCCCAACCCTATTACCTATGTAACTCGCCTGCTGCGATTGGTTTTCGAAACACGATCTTGATTTTATTGGTTTGACGGTCAACTCTGAGAGGTTAAGCTTTTCCAAAATTTTTTGATATCGGTCATCTTCGTTCACAACTTTTACCATTAGAGGTTTTTATTTGTATACGAACCTTTCATTAGGCCCTATGTACGAATTCATAGCCATATCATCTATGATTTTGTAGAGTCATTTGTATGTGTGGAACATGAGAGATCCTCCAACCGCTTCGTGTAGGATGAATCTGATATTACCATCAACACCATTATAAAAAAATTGAATTTGGAGTTATGCTTACAATCCATGGTGTACGCACTTCCTTAGTATTGACTTGAAACGTTCCCACGCCTCGTATAGGGATTCACATTCGTATTCTTTAAAGTTGGTGATTTCTTGCCTATGCTGAATCATTCGGCTAATCAGGAAAAAATTGTGAAGGATTTTTTCCTCTAAATTGTCCTAAGTGGTAATAGAACCTATAAGTAACAAGTCTAACCAATCAACCGCATTATCACACTGAGAAAATGGAAATAACCTAAGATGCCCAGCATCACCGGATACTCTGTTATACTTAAAGGTGTCACAGAGTAGTAGAAATCGCTTCAAGTGTTGATTCGGGTCTTCCACCATATTTCCTTTAAATTGCAGCATATTTTGGATCATCTGGATTATGGCCATCTTTATTTAAAAATTATTGGCATTAATTGCCGACCTTTTTATACTTTCTCACACCACATCGAGTGTAGGTAAAATGTATTTTGTGCAACGTCCTTTGATCCATCGGGACTTTTATATGATGTTTGTTTGTTGCTTGTGTGGATCATCAAATAATGGATTCTCCAAGGGTAGAGTAACTGCCATAGCTGGATCAGTGTTCATCAACTAACAGTTGCATCTAAGTAGTATCTCTGAATCTGGGTATGGTTTGATTGGGGCGCTTTCACTTCGGGTCATAAACAACCTAAAAAATAAAAAAATAAATGATATTGATAGGAATTAAAAATAAAAGAAATAAAAATTTTGTATTTATAGTCTTTAACGTTCCTATTTATCCTACTAATTGTAAAGCTATTTCTAGATTTAATATCAAAACCTCCTTGGCAATGGCGCCAACAACTTGACCACCTCCAAATGTGTTATCGTTTAGGGTATAAATATCACACCAAAAATATATATAATTAAATTTACAGCGTCCGCAAGTATACAGGTCAAATTGTAATGTAGTATTTGTGTTACAATGAAATATAAGGAAGTATTCCAAGGATCGTACCTAAGGGAGGATTGACTAAATCTATGGAAAATCTCTTTACAATAATAATTTTAAATAGTACTAATTAAATATTATAATATGATAGATAACAAAAAGAGATTAATGTAGGAAATTAAATAAAAAATAAAAATAAATAAACAATAAAATAGATAGACAACTAAACCAATTAAACCAATCAGGAATATTAACTCGTTTTAGGGATTGTAATTAACTTCGGTTTTAGGGTGGATTAGCTATTAACTAACCAGTTATCACATCATGACCTTTAACTGATTAATTAATTGGTTGATACTCGCTTATCTTCTGACCACACTTTCTCAACCAGGATAAATTATGTTTTACTAGACAAACTTATCTCCTGATCTCGTTTAACCTATGATTACTTTCGAGGGTTATCAAGCCTAGGGTCTAAGAACATGTAATTTATACAAACTAATCCTATCGCAAAACCCTAAACCATTTGTTAATCACGTCCGCATTCACTCTTTAATTTACCCTAAGGGATTTAGCCACTCATGATATTCATAATCTCAATTGAAATAAACATATAAATAAACACAATTAAATCTAAAGAGAAAAGAGACGAAGAAATAATCTTTTGGATGTTGATTGAAACACAGAGAAGAAAATCTCTCGATTGGGATAACGAGAATCGTTGTTGGCAAGGGAGAATAATTGAAAATAATTCGATTAAAAAAAAGAACTATTGGATCGAAACTGGTTCCAAGAGACAAGAACAAAAAGTTTATGAAAAATAAAGGAAAACTTAATCTAAAGCCTACTCCCAAACTACAAGGATTTTTAGATGCCTCTAAGATGACTTATTTACATCAAATCTCTAAGGTTTTATTTACAAGAGTGTTGGGAGCCCGAATTAGGTCTTCGATACATCCTATGTCTTTATATAAAGTTGATTGTGCAGATAAAATACCTCAAAATGCTTGGGCGCCACATCAAGGCTATGTCACGCTATAGGCCTTGCGTGGCATGACATGACAATGATTTTAAGCATTCTTTGGTTCATGTCGTGTTTTAACAGCTCGAGAAGCTTGTGCCTCACTCATCCTAAGTTCTTACATCCTTTGGGCTCTAAATTCATCATCCTACTTACGCAAATCAACACATTAGAACTAATTAAGGCCCGTGTCGACCTAATAGGTCACAAACACTCTCAAAATTGTGTAAAAACACTTATTTTACTAACTTTTACTCCCTAACTACTAAATACCAAAAACACAATAATTAATACTAAAATGACTAGAAAATAAGCTATTTAAGTGCAAAATATACCAAAACAACTACTTCATTTGATGTTAGGTTAGGGATGAAATTGCACACTGAGTCACATCATGATGAGGGATTCCCTCACGTCACGATGTCGATTCTACATTTTGAATTTTTTTCATTTTAGCCTGTCTTTGAATTTGAATTAGCTTTAGAGCTTCCGTAAGCTCATACTAAGCCCAAAAATGATTGGGTTTCATGTTGATTGTATAATTGCTTGATTTATTATCAATATATTGCATATTTTAAACATAATTTGATTGTGGTTGCTTCGACAACGAATGTGATGTCCTGTTGCTCAGACCGAGTGACTAGGTCGGGTAAAAGGATGCTATATTAACTGCTATCATAACTATAGGTTTGGCTGATCTCGAACTAAATTGAGCTCAAAATTAAGTATAGAGGTACATTCCATTATCAAGTCGAGTCACGAACAAAACTGGCAATCTCTATGGCAACATGCTTGGTCAAATGAAACTTTTGTCAAGTAACTCCTAAAGTTGTATTCATTTCCTTGAGCTCCTTTGTTTCCATGCGATAGGGCGTAATGGACATTAGCAAACTACTAATATATAACTCAATGGCGAACTTCACTTTAAGGTTAGGAGGTAAACCAGGTAGCTCATTTGGAAACACATCAGGAAAGTCCTTCACAATACGTATCTAGCAAACCCTATCACCTTGTCTTGCAAACCCCTCATAAAGGCGAGGTAGGCTTCGTAGCCTTTACCCATCTACTTCTTTACTCTTATTATCGAGACCATGTTGGATAGAAATTGAATTGGCTCTCCTACTACAACAATTTCCCTTCCTTTATTGCCTCACAAAATGACTCCTTTTTGCTCAAAGTTTGTCTTAGCTTTATGCTTAGTTAGCTAATCCATCCCTAAGATTACGTTGAACCCATAGAATAGGAACTCCATCAAGTCCACAAAGAAAACTTGCCTTTGGATTAGTAATGGGCATCTATGATACACTATATTGACCAATATACTTTCACCAAATGAACTAGTGACAATCACATCCTTATCACTGGTTTCTACCGGAATTCCCAACTCACAGGTTAGTTCACTTAAAACATACGAGTGCTTGGAACTAGAGTCAATCAAGGAAAACAATGGAATAGTTCGTAGAGTGAAGGTACCTGTGATAACATCAGTTGAACCTTGATCCTGTGGTTCTCTAACTGCATAGACTCATGCGAGGCCTCTTGTCTCATCTTAGCTAGTAACTATGTGAGCTAAAGTTCACTACCCAACTTGCTTTGTAATGTTGCATCTATCTCAACCTCGTCTATAAGCACCAGCTCGCACTTGAATGGGGGTCGCATTCTAAACTTGTTATTTCTTGTATTTTTGGGCAATCTTTTATAAATAGTCATTAGATACGCACTTGAAACATCCCCCTGTCACTTTTCGACATTCACTAGGATGTCTTCGCTCATAGTGTTCATAAATTGATGAGCTTGGTGACTTGTGTGAACTCTTTTTTTGATCTTGAGAGTTACTCTGCTATTACGAGTGGTCTGATATGAATCTCTCTTGGTTACTCTCTCAGACACTTGCTTCCCTACTCCTGCTTTAGTTCTCGGAGCCTTAATATCCTCAATAGTTTTTTCCTTGTCAACCAACTCATCGAAACTCGTTGTATCATGAGTTACCAAATGGAGCTAGATGTCATGATGTAATCCAAAGCGAAACCTTTGAAAGCGATCCTTTTTCTACGAAACCATCTCTATTGCGTATTGGCTCAATCAAGGAATTTCTGCCTCATACTCAACCACAGATAGCTTGCCTTGTACCAAATTAAAAAACTCTCGCTTGCGAGCTTCCATATACTACTCCCCCATGAATTTCTTCTTAAAGGTTCCCAAAAATAAATCCCATGTTAAATGGTTTGTAGTAGTCCCCTACTTCACAGTGTTCCACCAATGATGGGCTTCGCTCGTGAGTAAGGACATAGTGCATCCCTGTTAGTACCGACGATATGCCCCTTGGCATTGCGAAAAAATTATTCCGACGATCTTCAACCACGAATCCATTACAAGGAACAAATCGAGTGGAAATAGAGTTTAAAATATACCTTTTCAAACTGGAAAAATAGCATTAACGTTGTTGGTTGAAATCCTTTGCGTGATGTCAATCCAAGCTGCAACAAAAACATCCCAACCTTTACGTAGTCCACCTAGTCAGCCACAAACATAAAAACTCTTTGAGCAATTTCATAGAGAATTCAAAGATGGCTGCTAGACCCTCTTTTTTAAGTGTTTACTTGGTGACCCTAGCACACTCAATGATATCTTCCTTTTATTTTCTTTTGATATCATATCTCAAAAAAAAAAAAAACAATATTATTCTCATATTATTAGAGAAACAAAAGGAAAGTAATGAAAAAGAATTATGTTCTTTCCAAAAGAATATCACTTCCAATGTCCTTTTATATTTTGATTGAAATTTATTATAATTGTTTATATTAATAATTTCAGTAAAATATATATAATTAATATTTTATATGAACCAAATTCATATATTAATTGTAAATATGTTCTCTATTTGTGTACAACAAGTTTGTACGTATAATGTGTTCAATATTTAACCATCAAATTAAATTAATTCAATAATTAATTTAATTCATGTGACAGATAAATACAATACCAAATGTGTTTGGATTCTATTTACTTCAACTATAAGGTGTGACCCTATAGTCTCTTATAATGTTAGTAGTAATACTAGAACATTTCTAATAATACAAGCAATGAGTGGCATCTAGGAAATGCATCATTGCTACCTAAGTTACAAGAAGTCATGCAATGAGTAATAAATACTTTATTAAGATTAGCTAAATGTAAGTACCCCTGATTTACGAAATTTGTAATACTGATCGTGTGTATAATGGTTTTAAATGATTCTATATTGTTTTACATGATCTATGCTGCTAAAGCATGCCGTTGTTTCTATTAAAATCGATTACATGATAAAAACAAGTTTACTGATACTAAAATACTGAATGCATGATAATTCATGCCTACTATATTGATTCTGCTATTGTTATTGCATGTCATTCTGCATTGCATTGGGGTTGGGACAATCATGAAAGGAGGAAGTACTAGCAGTTTATCTACAATATTGGTAGTTTATCTGTAATATTAATGGCTTGTCCACATCTTACTGGAAGCTTGACTGCAATATTGGTGGCTTGTCCACATATTTCTAGCAGCTTTACTGCAATACTAATGGCTTGTCTACATATTTTTGGTAGCTTTACTGCAATACTGGTGGCTTGTCCATATATTTCTGGTAGCTTGACTACAATACTGGTGGTTTGTCCACATGTTACTAGTAGCTTAACTACAATTATTAATGACTTATCCACAAATTGATGTGTTATTGGATGGATGAGTTCTAGGGAACTCTTACTATGGTGTGTAGCGGAGTTGGGTAGGAACTTTTCTAAAAATATTGCATTAACATGTTCATGCATATTGAAATTTTGAATCTATACTGTTCTCTATTTAATTATTGCTTTACTGCTATTTTTCTTCTTTTTATTGATTGCTTGAGTTATAGCTCACACAGAGCGTATTAGCTCACTCTTTAGTTTATTGATGCATTTTAAGAAAATCCTCGAGGTTAGGACTTGGACGCGACTATCGGAGGAACAACGCAGATGTTTTTACATTTTAAGTATTTTAAACTTATTTTTAATATTTGTTTTGGGACTGTAATTAATTTTATCTGGATTATGGCTTTGGTTTTATTTTTAGATTGTTTTGGTTGCATGACATTCAAGTTTTAAAAACTACTAAAAATTACGCATGAAACTTGGTTTTAACAAAAATCTAACAATATCACCCTTTTATTCTCCATTACTAAAAAACAAGATTTTAATAAAAATTCGACTTAGTTTTCAAAATAATCAATATTTATTTATGCAATACTACAATCAATAAATTTCTAAAATTAACATAGTTTTGCAAAAATTAAGAGAACATTCGTTTTTTTCACTAGTTTTGAACGAATAAGCAAATGATTTAAAAGTATGTTCGAAATGTGAAGTTTTATTTAGGTTTTGTTGGGAAAAAATGCTTTAAAAACGCAACGAAAAAAATTTAGGAAAAAATCACAGTTTTAAAGAAATTTTCCAAAACAAGATCTTTCGTTGTGCTATCTAAAGTAATAAACACTTAACAAAAATTGTACCTTTTCGATTCGTCTAGGATGAGCACTTCGCTCGAGTAGTCTTCTCCGTTATCCTCAAGCTCACGTCTGTTAAGTGTGTGATCACTTTGAATCAAAAAAATTTCACAAAATTATCAATGGGGTAATTTCATAATTTCTTTAAACTTTTGGGTCAAGTTGTAAATAAAAAATATATTTCTAGAGATTTTCTAAGAAAATCTCTTCAGATATTTTTCTATTTACAACTTCCTCTTGAATTCAAGTGTGTGTATTCAAAATAATGACTCAAAGTTCCTTTATATAGGGAGAGTTTAGAGAATTCAACTATAATTAAACTTAATCACTTTAATATTAAATTAACTTAATATTTATCAAGATAAATATTTGATTAAATTTAATATTAAATTTTATTAAAATAATAAAATGTTTATCTTAAAGATAAACATTAAATTAAATTTAATATTAAGATAATTATTTTAATATTAAATTAATAAAAAACTATTAAAATAAGTATTAAATTAAATTTAATATTAAACTATTAAAATAATATTTTTTTTGAAATAATCAAATTTTTAAGTTCAATTACCCATTGGACCAATTATCTGACTTGAAAATTAATTTTCAAAAATATAATATTAATTTAATTAATTTAATTTTACTTGAACAAAATTAATTTCTCAAAAATCACTTAGATTTTCCAAATTAATTTTCAAGAAAATTCTTTAATCAAATTCTCTAGTTGAACAATTCTCACGACCGCCTAACTTAATTCGATATCGAATAAATCGACTCAATTAAATTATTTCCAAAGTCGTAGAATTTTTTTCTAATTCAATGCAGTCCAATCGAGTTTTTGTTGAACTAGCGGAGGGACCAATCAAACAAATAAATTAGGCTCTAGTAATTGCAATTATGTCCAGAAGTATCGTTCTAATAATTCGCAATTACTTAATCTTGGAGTCCGTACAAAAGAATTAACATGATTGAAAACTCCTTATTATATACTCTTTACGAAAGTAATTCATCCAGCTGCTTTGTCCAATGACCTCATCATGTGTGTATTACCTCATATGATATCATTGATTCCTTTTAGTTAAATCGGTTCCGTCAATACAATCCTATTTTATCTCATTGTCACCATTGTATTTTCTAAATGATTAATATGATCACTGTCAACAAATGAATGTGATAAATTCCTCGTTCGAGAACAAGCAACCTATAGCCACGTTCCATATTTATCAATCCACACAATGCCAATGAGAGAATATCATTAACTCTTTAATTGAGCAATGAATTTCACTATTTCTAGTAAAGTCATGCCATGCACAAGTCATGTACCCAACATACCGGCTATGGACTCGATCATCTTTAAAGCATAAGCCTCCACTTATATCAAAGCACATGAGTTGTATACACATGGTCAGTGGCTAACTCAGGATTTAGGTAAATCACACCATGAATGTCACAAGTGAATTAATTAACAAACGGATTCAAAATTATTTCATCTTCGGTCCAATCCAATTTATCATTTTACCAATGAATACATCTATGTCTCTACTCATGGAGTCAACTGATCTGATAGTCAAGACTAGTCATCTCCCCAATTGGATTTGTAGATGACATAATAATCCTTCTCAGTATGAATCAAATGTTCACTATGATTCTTTTACGGGATTACAAACTCATTTAGATTATCCATCAAAATAAGTTGTCTTTCTCGCAATGTAAACATTCTTACAATGCAACTTATCTTTAGTTTGAAATTAGACAATCAATGAGCTCATATTTGCTTGTCACAATTTTACTATGCATGCAAAATATGAAAGACAAAAAATATAAAAGACATACTAGTGAAATGTGAAATTAAATTTATTTATTTATTCATCGTTCAAATCAATAGAAAACAGTTAAATGTTTACTACAATATGGGTACATTTCCCAACAATCTCCCACTTGCCCTAGTGAGGTAAATTTGTCATTTTTCACATTCTCATATCCTCGATGTGTTTGTTGAAACTCCTAGTTACAAGAGTCATAGTAAACGGATCTGCAATGTTATCTTCAGAAGCTACTTTCATCACATCTACAATTCCTTCAACTATTGCCTCTCGTATCAAGTGATACTTTCGGTCAATGTGTTTTGTCCTCTTGTGACTTCTCATTTCCTTGGTATTAGTTATTATAGAACTGTTATCACAATACAATGTTATAGCTTTTTCCATACCATGGATGACTTCAAGATCAGTTAAAAACTTTCGAAGTCATATTGCTTCTTTCGTTGCCTTGGGAGTAACCACATACTCGACCTCCATAGTAGAGTTAGTAGTTTAAGTTTGTTTTAAACTTCTCCATATTGTAGCTCTACTACCTAGAACAACTACATTTCCCAACGTCGATTTCCTTGAATCATTACAAGTTTGGAAGTCTAAGTTTGTGTATCCGATAGGAGTAAGGTTCTCCCCAAAATACACAAGCATATAATCCCTAGTTGTTTTAAGATACCTTAATATATGCTTTACATCTTAACAATGCCTGAGACCTGGATTCTCCTAATATCGACTAACCATTCCTACTGTGAAACAAATATCTAGAGGTGTGCAAAGCATCGCATACATAAGGCTTCCAACTGCCGAAGCATATAGAACCTTGCTCATATGCTCTCTTTCTTCCGCTGTCTTTGCATAGTCATTTAAAGAAAGATGAAATTCTGATGCAGTCAGTTGGGTCCCCGACTTCGCATCAGTCATTGCAAATCATTCCAGTACTTTATCGATGTTTGAAGCTTGAGATAGAGCTATCATTTTATTCTTTCGATCCCTAAGGATTCGAATTCGAAGAATATAACTAGCTTCACCCAAGTCCTTCATGCTAAACTGTTGAGCTAACCACATTTTAACCGATGCCAATTATCCTACATCATTTTCGATAACTAGAATATCATTGACATACAAAACGAGGAAGACCACCTTTTTGTTCTTTATACATTTGTAAACATAAGGTTTATCAGCATTTTACTCAAATCCAAAAGTCTTGATCGTTTGATAGAATCTTGTATTACATGAGCGAGACATCTGCTTAAGTCCATAAATGGATCTTAGCAGTTTGCAAACTTTCTACTCCTTTCCTTTGACAACATAGCCAGTGGGTTGAGCCATGTAAATGGTCTCATCAAGATATCCATTCAATAATGATATCTTGACATCCATTTGTCAAATCTCGTAATCAAGAGCAGCGGCAATAGATAAGAGTATGCGGATAGGCTTTAGCATGGTTACCAGAGAGAAGATCTCATCATAATTGATGTAACATCCCCACTTTGAAAAAAAAAATCATTATCAAGTTCAGGGACTAGATTGAATAAGTTGGGAAAGTATATGAACTAAAGTGCAAATATTCTATTTTTATTTTGATGGGAAGGACCTAATGAAAATTTTACCATTACTTAAAAAAAATCAATGATTTTTTTATGTTTTCAAATGATATATTAATTAATAATAATATTATAATAAATAATAATATTTTATTATTTATACTATAAAATATAAAGAAAAGAAAGAAAGAGAACATTTGTTCTCATCTTTCTTTTGTTATGTTTCATGCTCTTTGTTCTCACAAAAGGGAGAAATAAAAATTTATTTCACCATTTTTCTTCAAAATTCAAGCATAAGGTATGATTTTTCTTCAAATTTTTCATAGATTTTGAATATTTAAATATTGTTCTACATATATATACCAATAATTTTTTATTTCATCAAGTATTTTGAAAGTTGCCATTAAAGAGCATTAATGGAAGATTAGGAAATTTAAGTGAAATAGGTATATTTTCTTGATAATGATTAGAAGATGAATTCTAGCTTATTAGAAGTGTGAAAAAGAAATGAAATTGGATGAGAAGTTTATTTAGGTTATTTGGCTGTGGTGAAGGGGTAGTAGAGAAAATTGACTATTTTGAGTAATGTTGGTGCTAAATGATAGCTTATGAATTAGTGAGTACTCCGGTGAAGACGAAATTGAAAACGAATAATCGAGTTGTAAGATATGAGAATTTCGAATTTGGAAGCTTAGTATATATTAACTTGATTAATCATGCATATTTATGTTGTTTTTATTAGTTTTACTATTAAAATGGGTAAATGATATTATTTTGTATTGAATTGCTCATATTGTAGCTAAAAACGAAGCAAGCACCTTGAAGGAGAAAGACGAAGAGAAGAAGTAAAGTGATTAAAATTTCGGTTTGTGCTAATATCTTATTTTCATTACATAAAGCTTTAGAATAATTAGACTATTATGATTAATTATATTAATTTTATTTTTATATTATTTTTATGAGCTTTGAATGAGTTTGAATTATTTAGTTAATATTTATAAATTTATGATTTGAGATGGAACATGTTTATTTTTCAAATGATTAAATTAGCAAATTCATGGTTATATTTTGAGCTTGAGTATTTTGATTTTGAATGCTTGAGCAAGAAAATATCTTGTATGTTTTTGAATTGGAAGCCTAATTTTACATTAGGTAAAATATATGATTTGATCATGATATGAGACCAAAAATGAGAATGATGTGAAAAATAGAATTGAAATGAAACTTGATTTTTATCCTGGTACGCTAAGTTAGACTAGATCAGATATAGTTGGCATGCCATAGAGTCTTTATATCAGAGGATTTAGATCTCCCCAATTTCCAGAGGGTCGAGGGAGAAAAGGCCAAATTGGTCGGTTTTTATTATTGTTAGCCCCAATTCCTAGAGGGTCGAGGGAGAAAAGGCCAAATTCCCTGAGGGTCGTGGACTACTCTGATAGCCATCGTTGTCGAACAACTCGGCGTAGCGGATTCATGTATCTGGTTATGAGTCTAAATTTTAGTACGGGGTTTTAAATTGAAAGAAAAACAAAAACAAAAGTTGAATATATTTGAATTTCCTTATTTTGTGAATTAAATTGATTATGTGATTTTAAATTTGATTAAAAAGCTTATTGTTATTTATTTACTTTTATTAACTAATCTATATTTAATACTTATGTAATGATTTATATGATATTAGCACCATTGAGCATAAAAATTGCTCTGCGTACGGTTTGTCTATTTTTTCCGTGCGCAGGTAGTTAGATTTGGTAGATCGTTCCAATAGCATCTGAAGAACCGAAAATCAGCTCAAACAAAGTCAGTGAAAAGTTTACTTTTGGTTAATATTTATGGCATGTACATAGACTTATATATATAGAATATTGTGTCATAAATTAAATTTAAATATGTTTATTATGTCTCTCGTTTGCTAGTACTTTATAACCAATGTTTTGATGAAATGGTTAAACGTAGATATCAAATTTGTTGAAATGTTTTGAGAAATTGAAGTGTTAGGAATTGATTTGGGAGATTATTTGATTGTGAATATATTGTGAAATACAAAATTTTACATGGGGATTTTATGTAAATAAGAGAAAATGCTGACGAAATTTTTTATAAAATATTTTGTTTCACTATGTTTTCATTTAAAAAAAATAGAAAATAAGTTACCTCGGCAACGAAATGTGACATTTTATATTCGGATCCAACAATTGGGTCGGGTATAAGGTGTCATAATTGATGCCTTCTTTTTGTGTGTAGTATTTCCCTACAAGTCTAGCTTTGTGTGCTTTCACTTTCCTTTCGCATTTCTCTTCTTCTTGTAGATCCACTTACACCCTATGGGTTTAATCCCAACCGGTAAGTCTACAAGTTTCCACACCATATTGGATTTCATAGAATCCATCTCGACATCCATGGCCTATTTTTAAAGCTTGGAATCAACATTTTGCATAGCCTCCTCATAGGTGAGTGGATCATCATCCTCATGATTGACTTACGTACTATAAATACTACCATTATAGATGAAGAAGTCTGATTTATTAAAAACTTTCCCACTACGACGGATTCCCCTATGCTATTGATCATTTACAGGTCTTTCTACAATTTCTTGAGAATTGAACTTGATGATTGTTCTACAATTCCCGAAAGTTCCTCGAGTACCACTTTACTTCGAGGCTTAAAGTTATCCATGTAGCTTTCCTCAAGGAAAGTAGCATGAGTAGAAACTTTAATCGTATTATCTTTCGAATTGTAGAATAATCCTCCCTTTGTTTCTTTCGGATATCCTACAAACATGCATAATTCTATTCGTGCATCCAACTTCTTTGTATCCTTATTCAAAACTTGTGTTGGACAACCCCATATTCTAAAGTGATTTAGAGAGGGTTTCTTTCCATGCTACAGTTCATAAGGTGTCTTACAAGCAGACTTGGTTGGCACATCATTCAGAATATAGCAAGTCGTTTGTATCGCATATCCCCAAAAGGAAGTAAGAAGTTGTGAATAGCTTAACATTGAATGAAACATGTTAAGCAAGGTTCATTTCCTTCTCTCAGCTACGTCATTCTGCTGTGGAGTGCTCGGTGCAGTCAATTGGATAAAATGTTATTCTCTATGAGGAATCCTAAGAACTCGTCAAAAAAGTATTCACCACCTCGATCAAACCGAAGATTCTTTATGGATTAACCTAATTATTTTTCCACTTCTGCACGAAACTCTTGAAATTTATCAAAGGTTTCGCTTTTGCGGTGCATTAGATACACATATCCATATCGAGAATAGTCATCGATAAAAGTCACGTAATAATCAAAACTTCCTTGGGCACTAATGCTCATCGGACCACATACATCAGTGTGCACAAGTTCTAAAGGTTGGTTGGCCCTTTTACCTTTTGCATTAAAAGACCTCTTCGTCATTTTACTTCCAAGCAAGATTCACATTATGGAAGACTAACTTCCTTAAGCATACTTAAGGGACCATTTTTCACAAGTCTAGTGATTCTTTCTCGGTTAATATGACCAAGTCTTAAGTGTCATAGGTACCCCTTATTAGAGTGAGAAGTTTTAAGCTTTTTATTCACTATTTTAGTTTGAAGCATCAAGTAGTCATTTGATTTGATAAAGTAGAGATTGTTTTTCATCCATCCATTATAGATTAAAGAACGATTTTTATGAATAGCAATCCCTTTATTAAATGTCACGGTATGACCATCATAAAATAAACGTGCTACAGAAATTAAATTCCTCTTAAAATAAGCTACATAAAAAAGCTTTCTTTAAAACAATCTTAATAAAAATATTAAAGCGTAAAATAACTTCTCCCACTACTTCTACTGAAACATAGCTCCTATCTCCGGTCCGCAACGAGAGGCTTTTGTCAAGCAGACTTTTCATTTCGCTAAACCCCTGTAAAGAAACACACACATGGTTCGTGGCTCTAGAATCAATAACCCAGTTGTCAATTGATTTTTCCAGTAAGCAAGCTTCATCCACAAAGAGTTTCACACCTTTTCCCTTTTCAGTTAGGTAATCCAAATACTCCTTATAGTTTGATCTAAAATGCCCTTTCTTATTGCAGAAGAAACAATTGATCTTTTTAGGATCTTTTGACTTCTTAGCCTTCTTCCTATCCAAACAAGATGGAATCGAAGACTTAGTCAGTTTCTTTTTTCCCTTAGCTTTCTGCTTCCCCTTAGAGAACGAGTGGCCCACAGCTAAGTTTGCTTCAGGTTTCTCCTGAACCAACTTCCCACCATTCAACATCAACTCATAGAATTTTAATTCCTTCATGAGTTGAGTCAAGGTGAGCGCCTTATTCCCCAAGTTGTAAGCAGCCCTAAAACCAACAAATTCCTTGGTTAAGGATTGGAACACTATTTCAATCTGAGTGTTCATGTCTAGTTCAACCCCATTTTCCTTCGCTTCTACAAAGAATCCCATAAGCTTAAGCATATGTTCTTTGACTGAAATGTTGAGTTTCTGCGTTCATCAAATTTGTAATAGAAGATTGTTGAACCAATACGACTTGGCCTTTGAGCAAATCCTCCAAATTTGTCATGATCTCTTTGGCGGTATGAAAATTCTCGTGTTGCTTTTGCAGCACACTGCTCATCCTCACTAACATATAACATCAAGTAATCGAGCCGAAATCTCTCCAGCGATTTCTTACTTTGGGCTGAGCTTTAGGAGGGCATGTTTTGTCAAGAATGAATTTATGTTTCTCACATTTGAGAACTATAAGCAAGTTCTGTTTTCATTCTCGAAAGTTATCCCCATTTAATTTATTCTCAATAAGAATGTTAATGAGAGGAGTAGGAGACATATTTGAACTGAAAAAAAATAAAGATTCACTAATTACTATCTTTGTATTAAGCAAATATTTTCCATTTTAGAAACATATCAAGAATGCAGTTTGATGCATGCGTCTTGTATTAAAACCTTGAAAAAAAATTTTCGGTTGCTACGATCATTCTCACACCCATCAACCATGTCGCCTTCGGGTCCCATGATTAACTAGAAAGAACATGGAATACATCCAATCAGTTCGTGAATCTTAATTCTCAAAACTCCACACGAACTAATGGTCATTTAATGTTTGGCCATCATTTCTAGCTTAAATATTGTTTCTTTGGAAACTATTTAATAAGAGACGATCTTGAGTGTGTAACCATTGCCTCAACACCCATCATGAACATGCTTTCATCTATGAGTCATCTTGGGACAATCTCTCTGAAAGTCATGCATGACTAGTTGTCCTTTAAAAGGAAATCTCATCTAGTGAACCTACATGACAAAGTTTACCTTGGGGTGCGGCTAGGGTAGGAACCAGCTCGAAACTTTATCATGCTATCACTTAGGGACCATCAATGGAGGTCGTAGGTCTTGTTCAAGGACTTTTTCCCATTTAATATTTTAAAAAACATGCAAGATTTTTTTTTATCCCAAATTTCAAGAATGATCATACAATAGTCCTAGTGGCATTCTTACATAATTTGAATGACATGCTTCCAATAAATGCATGGAATGCTATGGCAATTTTATAATATCCATTCACAAGAATCAATCAATCATCAAAACAAACAATTCTGATTCTCCACAGGTATTTTTTTAAGGGAAAAATTGAATAAGTGAATGTGAACCGTGCACCAATTAGGGTCTCACGAAAGGGAGGTGAGTCAAATTTGACCGCTTAAAATGAAAGCCTTTCCTAGCAATAGCTAATCCTAGACATGCACCTTCTCATTACTACACTTCTTACAGTTATCGAATAACCTAAAGAAGTGAATAGAACAATACAACATATGTATTTTCTTATTACCACACACTTCTTATTTTTTAATCGATCAACTGTGGATCATCTCATATATGTATCACAATTATAATATTACGTAATATAAATATTATAAATAATTATAAAACATATATATAGGGAGATAGGTAATTAAAATAAAATTGTCAGTCAGGTTTTCACGGTTCTATTTTTAGAAAATAAAATACACAATTTTTTGCCACAAAGCATTCCTTGTGTCTTCAACCGCCATCGCATCTTTCCCTCGTCATGGACTCTTTTTGGAAAAATTATATTTAAGTCCTATGTTCGTTTCTGGCTCAGAAGAATTCTATAAATTACTTTTTTTTTAAAATAATTCGAGGTGGAGATGATAGTTCATGGTTTATTTCCTAAGAACCACAACCTCGGCAATAAAAATCAATTATATAACAAATATATAATTTCACATCCATTCCCATATATAACTCAAAACATGCATAATATTTAATGAATGCCACATTATATGTAATCATATCATTCAAGAAAAAAAAAGAAATTTATTTTGTTTATCTGTTTATACTTATAATTAGATCACAACCTGGCTTTGTTATTAATTCTTAAAGAAAACGATTTAAAAACGTAGAGAAAAATAAATTTAGAAAAAAATCAGAGTTTTAATTTTTTTTCCAAAACAAGATATTTGGTTGTGATATCTAAAGTAATAAACATTTAACCAAAATTGTACATTTTCGATTCGTCTAGGATAAGCACTTCGACCGAGTAGTCTTCTCCATTATCTTCAAGCTCACGTATGCTAAGTTTGGGCTCGCTTCGAATAAAAAAATTCATAAATTACCAATGGGGCAATTTCATAATTTCTCAAAACTTTTGGGCCAAGTTGTAAATAAAAAATATCTTTAGAAATTTCTGAAATAATCTCTTCAAAGACTTTTATTTCTACAACTTTATCTTGAATTCAAGTGTGTGTATTCAAAATAATGACATAATGCTCTTTTTATATAAGGAGAGTTTAGAGAGTTCAACTATAATAAAACTTAATTACTTTAATGTTAAATTAACATAATATTTACCCAGATAAATATTAGATTAAATTTAATATTAAATATTATTAAAATAATAAAATATTTATCTACAAGATAAACATTTAATTTAATTTAATTTTAAAATAATCACTTTATATTAAATTAATAAAATACTATCAAAATAAGTATTAAATTAAATTTAATATTAAACTATTAAAATAATATTATTTTTGGAATAGTCTAATTTTCAAGTTCAATTGCCCATTGGGCCAATTGTTTGGCTTAAAAATTAATTTTCAAAAATATCATATTAATTTTAATTAATTTGATTAATTTAATTTTACTTGATCAAAATTAATTTTCCAAAAATCACTTAGATTTTCCAAATCAAATCTTCAAGAAAATTCTTTAATTAAATTCTCTAGTTGAACAATTCTCACGACCGCCTAACTTAATTCCACATCGAATAAATCGACTCAATTAGATTATTTCTAAAGTCGTAGAATTTTCTTTTGATTCAATGCAATCTGATCGACCTTTTGTTGAGCTAGCGAGGGGATCAATTGGACATATACAATTAAGCTTTAGTAATTGTAATTATATCCAGAAGCATCGTTTTGATAATTTGCAATTACTTAATCATGGATTCAGTCCACAAGAAGTACCATGATTGAAAACTCCTTATTGTATACTCTTTATGAAAGTAATTCATCCAGCTGCTTTGTCTAATGACCTCGTCATGTGTATGTTACCCTCATATGATATCTGATCGTGTTTGAAACATCACAGCGATTGTGCAAGCGAACACACGTCGATGCAAGTATAGTTGATAGATAATTCTATTGGATATCGATCCCACGAGGAAATGGGTTCTTGATGTTTAAATGTCGGAGCAACTAATACTGAAATTAAGTAAAATGTGAGTAATGATGTCAGTGTAATTACGTCAAATCTGCACACTAAAATAGTCAATATTGTCAACGCAATTAGAGTTAAATGTCAGAGGTTAAATGTCAATGTACTAAAAGCAAATTAAATGTGTTGAGTGTTGAGTGTTGAGTGCTGAATATTTAAAACGCAAGAAGTATAAATATGATCAAAGGAAAAGGATTTTAGTGGATCATTGATTTCGCTAAGTCGCAACGTTGGATGCACCGACAAGGTATTGTATAGATGAAATGTCACAGCAATAAGCACCAATGAACTCTTACCAATAACAATCTTCCATTTACTCGAGACTTAAGTACCCATAATCACTCCACCTCTCGGTGCGAGCAATGTTGTGCAATCAAGAACAAGTAATTAGAATCTCTTCTAGTCCCAAACAACTCTCGTTGTCTTACTTGTTAACCTAATCTGTCACCGCATCTCTCGATGTCGGCAGATTGCAAAGCCACTCTCATGTTTGATCCGATTAGATTCAAGAATAAACAGATAAAAAACATTAAATAAGAGTCAAAGTGATATAACAATGAAAGATACTCTCGTATTCATTCAATTGTCATTAGAATCCATCAACATAAAAGAAGGATTAAAGAATACAATCGAAGCTTACTATCTCTAGACTACTAGGACTATTCCTTAATCGTTCTTCTTGCTTTGCATCAAGCACCTCTCGTCAGAAGTGGTTGCTCCCTTGCTCCATCAGTTCACCGTTCTAGCTAAAGTCTCCAAATCACACAGAAATTGCAGAATTTAATCCTCTACCTCTTGATGATTTCTTCATTCTTCATTTTTCTATTTATAACCTTCAAAAGTTGAAGGTTTTAGCCTCCCATTCTCAAATCTAGATCTAGATTTTGCAGCTGTTAAAGTTAGTTAGAGTATAGCTGTGCAGTCATGCAGATTTAATGTTTTTTTCAGAGATCTGCAGGTTGTCGCTACATTGTTAGGCACAATCTGAGATTGTAATTGCGGCGACACCTGTGAGGTTCCTGCGTTGGTGCTTCCATATGTAAATTCAGCTTGATTTTACTCATTTGAGGTTTAGGTTCTGTGCGGCGACATCACTGGTCGCAATTCCAAGCTGATCTTGTGGTTGCATTTTTCTTCCAACATTAATCTTCTAGACTAAGTTCTTGCGCTAATAATTCTAAAGTGAAATACATTGGCTACTTGCATCGACATTAGTACAAAAAGATATAAAAATAACAAGAATTTAAACTAACTAGCAATGAGTTAAAAATTATAAAAACTAAGTATGAAACGCTTATGATGTATGCTGAATGAGATACAAAAGAGACAATAAAAACACCAATTTAGAGAGAAAATATATGTAATTTGTAATGCTATCACACCCCCCAAACTTGAGTTTTTACTTGTACTCAAGTAAACAAAAATTAGCAAAGTCACAAGCAAAAACATCACTGCAATCAATATTCTCACAACTTGAATTTTCTAGAATCCTAATGCACAAATTGTAATCATATGATAGAATAATGTGCCGACAATTTATAGGTATGAACAATTCAAACTACAATTTCATTAATGCTAGTATTATGCATTAAATCTTAATCTTCCTTGAACCATTTCAGCAATTATAGCAAATATAATTTTTTCTTCTTTTTCTTTTCTCCTTTTTTTTCAAGTGATTGAGAGATGTCATTGCCTTATTCTACCTTTATTCGTAAGCAGTAACGATGGGGTGCAACAAACCCCCAGGAGGTATATAATTGCACTGACACACACTCTTACAGTGACAGCCTTTGGCTAGATGATTTTTCTAAACTTGCAACGGGGTGTTCTCCCTTGGAAAGTCACAATGCACTCACATTGGAGCGTCTTTTATTAATAGAATGTCACTGCAATTGGTCAGTTAGTTCAAGATTCAAACATCAACACTATCTATTCATTACTGAATCAAATCCAATCATTCATTCAAAAATAGTAAACTCATCATTCATTCATAATCATCCAATTTACACATCAACATCCAAACAATTCAAGAATTATGCATAAAAATAAAAATTGTAGGCACATTTTTGTTGAAATTTTGTCAATTCTCATTAACCAAAGAAACAAGTAGAATTCAAATATGTAGATGTAATTGCAATTCCATTTCCATTTCACATTATCTCTCTCAAACTTAATGTCTGCATTGTCCCCAATGCACTGACAATATTATATAGAAATAATGGAAATACAACAACAATGCAACTAAGTTAACAAAAGGAATGCAATGACAAAATAAAATGCAAGGACAATAAAAAAAATACATGAAAATATCTAAAAGAAAGGTACCAACTTATTCATCAGCAGCCGGTGCAGCGACTGTCTTTGTTTTTTTCTTCTTTTTCTTTGGGTGCTCACCCTCGTCCTGGTGCTTCTTCTTCTTTTTATCCTTGTGTCTTTTCCTCTTTTTATCCATTGTACCAACCGGCTCGGCAGATTACTCCTCCTCTATAGGTTAGGTGGTCACCTCATCGATTGTCACTTTAGATGGGTGGATTTTGGAGCAGTGCCACATATGGCACGATAACAAGAGGATTCAGTTCCTCGATTCCGCTCATAACAACCTCAACCTGGCTCGAATCAAGTCGAGCTTCATCAAAGCTGGATGCCCCCACACTCTCTGGTATGTCGATAACATCCTCAGCAATCGTTGTCGGGGCATCTTTTTCCTTCTCTTCCTGCACCTCAGTAGAGTCCTTCTCATTATTCTCTTCTTCATCCTTTTCTTTCAGCTGGTCATCTCCTTGGTCCGCACCTTTATACTCATGCTGCTCTAGTTCGTTTAGACCAATGTTAGCACATTCCACTACAACGACACCTTCATCCACAACAGCCTCACGTTCAGCCATATTCACACCAAGGTTGTTGGAGAACTCGTCCTCAAACAGATGGGAAAAGGTGCGATAGCAATCCTCCTCAGCCTTTGAATGCCCTTCTTCCTTTTCATCATTAGAAATGTGAATCCGTGTTGGTGCAGGGATAGGCCTACCATCAGGAGTAGGTTGATCGAAGGTAGAGTATTGCATCTAGCGGAGGATGGATGGAAAGGCTAGAAAGTCTAGCAATGGATTGGGACTGATCTGGCGTAGTGCGACGATAATAGCCTCGTTCCAAGACTCTGTGTAAGCATAACAATTATGTAGCCTGTAATCCATGTCATCGATGACAATGTCAGTGTGGATTGAGTGCATGTCAATACGGTCAAGATGTACTTCCATTAAAGCCAGCTTCTTTGCCACTTGTGGATTTGTGGGTGCATCGGATTATTCTACCTTCTTTTTCCCTTTGTTTCTATTCTTCTTCTTCTTCTTCGAGGCTTTTTTGGCCACTGGTGTATCCTGGCCACAAGTCATCCATTCAACGGAGATGTCATTGATCGGGCCTTTATTCTCTAATATCTCCTCACCATCCCTAGGCACAATGCCCTTTTATTTACAAAGCAATATCATTAGAGAGGGGAATGGGAGTATACCAGTTTGCTTGCCAGCGGCTTCCGCGATTTGATCATGGATGATCTTTTCGATGTCAATGTGTAGGAAGTGTAGGATAGAATATAAGAGACACATACAGTCTAATGTCACCGTAGTGCTATGTGTAAAAGGCATGATACGGCTGTTGATGAAGTGAAACCATAGCTTGCTGAAGGTTGTGAGATAACTTCTATGCATGGTGTAGTTGGGGAACCCGTTGCTAGTCTAGGTGACTCCATCAACATAGGGGTCCTTCATCATCTGACCAGTACTTTCGTCATCCAGGTGATGAATAAACGGTAAGTGGTTGTCCACCCTCTCAGGGATTCTCAACAGCACATTGATTTGGGTACACTCCATAGGATGAGCCCCTCCCTTACAAAAACGAACTCCTGCTCTGGATCCACAAGGTTGGCGTAGAACTCCCTCACCAGTATAGGAGAGTAACTAGAGGGATGTTCGCAAAAGAACTCCCATCCAAGGCGACTGATGATATGGGCAATAAGTTTCCCCAAGGTCTGATGCGGGGATAGTTGCAAACCTTGTTCAGGCTGGAGGTTACGCTTCAGCATGATATTCTGGTAACGATCCTTGACCACAATCGTCAAGAATAAGATCGGACCTGTAGACGGAGATGGTGTTGTGATCGGAGCCACAGTGGTTGAAGTTGTTGGGTTGTTTTTAAAGGGAGTCTTGGAAGGGTTTTTCGATGCTGGGGTTTTAGCCATTGTTACTAAAGAAGAAAGTTAGAGAAGTTTGCCGAAAAAATAACTTGTGAACAGAAAAAGGATTATAGATGTAATGAAAGGGACGAGATGTAGCAATAATGGAGGATGTGAGTAGAGAGATACCTGCAGGAGAGAGGTTTTCTAACCTAGAATCATGATGATTGAAAAAAATACGGGGAAACGTTGCGTCTGCAGTCATTAATTTCCAGGCTGCAAATCATACTGTTTCATTTGATCAAACGATTGGGAGAGAAGAGAGATCAATCGACACGATTCTTGCTAAAAAAGCTATGCTGACTCATCATAGAATGCATCGATAATTCAATGCTTCGACAAAAAGACTATTTTTTTATTTTTGCAAGGAATTTGAAACAACACAAGTAAAAGTGAAACAAATAAAAGTAAATAGAAAAATACGTCGACATTATTTAAATGTGACCAGATTGATGGCCTCGTTTGGTTCTTTAACATCTGGGCTCACATAATGCTTTAGACGTTGGCCATTCACTTTGAATTGTTGTCCATCCTTTAGATTTTCAATTATCATCGCACCGCTCTGAAATGCCTCGACAACTTTTAAAGGGCCTGACCATCTTGATCGTAATTTACCTAGATGTAATTTTATACGTGAGTTAAATAAAAGTACTAATTGACCAGGACAAAATTGTCGACACAAGATGATATTGTCGTGCCATCTCTTGGTCTTTTCCTTGTATATTGTGGCATTCTCATAAGCATGTCAGTGTATTTCTTCTAGCTCAATGATGTCCAACAATCTTTTTCTGGGCTCGTAAGAGCTAACCATCCTAGGCTCGTAAGAGCTAAGTTGTCTATGTTCGTAATGAGTTAAAAATCTGGAGAACCGAAAGAGAATAAGTCCGTTATTGTGTACATGATTATGAATACATACTCGTTATCATCTTTTAATTGATTTTTCTACTTTGTAAGGAAATGATATTCGCGAACTTACTAAGCTTTATAAGCTTACTCGTGAATCTGTTGTTGTTTTGTAGATACATTTTACTGTCTGAAGATCGGATCATCTCAAGGAAATCACACTATTGTGGAGCTCGTATGGTAGAATTTACATCACTCGGTCTTATGGCATGTAGTAGGATGATATTAACTTTGATGTTGAACTAAAGATGTTGAAAACTTGTCGTTTTGATTGTGTAAATGCATGAAGTACAACTTAATTGTTTAAGTTTATGATGTTTGTAAAGACTTAGAAGTTATGTATGTAGTGTGATGATTCAATGCATAACTTGTGTTTGATATGTTAAACTTGTGTCTTGGCATAATTCTTGAGATTTTGCATACTTGTCTCAATAGAACATATGCAAGTATCAGTAGAAGTACAAGGTAGGAGAGAGGTTGTTCTCTAACTTGGGTTGTATTAGTAGTTGAATTACAAGTATCAGTAGTTTTTAGTACTGATGTATCGGTAGTAGGTATGCTTATATTGGTAGAAGTTACGGGGTGAGAATTTTTACTCTCTGGAGTTTTTGGTATCGGTAGTTGCATGATTTGTACCGATAGAAGTCCCCTAAAATGTTGGAAATGTCATTTTTTTACCTTTAATGAGATTGTGTTATGATTGAATATTGTTTTAAAATCTGAGAGGTGAATTTTGTATTGAATAAAGATTAAAATATTTGAATATTTTAAAAGATGAACATTGTTAAATGAATAAAAACACCGAAATCCTAATTGACGATGATGTTCGAGATTTGGGTGCTACACACCATATCATTTTAACGCTGTCGCCACTTGGTTGTTATAAAAATGAGTTCCTTGGTCACTTATTAATGCTCTTGGTGTTCCAAACCTTGTGAGAATGTATGTGTGAAAGAATTTCAATACCGTCTGAGCATCACCCCTTGGCACCGCAATTGCCTCGATCCACTTTGATACAAAGTCAACAACGACTAAAATGTACACATTCCCAAAAGTGTTTGGAAATGGTCCCATAAACTTAATACCCGAAATGTCAAAGAGCTCTACTTCCATGATAGGTTGTTGGAGCATCTCATTGCGTCGAGATATTGAGCCAGTGTATTGACATCAATCACATTGTTGTGCGAAGTTGTGGGCATCTCGAAAAAATCTGGGCCAATAAAATCCTGGACTGTAGGACCTTAGTAGCAGTCCTTGTACCATCAAAATGACCTCTATACGGGCATCATGACAATGTCGCAAAATTAAGTCATTTCTTCTTCAAGTACGCAACGATGGATAATGTTGTCAGCGCATACCTTGAATAGGTATGGCTCATTCCGGTGATATTTTGCAGCATCATGTATGAACCTGATCTTCTTGTGACCAGTAACGTTTAGGGGTAGCTTCCCACACACAAGGTAATTGACAACATTGTCATATTAGGGTGATACATCGACAAAGAATAACTACTCGTCTAGAAATGCTTCAACAATCTGGGATGTCTGCCCATCTTCACTTTCAACTTTCAATCGAGACAAGTTATCAGCTACTTGAATTTCAGATCCTTTCCTATCCCTGATTTCAACATCAAATTCTTTAAGGAGTAGGATCCATCGTATCAGTCTAGGCTTGGCGTCTTTCTTTGTGAAATGGTATCTTAATGTAGAGTGATCTGTGTAAACTGTAGTCTTTGCATTGATAAGATATGAACAAAAGTTGTCAAATACGAAGACTACTGCTAGCAAGCCTATCTCAGTGGTAGTGTAATTAACATGTGTCTCAGTTAGAGTTTTACTAGCATAGTAAATAGAGTGAAATACCTTCTCTTTTCTTTGGCCTAGTACAACTCCCAAACCAAAATCACTTGCATCGCACATTAGTTCAAACGATTGCGTCTAATTAAGTACAATGACAATTGGAGCTTGTTCCAGCTACTTCTTTATAGTTATGAATGCATCCAGATAGTTGTCATCGAACACAAACATGTTATTTTGCTCTAATAGTGAGCATAACGGTTTAGCAATCTTGGAAAAATCACGTATGAATCTTCTATAAAAACCAACATGTCTAAGAAAGCTTCTTGTTGCTTTGACATTAGTTGGCGGTGGTAATTTCTCGATGATTTCTACCTTTGCTTTATCAACTTCAATGCCCTAACAAGATATGAGATGGCCAAGGACAATGCCTTCAGTTGCCATGAAGTGGCATTTCTCTCAATTCAGAACTCGATTTGTGTCCTCGCATCTCTTCAAAACTTTTGCCATATTATCAGTGCATTGGTCAAAATTCTATCCGTAGACAGAGAAATCATCCATGAATACCTCTAAGGAATCCTCGATCATGTCCGAGAAGATTTCCATCATACACCTCTAAAATATTGCTGGCGCATTGCACAACTCAAATGGCATACGTCGGAAAGCAAAGGTTCCAAACGAGCATGTGAACGTGGTCTTTGCTTGATCTTCTGGTGCAATGACAATTTGGTTGTAGCCAGAATAGCCATCTAAGAAGCAATAATAGGCTTTACCAGCTAGCCTATCCAACATCTGATCAATGAAAGGCAGTGGGAAATGGTCCTTCTTTGGCACATTCAATCGACGATAATCCATGCATACTCGCCAGCCGATCGCAATGCGAGTAAGTATCAACTCATTCTTATCATTGGTCATGACTGTGAAACCACTCTTCTTTGGCACACATTAGACAGGGCTCACCTAATTGCTATAAAAAATAGGGTATATAATGCCCGCATCTAACCATTTGATAATTTCCTTCTTCACTGCTTCTTTCATTTTCTCATTAAGTCTTCTTTGTTGCTCAATTGATTGCTTCCTTTCATCTTCTAGTCTTATCTTATGCATGCAAAAAGAGGGACTGATGTCTCTGATATCTGCAATGCTCCAAGCTATTACTCTTTTGTGTTCTTTCAAAATAACAATGAGCTTATCTTCTTGTATTGCTTTGAGGGATGTATTGACAATAACAAGTAATGTCTCGTTGTCTCCAAGAAAGACATACTTTAAATGCATCGGCAATGGCTTCAACTCCAAGGTAAGAGCTTGCTCAATAAATGGTCTAAACATTGGGATTGTCCAGTTAGACAAATCCAAAGATTCGAATTGTGAACTTTGTCTCAACTCACAATTGTTAACCTCTTCTTTGTCTACACAGTCATCTAGGATTTCATCGGTAGATGTTGCTGCATCTTTATCTAACATTGCTGAACTCCTTGCATTAAATTCTTCTATAATGATCTCGTCCAAAACATCAATGTGATGACATTGCTCTTTAGTTTCGGACGGAGATGCTTCAAACACACTGAAGGTCACATGCTCATCATTATGACGCATGATAAGTTCTCCTCTGAATACGTCGATAAGTGTGCGTCTTGATGTTAGAAAAGGCTGCCCAATATCATGGGCACCTCTTTATCTGCTTCGCAACCTAGGATTATGAAATCAGCAGGGAACACAAACTTATCAACTTGGACAAGAACATATTTGATTTGGTCTTCAGGTTGTGCTAAGGATCTATCCACAAGTTGTAATGTCACCGCAATGCGCTTCATTGAACCTATTCCTAATTTCTTAAAAGTACACAAAGGCAAAAGGTTAATACTTGCTCCCAAATCACATAAAGCCTTACCTAAATAATGATTCCCAATGAAGCATGAGATTGTGAAGCTAGGATCTTTCATCTTGGTTGGTAACTTATTTGTAAGCACAATGCTACACCCCTCTGTGAGCGCAATCGTCTCAATTTCGAACAATTTATTCTTCTTTGATAATAGCTCCTTCATAAATTTCTCATAACTAGGTACAAGAGCATCTACAAGAGGTATGTTAATGTGTAATTGTTTCGGAGTAGAAACAAACTTTTGATACTCTTTATCATGGACTTTCTCTTTAAATCTTTACGAAAATGGAAAAGGTATTGCAGCAGTGAGTTTTTATGGAAAACTCAATGGTTTCGACGTTGGTATTTACGTCGACAACTTTGTTAGGTAAACTGTAGGCATAAATGTTACTACAGTTTGTTCCTCTTCATTTACTTCTGGTTGACTTCCTTTAGTCGAATCCTCTTCTTGTTGCTGTGGTTCAAATGCATCGACATGGTCTTGGCCAAAACTGCTTGGTTTAACTGTCTACTTCCCACTTCTTAGCGTGATTGCTTTGCAATGCTCCTTTCCCCTTTCGTAGGATTCTCAAAATCACCAGGCAAAGACCCCGGTGACCTTGTTCTGAGATTAGAAGCCAACTATCTTAGCTAGACTTCTAATGCTCGGATGGAAGAAGAGTTGCCTTGTACTATTGCTTTAGTTCTCGTGATATGCTTGCGCATCAATGCTTCAAGAGCAACCATAGGATCTGACTTTGGTTGAGAAAATTACTGCTGTTGATGTTGATGATTCATTACATATGTGGGAGCACAGACTGTTATGGCTGTAATCGAGATTGTGGGTGCATCTAGCTGTGTGACTGCATCTGTTGAGAACTCACTTATGAATTCTAATTATAATTCTACTGTGGTTTGGTATTGTAACTCCCTTATCGATAAACTCCTTGATTTGAGGAATTTCCATATCAAAATGTGGAAGCATTTTGATTCCCCAAAGGTTGTTGAGATCTATTGTTGTATGAGTTACCAAATGAATCCCCTCTGATATTGTTGACATAGAAAGCATTTTTCGCATGTTGTGGGTAGTCCTCATAACTATGATTGTCGCCATAAATTTCACAGGAAAATATCGACGCATCCAATTGTTAGGCCACTTGAATAGGGGTAACATCATTTGTTCCCTTCATATTCTTTATGATATTGGCCAATGAGGATACCTGCGCTGACAAAGCAGAAATAGCATCTTACTCAAGAACTCCAGGGTTATTCTTTACCTGTACAGAACGAGAGATTGGATATTGATAGTCGTTCTGAGCAATCCTCTCTAGAATTCTAACAGTTTCATAGTAGGCACGATCCAACAAAGGACCATTAGCCGATGAGTCGACAAGATTCCTTATCTGAGCATTCAAATTATTGTTAAAAATCTCTATTTGGGTCTCTTGCTGAATTCCATGCATTGGCCAGCGTCGAATCAATGTTTCATAACGCTCCCATGTTGTATGTAAGCTCTCATCATCTAATTGATGATATGCAGTAATATCATTACGTCTTGAATTCTTTGTCGACGAATTGAAACACAAAACAAACTGTATTGCTAACGTATTCCAAGATGTAATGGGTCCAGCCATCAATCCTAAGAACCGTGTTCTCGCTTTACCTTGAAATGAATTAGGAAATAATTGTATTTTCAAGGCATCATCAGGGACACCATGTTAACTAAAGGATGCACAAATAAGCAGAAATGATTTTAAGTGTTCTCTTACGTCTTTATGAGGAAAACCAGAATATTGCCCATTTGAGTTGAGCATTTGAAACATCACCGATTTCAGCTCGAAATTACCAGCTTGAATGGCCGGTCTCACAACCCCTGGTTGTAAATCATCAAGTAACAACAAAGTCTCTTATCGTCTTATTTTGCACTTGTTCTTCTTGTGGATGCGATGGTGGTATATTATTAATTGCTTGTGGCAGCACTAGAGGAATATCATTTTGTGGCAGCAATAGTGGTAAATCATTGTTATTTCCAGCCATTCTTCTTTGTTCTTCCCTTCTCATCTTTAATGTCCTTTCAAGCTTCGGATCAAAACTAACAAGGTTGTTAGGATTTCTCCTTGTGGACATGCAACGCCTACAAAACTAAAAAAGAAAACAGTAGAAAAGTAAACAAATTAGTAAAGGTTAAGAGTTAAGTAAGTAGAATTAATTGCAACAACAAAAGTAAACATCAAACAAACGTCAGTTCCCTTACAACAGTGTCAAACCTTGGTCACGTTTGAAATGTCACTGCGATTGTGCAAGCGAACACACGTCGATGCAAGTATAGTTGATAAATAATTCTATTTGATATCGATCCCATGAGGAATTGAGTTCTTGATGTTTAAATATCGAAGCAACTAATACTGAAATTAAGTAAAATGTGAGTAATGATGTTAGTGTAATTACATCAGATCTGCACACTAAAATAGTCAATATTGTCAACGCAATCAGAGTTAAATGTTAGAGGTTAAATGTCAATGTACTGAACGTAAATCAAATGTGTTGAGTGTTGAGTGATAAATATTTAAATGCAAGAAATATAAATATGATCAAGTGAAAGAGATTGGAGTGGATCACTGATTTCGCTAAGTCACAACATTGGATGCGCCGACAAGATATTGTATAGATGAAATGTCAAAACAATAAGCACCAATTAACTCTTACCAATAATATTCTTTCATTTACTCGAGATTTAAGTACCCACAATCACTCCACCTCTCGGTGCGAGCAACGTTGTGCAATCAAGAACAAGTAACTAGAATCTCTTTTAGTCCTAAGCAACTCTCCTTGTCTTATTTGTTAATCTAATCTGTCACCGAATCTCCCGATGCCGGTAGACTACAAAGCCACTCTCGTGTTTGATGCAATGAGATCTAAGAATAAACAGATAAAAAGCATTAAATAAGAGTCAAAGTGATCTAACAGTGAAAGATACACTCGTATTCATTCAATTGTCATTAGAATCCATCAGCATAAAAGAAGGATTAAAGAATACAATCGAAGCTTACTATCTTTAGACTACTAGGACTATTCCTTAATCATTCCTGTTGCTTTGCATCAAGCACCTCTCGTCAGAAGTGGTTGCTCCCTTGCTCCATCAGTTCACCATTCCATCTAAAGTCTCCAAATCACACAGAAATTACAGAATTTAATCCTTTACCTCTTGATGATTTCTTTATTCTTCATTCTTCTATTTATAGCCTTCAAAAGTTATAGGTTTCAGCCTCCCATTCTCAGATCTAGATTTATATTTTGCAGCTATCAAAGTTAGTTAGAGTACAACTATGCACTCATACAAATTTAATGTTTTCTTTAAAGATCTACAAGTTGTCACTGCATTGTTGGGCGCAATCTGAGATTCTAATTGCGGCGACACCTGTGATGTTCCTGCGCTGGTGCTTCTATATTTAAATTCAGCTCGAGTTTACTCATTTAAGGTTCAGGTTCTATGCGGCGACATCACTGGTCGCAATTCCAAGCTGATCTTGTGGCTGCATTCTTCTTCCAACATTAATCTTTTGGACAGAGTTTCTACGCTAACAATTCTAAAACGCAATACATTGGCTACTTGCGTCGACATTAGTACAAAAAGATATAAAAATAACAAGAATTTAAACTAACTAGCAATGAGTTGGAAATTATAAAAACTAAGTATGAAATGCTTATGATGTATGCTAAATGAGATACAAAAGAGACAAGAAAAACACCAATTCAGAGAGAAAATATGTCATTTGTAATGCTATCACATCCCCAAACTTGAGTTTTTACTTGTCCTCAAGTAAACAAAAATTAGCAAAGTCACAAGCAAAAATGTCACCACAATCAATATTCTCACAACTTGAATTTTCTGGAATCCTAATGCATAAATTGTAATCATATGATAGAATAATGCGTCGACAATTTATAGGTATGAACAATTAATCCTGCAATTTCATTAATGCTAGTATTATGCATTAAATCTTAATCTTCCTTTAACCATTTCAGCAATTATAGCAAATATAAATTTTTTCTTCTTTTTCTTTTCTCTTTTTTTTTCAAGTGATTGAGAGATGTCATTGTCTTATTCTACCTTTATTCTTGGGCAATAACGATGGGATGCAACAAACCCCAGGAGGTATATAATTGCACTAACAAACACTCTTGCAGTGATAGCCTTTGGCTAGATGACTTTTCGAAACCTGCAGCGGAGTGTTCTCCCTTGGAAAGTCACAATGCACTCACATTGATCGTCTTTTATTAATACAATGTCGTTACAATTGGTCAGTTAGTTCAAGATTCAAACATCAATACTATTCATTCATTACTGAAACAAATCCAACCATTCATTCAAAAATAGAAAACTCATTATTCATTCATAATCATCTAATTTACACATCAGCATCCAAACAATTCAAGAATTATGCATAAAAATAAAAATTGTAGGCTTATTTTTGTTGAAATTTTGTCAATTCTCATTAACCAAAGAAACAAGTAGAATTCAAATATGTGGGTGTAATTGCATTTCCATTTCAGATTATCTCTCTCAAACTTAATGTCTGCATTGTCCCCAATGCATTGACAAATTATACAGAAATAATAGAAATGTAAGGACAATAAAAAAATGCATAAAAATATCTGTGTCGGAAGTGTAGGATAGAATATAAGAGACATATACGGTCTAATGCCACCGTAGTTCTATGTGTAAAGGGCATGATATGGCTATTGCTGAAGTGAAACCATACCTTACTGAAGGTTGTGAGATACCCTCTATGCATGTAGTTGTGGAACCCGTTACTAGTCCAGGTGGCTCCATCGACGTAGAGGTCCTTCATCATTTGACCAGTGCTTCATCATCTAGGCGATGAATAAATGGTGAGTGGTCGTCTACCCTTTTAGGGATTCTCAACAGCACATTGATTTGGACGGCACTCCATAGGATGAGCCCATCACTTACAGAAACGAACTCCTGCTCCGGATCCACAAGGTTGGCATAAAACTCCCTCACCAGTATAGGGGAGTAACCAGAGGGATGTTTCCAAAAGAACTCCCATCCAAGGCGACTGATGTTACGGGCAATCAGTTTCCCCAAGGTCTGATGCGAGGACAGTTGTAGAACTTGTTCAGGGTGGAGGTTACGCTTCAGCATGATATTTTGGTAACGGTCTTTGATCGCAGTTGTTAGGAATAAGATCGGACCTGTCGATGGAGATGATGTTGTGATCGGAGCCACAGTGGTTAAAGTTGTTGGGGTGTTTTTAGTAGGAGTCTTGGAAGGGTTTTTCGATGCTCGGGTTTTAACCATTGTTATTAAAGAAGAAAGTTAGAGATGTTTGTAGAAAAAAATAGCTTGTGAACAGGAAAAGGAATATAGATGCAATGAAAAGGACGAGATGTAGCAACAATGGAGGATGTACGTAGAGAGAAATCTGCAGGAGAGAGGTTTTATAACCTAGAATGGTGATGATTGAAAAAAAAATGGGGAAATGTTACATCTTCAGTCATTAATTGCCAGGCTGCAGATTGTACTGTTTCATTTGATCGAATGGCTGGGAGAGAAGGGAGATTAATCGGCGCAATTCTTACCGAAAAAGTTATGCTGACTCATCATAGAATGCGTCGACAATTCATGCTTCGATGCTTCTACAAAAAGATGATTTTTTTATTTCTGTAAGGAATTTGAAACAACACAAGTAAAAGTGAAACAAATAAAAGTAAATAGAAAAATGCATCGACATTATTTAAATGTGACCAGATTGATGGTCTCGTTTGGTTCTTTAACATCTGGGCTTACATAGTGCTTTAAACGTTGGCCATTCACTTTGAATTGTTGCCCATCCTTTAGATTTTCAATTGTCACTACACTACTCTAAAATGCCACGACAACTTTTAAAGGGCCTGACCATCTTGATCGCAATTTACCTGGATGCAATTTTAAACGTGAGTTAAATAAAAGTACTAACTGACCAGGATTAAATTGTCGACGCAAGATGATATTGTCGTGCCATCTCTTAGTCTTTTCCTTGTATATTGCGACATTCTCATAAGCATGTCGGCACATTTCTTCTAGCTCAGTGATGTCCAACAATCTATTTCTTTCGGCAGCATCATAGTCCATATTCATCTATTTGATTGCCCATATGGCCTTATGTTCAAGCTCAACTAGCAAGTGACAAGACTTACCAAACACTAATTGATACAACGACATTCCCAATGCGGTCTTATATGCAGTACGAAGTACCCATAATGCATCATGTAGCTGCGAAGACCAATCCTTCCTAGATAGATTAACCACCTTCTCCAAGATACTTTTGATGATTGGATACCTCGACTTGACCATTGGTTTGTGGGTGGTACGTAGTAGCCATATGATGCTTCACACCATATCTTTTTAACGCTGTCGCCACTTGATTCTTATAAAAATGAGTTTCTTGGTCCCTTATTAATGATCTTGGTGTTCCAAACCTTGTGAGAATGTATGTGTGAAAGAATTTCAACACCGTCCGAGCATTATCCCTCGGCGCTGTAATTACCTCGATCCACTTCGATACAAAGTCAACAGCAGCTAAAATGTACACATTCCAAAAAGTGTTTGGAAATGGTCCCATAAAGTCAATAATTGAAATGTCAAAGAGCTCTACTTTCATGATAGGGTGTTGGAGCATCTCATTGCGTCGAGATATTGAGTCAGTGCGTTGACATCGATCACATTGTTGTGCGAAGTTGTAGGCAGTCTCAAAAAAATCTAGGCCAATAAAATCCTGACTGTAGGACCTTAACAGCAGTCTTTGTACCACCAAAATGACCTCTACACAGGGCATCATGGTAATGTCTCAGGATTGAAGTCATTTCTTCTTCAGGTACGCAGCGACGGATAATGTTGTCAGTGCATACCTTGAATAGGTATGTCTCGTTCCAGTGATATTTTACAGCATCGCGTATGAACCTGATCTTCTTGTGACCATTAACGTTCAGGGGTAGCTTCTCACACACAAGGTAATTAACAACATCAGCATACCAGGGCAATGCATCGACAAAGAATAACTGCTCGTCTGGAAATGCTTTGATAATTTGGGATGTCTGCCCATCTTCACATCCAACTTCCAGTCGAGACAAGTGGTCAGCTACTTGATTTTCAGATCCTTTCCTATCCCTGATTTCAACATCAAATTTTTGAAGGAGTAGGATCCATCGTATCAGTCTAGGCTTGGCGTTTTTCTTTGTGAAAAGGTATCTTAATGCAGAGTAGTCTGTGTAAACTATAGTCTTTGCGCCGACAAGATATGAACGAAACTTGTCAAATGCAAAGACTACTGCTAGCAACCCCTTCTTAGTGTAGTGTAATTAACCTGCGCCTCAGTTAGAGTTTTACTAGCATAGTAAATAGAATGAAATACCTTTTTTTTTCTTTGGCCTAGTATAGCTCCCACAGTAAAATCACTTGCATCGCACATTAGTTCAAACGGTTGCGTCCAATCTGGTGCAACGACAATTGGAGCTTGTACCAGCTACTTCTTTATTGTTATGAATGCGTCCAGATAGTTGTCATCGAACACAAACTTTTTATTTTGCTCTAATAGTGAGCATAACGATTTAGCAATCTTGGAAAAATCACGTATGAATCTTCTGTAAAAAACGGTATGTCCAAGAAAGTTTCTTATTGCTTTGACATTGGTGGGCGGTGGTAATTTCTCAATGATTTCTACCTTTGCTTTATCAACTTCAATGCCCTGACAAGATATGCGATGACCAAGGACAATGCCTTTAGTTGCCATGAAGTGACCTTTCTCCCAATTCAAAACTAGATTTGTGTCCTTGCATCTCCTCAAAACTTTTGCCATATTGTCAGTGCATTAGTCAAAATTCTATCCGTAGACAGAGAAATCATCCATGAATACCTCTAAGGAATCCTCGATCATGTCCGAGAAGATTGCCATCATACACCTCTAAAATGTTACTGGCGTGTTGCACAACCCAAATGGCATACGTCGGAAAGCAAAAGTTCCAAAAGGGCATGTGAACGTGATTTTTGCTTGATCTTCTGGTGCAATGACAATTTGGTTATAGCCAGAATAGTCATCTAAGAAGCAATAATAGGCTTTACCAGCTAGCCTATCCAGCATCTGATAAATGAAAGGCAGTGGGAAATGGTCTTTCTTTGTGGCCGCATTCAATCTATGATAATCCATACATACTCGCCAGCCAGTCGCAATGCGAGTAGGGATCAACTCGTTCTTATCGTTGGTCACGACTGTGAAACCACTTTTCTTTGGCACACATTGGATAAGGCTCACCCAATTTATATAAAAAATAGGGTATATAATGCTCACATCTAACCATTTGATAATTTCCTTCTTCATTGCTTCTTTCATTTTCTCATTAGGTCTTCTTTGTTGCTCAATTGGTTGTTTCCCTTCATCTTCTAGTCTTATCTTATGCATGCAAAAAGAGGGACTGATGCCTCTGATATCTGCAATGCTCTAGGTTATTGCTCTTTTGTGTTCTTTCAAAATGGAAATGAGCTTATCTTCTTGTATTGTGTCGAGGGATGCGTTGACAATAACAGGTGATGTCTCATTGTCACCAAGAAATACATACTTCAAATGCGTCGGCAATGGCTTCAACTCCAAGGTAGGAGCTTGCTCAATAGATGGTTTAAACATTGGGATTGTCCTGTTAGACAAATCCAAAGATTCCAACTGCCAATTCTATCTCAACTCACAATTGTTAACCTCTTCTTTGTCTACATAATCATCTAGGATTTCATCGGTGGATGTCGCCATAACTTCATCTAACATTGCTGAACTCCTTGCATTAAATTCTTCTATAATGATCTCATCTAAAACTTCGATTTGTGACATTGCTCTTTAGTTCCAGATGGAGATGCTTCAAACACATTAAAGGTCACATGCTCATCATTATGACGCATGATATGTTCTCCTTTAAATACATAGATAAGTGTGTGTCCCGTTGCTAGAAATGGCCGTCCCAAGATAATGGGCACCTTCTTATCTGCTTCACTATTTAGGATTATGAAATCAGCAGGGAACATAAGCTTATCAACTTGGACAATAACGTCTTTAATTTGGCCTTCAGGTTGTGCTAAGGATCTGTCCGCAAGTTGTAATGTCATCACAGTGGTCTTCATCGAACTTATTTCTAATTTCTTAAAAGTTGACAAAGGCATAAGGTTAATACTTGCTCCCAAATCGCATAAAGCCTTACCTCAATAATGATTCTCAATAGAGCATGGGATTGTGAAGCTGCTAGGATCTTTCGTCTTGGTTGGTAACTTATTTGTAAGCATAACGCTACACCCCTCTATGAGCACAATCGTCTCAATTTCGAACAATTTCTTCTTCTTTGATAGTAGCTCCTTCATAAATTTCTCATAACTGGGTATCTACACAAGAGCATCTATAAGAGGTATGTTAATCTATAATTGTAGCAGTGGGTTGTTGTGGAAAACTCAGTGGTGTTGACGTTGGTATTTACGTCGACAACCTTGTTGGTCAAACTGTAGGCATAGATGTTACTGCAGTTGGTTCCTCTTCATTTACTTTTGCTTGACTTCCTTCAATCTCATCCTCTTCTTGTTGTTATGGTTTAGATGCATCGACATGGTCTTGGCCAGAACTGCTTGGTTCAACCATCTGCTTCCCACTTCTTAGCGTGATTGCTTTATAATGCTCCTTCCCCTTTTGCGTAGGATTCTCAATATCACTAGGCAGAGTCCCCGGTGACCTTATGCTAAGATTAGAAGCTAACTATCCTAGCTAGGCTTCCAATGCTTGGATGGAAAAATAGTTACCTTGTACTATTGCTTCAGTTCTCATGATATGCTTGCGCATTAATACTTCAAGAGCAACCATAGCATCTAACTTTCGTTGAGAAAATTACTGCTGTTGATGCTAATGATGCTATCCTTACATATGTGGCAGCATAGACTGTTATGGCTGTAATCAAGATTGTAGGTGCATCTGGCTATGTGACAGTATCTATTGAGAACTCACATGCAAATTCTGATTATAATCCTGCTGTGGGTTGGTATTGTAACTCCCTTATCGATAACCTCCTTGATTTGAGGAATTTTCATATCTAAATTGAGAAGCATTTTGATTCCCCCAAGGTTGTTGAGATCGGTTGCTGTATGAGTTACCAAATGAACCCTCTCTGATTTGTTTACATAGAAAGCATTTTCTGCATGTTGAGGGCAGCCCTCATAACTATAATTGTCGCCGTAAATTTCACAAGAAAATATCGGTGCATCCAATTGCTAGGGGCAACATCATTAGTTCCCTTCATATTCTTTATGATATTGGCCAATGAGGATACCTGCGCTGACAAAGTAGAAATAGCATCTAACTCAAGAACTCCAGGGTTATTCTTTACCTGTGCAGAACGAGAGATTGGATATTGATAGTCATTCTGAGCAATCCTCTCTAGAATTCTTACAGCTTCATGATAGGTACAATCTAACAAGGGGCCACTAACTGATGCGTCGATAAGATTCCTTGTCTGAGCATTCAAACCATTGTAAAAAAATCTTTATTTGGGTCTCTTGCTGAATTCCATGCATTGGGCAACGTCGAAGCAATATTTTGTAACGTTCCCATGTTGTATGTAAGTTCTCATCATCTAACTGATGATATTCAGTAATATCATTACACAACCTCGCATTCATTGTCGATAGATTGAAATGCAAAACAATCTATGTTGCTAACGCATTCCAAGATGTAATGGATCTAGTCGAAAATCCCAAGAACCATGTTCTCGCTTTACCTTGCAACGAATAAGGAAATAATTGCATTTTCAAGGCATCATCAGGGACACCATGTTGACTAAAGGATGCACAAATAAGCAAAAATGATTTTAAGTGTTCTCTTCCGTCTTCATGAGGAAAACCAGAATATTGCCCATTTGAGTTGAGCATTTAAAGCATCACTGGTTTCAGCTCGAAATTACCAGCTTGAATAATTGGTCTTACAACCCTTGGTTGTAAATCATCAAATATAGGAACAACAAAGTCTCTTATCGTCCTATTTTGCACTTGTTCTTCTTGTGAATCCGATGGTGGTATATTATTAATTGCTTGTGGCAGCACTGGAGGAATATCATTTGTGGAGCAATGGTGGTAAACCATTATTGTTTCCAGCCATTCTTCTTTGTTATTGCCTTCTCCTCCTAAATGTCTTTCCAAGCTCCGGATCAAAACTAACAAGGTTGTTAGGATTTCTCCTTGTGGACATGCAACACCTACAAAATTGAAAAAGAAAATAATAGAAAAGTGAACAAATTAGTAAAGGTTAGGAGTTAAGTAAGTAGAATTAATTGTAAAAACAAAAGTAAACATCAAACAAACGCCAATTACCCGGCAACGATGCCAAAACTTGATCACATTTGAAAAAGTCCCAGTGATTGTGCAAGCGAACACACGTCAATGCAAGTATAGTTGATAGATAATTCTATCGGATATCGATCCCACGAGGAAATGGGTTCTTAATTGTTTAAATGTCGGAGCAACTAATACTAAAATTAAGTAAAATGTGAGTAATGATGTCAATGTAATTACGTCAGATCTGCACACTAAAATAGTTAATATTGTCAACACAATCAGAGTTAAATGTCAGAGGTTAAATGTCAATGTACTGAAAGTAAATCAAATTTGTTGAGTGTTGAGTGCTGAATATTTAAATGTAAGAAATATAAATATGATCAAGTGAAAAGGATTAGAGTGGATCACTGATTTCTCTAAGTCACAACGCTAGATGCGTCGACAAGGTATTGTATAAATGAAATGTCACAGCAATAAGCACCAATATACTCTTACCAATAATAATCTTCCATTTACTCGAGACTTAAGTACCCACAATCACTCTACCTCTCGGAGCACGTTGTGCAATCAAGAACAAGTAACTAGAATCTCTTCTAGTCTTAAGTAACTCTCATTGTCTTACTTGTTAACCTAACCTGTCACTGCATCTCTCGATGTCGGCAGACTGCAAAGCCACTCTCGTGTTTGATGCGATAAGATTCAAGAATAAATAGATAAAAAGCATTAAAGAAGAGTCAAATTGATCTAATAATGAAATATACTCTCGTATTCATTCAATTGTCATTAGAATCCATCAGCATAAAAGAAGGATTAAAGAATACAATCGAAGCTTACTATCTCTAGACTACTTGAACTATTCTTTAATCGTTTCTCTTGCTTTGCATCAAGCACCTATCGTCAGAAGTGGTTGCTCCCTTGCTCCATCAATTCACCCTTCCAACTAAAGTCTCTAAATCACACAGAAATTGCAGTATTTAATCCTCTATCTCTTGATGATTTCTTTATTCTTCATTCTTCTATTTATAGCCTTCAAAAGTTGCAGGTTTCAACCTCCCATTCTCAGATCCAGATCTAGATTTTGCAGTTGTCAAAGTTAGTTAGAGTACAGTTGTGCACTCACGCAGATTTAATGTTTTCTTCAGAGATCTGCATGTTGTCACTGCATTGCTGGGTGTAATATGAGATTGTAATTGCGGCAACACCTGTGATGTTCCTAAGCTGGTGCTTTCATATGTAAATTCAGCTTGAGTTTACTCATTCGAGGTTCAGGTTTTGTACAGCGACATCGCTGGTCGTAATTCCAAGCTGATCTTGTGGTTGCATTCTTCTTCCAACATTAATCTTCTAGACTGAGTTCCTTCGCTCACAATTCTAAAGTGCAATACATTGGCTACTTGCATCGACATTAGTACAAAAAGATAAAAATAACAAGAATTTAAACTAACAAGCAATGAGTTGGAAATTATAAAAACTAAGTATGAAATACTTATGATGTATGCTAAATGAGATACAAAAGAGACAATAAAAACACCAATTTAGAGAGAAAATATATGTCATTTGTAATGCTATCAATACCCTTGATTCTTTTGAGTTAAATTCGTTCACTTAATACAATACTATTTTATCTCATTGTCACCATTGTGTCTTCTTAATGATTAATACGATCACTGCCAATAAATGTTTGTGATAAATTCCTCGTTCGAGAATGAGCAACCCGTGATTAAGTTCCATATTTATCAACCCACACAATGCCAATGAGAGTATATCATTAAGTCTTTAATTGAGCTATGAATTCCACTATTTCTAGTAAAGTCATGCCGTACACAAGTCATGTACCCAACATACCGACTATGGGCTCGATCATCTTTAGAGCATAAGCCTCTACTTATATCAAGGCACATGAGTTGTATATGCATGAAATCAGTGACTAACTTAGGATTTAGGTAAATCACACCATGAACGTCACAAGTGAATTAATTCCAAAACGGATTCAAAATCAATTCATCTTAGGTCCAGTCCATTGTATCATTCTACCAATGAATACATCTATGTCTCTACCCATGGAGTTAACTAATCTGATAGCCAAGACTAACCATCTCCTCAATTGGATTTGTAGACAACATAATAATCCTTCTCAATATTTGAATCAAAAGCTCACTTTGATTCTTTTACGGGATTATAGACTCATTTAGGTTATCCACTAAAGTAAGTTGTCTTTCTCGCAATGTAAACATTCTTACAATGCCACTTATCTTCAGTTTGAACTTAGACAATCAATGAGCTCATATTTGCTTGTCACAATTTCACTATGCATGCAAAATATGAAAGACAAAAAAATACAAGAGACATAATAGTGAAATGTGAAATTAGCTTTATTTATTTATTCATCGTTCAAATAAATAGAAAACAGTTACATGTTTATTACAATATGGGCACATTTCCCAATACATTTGGGTAGCCAATTTAGCTTTTCGAATTCGACCGTAACATCTAGGCCGATTTGGGAGGTTACAAAGCATACTAAGTGCTAAAATTAAAACTAAATCGATTTTTTTGAATGGAGATATTAGTTATTGAAACTGAATCTGAAACTAGACTAAAATTGTCATGGAATGAATGGTTAGGAAATTCTTAAATGCTTATAGGCATGTGTGTGTGTGTGTGTGCATGGTCTATTGAATTGAGATTATTTTTGTTTACTCAATCGTGATTCAAATGTCATTGTTATGCTTTTGAAATGTTTTAATCCTCTTTTGTTCTGTGTCCAAACAACGATTTGAAAGGTAAGTATAATGAGTATTTTTTATATTATTTACTAATTTCTATGCTTAACATGTTGTTGTCTTTTGTGCATTGATTAAATTGATTTTTAAGGGCTTGGTTCACTCTACAGATCACCACCCCACACCATTGATATCATCCAAGAGTATGAAACTTTTGTATTTGTGTTTGTAACTCCTAGTGGCATGTACTAAAAGTCCTAATATATATATATATTAGTTTCACATTGCTCTTGCTATGCATTTGTAATGGATGCTTTTAGTGATAATTTTGCGACATGGTTATTAATTGAAATTTACGGGTCATGCCTTCTATTAAGGGGCATGCATGTATATATCTCCATTTTCCTATGAGATTGATTGGATAGTCATGGAATTCATTTTGGATTGTTCATATAGGCTTTATTATGCAAACATTGATTCATGAATGTGTCATTGTATAATGGTCTATTTGAGCAAGCTTTATGAAGAGTCTTACTTATACTTGGTTGTTCTTGAAGTATTTCGAAGGGTGCTTTATTCGAAGGTGTTTTTGAAGTTGTTCTAAGTAATTCAAACTAAAAAATTAGGTTCCTTACACCTGGTGTTCGATAACCATGGTATGGGTACTGATTCCTTATTGAAAAAAGGCAAAAAATGTATCCCAAGTGCCTGGGGTCTGATACCCCTATCAAGAGTATCACACATAGGTCAATAGAATGCTCTTTAGGATAGTAGAAGGACCTAGGTTCGAACTCCAACCCCATAAGTACTGTTACCTAGGGTCTTAACAATGCTAGTGTTATGTTTTAAGGAAAATGAGCCCTCTAAGGCACGTATATGATCACAAACACCTCCAAATAAATTCAAAATGATTTTAACAAGATTCTAAAACTCAGAAATTGGTTTTATCTATTCTCTATGACTTTATAAAAATATTTTCTCATTTAATTTCTTAAATAAATTTGAAATTTTGACATGAAAATGATCCAATGGCATCTTCCATCTATACTGGTCATTTGGATGAGTGAAGGGTGTTACAAGAAATCACCTTCTCATGTCTCTACTTCAATCAAACATGAATTCCATAAGAAAATACTTAAATTCTTACATTGTTTCTGTTGAATTATAACTCCTATTTCAAGTCAAATTTGAGAAATAATCTTTCAGTTAAACTGTTTATTTTTTTCAATTAAACTATATTTATTTGTTTCAATTAAACTCTGTTTATTTGTTTAAGTCAAACTCTTATTACTCTATATTATTTTATTATTATTTGACCTAAGAATTTAACCTATAAATCGGCTCTTTTACAACATTAGAAATACACCAATTAGAGTTTAGAACTCCTAACACTTTCGGAAAATTTAGTGTTTACGTTTAGAGAGTTCTTTGTTTTCAGGTTTTTGAGGTTTAATTTTTATCTTCATATTTTGTACTCTTCATTCTTTTGCCATTATAGTAAAATTATCTTTGCCCATGGTTTTTTATCCTCTTCGGAGAGGTTTTTCAACGTTAAATTTGTGTATTCAATTTCTCAATTTATTTCGCTATTTTTACTTGTTTATTACTTAATCAGGTTAATCCCCAACAAGTGGTATCAGAGCTAGTTTGATTTTCATAGACCAGCCCGTTCAAATATGACAACAAAAGGTCCGACATTTAGAAGTTCGATGGTGTCACAAATTTAATTTGTGGCAAGTTCGGATGATAACAATTCTAGTTTAGACCAGCTTGAAAAAGGTCGTTATCGAGAAAAAACTCGAGAATCTAGATCAGTCAGAATGGAAAGAGCTTGATAGAAAGGCCTTGTATATAATCTAGTTGTGTCTCGCGAATAGGGTATTGTAGGAGGTATTGATAAAGAAGACCCTATCCGCCTTGTGGAAAAGGGTAGAAACTCTTTATGCAACTAAGTTTCTGGCTAAACGTTTAGTATTAAAACAACGTCATTTACATTTCGCATGAACGAAGGTGAGCTTCTTAGAGATCACATCAGTCAATTCATTACTCTTTTGAATGATTTAAAAAATGTTGAGGTTTAGATTGACGATAAGGATCCGATTATGCTATTATTATGCTCTTTACCCCTTTTATACAAGTCTTTTAGGGAAACCTTGATTTATGGTAGAGACAAACTCTCGTTCGAGGATGTGAAGGGTCATTTGTTGATCAAAGACAAAATCGACAATGAGTTTGGTTCAGATAGCAAGGAAGATAAGCAAGCTTCCATTTTGGAAGCATCAAAGAAGCGAGACAAAAGGTGTTGCTATTGTAAGAAATTAGGTCACGTCAAAGCAGATTGTTACAAACTGTGAAATAAAAGCGCTGCTGAGAGTAACGAGAAAGATTTAACTGGTACTAATTTGGCCGATGAAAGTGGTGATGATTTCTTGTTAGTGTTAACGAGCGAAAGCTTCGAGCTTATGTCCAAGTGGATCCTAGATTCAAGATGTTCTTTCCACTTGTGTCCCAATAGAGAATGGTTCTCCACCTACAGTTCAGTTGAAGGTGGAGCTGTGCACATGGGAAATGATTCATCCAATAAGGTAATCGATATTGGTACTGTTAAAATTTGGATACACGATGGTACGATTAGGACACTATTAGATGTCAGATATGTACTTGATTTACGAAAGAATCTCATCTCCTTAACTATTTTAGACTTAAAAGGTTGCAGAATCGACATCGAGTCGAGTGGCATTAAGGTGTCTCGTGTGGCTCTCATTTTGTTAAAAGGTAAAAAGACTAATAGTCTTTATATTTTGGAAGGTTTTACAGTGATTAGTGAAATCGGACGTCCCTCTTCCGTTACGAAGTTGAAGTCAACTCATTTGGAGCGGAGACAACTTGGTCATAGGAAGGAAAAAGGTATTATTGTTTCATTAAAGAAAGGTTCTCTTTTGGATGCAAGTTTTGAAAAGTTAGGGCACTATGTTCGTAAAAATCAGACCCGGGTTAGTTTTGATTTGACGTGCACAAGTTGAAGGCTAGAAGACTTCCAGCTTCTAAGCACAGATTCGACTTAGTTAATTCCCTGCATAGTTCAAGATAGGCCCATGGCGGGCTTTGGTAAAGATGGCATTGTGGAAATACGAGTAAGGTGGAGATTTGTTGAATTATAACTCCTATTTCAAGTCAAATTTGAGAAATAATCTTTCAGTTAAACTTTGTTTATTTGTTTGAGTCAAACTCTTATTACTCTAGATTATTTATTATTATTTAACCTAAAAATTTAGCCTATAAATAAACTCTTTTACAACCTTAGAAATACACTCATTAGAGTTTAGAACTCCTAACACTTTTGGAGAATTTAGTGTTTACATTTTGAGAGTTCTTTGTTTTCGGGTTTTCGGGGTTTATTTTTTATCACCATCTTTTGTACTCTTCATTCTTTTGCCATTATAGTAAAATTATCTTTGCCCGTGGTTTTTTATCTTCTTCGGAGGGGTTTTTTCACGTTTAATTTGTGTGTTTAATTTCTCAATTTATTCCGCTATTTTTACTTGTTCGTTGCTTAATCGGGTTGATCCCCAACAATCTCTATAATATTTGCACTTTTTTCTCAACTTACTTCACTTTCAACTCCAAATTTCTTGATTCCAAGATAATAACCAAACATTCTAGGATCTCTATCTAACATTTACTTTTGGTGACTATAAAAATTCTAATGATATTTGAGTGGAAATGATATAATTGATGAAAAAAAATTTAAAATGAATAAAAAACTTTCTTTCTTCTCCTTTTTTCTTTCACGTTTGAAGCAAAAGAAATACGAAGAGAATTATTCATATTTCTATTATAATTATCTAATGTTATTTAATTATAAGTTAAATTGGTGAAATGACTTTATTAAGACAATTGAAATAATTTAAAAATGTTATATGATGATTTTGATTTTAAAGTTAAGTAGTAAATGGTGATTTAAAGAAAATATATTTAAGCATACGTTTTGTAAAGTATACAAATGAATGATATTGAATTGAAATTATAATGATGTGCTAAAAAATGTTAATATGAGATTATAAATGAAATTTTGTTGAGTAATTTTGTCCCGTATTTCATTAATGGGAACATTTGAATATTTATATATATTATTACTGTTCACAACATTATCCCATTGTTCATAACTTGACTCATTATTCCTAGGATTGACACTCTGAGCGGACTTCGTGCATGCCAAACACGTGTTCCATTCTAGATCGCTTGCTAGACCTCGCGGTTTCCCTCTTGGGAGCTCTTTGGGTGTATGCGAACTAAGACCGCAAGCTCCCCATGGCTCATGTGAGCTCCTCTGGCTATCCTCTCGCTGTACGCCTCGCATGCATCCAACTGGACCTACTTGGGTCGTGGGCCAACGACCTAAATTTTATCTGGGTTTCGAGTTAGTGATCTCTTATGTATAACAAACTTGAATGCGAAATTTATGCTTGGATTTGAGTAAAGAAAATATTTAGAATAATTATAATTATGTAATGATTGGATAAAAATGCCAATCATAAAGTGAAAGAAAATAAATAAATAGCTTGAAAGATATATGATAATTTACTTAGTTGTATGTAAATAAAAGATAATAAGTTGAAGTAATTGATATGAAATGATGTGATCATGAAATGATCATGAAATGTGAGTTTTTTTTTGGTGAATTATAAGAGGAGAGTAAAACCCTAATAACAATGTGATTTGAACTCGAGTCACATTTAAGACGGTGAATATCCTAATCATCAGGTCATGAGATTCATATAATTATATTAAGATTTGAAAAATGAGTTAAACATAAAAGAAACAAAAATAGTGAGTGAAAAAGTATTAAGGACAAATAATTAATAATAAAGAAATAAATAAAATATTAAATTGGAATTACCTTTCAAGTAAAATAGATTCGTATGAAATATATTTGTATACGGAAAAATAAATTGAAAGGTTGAATTTGTTATTAGGTCAATAAATAAAGCCCATATTAGATTTCGATTACTGAGTTGATAAAATTAACGAAAGAGTGATTGAAATATTTAATTTCGAAAAGTTTCGTGATTAAATCGAAAAGAATAATAGTTGGGTGTTAAAACACTACCAAGTGTACAATTATGTGACTATTCTTGCAATTACTCCAATTCTAAATGGCTGGAATATTCTATACCCAGCAAAGCCGAAGGGAGGCAGGCAATCCATTGTAACAAAGGCCATTAAAGATTGGGTTTCTTAGCCCACATATAGGACATGGATGGATTGGTTTTGGCGTCCACTAAGTCCAAAATCCAACACTAGAAGAAAAAGAAAAACGTTATTCTTTCTTACGGAAAACATCAATGGAGGTTTTTAAGCAACAATGAAGCTTTTAGAAGTGAGATTATTATTATAATTATTATCCAAACAGAGGACAGCAAGAACACGCTATCTCTCAGATTATTCCAGACAAACTTGAACCACCGCCTTGAAGGAAATCCAGTTAAACCCAGAGTGAGAGATTATTATTTATATAAATACTGAATTAATATATTGTATGTATAAATTTGAGGAATACCGATGGGTCTGTTCGCTTCATTACTCTGCCCATAGTGAACGACTGACTGGGAATTGTCTGCGATTTAGGACTTGGTAATTTCCTTTGGGTAATTTCAAATTTGATAAAAAAAAATCCATTGAAGAAGTAAACCTGGGGAGTGAAGAAGGATCCAGATCAGGGCCGTGCTTGTATTGCGCTGATTGGCTGCTTCGTTACTGCCATTTGATTTTCCGTAATAAAATGGAATCGCCTGCCGATTCTTCGCCGATTAGGCCCCGTGATCGAGTCGTACGGGTATGTTCTTTGTTCTTTCTTTTTCCCTCTGATTATTCAATTAGATGAAAATGTGAAAATGTGAAAATGTTGAAGTTTTATTTTATTTTATTTTCTTTTTTTTTTCTAATTATATCTTGTGAATTTGTTAATATTGGATTGAATTGCTGAAAAGAACTATTGATTTTGTAATCAGAGGTTAGCTGCTTTAGGGATTCCAATGGAGTACCTTGAGAAGTGTTATGAGGGGATAATTGATTTTGTTAATGGTAATGGATTGTTGTTGCCAGAGATAGTTTCCGCACTCTTACCTACAGATGAGGATGTGGCTGAGTCAATACAAGATGCTAGTTTAAGGTCTAAGAAATGGATGTGCCTAAGTATGAAAAATCAATTTCGTGAGAGTTTGGTTTGGTTACAGTGGCTGATGTTTCAGGGTGAACCTGCAAAAGCTTTGAAAAACCTAGAGGACTCCAGTGTTGAACAACGCGGTGTTTGTGGTGCAGTTTGGGGATTGAATGACATTGCATATAGGTGCCGGACGTGTGAGCATGATCCGACTTGTGCTATTTGTGTTCCCTGTTTCCAGAATGGGAATCACAAGGATCATGACTATACAATTATCTATACCGGTGGCGGTTGCTGTGATTGTGGGGATGAAACGGCATGGAAACGAGAGGGATTCTGCACGAAGCATAAAGGTTCTGAACAGATTCGACCACTCGATGATAACTTAGCAGACTCTGTTGGTCCAGTGCTTGATGCACTCTTTATTTGTTGGAAAAACAAGCTATTCGCAGCAGAATGTATATTTCAGGAAAATATGAGAGCAACTGATTGTGGTGCCGAGCAGAGGAAGGGTGCAAATGAGCTCACTTATGTAGTTGTTGAGATGCTTGTAGAATTTTGCAGGTGTAGTGACAGTTTCCTTAGTTTTATAGCTAGGAGGATAATTTCTCTAGATGGTTTATTGGATATTCTGGTTAGAGCAGAGAGGTTTTTTGGTGATGGTGTCGTGAAGAAGCTCCATGAACTGCTGCTGAAATTGCTGGCAGAGCCTATCTTCAAAAATGAATTTTCTAAAGCATTTTTAGGTTACTACCCAACTGTTATACATGAAGCCATAAAAGAGGGAAGTGACAACATTTTAAATAAGAAATACACACTAATCTCAACTTTCTCTGTCCAAATATTCACAGTGCCAACACTAACTCGTCATCTTGTGAAGGAGATGAACCTATTGGACATGCTACTGAAATGCTTGGAAAACATTTTTCTTTCTTGTGCTCGAGAAGATGGTCGCTTGCTGGTAATTTCTATTATTCTTGATTCCTTTTATGTACTAGGCCAAAATTACTTGTGGACAAATGATTTGGGCATTGAAAAGAAAATAGAGCCTGCTATTTGCTGACATTGTATGTCATTTTGGTTATAGGAATGAAAACAATAACTCCTGAAAGCAGTTATTGAAAATTTTATTTTACTAGTAATGCCTTAGAAGTTTTACGGTCTATTTAAGTTTTTTTGTTTTGTTCTTTTGCAGGCTGCTAAGTGGGGAAGTTTGTATGACACCACTAACCGTGTAATTGAAGACATCCGGGTTGTTATGAGCCATGATGTAGTCTCCAGATATGCAATCCATGAGCAGAAGGACTTCTTAAGAACTTGGCTAAAGCTTTTGACTTTTGTGCAAGGGATGAACCCTATAAAGAGGGAAACTGGCCTCCATATTGAAGAAGAAAATGAGGCTATGCATTTACTTTTTGTTTTAAGCCATTCTATTGCCAATATTCATTCCCTTCTGGTAGATGGTGCATTTTCTGTTGCCACAAATGAAGGGGCAAACTGTCTTCCTTACGCTTATAAGCAAGATGTGGATGATGGATATAGCATAAGACATGCAAAAGTAGGAAGGCTCTCCCAAGAGAGTTCTGTTTGTAGTGTAACAGGAAAGAGTGTTTCGAAGGCTACTGAAATAGGATCTGATTCCATATATCATTTAATACCCTCCACTGTCATCTGGTTAATACAGGAGTGCTTGAGGGCTTTGGAGACTTGGTTGGAAGTTGATGGCGGTACCCCTGCTGCTCTTCAGAGTTTATCTTCTCCAAATAGTAGTGGCATTTCTGATAGCAATTTTTTGGCAATCAAGAAAACCTTGTACAACATTAAGAAAGGCAAATATTTTGGGAAGCTAACTGGTTCAAGTGAAAATCATAGCTCACAATGTTCTTCACCTGTATATAGTGGAAATCGAGCAAGTGATGATATGGAGATTGCTAAAAATATAGGCTCAGACAGTACAAGCTCTTCAGCTGAAATTGATCCTGTTGCATGCGATTATATGGGTTTGGAAGCCAGTGCCATGGAGACAGACAGTGGCATAGGAGTAGCGACTCTACGTATTTTGAGTTTAAGCGAATGGCCAGATATCATTTATGATGTTAGTTCGCAAGAGATATCTGTTCACGTTCCATTGTATCGATTATTTTCCTTGTTTTTGCAGAAGGCATTGAGAATGTCTTATGGTGAATCAATAATGCCAAATATAACAAATGCTTGTTTGGCAAGTTCATTATCAGCACATGTAGATTTCTTTTGCCACATCCTTAAGGGCTGCAATCCATTGGGGTTCTCTGCCTCTGTTATGGAGCACCCCTTACGGATTAGGGTATTTTGTGCTCAAGTTATTGCTGGAATGTGGCGGAAGAATGGGGATGCTGCCCTAGTATCTTGTGAGTGGTACCGCTCTGTTCGCTGGTAGGTTAAATTGTGCTTTATTTTTTGGTTGTAACTAGGGGGAAAAGGTCCCCTAAGTTTCCATTTCTTAGTTGTCAAGTTCTTTCTGGTGTTCTTTACTTTCAGGACTGAACAAGGTTTGGAGCTTGATTTATTCTTGATGCAGTGTTGTGCTGCACTGGCTCCTCCTGATCTCTATGTTAAGAGAATTGTAGAGCGCTTTGGGCTGTTGAACTACCTCTCTCTTACTCTTGAAAGGTCAAATGAGTATGTATTTACACCTTTTAACTTCTAGTTTTACATCATTAAAATGCTTTTAAGTTCATTTAGTTTCATTAAAATACCTTTTGTTGATTTGCTCCAAGATTTATTGCTTTGCCAGTTGAATGGATAACATTGAGGAATGAATGCACCATTTTATTAAGAAATTTAATACTTGACTTGGTTGCCACAGCTTCTACTTCATTTTTGTGCCTTCATTTTACATTCTCAAAATTTTCTGTTAAGAAAATGTAAGTAGCAAAAAGTAAAATGATATCTTGGTTATGTAACTTCAACGAGAGCATGATGAATCCCTATTGAAGTCATTATTTTGCAAATCACAGAAGTCTTTTTTTTTTGGTTTTTGCTTTTTTTGCTTTTGAAGTGAAATCAAGTAGCAAAGATGGCCTAGACAGTTGCACTCCTTTCAACCCTTAAGGATACTTGCAAGATTCTGAATTCATGTTTTTGATATAATGTGACACTGTACCATCTTTCAGGTATGAGCCAGTTCTTGTTCAGGAAATGCTCACTCTAATCATGCAAATATTACTAGAAAGGAGATTTTGTGGACGCAATACGGCTGATAGTTTGAAAAGAGAACTGATTTATAAGTTAGCCATTGGAGATGCTACTCACAGTCAACTAGTGAAATCTCTACCACGCGAGCTTTCCAAGTCTGACCAGCTTCAAGAAATTTTAGATAGGGTTGCTATATACTCTAATCCGTCAGGCTTTAATCAGGTTGGAATTTTTGGTCTTACGTACCTTTCGATGTTATGGGTTGTCAAAATGACTTTGATCTTTTCATAATATGTATGTCAGGGAATGTATTCATTGCGTTGGGCCTATTGGAAGGAGCTGGATTTATACCACCCTCGTTGGAACTCAAGGGATTTGCAAGTTGCAGAAGAAAGATACTTACGTTTCTGTGGTGTTTCTGCAATGACTACTCAGCTGCCTAAGTGGACAAAGATATATCCTCCTCTTGAGGGAGTCGCTAGGATTGCTACATGCAGAGAGACACTTAAGATTATTCGTGCAGTTCTATTTTACTCTGTTTTCACTGATAAATTTACCGAATCACGTGCTCCTGATGGTATCCTAATGACAGCACTGCACTTGCTTTCACTAGCACTGGACATTTATTTGCAGCAGAATGGATCTAGTGGTGTAGAACGTCATATTGGAGATCCAAATTCCATGCTGAATTTTGCTAGTGAAGAAATTACTGAATCATTAAACTATACTGCTGGCAAACAGAGCTTGTTATCACTTCTTGTTGCATTAATGAGAATGCATCGGCAAGACAATGATAACAGCTACATTGAATCCAGCAAAAGCAGTTTTTCTCCTCTGATTGAAAGTTTATTGAAGAAGTTCGCTGAAGTTGATTCCCAATGCATGAACAAACTGCAACAACTTGCACCTGAAGTGGTCAGCCACCTGTCAAAATCTACGTCTAATACCGAGAGGACGTCAGGTTCACCTTCTGATAGTGAAATGCGCAAGGCGAAAGCTCGTGAAAGACAGGCTGCCATATTGGTGAGATTTTTTTTGTCTTATGTGAATTTATGTGTAGAATAAAATGAAAGGAATTCTTGGAATTTGGAAAAATAGAAGTTGTAATATCATAATAATATGTGGTATGGAATAGGATAAATATTGAAGTGTATTTGAAGTGAGGGAAGCAATCTTGAAAAATTCACGTAGGAAGCAGGTTAGCAACTTGCTCCTCAGCTAACATTAACTATAATAGCTCATACTTTGCCTGTATACAAAAAAATGTGATACCTTTAGAATGAGGATCATTTAACTCAGGCCAATATCTCTCTTCTTGAATATTGTATTTTTATGTAACTTGTCTGAGTTTCATCTCAATGGGGGATTGCCAATCATTGGATTATTGATGTGTCAGTTATTCATTGGCGTGGTTAAAAAACTATTGACAGTTTCCTGCATTTTAAGTGCTAGGTGCAATTCATGACTGCTGATTAACAAATTGAATAGACCCTTTGACTTTGCCATTTCTGTGCTGCTGTCTTTGGATAATTGTGGAGGCAATCAGAATGTGAAAATTGAACTAAAATGGAACACGATCTCAGTTTATTTGTTAGTTTGTGGGTTGAATAGTTTTTGTATTCTGTAAATTTTCCTGCAGGCTAAAATGAAAGCAGAGCAGTCCAAGTTTTTGTCAAGCATCAGTTCCGCTGCTGATGATTCAAAATCTGAAGCAGAAGTTTCTGATTCTGACTCGGAACATGAAGCAGAGGGTGCTGTGCAACAGAGTTGCTCCCTTTGCCATGATCCTACTTCCAAAAATCCTCTTTCTTTCTTGATTCTTCTACAAGTAAGTGATTAGTCTTTAGGTTACACATCACTTTGAGACAAACAGAATCTTCGTTCTTTTTTTCCTGCCGGAATTAACATTTTATTATTTCTTAAAAAAGAAATCTAGGCTTTTGAGCTTTGTTGATGGAGGTCCTCCATCCTGGGATCAATGTTCAGAGGAGCAAGGTTATATTCCTGCAAATAGATCAACCAACCAGTCAGGTTCAAATACCTCTGCCCGCAGTTCAGGATTGGCTTCTTCGCCAGTACAGTTGACTGAAAATCCAGTTATTGAGTCTAACAATAACAGGCTGGGACAAGATAGGGAGGTAAATGTCATTCTTGAGTTTTTCAAGCCACGATTTCCTTCAGTGAGGAGCACTCAAGTACCTTTAACATCTACTGATGTGGGGGACAGTAGTATATACAATCTAGAGAAGTTGGAAGAAGATATGTACATATCTATTCGTAACAAAATGTGTAATAATTTGTTAAGCTCAAGCTTCAAAACAAATGTGGTATCCTCTGCCACTGAATGTTCTCCAGGAAACCACAGGGATGCTGAAATTGACATTCTTGGAAAGTACATTGTTGCACTTTCGAGTGAGACAATTGGAAACCCTTTGGGTACTGAAAACACTGATGTCGATAGAGAGTTGACTGAATCTACTTCACAGCCTCTTGTTTATGACGGGTTTGGACCGTTAGATTGTGATGGGATTTATCTTTCTTCCTGTGGGCATGCCGTACATCAGAGTTGCCTTGATCGCTATTTATCATCACTGAAGGAAAGGTAAGCTTTCTTAAAAAATGTCAATTTTGTTCTTATTAGATAGATTTGCTTATTTCTGTTAACAAAAGTCTAAACCTCACTAAGCTATAAAATTCAAAGGCTCGTGCGACCTTGTTCGACTGATCTTTCTAAATGCAATTATGAGGTGTGAACTTATAGTTTAGTTCTTTGTTTTGGACTTCTTATTGTCCTTTTGGTGAAGGATGCTCTATTGAAACCTTAAAATGTCCTCACTAGAATCAATTACAATTTATTCTATTCATTGTTAATGAAGCTCTAAGTGTAGATTTGGAGCTGGAATCATGTAATTGGTCTTCCCATGCCTAACATTCAGAGGCTCCTACCCCTGTTGCCTGTGTTAATTTCAACCTCATCATGCCTTTTATAACTGTCTTTAAATCCTCAAACATCTTGTACCCACTTTTGTGGTCTGGGTTAATTTCAACCTCATCATGCCTTTTATAACTGAGTCTGTTAGTTGAGTCCTGAGAACATGATAGGAGCTTCAAAAAGTTGGTGGATTGAGGGGAAAATTTAACAAATTGTGCGTAAGTATCTTAAACACTCAACTAATTCTGTCCTTTGGAGTGGACAAGACTGCAATATAAGAAAAACAAATGATTCAACGCCCTAAAACAAAGCAAACAATCTGATATTTAAACTGAAGACTCGTAAAGCTTAATAGACGGAAAAAAGAAAATGGAAGTAATGCTCCTAAAATTCCTCAAACTCATGTGAAAAGCCCAACAACTGATAGAAACAATTGACTTCTTTGCTGTTGACTCCTCCTAAACTCTTGTAATCTTCACGTGATTTGTTATTAGCCCTTCTAGAATTTGTTTTCAAAGGAGGTATCATATATGAACACCTTGAGAATCTTGACCTTATGATTTGGATGGTTAGTGAAATTTATTTGTAATTTCGTTTATCAAGGAACCCAGATGTTGCAGAAATGCCTTTTATCTTGGACATTTCAAATGGTGCCTGCCTGGAAGTGCATAAGATATATCTTCTTGTTCTGTTGTTGCAGATTTGCCCGAAGGAGTTTCTTTGAGGGGGCACATATTGTGGATCCCAATCAGGTACTGGCTTCACAAAAATTATTCTTCTGCCACATCCTCATTTAACATTTGATGTTGATCTTGTACTTGTTTGCTTTGTCAGGGAGAGTTTCTGTGTCCTGTGTGTCGTAGACTAGCAAATTCTGTCTTGCCTGTAGTGAATGGGACTTCCCGAAAGGCTGGAAGGCAGCCTATGACTTCAACTGTTGATCAAGTGCCTTCTTTAGGTTCTTCATCTGCACCAAACAAAGAAACATGTTCTCTTATGCTTCAGCAAGGTTTATGTCTTCTAAAAACTGCTGCTGATGTGGTTGGGAGACCTGATTTCTTTGAAGGTCTTTCTCTTCAAAGAAAAGAAAGTTTAAGTCAGAATCTGGAGCCTATATCCCGTGTTCTGTCCAAAATGTATTTTTCAAAAAAGCAGGATAGATTCTTAGGATCTCCAAGGTTAAGCCACCCAATAATTTTATGGGATACTCTTAAATATTCCCTTATCTCAACAGAAATTGCTGCTCGCAGTGGAAAGACTTATATGGCCGCAAATTATACACTTACTTCTTTGTATAACGAATTTAAATCTTCTAGTGAATTTACATTTTCCTTGTTGCAAAGAGTTGTCCAGAACCTGAGCACGACAAATTCTCTTCATGCTCTCCAAAGATTTAGAGGTCTTCAACTATTTGCAGAGTCTATATGTTCTGGGCTTGTCTTTGATAACCACAGCACCACACATAACAAAGAAGGTATGATTTTCACTAATTATTACTTTGAGATTCATTTGGAACTTGGTGGATTTATGAATAATGTTTGATACTAAATTCTTGAGGTTTTAAATACATTTAAGGAATAGATATCATGGTAGCCAAGTTTGATACTGCTTATGTGTTATAGAGGATTTATTCTAATCTTTTGATGGTTTGTGAATCTCAAATAAATCTACTTATGTCTTTGCTAAAACTGAAGTAAGATGACAAAACTTTCCACTCATGCTAACAAGATGAGCTTTTTCTACTTAACCATCAACAATAGTGATGGAGGGATGTTAGAGAGGGAGAATGCTCTTTAAACAAGTAATGAAAGGAGCAGCATTATATACATGTGTGTGTGGGTGTGTTTGTTGGAGAGTCAGTGGATGTTTATCATCTTTAGCATTAATATCAAAAACAGCAGATAAATTGTCTTTTGGATTCTTAAATGAAATGTTGGACTCATGATTGTATGACGACAGATAAGCTCCTTTGTATCTTGAAGCATGATGATAATGAAGCATTATATCCTGACATTCAATTATGGAATCGGGCATCTCATCCTGTTCTTGCTTGTGATCCTTTCTCGTCACTGATTTGGGTTCTCTTCTGTCTTCCCTGCCCATTTATCTATTGTGAGGAGTCGTTGTCATCCCTTGTGCATATTTTCTATGTTGTCTCTGTTATTCAGGTTTGCCACTATCTCCTTATATATAGGTTCCTTTGGTCAATTTGTATGGTTTTTCTGTCCTAAATTTTCTGGTGTCAGATGGGAACAAGAAATTTTGATTACGGACAATATTCTGGCCAAATGAAACAACATAAAGAAACATTGATGCTTCTAAACATCTAGGGAGATATTTATATGGTTTTGTCTAAATGATATGTTAAGCATCCAGCCTAAATCAATTTGCAGTAGGTGCAGAGGCCCAATATCTAATATGAAGACCATTGGCAATTGAAAACTTAACCGATTCGTATAGACCACTTAAGTGGCTATCTGTCACATGTGGGTGAAGACAGAGAGCCTACCTTGTGATGAACTTGGAATGGATATTACTGAACAACATGCAATAACAACAAAATGTAACACAAGGTTTGATATGTTAAGCATCCAACCTGAAATCCGTTGGCAGGAGGACCGGTGGGGAGGCCTAACTTATAAAGACCATAGGAACCCAAGACTTTAAGATGTTGTCTATGAGGGACTTGTTTCAAAGGATTCCATTAACTGTTTGAATTTTTTTCTTAGAGCAGCCATTTTCCATGAATGTAACTCTTAGTCACTGTAATTTAGCACCACCACATATTTTCTGAATGCGATATGTTTATTTCAGGCTTTAATTGTATGTTGTCAGAGACATGGTTGTAAGACCGATGGATTGGATTCCGATCATCGCCTAGTTACTAATATCTGTGGCATTCTTGGTGAAACTGGTTGTGCTCACTGGTATTTTGTGTCAAATAATGTCGATCATTGTGATATTAAAGATATGATTCGAAGATTGAGTTTCCCGTACTTACGGAGATGTGCATTGTTGTGGAAGTTGCTTAAATCGTCTTCCCCAGCACCTTTCTGCGACAGAGATGATGTGTGGGAGTCCTCTCATGCGACAACTGACATGATGGATACAATTGAAAGTGCTTCAGTGGAGCTTAATGAAATAGAAGAACTAGAGAAGATGTTTAAGATTCCTCCTATAGATGTTGTTCTTGAGGATGAAGCTGTACGATCATTTGCATTAAAATGGTTTCATCACTTCAACAAGGTATACGAGAACTGCAGTTTCCGAAATGTTTTCTACTGCAATCCTGCGGTTCCATTTAAGTTGATGAGCCTGCCTCATGTTTATCAAGACTTATTGCAAAGGTTTGTTACAAAATCTGTTCTTAGACATGTAGGTATTGTCCCTGTTTGAAGAATATCTTCATTCATGAGAATATGAGTTTCAACAGGTATATAAAGCAGTGTTGCCCTGACTGCAAAGCTGCTCTTGTTGAACCTGCATTATGTCTTTTGTGTGGTAGATTGTGCTCTCCAAGTTGGAAATCATGCTGCAGGTCAATGTTCAAATTCCCTTTTTCTGGTTTTGTTCTTCAGATGGGCATTTATCCATTATTCTCTGGTATTTTGATTCGTAAAGATACAATAGTAAATCTAAAGTACTGACCTTTTTCTTTGATTTTTTCCTTACTCAGGGAGAGTGGATGCATGGTTCATGCAATGAACTGTGGTGCTAGTATTGGTGTATTTCTGTTGATAAGGGTATTGATCTACTAGTTTTTTCCTGGAACTTTAACCTAATATTAACTGGAAGTGGCTAATAGTCTTTGTTGTTGTAATAGAGAACAACAATCCTACTGCAAAGATGTGCGCGTCAAGCTCCTTGGCCTTCTCCATATTTGGATGCATTTGGTGAAGAGGTAAAACATTTTCTTCTTATTAGCAAAGTATCTGTTAGTATTAGTGTCATTTGTGAATTTTGGAAACTTGAGGTTGAAGCAGATAATATTGGTTAGTATTACTGTTATAGAATCGGACATATTGCACTTTCAGCCTCTTCTGCTGTAACCTACAAAGAGTGGTTATGATTGTTACTGGTATCGACCACAGAAGGCCTTAGTGTACTCAGTTTGCAAAGTTTATAAGCCTGGGAAATTTTCAACCTAGGATCTACTTTGGTTACAATTCAATGTGAAGGGACTTGGGGAATTTTGAATGATTCATTATTAAAGGTCAATCTACTTGATATTTTTAACTTGATTGAAACTGCCAAAATGTTAGAAATTCTGGAGCTCATTTGTTTTTGTTTCAGGGGAAATCTATATAGGTGCAGTGTAAGTGTTCTTTAGGAACTAATTATTTGCTTGAAACTTCTATGAGATATCAAAATTGTTAATTTCAATTTCATATGGTTACCATGTTATGGCACTGACTCTTACAATATAAATGTCTATAGGCTTGCTTTGTTTTGCCTCTGCACTTCCATTTCATAACAAGGCATTCTTATCATCCATTTGTGTTATTCTGCATCCTTCTCTTATTTAGGATATTGAAATGCATAGAGGAAAACCACTGTACTTGAACGAGGAACGTTATGCAGCTCTAACTTACATGGTGATTTGCAAATCTTTCTTTTTGTTTCATATATATTATTTGTCCGTGATACAGTTGGTTTTTTTTCTGGTGTTCGTAATAATCTATTCTCTTCAATAGGTTGCTTCTCATGGCCTTGATCAGAGTTCGAAGGTTTTAGGCCAAACAACCATTGGTACTTTTTTCATGGTTTAACTTGGTTTCATGATAGCGTTGGTGGTTAAATCTTTGGCTTCTTTTATATGTCGCCATTTTCTTGCAAGACATCAATTGCATAGAAACTGGTTCTACAAAACTCAAGATTGCTTATTGCAAACTAAGGATCTTGGACAGTGATGTCGTCATGTGGCATTTTTGGCTTGACATACTGGTAATCAGAACTGTTCAGTGGATTCAATGCTTTTTTTCCCCTTATTTTTCTTTGGTCATTTATTTCTTCTACTTTTCTGTTAATGAAATATTGATTCTTAGATCACTGTGTTTGACGGGAGAAATGGTTTGGACGTAGTTTTTTTCCTCATTATGGGAAAAGTGGGGCAATAGTTTCTGCTGTTTTTATGGGTTTGTAACATGTCTGTGTACATAATAGCTCATTTTCTCTCGACACAGTTCTTCCCTTTTTCTGGTTAAGACAATGACTACTACTACTAATATTGCCTCAAATTTTTGTATTTCTTTAATATTATTTTTCAAATATCCCTGTTTAGCATTGTGTTCCATCATATTCGAGCTTTAAGATGAGATATGATGTAAGTACGAGATTCTTTAGAATATATTTTGTTGGACGCATACTATGCAAGGAATTTTAGTTTCTACTTATTTGTTTTGTACCAAAAACTTTAATAATGAATAATATTTTTTTATTTCTTTAAGTTGATGAAATATAGAACTTTTTGTATTTTAAAAAGGATATTCCTTTTTTTATTATTATAAAGGATAAAACCTGTCTTAGTGAAACGGATGAATCATGAATTATATTAATTCAGGAAATATTAGAAAGAGAAGACACTTTAAAAATGATATGCGGAATAATTTTGAACCAACAATGCAACAGAAGCAACTTCAATCAATAGATATATTCACCGGACCCTAAATCTAATTACACATACATATACATTTAATCTAAAGTTCGAATATGCAAACTTCCCTTAAAATATAATAAAGCTTATGCAAACTAAAACATGAATTGACTCCAACCATATTCGCACAACAGCTACCAATAATTATCATATTTGTAATATTTTTTAAAGGAAAAAAAAAAACAAACAATAATAAGAATTGCACATGCATGGTAGACCAAATGCCACATCTTCTTTATACCAAGAACAACAAAAAATCATTATTAAAACTTCAATTATTTAAATACATTAATGTTCTACTTATTGTTTGAAAATTTCTTAAGACAACAAGTGGAGACAACATTTTATACTCATTGTTTGAATCAAGGGCAAAACTAAAATATTTTTGAGTGGTCAAAATTAAATAGTATATTTTTACAATCGTAAAAATGTAATTTTATCATTTTAATAACTTATATCTTTATAAGTTTTAAAAGATTAAATCAATTTTTTTTATTATTTTTAGAAAGTCAAAATGTGATTTACCATTAAAAATTTAAGGGGCTTAAATGAAAATTTTTCATTTTAGGGGGCCGGGGCCTGCCAGCCCCCCGGGTTTGCCACTGGTTTGAACATATGTTAAGATAACTAGTTTGGACAATACTTGAGACAATGATTTGGGGCAATGAAAGAGCACAATGTGTGTTCCATTTTTTACTTGCTCCACCATGGTTTGATTTTCAGTCAACAAATGGTCCTCAAAATATGCTTCTAGTCATTCTTTATGGCTGCTGGTTTATTTTCGAAGAGATGGAAGAAGAATCGTCATATCCTTATCCTATGTCTTTTCCTTATCTTTAATCCTTTAATGAATATTTACTTAGAAGCCAAACTAATTTATTTTTACTTGGATATGAAGACTTCTTATCCGAACTTCAAAATGGGAGTTTTTCATGGATAATGACTTCAATTCAAATTCTATTTTTTCTACTCAAGTTTACTTAGAGAAGCTGCTCTATTTTGCCTAGAAATAGGCAACACCTATGCTTGTCGAGTTCATCTTTTTGAAGTGCTTTACTTGAGCTTCTTGTGAGTTAATTTCTAGTATTTATTTTTTATATTGCAATCTTTATATATGCTTTTATTGGAGAGTTGAATATCATTGTAAGTGAAGTAAATTGGGTAAGTGATTGTAACAAGTTAGGGATATCTATTGAGTCTGCAATTGCTTCTTGTTGTAAGGATAGACTGAGCTTTTAGTCAATAGATTTATTGATTCATTCTTGAATAAATCATTCACTGAGTAAGGCTCTGTAGAAATCTATGAGTCTATTTCTCTTTTATTGTCTTTACAGAACTGTCTTGTTCTAAACTATGTTGGAACATCTATTGAGACATTGTGTTTGGACAGGGAGCAAAATAATCTTTTCGATTAGTATCAAAGTAGGCTTAAGGAGTTGTTTGAAGGTGATCATTAATCTAGGTTGCAACCATAGAGTTTACAAAAGAAGAAAGCACTTGTTGGAAAAAATCTAGTTTGAAAATGGTTTGAAATGCATAGCAAAAAATTAAAATTTTGAAAACCGACCCGATTTATAATATTTATAGCAATAAACCTTAGACTAAAATCGTACCTATGTTTTTGGATAAGCAGATCCATGATGTTTTTCGACTTTCAACCAAACGATCTTTTTCGCTATTCTCATACCACGAACTGCTTCAAGTGTGGACTCAAACCAATTGAATCAAACACATAACTAGAAAAAGTTTTCTTTTCTTTTTAGGGTGAAAACAAAAATTCTCTCTTCTTTAATAGAAATAGGTAAAATTGTTATTCTGGAAAAATTTGTACCAACAAGCGTAGTTCGCTACAACAAAAAGGGTAAAATGTATATGTTTTGCCAATTTAAGCGCAACACAGCTCCAATGACAAAAACACATAAAAACACTAAAAATGTTATAACAAATTTACTTGAAAACAAACAAAATGTTCTGGTAAAAGTATGTAATATAACTCTTTTTCAAGGGTTATCACACCCCCAAACCTGAACTTTTGCTTTTCCTCAAGTAAAACATGATTATGCATGTATGCATGAAAACACAGTGATTATAGCCATAATATTTTTCGTAAAAATTTTGCTTCCACATTCCAATATGCATATATTTTAGTTCTCAGCAATCTTTATACTTGCAATATTCTGTAGTAGCATTGTAGAACAATCCAGAAAATTTAGCGTATAAATTTCAAATTAAAGATAAAGAAATTTTAAATTCACATGCAATTAGTTTTAAAACAAATAATTTCCTAAAAACTAGTTTATTTCTTTAGCTAAGGTTTTCAATTACTTTGCTTAGGCATTTTATTTTTCTCTTAAGAAATTCATCTTGTCATGCAACGTTATACTTGACAACTATAGTGGAGCAAACACTTAATTTCCATACCAACAATTACATTACAATCTGAATTTACACTCACGCAGCTTAAAGTTTTCAATTAAAAAGATGGATGGAGCAAAGAGCTACCTCTTTAGCCTACTCTTCTTTTTGCTACAGTGGAGTGTTCCTAAAAATATATATTTTTTAAAAACTTTTCTTTTAACAATTTTCTTTCTTTTTAAGCACTCATTCTCGAACATATTCTTTTCTCATCAACAATACGATGGAGCAAACAAAATGTTGCTGACGTACTTCGAACAGTTAAGCATTGGAGTGACAAAAATTTTCTTTTCTACATTTTATGCCTTAACATTCACATTTATTGTTTAGTTAAAAGAAAACCTAAGGTTTATTAAGAAATATTTACTTTAAAAATAATCACAAAGATTACAAAATCAAATTATCTTCAAAAATCAATTTTCAGCACTTCCTAATTTGAATTTCCTACTTAAGTCCTACAAAAAATTTAAGTTTTAAGATATAGTTTCCTCATCGAACATCAACAATATATTTATACTTTCTTGTATCCACAAACTCTTCACAAAAATTATGTCATGACAATATCTCCATATGTCAAATGATATTTAGTAACAACCTATAAAACAAAACTATATACTAACAACATATACCTATATGCAACAATATGGAACAACACACCCCCAAACCTAGAGTGTGCATTATCCTCAATGCATGAACACAATGAAATGCAAACACAAAAGTATGAATGAACAAACAAACACATATATCACACAAAAAAATTGGAACTGCAAAAATTTAAAGTTACCCTTTTCAGTTGAGGCAGAGGGACTTCCTGGTAGGTTTCTTGCCTTTCATCTTTCTCTTTCGTGGCATAACAGCCTCCTCATATTCTTCATCATTCGATTTCGTCATCTCGTTGATCAAGCAATCGACTTCTACATCTTGGTCTGGTCCTTTGGATGGTGTAGCAAACATTTTTGGTGTTACAGGTTTCTTAGGTGTCACATTCTTTGTTGGCGGTGTTGTAGATTTCTCCTTCACAACAAGGCTATCCTCGATATCATCAAGCTCATGGTCTTTCGTATCTTCTTCATCTTCTTCAGCCGGATGATATTCTTCCCCGAAAGACGACTTTCCATATGCCGACTGAATCTTAGTGTCACCCATATCGTACTTTGTTGTTACCGTTTCATCGTAGAGGATCCTTGAAAAACTTGGAAACCTTGGGACTTTGACTTGGTTCTGTTGTAGCGCTTGGCGTATCGCATCATCACGAATACGCATATAGCCTCACAAGGCCTCAATCTTGCAATGGAAATCCTCTAAAACTTTATCAATTTTCATGAGACGATTAATAACATCAACACATTTTCCATCAACATTACCCAAACAAGCCAAAGTTGAAAGTTCAAAAGGGTTACTAGATGATGCTTTCGCAAACACTGGTGGCTACAAACTAACTTGCTGCTTAAATGGTGTTGGCACATCCTCCTTTTGTTGCCACATCATTGATTGCTTAGTGATGACACCTTTGTTTGGAAACATATTCTCATTTTCTTCTAAAGCAACACCTGCTTGTAAACATAATGAACAAATCAAATTAGGGCATATCAAATTACCTAAATTCTTCTGGGCACATTTATGCACTTCATCATAAATAATCTGCCCATATCAATCTTTCTCTTAGTCATGATAGAATGTAACAGCAACAACCTCTCTCTTCTAATGGTGGTTGTGTGCATAGTAGGCATCAATTTTGGTCTTCAAAAAAGTCATCCATATTTTGCACTCGGGCTTTAAATATTGCTTCTCAATTGTAAATCGACCAGTCTTTGATTTATCCCAAGTCGTCCCCGGAATACAAACGTCTCTTAACACCTTTTCCAAATTTTCCTTCGAAATTCCCCGCGCAAATCTCGTATGCTCGTCCTTTAAGTCGTAGAGTCCGTAATAATCGTTTACTTTATCTGCATAAAAAAGAAAAAAAATGCCCCGAACGTATACAAATGGGCTGTTAGTAGTTAAATGTGAATAAAACTCCCTAACCATCTTTAGATACACCTCATCTGGATGGCAGCAGAACATATCCCATCCATGAGTTTCAATCACCCTCGCAATGTCTTCATCAAAACCCATATATTTTTCTTATGTAAACGTGAACCTTTTTTCCAATAGTGGTTGGTGTTTCAAGTAGTTCTCCTGGAACTTTGCTTTTGCATTTCGATCATAAAACTTCCTTGCTACGATGGGCATTGGCTGTTGTGGCATCTTTTCTTTGCTTCTCATTTTTTGTACGAGCAAACTATTCAGAGGAAGTATAAACGTTTTAAGAAAAATAACCCTAACAAATAAAGAACAAAGGCTATATATAAGGAAAAAAATAAAAGGATAAATAAAAGGAATATAAAATAAAAAAATAGCAAAAACGTGTGGCACGTGGGTAGCAATCACATCTCATTGGTCCAGCAAAACCCTACGCCATACTCATTTACTGCTAGCGTTGTTCTACTAACCTTCAACTAATTCAAAAATTCATAATCAAAGTTAACACAAAACCGAAATAAAAATAAAACAAATTTCAAACTCACGGACATCACGCAATGTAATAGCAAAATTTTACTGCAGCATCGGATCATTGTAATAATGCTTTAGATGCTGTCCATTGACTTTGAACACAATCCCTGTCGTGACATTTTTAATATCAACAGCACCATGTGGATAAGCAAAAACTACCTCAAATGGCCCTTTCCACTTAGACTTCAACTTTCCTGGGAATAATTTGAGCTTCAAATTAAACAACAAAACTTGTTGAACTGGTTCAAAATGCTTAGGAAATAGCTTGTTGTTATGCCATCTTTTTGTGTTCTCTTTATAAATTCTGGCATTTTCATATGCCTGCAAACGAAACTCCTCTATCTCATTCAAATCTATCATCCTTTTCTCTCCTTAATCCAACCAATCAACATTTATCTTTTTAATCACCCAAAAAGCTCTATGCTCCAACTCAATAGGTAAATGACAAGGCTTACCATAAACAAGCTTAAACGGTGACATCCCTAAAGGTGTTTTAAAGGCAGTCCTATACGCCCACAAAGCTTTATTTAACCTCGACACCTAGTCCTTGCACGTATGATCAACAACCTTATCTAAAATGAATTTAATCTCCCTATTTGATATCTTCGCTTGTTCATTCATTTAGGGATGATATGTGGTTGCAATTTTATGGTTTATCCCATACCATGTTAACGCATCCTCGATGTAACGACAATCAAAGTGTGAACCTTCATTGCTGATAATCGCTCTTGACGTCTTGTAAAAATATGCTTGTACGAAACCTTCAACACTGACTTTGCATCGTTAGTAGGGACTGCAACTGCCTCAACCCACTTTGAGACATAGTCAACAACGACCAAAATGTAAATATTTCCCCATGATGGCGAAAATGGTACCATAAAATCCATACCTTATACATCAAATAATTTGACTTCAATAATGTTTTGCAAGGCATCTCATTCCTTCTCGAAATATTACCTGTCCGTTGACACCTATCACATGAATGACAAAAGTTATGTGCATCTTTAAACAAAGTAGGCCAAAAGAAACCTGATTGAAAAACTTTGGCAGTGATTCTTTGTCCTCCAAAATGTTCTCCGTAAGGCGTAACATTGTAGTGCTGTAAAATGCTATGACATTTATCATCTGGAACACATTGCCTTATGATTTTATCTGCATAGTTCTTAAACAAAAATGGCTCATCCCAATAATAGAATTTAACATCATTCAAAAACTTTTTCTTCCTCTGGTTAGTTAAATCAAGGTGTAATAATCAACTAACAAAGAAATTGACAATATCAGCATACCATGACAATGCTGTCACAACAAATAATTGCTTGTTTGGAAACTCCTCTTTTATATACCTAGCATCATCATCAGCAATATCCACTTCTAAACATGATAAATGATTCGCAGCTTGATTCTCTGAACCTTTTCTATCTTTTATCTCCAAGTCAAACTCTTGCAACAACAAAATCCATCGAATCAATCGTGGCTTAGCATTCTTCTTTGCTATCAAGTATTTTATGGCAGCATGATCTGTATAAACTATTACTTTTGTGCCAATCAAATATGAATGGAATTTATCAAATGTGAAGACCACTGCAAACAACTCCTTCTTTGTTGTTGTGTAGTTGATTTGTGAATCATTAAGGGTCCTGCTCACATAATAAATTATGTGAAACACCTTCTCTTTCCTTTGGCCTAACACTGTTCCTACAATAAAATCACTTGCACTGCACATTAATTCAAATGGAAAATTCTAGTTAGGAGCAATTACAATTGGCGCAACAATTAATTGCTTCTTCAAAAACTCAAAAGCTTTTAAACATTCATCATTAAAAACAAAAGCTTTATCATGTTGCAGCGATTCACATAAGGGCTTAGATATTTTTAAAATATCTTTTATAAATCGCCTATAAAAACCTGCATGCCTTAAAAAACTACAAATACCTTTCACCAAAGTAGGTGACAAAAGCTTCTCAATTACCTCAATTTTTGCTTTGTCAACTGCTGTCCCTTGCTTCGAAATTCTATGACCAAGCACAATGCCTTTGTTAACCATAAAATGACATTTCTCCCAATTTAAGACCAAGTTTGTTTCTTCACAACGCTTTAGAACAACCTCTAAATTCTTCAAGCAATCCTCAAATGAATCTCCAAAAATAAAAAACTCATCCATAAAGACCTCTAAAAGTTTCTCCACCATGTCAAAAAAATTGTCATTATAAAACATTGAAAAGCTGCTGGTGCATTGCATAGTCTAAATAACATTCTTCTAAATGCGAAAGTTCGATACGGACACGTGAATGTATTATTTTCTTGATCCTCAGGTGCTATGGCAATTTGATTGTAACTTGAATAACCATCAAGGAAACAATAATATTCTTTACCTACAAGTCTATCCAACATTTGATCTATAAAAGGCAAAGGAAAATGGTCTTTTCTCATAGCTTTGTTGAGTTTCCTATAGTCCATGCAAACTCTCCATCCTGTGATAGTCGTAATAGGAATAAACTCATTATTATCATTACATACGACCGTAAGTTCTCCTTTTTAGGAACACATTGAACTTGACTAACCTAAGAACTATTAGATATTGGGTAGATTATTCCAGCATCTAACTATTTTATTACCTCTTTCTTGACACCTTCATTCATAATCGGATTCAACCTCCTTTGCTACTCTATCGAATTGCTATGACAAGCTTTTAGCAAAATTTTGTGCATACAAAACGCAGGATTGATCCCTTTAATATCAGCTATAGTCCAACCTATTGCCTTTTTAAATCTCTTCAAAACTCCCAATAGTTGCTCTTCTTGCTCTTTCTCTAAACCTGCAAAAATAACTATTGGCAAATTCTCGTTATCACATAAAAATGCATACTTTAAATGAACTAGCAAAGGTTTTAACTCAAGTGTTGGGGTTTAATAATAGAAGGCTTTAGCACTTCGAAAGCATGATCAGATAAATCTAAAGATTCAAACCTTCTTCCTGGCCTTTCTACAAAATGTTTGACATCACAAATTTTCGAAACTTCAGCTTCAATGTCTTCACAGATTTCTGTAACAACATCAGTATTGCTATAGCAAAAATTTGCTAAATTTTCTTCCACAACTACGTCTTCTACATTAATCATGTGGCATTATTCAGCATCATCTGCATACTTTAACGCATTAAACATATTGAACGTAACTTGTAGCTCATTAACTCTCATAGTTAACTCCCCTTTTTGCACATCTATTAAAGTTCTACTCGTAGCTAAAAATGGTCTACCGAAAATTATGGAGACTTTTTTATCAGGCTCAAACTCCAAAATAATAAAATCCACAAGGAAAATAAATTCATCAACTCTTACCAACACATCTTTAGTCTTACCCTCCAAATGTACGAATGAGCGATCTGCTAATTGTAACGTCACCATCGTAGGTCTTGCCCTTCCAATTCCAAGTCTCTTGAAAACTAACATTGGCATTAGATTACAACTAACACCTAAATTACATAATGCTTTACCAATGTAGTTGTTACCGATGGCACAGGGAATAGTAAAACTCCTTGGATCTTTTAAATTTGGTGGCAACTTATTAACCAACATCATTGTGCACCCTTCAGTAAGCACGACAATCTCAAACTCACCCAATCTCTTCTTTTTGGATAAAATATCTTTCATGAATTTCACGTATTTAGGCATCTATTCTAATGCTTTTACAAGATGGATATTAATATGGAACTATTTTAGTACTTCAAAAAACTTCATAAATTGAACATCTTGCTTCGACTGTTCAAATCTTTACGGAAGTGGTGGTGTAATCTTCTCTTTTGACAGATGGTAAGATTTTGTCTTGACATTTCCCTTAACATCACCAATATCATGCTTTTCTTCTTTACTTGACTCAACCTCTTCCCGAACACTTTCCTTTTCAACTTCTAACATATCATCTTCCATCTCTCTTTTTGCTTCAACATTACTCCTTGCTCCAGCATCTGAATTTGGACTTACTTCATCATTTGTAACAGCAAATTCATTATCATAAACATCATCAACAAATAATTGATTACCTGTAAGTGAAATGGCTTTGCAATGCTCTTTTCCTTGCAATCTCGCATTCTCAGTTTCACTTGGCAACGCTCCTTGTGGACATGAACTCATTGCATTAGTAATTTGCCCAACTTGATTCTCTAATGCTCTTAATGAAGCAGCTTGTGTAACAGCCCGATTTTTAATGGTGTCAAAAACAGTGATTTCGAGATCACAAATTCGACGAGTCGAGTCGTAAAATTATTTATTTCAAAATTTATGGTGTCATATGCATCGTATTAAAGTTTGGTTCAAAAATTTTATCGTTTAGATAGTTAATTAAATAGAAGGGACTAAATTGTAATATGTACAAAGGTAGAAATGAAAAATTAGAAGGACCAAATGAGAAAATTGACCAAGGAAATGTTAGTGGTGGATTAGCATGAGTCACAAACTAAGTATAAATAGGTTTGATTAAGGTTAAAAATGGGTTAATTAAAGCTTAATGATGAAAGTCTAAATATTTACAAAATTACCATTAACTATATATATATGAAATTAAAATAGAAAATGGAAGAAAATCACTCATTTTCTTCATCTTGTCCATGGTAAGAAGAGAAATTTAGGGTTTTAGCATTGTCAACTTTGGAAGCTTGATTGGGTGAGCAAACCTTGTTAGTTTTTAGTAATTTTTATGTTTTTGAGTCTGTAATAGCTTAATTTAGATAACCTAAGGACTAATTTGTGATTTTGTTAAAATTTAAATGTTTTTCCATTGATGAATGATCTTATTCTTGATAGTTTATGAAAGTTTTAGAAGCTTGGATATGAGATTAATTGGTTTTGTAAAGTGATTTTTATGAAAACTAGAGTTTAAGGACTAAAATGTGAAAATAATGAAATTGCTTGTATAGTTGTGAAAATATTTGTGTGTAGTGGTTGGATGAGCACCCTAGGAAATTCAACTAAGGATTGGTTGTGTAATATAGTGGTTATTTTGCATGTTTTGTGTTGAAAAGACTAGCTTGAATAAAAGGAAAATCTTAGGGGTAAAATCATAATTTCCCAAAAAGGACTAAATTGTGTGAATGACTCAATTATGTGACTTAACGTGAGAATTGGATGATTTGTGGTTGTAGACTACGATCGTACTTCAGATCACGAAAAGGGAAAATTAACGAAGTAGTCCTTGAAGTCTAATCGTAACTGCAAATTAGTTCGGTAAGTTCGTAATGTTAAATTCTTATTAATAACTACTTATATCTGACTTTACAATAATTGTTGGAAATGAGAAACGATGATTGGAAATTGGAAAGATAAAAACGACGAGATAAAGATTTCCCGACCTTGTACCAAAGATAGAAAATAGTCTGATGGCTAAGATCCTGCATTTGTTGTGGATCCTCTACAGCATCGTGAGTCACTATAAGGTGAATAGAATCCAAAAATGGATTATAGGCCCTACGATGGCTGAGATTTATGCTTGTTTGCATATTCTTGTCAGCTTAGTGTGAGCAGCATCGTAAGGAACAAATATATCGTATCGATGGCTATGAATAGCATCGAATACTAGTAACAGGCATGACCTCAGGTTTAATACTTCAATACTATGCTAAGTATTGTATTTAAACTCTACGGTGTTGTCCATTTCACCTTATGCTTATGAAGGAAGATTGTATATGAACTTGTATGAAATTTGAGAATTCTACACACTTGTTTCGATAGAACTCCTGCATGTGTCGGTACAAGTACAGGGTAGTAGAGAGGTTGTTTACTGACGTGAGTTGTACCAGTAATTGCACTACAAGTTTCGATAGTTCTGTGCATGTATATATCGGTAGTTAGTGTAATAGCCTAATTTTTAGTGGTGTCAAAAATAGTGGTTTCGAGACCACAGCTCCAACGAGTCGAGTCATTAATATTAGTGATGTCATCAATGTCATATTGAGTTTTGGGTATGAAATTTCGACGTTTAAATAGGTAAATGAATAGAAAGGACTAAATCATAATAAGTGTAAAAGTAGAGATGATAATAGGAAGGACCAAATGGGCAAATTGACCTAAGGTACTTTAGTGGGTGGATTAGCATGATTTATATTGGTTATAAATAGGTTTAATTAAGATTAAAAATGGTTAATTAAAGCTTAAAGATGAAAGTCTTAATATTTACAAAATTACCATTGATTATATATCTAACTTAAAATAGAAAACAAATGGAGAAATTCATTATTTCTTCATCTTCTCCACGGAAAAGAAGAGAAAAGCTAGGGTTTACACATCCAATCTTTGAGCTTTGATTTGAGTAAGTAAACCTTGAACGTTTTTAGTAATTTTTATGTTTTTGAATCCATATTAGGTTAATCTAGTTAATGCAAAACCAATTTGTGAATCTTTCAAATGTTATGAAACTTGTCATTGTTGAGAATGCTTGTTCTTGAATGCTTTTGAAATATTCGAGTGCTTGATGCTTGGGTTAAATCTTTTTGTAAAGAGATTTTTGATGAAATTAGAGTTTAAAGACCAAAATGTAAAAGTGATGAAATTACAAGTATTGTTGTCAAAATAAATGTGTGAAGGGGTTGGATAAACACCCTAGAGAATTTGGCTATGGCTAGTTGTGTAAGAGAATGTTTATTTTGAATGTTTTGTGTTGAAAGGACTAGATAGAAGAAAAGGAAACTATTAGGGGTAAAACCTTAATTTTCCCAAAAGGACTAAATTGTGTTGAATGACTAAATTATGTGTCTTAATGTGAGAATTGAATGATTTGTGAATGTAGGCTACGATCGTGCTACAGATCGTGAAAAAGGGAAATTAGCAGATTAGTCCCTGAACTCTTTCCCTAAACTACAATCTAGTTTGATAAGTTCGTAATGTAAATCTTACTTAATATTCCATATAAATACATTGTCAATGTTCAGCAAATCAGAAGCATTTGATATTGAAGATGATCGAAGAAATGAGACGAAAGAGATAATAGATTTTATGCCGTTGAAATAGTATCGATGCGATGGTTGGGGTACCGCATATGTTGCGAGTCCTCGACAGCTCGTGTGAGCAGCATCGTGACTCAAGAAAAAAATATGGATCCTAAATGGATTATAGGCCCTACGATGGCTCGGACTATGCTTTATGCATACTCTCGACAGCTCGTGTCAGTAGCATCGTTAGGGAATAGTTTATAGTACACATAGACATGTACCGATGGCTGGGGTACCGCATATGTTGCGAGTCCTCAACAACTCATGTAAGCAGCATCGGGTACTGGTAACTAAAAGTAATGGACAAGAAAGAAGTTGTAAATAACTCAAAGAGCAATAGAATTATGTTGGTTTGTGGAGTTATTGTTGCTTATTACAATGTCTGGTAACTTCTTAGACTATCGAACTTACTAAGCTATGAAGCTTACCACAGTTATTGTTGTTGTTTTGTAGATCGTTTGCTGACTGAAGATCGAATCATCGTTATCTCTTTGAAGTCATACTATCGCGAAGTTTGTCAGTAGTTTTTGCATCACTCGGTCTTATGGCATGTACTAGGGTGATATTAACTTTTGTTGTTGTATTAAAATATATTGAAATCTTACTATGTTGAATTTATTTAGGCATGAAGTACAATTTAGATGTTTAGACTTAACATGCTTTGTAAAAGACTTAGAACTTATGTATGTTGTGTGAAGGCCTAATGCATAAATTGTGTTGGAGATGTTTGAGATGTTAGCATAATTCTTGAGATTCTGCATACTTGTTCTGGTAGAATTTATCCATGTTTCGGTAGAAGTACAGGGTAAGAGAGAGGTTGATCTCTGACTTGAGTTGTATCGGTAGTTGAATTGCAAGTATCGGTAGTTTGTATGCTTATATTGGTAGAAGTTACAGGGTTGAATTTTAGCTCTCTGGAGTTTTTGGTTTCGGTAGATGCATGACTTGTATCGGTAGAAATCATACTTGTATCGCTAAAGCTAGCACAAGTACCAGTAAAAATCTTCACAGTTTCTGAATTGTTCACTAACTTGGCTACTACCGATACTTGACCATCAAGTACCATAGAAGTCTCCTAAAATATTAGAAATGCCATTTTTACCCTTATTGAATTGTGTTTACGATTAAATGTCGATATATAACTTGAGAAGTGAATTTTTTTTAAAATAAAGTTTATTATTAAGATGTTTAAAGATGAACAGTGATAAATGAATATAAAACACCGGAATCCTACCCAGCGACGGTATTTAGGTTTTGGGTGTTACATTTAGTGGTATCAAAGCCTTCGGTTTAGCCATTTCTTGTATAGTTATGTTTGTATTAAATGATTTCGTAGTACATACCATATTAACCTGTGATAGTGTGATACAGATGAATACGATCTAACCATTATTTTTTCCGATAAAAGTAAAGATGCCTGAATCTGAAAGAGATGAGACTAATGAAGTAAACAAAAATGACCCAACAAGTGATTTCGAGGCTAGTCATAGGGTCCCTCTCTTTCCAATGACAGAAAGCGAAGCTAAAAACATGTTCTTCGGCTTAATGGGATAGTGGTTCTCAAAATTTATGCAAAATAACCGAATAGCGCCACCACCTCCACCCCTGTTGCACAGCTTGCTGCCCATCCTACGGTACCTTTTGTAATGCCTCCGCCTTCCTCGGTAATGGAACAGAGACATCGTATTCTGACAAATAAGGTAAGAAAGTATGGGGCAGAGAAATTTCGTGGAAATGCTGAGGATGATCCATCTAGGGCTGAGTATTGGTTGGAAAACACCACGAGGGTACTGAATGAAATGGCTTGTTCGCTCGAAGATTATGTGAGGTGTGCCGTTTTGTTGATAAAAGACGAAGCTTATAATTGGTGGACAATGATCGTAGCAGTGATACCGAAAAATAAGATTACTTGGGAATTTTTCCAAACGGAGTTTAAAAGGAAGTATGTCAGTAAGAGATATTTGGATAAGAAGAAGAAGGAATTTCTGGAGTTGAGATAGGGAAATAAGACTGTGGGAGAATACGAACGAGAGTTTATATTTCTCAGCAAGTATGCACAGGAGATCGTACCCATAGATGAGGCTATATGTGTTCGTTTTGAAGACAGTTTGAGTGATGAGATAAAGATGATGGTAAGCGGTTCAGAAATTTGGCCATTTGTCATTTTGGCAGACAGAGCATAGAAAATGGAAGAAGTATACAACCATAAGAAATAGAGAGAGAAGAGACTTCGAGATTTTGGGAAGAAAAATCCCATCAGAACCTTTTCAATGCCACCATCGAAGAAATTTAGAGACAGTGAAGTCTGGGGAGTAGTCTCTCTAGCTTTCTAAGTAGAAGTCGATCGGGACTACAAGAATCCAGATTTCAAAATCGACCGACTAACTGTATGGCTAGTGTTCACAACATGCGAACACCTGTGTGCGAGCATTACAAAAGAATCCATTCGGGTGAATGTTAGTTAGTTAAAGAAGCCTTCTTTAGATGTGGAAATACCGGCCACTTCATGCGAAATTATCCGATGAACTTGACAGCAAAGGAAGATCGGAGTGTTAACCCTCCGGTACATCGTAGAAAGTTAGAAGCCCGGGGCAGAGTATCGGTGTAGGTGGAAATCGAAGTGAATATAGAGATAGTAGGACCAGGTCAGAAGCTCGAGCACCTACACAGACTTATGCCATCCGAGCTAGAGAAGAGGCTATCGCTCCCGATGTTGTGACTGGTATATTCTATCTTTTTAGTGACATTGTATGTGCTTTGATTGACCTAGGGTCAACTCAATCATATATTTGCATTACCTTAGCTACTGATAAGAAATTGTTCATTAATTCTATTGAATTTGATGTGCAAGTCAAAAACCCATTGGGTCATAGTGTCATTGTTAACTTGGCATGTCGTAAATGTCCACTAAAAGTTTAAGGTTATGAATTTTCTACCGATCTAATGCTATTTCCATTCATCGAGTTTGATGTGATCTTGGGTATGGATTGGTTATTTGAGCATGATGCAATAGTAAATTGCAAGCAAAGACAGATTAGTTTGAAATGTCCGACAGGTGAGGTAATTACAGTGGAATTCGACAAATTGAATAGTGAAACCAAGATGATTTCGGCTATATCAGCACAGAAGATGGTTCGTAAAGGTTGTAAAACATTCCTGGCATACATACTTGATACATGGGGTTCGGGCATAGAATTAGATCAGGTACCAGTTGTTAAAGAGTATACAGATGCGTTTCCAGAAGAATTATCGGGTTTGCCACCAGTCAAAAAGGTAGAGTTCGGTATTGATTTATTACCTAGTACTGTTCCGATCTCTATTCTACCGTATAGAATGGCACCGACCGAATTGAAAGAGTTGAAAGCTCAGCTGCAAGAATTATTAGACAGACGGCTCATACGACCCAGTGTATCACCTTGGGGTGCGCCCGTATTATTCATGAAAAAGAAGGATGGATCGATGCGGATGTGTATAGATTACATGCAGCTAAATAAGGTGAGAATCAAGAACAAGTATTCGTTGCCACGGATCGATAAGTTATTTGATCAGCTAAAAGGTGCAACCGTGTTCTCCAAAATAGACCTTCGGTCAGGTTACTATCAGATGCGAGTGAAAGATTATGAGATAGTGAAAACGACATTAAGAACTTGGTATGGTCATTATGAGTTTTTGGTTATGCCGTTTGGGTTAACTAACGCCCCCGCAGCATTTATGGACTTGATGAACAGAGTATTTCAGCCTCAGTTGGATAGATTTGTGGTTGTGTTTATTGGTGACATATTAATTTACTCCAAGATAGAAGTAGAGCATATTCAGCATTTGAGAAGGTGTTACGAATTTTGCGGGAGAAACAGTTGTATGCGAAGTTTAGAAAGTGTGAGTTCTGGTTGAGAGAAGTAGGATTTTTGGGTCATGTGGTATCATCAGAGGGAATCCGGGGTGATCCAAGCAAGGTTTCATCTATCCTTGATTGGAAAGTATCATAGAATGTTTCTGAGGTATGGAGTTTCTTGGGGTTAACAGGTTATTACCACTGGTTTGTAAGAGACTTTTCCATCATAGCCTTGCCGATGACGAGGTTGTTACAAAAAAATATTCGGTTCGTGTGGTCTGAAATGTGTCAGCAACGTTTTGATCAGTTGAAAAAGTTGTTAAGTGAAGCTCCGGTCTTGACGCAACCAGAGTGGGGAAAAGAGTTTGTTGTTTACAGTGACGCATCTTTAAGAGGATTGGGGTGTGTTTTAATGCAAGATGGGAAAGTGGTAGCTTATGCTTCCCGACAGTTAAAATCACATGAAAAGAATTATCTGACTCACGATCTAGAGTTAGCTGCTATAGTATTTGCATTAAAGATTTGACATCACTACCTTTATGGGGAGAGATGTCATGTATTTATTGATCACAAGAGTTTGGGATATCTGACGACATAGAAGGAGTTGAATTTGTGACAGCGTCGATGGTTAGAGATGTTAAAAGATTATGACCTTGTGATTAACTATCACCCGAGTAAGGCCAATGTTGTTGCTGATGCCTTGAGTCGGAATCGATGTTTACTTTGAGAGAAATGAATGCCCACCTGTCACTGGAAGGTGATGGTTCTATCACCGTGAAGTTTAGGATGAGACCGTTATCTCTACAACGGATTCAGGAATCTCAGATAAAGGACCCAAAGCTCATGGCTAAAAGGGAGCAGATACAGAATGATGTCACCATAGGGTTTACAGTAGATTCAGAGGGTATGTTGTTTTACAAAGGCAGAGTATGTATTCCGAGTGATTCGGATTTGAGATAAGACATTCTGACTGAAGCTCACAGCAGCACTTATTCCATTCACTTGAGGAGTGTGAAAATGTATAATAATTTGAAGAAAATGTATTGGTGTCCAAGTATGAAACGAGAGATTTCAGAGTTTGCAACTAGATGTCTTATATGTCAGCAGGTGAAAGCAGAACACCAGGTGCCATCTGTGTTACTACAGTCGATTTCCATCCCAGAGTGGAAATGGGAACAAGTCACAATGGATTTTGTCATAGGACTTTTGGTAACACCGAGAAAGAAAGATTCGATCTAGGTAATTATAGACAGATTGACGATGTCAGCTCATTTCATTCCCATTCGAGTATACTATCCACTTGAGAAATTGGCCGAGCTATGCATGTCTGAGATTGTGCGACTACACGGAGTACCAGCCTCTATTATCTTCGATAGGGATCCACGCTTTACCTCTAGGTTTTAGGGTAAGCTAGATGAAGCCTTAGGAACCAGGCTGAATTTCAGCACTACTTATCATCCACAAATGGACTGTCAGTCAGAGCTAGTGATACAGATTCTTGAAGATATGCTACGATGCTATACACTTGAGTTCGAGGGAAGCTGGGAGAAATATCTACCACTAGTAGAGTTTGCATATAACAACAACTAGCAGTCCAACATTAAAATGGCACCATGTGAAGCATTATACGGTTGAAAATGCAGAACACCTTTGTACTAGTCACAATTGAACTAACCTAATTTGACTGGAACAAACTTGGATCATGAGACTGAGGACAAAGTGTGAGTGATTCGTGATTGTTTGAAAGCAGCGTTTGACTGACAGAAGTCGTACACAAATCTTAAAAGAAAAGATATAGAGTTTGCAGTGAGAGATAGAGTCTTCTTAAAAGTTTAACCTTGGAAGAAGGTGTTGCATTATGGTAGAAAAGAAAGTTGAGTCTGCGGTTTATCGGGTCATTTGAAATCATCGAATGAGTGGGTCCTATAGCATATAAGTTGGCTTTACCCCCAGAACTAGGGAAGATTCATAATGTATTTCACGTTTCGATGCTGAGAAGGTACTGATCAAATCTTTCTCATGTGATTAGACCCATGAAGGTTGAGATTCAGTTAGATATGTTTTATTCAGAGGAACCAGTTAAAATATTGGCTCGCGAAATAAAAGAGCTAAGGAACAAGAGAGTAGCGCTGGTGAAAGTATTGTGGAATCGTCACGGGTTAGAGGAAGCCACTTGGGAGACAGAGGCTTCAATGAGATCACAATACCCTAACCTGTTTACTAGTAAAAAATTTCGAGATGAAATTTCCCTTAGGGAGGAGAGTTGTAACAACCTAATTTTTAATGGTGTCGAAAATATTGATTTTGGGACAACAGCTCCGACGAGTCGAGTCATAAATATTAGTTATTTAATATTAGTGATTTCATCAACGTCGTATTGAGTTTTGGGTATGAAATTTCGACGTTTAAATAGGTAAATGAATAGAAAGGACTAAATTGTATTAGGTACAAAAGTAGAGATGATAATTGGAAGGACCAAACGAGCAAATTGACTTAAGGTACTTTAGTGGGTGGATTAGCATGATTTATATTGGTTATAAATAGGTTTAATTAGGATTAAAATGGTTAATTAAAGCTTATTGATGAAAGTCTTAATATTTACAAAATTGCCATTGACTATATATATAAATTAAAATAGAAAAAAATGGAGAAATTTATTATTTCTTCATTTTCTCCATAACAAAGAAGAGAAAAGCTAGGGTTTTCACATTTAATCTTTGAGCTTTGATTTGAGTAAGTAAACCTTGATCATTTTTAGTAATTTTTATGTTTTCGTGTCCGTATTAGCTTAATCTAGCTAATGAAAGAACCAATTTGTGAATCTGTCAAATGTTATGAAACTTGCAGTGTTAAAAATACTTGTTCTTGAAAGCTTTTGAAATATTTGAGTGTTTGATGCTTGGGTTAAATCTTTCTGTAAAGGGATTTTTGATGAAATTAGGGTTTAAGGACCAAAATGTGAAAGTGATGAAATTACAAGTATTGTTGTGAAAATAAATGTGTGAAGGGGTTGGATAAACACCCTAAAGAGTTCGACTATGGTTGGCTGTGTGAGAGAATGGTTATTTTACATGTTTTATGTTGAAAGGACTAGATTGAATAAAATAAAACTATTAGGGGTAAAACCTAATTTTCCCAAAAATGACTAAATTGTGTTAAATGACTAAATTATGTGACTTAATGTGAGAATTGAATGATTTGTAAATGTAGACTACGATCATGCTACAGATGGTAAAAAAGGGAAATTGGCGGATTAGTCTTTGAAGTCTTTCCTAAACTGCAATCTAGTCCGGTAAGTTCGTAATGTAAATCTTACTTAATATTCCTTATATATGTATATTGTCAATGTTCAAAAAATTGGAAGCATTTGATATTGAACATGATCGAAGAAATGAGACGAAAGAGACAGTAGGCTCTATGCCATTGAAATAGTATCGACTTGATGGTTGAGGTATCGCATATGTTGCGAGTCCTTGACGACTCGTGTGAGCAGCATCGTGGCTCGGGAAAGAGATATGGATCCTAAATGGATTATAAGCCCTACGATGGCTGGGATTATGTTTTATGCAAACTCTCGACAGCTCATGTGAGTAGTCCTCAACAGTTTGTGTGAGCAGCATCGGGTACTAGTAACTGAAAGTAATGGACAGGAAGAAGTTGTAAATAACTCAAGAGTAATAGAATTATGTTGGCTTGATGGAGTCATTGTTGCTTATTACAATGTTTGGAAACTTCTTAGACTATCAAACTTACTAAGCTATGAAACTTACCATAGTTATTGTTGTTGTTTTGTTGATCGTTTGCTAACTGAAGATCGGATCATCGTTATCTCTTTGAAGTCACACTATCGTGGAGTTTGTCGGTAGTTTTTGCATCACTCGGTCTTATGGCATGTATTAGGGTGATATTAACTTTTGTTGTTGTATTAAAATATATTAAAATCTTACTATGTTGAATGTGTTTAAGCATGAAGTACAATTTAGATGTTCAGACTTAAGATGCTTTGTAAAGACTTAGAACTTATGTATGTTGTGTGAAGGCCTAATGCATAAATTGTGTTGGAGATGTTTGAGATGTTAAACTTGTGTCTTGGCATAATTCTTGAGATTTTGCATACTTGTTCCCGTAGAATTTATGCATGTTTCGACAGAACTGCAGGGTAAGAGAGACGTTGATCTCTAACTTGAGTTGTATCGGTAGTTGAATTGCAAGTATCGGTAGTTTTTAATATTGATGTATCAGTAGTTTGTATGCTTATATTTGTAGAAGTTACAGGGTGAGAATTTTAGCTCTCTGGAGTTTCTGGTATCAGTAGATGCATGACTTGTATTGGTAGAAATCATACTTGTATCGGTAGAGCTAGCACAGTACCGGTTGAAATCTACATAATTTCTAAATTGTTCACTGACTTGTCTACTACCGATACTTGACCATCAAGTACCGGTAGAAGTCTCCTAAAATTTTGGAAATACCATTTTTACCCTTGTTAAATTGTGTTTATGATTAAATGTCGATATATAACTTGAGAAGTGAATTTCTTATTAAATAGAGTTTATTATTAAGATGTTTAAAGATGAACAGTGATAAATGAATAGAAAACACTGGAATCCTAACCGGCGACGGTATTCGGGTTTTGGGTGTTACAGTTAGAATACTTGTATCGGTAGAAGTTGCATGGTATAACTTCTTAGCTCTCTGGAGCTTTTACTATCGATAGAAGTATAAATAGTTTCGATGGATGTTTCACTTGTGTCGGTAGAATTATCACAGGTATCAGTAGAAGTCTATACTATTTCTAAATTTCTTACTGACTTGACTACTACTAGTACTTGTCCAATAGGTATCGGTGGAAGTCTCCAAAAATCTTGGAAATGATCTTTTTGCCCTTGATAAATTGAGTTGATAATCAAATAATGATTCTTGATGTGTGGAATGGAGTCCATTGATAAAATCAAGCCTAAATAATAAATATGTTAAAGATGAATAGTGATAATAAATAGTAAAATACTAGAACTCTAACCGATGATGGTTTTCGGGTTTTAGGTGTTACATTTAGTGGTATCAGACCCTTCGATTTAGTCGTTTCTTGGAGTGAAATGACTATGTTTTGTGTTTTAGAAGTACATGCCATATGAACCTATGATAGTGTGATATAGATGGATCCGATCTAATTATAGTTGTTGCTGATAATAGCAGAATGTCTGACTCAAAAAGAGAAGAAACTAATGAGGTAAAAGTAATGTCCCGACTAATGATTATGGAGCTAGTTACAGAGTGTCGATAGTACCGATAACAGAAAATGAAGCAAAGAGTATGTTTTTCAGATTGATGGGGCAGTGGTTTTTAAAGTTCATGAGGAATAACCCGATGGCACCACCTCCTTCACCTTTTGTTGCACAACTTACTGCCTAATCGATAGTACTTCCAGTTATACCTCTACCTCCTCCAATGGTGGAACAAAGACGTCGCATTTCAACGGATAGGGTTGGAAAATATGGTGCAGAAGAATTTCGAGGAAACATAAAAGACGACCCTTCCAAAGCTAAATACTGGTTGAAAAAAATATTAAGAGTCTTGAACGAGATGGCTTGTCCTTTAGAAGACTATCTAAAGTGTGCAGCGTCGTTATTGAAAAATGAGGCTTACAATTGGTGAACGACGATTTTAGCAGTGATGCTTGAAATGAGGTTACCTAGGAATTTTTTCAAACAAAGTTTAAAAAAAATATGTCAGCAAAAGGTACTTAGATAAGAAAAAGAAAGAATTTCTAGAATTGAGATAGGGGAATAAAGTAGTGGCAAAATATGAGCGATAATTTGTTCAACTTAGTAAGTATGCTCGGGAGATTGTACCGACAGACGAGGCAGTGTGTGTTCATTTCGAAGATGGGTTGAATGCCGAGATCAAGATGATGATAGGAGGATTTGAGTTACGATCGTTTGTGGTTCTTATGGATAGAGCTCAAAAGGTGGAAGAAATTTACAATAACAAGAGGTAAAGAGAGAAGAGATTTCGAGAGTCTGGAAGTAAGAATATCACCAGGACTTTTTCTATGCCACTGCCGAAGAAATTCAGAGAAAATGAAACTCGTGGGGTAGTTCCTTCTGGATTTCTAAGCAGGAGTAAATCAGGATCACCGGAGTCTAAATTCCAGAACCGTCTTGTCGCTAATGTAGCTAGTGTCAGGAATGTGTCGAACCCATCATGTGATCATTGCGGAAGACACCATGTAGGTGAATGCCAAAAGATAAAAGGAGCTTGTTACCACTGTTGGGGTATAGATCATTTCATGCAAAATTGCCCGATGACTTCGAAGGTAAAAGAGAATTAGAGTGTGAAACCCCCTATTAATCTGTCAAAAGGTAAATGCCCTGGACAGAGTAGCAATACAGGTGGAAATTGAGGTGACAACAAGGGTAATATGGCCCGATCTGAGGTTCGGGCACCTGCACGGACATATGCCATCAGAGCTAGAGAAGAGGCTACTGCTCCTGATGTTGTGATCGATATATTTTACCTTTTTAATGATATTGTGTGTGCTTTGATTGATCCATGATCGACTCATTCATATATATGCACTGCATTAGCAACTAGTAAGAAATTGTCAGTTGAGTCGACTGAAGTTGATGTTCAAGTCACAAAATCGTTGGGTCATAGCGTCATTATTAATTTGATATGTTGTAAATGTCCACTGAAAGTCCAGGGTTGTGAATTTTTCGCTAATCTAACATTTTTGCCTTTTACTGAGTTCGATGTGATCTTAGGTATGGATTGGTTATCTGAACATGATGCAGTAGTGAATTGCAATCAAAGAAAAATAAATTTGAAAAGCTCGACAGGCGAAGTAATTAAAGTGGAGTCTGATAGACTGAACAGTGGAACCAGGATGATCTCAGCTATGTCAACTCAAAAATGATTAGCGAAGGTTACGAAACATTTTTGGCATATATTCTCGACTCACGAGTTTCAGGGATAGAGTTGAAGCAAGTACCGGTGATCAATGAGTTTGTAGATGTATTTCCAGAAGAATTATCAAGTTTGCCACCGATCAGAGAGGTAGAGTTTGGTATTGATCTGTTATCGGGCACTGCATCGATCTCGATTCCACCATACCGAATGACACTAACAGAGTTAAAAGAATTAAAGGCTTAATTGCAAGAATTATCAGACAAGGGTTTTAAACGGTGGAGTGTGTCATCTTAGGGTGCGCTAGTGTTATTTGTGAAAAAGAAGGACAGCTCTATGTAGATGTACATAGATTATAGATAGTTAAACAAGGTAGCAATCAAGAATAAGTACTCGTTGCCTCGTATTGAGAAGTTATTTGATTAGTTGGAAGGTACAATAGTATTTTCCAAGATAGATCTTCGGTCAGAGTACAATCAGATGAGAGTAAAAGATTGTGACATGATGAAAACAACATTTCAAACCAGATATGGACATTATGAATTTCTAGTAATGCCATTTGGGCTAACTAATGCTTCAACAACATTCATGGATTTGATGAATCGAGTCTTTAAACCCTAGCTAGATAGATTCGTAGTGGTATTCATTGATGATATATTGATCTATTCTAGGATGGAGACAAAGCCTGTTCAACATCTGAGGGAAGTTTTGCAAAAATTGCGAGAAAAATAGTTGTATGTGAAGTTCAACAAGTGCAAGTTCTGGCTACGGGAAGTGGGATTTTTGGGTCATGTGGTATCATAGGAGGGGATTCAGGTTGATCCAAGTAAAGTGTCGGCTATTCTCAATTGGAAGGTACCTAAGAATGTTTTTGAGGTACGTAGCTTCTTAGGATTAGTAGGTTATTACCATCGGTTCGTGAAAAACTTCTCTATAATAGCCTTGCCAATGAAGAAATTGCTATAGAAGAATATCCAGTTTGTGTGGTCATAAAGGTGTCAGCAGAGTTTTGATCAGTTAAAGAAATTATTGACAGAAGCTCCAGTATTGACGCAACCTGAAATGGGTAAAGAGTTTGTCGTACATAGTGATGTGTCTTTGAATGACTTGGTTGTGTGTTAATGCAAGCAGAAAAGGTGATAACTTATGCCTCTCGATAATTAAAGCCGCATGAAAAGAATTATCCGACTCATGATTTAGAGTTAGCTGCCATTGTCTTTGCATTAAAGATCTAGCGTCACTACCTGTATGGTGAGAGATTTCATGTATACACTGATTATAAGAGCTTGAAATACCTAATGACGTAGAAGGAGTTGAATATACGAAAGCGTCGTTGGTTGAAGCTATTAAAGGATTATGATCTTGTGATTGATTATCATCTAGGAAAAGCCAATGTTGTTGTGGATTTTTTAGTCGAAAGTCATTATTCGCGTTGAGAGCAATGAATGCTCACCTATCATTGGGGAGTGATGGTTCTGTTACTGCTGAACTTAGGACGAGATCGTTATTTTTACAGTGGATTTGAGAGTTGCAGAATAATGATTCGAAACTTGTGGTTAAAAAGAAATAGATGCAGAATGACGCCACCACAAAGTTCATAAGTGATACGGATGGGATGTTGTATTTCAAAGGCAGAGTATCTGTTCCAAATGAATCAGACCTAAGACGAGACATTCTGACTGAAGCTCACAGCAGTACTTATTCCATTCACCCGGGAAGTGTGAAAATGTATAATGACTTGAAGAGGATGTATTGGTGGCCAGGTATGAAATAAGAAATCTCTGAATTTGTGACTAGATGTCTGGTGTGTCAGCAAGTAAAAGCTGAGCATCAAGTATCATTTGGATTGTTGCAGCCTATTACCATTCCTAAGTGGAAATAGGAACGAGTCATAATGGATTTTCTTACGGGATTATTGGTGACACCAAGGAAGAAAGATTCAATCTGGGTGATAGTCGATAGATACACTAAGTCAGCCCACTTCATTCCTATTTAAGTGGATTATCCTATTTAAAATTTGGCAGAGTTGTATGTATCAGAGATCGTACGACTGCATGAGGTACCGGTATCTATCATCTTTGAAAAAGATCCACGTTTCACCTTGAGGTTCTGGGGTAAGTTACATGAAGCTTTGGGAGCTAGGTTGATTTTCAGCATAGTGTATCATCCACAAACAGATGGTCAGTCTGAGCAACTGATACAAATTTTAGAATATATGTTACAATGTTGTATACTCGAGTTCGAGGGTGGCTGGGAGAAATATTTACCGTTGGTAGAGTTTGCTTATAACAATAGTTATCAATCTAGTATTAAAATGGCTCTATTTGAAGCATTATATGGTAGAAAATGTAGAACACCTTTGTATTGGTCCGAGTTGAGGGAGTCTATGTTAGTTAGAGCCGACTTGATTCATGACACCAAGGATAAAGTACGGGTGATCCATGACTACTTGAAAGCAGCGTCTGACCGATAGAAGTTGTATGCAGATCTTAAAAGAAAAGATATAGAATTTGCTGTGGGAGACCAAGTCTTCTTAAGAGTTTCACCTTGGAAGAAAGTGCTAAGGTTTGGCAGAAAAGGAAAGCTATGTCCACGTTTTATCGGGCCGTATGAGATCATTGAACAGGTTGGTCCTATCGCATATAAGCTGGCTTTACCACCAGAATTAGAGAAGATTCATAATGTATTTAACATTTCGATGCTGAGACAGTACATATATGATCCTTCACATGTGATTACACCTTGTGAGGTTGAGATATAACCAAATTTATCGTATTCTAAAGAACCCGTTAAGATTTTGGCTTGCGAGGTAAAAGAACTATGAAAGAAAAGAGTACCATTGGTGAAGGTATTATGGAACTGGCACGGGCTTGAGGAAGCTACATGGGAGATAGAGGTTTTGATAAGATCATAGTATCCTATTGATCGGCCTGTAACGTCACAGTGATTGTGCAAGCGAATACATGTCGATGCAAGTATTGTTGATAGATTGATTCTATCGGATACCGATCCCATGAGGAATGGGTACTTGATGCTTAAATGTCGAAGCAACTAATACTAAGATTAGAGAAAATGCTAGTAAGGATGTCAGCACAATTAAAGTAGATCTGCACACTAAGATAGTCAAAATTGTCAATGTAATTATAAAAGTTAATAGTCAAATCAACTGAAAGTAAATCAAATTGTTGTTGAAATGTTGAGAATTTAAATGCATGAAAGTAAATTATGATCAAGTGCAAAGAATTGGAGTGGATCACTAATTTTACTAAGTAGCAATGCTAGATGCGTCAACAAGGTATTGTATAGACGAATTGTCGTAGCACTAAAGCTCCAATGAAATCTTACCAATTATAGCTCTCTGTTTAATCGAGACTTAAGCACCCACAATTGCCACACCTTTCAGTGCTGGCAAAGTTGTGCAATCAAGAACAAGTGACCCGAATCCCTTCTAATCCCAAGCAACTCTTGCTGACTTGCTTGTTAACTTAACTTATCATCGCATCACCCAATGTCAATAGACTACAATTCCACTCTCGTGTTTAATGCAGTTAAGTCTAAGAATAAATAGATGAGAAGAATCAAATAAGAATCAAAGTTCAATTGTCAATAATAATTCATCAACATAAAGAGAGGGGTCAACAAATACATCAAAGCTTACTATCTCTAGACTACAAGGACTATTCCTTAACTGCTCCTTTTGCTTTGCATCGAGCACTTCTCGTCAGAAGTAGTTGCTCCTTCGCTCAATCGGCTCATCGTTCTCCAGCTTAAAACCTCAAAAACTCAATGTAATCGCAAAATTAATTTCTTCACCTCTCGATTTCTTTCCCTTTCTTCTTTCTTCTATTTATAGGCTTTAAGAATTGTAGATTTCTTCTCCCCTCAGATCCAACTTCTTGTGCTACTGTCAAAGTTTGTTGAAATCTAGTTGTGCAGTCACACAGATCTGGTGTGATCTTCATAAATCTGTAGATTGTCATCACATTTCTGAGCGTGATAATCCTTAATTGCGGTGATATCGTGTGAAATTCCTGCGTTGGTGCTTCCAGATGTGTTTTCAACGTGAATTCACCCATACAAAGTAAAGGTTTCGATGCATTGACTTCTTTGGCCATAATTCTAAGCTAACTTGTGGCCGCATTCTTTAAATTCATTCTAGCATCAATCTTCTGAGATGGGTCCCTGCGCCGACAATTTCTACACACAATACAAAGGCTGCATGTGGCGACATTAGTGCACAAAAGAGATAAAATAACAAGAAATTAAGCCAAACAACAATGAGTTAGAAAATATAAATACAAAGTATGAAATGCCTATTATGCATGCTAAATATGCTACAAAAGAGAATTAATGCACAAATTTAGGGAGAAAAAAGGTGTCATTTCTAATGTTATCACAAAAATTAACAAACTTCACAAACAAATGTCACCGCAATCAGTATCTTAACCACTTAAATTGTCTGTAATTCTAATATATAAATTGAATTCACATGATAGAAAAATGCGCCAAAAATTTATAAACATGAATAATTAAAATTGCAACTTCACTAATGTTAGTAACATGCTTTGAATCTTAACCCTTCCTTAACCAATATAACATTCATGGCAATATATTTCTTTTCTTCTTCTTTCTTTTTCTTTCTTTTTGTGAATTTTTTTTATTAAAAGTGACTGATAGATGTCATTGCATTACTCTACCTTTGTTCCTGAGTAGTAACGATAGGCTGCAACAAACCCCTAGGAGGTATGTAATTGCGCCGACACACACTCTTGCAGTGATAGCCTTTGGCTAAATGATTTTTCTAACACGTGCAGCAGAGTGTTCTCCCTTGACTAGTCACAATGCACTCACATTGGAGTGTCTTTTATTAGTACAGTGTCGCTGCAATAGGTAAGTTAGTTCAAGATTCAAGGGTTGATACTATCCATTCTTTACTAAAGCAATTCCAATCATTCATCCAAAAATAAAAGGTTCAATATTAATTCATATTCACCCAATTCACATATCAGCATTTCAAACATTTCAAGAATTATGCATAAAAATAAAAATTGTGGTCACATTTTTGTTGAAACTTTGCATATTTTCATTGAACTAAAGAAATAAGTAATTTTTCAAAAATGTGGGTGCAATCACATTTCCACTTCACAAAAGATCCCTCCAAACTTAATGTCTACATTGTACCTAATGCACTGACAATACTATACAGATAAGGATGAAAATGCAACTACAATGCAAATGTACTAACAAATGAAATGCAGTGACAAATGAAAATGCAATGACAACTAAATAAAATGTATACAATTAACTACTAAAAAGTAAAACTAACTAATTGGTTAGCAGCCGATAAAAGTGGCTGCTTTGGCTTTCTTCTTCTTCTTCTTCTTTGGGTGCTCGCCTTCTTCTTTGCGCTTCTTCTCCTTATCTTTGTGCTTTCTCTTCTTGTCCTTCGAATCAACCAGAGCAGTGGATTGCTCCTCTTCAGTCGGTTGAGTGGTGGCCTCATTGGCAGTTACATCTGATGGGTGAACCTCAGCAAGTGGTGCCACATATAGCACGATGGCTAGAGGATTTAGTTCCTCAATATTGCTAGTAACTACCTCAGCCTGGCTCGCTTCAGGTGGAGCCATATCTTCACTAGATGCCTCCACACTAGTGGGTGCTTCGATAATATCCTCCGCGATATTTGTCAGGGCATCGTCTTTCTATTCTACCTCCTCTTCTTCTGGAGTCACCTTCTCAAGTTCATCTTCCTCTCCTTCCTTCTTCTTCTCATGGCCTTTTTCTTGCTGTGTTTCTTCTTCCTCAGTCTTTTCCTACTCAGTGATGGCTTTGTCAACGCCTTCTTTTGTGTCCACACCATAGATACAATCGGGGTATGCACCTCTTCAACCATAGTCGCCCGCTTTGCCATATTAGCCTAAAGGCTGTTTGAGAACTCTTCTTCAAATAAGCTGGCTATAGTTCTGTGGCAATCCTCCATAGCATTAGAATGCCCCTCGTGCTTCTCGTCATCTGAAATGTAGATTCTCATTGGAGAGGGAACATGTTGAGGCCTACCATCAAAAGTAAGCTAGTTAGAGGATGAGGGCATTTATCGAAAGATAGATGGGAAGACAGGGAAATCTGGCAGTGGACTTGAGCTCATACTCCTTAATGCAGTAACAATAGTGTCGTTCCACACTTTTGTGTATGCATAAAATATGTTCTACCTATAGTCCATCTCTTCCAACACGCTGACAATACGAATATTGTGCATGTCGATACGATCAATGTTTACTTCCATAGTAGCCAACCTCTTCCCTAGAGGGTCTGTGGGCACAGTGTTTGATTTCTCCTTTTTCTTCCCTTTTCCCTTTTCCTTCTTCTTGGGTGCTTCCTTTACGTCTCTTGGCCTCTCATCATTCTTTCTACTGAGATATCATTAATGGGACCTTTTTTGTCTAACTCTTCCTCACCATCACAAGGAACAATCCCTTTTTATTTACAAAGCATGATTACTAAAGAAGGAAAAGGTAATATACCTATTTGCTTAGACGCAGCTTCAGCTATCTGATCAAGTAGAATTGCACCGACATTGATGTGACGGTCCTTCAGGATGGAATGTAGGATGCACATGTGGTCTAATGTCACCGTAGTGCTATGTGTTGAAGGTAATAGACGATTGTTCACAAAATGAAACCATACTTTGCTTTGTGTTTTCAAATAACGTCGGTGCATGGTATAGTTGTGTGGACCATTACCTGTCCACATAACGCCTTCAACACATAGGTCTCTTATCACCTGGTCATTTCCATCATCAATCAGCTCTTCCAAAAATGAAGTGTGGGTATTTACCCTCTCAGCAATTCGGAACAGGGTGTTGATGTGAGCGACATTCCAAGGTATCAAGCTCTCCCTCACATAGATGAACTCCTGCTCAGAGTCTACAAGATTAGCATAAAATTCCCTTACGATGGTAGGGGAATATCGGCTGGGTGCTTGCAGAAGAATTCCCAACTTAGACGATTGATTGTTCTTATGATTTGTTTCCCCAATGTCTGGTGTGGGGAGAATTGTATACCCTTCTCTGGGTGGTAATTTCGTTTGAGCATAGTGTCATGGTAATAGTCCTTAGCCGCCTTGGAAAAAAATAAGACAGGTTCGTTTGGTGGGGGTTGGTCTGTGGTCCAAACCACGGTGGCAAAAGATTTAGTGGGGGCTTTGGAAGGAGTTTTCGGACCTCTTGTTCTTGCGATAATAGCTTAGTAGAAAGATTAAAGAAAGTTGCAGAGAAAAGATTAAACTTATGAGAGTAAGCGTAGAAACAACAAATAAGATGAGTTGCAATAGCAATGGCGATTGTGAGTGGGAGAAAGAAGTCGGCAAAGAAGGGTTTTATAACCTTTCAATGTAAAGAAACATGATTATTGCAATCATCCTGAAAAATTATCACGTTTGTAGCCAATAATTGCTAGGTTGCAGATCATACCTTTTGACTTGATCCAACAGCTAAGGATAGATGAAGATCAATCGGCTCAATTCTTACTAAAAAAGCTTTGTTGAGTCATCACAGAATGCACCAACAAGTTGTGCTTTGTGATGCATCGACAAAAAGGATGACTTTTCTTCCTGCATAGAATTAAAAAAAAAACAAATAAAAATGAATAGATAAAAGGAAATGCAAAAATGCGATGATATTATTTAAATGTGACCAGATTAATGATCTCTTTTGGTTCTTTGACATCTAGGCTCACATAGTGCTTCAGTCGTTGGCCATTCACCTTGAATTGGTGTCCATCCTTTAGATTTTCAATTGTCACCGCGCCAGTCTGAAATGCTTCGACAACCATAAAGAGCCCTGACCATCTTGAACATAATTTACCTGGATACAGTTTTAAACGTGAATTAAACAAAAGTACTAACTGACCAGGATTAAATCGTCGATGCAAGATGATATTGTCATGCAATCTCTTGGTCTTTTCTTTGTCTATTGCAACATTCTCATATGCATTGCGGCGAATTTTTTCTAGTTCAGCAATGTCCAACAACCTCTTCCTTCCATCAGCGTCGTAGTCCATATTCACCTGATTGATTACCCACATGGCCTTATGCTCAAGCTCAACTGGCAGGTGACATGACTTACCAAACACGAGTTGATACGGTGACATCCCCAACAGGGTTTTATAAGCGGTGCAAACCGCCCAAAATGCATCATGTAGTCACGAAGACCAATCCCTCCTAGATGGATTAACCTCCGCTTGGCCATTTGTTTGTGGATGACACGTTGTGGAAATGCGATGCTTCACACCATATCTTTTCAATGTTGTCACCACTTGGTTGTTGTGAACATGAGTACCTTGATCACTTATTAATGCCCTAGGTGTTTCAAATCTCGTAAGAATGTACATGTGAAAGAACTTCAACACCGTTCGAGCATCATCTTTTGGCACCTTAATTGCCTGGATCCACTTCGAGACATAGTCAATAGCCACTAGAATGTACACATTCCCAAAAGAGTTTGGAATTGACCCCATGAAATCTATACCCCAAACATTGAATAACTCCACCTCCATAATTGGTTGTTGGAGCATCTCTTTGCAGTGGGATATAGAACCAGTGCGTTGACATCTATCGCATTATTACACAAAGTTGTGGGCATCTCGAAACAATGTGGGCTAGAAGAATCCAGATTGTAGGACCTTTACAATAGTCCTCATTCCAGCAAAATGGCCTCCATAGGGAGCATCATGACAATGTCTCAGAATGGAAGTCATCTATTCTTCAAGAATGTAGTGATGGATAATGTTGTCGGCGCATACCTTGAATAGATATGGCTCATTCCAATGATACTTTACAGCGTCGTGCAAAAATCTGATTTTCTTGTGAATAATACTCAAAGGTAGTTTACCACAAACTAAATAATTGACAACATCAGCATACCATGGAGATGTGTGAACATGAAATAATTGCTCGTCTGGAAATGCATCGACAATGCATAACTAATTCCCATCCTCGCTTCTAGCTTCTAGACGGGATAAGTGGTCTGCTACTTGATTCTCGAATCCTTTCCTATCTCTGATCTCAACATCAAATTCTTGTAAGAGTAGGATCCATCTGATCAATCTTGGTTTTACGTCTTTCTTTGTAAAAAGGTATATCAGCAGAGAGCGATCTGTGTAGATAGTAACTTTTACGTCGACAAGTTATGAACAAAATTTGTCGAATGCAAAAACGACTGCTAGTAACTCCTTTTCGGTGATTGTATAGTTTACCTGTGCATTAGTTAAAGTTTTACTAGCATAATAAATTGAGTGAAATACCTTCTCTTTTAGTTGTCCCAGCACAGCTCCTACAGCGAAGTCACTTGTGTCACACATTAATTCAAACGATTAAGTCCAATCCGGTATGACGAGAATTGGAGCTTGTACTAGCTACTTCTTTATTTTGACAAATGCGTCCAGACATTCGTCATCAAACACAAACTTCTTATTTTGCTCTAGCGATGAGCATAGTGGTTTAGCAATCTTGGAAAAATCTCGAATGAATCTTCTATAGAAACCAACATGACCAAGAAAGCTTCTTATTCCTTTGACATTGGTGGGTGGTGGCAATTTCTCAATAATTTCTACCTTTGCTTTATCTGCCTCAATGCCCTGACATGATATGCGATGGCCAAGGACAATGCCTTCAGTTGCCATGAAATGACATTTTTCCCAATTTAGCACTAGATTTGTGTCCTTGCATCTCTTTAATACTTTCGCCAATTTGTCAACGCATTAGTCAAAATTTTTCTCGTACACAGAGAAATCATCCATGAATATCTCTAAAGAATCTTCAATCATGTTCGAGAAGATAGCCATCATGCACCTCTAGAATGTGGCTGGTGCATTGCACAATCCAAATGGCATAAGTCGGAAGGAAAAAGTTCAAAATGGGCATGTGAATGTGGTTGTTGCTTGATCTTCTGGCGTAATGACAATTTGATTGTATCTATAGTAGCCATCTAGGAAGCAATAATAGGCTTTGCCAGCTAACCTATCCAACATCTGATCAATAAATGGTAGTGGGAAGTGATCTTTCTTTATGGCCGTATTGAGTCATCGATAATCCATGCACACTTACCACCCAGTAGCAATTCGAGTAGGGATTAAATCATTCTTATCATTACTCAAAACTATGAAACCACTCTTCTTGGGACACGTTGGACAATACTCACCCAATTGCTATCAGAAATGGGGTCGATGATGCCCGCGTCCAGCCACTTGATAATTTCCTTCTTCACTACCTCTTTCATTTTCTCATTTAGCCTTCATTGTTGCTCAATGGACTGCTTCCCTTCATCTTCCAATTTGATTTTATGCATGCAAAAAGAGGGACTAATGCCTCTGATGTTTGCAATGCTCCATGCAATGACTATTTTGTACTCCTTTAAAATTTTGATGAGCTTTTCTTCTTAAATTGCATCGAGGCCTACGCTGACAATTACAGGTAATGTGTCATTGTCACCTAGAAAGACATACTTTAGATGTGTTGGCAACGACTTTAACTCTAAGGTAGGAGCTTGTTTAACTGATGGTTTAAACACAGGGACCATCCTGTTAGACAAATCCAAAGATTCCAATTGTCAATTCTATCTCAACTCAAAACTATTAGCCTCAGCTTTATGGTCACATTCAGTTAGAATATTATCGGTGGATGTCATTGCATCTTCGTCTGGAATTGCTGAGTTCTATTCATTGAATTCTTCTATAATTATCTAGTCCAGCACGTCAATGTGGTGACATTGCTCTTTATTTTTCGACGGAGATGCCTCGAACACACTGAAGGTCACATGTTCATCATTATGACGCATAATGAGAACACATCAATAAGAGTACGTCCCATTACTAAGAATGGTCATCCCAAGATGATGGGCACCTCCTTATCTGCTTCGCAATCAAGGATTATGAAATCGGCAAGGAACACGAGCTTATCAACTTGGACAAGGACATCTTTGATCTGGCCTTCAGGTTCTGCTAGAGATCTGTCCGCAATCTGTAATGTCACTGCAGTGGACATCATTGATCCTATTCCTAACTTCCTAAATGTGGACAAAGGCATGAGATTAATCCTAGCTCCCAAATCACGTAAAGCTTTACCTAGATAATGATTTCCAATGGAGCATGGGATTGTAAAGTTGCCAGGGTCTTTCATTTTTTGTGGCAACTTGTTTGTTAGCACAACGTTGTACCCCTCTGTGAGCGCAATCATCTCAATTTCGAATAACTTTTTCTTCTTTGATAACAACTCTTTCATGAATTTCCTATAGCTGGGTATCTGCATAAGAGCATCTTCAAGAGGTATGTTAAAATGTAATTGCTTCAAAGTAGAAACAAACTTTTGATAGTCCTTATCATGGTCTTTCTCTTTAAATCTTTGCAGAAATGACAAAGGTATACTGTTGGTGGGTTGTTGTGAGATAACCGGTTGCATCGACATTGACAGTTGCGTCGACCTTTTTATTGGGTGAATTGTAGGCATATGGCTCTTCATCATTTATTTCTGCTTGGTTCTTTTCAGCTGTAACTTCTCCTTATTGCTTGGGTTTAGATGCGTCAACATTTTCTTGATTGAAATTATCGCTTGGTTTAGCAGTCTGCTTTTCACTCCGTAGCATGATAGTCTTGCAATGTTCCTTCCCCTTCTGTGTTGGATTCTTAGTATCACTAGACAAAGTGCCTGGTGATCTTGTACTCATATTAGTAGCCAAATGTTCTATCTAGGCTTTTAACGCACGGATAGAAGAAGAATTACCTTGGACTATTGCTTCATTTCGTGTAATATGCTCTCGCATTAGTGCTTCAAGAGCAGCCATAGGACCTGGTCTTTGTTGAGAAAACTGTTGTTGATGTTGCTGGTGCTATCCTTGCATATGTGGCAGCACAGTCTGTTGTGGATGCATTTTAGCTTGTGGTTGTATCTGGCTACGTATTTGCATTTGATCAGGATTCGAACGTACTTGACAATTCTGATTATAATTTTGTTGCTGATTATTGTTGTAACTCCCTTGTCTATAACTCCCTTGCTGTGAGAGATTTCCATATCTGTATGTGGAAGCATTCTGATTCCCTCAAGGTTGTTGGTTTCGATTGGAATTATTGTATGAGTTACCATAAGAATTTCCTCTAATGTTGTTGATGTAAAATGCATTATTCGCTTGTTATGGGCAGTCTTTAAAACTGTGGTTGTCGTCGTAAATTTCGCAGGAAAATGTCGAGACATCCATCTATTGGGCCACTTGAATAGGAGCAACGTCACTTGTCCCCTTCATGTTCTTTATAATGTTGGCCAATGAGGATACCTGTGCACTTAAAGGTGAAATTGTATCTAACTCAAGAACACTAGGATTAGTCTTTACTTGAGCAGAACGAGAGATAGGATACTGATAATCATTATGTACAATCATCTTTGGAATTCGCACAACTTCAGTGTAGGTACAATCCAACAAGGGACCATTTGCTAATGCCTCGACAAGATTTCTTGTTTGGGCATTCAATCCGTTGTAAAAGATCTCGATCTGAGTCTCTTGCTGAATTCAATGCAGAGGGTAATGTCTAAGTAGAGTCTTATAACGCTCCTATGTTATATGTAGGTTCTCATCATCTAACTGATGGTAAGCTGTGATGTCATTGTGCAACCTTGCATTCATTGTCGACATATTGAATCTCAAAACAAATTGCGTTGCTAACGCTTTCCATGATGTAATGGATCTAGCCAGGAAACCCAAGAACCATGTTATTGCTTTTCCCTACAACGAATAAGGAAACAATTTCATTTTTAAGGCGTCATCAGGGACACCATGTTGGCTAAAAGATGCGCAAATAAGCAGAAATGATTTTAAATGTTCTCATGCATCCTCATGAGGTAGGCCTGCATATTGCCCATTTGAATTGAGCATCTGAAACATAACCGGTTTCAATTCGAAGTTTGCAGCTTGTATGGTCGGTCTTACAACCCTTAGTTGAAAATCGTCTAATACAAGAACAACAAAATCCCTGATTTTTCTATTCTACACCTGCTCTTCTCGTGGTAAATTATTGATTCGTTTTTGGCTGTATTGGGGGAACTACATCTTGTGGCAGCAATAGTGGTTGGTTGTTGTTGTTATTATTGCCAGCCATTTTCTTTTGTTCTTGTTTTCTCCTCCTAAGGGTTCTCTCGAGTTCTGGGTCAAAGCTCATAATATCCTTAGAATTTCTTCTTGTGGACATGCAATTCCTAAAGAAATAAGAGAAAATCAACAAAAGAAAGTTAAACAGATTAGTAAACAAATAGTTATGTATGAAAGAATAACTGCAACTATAAAAATGAGCATCAAACAAAAGCCAGCCCCCTAGGTGCCAAAACTTGATCGCACTATGAATGTCACTGCAAGTGTGCAAGCGTACACTGTCGATGCAAGTACATTAGACAGAAGTGAATCTGTTTGATATCAATCCCATGAGGATGGGTGTCAGTTGTTTAAAATTGTCGGTGCATTGACTAAGTAAAATGCAATAAATTGTGAGAATGGTTGTCAGAGAAATAATGTGAAAATAAAGATAAAATGTAATAAAGGTAAAATGGGATCCACAACGTGAATAGTCAGTAGAAAACTGTGTGGCTTACAAGGTTAAGAATAAAAGGTAATTTGTCGGCGCAATGAAGTGCAATTAACATCTTACCAAACTTGGCTTTTCTATTAGATCTATGACTTTAGTATGCACACTAACCACACTTTCCAGCAATGCAACACACTTAAGAACAAGTGGACCAAATTCCTTCAATCCTCAAGCAACTTCCGTTGTCTTGCTTGTTAATTTAAACTGTCATTGTAGCTTCCAGTGACTGTGACTACAATAACACTTCCGTGCTAAAATCATTCAAAACCAAAGATTAAATAGTAAAAACAAGCTTGAATAAGATATCATTTAGTCTAACAATCAAGATTACTTCCATACAAACTTGAAATAAACATGAATTACCATCAATTAAGAAAGAAATATAAAAGAAAAAACGGAGAATACTATTCCTAGGCTACTCGAAATGCTCCCTTAGTTCCATCTTGCGTCGCACTTAGGATGCTCCTCGTTAGGAGCTGATCTACCTTGCCTTCATGTCGATTCACCCTAGGGGTCTCAGCCTCCACAGCCAAAAACCTCAAAAGCTAGGTTGAAGAAGATGATAAAATGGGAGACTAAAGGAAGAGAGAGACACCTCCTTCATGCTTTATGTGTGCTTATATTTAGCCCCAAATGTACTGGTGTCTATTCTCTAAAATTGAGCTGTACAAGTTGGTTATACCAGATTGTACAGAACACACATTACTGTTCTTAGTAGATAGCTGTCAGATGCGCTGACAATTCTAGGCACAATTCTTGACACGTTCATGTAGCGACAATTCTATACATGTTCATGCAGTAACATTCCTAGGTGCAATTGAATACTTATGTAGCGACAACTCTGGATGCAATTTGAAGAATATTTATGCAGTGATAGTTTTGGTGCAATCTGGAAGTTCTCATGTGGTGACAGTTTTTGGGTGCAATCTAGACATGCTCATGCGGCGACATGTTTGGGCGCAATCTAGAAGTGCTCATGCAACGTTATGTTTGGGCGCAATTCTGGATTAAAATTACGGTGATACCGTTGAACACTTTCTTGTTTTGATCTTTTAAGATAGATCCCTACACTGACATCTCAAGACGCAATACTGACACTAAATGTGGTGACATTAGTAGCAAAAGTAGGACAAAATTAAAGAAAATTAAACCAAGCATCACTGACTTAGAAAATGCAATTACTAAATATAAAACGCTAAAGATACATGCTAAACATGATATAATGGGAACAAATTATACAATAAATGGGGAGAAAACATATGTTCTTTTTAATACCATCACACCCTCAAACTTGAGGTTTTACTTCTCCTCAAGTAAAACAAAAAGTAGCAAGGCTACAAAAGAATTTTTGTCAAGGCAATAATCATTCTGGCAACTTGAAGCATTTGAAATCCTAATGCATGAATTACATTCAAATGACAGAATATTGCGCCGACAATTTATAGGCATGAATAACTAAACTTGCAATTTCATTAAGGCTAGCATCAAGCTTTAAATCTTAAATTCATTCTACCAAAACAACATTTATTGTAAAATAATATACACATATATATTTTTCTTCTTTTCTTTTTTTTAATCAAATTCATCCAACTCATTCATTAACAGTTCACATGATTCAAGAATTAAGCATCAAATGAAAAAAAAATCTAGCACATTTTTAAACCATGCATGCTTCATTAAATTCAAAAGGACAAATTTTTTAAATGTGGGTGCAATTGCATTTCCATCCCATATACATTCCCCCCAAACTTAAAGTTTGCATTGTCCCCAATGCACTGACATTATTAAATATATATGGAAATGCAATGACAATGTAGACGCAGAGACAATAAAAATGGAGTGATAGAAGAAATGTGATGACAATTACATTACAACTACTTGATATGCATGAAAACTAAACTAAGTATAGAAAATTAAAACTAACTTAGTGTGCTGCAACCGAAGATGTGGCTGCATGGGTCTTCTTCTTTTTACGTTTACGCTCCTCCTTACGTCTCTTCTTGTCTTTGGCACACTTCCTCTTTCGTTCCTTTGGCTTGGCCGAATCTGTAGATTGCTCTTCAACATCAGGCTGCTCTTCGGCATCATCGACCGTGACGTCAGATGGGTGTATTTCAACAAGTGATGCAACATAAAGTACCATGGCTAGAGGACTGGAATCCTCATTACTGACCATCACAGCCTCCGCTTGACTTGCTTCAGATGCCACCAAATCATCAGATGATGCACCCATAAGTTTAGGTGCGGTGACAAATTCCTCAGATGAATTTGTAGCGACATCAGGTCCTTCTCTTCTTTCTTCTTTTTCTTTCGTTTGAGCTTCACATAGTTTGTAGACTACTCTAGCATCATCAGCTGTTGCATTTGTTGGTCCATTGTAGACCATTATTGCCAAAGGATTGTGGTCCTCATTAATTTCATCCATAGCTTCCGCTTGTCTTACTCCATCTTGCGCCAAGCCTTCAGTTATTGCACCCACAACTTCAGGTGCGGGGACAAATTTCTCAGCTAAATTTGCCTCAACATCTATTTCTTCATCTTTTTCTTCCTCCACATGAACTTCTTCCTTTTTCAGCATTAAGTCAGTAGACTGTACAAAATTACGCTGACAATGGAATCCTAATGCGTCGCTAATGGTGTTTACTTATTTCTCAATCGGTGCAGACACGGTATTTATACCTTCTTCTTCAAGTGCTTCATATTATTTTATTCTTCACACGATCTCAAAAAATTTCCACTCTTTCTTGCGTTTTTTTTCAATTCCGTAACTTCTTAATTACGGATATAGGCATCAAAATTATGCTTTCATTGAAATCACATAATGCCTTTCCAATATACCGATCACCAATTGAATAGGGTTTTGAGAAGCTTTTGGTATCCTTAACTTCTTGGTGCAACTTAATTGTCATGACAGTGCACCCTTCAGTAAGTGCAACTGCTTCGACTTCTCCCAATATTTTTTTCTTCCACAATGTATCTTCAAGTTTTTGAGGCTGTTTTACTATAGCATTTGTGGTGACAAAATGATCTATTTTTGATATTTTGTTTAACCTTTTCAGCTGTAGTTTGATTCTCAGATTGTTTTAACATCATTCCATTATCGAGATCTGAATTATCTTCTTTTGCTGTAGCATCTTGAACAACTTCATTTAGTTGAGTCTCACTTGTGGGAATGATTCCCTCACAACGCTTTCATCCTTGTGATATCGAATTCTCAATATCCATTGACAAAGATTCTTGTGGTCGCAAATTTATTGCACTCACAGTCTGGCCAACTAGATATTCTAGAGCTTGTTTGGATTCAGTTTCACTTTGGAGCACAATGTCAGTCTTGGCAATATATTGTCTCAGCAAATTTTCAATTGATGGAAACTCTAATGCTTCGTCTTGCGGGATATTTTGCTTTGAAAAAGGTTGATCATAATTGGGTAGTTTCCACTCGGATCTAACATCGTTGTTTATACTTCCAGGGTCTTGATTGTTCCAACAAAAATTTGGATGTTGCTCCCACTCTAGCGTATAGGTGTTGGAATAAGGATTTTCATTTTGATCGAAATTCCCCATGTGGTACACATTTGATGGATTTGATGGGCATTGTTCAAACTCATGGTTGCTTCCATAGTAATCGCAAATTGTCACAGCAAATTTCAATTATGCAATTGCTGTAGCATTCTACATTGAATTACTCATATTAGATAAAGAAGATACCTGGGAGGTTATGGCATCGAGCTCCATTTCTATAGCATCACTTACGCTAGACCAACATCTTGAGGTTCTATACACCTCGTTCCTAGCCATAATTTGCTAAAAGAACAATGTAAAAGTAAACAACAAAAAGAAAACAAGTTAGTGAAAAATAAAATTTAGATAATAAAGAATAAATGCAACAATAAAAATAGACATCAAACAAACGTCATCCCCGGTAACGGCACCAAAACTTGATCGGCCTGTAACGTCCAAGTGATTGTGCAAGCGAACACACATCGATGCAAGTATAGTTGATAGATTGATTCTATCAGTTATCGATCCCATGAGGAATGGGTACTTGATGCTTAAATGTCGAAGCAACTAATACTAAGATTAGAGAAAATGCTAGTACCGATGTCAGCACAATTAAAGTAGATCTGCACACTAAGACAGTCAAAATTGTCAATGTAATTATAAAAGTTAATGGTCAAATCAACTGAAAGTAAATCAAATTTTTTTTGAAGTGTTGAGAATTTAAATGCATGAAAGTAAAGTATGATCAAGTGCGAAGAATTGGAGTGGATCACTGATTTTATTAAGTAACAACGCTAGATGTGTTGACAAGGTATTGTATAGATGAATTTTTGTCGCAGCACTAAAGCTCCAATGATATCTTACCAATTACAGCTCTCTATTTAATTGAGACTTAAGCGCCCACAATTACCACACCTCTCAATGCTAGTAATGTTGTGCACTCAAGAACAAGTGACTAGAATCCCTTCTAATCCCAAGCAACTCTCGCTGACTTGCTTGTTAACTTGTCAGCGCATCTCCTGATGTCGGTAGACTACAATTCCACTCTCGTGTTTAATGTAGTTAAGTCCAAGAATAAATAAATGAGAAGAATCAAATAAGAATCAAAGTAATCTAACAGTGAAAGATATTCCCATATTCATTCAATTGTCAATAATAATTCATCAACATAAAAAAGAGGGTCAACAAATAAATTGAAGCATACTATATGTAGACTACTGGGACTATTCCTTAACCACTTCTCTTGCTTTGCATTGAGCACTTCTCGTCGGAAGTTGTTGCTCCTTTACTCAATCAGCTCACCGTTCTACAGCTTAAAACCTCAAAACTCAAAGTAATCGCAAAATTAATTTCTTCACCTCTTGATATCTTTTCCTTTCTTCTTTCTTCTCTTTATAGGCTTCAAGAATTGTAGATTTCTTGTCCTCTCAGATTCAACTTCTTGTGCAGCTGCCAAAGTTTGTTGAAATCCAGTTGTGCACTCATGCAGATCTGGTGTGATCTTCATAAATTTGCAGATTGTCATTGCATTTTTTAACGCAGTCTATAATCCTTAATTGCAGTGACATCGTGTGAAATTTCTGCGTTGGTGCTTCTAGATGTGTTTGCAGCGTGAAATCGCCCATACAAAGTAAAGGTTTCAATACGTTGACATCTCTAGCCGCATCCCAAGCTAACTTGTGGCTGCATTCATTAAATTCATTCTAGCATCAATCTTCTGAGATGGATCCCTGCGCTGACAATTTCTACACACAATACAAAGGCTGCATGTGGCGACACTAGTGCACAAAAGAGATAAAATAACAAGAACTTAAGCCAAACAACAATGAGTTAGAAAATGTAAATACTAAGTATGAAATGCCTATTATGCATGCTAAATATGCTACAAAAGAGACAATTAATACACAAATTTAGGGAAAAATAAGTGTCATTTCTAATGCTATCACCTAACCTGTTCATTGGTAAGAAATTTCGGGACGAAATTTCCTTAAGGGGGGAGGGTTGTAACAGCCCGATTTTTAGTGTTGTCGAAAACAGTGATTTTGGGATCACAAATCTGATATGTCGAGTCGTAAATTTATTTATTTTAAAATTTATGGTGTCATATGCATCATATTAAAGTTTGCTTCATAAATTTTATCGTTTAGATAGTTAATTAAATAGAAGGGACTAACTTGTAATAGGTGCAAAGGTAGAAATGAAAAATTAGAAGGACCAAATGAGTAAAATGACCAAGGAAATGTTAGTGGAGGGTTAGCATGAGTCAAAATAAGTATAAATAGGTTTAATTAAGGTTAAAAATGGGTTAATTAAAGCTTAATGATGAAAGTCTAAATATTTACAAAATTATCATTGACTATATATATGAAATTAAAATAGAAAATGGAAGAAAATCACTCATTTTCTTCATCTTCTCCTCGACAAGAAGAGAAATTTAGGGTTTTGCCATTGTCAACTTTGGAAGCTTGATTGGGTGAGCAAACCTTGACTGTTTTTAGTAATTTTTATGTTTTTGAGTCCTTAAAAGCTTAATTTAGCTAACCTAAGGATTAATTTGTGATTTTGTTAAAATTTAAATGTTTTGACATTGCTGAATGAGTTTATTCTTGCTAGTTTATGGAAGTTTTAGAAGCTTGGATATGAGACTAATTGGTTTTGTAAAGTGATTTTTATGAAAACTAGAGTTTAAGGACTAAAATGTGAAAACAATGAAATTGCTTGTATTGTTGTGAAAATGTTTATGTGTAGGAATTGGATAAGCACCCTAGCAAATTCGGCTAAGGATTGGTTGTGTAATAGAGTGGTTATTTTGCATGTTTTTGTGTTGAAAGGACTAGCTTAAATAAAAGGAAAATATTAAGGGTAAAATCGTAATTTTCTTAAAAGGACTAAATTGTGTGAATGACTTAATTATGTGACTTAATTTGAGAATTGGATGATTTGTGGATGTAGACTATGATCGTACTTCAGATCGCGGAAAGGGGAAATTAGCGGAGTAGTCCCTAAAGTCTAATCGCAATTGCAAATTAGTTCGGCAAGTTCGTAATGTTAAATTCTTATTAATAACTGCTTATATCTGCCTTTCTAATGATTGTTGGAAATGAGAAACGACGATTAGAAACGTGAAAGATAAAAACACGAGATGAAGATTTCCCAACCTTGTGCCAAAGATAGAAAATAGTCTGATGGCTGAGATCTGCATTTGTTGCGGATCCTCTACAGCATCGTGAGTCACAATAAGGTGAATAGAATCCAAGAATGGATTACAGGCCCTACAATGGCTGAGATTTATGCTTGTTTGCATATTCTCATTAGCTTAGTGTGAGCAGCATCGTAGGGAACAAATATATCGTATCGATGGCTATGAATAGCATCGAATAGTGGTAACAGGCATGACCTCAGGGTCAATAGGGAGTAAATGAGCATCATGAGATTAGAGTCAACAGGGAGTAAAACGAATAACAATCACTGAAGTTCAGTCCTATTCTAGCTCGTCAGATTTATAGAGATGTTTACCACTTGTTAGTCGGTAAATTGTTGAACCTTGCAAACTTATTAAGCTATGAAGTTTACCAGTGAAATTGTTGTTGTTTTATAGATTTCATTTTGCGACTTGGAGATCGGATCATCTTGAAGACATCACACTATCTCGGGAGCTTGTTCGGTAGTATTTACATCACTCGATTATATGGCATGTACTAGGATGATGTCGTTTTTGTATGCTTATTTTGAGATTATGAAATTTGTAGATCCTTGGTTAAATGTCGAACCTAAATGCTTAATGAATGTTGTAGCGACATTTAATACTTCAATACTATGCTAAGTATTGTATTTGAGCTCTACGGTGTTGTCCATTTCACCTTATGTTTATGAAGGAGGTTTGTATATGAACTTGTATGAAATTTTAGAATTCTGCATACTTGTTCTGATAGAACTCCTACATGTGTTGGTATAAGTACAGGGTAAGAGAGAGGTTGTTTATTGACTTGAGCTGTACCGGTAGTTGTACTACAAGTTTAAGTAATTCTGTGCGTGTATGTATCAGTAGTTAGAATACTTGTATCGGTAGAAATTGCAAGGTAGAACTTCTTAGCTCTTTAGAGTTATTAGTATCGGTAGAAGTATAAGTAGTTTCGATAGATGTTTCACTTGTGTCAGTAGAACTATCACAGGTATCGTTAGAAGTTTATACTATTTCTAAATTGCTTACTGGCTTGATTACTATCGGTACTTATCCAACAGGTATAGGTAGAAGTCTCCAAAAATCTTGGAAATGACCTTTTTACCCTTGATAAATTGTACTGATAATTAAATAATGATTCTTGATGTGTGGAATGGAATCCTTTGATAAAATCAAGCCTGAATAATAAATATGTTAAAGATGAACAGTGATAATGAATAGTAAGACATCAGAACCCTAACCGATGATGATTTTCGAGTTTTAGGTGTTACAGCTTGACTCTGAATAATTGCATCATTTTTAGAAATATATTCTTTCAACAAATTTTCTATCGATGATAAACCTCCACTCCGCTACTGAACTTCAGCAAATTAGGCTCAAATCTAGGTTCTTTGTCAAACAGCATTGCCCAAACTAGCACCTTGATTATTGCTCCAACTAAAATTTGGATGTTGTCTCCAACTTGCATTTTATGTGTTAGAATAAGGATTATGATTATCTCTATTGAAATTCCCCATGTAACAAACAAATGCAGGATTGGGGACATTCTTCAAAAATATGATCATCTCCACAATACACACATTTTGCTTCAGCAATTTACACTTCTCTAGCAATACTTGATTTCTGCATAGTCTTGATCATATTAGCCAACGAAGATACTTGTGCTATGAGTGATGTAATTGCATCCAACTCCATTGTACCAACATTTCTTCTACCAGAATTCATTCTTGCTGTTAGATATTGATAATCATTATTTGCAATCCTTTCCGATATTGCATACACTTCATTGTACGTCTTATCCAGCAACGTACCATTTGATGACGCATCGACTACCATTCTTCTGTGCGCATTAAAATCATTGTAAAACATCTCCATTTGCGTCTAATGCCGAAAACCATGCATAGGGCATTTCCTTAGCAAATCCTTTTATCTCTCCCACGCCTCATAAAATGTTTCATCATCTAATTGCTTAAATGATGTATTATCATTTCTTAGTTTCACATTCATATTTGGTGGATTATATCGAAGCAAAAATCTTTTGCATAACTCATTCCAAGACGAAATTGTACCCGATGGCAAAGAATTTAACCATGCTCTTACGCAATCATGCAAAGAATAAGGAAACAGTTTCAATCGCAAAGCATCTTCAAGAACACCTTATTGTCTAAAAGAATCACATACCTCTAAAGAAATCGCAAATGCCTCCTTGGATCTTCAGTAGGCAATCCTCCAAACTACCCAACAGTTTGTAACATTTGGAACATAACTTGTTTAAGCTCAAAATGAGTAGCATCAATTTGTGGTCGCAAAATACCTAGATCAAGATTATCAAGAACTAGCACTACATGCTTTCGAATTGGTCTATCTCTATCATCAATTACTTGTGGAACATTAATAACCTTTGACTCACGAACTATTGGAACAGGAACTTTAGGATTCACCCTTCCTTCAATTCTTTCCATTTCTTGCTCTTGTAACTCTCTTTTGCATCTTCTTAACGTTCTTTTTATTTATGGATCTAACAGAAAATTATCTCCACTTCTTCTCATAAAATTTCTACAAAATCTGCAACAACAAAAACAAAAAACAAAATTAAAAATAACTCAATCAAATGTTAGCTCAACAATATAATGAAAATCTTATTGAATTACACCGATCTCCCTAGCAACGATGCCAAAAACTTGTCACGTGTAAAATAATATTCAATCGCAAATGTGCAAGTGTACACAACATTCAAGTAATAAAAGTGAGAAGTAAGTATCATACCCATAGAGAGATTGGTATTGCGAAGAAATTGTTAAGACTGTTGACAAAAGAATACAAAATAAAATGTGATAACAAAATAAAGTGTGTTTGCAAAGTGCATGTCATAACAGAATGCAAAACAATAAAGTTGATCAAGACTTATCCAGGTAGAGCATCAAATCCACTAAGTACTTATCAAAATTCGTAAAGATGAATGGTGAAATATTTAGTATAGGACAAAGTTACAATCAATAAATCTGGAATATTGTAGATCCAACTTCTAGATCTATGTATGTCTTAGCAAATATCTGCTTTTACAAAATTATCTCAGAATGACTAAGTAATGACGTGGTTGTTTAATGCAACAACATTTTACAGTGAACACACATTATATTCCTATATCATGCTTCTACAACAAAACTTATCTCATCCTTAATGAACACAACTCATAAGTGTTATTACACATATCTTCTGGTATATGCTCATTACATTATGCTTCAGAAAATCCATCCCGCTATAGGTCAAGATTATGCATATGCAAAACAAGAGCTTATTCCAAAAATTTTCAGCACATAGAACTATCAACAACAGAGACACAAATCAATGAAGATATTTAATAGAATGATATCGGTAATTCATTCAAAAACATAAAACAAAGTTTCAAAAGTATTGATCCCTTAACTTGTAAGTATAAGGATGCAAATTCGTTGTTCACACAAATTTAACAAACAAATTCAAAGATAAAGAGTACTCCTTGTTTGAGACCTAAAAAGAACATCAGGCCCGTATTCTCGATTCTGCTTTGCTTCGCCACAGTAACATATCTTTCCTTTGGTGGTTTTGCTACAATATTGCCAAGCTCCGCTCCCAACGATGATTGACAACTCTGCCTCTGCACCTCGGATCCGCCTTGTGATTCTCTTGATTTCCCTCCTTCCAGAATCTAATGCACAACACTTTAGCCTTACTTTAATAAAATCTTTGATATCTTTTTCCTTTATCCAAATGTTGTTTATATAAGAGCTTGGCCACACAATACATGTTGTCAAATCCACTTTTCTAGGGGTTCTAGAGCCTCCTAGACCTTCTAGTGCAGACCACAAAAAGATCGGGCTTGCTTCAGTAGAATCTTGTGCACTTGGTATTGCTAGAGCGTTTAACAGCTGCAAAGTTTTGTTACTTCTGCTCCCCAACAGTGCTTTGTTATTGGGCCTCGTACTCTCATCTTCCTCCACTTCTCCTGCATCAATAATCATGTACCAACAAGCGTATTTTGCTACAACAAAAAGGGTAAAATGTATATATTTTTCCAATTTAAGCGCAACATAGCTCCAATGACAAAAACACATAAAAACCCTACAAATGTTATAACAAATTTACTTGAAAATAGACAAAATGTTCTAGCAAAAGTATGTAATATATCTATTTTTCAATGGCTATCAAGTATTTCGGAGGAAGGATTGCAAAATGTTTTGAGAGACGTATGTATTCTAGGAACTACTTGGGATAAATAGAAGACTAACCATTTTACAATTAAGAGGCAGTATTTGAAGCCTAAATGTCGCATCTGGATGAGTTTTCTAAAGTCCAGATTGATGCCCACAGTTCATACAACACTATTAGAAGAAAACATTTGTCGTTGTTACATTCGATTATGATGGGGAGGAGGATTAATGTTGGGTAGATTATTAGAGATAAGGTTCATGTAATCTTGTCTGTCCTAACTTGATTTGTGCTTTATGTTTGCAAGAAGGAGTTGCATTGGAGGAGAACGAGGACATGTTGCCAAAGAAAGGTGCACTCACCAAACAATCAGTGATGTTGCAGCAAAAAGAGGATGCACTTGTGTCAACACCACTTAAACAACCATCCTATTCTAAGCCACCACTGTTTGCGAAAGCTTCTTTTAGTAATCCTTTTGAACTATCTGCTTTATCTTGTTTGGGAAATATTGATGATAAATTTTGTGATGTTATTACTCGTCTTAAGAAAATTGATAAGATTTTGGAGGATTTTCATTGTAAAACTGAGGCCTTGTAGGGATATATGCACATTCATGATGATGCTATTCGTCAGGCACTACAAAAAAATCAAGTTAAAGTCCCACGGTTTCCAGAATTTCCACGAATCCTTTATGATGAGACGATTGCGACAAAGAATGATGCATGCGATATTGAGATTCAGTCGACATCGAGAAAGTCATCTTCCAGTGAAGAGTATCATCCAGTTGAGGAGGATGAGGAAGAGACGAGAGACCTTGAGATTGGTGACATTGAGGATAGTCCTGTTCAGAATAAGAAAACCGTAACACCACCAACAAAGAGCATATCATCAAAGAAACCTGTTACGCCAAAAGTTTTTATCACACCATCCAAAGGACCAGATCAAGAAGCAGAAGTCGATCGACTGACTGACGAGATGAAAAAAGGCAGATGAAGACGATGAGGAGGAGGCTGTTACACCAAGGAAAAGGAAGCTTAAGGGCAAGAAGCCTGCCAAGAAATCCCTCTGCCTCAACTAAAGGATAATTTTTAATTTTTGTAGCTTTAATTTGTTTTTGTGATATATGTGTTTGTTATTGCATGTTTTTGTGTTTACATTCATTATGTTCATGCATTGAGGACAATGCACACTTTAGGTTTAGGGGTGTGTTGTTCCTTTTAGTTGCATATAGGTATATATTTGTTAGTGCATAGTTTTGTTTTATAGGTTGTCCCTGCATTCTACAACGTTGCTGCAAAATCTTGCAAGTATAAAGGTTACTAAGAATTGAAATATATGAATAACGGAATGTGGAAGCAAAATTTTTATGAAAATTGTCAAGGTTGTAATCTCTGTTTTCATGCATACATGCATTAGCATATTTTACTTCCGGACAATTAAAAGTTCAGGTTTGAGGGTGTGATAACTCTTGAAAAAGAGTTATATTACATACTTTTTCCAGAACATTTTGTTTGATCTTAGTAAAATTGTTATAATATTAGCAGTATTTTTATGTGTTTTTTTTGTTGGAACTGTAATGCACTTAATTGGCAAAATCTATACATTTTTACCCTTTTTGTTGTAGCTAACTATGCTTGTTGGTACGTGTTTTCATGATGCAGGAATAGGTGAAGGAAGAGAAGAGTACGAGATACAGTAATGAAGCACCGTTGGGGAGTGAAAGTAGCAAATATTTGCAGCTGCTAAACGCTCTGGCAGTACCAGGTGTAGAGGATTCTGTAGAAGTAAGACAGATCTATCTGGTCTGCACTAGAAAGCTCTAGGAGGGCTCTAGAACCCCTAAAATTCGGATCTGAAGAACATGTATTGTGTGGCCAAGCTCTTATATAAGCAACATTCTGATGAAGGAAAAAATATCAAAGAATTCAATCAAGTAAGGCTAGAGTGCTGTTGCATTACAATGAGGAAAATCGAGAGAGTCACATGGTAGATCTGAGGTGCAGAATACAGAGTTGTCAGTCATCGCTGGGAGCAGAGCTCGATAGTGCTATAGCAAAACCACCGAAGCAATGAGACGTTGCTATGGCAGAGCGAGGTAGAATCGAGAATGTGGCCTGATGTTCTTTCTGGGTCTTAATAAGGAGTACTCTTAATCTTTAAGTTTGTTTGTTATTTTGTTTAAGCAACAATTTGCACTCTTATTCTGACCAATTAAGGGATGAATATTTCTAAACTTTGTTTTATTTTCATGAATGAATTATCGATATATTTCTATTAAATCTCTTCATTGATTTATGACTCAGTTGTTGTTAATTCTACGTGCTAGCAATCTTAGGAATATGCTCTTGTATTGCATGTGCATAATCTTGATTGAAAGCAGGACAAATTTGCTGAAGCATATATCGGTGTAATGGGCATGTATTGGAAGATATGTGTAGTGACTCTGATGAGCTGCGTTCATTAAGGGTGAGATAAGCTTTGTTGGGAAAATGCATGTTATAGGAATATAATGTGTATTCACTATAAAAGTTGCTACATAAAAATAGCATGCCATTGCTTAATCATTATGGGAAATTTGTAGAAGCAGATATTTGCTAAGACATTCATAGATCTAAAACTTAGTTCGTAATATTCCAGATTTAGTGATTGCAACCTTGTCTTGTATTGAAGATATTGCAAATAATTTCTACTAAGCTTGATAAGTACTTAGTAGATCTGATGCTCTGCTTGGTTAATTCTTGATCAACTTTACTATTTTTCATTTTATTATGACGCGCACTTTGCAAACACAATCTATCTTGCTATCACATTTATTTTTGTATGGACAATTATTTTGTCAACAGTCTTAATAATTTCTTCTGAACACCAATCTCTTTGTGGGTACGATACTTTATTTATCACTTTATTACTTGAATGTTGTGTACACCTACACATGCTATAGGAATGTATATTTACACGCAAAAGCCGTTGATGGGGAAAGGTTTCTTGTTCAAGCAAGAACAATTTATGGGGTTTGATAAGTATATAGTAAAAGTGGTTGAAACCCATGGTTGGGAGATGTTTTGCTACCACCCGGACAAAGTTTATCCAAAAATGGTGGGAGAGTTTTATTCCTATATTACTATTGATAGTTCTTTTGTCTACATGTGGGGTATTTCTATTTTATTTGATGCAGATAAGATAAATGAATATTTTGGACTCTTCAATATTAAAGATGAGCACGCAAAGTTTGCGAAGGGAATTTCGAAGGAGACTTGGATAAAGTTTGCAAGACGTGTATGTGCTAGGTACTGTTTGGGATAAATCTAAAACCAATCGATACACGATAGAGAGACACTCGTTAAAACCCGAATGTCATATTTTGGTTAGTTTCTTGAAGACGAGGTTAATGCCAAAGGTTCACACTACGACAGTAAGGACATAGCGATCGTTACTTCTCCATTCAATCATGACGGGGAGAAAGATCAGTGTTGGTCAGATTATTAGGGACGAGGTTCATAAATGAGCACAAATGAATTTAGGTAGTCTGATTTGTCCTAATATTATAATTGCTTTGTGTTTACAAGTTGGAGTTCCATTAGAAGAGAATGAAGATATGTTATCGAACTAGGGTTCGATTACGAAGCAATCTGTGATATTGATGCAAAAGGAAGAAGCGATTGTCACTACACCGCTAGGGCAACCATCCAGTTTTGAGGTGCCTTTATTTGTGAAGCTTTCTTCCAAAACTCCTTTTGAAGCACGAGCATTATCTTGTTTGAACAATATTGAGGATAAGGACTACGATATCTTAACCCAGATTAAAAAAGATTGACATGATGTTGGAAGATTTTCAATGCAAGATGAAAGCATTGTGAGGCTATCTGCGTATTTGTGGTGATTCCATTCGATAAGCTCTATAGTAGAATCAGGTAAAAGTCCTAAGGTTTCTAGACTTCCCAAGAAGTCTATAGGATGAGATGGTTGCGATGAAACAAGATGCGAGCGACACTAAGATTTAGTTGGTGTTTGGTAAGTCGTCATTCGGAGAGGAATATCATCCAACAGAAGAAGAAGAAGAAGAAGAGGAAACAAATGACCTCGAAGTTGAAGAGAGCCCATTAGAGAAAGAGAAAACTGCAACACCATAAGCAAAAAGTGATACAACAAAGAAGCCTCTTACACCAAAGGTATTTGCTACCCCATCTAAGGAGCTAGATCAAGAAGAAGAGGTCGATCATTTGATCGATGAAATGACCAAGACGGATAAGGATGATGATGAGGAGGTTGTGCTTACACCAAGAAAGCGAAAGCTCAATGTAATAGCTCGATTTTCAGTGGTGTCAGAAACAGTGATTTTAGGATCACAAATCCGACGAATCAAGTCGTAAATTTATTTATTTCAGAAATTATGGTGTCATATTCATCGTATTAAAGTTTGGTTCAGAAATTTTATCGTTTAGATAGTTATGTAAATAGAAGGGACTAAAAACAACACCACTCATCAATGGAAAATTTTATAGCGTTTGACAGTTTTACAAATTAGTCCTCAGGTTAGCTAGATTAAGCTAATACGAGTTCTAAAACATAAAAATTACTAAAAACGGATGGAAATTACCTCTTAAATCGAAGTACCCTAGCTAGCCAAAGTTCTCCTCTCCTTCAACAATGGGTTTCAGTTCTCACTTAAGGAAGAAGATGATATTTTCATTCTAACTTTTATTCTAATCACCTAATTGAATAATTGCTAATTTACCCTTTATGATTTAAACAAATTTCATGCCTTTAAAACACTAGAATCGTCCATTATAACTATTAAAGTTTTAATTACCATTTAAGTACCTTACCTTACCTTTCATTTAGCATGTAATGCCTTTAATAAATGGAATTCAACTTTTGCACCTTTTACAATTTAATCCTTTTTACTTAATTAACTATCCAAATGATAAAATTTCTTAACCAAAATTTAGTAAGACACTAATGACTTTGTAAATATTAAAAAACTAATATTTATGGACTAACACGTCGGAGTTATGGTCCCAAAACCACTCTTTTTGACACGACTAAAAAATGGTTTCTACAATTAATTTCACAAGTGAATAAATCCATAAACAGATTCAGGATCTATTCTTATTGTGTCAAGTCTAGTGTACTCCCAGTCCAGTCAATCACATCTATGTCTCTATATTCTTGGAGTCATCCAGTCCGATGCACAAGACAAAACATCTCCCCACTTGGACTTGATAGACGAGATATTAGTATTTCGATCGATTTCCTCATTTTTTATCAGACTAAGGACATGTTTAGGTTTATTGACCTTAAAGGCTGAAGGAGGCTTAAGGGTGAGTTAATGAGCTTGTCTGTGTGGAAGAGATCATTGGAAGACGTAATAAATTGATACTGGTCGCTATGTTGTAACACAGAGGATTCGATGTCACAACATAGATAGCAGAATAGAGAAATTTCGAGATTGCCTTTGATGTCAGTACACATCCTTAGGGTGTCGCGACATACTCTTGAAGACACCATGAAGAGGAGCATACTGACATCTATGTCACCACAGAGGTCCTGATGTGTTGCAACATCGACTCTAGACGGGAATTAATTCAAGTTAGGGGCTTTTTGGTTTGTACAATCCACTTAAAGCTCAAGAACATCAGCTAAGCACCTAAAATATATAAATAGGTTCATTTGGCACATGTTTTAGACACCAATTCCTTAGCTTAAAATTTCTCTCTTTAGTTAAGTTAAGTTTTTCTCTTTTTCTTAGGGTTTAAAATTATTTTTGTTTTTTCTTTATTTTATCATGGGAAATCTTGTTTGTAGATACAATTAGACTTTATGGATTCATTCTCATTCGTAATGTAAATCAGGCATTTTCCTAAACTTTATACTTTCGATTCGTCTGTTATGTTTACATTTTTTATTGATTTTATATTGTTTATGAAAACCATAAGGAACTAATCCCTTTATGGGGGATTAGCGAGTGAAGGTATGATGAATTGACTGTTTTGTAGGGTTACTCAACAGATCAGCTATTTAAGAAAGGAAGAACCTAAAACCCTAGGCCTGACGACCTTAGAAAGTCATCAAGGTGAGAATTAACCCAAAATTGGTATGGCCTATCAGTTAACACCTTAACCTCGAGTCAATTTCGACTATGAGGTAGAAAGATAAGTAGCCCTTGCTAACTCGTTATTATTGTGGACGTATTGGAATATCCTGCTAGGGTATCGACTAGTTGATTGAAGAGGAGCTAGAAGCGACAATTGATTAAGAGTATCGAAGCAAGCTAATCACCCATAATCAAATCTGATTAAATTTACTTTTCACAATTCCCAATACTTTTTGCTTTTCTTATTTTCATTATTGTTATTATAAAATCCCAAAAATCCCTATTCTTTATGTTTCATAATATAACCTAATTAGATTATTAATTAGTTCTTGTTCTTAGGTTGAAATTGGCCTAGTTCTAGCCTCCTTTAGGTACGATCCTTGGAATAATTACCAAGTGTTTCATTGTAACCAAACTATATTACAACCTAACCCGTATACTTGTTAACACTACCTCAATTACTTATATTTCATAAGAAGTATTCATACTTTGGACGTTAGTACGTTCGGAGGCGGTCAATGCATTTCTGTGATCTATTATTTGGGGGCTGCTGATCTACTCAATGGAAGCCCGAATCTGACGTTTGAAACTGTTAAAGGTGAGAGTCTCATGAAACTCTACACTGACTCTTGCATATTTACCACCTCCAAACGTACTCTTGTTTAGAGTATATTTTGGGCTTTCTACAAGTATACAGGTCGAGTTGTAATATAGTTACAACGGGGTAATGAGTACTCCGAGGATCGTACACAAGGAAGGCAGAGCTCTGCTAATTCTAAGTCTTGCACTAAAAAGATCTAATTAATACTTTCTTTAGATTCATAGTACGAAAAATAATAAAGAGTTTGGGTTTTTATAATAATAAAGAATAATACTTAAAAATAAGATAAATAAAATAAAAGAAATAGGAAATATGATAAGAGAGTCGATAAATTGAATCATGGGGAGTTAGTTTGCTTTGGCATAATTTCATCAACTATTGCTTTGGAGTTTTCGTCAACCAACTAGTCATGACCCTAGCAGGATCTTACAATCTTCTGCTAACATAACGAGTCAACAAGAACTACTTATTTTTTGACCTTACAGTTCATATTGGTTTGGGATAAAGGTGTTCACAAATGGGCAATACCAATTTTGGGTTAATTCCCACCTTGATGACTTCTTAGGGTTGTCAGACCTAGGGTTTATTTCTCGTTCTTCCTTCTCCAAACAAATGATCAGCTGAAAAATTCTACACAATAATTAAAATGTCATGCCTCCACTCGCTAACCCTCCATAAAGGGATTAGTTCCTCATGGCTTCTTGAGACATTATAAATTCAATAGAAATAATAGACATGAAAACTGTATTGAAAATATAAGTGAAATAAACTTAAGGATTTGTATTGAGATTGTTTGAATAAATCCACAAGCGTTTATGCATGTCTTACAAATCTCATTTCTGTAAAACAAAAATGAAATAAATGATTAAAACTTAAGAAAAGAAATAACTAAAGCCTAAACTACAAAGAAAGAAAATAACTAATGAAGAGGTGTGTAAAATTAAGTGCTCAAAGGGCCTATTTATAACATTCTGATGGACATTTTCCTCAACCCTAGTTCGGTTGTCATTCTTCAAGTTTAATGTTGGATTGTGAAGACCAAAATGCCCCTCACTCGGTGTATTTTTGCATCTAGGATTTGATGTTGCGACACCAAGGATCCGTGTTGCGACATAGCAGGCATTGTACTCCTTTGGTTTGATTCCTAGGGCTTGTCACGACACCCTTATGCTTGTGTCACGACAATGAAGGCAACTTCAGGATTCTGGATGTTTGGTCTCTATGTTGCTACATCCTATGTCCCATATCATGACATAGTGATCAGTCTTGATATAGTTTATCTTTTAATGGTCTCTTGCACACTCACCAAGTATATTAGTCAACCTTTAGGCCTCAAATGGCCCTAAAGTCAATAAAAGTTTTGTTTCTACACCTTTTATACATTTTATTAACCAAACTAAAACTTAACTAAATCCTAACTAAACCTAATAATAATGCTTAATTTCAAGCTCCTAAAACGCGAAAACTAGTTTAATCTACTAGGTCAAATTACTACAGATCACATGTATGTTTGTATGTTTATATGTTGGTCATTTTGTGCTAATGATTGTTCTGTGTGATGAGAAAGAAAGGTATGCAAATGTGATAAGTTGGTTCTGTGATGAATTAACGTGCATGTGATGTTATGTACCTTTTTCATAAAAAAAATGTGTGTGATGATATGTTTCTTCTCTAAAGAAGAAAGAGTAAGCGTAAAGAATGAACCTGATAGTATGTTTATGTCCACCATAAGTATGTATAAGCATAAACACGCCTAAAAACATGACTAAGTCTCTGCATGACGAGTCTGTGCATAAGTTGCATATGTCTGCATGTTGAGTCTTCTTGCTCGTGTGGGTCCGTTGGAACAATAAACACAAATTCTGATATGGAAGTCCATGGTCATGACAAGTGAAGATCATATAATGTAAGACCTAGTTGTATTGCTATGGCATCATATGGGGAAATAAAGACTCACATTGCGTAAGACTTAGTCTGGGACTATGGCGTCATGTGGATATATGTAAAGGATGGTTGGGTGAGTACCAGATGAAGAGGGGTAAACATCATGTTGATGAGTTTAGGCAAATCTCTATCGTCAAAAACATTATTACCTAAAAGTAAGCTTTTATGGTTGTTCTTTGATATGTAGAAGCCTTTGTGGCAGTTCTTTGTTATATGTGGGCCTAGTGGCAAAATCATTGAGTGAAGCTCTTGTGGCTGATTTTGTTATGAGAAGAGCTTTTGTGGCTGATTTTGTTAAAAGAGCCTTTGTGACGAAGTTAATTGTTTGTATCTGGAATGCCTTTATGGCTATCTGATGATATATGGATTCCTCTGTGGTTATCTATGTCTAAGGGAAGACTTTTGTAGTCAACTTCAACAAAGCACGCCTTCATGGTGTAATATGTGGAATGGCCTTTGTGACAATAATCGAAGAGAACACCGATTTGACAGAACATGAAGGAGAGAATTAGGATGTGAATTATGGTAAAATAGGGAATATCTCATTAAGTTCTATTAAAGTTAGCTTGTGTGTTTTATATTTCAAGTGGGAACGCTAGGGCTGCGCCAAGTAAATGGTGAATGTGCACTCATCCATACAGAACAGATCTATTTGGACATGATCGAGCATTAGAAGCCACACATCTAAAATTTGGATATTCATTATGTGAGCATCAAAACACATATACAATGGGATAACTATGCAATAACAGCTAGCGTCGTAGACTTAATATGTTTTGAGAAGAGTTATTTATATTAATTATGTATATACGCTCCAATTATAATACTTTACCAATCGCAAGGCGTGGTAAATGTTTGTACAAATTCATGGTATACTTAGGTATGAGTCAATTAATATTATATAAAAAAGAAGAGGTATTATTAAGTATAAATGTGTTAGTAAGGGTCAGTTGGTACGAGTTTGAAAGTTAGTAGTAACACTCGAGACTCGAATTCGGTCCATCAAGTCGAGTTGAGGGCGTTACATGATTTCTGAAGTTAACATGTTCTTTCCTGAATAATGATGAAAAACCAAGATCTTTAGTTTTGAAGAAAAAGAAAATGGTTTTGAAATATAATTGAAAATAAAGATAAATGTTCAATTTTCATAAATTCTTTAACGAATTAGTAAATGTATTTAAGGAAAGGTATGTTCAAAATTTTGAAAGTTTACTTCGGTCAATCCGATGCCAAAATAACTTTCCAAATTTAGCCATAACATTTGGGTCGGGTTTGGAAGGTTGTATCTAGTTGTATCAGAGCCCGATTCAAAACTCGAACCATGAATTTTTTAAGTCTGCATGCATATTTGAATGGGGTATTTTGGGAATCAAGTCACAATAATATTTTCACAAGATTTTCAAAAAGTTAAATCCGAGAACTCTGATGTTGCTCCTAAGTTAGTACTGTCACTACTAAATTGTTTATAAACATTAAGATTATACTTTTTAAAATTATAGATTAGAATTAAACTTAGACGGTAGATAGTCAGGAAATAATTAGATGTTTTATTTTTGAACTATATATTAAAAAAAAAATTTAGACTCAAGGAAGTGAGATGAAAACTTGAGGTATGCGAACTCATGGTATGTGAATCCAAGGAGCACAATATCGAGTAGCTCAAGATTAGTCGTTAGCTTTTCAAAGACTTATGTTTGACCTTGAAACAAATGACATTGTTAAAGCGTCTACTGCTAAAGGCTAAAACCAAAAGATTGAGGATGTTGCGGTGTCCCAAGCGATGTTGGGGATTTTAGAAAGTGTTTTCGAGACCTTGGTTAAGAGGACAAAAAATAAGGTGGAAGAGAAAAAATGTTGAGTGAGCAAAAAAAAGAATAAGACTAAGGTGTGGAATCAGAAGAAGTTTAGTTCCACTAGCCCAAATTCACGACCTTTGAATCGGGCTAGAGAGGATAGACCGCAAACGATTGTTGTAAAAGCTAATACCTGAAGTTCTATTGGTTCAGAAAGAATTTTGGTTTCTAAGTACTGTAGTAAGCCTCATCCAGGCAAGTGTTGGGAAAAGCCAGGTCCATGTTTCAAATGTGGGTCTATTGAGCATCATGTTAAAGATTGTTCACGTCATTCTCATAGTCAAATGTAAAGCCAGGTACATGTTTCAAATTTGACTAGTTTAGGCAACTAGGCATCAAGAGGATCGAGACACATTTGGCGTTGATCGCTTTATGAACATCACAGCAAATATGTGCAAGCGTACACTGTCGATGCAAGTATAGTAGACAGAATTGAATCTTTCGAATATCGATCCCACAGAGATGGCTACTTATATTTAAATCTGTCGAAGCAATTTGAGTTAAAATGATAAGAACTGTTAATAGTAATGTCAATGTAAACTCGTTAAAACTACATAGGTTAAGAGTAAAAATTGTCAGTGTAAATATAATATAAAATGTCAGAGCAAATTAATAAAAATTGATTGTTGAGATGTTGTAACGTAAACTCAGAAATATAAAAGAAATAGATCAAGTGTAAAGAAGTGGAGAGGATCGCCTGACTTCACAAGTTAAAAACGCTAAATGTGACTACAAGGTAACTTATAGATGAATTGTCACTGTAATTATGTTCCAATGAGATCGTACTAATATCAACTCTCTGTTTAACAAAGACTTAAGTACTCACAACTACCACACCTTCCAGTATTGGTACTGCTTTGTACTCAAGAACAAGTGGTCAGAATTCCTTCTTGCCTTAAGCAGCTTCCGTTGTCTTACTTGTTAATCTAACTTGTCACCGCACCTTTCGTGACTGTGATTGCAATTGTACTTTCGTGATTAAAACAGTTAAATCCAAATATAAACAGATAAGAAGAATTGAGTAGAAATCAAAGTAAATTCTAACATTAAAAGATACTTTTGTATTCAATCATTTGTCAATAGTATTCATCAACATTTAAGAGGGATTAAAGAATGAAATTAAAGCATCCTATTCCTAGTCTACGAGAATTCTCCCTTAATTGCTCCTCTTGTGCTGCACCAAGCACTTCTAATTAGAAGTAGTTGCTTCCTTGTTGCATCAGGTCACCTTCCTCTAGAATTTAAGCTTCTATGGCAGCTATCTTCAAGAATGAATGAGAGAAATTATAGAGTGTAATTCTTCACACCTTGATATCAATCTTCTCTTTCTTCCTTCTATTTATAATCACTAGCCATTCTAGGTCTTTCTCCTTTTTTAAGATCTAACTCCTTGATGCAACTGTAAAAGTTGTTATTGCCAGCTATGCACTCACGCAGATCTAGTTTGTTCATTGAGCAGTTGCAAATTGTCGCGACATTTCTGGACGCAAATTATGATTTTAATTTGCTACGACAATTTGTCATTCTCCTGCACTGGTGCTTCTGGATATGTTAGCAACGTGAAATTCCTGATAGAAATGTAGAAGCATTCACATGATGACATATTCAGTCGCAATTCTGGATCAACTTGTGACCGCATTTTTGAATGCTTTCCTGCTCTGATCTTCCCAAGTGGATTTCTATGCTGACAACTTTGGATGCAAAACTAGTACTAAATACAGTGACATTAGTAGCACAAAAGAGATAAAATGAAAGAAATTAAGATCAAACAACACTAAGTTAGAAAATGTAAATACTAAGTATGAAATGCTAATAATGCATGTTAAATATGATACAAAAAGAACAAATTATACACTAATTTAAGGAGAAATTAAGTGTCATTTCTAATGCTATCACACCTCCAAACTTGAGTTTTTACTTGTCCTCAAATAAATAAAAGATAGCAAAGTTATATCCAAATTCTTGTCACCATATTCATCATTCTAGCAACTTATATTCTTTGAAATCCTACTATATAAATTGTATTCATATGCTAGAATACTGCGCCGCCAATTTATAGGTATGAATAATCAAAATTGCAACTTCACTAATGCTAGCATCATGCTTCAAATCTTAAATCTTCTTAAGCAACACAGCATTTATTGTATACTAATATATATATTTTCCTTTTATCCACTTTTAATTCTTTATTTCTTTTCGTTTTCTTTTATGCGACTGAGAGATGTCGTTGCATTACTACAGTTTTGTTCCTGGGCAGTAACGATGGAGTGCAACAAACCCCCAGGGAGTATGTAATTGGTCCAACACACTCTCTTGTAGTGACAGCCTTTGGCTAGATAATTTTTCTAACACTTGCAATGAAGTGTTCCCCCTTGTTGAGTCACAATGCACCCACATTGGAGTGTCTTTTATTAGTAAATACAATTATAGCTGCAATATGGTAAGTTAATTCAATATTTACAGAATGACACTACTCATTTATTACTAATGCATTCTCAATCATTCATCCAAAAATAGAAGGATTCAACATTCAATCACATTCATTAAATTCACACATTAGCATTTCAAAGAATTCAAGAATCACGCATCAAATGAAAACTTGTGGTCACATTTTTTTCTTAACTTTGCATACTTTCATTCCACTAAAGAAACAAATATATTCCTAAACTTGTGGGTGTAATTACATTTTCATTCCACATTTTCCCCCAAACTTAATGTCTGCATTATCCCCAATGCACTGACAATACTATACAAATAATAATGGAAATGTAACTACAATTCAAATGCTAGAACAAATAAAATGTAGAGACAATAAAAAAATGCAATGACAATTAAAAGAAACGCATGCAACTAACTACTGAAAAGTAAACTAACTCAGTGTATTGCAGCCTCGAAAGTGGTTGCTTTGGATTTCTTTTTCTTCCTAGGGCGCTCCTCTTTTCTCTTCTTGTGTGCCTTCCGTTTGTGCCTCTTCTCTTTCTGTTCAACCAATGGAGTAGATTGTTCCTCCATTGCTAGTTGAATGTTGGCTTCGTCGATAGTCACGTCTGATGGATGGATTTCAGCAAGTGGTGCCAAGTATGGCACTATAGCCAGAGGATTGAAATCCTCATTTTCGGATGTGATTGCCTTGGCCCAAATTGCCCCAGATGGTGTTGGTTATTCTATAGATGCACCCACACTTGTAGGTGCGTTGACAAATTTCTCAGATAAATTTTTTGGGGCAACATCTTCTTTTTCTTCTGCTTTTCTTTCTTCTTCTTTTGCCTCAATACCCACAAAGGCAACCAGTGTGTGCTCTTCTGCCGCAGTAGCCTCTCTCTTCGCCATAGTGGCCACCAAACTGTTCGACAATTCACTTCAAAGAGGCTAGCTATGTTTTGGAAGTAATCTTCCATTTGCTTTGATTGTGCCTCTTGATCCTCATCATCAGAGATGTAGATTCGATTTAGGGACTAGATAGATTGGGTTTTGCCTTCTCAACCAGGATGCTCCGATGATGGAGTGGCTTCATTGATAATGGGAGGGAACACAGGGAATTTTGGCATTGGGTTCCTGCTCAAGCTATGCAAAGTGGTGACAATAGCATTATTCCATGTCCTAGTATATGCATAGAATAAATTTTGTTTGAATTGTATCTCCTCCACTACACCGACAAGTCTGATTTGTCTAGTGCTTATTCGATCAACAAACTTTTCAATCTCATCAAGCTTCTTCTAATTTTGATGGTTTGTGTGCGCATGGGTCTAGGCGGCTTTCTTTTTTCCTTTTCCCTTTTCTTTCTTCTCCGAGACCTCCTTCACCATAGGGGTTTCTTGCCCCCTTATCATCCTCTCCACCGAAACATCGTTGATTGGGCCTTTATTTTCCAAAGTCTCCTCCCCTTCACAAGGCACAATGCCTCTTTGTTTACAAAATAACATTATCAGAGAAGGGAACGGTAGGATACCTATTTGTTTGGTGGTAGCCTCAGTAATTTCTTGATGAAGGATTGTGCCGACATCAATTCTACGTCCCTTCAACATAAAATGCAACAGACACATTCTATCTAGTGTTGTAGTGGTGCTATGGGTAGATGGAAGTAGACAGTTTATAAAAAGGAACCATACCTTACTTTGAATAGTGAGAAAGTAACGATGCATTGTGTAGTTGTTTGGATTGTTGCCAGTCCAAACTGTACTATCGACGTATAAATTGTTTAGTAAAAGCTCGGTATCGTCCTCAGTAAGATTTTCCAAGAACTCGACGTGTTCATCGTCTCCCTCGATAATATGGAAGAGAGCGTTTATGTGGTCGGTGCTTCAAGGCACCAAACATTCACGAACAAATATGAATTCCTATTTCGAGTCCACGAGGTTAGCATAAAATTCTCTAACCATGAAGGGAGAGTAGCCGACTAGATGGTCACAAAATTGCTCCCATCGTAAATGAGAGATTGTTCTAGCGACTTGCTTCCCCAGGGTCAGTTGCGGGGACAATTAAAATCCTTGTTTAAGATAACAGTTCCTTTTCAGCATAACTTCATGATAGCGGTCCTTCACCGCTTTTGACAAGAACAGAACAGGCTCTTTGGGTTGTGGTTGGTCTGCATTCCTGACCATAAAAGCCGAGGATTCAACTACCGATTTAGATGGGGTTTTCGCTCCACGAGTTCTTGCCATGAGTGCTAAAATAGAGAGAGTGAGAGTGAGAGTATCTAGCAAAAAAAGTAGAAGGTTGAAGATAAAGAAAATATAGTAACAATGGAAGTTGTGACTGTGAGAGAGCAGTTAGCACAAAAGGGATGTTTTATAGATGATGGAGGCGAAGAGATGTGATGATAGCAGAGAGTACATTGTGCAAGCGAACACACATTGATGCAAGTATAGTTGATAGACAATTCTATTAGATATCGATCCCTCAAGGAAATGGGTTCTTGATGTTTAAATGTCGGAGCAACTATTACTGAAATTAGATGAAATGTGAGTAATGATGTCAGCGTAATTTCGTCAGATTTTCATAATAAAATAAACAATATTGTCAACACAATCAGAGCTAAATGTCAAAGGTTAAATGTCAATGTACTGAAAGTAAATCAAATGTGTTGAGTGTTGAGTGATGAATATTTAAATGCACTAAATGTAAATGTAATCAAGTGCGAAGATCTGGAGTGGATCACTGATTTTGCTAAGTCACAACGTAAGATGCATCGAAAAGGTTTTGAATAGATAAACTGTCACAGCAATGAAGCTTCAATGAATTCTTACCAATAACAATTCCCTGTTTAGTCATGACTCAAGTACCCACAATTACTTCCACCTCTCGATGTGAATAACATTGTGTACCCAAGAACAAGTGATTAGAATCTCTTCTAATCCCAAGCAACTCTCACCTAACTTACTTGTTAACTTAACTTGTCATCGTATCTCTCGAAGTCAATAGACTGCAATGTCACTCTTGTGTTTAATGCAATTAGATCTAGGAATAAACAGATAAAAAGCATTAAACAAGAATCAAAGTGATCAAACACTAAAAGATACTCTCGTATTCATTCAAATATTAATAATAGTTTATCATCCATAAGGAAGGAGTTCACGAATACATCGGAATATACTATCTCTAGGCTACTCGGATTACCTCCTAACTGCTTCTCTTGCTCAGCATCAAGCACTCCTCGTCAAGAGTTGCTACTCGTTAGCTCAGTCAGCTCTTCGATCTCCAACAATAAATTCAAAAGAACACAAAGTAATTTGCAAATTTAATTCTTCAACTCTTGATGATTTTTTCATTCTTGATTCTTCTATTTCTTCAAAGGTTGTAGATTTCAGCCTCCCACTCTTAGATCTAGATCAAGATTTTGCAGCTGTCAAAGTTAGTTAGAGTACAGCTATGCACTCACGTAATTTTAATGTTTTCTTCAGAGATCTGTAGGTTGTCGTTGAATTGTTAGGCACAATCTGAAACCGTAATTAGGCGACATCTGTGATGTTCTTGTGCTGGTGCTTCCAAATGTGAATTCAGCTTAAGTTTACCAATTCAAAGTTCATGTTCAGTGCGGTGACATCTTTGGTCGCAACTCCAATCTGATCTTATGGCTGCATTCTTCGTCCAGCATTGAGCTCCTGGGTTGAGTTCCTGTACTGAAAAATCTAAGGTGCAATATATCGATTGCTTGCATCAACATTAGTACAAAAAGATATAAAAATAACAAGAATTTAACTAACTAGCAATAAGTTGGAAAATATAAAAACTAAGTATGAAATGTTCATGATGCATATTAAATGAGATACAAAAGAGACAATTAAAACACTAATTTAGGGAGAAAATATATGTCATTTGTAATACCATCACGCCCCCAAACTTGAGTTTTTACTTGTCCTCAAGTAAACAAAAATTAACAAAGTCACAAGTAAAAATGTCACCACAATCATCATTCATACAACTTGACTTTTTTGAAGTCCTAATGTACAAATTGTATTCATATAATAGAATAATGCGCCAACAATTAATAGGCATGAATAATTAAAAACTGTAACTTCATAAATGTTAATCACATGCATTGAATTCTAATCTTTCTTGAACCAATACAACATTTATCAAAAATTTCTTTCTTTTTCTTTTTCTTCCTTTTTCTTATTTTGTTTCTTTTTCAAATGATTGAGAGATGTCATTGCATTACTCTACCTTCGTTCCTGGGAAGTAACGATGGGGTGTAACAAACCCCCAGGAGGTATGTAATTGCGTCGACACACACTCTTACAGTGACAGCCTTTGGCTAGATGATTTTTCTAAACCTGCAATGGAGTGTTCTCCCTTGGAAAGTCATAATGCACTCACATTGGAGCGACTTTTATTAAAACAATGTCGTTGCAATTGGTTTGTTAGTTCAAGATTCAAACATCAACACTATCCATTCAGTACTAAAGCAATTCAATCATTCATTCAAAAATAGTAGATTCATCATTCATTCATATTCATCCAATTTTCACATCATCATCCAAAAAATTTCAAGAATTACGCATCAGAATAAAATTGTGGGCACATTTTTGTTGAAATTTTGTCAATTCTCATTAATCAAAGAAATAAGTAGGATTCAAATATGTGGGTGTAATTGCATTTCCATTTCACATTACCACTCCCAAACTTAATGTCTGCATTATCGCCAATGCACTGACAATATTTATACAAAAATAATGGAAATGCAACTACAAAGCAACTAAGTTAATGAAAGGGATGCAGTGACAAAAAAAATGCAATGATAATAAAAATGCATGGAAACTATATAAAAAGAAATGTACCAACTAATTCGTCAATAGTCGATGTAGCGATTATCTTTGTTTTCTTCTTCTTCCTCCTCTTTGAGCACTCACCCTCATCCTGGTGCTTCTTCTTCTTTTTATCCTTGCGTCTTTTCTCTTCTTATCTGTCATACCAACCGGGATGGAAGATTGCTCCTCCTCGACAGGTTGGGTGGTGGCCTCATCAGTTGTCACGTTAGATGGGTGGATTTTGGCGAGCGATGGTACATAAGGCACGATAGCAAGAGGATTCAGTTCCTCGATTTCCCTCATAACAACCTCAGCCTGGCTCGAATCAGGTCGAGCCTATTCAGAGTTGGATGCCCCTACACTCTCTGGTATGCCAACAACATCCTCAATGATCGTTGTCGAGGCATCATTTTCCTTCTCTTCCTACACCTTTGTAGGGTCCTTCTCTTCATTCTCTTTTTCTTCTTTTCCCTTCAGCTGGTCATCTCCGGTCTGCACTTTCATTTACATGCTAGTCTAATTCGTTTAGGCTAATGTCAGCGCATTTTACTACGTCGACATCTTCATCCACAATAGCCTCACAGTCAGCCATATTCACGCCAAGACTGTTGGAGAACTCATCCTCGAACAGATCTACAATGGTACGATAGCAATCCTCATCAGACTTAGAGTGTCCTTCTTCCTTGTCATCATCTAAGATGTGAATCCGTGTTGGTGCAGGGGCAGGCATACCATCAGGGGTAGGTTGATTGGATGACGAGTACTGCATTTGGCGGAATATAGATTGAATGTTTGGAAAGTCTGGCAATGGAGTGGGGTTGATCTGGCGGAGTGCGACGACAATAGCCTCATTCCAAGCTTTTGCGTAAGCATAAAATTTATGCAACCTGTAATCCATGTCATCGATGACACTGTCAGTGTGGATCGAGCACATGTCAATTCGATCAAGGTGTACTTCCATTAAAGATAGCTTCTTTGCCACTTTTGAATTTGTGCGCGCATCGGATTGTTCTACCTTCTTTTTCCCTTTGTTTCTATCCTTCTTCTTCCAAGCTTCTTTGGCCACCAGTGTCTCCTGGCCACAAGTCATTCGTTCAACGGAGATGTCATTGATCGGACCCTTGTTCTCTAATATCTCCACACCATCTCTGGGCACAATGCCCTTCTATTTATAAAGCAACATGATTAGAGAGGGGAATGGGAGTATACCAGTTTGCTTGCCAGCAGCTTCTACCAGTTGATTGCGGATAATCTCTCCAATGTCGATGTGTCAAAAGTGTAGGATAGAATGCAATAGACACACGGTCTAATGTAACTGCAGTGCTATGTGTTGAAGGCATGATGCAACTATTGATGAAGTGGAACTCATTAAAAGTCGATGTGCCTCCATCAACATAAAGGTCCTTCATCATCTGAGCAGTGCTGTCATCGTCCAGGCGATGTATAAATTGTGAGTGGTCCACCTTACCAGAAATCCTCAACAGCACGTTGATTTGAGAAACGCTCCATGGAATGAGTCCTTCCCTTACAAAAACGAATTCTTGCTCCGGGTCTACTAGGTTGGCATAGAACTCCTAGACCAATGTAGGTAAGTAACCAAAGGGATGTTCGCAGGAAAACTCCAACATGTCTCCCTAAGGTTTGATGCGGAGATAGTTGCAGACCTTGTTCAAGGTGGAGGTTTCGTTTTAGCATGATATTCTGGTAGTGGTCCTTGACTACAGTCGTCAGAAATAGGACCGAACCTGTAGACAGAGATGGTGTTGTGGTCAAAGCCACAGTAGTTGAAGTTGTTGGTGTCTTTTTGGAAGGGTTTTTCGATGCTCGGGTTTTTGCCATTGTAACTGAAGAAGAAAGTTAGAGAAGTTTGCAGAAAAAGATAACTTGTGAACAAAATAGAAAATATAGAAGCAAGGGGAAAAGATGAGATGTAACAACAATGGACATGTGAGAAGAAAAGAAAACTATAGGAGAGAGTTTTTATAACCTAGGCATGATGATTGAAAAAATTACGAGGAAACGTTGTGTCTGCAGTTTTTAATTTCCATTATGCATATTGTACTGTTTCGTTTAATCGAACGATTGGGAAAGAAGAGAGATCAACAGGTGCGATTCTTGTTGATAAAGCTATACTGACTCATCACAGAACGCACCGACAATTCGTTTGATTAATGGCCTCGTTTGATTCTTTGACATTTAGGCTCACATAGTGCTTTAGACGTTGGCCATTCACTTTGAATTGTTGTCCATCCTTTAGATTTTCAATTGTCACCGCACCACTCTGGAATGCCTCGACAACTTTAAAAGGGCCTAACCATCTTGATCGCAATTTACGTAGATGCAATTTTAAACGTGAGTTAAATAAAAGTACTAACTGACTAGGACTAAATTATCGACACAATATGATATTGTCATGCCATCTCTTTGTCTTTTCCTTGTATAATGCGACATTCTCATAAGCATGTCGGCGTATTTCTTCTAGCTCAGTGATGTCCAACAATTTTTTTTCTTCCGGCAGCATCACAGTCCATATTCACCTACTTGATTGCCCACATGGCCTTATGTTCAAGCTCAATTGGCAGGTGACAAGACTTACCAAATATTAACTGATATGGCGACATTCCCAACAGGGTTTTATAAGCAATGTGAAGCGCCCACAATGCGTCATGTAGCCGCGAAGACCAATCCTTCCTAGATGGATTACCACCTTCTCAACTATACTTTTAATTTGACGATTGGATACTTCGGCTTGACCATTGGTTTGGGGGTGATATGTAGTAGCCATACGATGTTTAACACCATATCTGTTTAATGTTGTCGCCGCTTGGTTGTTATAAAAATAAGTTCCTTGGTCACTTATTAATGCACTCGATGTTCCAAACCTTGTGAGAATGTATGTGTGAAAGAACTTTGATATCGTCCGAGCATCATCTTTTGGCACCGCAATAGCCTTGATCTACTTCGATACATAGTCAACAGAAACTAAGATGTACACATTCCCAAAAGAATTTGGAAATGGTCCCATGAAGTTGATACCTTAAACGTCAAAGAGTTCTACCTCCATGATCTGTTGTTAGAGCATCTCATTGTGTCGAGATATTGAACCAGTGCATTAACAATGATCACATTATTGTGCGAAGTTGTGGTTATCTCGAAACAATGTGGACCAATAAAATCCTAACTGTATGACCTTAACAGCAATCCTTAAATCCCCAAAATGTCCTCCACAAGGGGCATCATGGCAATGTCGCAGGATTGAAGTCATTTCTTCTTCAGGTAAGTAGCAATATATAATGTTGTCAATGCATACCTTGAATAGGTATGGCTCGTTCCAATGATATTTTGTAGCATTACGTATGAACCTAATCTTCTTGTGACCAGTATTACTCAGAGGTAGCTTCCACACACAAGGTAATTGACAACATCGGTATACCAGGGCGATGCTTCGACAAAGAATAACTGTTGGTCTAGAAATGCTTCGACAATTTGGGACGTCTGCCCATATTCACTTCCAACTTCCAGTCGAGGCAAGTGGTCAGCTACTTGATTTTCAGATCCTTTCTTATCCCTAATTTCAACATCAAATTCTTGAAGGAGTAGGATCCATCGTATCAGTCTAGGCTTGGCATCTTTCTGTGTAAGAAGATATTTCAATGTAGAGTGGCCTGTGTATACTGTAATATTTACACTGACAAGATATGAACGAAACTTGTCAAATGCGAAGACTACTGCTAGCAACCCCTTCTCAGTGGTAGTGTAATTCACTTGCGCTTCAGTCAGAGTTTTACTGGCATAGTAAATAGAATGAAATACCTTCTCTGTTTTTTGGCCTAGTACAGCTCCCACAGCAAATTCACTTGCATCACACATTAAATTCAAACAGTTGCATCCAGTCCGGTGCAACGATATTGGGGCTTGTACCAGCTACTTTTTTATTGTCATGAATGCATCTAGACAGTTGTCATTGAACACAAACTTTTAATTTAGCTCTAATAGTGAACATAGTGGTTTAACAATCTTGGAAAACTCACATATGAATCTTCTATAAAAACCAGCATGTCCAAGAAAGCTTCTTGTTGCTTTGACATTAATGGGTGGTGGTAGCTTTTCGATGATTTCTACCTTTGCTTTATCAACCTCAATGCCCTAACAAGAGATCAGATGCCCGTGGATAATGCCTTCAGTTACCATGAAGTGACATTTCTCCCAATTCAGAACTAGATTTGTGTCCTCTCATCTCTTTAAAACTTTTGCTAGGTTGTCAGCGCATTTATCAAAATTTTGTCCATAAATAGAGAAATCATCCATAAATACCTCAAGAGAGTCCTCGATCATATCCGAGAATATCGCCATCATACACCTTTAGAATGTTGCTAATGCATTACACAATCCAAACGACATATGTCAAAATGCAAAAGTTCCAAAAGGACATGTAAATATAGTCTTTGCTTGGTCTTCAGGTGCAATAGCAATTTGATTGTACCTAGAGTAGCCATCCAAGACGCAATAATTGGCATTACCGACTAGCCTATCCAACATTTGGTCAATGAAAGGTAGTAGGAAATGGTCCTTCTTTGTGTTCGCATTTAGTTGACGATAATCCATGCATACTTGCCAGCTAGTCGCAATGCGAGTAAGGATCAACTCGTTCTTATCGTTGGTCACAACTGTGAACCCACTCTTTTTAGGAACACATTGGATGGGGCTCACCCAATTGCTATAAAAAATAAGGTATATGATGCCCGCACCTAACCACTTAATAATTTCCTTCTTCACTACTTCTTTCATTTTCTCATTAAGTCGTCTTTATTGCTCAATTGATTGCTTCCCTTCATCTTCTAGCCTTATCTTACGTATGCAAAAAGAGGGACTGATGCCTCTGATATCTGTAATGCTCCAGGCTATGGCTCTTTTTTGTTCTTTCAAAATGGCGATAAGCTTATCTTCTTGCGTTGCGTTGAGAGATGCATTGACAATAACAGGCAATGTCTCATTGTCACCAAGAAAGATGTACTTTAAATGCATTGGCAATGGCTTTAACTCCAAAATAGGAGCTTGCTCAATAGACTGTTTAAACATCGGGATTATCATGTTCAACAACTCTAAAGATTTCATAATTGTTAACTTCTTCTTTGTAGACATAGTTATTTAGGATTTCATCGGTGGATGTCACCACATCTTCATCTGACATTGCTGAACTCCTTACATTAAATTCTTCTATAATGATCTCGTCCAACACGTCAATGTGATGACATTGCTCTTTGGTTCCAAACGGAGATGCCTCAAACACACTAAAGGTCAGATGCTCATCATTATGACGCATGATAAGTTATCCCTTGAACACGTCAATAAGTGTACATCACATTGCTAGAAATGGTCACCCCAAGATAATGGGCACTTCTTTATCTGCTTCGCAGTCTAAGATAATAAAATCAACAGGGAACACTAGTTTATCAACTTGGACAATAACGTCTTTAATTTGGCCTTCAAGTTGTGCTAAGGATCTATCCGCAAGTTGTAATGTCACCACTGTGGGCTTTATCAAACTGATTCCTAATTTCTTAAAAGTAAACAAAGGCATAAGATTAATACTTGCTCCCAAATCACATAAAGCCTTACCTAAATAATGATTCCCAATGCAGCATAGGATTGTGAAGCTGCCAGGGTCTTTCATCTTGGTTGGCAACTTATTTGTAAGTACAGTACTACACCCCTCTTTGAGCGTAATCGTCTCGATATCGGATAATTTCTTCTTCTTTGACAAGACCTCCTTCATAAATTTCCCATAGTTGGGTACTTGCACAAGAGCATCAACAAGAGATATATTAGTGTGTAATTGTTTTAAAGTAGAAACAAATTTTTGATACTCTTTATCATGGACTTTCTCTTTAAATCTTTGCGGAAATGGCAAAGGTATTGTACCAACAGGTTGTTGTGGAAAACTCGATGGTGTCAATGTTGGCAGTTGTGTCGACAACTTTGTTGGGCAAATTGTAGGCATAGACGACACTACAGTTGATTCTTCTTCATTTGCTCTCGCTTGATTTCCTTCAACCGCATTCTCTTCTTGTTGCTGTGGTCCAGATGCATCGACATGGTCTTGTCAGAATTGCTTAGTTCAACCGTTTGCTTCCCACTTCTCAACGTGATTGCTTTGCAATGCTCCTTCCCCCTTTGCGTAGGATTCTCAGTATCACGAGGCAGAGTGCCCGGTGGTCTTGTGTTAAGATTAGAAGCCAACTGTCCTAGTTAGGCTTCCAAGGCTCGAATGGAAGAAGAGTTTCCTTGTATTATTGCTTCAGTCCGTGTAATATGCTCGTGCAACAATGCTTCAAGAGCAACCATAAGATCTGACTTAGGTTGAGAAAATTATTGTTGTTACTGTTGATGATGCTGTCCTTGCATATGCGACAGCACAGACTGTTATGGCTGTAATTGATATTGTGGTTGCATTTAGCTATGTGATTACATTTGTTGAGAACTCATCTGTGAATTCTGATTATAATTCTACATTTTGTTGCTATTGTAACTCCCTTTTCTATAACCCCCTTGATTTGAGGAATTTCCATATCTGAATGTTGAAGCATTTTGATTCCCTCAAGGTTGTTGAGATCGATTGTTGAACGGGTTACCAAATGAACCCCTCCTGATGTTGTTAACGTAGAAAGTATTTTCTGCATGTTGTGGGCAGTCCTCATAATTATGATTGTCGCCGTAAATATCACAGGAAAATATCGACGCATCCAATTGCTGGGCCACTTGAATAGGGGCAATGTCATTTGTTCCCTTCATATTCTTTATGATATTAGCCAATGAGGATACCTGCGCTGACAAAGCAGAAATAGCATTTAACTCAAGAACTCCAGGGTTATTCTTTACCTGTGCAGAATGGGAGATTGGATATTGATAATCGTTCTAAGCAATTCTCTCTAGAATTCTTATATCTTCATTGTAGGTACAGTCTAACAAGGGACCATTAGTAGATGCGTCGACAAGATTCCTTGTCTGAGCATTCAAACCATTGTAAAAGATCTCTATTTGAGTCTCTTGCTGAATACCATGCATTGGGCAGCATCGAAGCAATGTTTGGTAACGCTCTCAGGTTGTATGTAAGTTCTCATCATCCAACTAATGATAGGCAATATAATCATTTCGTAACAATTTGTTTATTATCGACGGATTGAATAGCAAAACAAACTCATTGCTAGCACGTTCCAAGATGTAATGGATCCAACCGACAATCCCAAGAACATGTTCTCGCTTTACCCTGTAACAAATAACGAAATAATTGCATTTTCAAGACATCATTAGGGGCACCATGTTGACTAAAGGATGCACAAATAAGCATAAATGATAATATTGCCCATTTGAATTTAACATCTGAAACATCATCGATTTCAGCTCGAAATTACTAGCTTGAATAGCCGGTCATACAACCCTTGGTTGTAAATCATCGAGTATAGGTATAAAAAAATCTCTTATTGTCCTATTTTGCACTTGTTCAGCTTGTAGAGGCGATGGTGGTATATCATTAACAATTTGTGGTAGCATTGGAGGAACTCCAATCTTGTAGTAGCAATGGTGGTAAATTATTGTTGTTGTTGTTACCAGTCGTTCTTCTTTGTTCTTGTCTTCTCCTCCTCAATGTCTTTTCAAGCTCCGGATCAAAACTTACAATGTCCTTAGGATTTCTCCTTGTGGACATGGAAATAGGTTCTTGATGTTTAAATGTCAGAGTAACTAATACTGAAATTAGATGAAATGTGAGTAATGATGTCAACGCAATTTCGTCAGATCTGCACATTAAAATAATCAATATTGTCAACGCAATCAGAGTTAAATGTCAGAGGTTAAATGTCAATGTACTGAAAGTAAATCAAATGTGTTAAGTGTTGAGTGCTGAATATTTAAATGCACTAAATCTAAATGTGATCAAGTGCGAAGATCTGGAGTGGATCACTAATTTTGCTAAGTCACAACGCAAGATGCGTCGATAAGGTTTTGAATAGATAAATTGTTGCAGCAATGAAGCTTCAATGAATTCTTACCAATAACAATTCCTTGTTTAGTCACGACTCGAGTACCCACCATTACTCCACCTCTCAGTGTGAATAACATTGTGTACCTAAGAACAAGTGATCAGAATCTCTTCTAATCCCAAGCGGCTCTCGCTTAACTTACTTGTTAACCTAACTTGTCACCGCATCTCTCGAAGTCGGTAGACTGCAAAGTAACTCTCGTGTTTGATGCAGTTAGATCCAGGAATAAACAGATAAAAAGCATTACACAAGAATCAAAATGATCAAATACTAAAAGATACTCTCGTATTCATTCAAATATTAATAATAGTTCATCATCCATAAGAAAGGAGTTAAGAAATACATCGGAATATAATATCTCTAGGCAACTCGAATTATCCCCTAACTGCTTCTCTTGCTCTGCATCAAGCACTCCTCGTCAGGAGTTACTGCTCGTCGGCTCAGTCAGCTCTCCGGTCTCCAGCAATAAATTCAAAAGAACACAAAGTAATTTGCAAATTTAATTCTTCAACTCTTGATTATTTTTTCATTCTTCATTCTTCTATTTATATTCATCAAAAGTTACAGATTTTAGCCTCCCATTCTCAGATCCAGATCTAGATTTTGTAGCTGTCAAAGTTAGTTATAGTACAGTTGTATTGGTGCTTCCAGATGTGAATTTAGCTTAAGTTTACCAATTCAGAGTTCATGTTTAGTACGGCGACATCTCTGGTCGCAACTCCAAGCTGATCTTGTGGCTACATTCTTCTTCTAACATTGAGCTCCTGGGCTGAGTTCCTGTACTATCAAATCTAAGGTGCAATATATCGACTGCTTGCATCGACAATAGTACAAAAAGATATAAAAATAACAAGAATTTAAACTAACTAGCAATAAGTTGGAAAATATAAAAACTAAGTATGAAATGCTCATGATGCATGTTAAATGATATACAAAAGAGACAATTAAAACACTAATTTAAGGAGAAAATATGTCATTTGTAATACCATCAGACATAGATCGTACTTTTTCAAGACGATCCAATAATTGGAGATTGGGGTGAATCAATTGCGTGATTTTTACCCAAAACGTTTCGCTGAGTCATCAAAGAAATGCATCGACAAGTCATGCTTTTTTGTGCGTCAACAAAAAGATCTTTTATTCCTGCATAAAACTGAAGGAAATGAATTAAAAGTAAACAAAAGATAAAAAGTAAATACCAAAAATTGCAATGACATTATTAAGGAAATGTGACCAGGTTAATGGTCTCATTTTGTTCATTGATGCCTAGGTTGTAGTAATGCTTCAATCATTGGCCATTCACCTTAAATTGGTGTCTATCATTCAAATCTTTAATTGTCACCATACCATGTGAAAATGCTCGACAACTTCAAAAGGTCCTGACCACCTTGAGCGTAATTTTCCTGGATGAAATTTTAGACGTGAGTTAAATAAAAGCACTAACTGACCAGGAGAAAATTGTCGCCGCAAGATGATGTTGTTATACCATCTTTTAGTTTTTTCTTTGTAAATGGCAGCATTTTAATAGGCATTGCGCCGAATTTATTTTAGTTTTTTCTTTGTAAATGGCAGCATTTTAATAGGCATTGCGTCGAATTTATTCTAGCCCTAAAATGTCCAACAATCTTTTTTGTCCAGCAACATCATAGCCTATGTTCACCTGCTTGATTGCCCACATGACCTTATGTTCAAGTTTGACAAGCAAGTGACAGGATTTTCCAAACACCAGCTGATATGGTGACATTCCTAACAGAGTTTTGTATGCGGTGTGAAGCGCCCACAACGCATCATGTAACCACGAGGACTAATCCCATCTAGATGGGTTAACCACCTTCTCAAGAATATTTTTAATTCACTAATTGAAGACCTCCGTTTGTCCATTTGTTTGTGGATGATACGTTGTTGCCATGTGATGCTTCACAACATAGCGTTTCAAAGCTGTCGCCACCTGATTGCAATGGAAATGAGTGCCTTGGTCACTTATTAATGCTCGAGGTGTTCCGAATCGTGTAAGGATATATGTGTGAAAGAAATTTAACACTGTCTGAGTATCGTCCTTTGGAACAACAATTGCCTCGATCCACTTGGAGATATAGTCAACAACTACCAGAATATACATATTCCCAAAGGAATTTGGAAATGGTCCCATACAATCTATACCCCAAACATCAAATAACAAAACCTCCATGATAGGCTATTGAATCATCTCGTTGCATCGAGATATAGAATCGGTACACTGACAATTATCACACTGTTGAGTAAAATTATGGGCGTCTCGAAACAATGTTGGCCAATAAAATCTTGATTGTAGGACCTTTGCAGCAGTCCTAACACCACCAAAATGGTCTCCATAACGAGCATCATGGTAATGCTTTAGGATAGAAAGCATTTCTTCCTCAAGAATGCAATGGCGAATGATGTTGTCAGTGCATACCTTAAACAGGTATGGCTCATTCTAATGATACTTAGCAGTATCCCTGAGAAATCTAACCTTTCCATGACCTATTGCACTTAGTGGTAGCTTTTCACAGACTAGGTAATTGACTACATCTGCATACCATGGAGATACGTCGACAAAGAATAATTTATCATCTGGATATGCGTCGATAATTTGTGACTTATTTCCATCATTGCTTCTAGCTTCCAAATGAGATAAGTGGTCTGCTACTTGGTTTTTCGTCCTTTCCTGTCCTTAATTTCGACATCAAATTCTTACAGTAAAAGGATCCATCTAATCAGCCTAGGTTTTGCATCCTTCTTAGCAAAAAGGTATCTTAAAGTAGAATGATCAGTATACACTGTAATTTTTGTGCGGACAAGATATGAACGAAACTTGTCAAATGCAAAAACTACTACTAGCAACTCTTTCTCAGTGGTCGTATAATTCACCTGCGCTTCAGTTAGAGTCTTACAAGCATAATAGATTGAATGAAATACCTTATCTTTCCTTTGTCCAAGGAAGCACCTACAGCAAAGTCGCTCGCATCGTACATTACCTCAAACGATTGCGTCCAATCTGGTGCGACGACAATGGGTGCTTGTACTAACTGTTATTTAATCTTTAGAATGCTTCCAAGCAAGCTTCATTGAACAAAAACTTTTTATTTTGCTCTAACAAGGAGCATAGTGGTTTTGCTATTTTGGAGAAGTCTCGGATGAATCTTCTATAAAATTTGACATGGCCGAGAAAACTCCTTATTCCCTTCACATTATTTGGTGAAGGTAGCTTTTCAATGATTTCCACCTTCGCTTTATCCACTTCAATGCCCTAACAAGATATTCGATGACCAAGGATAATTCCTTCAGTTTCCATGAAGTGGCATTTTTCCCAGTTTAGAACCAAGTTGGTGTCCTCGCATCTTTTCAACACTTTCGCTCAATTGTCAGTGCATATATCAAAATTTTGCCCATACACAGAGAATTCATCCATAAATACCTCTAATGAATCCTCGATCATATCCGAGAAGATGGTCATCATGCACCTCTGAAATGTGGCTGGGGCATTACACAAACCAAATAGCATTCGTCAAAAAGAAAAGGTTCCAAATGGGCATGTAAAAGTCATCTTTACTTAATCCTCCGGTGCGATTGCAATCTGGTTGTATCTAGAATATCCATCAAGGAAATAGTAATAGGCCTTACCAGCTAGCCTATCCATCATTTGAGCAATGAATGGAAGTAGGAAGTGATCCTTTCTTGTGGCCGCATTTAAACGACGATAGTCCATACACACTCGTCAACCTGTAATAATGCGAATATGGATTAGCTCATTTTATCGTTACTTTTTACCGTGATGCTGCTCTTCTTAGGCACACATTGCATCAGGCTCACCCATGTGTTATCTGAAATAGGGTAGATTATGCCCGCATCTAACCATTTGATAATCTTCTTCTTCACTACTTCCTTCATTTTCTCATTCAGTCTTCGTTATTGCTCAATTGATTGTTTGCTTTCATCTTTCAGCATAATTTTATGCATGTAGAAAGAGGGACTAATGCCTCTGATGTCCGCTATGCTCCAGGCAATGGCTCTTTTATGCTGTTTCAATATTTCGATTAATTTTCTTCTTGACTCGCATCGAGACTTGCGCTGACAATTACAGGAAATGTATCATTGTCACCTAGGAAAATATATTTTAGGTGTGTTGGCAATGGCTTTAACTCCAGAGTCGGAGCTTCTTCAATCGATGGTTTAAAAATAGGGATCGTCTAATTAGTCAGATCCAAATATTCCAATTGCTAGCCATGTTTTAGCTCACAGACATTAGCCTCAACTGTGTGGTCACCTTTAGGTAGGATATTGTCGTCATATGTCACCGCATATTCTTCTGGCACGTTGAGCTTCGTTCATTAAATTCCTCTGTAATTAGCTCGTCCAGAACATCAATATGGTGACATTGTTCCTTACTGCGTGATGGAGCTGCTTCGAAAACGCTGAAAGTTACATGCTCATCGTTATGACGCATAATCAACTCGCCCTTGAAAACATCGATAAGAGTGCGTCCCGTTATGAGAAATGGGCGTCCCAGGATAATGGGCACCTTCTTATCAACTTCACAATCAAGTATGATAAAGTCGGTTAGGAACACAAACTTGTTGACACGAGGAGAACATCTTTAATATGTCCTTCAGGTTATGCCAAAGATCTGTCCACAAGTTGTAATGTCACCGCAATGGGCTTCAAATGACCAATCCCCAATTTCCTGAAAGTTGACAATGGCACAAGATTAATGCTAGCTCCTAGGTCACATAGAGCTTTACCTAAATAATGATTTTCAATAGAGCATGGGATCGTAAAACTGCCAGGTTCTTTCATCTTTGGTGGCAATTTATTTGTCAGCACAGCGCTACACCCTTTTGCGAGTGCAATTATCTCAATATCAGATAACTTTTTCTTCTTCGATAATAGCTCCTTCATAAATTTCCCATAACTGTGGATCTTCACAAGAGCATTAACTAGAGGTATATTAATATGTTATTATTTCAAGGTAAATACAAACTTTTGATAATCTCTATCATGTTCTTTCTTCTTGAATCACTGTGGAAATGGAAAAAGTATGTTCATAGTGGGTTATTTTGTTATAACCAGTTGTGTCAACATGGGCAGTTGCGTCGATAACTTTTTAGGATGAATAGTCGACATCGGTGTGACTACTGGTGGTTCCTCCTCATCTACTCCTATTGTGTCTTCATCAGATGCAACTTCTCTTTGTTGCTTTGGTTCGTTTGCATCGACAAGTGCTTGGTTAGAGCTACTACTTTGTTCTACGATTTGTTTTCCACTCCGCAATGTGATAGCCATACAATGCTCCTTTCTTTTCTGATTTAGATTTCAATGTCACTTCGCAAAGCACTTGGTGGTCGTGTGCTCATGTTAGAAGGTAGTTGTCCTAGTTGTGCTTCCAATGCTCGGATGGAAGATGAATTTCCTTGTACAATTGCTTTCGTTCTGGTAATATGCTGACGCATCAAAGCTTCAAGAGTAGCCAATGGATCTGTTCTTGGTTAAGAATACTGTTGTTATTGTTGCTGATGCTATCCTTGCATATTTGGTAGCACAGTTTGTTGTGGTTGTATTCGAACCTGTGGCTGCATCTGAGTATGTGACTGCATCTGGTTCTGTGATAGCATCTGATCAGGTTGCGCATACACTTATGGATTATGATTATAGTTCTGTTGTTTACTATAACTCCCTTGTCTAAAATTACCTTGATTTGAGGAATTTTCATATCTGTATGTGGACGCATTCTGACTCGACCAAGGTTGTTGAGCTCTACTTGAACTGTTATATGAGTTACCGTATGAATTTCCACGGATGTTATTAACACAGAATGCATTTTCAGCATGTTGTGGGTAATCCTCATAACTATGTTGTCACCGCAAATTTCACAGGAAAATGTTAGGACATCCATCTGTTGGGCTACTTGAATAGGGGCAACATCACTCGTTCCCTTCATGTTTTTTATATTCTCTAGTAAGGATACTTATGCACTAAAGGCTGATATAGCATCCAATTCCATAACTCCAGGATTTGTTTTTACCTAAGCAGAACAAGAGATCAAGTATTGATAGTCATTTTGCGCAATCCTCTCTAATATTCACAGGGCTTTAGTGTAAGTGCAATCCAACAAAGGACCATTAGCAGATGTATCAATAAGATTTCTTATCTGCGCTTTTAATCCATTCTAGAAGATCTCGATTTGTGTCTCCTGTTAGATTCCATGCATGGGACAGCGTCTCAGCAGAGTTTTGTAACTTTCCCATGTAGTGTGTAAATTGTCATCATACAATTAATGATATGTTGTGATATCATTCCACAATCTAGCATTCATTGTCAGTGGATTGAATTACAAAATGAGTTGCTAGCGCATTCCATGAAGTAATAGATCCAGCGGGTAAACCAAGAAACCATCTTGTAAAGAGTAAGTGAACATCATCATCTTTAATGCATCATCAGGAACACCGTGTTGACTGAAAGAAGCACATATAAGCAGAAAATATTTAAGATGCGAGGGAGCATCTTCATGAGGTAAACTTGCATATTGTCCATTTGAATTAAGCAATTGGAACATCACTGGTTTTAATTAAAAATTACTAGCTTGTATTGTTGGTCTAACAACCCCTAGTCGTAGATCATCGAGCATAGGAATAACGAAATCTCTAATTGTCCTGTCAGGAATTTGCTCTCCTTGTGGCAGCAGTATATTGTTGACAATTTTTGGCTACACTGGAGGAACAACGTTTTGTGGTAGCAATGATGGTAGATCGTTGTTATTTCCAACCATTTTTCTTTGCTCTTGTCTTTTCCTCCGAATTGTCCTTTCAAGTTCTAGACCAAAACTAATAATGTGTTAGGATTTCTCCTTATGGACATAAACACCTAAAAAGAAAAATTTAAAAGAAAATCAACAAAAGATTAGTTAAATCAATAAAAGTTAGAAAAAGAATAGTAAATGCAACTACAAAAATAAACATCAAACAAATTCCATCCCCAACAACGGTGCCAAAACTTGATCGCTCTATGAACATCACAGCAAATATGTGCAAGCGTACACTGTCAATTCAAGTATAGTAGACAGAATTGAATTTGTCAAATATCAGTCCCATAGAGATGGTTTTTTATGTTTAAATCTATCGAAGCAATTTGAGTTACAATGATAAGAACTATTAATAGTAATGTTAACGCAAACTGGTTAAAACTACATAGGTTAAGAGTAAAAATTATTAGTGCAAATGTAATATAAAATGTCAGAGCAAATTAATAAAATATAAACTGATTGTTGAGATGTTGTAATGTAAACTTAAAAAAATAAAAGAAACAGATCAAGTGTAAAGAAGTGGAGAGGATCGCTGACTTCACAAGTTAACCATGTAAAATGTGACTACAAGGAAACTTATAGATGAATTGTCGTCGCAATTATGTTCCAATGAGATCGTACTAATATCAACTCTCTATTTAACAAAGACTTAAGTACTCACAACCACCACACCTTCCAGTGCTGATACTGCTTTATACTCAAGAAGAAGTGGTTAGAATTCCTTCTTGCCTCAAGCAACTTCCATTGTCTTGCTTGTTAATCTAACTTGTCATTGCACCTTCCAGTGGCTGTGACTACAATTGCACTTTCGTGGTCAAAATAGTTAAATCCAAAAATAAACAAATAAGAAGAATTGAGTAGAAATCAAAGTAAATCTAACATTAAAAGATACTTCCATATTCAATCAATTGTCAATAGTATTCATCAACATTTAAGAGGGATTAAAGAATGACATTGAAGCATCCTATTCCTAGTCTACTAGAATTTTCCCTTAATTGCTCCTCTTGTGTCACACCAAGCACTTCTAGTCAAAAGCAGTTGCCTCCTTGTTGAATTAGGTCACCTTCCTCTAGAATTTAAGCTTCCATGGCAGCTATCTTCGAGAATGAATGAGAGAAATTTTAGAGTTCAATTCTTTACACCTTGTTATCAATCTTCTCTTTTTTCCTTCTATTTATAATCACTGGCCATTCAAGATCTTTCTCCTTTTTCAGATCTAACTCCTTGATGCAGTTGTAAAAGTTGTTATTGCCAGTTATGCACTCACGTAGATATGGTTTGTTCATTGAGCAGTTACAGATTGTTGCGACATTTCTGGACGTAATTATGATTTTAATTTGCTGCGACAATTTGTCATTCTCCTGCACTGGTGCTTCTGGATATGTTAATAGCGAGAAATTCCTGATAAAAATGTAGAAGCATTCATGTGATGACATATTCAACCGCAATTTTGGATCAACTTGTAACTGAAACTTTGAATGCTTTCCTACTCTGATCTTCCCAAGTGGATTTCTATGCTGACAACTTTGGATGCAAAACTAGTACTAAATACAGTGACGTTAGTAGCACAAAAGAGATAAAATGAAAGAAATTAAGATCAAACAACACTGAGTTAGAAAATATAAATACTAAGTATGGAATGCTAATAATGCATGCTAAATATGATACAAAATGAACAAATTGTACACTAATTTAAGGAGAAATAAGGTGTCATTTCTAATGCTATCAAGCGTTAATGCATGTACGTTTACAATCCATTCAATTGTATGTTACTTTGTTTGAGAATTAGTTCTAGACAATTGTTTGTTGTTAATAGTGTATCTGTGAAATTGAGAATTTGGGGTTAAGGAAATCGTTCGTGATATTTCTATAGATAGTCCTTTAAGACAATCTGATAGAAATTCTATTGGAGATTTAAGGTGAAGTATTGGAATTACATTGGAATCAGAGTTGCACAACGGAAGCGTGTTGGTTGGTTTGGAAATAAGAGTTATGAATTTTGTGGATAAGTGTATTGGCGTGACAACAGGAATTTCAATGATGAAATTATTTTTAAGGAGGGGAGAGTTGTCACATCTCAAAAACCGAGTTAGTAAAAATTAGGTTGATGAACCGTTAGTGGACACGTCCGATTTCTTTTAAAAAATATTTTGGGAAATTTGATAATATAGTGATTAAGTAGTGATGGAGCTATCTTTGATGACCTGAGTTTGAATCCCTTCCCTCACATTATTTTCCCATTAGTGCAATTTTCCTTCAAACTTTAGTAAGTGTCACACAATGTTTTAAATAAATGTTGTAAGAGTGTTAATAAGCAAGTGAATTGGCTTAGTGGTTAAGTAGTAAGGAGTTGTGTGGATTTTCTCAAATGGCTATTCACTTGGTTAATTCTTCTAGAAGCCATCCCAAATGGAAGAAAAAGATGACTGGGGATCAACCCTAAAATCACTCCCATTTGTTCCCTTCATGATCCCATTTTTCTCCTATGTTCCTTCACTTTCCAATTTTCCTTCCTTGGCTAGCTTGAACGTCCATCCCACCAAAACAGCCACTATTTTTTAATTTTGTTACTCTTCTCCTCCTCTCTTGATCAGTTCCTCCGTTGCTCCTCATTTTTGTTCCATTTTCTTCTTTTTTGAGCCACCATTTCACCTCTTTTTCTCCACTACTCTTCCACCTTCCATCACTATTAGTTAACCACACCACCACACCACCACCACCATGATCATTTTTCATTCTCTTTTTCTCTCTACTTCTCAATGAATTGATTTTTGCTTCACATTTACATATACTATTTCTTTTGAAAACTTTGTTGGAATTTCACAAACCAAAAATTTCATCCTACCATCCATCTTTCTCGATTTCATTAGATCGGATTCAACTCATTTCTGGATAGAACAAGCGTAAGTAAGTTGTTACTAGTTGATTTTGTCACGTTTCTTCCATCCTTTTTCCTTCATTGATCGAATATTTATATACATATATATGTTATTGACATGTTTTTCCAAATCTAATCCCCTCTACAATCTTTTTATTGATGAATAACCAAATACGACTACTTTAGATCGCTAGAAATTTGGAAGTGAATTATATCTCCGACATAAGTATTATAACGTAAGTATGGGATGATTTGGGATAACCATCATTTCTTTCCCATTATTATTATTAAGGGCTGATTATAATAGTGATTATTATATATCATTTTTTTCTCAATATTAACAACTCGTAATATTTGTATGATTGAAGGATTGTTTGCTATCAATGTGGATCACCCCTAACCTTGGAAGGGAATCGTGACTCTATTCTAACCATAATAGCATAAGTATTGGTTTGTGAACATTGATTAAATTGTTCTTATCCATGAATAATTATATAACAATGTAATATCGGATCATCATTTTATACTCAAATCTTTTATTAAACTACTTAGATTCAACTGTGGGTGTTCGAAGGATTTTTCTCATTCCATTTGCTTAGATCCAATGTGGGTTTAACTTAATACTAAATATATATGAATCATTGTCAATTAATATATATATATATTAATGATTGATACTCTGTTTAGTTCTATGTAATGCGAATTAATGTGAATACATCATGTATTCAAGGGATGATAAATCCGTTAAAAGGGTGATTTCCAAGTAAGTGATTCTGAACTGATTATTTTGTGATAGTATGATTGTGTTTGTGTGATTTAATGTTAAAAGTGAAATTATGTTTACATCCCAATACTCATGAAACGTGATATAATGGCATTATCTTATATGCATGAAATATAAATCATGCCACTATTATTGTAATTGAAATATGATTCGCATGTTAAGGATGCAATTGAATTTTTTTTTTTGTACGCCATATCACATGAACGGGGTGGGGATGATATTGAAAGGAGTAAGATTTTAACATTTTATTAATTTTTATATTCTAGTAGTTTAACCAAGATTTCTAATCGTTTATCTACAATATCTAGTGGCTTGTCCACATATATTTGTATTTGGCAGCTTGACTGTAATATTTGGTGGCTTGTCCACATTGTGTTGTGTTATTGGATAGACTAGTTCTGGAGAAACTCTTTATTGGTGAGTAACGGAGATGGGTAGGAACATTTTCTGAAAAGCTTGCACTGATTTCCAAAAAAAACTCTGCATTGACATCTTCATGCACATTGCTATCTATGATATTGTATTGGGATAGAAATTATGCTATGTTTATGATATGTATGTTTTAATTACTAATTGTTACCTAAGTTAAGATTCTATGGAATTATCCTGTATAAATTCTCTATAATATTTTGATTTGTATACTAAATTCCTATTTAATACTTAAGTATCACACTAGGCTTAATAGCTCACCCCTTCAGTTTTTTGTCCTTTTAGATTTTATGCAAGGTTAGGATTTGATGACGGTATTTGGAGGAGTTTCTCAGAGTTATTTTTAAATTAAAGTACTTAAAATCTATTTTGGTATTTTATTATTTGGGGACTGTATTAAGTTTGTTTATGGACTCTAGCATGGGACATTACTTTGGTGATTTTTATTTTGATTTGATTGCATGACATCAAGCTTTAAAAATTGCATAAATTAGTATTTGAAAACATTATGCATAAAACTTGATTTTTATTAAAACTTGACAAAATCACTGTTTTCTACTGCAACAATGAAAATAAGTTTTAAACAAAAATAAGACTTAGTTTTTGATGTTTTAAATTTTCTATTGGTGTTTTATCAAATTTACATGAAATAATGATTTTTTTTAAATATGGTTTTAGCAAAATTTTCTGTTGCAATTTTTATACAAATTTATCAATATTACATTTTTTGTTGCAATTCTGAGAAACGAGTTTTTAATAAAATTAGACTTAGCTTTCAAAATTACTAATGTTTACAAATGAGATTTGTAAAGATATTTGATTTTTGAAGTTAACATGTTCTTTCTCGAATAATGACGAATAACCAAGTTCTCTAGTTTTGAAGAAAAACACAAAATGGTTTTGAAATATGATTGAAAATAAAGATTAATGTTTGATTTTCATAAATTCTAGAGCAAATTAGTAAATGTTTTTAAAAAAAAGTACATTCAAAATTTCGAAAGTTCACTTCAACCATTTCGATGGCCAGTGTAGCTTTTCAATTTCGGCCATAACATCTGGGCTGGGTTTGGGAGGTTACAAAATAAGCCTCACATTCTTTGTGATCCAGTTTCTCAGCCACCATAGCGAAGATCATGTTAGATAAGTAATCTTTATGTTTGCCAACCATCACAATCTTCTTACAAATCGATGTCTTGAGAGTGACCCTCTTAGAATCATAGTCTAACTGACTTGGTGTTCCACCAACCAGTCCATAACCAGAATGAAATCAATTTTCCCGAAGGGTAACTCCATCAGATCTATCAAAAATACTTCCCCTTGAACATTCAAATAGATTGTCCTAAAGGACTTACTACAGTTATGTCACTAACAGTTTCTTCTACCCAAATGCCCATTTTATCAACTATCAAACAAGAAACATACGAGTGAGTAGATCTAATATCTATCAAAGAAAAGTATTGAACATGATTAATTATAAAAGTACCTATGATGACCTATATAGGGCTGCTACCCAACCCTTTGATTTTGAACCCTATTCTACACCGAAGATTACATTTGATCACCTCGGTGCGAAAAATCCTTAATCTTATGGTCTGTGGACCCACACCTCAAACAAGCACCCATCCTCCTCCAACAATCACCTGATTGCTACTTACCGTAATAAGCACAGTTTAGAGTCCTTTAGTAACAACTATTACGTCATTCTTTTGGGGTCTATCCTCTCTAGCTCACTCAATAGGTTAAAAAGTCGTGACAATGGGACCGACTCTCTATTAATCTAAGTCTTAGACTTATTTCTCTCCTAACGCTCCCATTCTTAATCTACTCCACAATTTTGGTTTTCTCAAAATCCTTCTCTTGGTGTGAAGCGACCTGAATCATCAGATCATAATGCAGCCTATTCTCGAATCTAACCTATTTATCCTACATAGTCACAACCATCGCGTGTTCACTAAATTCAAGCCCGCGGGCATCCACATATCTGGTGCCCATATATTTCTTCTGGAAAGCCTCTTGAAAATAATCTCAAATCAATCTCTCCGCCTGTGTAATGGACTGACACCATCGGTAAGCCTCATCCTTTAACAACGATACTGTATCCTTCAATTTTTGCTCATGGGTACAATCATGTCATCTAAGATCCTTTCTCTAGCCTTTATGCAATACTTGGTTACGATAAAGGTCATCCCAGCAACACCCCTAAACAATTTGACTTCATTGGACCGAAGCCTCTCAATTACAAACCTATGACTTTCATGTCTGGTTTGGGCTCTAGCCACCCGCTAAAGAACCCTAAGAATAGCATGCGACACAACATCATCCACAGGGTCTTGATGACTACACCCAGTGGTAGGTGCATTTTGAACATGCTCGGCTACAAGCTCAGAGGTACATAGTTGAGATGTAGAAGACTCACTTTAGGCCTCATGGCCTTGCGCTCCACAGGCTCGCATGTCACAAGTTCATACACATTGGGTGTTCATATTGTTATCTCGAGTCTAAAGTTTTATTTAATTATCTATAGTTTAGGAATAAGTTATGTTATTAACTAGAGTATTTTCAGTCTAATAGTTTCAACTACAGTTTTCAATCTATAGTTTTTCTATTGTTTTCAATAATAAGAGTACTTATCTAGGATCGACTACAGAGTCTCGCATTTTTGTTTTTGAGAAAAACACTTTATAAAAGAAAATCTATTTGTGGCATGGTTGCCAAAATCCCCTTTTAAAACATGCATGCATATTTTAAGTAAAAACCACGATCTGAGTTCTGAATCGAGCTTTGATATCACTAAATGTAACCTCCTAAAACTCGATCTAGATAGCTGAATTTTGAAGACTACCATGGCCATCATAATGGCAAAAAAAAAATTCGTAATTTCAAACATATTTTAAAACCATTTGCCTTTTTATTCAAAACTAGTGAACTTGGTTATTTGTCTTAGTTTATTGAAAACATGTTAATTTCAAAAATCAAGTGTCTTTTGAATTTGGTTTGTAAAGATCAATCATTTAAAAAAAAACTAAGTTGTATTTTATTGAAAACTTGATTTCAATATTGCAACAAAAATTAGGGATAATATCATATTTTTGTTACAAAACAATTTTTCATGAACAATCATTTAAATATCAAATAAGCAGATTAAAATTTTAGTCATGCAAATCGAAATAAAAAAATCCCCAAAATAAATTCCTATGATGAAATCCATATAAAAATTATTACAGTCCCAAAACAATTATAAAAATTAAGTTTTAAGTACTTAAAAATAAAACATCTGAGAAGCTCCTCCGATATTCGTCTCCAAGTCCTAACCTCAAGGATTATCTATAAAATCAGTAAACTAAAGAGTGAGCTAATAAGCTTAGTGTGAATCTTAACTCAAATATATAGTAATAAACAATGTAAATAACAATAGTCATTCAATAACAGAATATTTTAAAATAATGCAGAATCACAATTTTAGTAGCATGAACATGTCAATGTAGTATTTTCAGAAAAAGGTCCTACCTAGCTCCACTACACACCATAATAAAAGTTTCTTAGAACTCATCCACCAAATAACACACTATTTTTTGGACAAGCTATCAATAATGCAGATAAACTGTCAGAAATGTGGTCAAGCCACCAGTATTGCAAAAAAGTTGACAATAATGTAGACAAGGCACCAAAAATGCAGATAAACTGCCAGTATTGCAGTCAAGCTGCCACTAATTTGGACAAGCAACTAGAAATGTAGATAAACTATCAGTACTTCCTCCTTACATATTCATCCCAACCCTAATGCAATATGACATGTTTTTGACAATAACAGAGCAGTACAATAAGCATGATTAAAACATGCAATCAGTGGCAAAAATAGTAGGAATGAATTATCATGTGATCAATATTTCAGTATCAGAGATCATGATTTAATCATGTGATTGATTTTTAACAGAATCAATGGCATGTCTTAAACATGCAGACTTGTTTATCAATCTTAGTGAACATGATTTAACATGCTTTCAATGTCAATATCATATCGGTAGCATGCTTTAGCATCACAATACATACGAAACAATATCGAATCATACAGTAACATTACATACACTTTTGGCAGTACATATATCTTATATTGGTGTACTTACTTGTAGCAAATCCTTCATATTGAATTTATTATTCACCTTAAATGCTTTATGTATTCATTTTGTCATAAGATTGACTAATATGAAAACAATTATTTCTAAACATATATTTAATCTTTACATATATCCACATAACCACTATTTTAATTGCTTAAGATCTCACACCTTGAATAAAAGTCCTGTGATACCAGATCTAATCCTCCAAACTTCATTGTTATAAACCTAATCACATCTAGCCTTTATTCTATTACTCGTTCGAACAAAGATCCAAGTACTTCCCTTTCACTAAGGTAAATTCAAGCGATCCGGATTGGATCCTTCAGGAAAACATATTATACATACATTATTCATTTGGATCCTTCAAGAAAACATATTATACATACATTATTCATTAGATTCAGCTCACTTAAAGAAAGAAAGAATTGAGATCAGATGAACTAATCATCACTTACACTATATTGAGCTAAACCAGATATCTTACAATTTCAATGAAAAACTAAAGTGGAGGGTGGTATAGATGCTATGGAGAAAAATAAAAATAAAAATAAAGAGAATATAAGTAAGAATATTATGTAACAAATTGAAGATAATAGAAGAAAGAATGAAATTTTCAGTTATAACAAAAGAAGTGAAGAGAGGAGAAGAAAAAAATAAAAACGGGTAGTAGCGTGATGATGATGACGTAACACCCTAAACTCTTAATCGTCACCAATATGGGGTCCCGAAGTATTCAAAACATTTTAAAATTATTAATTAACTTCTATCGATCATTCAATTATATTTAAGCTATTCACTAATACATATATATATATATAATCATGCTAATAATCATGTATATTAACTCAATTTAATGCTTACATGTCACATACAAACATTACAATCAATCAGGAATCAAATTGAAACTCATTTAAACTCTTTACCAATTTGCAACCTTAAGGCACCACACGCCAAGAATAACAAGTCATAACTTGAATGAATGCATTACTTAAACCTAACATTTATATGCCAACATAACCCAACTCAAACTAACATAAAGAAAAATGAATACAACATCATGCACCATTCCAACATCAATTACAACGTTATAAACCTACTACTCACATGGATAAATGCATTCTCAAAACTACCATTTAAAAACTAACATTTCTCAATGCAATCTAACAACAAGAAAATGAACCTAACAATGTGTATTATTCCAACATTATTTACTATGTAATATCATGCACAATTCATTCCATTTCAATATAATGTTACTTACATATAGCAATATTTACATTGATATAATTCATATCCTATTCACATAGCATTATAAAAATTTAGACATAACCAAAAGTAATCTAAATAAACAAGGACTGCCTAGGTACATGCCAAAACACAAAAGATAACATCACCAACTTTGAGCTCGGGATTTCTTGAAAGATGCTGAAACTAGGATGCTAAGTCCAAACTAAGAGTTACCTATCCTGAAATCATTGGAAATAAACTTTACATTAGTTAACTTCCATTTACATTGTAATCACCTATGAATATGACTTATATTATTCAAGTAATTGCATTTACTCATAAATTTCAATCTTATAGTTCAAATTATAACACACATCTATTTATATCCAACCTTTCAACTATGTACATAAGTACATATATATATACTTCTTTCTCCATGGTACTTTATAATCGACCTTTAAAGTCTCATCCAATCCCGTAATATGGTTCCGTCAATTCATGGCAGTCGATGCCTAGCGGATAAATCACAAAAGTGAGCCCATCTCTAGTTGGATTAACCAACAAATAGTCGGTCAATTCCTGACACCCAGTGCCTAGCGGATAAACCGCAATAAATGAGCCCAACTCTAGTTGGATTAACCAACGGTTTTGCACCCAGCGCTAGTCGGATAAACCGACGACCCTGGCACCTAGTGCCTAGCTGATAAACCGCAAAAGTGAGCCCAACTCTAGTTAGACTAACTAACAAATAATCCGTCAAATCCTGGCACCCAGTGCCTAGCGGATATATTGCAAAAGTGAACCCAGCTCTAGTTAGATTAACCAACAAATAATCCGTCAAATCCTGGCACCAAGTGCCTAGCAGATAAACAACAATTGTGTGCCCAGCACCAATCAGTTAAACTGACAACATAATTAATTCATTTCTACTGTTTCCTCAATTGACAATATATTATCATTTAATCATATAAATGAGACATTATATATATGTATCAAGAAATTTAGTAACTATTAAATATAATTGAACTTAAATTAATATATGAATAGCACTGTTAAGTTTGGGATTACAAACTTACCTAATTACATATTCAACAATTTCTCATTTCATAATTCAACCATTTCACAACAAATGACTATAAGTAATTCTTGATCTATTTCATAATCATACATGTACATATATATTTCCATAATTTTCCACTCAATGGGATTATCCAATTACACATATAAGAACATAATTAAATATCCAATATAGAATTCGAATAAACCGACAATTACAGAGATACATCATTCCATAATTTAAATCCTTTGCATTATTCATCTATATCAACTATCTATGATTCATTCCATAATCATTTTTATATATACACAATCAACCATTTAAATATATATATCTACAATTGGATATCAATTTAATTAATAGCATAACTAATTAAATACTTAAAGTTTGAGTTTTAAGGACTACAAACTTACCCTGCTTAAAACAGTTGTAAAACAGTGTCATCAATTAATCCGAGACTTTAGCTTTTCCTCAGTTTACTTCCAGTTGACACGTTCCTTGATCTAAATAATAATTCCTTCAATTAATATCACTCCAGCACTCAATTCATAAATTTTATACGATTAAAACCTTCTACTATCATTTACAAATTCACCCCAAACATTTATCCTTTTTATGCAATTTAATCCATAGGTCTTAAACTTGTGAATTTATCCCATCTAACCTACTCTTATGCTGACCGAATATTCTATAGACTTATTACAGTCCAAATTTACTATACTCTTACTGTAAATTCTATGAAGTTTCGGCAATTACACAAACAAATCTCTATAACTTGAAATTACTAAAATCACTTAATCAAATACTCATTTCTAATTAACACACCCATGAAGCATTCAACTAAATTCACAAACATGCGTAACTATTTCAAACCAATCCTCACATGCTAAGAATTTCACAAGAAAAATCATGTTTAATTTAATTTATTCAAATAAATCCCTAAACTTATATTATAAAAACCTCATAGAAATCCACTATCAAAATCCAAAACCTTCAATATTGGCATCTTCCAAAATATTTAACAATTTAATGAATTAACACCCGGTTAGTTAGACATCAAAACAACAATCACAAAAATATCAATTTCATGAAAAACAATTTAAGAAAATTCTTACATGCTCAAGCTTTTGTACAGTCGAACCTTAAGCTCCTTTCATGAAGTTCTCTTAATTTTCGAAGAAAAAGAATTAGAGAAGATGACTATTTTAGTTTTATTTTATCAAAGCTCCCTTTACTTTCCTAATTACACATTTACCATTTAAACATATTAAATTTACAATAAAACCAATCACATGTACATCCACTATCTTGACATTTGGTGTGATTATCCACTAATTCTTTAAAATTTTCTTTTTACATTAATTAATTTCTCTTAGGCCAACCAATCATTTTTCATGCATCCACTATCATTTCTTAAGTCCATCATTAGCCATCATCATTCTTCCAATATCAATAGTATAATGGTTTAATTGCTAGTTAAGTCCCTTGTCCATGTTTTAATTAGAGATTACTATAACAATTATACTTTTACTAATCTTACAAATTAATCTTTGTACCTTAATTAATTACTAATTAGGTAAAATTACATATCCAAAATTCAATTCACTTCTAATATAACCTTAGTAAATAGTTAATATAATATTCACGAGTCCAATTTACGGAAACAAAGTCCCAAAACCACTATTACTGACACCACTAATTTTCGGGTCGTTACAAAAGATGAAAAGAAAATAAACAAAATGGATGTTTTCTTACTACATGAGACAATTATTTTGGTCAAAGCTGAGGAGAAATGTAATGTGAGGGAATCTAGGAGAAGAAAAGGAAAGGATGAGGAACAAGGAGAGTAAAGAAATAAGGAGGTAAGAATCTCCTAAGCATGGCAAGTAAAATGGGCGGCAAAGGGAAAAATAAAATGCAAAGATGAGGACTCAAACTTGGGTCACTTAGGTAGCTATGCTTGTTCTTAACCATTAAGCCAACACACAATCTTGTTTAAAACTAACGATAACTAAATAAAAGATGAGGTGTGACTTATTGAGTATTTAGTTTAGTGTAGGATTCATGATAAAAGTTTGAAGAATAACATGAAAATTATAGATAACCAATGAATTGAAAACATACATAAGTATATGATATCGTTAAGAAATGAAATAAAGAAGATTATGTGAATTAGAAGGATCAAGTATGATATAAGTTCAAGAGATTAAAGAAATTACAAATAAGCAAATTGTTATAGTAATAAAATTTTAGAGATATGAAATAAAAGGACAAGAAGGTAAAGGCAATATTGATCCAGTAATAAGTTGAAATGATAAAGAGAATGAAGCTCATGGTCAAGAAAACCAAAAAAAATTTGAGTAGAAAATTTATTTTAAGGGGGGTGAAATGTAACACCCTTCAAATCGATATACTATAAAAGTAGTAGTAAATTGAAATAGTGTAAAATAAATCTTCCGGTAAAGTGAGAAAAGGATATAAAGATGATAAGAAAAGATTGTTGAGTAATTCCAAGGAAAATTTTGAATTAAGAAATATGTTGTGATATGATAATTTAAGGTAGGGACTAGATTGTAATGATATGAAAAGTTTTTAGACACAAGAAGTATAGTTACTCAAAATTCAAGGGGTCAAAATGTAAATACATGAAAATTTGAAGGACCCAAAGTAAAATTAATCCAATTTCTTAAGATATGAAACTACGGTGCATGGACCAAATTGAATAAGTGGAAGAAATATAAGGGACTAAATTTCAAATTTACCAAAAGTGAGTAGACTCAAGGATGGAATTTTGAAGAAATATGAAGGGTAAAATGGTCATTACATAAATTAGATAAATTATATGATGTAATAATTAAGGATGAAAAGTGTTGAAATATGATTGGTTGAATATTTTATTATTTTATAAGATATTTTAATATTTGATTAATTAATTAAACGAGATATTTTTAAAGAAAAATGTGGAACACTCTTCCATCTTCCATGCTTCTCACATCTATCTATATAAAGATGAAGGACAGTTTTCATTTCTTACAGTTTGGTCTCTTACCATGAAATCTCACTTTTTCTCCTAACTTCCTTAGAAATTTCCATAGCTACTCAAAAGAAGAAGTGAAGTAAAGACACAAGAGAGTTACCATCTTGGAAGAAAGAAATTGAAAGTGGAAGTGGAAGTGGAGAAAGTTGAGGAAAAAGTGAAGAAATTAGAGAGATAAGGTAATTACTTCAAGAATTTTACTTTATTTAATTTTAATCTAAGTATAGAGCATGTTAAATAGTTCAATTAATTATGAAAGTGTAAATATTATGTATGAAAATAAATTTGTGCATTGAAATAGTAGAAAAAAGACTAAATTTTAAAGTAAACAAAATAAATCTTGTGGATTTGAATGTTGAAAAGAGAACATATATATATGAATTGCGATGAAATAGTTATGATATAAAAAGTGAATATGTGGTAAAATTCTAAATTACATTGAAATTATGATAATAAGGACAGAATTTTAAAGTGTTTATGATTTAAATAAAGTATTATGAAAAATAGTTTAAATGAAGTTTTAAGTGTTAATGAATTGATTTCAAAGTGATATTAAGGTGAAATTATAATAAATAATGAATTTTCATGATGTTAGAGATTAAATTGTAATCTTGTGAAATTTATAATTGAAACAAGAGAAGTGAAGTGCCTAAGAATTTGTTATATGAAACAATATATTATAATGCATTATTTGATTAAAGTGCTTATGAAGTGAAAAATAAATTTCATGGCATTGGGGACTAAATTGAAAAGGTACAAAAGTTTAAGTATGGATAAGATATTATTATAAAGAGCTTAAATGAAAAGTTAAATGTTAGTGAATTAATTATAAAGTAATATTTAAGTTAATTTCTAGTAATTCTTGAATGTCATATTGAAACAAACCAATTTAAAAAATATACAAAAGTGACTAAGTATACTAAGATTATGAAATAGCATATTCAAGTGAAAGATATATGAAAGTAAAAGGTACGCTAAGTGATTAATTAATGAAAATATTTACTAACTATGGCGAGTACCTAAGTTAAATTTAAATCATGAACATAACTGGACCTAATTGTAGAATCTATATACTTTTGTTAGTTTTATAAAATTTATTGAAATGAAATGGGTTTAAGATTAAATAACCCAAATTGATTTCTTCTTAAATTCTCAAGCATCGAACCGTAAAACGATATTGTTACCAAGATAAAGGTGTCGATACTTTGATAAAAAGTATCCAAACTTTAAGCAATATATAGATACTTTAAGTAATATACAAATACTTTAAGTAAACATATTCATCAAAACAGTTTGGACAGCAGTAGTGGTCGAACTTTGAAAATTTACCAAATATTATACATTGATTTAGAGGTTGAATTAAATATGGACTTTAATTATTCTAGTTTTTCATAAAACAAATGGTGTAAGCAATAGAATTGTAAATTATGAGATATATGGATTTTTATGAGAATGTCATAATGATTTTGGATTCCCCTGTTCTAACTTTGAAAATTATAGTAAATATTAAAAAAAATATTTAGAAGATGAAATTTATATGAATAAAACTTTAGTGAGTATATTTTCAAGTGAAACAAATGAAACCTTATATGAGACTTGTACTATTAGAAAATTAATTTTTAGTAAAGAAGGGTCAAAGTTAATTAATTAGATGTAGAACATGAGAAGATTTGAAGAAAAATTGTATTTATTGGCTTAACTAGAAATTCAGATATTTTTATGGTAAAAACTCATTGAGTCTAGTTTCACAAACTAAAAGCGGATTTTAATTTTGAATTTTGTAGATTAGATGTAAATAATTTAGTGATTGTCGCTCAAATGAACAACCTTAATAAGAGAATGTATGAAATAAGAGAAATATTAATTAATTTTATACATAAGCATACTATATTAAAATCAAAAGTACACATACATATATGCACACATACATAAAGGATGTGGAATGAAAATGAGGAGGAGGAAAAATAGCATAAGAGAGTGATGCTAAGAAATTACCATAAGTTTAAAAAGTTTGCAAATAAGTCCTAAATAGCCTATAAATTGTTGAAAGAGCTAACGAAAGCTCGATTAAAGCTTGGAATGAAATTAAAAAATTAATATTAATTGTAAATTTGTTTGTTAATTTGATTAGGTAGAGTATTTGAACTAAATTTCTTTGAAGTTGCTTTGGAAATGAAGGTAGCATTCCGGTGCTTAGACTCGACGAGCGAGTCAGGTATAGAGGTGTTACACTCTCTTTCTTCCTCTTCTTCTTCTCTTCTTCTTTTCCTCCTTACTTTCTTCTGAAAATTGATGTTTTGTCTTGTACCCGATGGCTCTCCCTTTTTTTTTCTCAGTGTGATATTTATATCCCTCAAAAGATTGTGGACTAGGTCAACTCCCTTTCCTATTCTATTTTTTTTCCTCTTGGGAGTGTTTAGGCATTTACATTTTCGCATAGTGTATTCTTTTTGATTCTTGGTCATTATTAGCACTTGACTAAGAGATGTGTTAATCCCAAAAGCTAATGTGGCATTCTTTTAAGTGTAAGCTTGCCAATTTGTTCCCATCAAGGTTAATGCTATAGCATTGATGCAATATTGGGGCTTCAAATGTCAAAATTCGGCATATTCTTTGTAACACTTACAACTCGTGTCCGTCGCTGGATTAGAGTTCCAAAGTATTACCAATTCATTTAATAGAAATTGAACAAGTAAATCATTACGTATAAAATTTGTCCTTTTGAAAATGTAGACCCGATTAAGCAACGAACAAGTAAAAATAGCAGAAGAAATTAAAAAATTGAACACAAAAATTTAACGTGGAAAAACCCCTCCGAAGAGGATAAAAAACCACAGGCAAAACTTTACCATAACGACAAAAGAATGAAAAGTACAAAAGATGAAGATAAAAAAACTAAACCTCGAAAACTTGAAAATAAAAAACCCTCAAAACATAAACACTAAATTCTCCAAAAGTATTATGGGTTCTAATCTCTAATGGATGTGTTTCTAAGGTTGTAAAAGAGCATATTTATAAGCTAAATTCGTAGGCCAAATAATAATAAATAACCTAGACTAATAAGAGTTTAACTCAAACAAATAAACAAAGTTTAATTGAAACAAATAAATAGAGTTTAACTGAAAGATTATTTCTCAAATTTGACTTGAAATAGGAGTCATAATTCAACAAATCTTCACCTTGACTCATATTTCTACAATGTCATCTTTACCAAAGCCCGCCACGGGTCTATCTTGAACTATGCAGGGAATTAACTGATTTGAATCTGTGCTTAGAAACTAGAAGACTTCTGGCCTTCGACTTGTGCACTGCTAAATCAAAACTAACCCAGGTCTGATTTTCACAAACACAGTGCCCTAACTTTTCAAAACCTGCATCCAAAAGAGAATCTCTCTTCAACGAAACAGTCATACATTTTTCCCTCTTATGACCAAGTTGCCTCCGCTCTAAATGAGCTGACTTCAACTCCGTAACGGACGAGGGACGTCCGATTTCACCGGTCATTGTAGAACCTTCTAGAATATAAAGACTGTCGATCTTTTTACCATTTAACAAAATGAGAGCCTCACGAGACACCTTAATGCTGCTCGACTCAATATTAATTTTGCAACCTTTCGAGTCTAAAATACTCAAAGAGATGAGATTCTTTCGTAAATTAGATACATACCTAACATCTAAGAGTGTGCTAATTCTTCTATCGTGCATCCTATCTTTACCAGTACCAATACAAATTACCTTACTGGATGAATCGTTACACATGACCACAACTCCACCTTCAACTAAACTGTATGTGGAGAACCATTCTTTGTTAGGACACATGTGGAAAAAAACATCTCGAATCTAGGATCCATTCGGACATAAGCTCAGAGCTTTTTCTCGTTGACACTAACAAGAAATCATCACTGCTTTTGTCGGCCAAATTAGCACCAGCTACATCTTCCTTATTACTTTCAGCAGCCGTTTTATTTCGCAGTTTGTAACAATCTGCTTTGACGTGACCTAATTTCTTACAATAGCAACACCTTTTGTCTCGCTACTTTAATGCTACCAAAATGAAAGTTTGCTTATTTGCCTTGCTATCTGAACCGAACTCATTGTCAAGTTCGTATTTGCTCAAAAAATGACCCTTCACATCCTCGAACGAGAGTTTGTCTCTACCATAAATCAGGGTCTCCCTAAAAGACTTGTATGAAGGGGGTAAAGGACACAATAATAGCATAGTCTATTCTTCATCATCAATCTGAACCTCAATGTTACTTAAATCATTTAAAAGGGTAATAAATTGACTGATGTGATCTCTAAGAAAGCTGGCCTTCATTCATGCGAAACGTAAATAGACGTTGTTTCAGCACTAAATGGTTAGCCAAAGACTTAGTCACATAAAGAGTTTCTAGCCTTTTTCACAAGGCGGATGAGATCTTCTCCATCAATACCTCTTATAATACCATATTCTCGAGGCACAACTGGATTGTAAACAGGGCCTTTTCATCAAGATCTTCTCATTCTGACTGATCTAGATTATCGGGCTTTTACCTGGTAACAACTTTTTTCAAGCCGATATGAACTAGAATTGCCATCATCCGAACTTGCCATAGATTGAAATTTATGACACCATCAAACTTCTCAATGTCGAACCTTATTGTTGCAATCTCTGAACGGGCTGATCTACGAAATCGAACTAGCTCTGATACCACTTGTTAGGGATCGACCCGATTAAGCAACGAAAACATAAAAATAGCGGAAGAAATTAAGAAATTGAACACACAAATTTAACGTGGAAACACCCCTCCGAAAAGTATAAAAAACCACGGGCAAAGATAACTTTACTATAACAGCAAAAGAACGAAGAGTATAAAAGATGGAGATAAAAAACTAACTCTCGAAAACCCGAAAACAAAGAACCCTCAAAACATGAACACTAAATTCTCCAAAGGTGTTATGGGTTCTAATCTCTAATGGGTGTGTTTCTAAGGTTGTAAAAGAGTCTATTTATAGGCTAAATTCTTAGGTCAAATAATAATAAAATAATCTAGACTAATAAGAATTTGACTCAAACAAATAAACAAAATTTAATTGAAACAAATAAGCAAAGCTTAACTGAAAGATTATTTCTCAAATTTGACTTGGAATAGGAGTCATAATTCAACAATAAGAAAAGCACCATATGAAAATATTTACATATATAAGCATTCAGATAACTATACGTACACATATCTATATCAAAAGATCGTTAACCAACTAATACTCCCTAAGTACATGCCAAAAACACAAAAGAGAACGTCACCAACATGAGTACGGGATTCTTGTAGGATGTTGATTCTGAATCTACTATTTACCTAACCTGCAAACGTTGGAACCAATTCACATTAACAATTTTTACTTAATTAAATAACCACAAGTATATCCAAAGTATTTGGAATTATTTCTCAACTTTAACATTAAAATTTAGGAAATATACATATCACATCCTTCACTGAATAAATATATATATACCTAAGCATATGTATTATTTCTTCCTTAATACTACCATACTCCAACCTTCTCCAATGGTTCATTAATCTTTTGTCTTATGATCCAATGGATAAATGGCACCCGGTGCCTAGCAAATAAACTGTGAAAGAATTTGTGCTTAGCGCTAGTCGGTTAAACCGACAATATAAAAGGTGAGCCCAGATTTAGTTGGATATACCAACAAATATTGCACCCAGCGCTAGTCGGTTAAACTGACAATATAAAAGGTGAATCCAACTCTAGTTGGATATACCAACAAATATTGCGCCTAGCACTAGTCGATCAAACAGACAAATGGTGTGCCCAGCACTAGTCAGATATACTGACGATATAAAAGGTGAGCCTAACTCTAGTTGGATAAACCAACGATGTTGTGCCCCACATTAGTCGGTTAAACCGACGATTTGTGTGCCTATCACTAGTCAAATTAATTGATGAGGATTGTGCCCAATGCTAGTCTGATAACTGAAAAATATAAATATTTGTTTCCACAATTTCATCATTCAACATTTAATATCATCATTCAATATATATATATATATATAAGATTGTATGTCAAGTATTAAATAACATTTAATAAAATAATTATGTAAAAAATTAATAGAAAAGTTTGAGTTCGAGACTACGAACTTTCGTAATGTGATGGCTACTAAGGTTGAGAACGGTTATTCAATGGCCTTCTCCTTTCCACGATTTCCAATCAACCCTTTTGTTTCGCGATCTAAAATTAACAATTAAGTTACTTTAATTATTCCATCATCAAGAACATTAATTCAACTAATATATCTTTTGATCATCATTCATATATTCACATTTAATATAATCTCAATACCATTAAATATTTTACTCTAAAAAATATAAGAATGCTCACTACAACAAAACAAGTTTTTAACAGCGTTTTTAGTGGCGTTTTTCCCAAAAGAGCCGCCAAAAGTAAAGAGCAATAGCGGCGATTATGGGAAAACGTCGCAAAAGGTAAGCGTTTATGGGAAAACGTCGCAAAAGTAAAGCAATAGCGGCGTTTTTTGAGAAACGCCGCAAAAGGTAAAGAGCTATAGCGACGTTTATGTGAAAACACCGCAAAAGGTAAAGAGCATTAGCGGCGTTTTCCCATAAACGCCGCTAAAGGTTAAGCAATAGCGACATTTTCCCATAAACACGTTAATACTCTTTACTTTTTATTGAAATGGCACCGTTTTACCACGAGGTGATTCAATGTAATATTCAAGAGGTGATTCACTCAATCTATTAATGGAAAAAGATTTAAACTTCATAAGTAGAAAAAGAATCCAATTTGTTATTAAAAAGATTCGAACCAGGGCAATAAGGAAACAAGACAAGCATTTTAACCAATTAAGCTTAAATATTTAGTTAATACATTAAGAGAAAATTTTAATTATCTTTAATTATATTAATTTAATATTGTATAAAAAATAATTTAATTTGTTAACAATAGGGTTTGAACCAAGGTAATAAGCAAAATAAGCAAGCATCTTAACCATTAAAGTCAAATTAATTAATTGACATATTAATGAAGTAATATTATTATTTTACTTATATTACATGTTTTAAAGATTTATCGGACCTATTCCGTACACGTGTCAAATCTGAAAAAATAATACGAAAATTTTGTAAAAAAATTCGTGTTCGTTTCAAATGAGCAAGAAAAATAATAGTTTGAACGTTTTAGAATTCAAAATTAAACCAAAAAAATTAAAATTTAAAGGCAAAAAAGGATAATTTTGGATGAAAACATCGACAAACCGCCTTCGGCAATTTGTCAGCGTGTAGATCTCGAAAAATTAATCGAAATAAAAAAAATCGTCTCAATTGAACAACCGAGCACAAAGTTATGGCCTTTCAAAGTTTTAGAAACACAAACATAAACTGTAATTTGAATTACCAAATCAAAACTCACCTTTTTAAACCCATTTAAAACAAAACACACAGTTTCAATAACCAAATCCCAAATGTGCTTATGAATTACATTTTCAAAATACACCGTTTCAATTATGTTCTTCACAATCCCCACCTTTAATCCTCCCAAATTTCACAGATCCCGCCTATACTTCAAAAATCAGATCCTGTTTGAATACGAACAACATTATTTCATTCGTTTATGGGTTATCCATTTGCTATACTTTCGTTGCATCTGGCAAGGTATTTTCTTCCTCCTCTTTCTCTGTTGTGTTTTTTTTAATGAATCTTTCTCTGCTATGTTTGAATTATTGCAAATGAAAAAAATTAGCATGCATTGAATTATTGCATATGAGAAAAATGATGACGACGATGACGAAGAAAAAAAGTAGATTGGAGTAGTTTAATTTGAACTTTCATTCAAAAATTTGTAGCTTTCAAATCGTTTCACAAAGGTTCAAGTTGTAAGATGAGAAGAGATTTCAATTTGGTGCTGAGATCAACGAGAGAAGGTCATGGATGGGAGTGACTAGGGTTGTGAAGATAGAAGATAATTTTATAATTGAAATGTAATAAATTAATCACATTAAAAAGGTGATTAGGAAGAAAAATGATATTTATAATTGAATTATAAATATGATTAGGAATTAAATACAAAAAATAAAAAATTATTTTAAATTTTAAATTTATCAATTTTTTTTGAAATTATATCATGTATAATTATCAATTTACTGATTCTTTTAAATTTTAATTTTAAAGTATTTATATAAAACATATATTTATCAAATTATCACTATTGAAATAAAATTTTTTATATAAATTATTTCGTCTTATATTATGTTATGCCAACAAATATTTATAAAGTTAAAAAAATATAATATTTTATAAATGAGATATATTAAATATTTTAAAAGAATTCAAAAAATTGAAAAATCAAAAACCAAAATATATAAACATTTTTAAAATTTTTAGAAGAAAAATAAAATTCAAATATTATTAAAAATGAAAATATATATAAAAAGAATTATGTCAAATTTGGATATATAAAAAAAATTATATTTATATAAAATTTGAAAATAAATTAAAAAATTTAAAATATGAGAAGGAGTATTAACGGTGTTTATAAAAAATACCTCAAAAGCTAAAAAACATTAGTAAAATTTATGGGAAAAACACCGCTAAAGATTAAAAAATAACGGCGTTTTCCCATAAACACCATTAATACTTTTTACTTTTTATTGAAACGGCACCGTTTCACCATGAAACCATATATCCTTCTCCTTCTTTCTTGGTTCTTTCATTTGTTTTTCCCTTCTTTTTTTTCTATTCTTCTCCTCTCTTCTCCTTTAATATCTTATAACATTTTACCTAATTAATTTTTTAACAGATTCTTGCTATAAAAAAAACCCTAAAACTCCTCTAATACCACCACGATCAATAATTCATAGTCTCTTTTTAGTTCGTTCACACTGTCAAAGCAAGCGGTGGCACCAGCGCCGGTGCCTCATTCACCTCAGTTCTCACTGCTCAGATTCTTTCTAGTCTCCCCATTCATTCTCCTTTCGGTCTCATCGTTCTGCCTCCCTCTTTCAGATTCACTAAGGTATTCTTTGACTTAGGCTTCAACCTTTATGATTTTTTTGGGGTTAGGTTTAATTTTTGTCGTATTGATTTACTTGTCTTACATTATGCCGAAAAAAATCTTCCATTTATCCTTGTGATTAATCTCAAGGTACGCATGTGGATGCATTTCTAAGCAAAAAATTATGTGTTTTCTTGGTTTTGTTTATAAGATGCTTCTTGTTCCTAGAAAGTCCTCTTTAGCCTTGCTTATTTATGAATGAATAGAGATTCATGTATCAGGAAGTCAATTTGCATGCTTGTTACTCCTTTTTTACGTTTACTTCATGATTGTTCTTGGCTGAAATGAAAAGAAGATGCATTCAGTTGTGCTTTTATTAATTTTCCCTGAACTCGATTAGTATTGTAGACTAGATGAAACAACTATCGAACTTTCTGATGATCTAAACAGTATTTAGTTCCTTCAATTGTTATTTAGAGTGAGTTCGCAGATCCTGTTGTTCAACTGAAGTTGAAGGCTTGAAGCTGCAAAAGTTTGATTGTATTCTAATTTCAATAGACTTTGCTTAATCTTTTCTTAATCTCAGGTATTTCTTTTTTACTTTTATTCCATGAGTCCAAATTCGGTGCTTGGACATATTTTGATGAAAATGGTAGTTCAAAATGATAGTTGACATTGAATTGCATGTAATAAAACTCATATAGTTAAGAACTTGAAGTTACAAGTATTTTAAGATGTACAATCAATTTTGTGACCACCAATTATTTTAAGATTTAGATTACATTTTTTTATTTAAAAATTTGTAAATTAATTTCTCTATATTACACGATATTGTATGCAATTGTTTAGTTATTTAATTAACCAAATTAATTTAATTATTTAATTATTAAAAATAACTCAAATATTTAATTCAAAATATTTAATTATTTAATTATATTTAATTAAATATTTAATTATTAAAAATAATTCAAATATTTAATTCAAAATGAATATAATCCAAACAAATTTAATTAAAAACAATAGTTTAAATATTAATAAATTCAATATTAATTTTATTGTGTTTTAAATTTTAAAATATAATTTAAATAATACAAGTAAAATAAAAAAAATCTAAAAATTATAAAATAGTAACCAATATCTACTAGGATGATAAAATCTAAATCTAAATCTAAATCTAAATCTAAATCTAAATCTAAACATATAACCAACACTATAGGCTAAAGGTGTCATGTGACATTATAGGGTAAAATTTTTCTTAATAAGATTTAAGTAAAATGTTATCACTAATATATATTTTTAAAATAATTAGATACTTGATACTTGATATATATTATCTATTTTAGTACAATGGCATGATTTAAATCTATTTACAACACTTAAGTAACCGTAATTTATTGTCAACTTTAGACTTCAAGAACTACAAAATGAATAAGAGTTGAATGAAATTGTCAAGGGTAAGCAACGACTATCAAAATGGAGTACAAACTTTTCTAAATTTTGCATTTAAAAATACAAGCCAAGAGAATATGATTCTTTGCTCGTGTAAGAAATGTGCAACATCAATTGGCATATTCGTGAAGTTGTCTACGAACATCTAATTGTTGATGGCTTTATTCGAGGGTATAAAAAATGGATTTTCCATGAAGAGTGTTCACGTCGTATAACCTCTTCAATGATTAATCCGGGTTATCCTCATAATGCTCATTATCAGTATGTTAGAGAAGATGACATGGAAGGTATATTGCGAGATGCATTTAATATGCACAATCATGGTTTGCAATCGTTTCCACCTAAAATTATTATATCCGATGATTATGATATTGGTGGAAATGCTTTTACCGAAATGGGAACAAGTGCACCTGATGAAGAGCCAAATGGAGAAGCGGGACAGTTCTACAAGTTACTTAATGAAATGAATGGAGAACTTTATGAGGGATCGAAAATTTCAAAACTGTCCTTCTGCATTCGTCTTTTTCACTTCAAATGTTCGGGAGGGTGGACCAGAAACTCTTTTACGTTGCTGTTAGAGTTTTTGAGAGATATGTTTCTGTTTGCAAAAAATCCTCATTCATGCAAAGATATGAAGAAACTGATAAAGGATTTAGGCCTTGGGTACGAATAAATTCATAGTTGTCCAAATGACTGCATGTTGTATTGGGGTGATCGGAGAAACCAACAATCTTGTCATGTTTGCGGTACATCTCACTGGATGAATAGGAATGTAAAAAATGTGAATGAGGATGAAGGTGAGGCACAGTCAAGAAAGAAGCTAGTAAAGATTTTGTGATATTTTCCACTAATACCAAGGCTTCAAAGGCTTTTCATGTTGTCGAAGACAATTGAGTCTATGAGGTGGCATCATGATGAACGAATCGATAATGGATTATTAAGGCATCCTGTGGATTCTTTAGCTTGGGAATCATTAGACAGAAAATTTTCAAGCTTTGCAAGCAATCCTTAGAATGTGAGGCTTGGGCTAGCATTTGATGGATTTAATGCATTTAAAATCATGAGTACTTCATACAGTACTTGGCCTGTAGTGCTTGTTCCTTACAATTTGCCTCCGTGGATTTGCATGAAGCAATCTTCTTTTATCTTATCTATGATTATCACTAGAGATAAAGGTCCCGGGAATGATATTGACATCTATATGCAGCCACTTATTGAAGAGTTGAAACAGTTATGGGCGAGTGTTGAAACATATGATGTCTTTAGAAAGAAGAATTTTATTTACGTGCAGCCTTGTTGTGGACTATTAATGATTTCCCGGCTTATGTCAATTTATCTGGTTGGAGTACCAAAGGACGTTATGCTTGTCCTTGTTGTGCAGCACAAACATGTTCGAAGTGGTTATATAATGGGAAGAAGTTCTCTTATATGGGGCATCGACGGTGGTTAGATGAAAATCATAAATTTAGATCTCAGAGGACTCTATTTGATGGTACTGAAGAGTTCAAAGAAGCTCCTGAGCAAACCATTGGATCTGAAATCTTATTCATGTTAAAAGATATAGATTTCAGTTACGGGAAGATGAATCAACTACCAAACATGCAGAGAAACAGAAGACCAAGGGAGGCGTATGTTGGCGATGTTGACCGGCAGAGTGATGATGAATCTGATGAAGAGGATGATCCTAATGAGGCGGACTTGTGGAAAAAAAGAAGTATTTTTTTTATTTGCCTTATTGGGAGAATCACATTTTGCGACACAATCTTGATGTCATGCATATTGAAAATAATGTTTACAAGAACATAACCGAGACAATTCTCAATGTCGATAGAAAATTGAAAGACAATCTTAAGAGTCGACTTGATCTAGTTAACATGAGAATTTGGCATGATCTTCATCCCTAATTACTTTCGAATGGAAAATGTTAGTTGTCGCCTTCTATTTTTACAATGTCGAAGAAAGAAAAACAATTGTTCTGCACGGTGTTGAAGGATATAAAGGTCCCAAATGCGTATGCATCAAATATATCTCGATGTGTGAGTTTTAAAGATCGAAGACTATATTCCCTAAAATCACATGATTATCACATCTTGATGCAAGATTTACTGCCAATTGCTTTACGATGTTGTATGTCAAAAAACGTGACGTCTTGTATAATTAAACTATCCAATATAATGAAAGTTATTTGTGGCAAAGTTTTGAATGTTGAAGAACATGAGAAAGTACAAGATCGAGCCGCCTTGACTTTATGCAACTTGGAGAAAATCTTTCCACCTTTGTTCTTCACTATTATGGTGCACTTGCTAATCCATCTCCCTCATGAAGCAAAACTTGGTGGACCGATTTTTTATCGGTGGATGAATCCTATATAGATGTGCTAATTAATTTGCGAAGTTTTCATTCATTCATTTATTTACCTTTAGTTATAGCTTTTGATAATGTTGTATATCGTGTTTAGGTTCTTATGCAAATTGAAGTCTTATTGTTGTAATAAGCGTTATCTAGAAGGATCAATTGCTGAAGGTTACTTAGAGAGGAGTGTATGACTTTCTGCTCTAGATATTTAGAAGATGTTGAAACAAGATTGAATAGACCAAGTAGAAATGCTGGAGTCACTAATCATAGCTTAGCTGAAACTTATCTATTTCGAAGTCATGAACAACCAATCAGGAAAGTAAAAATTACACACTTAGATGATAGATCTTGGGTACAACCACATCGATATGTTGTTTTTCACCACGATTCAATTGAACCATTACGCAAGTAAGTTTTAGAATGTGATAAATATTCATATTTTTCGTTTGTTTATTTTCTAACCAAGTTATTCACTTTTTAACATAGTGAGTATAAACAACTCTTGAGATCTCGTTCACGCTCCCGAAGATTAAAACATCGAGAGATTCATAAGTTGTTAACAGAATCTTTCCATGAATGGTTAGGGTACACAGTATGCAACTGAAGCTTTCAATGACAAATAATAATGTTTTCGTATAACATTATAATTAATCAATTTACTTTCAATTCAATAGGTTTGGAGTGGAAAGGATGTCAATGAAGAAGTTAAACTGCTTTCCCAAGGTCTAAATAGAGTAGTAAAAAGATATAATGTCTTCCTAATTAATGGATTCACGTTTCATACAAAAACTCGCGAAAGATTGAGGAGGACTCAAAATTGTTGAATAGTTGTTAATTCTTCAATTACAAGTTATGCTAGTGCTAGGGACAGTAATCCTGTTGAGGGAAATGTGGAGTACTACAAACTTCTTACGGGCATTATTGAGTTGGATTACTATGGCAAACGGAAGGTTGTTTTATTTCGATTTGATTGGGCTGATGTTAATACTGCTCGTGGAATTAAAAAAGATCAATTTGGTTTTACAATGGTGAACTTCTCTAGATTAATTCACATTGGGAAACAATTGATAAACGAGCTGTATGTATTTTCTTCTCAAGTCAAACAAGTTTTTTACTCGAGAGATCCAACAGATGAAGGTTGGTACCTTGTACTCCGTAACACCCTTAAAGACTTGTTTGACATGGGCAATGGAAGTAGAGATGACATGGACAAAAGATCAGAAACTTTGCCTTTTCTAGAACAAAACTTAAATGAAACTATCCCTAGTACTAGTACACAAATTCAATGGGTTATCCAGGATGTGGATGAAGACATTTATGAATCATGATGTAGCAAGATTTTACGTTTTTTTAAATATATGTAATATTATAATTTAAATCTTGATCTTGTTAAATATATCCATTACTATTATTGTTGTAATTAGTTACTAATATTTCAACTATTTTATGTGTATTGCAGATAATATGCCTAGAAGAAAATTCCGAGATCTAAGTATTATTCAAAATCCTCCAAATTCGAAAGAAATAAATAGTGATCAACATACTGCTATTGGATCTTCGAATGTTTCGAATACAGTTGCTAAAACTATAGAAAATCAAGATAATATTAACTTTAATTTACATGCAAGTTCACTTTTATTTTTATTTTTGTTTCAAATTCTAATATTATCATATACAATTTTTTTAGCTGAAATTTTTAAGAGGCACAGAACTCGAGGACGTACACTATTAAAGGATTTATACAATTTAAATCCTGAGGAACGTGTCAAAGTATTTGCAAATAGTCATGGTCAGCCTGTTGGATCAGAAGCTTGACTTTTGGGAGGATACTTAGGCATTATAGCATGAAATGACAATCTATTGCTAATCAACTACAAGTCATGGCATCATATGGATGGTCTCAATAATATTAAGGTAATAAGGTGAATGTAATTTATAATACTTTAGTTTAATTTTAATTTATATTTACTTTCTAAACTTGTGTTATTTGCAGGAGAGATTTATTTTAGAGGTCTCGAATAATTAAATGAAGAAAGCATTAGGAAAGAAATGGAGAGACCATAAAAGTAATTTAAAGAAAGAATATTTTAAGAAAAATATAAGTCTCGAAGAGAAATTGCGAAATGTCCTACCAGGAATGCTGAGGTACCAATAGGAAGAACAAGTTAGATTTTGGAATTCAAAGAAATGAGAGGCATTAAGTACTACCAAACTCTTATAATTATTTCAGTTTATAGTATTTATTATATACGTAATAATAATTTCATTAATGTAGGATCGTGAACGTGTTAGAACTACAAGTAGGCAAAAAAAATTTCACGCACACAGCTGGATCGAGAAGTTTTGATGATGAGGTATTTTGAATTTATTAATTGTGTCAAATATTAATTACTTTCTACTAAATAATATTTTTCCTACTATAATGTAGGAACTGTCATCTAGTCAAAAAGTTGGACGCCTTCAGCTTTTTGACATTACACATTGAAAGAAATATGGATCTCCTATGACTATTGAAGCTGCAGAAATTATGGTATATTTACTTAATAAAATTTGAATTATTTTAAATATTTATCATGTTTAATTATAATGGTTTAATTCGTCATTTGTAATGCAAATAATGTCAAATTATGTTGCATTTGTTTGATTATATATTTTGTTTCTAACTCCTTGATTGATTTATTAGGATAAACTAAAGGATAAGAGGGCAGAGTATGAAGCGGTGACTTCAAGTGATAGTTCGGTTAATTTGGAGGACATTGATAATCGAGTTATTACTGAAGTTTTAGGTCTTGAAAGGTATGGTCGAGTTCAATTTCAAGGATCTTTTGGTAGCCCAACCCAATATTTTGAATCCAGCTCGTAGAGATAATGCCTTTGGGGAATTAGGATCAAGCTGAAGTTCAGAGGTTAACAAACCAAATGACTCAGATGCAAGCGAGCACAGTTAAACAATTTGCTCAACTTAAAGTGGAGGTAGCAGCGAGAGAAGCAGAGGTTCAAAGAAAATATGATGAACTTCAACTACAACTTGAAGCCAAGGCAACAGCGAGAGAAGCAGAGTCTCAAACAAAGTATGATGAACTCAACTGCAGCTTCAAAATATGATGAAAATGTTTCAGCAGAATCAATCGCAGAATCTGCCATCTTAGACTTTTATTTTTTCTTTTTGTGAGAATAGTATACACAATATTACTTTTGAATATATTTTTCATTTATTTATTAATTTAAATCATATACATATTTCTTTCATGATAGTATCATTTAGATTTTAAGTTCTTGGTTGGATTTGAATTTACAGGAAAAAATGTTGAAAATTCGAGTTCTATATGAATTAAAATGGGTTGGTAAAATTTGTTAATGTTAGTGGCGTTTGTGGGAAAAATGCCGCTAAAGACCATGTTTTATAGCGACGTTTGTGGGAAAAATGTCGCTAAAGATATGTTGTATAGCGACCTTTGTGAGAAAAGCGCCACTAAAGATCATGTTCTATAGCGGCATTTTGTGGGAAAAGCGCCGCTAAAGATCATGTTCTATAGTGGTGTTTGTGGAAAAAGCACCGCTAAAGACCATGTTCTATAGCAGCGTTTATGTGTAAAGTGTTGCTAAAGGCCATGTTCTATAGCAGCGTTTGTGGAAAAAACGTCGTTAAAGACCATGTTCTATACGGCATTTGTGGTAAAAGCGCTGCTAAAGATCATGTTCTATAGCGGCGTTTGTGGAAAAAACGCCGTTAAAGACCATGTTCTATACGACATTTGTGGGAAAAGCGCTGCTAACAATCATGTTCTATAGCAATGTTTTCCCACATAAACGTCGCGAGTTTTAGCAGCGTTATCTTTAACGGCTTTTTTTGCGATGCTTTTAGCGACGCTAATAAGCTCCGCCATAGGGCAACAAAAACGCCGCTAATACCCTATTTTCTTGTAGTGTCTGTTCAATTTAATTCCTGCAATTACTTCATTCCAGATTTATACATTTGACTCCAAGTATAATAGTTAATTCATTCTAGTCCTCAAGCCTACAACATAATTATTTCTTTAATTCTTTTCTTTTTATTTCAACCATTTAGTAACTAATATATATATATGTTATGAATATTTTATTAAGTGGATGTCCATCAAGATCAAGATAAGTTTGGATGAACTTTAAATTCTAGTAGTCATTAGAATTAGAGTTCTATTTCATTTATACTTTCTATGTCTATTGTAATAGCCCATTTTTCAGTGGTGTCGGAAACAATGATTTCGGGACCACAAATCCGATGAGAAAATTTTATGATGAGTGTTTAAATTAAATAAGCCAATAATAATTTTATATGGAATTTTAAATTAAAGAATTTTAATTATTTTAATTATTGAACTAAAATTTAGTGTAAGTGGTTTAGTTTAAAAGTCAAGTGGTTTTAGAAAATTAGATATTTGGGCCTCGTTTCTGAAATTAAGGGTCGTAAATATTTTTATTAAATATTTAAAGAGTCTTATTATATGTGAATTGAAGTTCGGTGGGGTAATTTTGATGATTACTTGCTTAATTAATGAAAAAGGATTAAATTGAAAATGGTTAAAAGTTAATTGCTATTGATTAAAAATAAAAGGGACCAAAGTGGTAATTACACCATGGTCAACAAGTCCAAGCGGTGGAGGATATGATTACCTTCCACTAACTTTTGAGTTATTTATTCATTTAGTCCTTTTTAGTATAAGGCTAAATTGTAAATAAGTTTGTTTAATCAAAATTTAATATAATTGAAGGACCAATTATGAAATTTGACCCTCCTTAAATGGCTTAATAATATAAATGAAGTGTAATTCTTTAGATTTTGGTAAATTGCTATTAAATCCTAATTAAATAAGGATTTACTAATTAGTTTATTTTTCCTATATGATCGAGAATGATGATTTTGAGGTCACGATTTTGTCAGGCCATAAATATTAATTATTAATATTTACGAGGTCTTTAGTATTGTATTAGAATTTGGTTATGAAATTTAATCGTTTAAATAGTTAATTAAATGAAAAGGATTAAATCTTAAAAGGTGCAAAAGTTTAATTAAAAGTATTAGGTGTCAATTGGAGGTTTAGTTGAAGCACCTAAATGGTAATTAGACCACCAATGAAAGTAGTGGACGGTTTTGGAGTTGGAAATGTTGAAATTTAATGTTATAATATAGGGTAAAAGAGTAAATATAAAATTTAAGTAATTAAACTAAAGAAAGGTGAGAAAATCCTTATTTTCTTCTTCTTCAATCTTTGGCCGAAAGAAAACCTTGGAGAACACCAAGCACATTCAGCTAGTTTTGAGCTCTAATTTGGTGAGTGGAATCTCACCTGTTTTTAGTGATTTTTATGTTTTTGAGTTCGTATTAGCTTGATCTAGCTAACCCAAGGACTAATTTGTGATTTGTCCAATGTTATAATTTTTTTCATTGATGAGTAAGCTTGTTCTTGAAATTTTATGTGAGATTTATAAGCTTGGTTGTTAGATTTGATTAATTTGTAAAATAGTTTTTGATGATTTTATTGTTTAAGGACTAAAATGTTAAAGTGATAAATTTGCAAGGACTTAAGGTGAAATAATTGCAAAAGTGGGCTTTACTGAAGTACTATAGTATTCGGCTGAACTTGATTCTGTTTAAAAATGGTTAAATTTGCAAGTTTGAGCTAAAGGACTAAATTGAATAAAAATGAAAAGTTAAGGGCAATTTTGTAAAAATACCAAAAAGCTTAATTGCATCAAATGATTAAAAATTCATTTTGATTTAAATAATTTAATGAAATTATTGTAATAGATCAAGATCATGTCTCGATTGTGGAAAAAGAAAAATTACGAATTTGCCCCTGAAATTCACTTTAATTGCAATTTCGTCTAGTAAGTTCGAACAGTAAATAGTTTATTCAATTTTTGTTTGTAAATTATTGAAATGGTTTAAGTATGTAGTATTTAAATTTATTTGTTTAGTAAATATTAAATTAAGATATTGAATTAAATTGAAATGGAATTATATTAAGGGGTATGATTAAAAGTAATAAAATGATATAGTTGAAATCAGGTGACAACAAAACGCTTAAATAATTATGTGTTGTGTTTGTTGTTATTCATGTTACGAATGAATTAATTTGGTTGATATATGACAAATAGAAACTGAACTAAATGACATGGTTAGTTAATTCGATATCTTGTCTAATAAATAAGGATTATACGGATGTTTGCTGGAAAAGGTATAATGTGATGAAATTTAATTGAATTAGACATGGTATATGACACATATGAACTTCGTGAATATTTGGGACACAAAGGACATGTCATTAGGGGCTATACAGTTTCGGAGCTAGACTTGGGTGTTTTACTGATGGATAGTTCCTGTACTTGAGCCGATACTACAAATCAATCCGATAAGTTCGTATGGTTAAATTCTAGTTTGAATTTCATATTTAGTATTGTAAACCATTGTAGTGAATTGAAATGGTGATCGAGAGATGGAAGACGAGAATAAAGAAAATGAAAGGCAACGGGCTTTGACCCGTAAATGAAAAAGGGTCCGATGACTAAGTGTCATCGTGAGTATATGAATCCTTTATGGATTACGAGGTCTGGTGACTATGTGTCATCATGAGTGTATGAATCCTTTACGGATTATGAGGTCCGGTGGCTATGTGTCATCATGAGTATATGAGTCCTTTACGGATTATGAGGTCCGATGGTTATGTGTCATCGTGAGTATATGAATCTTTTATGGATTATGAGGTCCGGTGGCTATGTGTCATCGTGAGTATATGAATGAAATGAAATCCATTGCGGATTAAAGATCCGATGACTCTGTGTCATCATGAGTATCAAATGCAAATCGAAACTTACCCGAATGTATACAATTTAATCAATGCAGTTGATTAGATTTTTCAACTCTGGAAGTTTGGTAAATCTATTTAATTTTATGAACTTACTAAGCTATGAAGTGCTTACCTGTGAAATTGCTGTTGTTTTGTAGATTCAATTTTGATGTTCGGGGATCGGATCAACATGGAGCATCACACTATCCCGGAGTTGTTCGGTAGTTATTTCATCACTTAGTTATATGGCATGTACTAGGATGATATTAACTTGAGATTGAACTAAAAGATGCTGAAATCCTTCTATTTCGATTGTATAAATGGCATGAAGTATGACTTAGATGCTCAAGCTTATAATGCTTGTAAGACTTAGAAGTTATGTATGTTATGTGATGTTTTAATGCATAACTTATACTGGTTGTGTTTGAGATATTAAACTTGTATCTTGGCATTACTCTTGAGATCCTGCATACTTGTTTCGGTAGAACTTATGCATGTATCGGTAGAAGTGCAGGGTAGGAGAGAGGTTGTTCTCTGACTTGGGTGTATCGGTAGTTAAGATACAAGTATCGGTAGTTTATGGTATTGATGTATCAGTAGTAAGAATGATTGTATTGGTAGAAGTTGCAAGATAAGGATTTTTGCTCTCTGGAGTTTTTGGTATCGGTAGTTGCATGAATTGTTTCGGTTGTTGTGTCACATGTATCGGTAGAATCATCTCGAGTATCGGTAGAACTCTGCAATATTTCTGAACTATTTTCTAACTTGACAACTACTAGTACATGTTCATTAGGTACCGGTAAAAGTGTCCAAAAATCATGAAAATGACCTTTTTGCCATTATTGAGTTGTGATTTTTAATCGATTGATGATTTATGATATGTTAAGTGCACATCTTTATTAAAATAAGACTGATTGAAATGAAAATAAAAGATGAACAGTGATAGATGAACAGTAGGACACCAAGACCCTAATCGACGACGGTTTCGAGTTTTGGGTGTTACATCTATAAATATAGATATTGGAGAAGCATTGTAACACACTTCGATTAATCAATAAAATACACTCTCTCTTTTGCTCTCCTATTTTCTTTGTTCTTTACTGTCTGTCTTTTTATTTTATAACAATATGTATATGTCACATTCTATCCTCACCTATTAAATTTCTTCAAAATTAACATATCTATTTTATTTAGTTTTAATTTAATCTTATTATACTCAACAAACCAAACTTCCCTTAATAATTAGCTCAAGACTATCATCAAATTTCAAATCCATGAATATTATCAATATAACTTCAAGAATATCAATGCTCACTAAATAAACTTCTATATCTTCATAAATTATCTTTAAATCTGACAAATCTTCAACTTGGTGACCATAAAAATACCATTTTCAAAGAAAGAAAGAAAAGAATCAATAATTACTTTCTAAAGCAACCATTTCTCAGACCCACACATTTTAGTACTACACCCATTTTTCCAGCACAATATTTGGACCATGACAGTCCCTATACTTATCCCATTTTGTCCATTTAATCCCCCATTTAGCTTAACCAAGCTTTAAGAATTCCAAAAGTTTAAAAACCATTAAAAATGAAGTACAAAACACTTTCATGCAAGGTCTTCAACCCTTCAAAGCTTAAGTTTTTCCCTCCAATGGTGTTTTCTCTCTCTCCCTCTTTAATTTCGGCACTTCCAAGAAATGACCCCATTTTTTTTATTTTGATTACTTTTGTGTGTTCTTTTTCTATTATTTATTATGTGATTACTTAATTGCCCTTGCTTTATACTTTTACTTATCTAGTAATTACTTAATACTTTTAACTTTAGAAGCATACTTTTCAAGTCTTTATAATTTAATCCTTTTTATTGACTTGACTAACCAAATGTCAAGATTTCTTGATCAACTTTTAATATGACCTTCGCATATATGTCTAAACATTAGTTATTTAATGAGACATCGACTCAACCATCGGAATTGGGGTCTCGAACTATGTTCCTGATGCTACTAACTTTTGGTTGTTACATTCTTTTCTCCACCTTTCAAATGCTCTATTAGCCACCTTCAAATATAAAATTTTACATTTCCAGTGTCTAATTTGGAAAAAAAAAATTATTAAAATAAAAACTTTAAAAGTTAACTACTCAACATAAACATAACTAAAACAATTATAAAAATACTCTAAATTATTTTTAACTTGATTTAAATATAAGCTTAAGAATAATAAAATAACTTTATATCCTAGAGTTGTTACACCTCAAACTTAATTTATTACACGTCCCAATTGATGACATTATTTAACCTAAGAGACACGACCAAGTGACTAATGACACATAAAGAAAAACACACTAAGACTCAAAATCAAAACGAACAATACTAGTCAATTAGAATCAACTCTCCCAAATGGTCATGCAACAGAGATATAATGCTCTCAATTCAATTTCCAAAATATCTAACTTATGTGCACTTATGAGCCTAATTTCTCAAGTATTAAAATGCTAACAAAAGCAAGATTTGAATGTGTTCCTCGTGAGTGTGTGAATAGTTCTTCCCAATCAGTCCCAATTCCTTAGGTTAAGCTAAGAAAGAATCCTGAGATTCAATTCATGCTTTCATAGGTTGAACTCAATACTCCTCTTCACTAATGTAATTGGCATAACGATCTAGATTAAAAGGTCTTTTTATTGTTGTAATGTGGCTAGGTTCAATAGGTCTTCTTAATAAAGTTATGTAATTAAAAATAAAAAATACTTTGTTAGTATAAAATATAACCTTATAGTTTAAGGGGACGAATTATATAAAATACAATTTGATCAAGGAGACATATTATATAATGTGGACACAAATCTAAAATACATGTCGATTTATATATAAAATTTAAAAATCTGAAATTTTAAATTAAATCTGACTTGATCCAGACAAAATATGAGTTAAGTTTATATTAATTAACTCGACTCACAAAAATAAGTAACAATTTTCGAATGGGTGTCGAAAATATGTTTTAGAATTTAAATGTTTAGGTAATTGGTAATTAAGTGGAGGAGGTAAAATAACAAAATTTTCATTACCTTGTAATTGTCCATAACGTGATTCTTAGTGAACTATACACTCCACTGCCTAGGGAGAAAATGTGATTGTTATGATTTTTTCCCCCCTTCAAAATCCATTTTTTAGTCACTAAGAAATTTTGATTTGATTTTTTATTTGAATTTAAATTCAATTTTGATATGATTCAAATTCAAATTTGATATTAAAACTCTAAAAAAGATTTAAAACTTGAGTAATTCAAATAAACAATTTAAAATGACTCGAACTAGAATTGTTTAAAATTTAAAATGATTCCAATTACTTATAATAAAAATAAATTTAATTTTATATTCGAATGGCTCGAACTCAATGATTTCAACCAAAAAAAAGTCAAACTCGGAACTGATGACAAACCTAAAATGTTTGATCCGAACATAAATAACTTGAAAATTGCAAAATCTTAATTCGTCGTACTCGTTAAATTGATGACATCTCTAGCTGAAAGGATGATTAGGCAAAGATAGAATCAACTTGCACGTATTGAGAAATGTATTGTCAATTTTGTATTCAAATGTAGGGAAAAGAGAGATTTCAAAAACCCTCCCAAACTGTCTCACCTCTATCCCAGCTTATAAAACATCCCTATTGGAGTCAATGTACAAAATAGCGAGTCAATATTCTTCAAAATGACAAAGGCAGGAAATCTGCAGCCATAGGATCGGGGCCATGATTGTGTTGATGTTCGTCTTGATGTCATCAATGGTGTCAATTACCATATCTGCAATATGATTGAGAGATGGCATTGAAGGTGCCCCTGATAAAGAATATTACGACTTTGTAAGTTCTCTAAGTCTGCTGGGGCAAGTGTCGATTTGGATGCATTGCTCAGGAAACAGAGAGCCAACTTCAACGGAATATTTTCCTCATCCTACAAGAAAAGGGAGAGAGATAATGAAACGAATGAGAGATCTGTTAATCTTTAATTTGATATTGTTGGTAAGCCATAGAGAAAATAAATGAACAAGAGCAAAAAGTTCGGTATATTGTCAGGCAAAGTTCGGGATGGAAGCATGAACACAACTGAGTTCTCATCAATGTATAAAACCACAGAAAAAAAAGCCTAATTTTTTCTTGTTTTGTAGCAAAGACTAAATGAAAAGCTTCTAAAACATGAAATGCAACACCTTAACTTACAGTTTGAGAACTATGTGACCCTCATCCTCATCGCATTCAAGCAATCTTCAACAGCAGAGCTACCATTCAAAGATAAATCTGAAGATTTTGTCTTACCTTCATGCCTCTTTATCGAATGATAACTCAAGTTGTCTTTCCACAGACTTAAAAACAGCAGTTCTCTTAGATCTTAATCGGTACGGGGGAGATGCATTAAACACTGTAGAATTAGGCAGAGTTGGGCTATAGCCTTGACAAGCAGGACTCTCACAGGGATCTCCATCACAAAATTGAGCCTGTTTCAAACTGTTTTCAGTTCTTTCCTGTTCACCAGATAGTTGAATCCCATCCTTGTCTATTTCCTCATTCAAATTTCCTTTCTTGTAAGGAAGTGTAAGCACTTGGGATCCCATCGTTCTCTTTCGAAATATGGAAGGTGTATTTGGGAAGCTTTTAGCAGCAATTCTAAGAATATACTCAGGACTGTGTGTACTTAAACCACTGCCCTTCACACAAGGCGGAGTGAAGAAACTAATCGGTGATGTAATAGGAGTAGAAGTCCATTCATGCTGTGATCTAAGTGATTCAGCACAACATAGAGAACAATAAGTTGGAGTATCAAGCCCTACTTGTTCCTCAAGAACTTTGTCTTCGACAACTTGAGAACTGAGTCTGTGACTCCCAAACTGCCCTCCTGACTCAGAGGTACAGCAGCAGGGATTTATATCAACTGACTGCAGCTTGCACTCTGTACTCTCAGTATCAGTAGGCTCTTCTGGAATAAAATTTTTAGAAGCAGTCATATCTTGAACTGGAGCAGAGGACTCCAACTGATCTTTTCCATCTTCCTCCAGCTTACAAGTATCTGTAGTTCCTGATGAAGTTTGAGCAGTTGAATCTGATTCTTTTTTCAAACAAACTAGAAAATTTTGGGTAGTAGGTGTTCTTATATCCTTGGTCCCATTTTGGAGACCATTCTTCGAAACTGGTGGAAGCTTCCCCGTACCCAAATAGAAATCTAACTTCTTCTTCAAAGAACTATTCCAGTGGTTCTTTATTGCATTATCAGTTCTGTATAAAGAAATTTCACTATAAGCTAAAGCCATCATGCTACTACAACTTCAAAAAGAACTTATAAATGATTTACCACCATCTCCTTGATCAACTATGCTGGCTAAGCTTTACAATACGAACTATGTAATATGTGTGACAAACTAAAAAGAATGATACCTTCCAGGTAAAACTTTAGCAATTTCAGCCCACTTGTTCCCATATGTCCGGTGTGCATTCATAAGGGCCAATTCCTCCTCCAATGTCCAAGCATCCTTCTTTATATCAGGATTCAAATGATTGTGCCATCTGCAGAACATTGATTAAGCAAGGACTAATCAACATTAATTTGCTTAACTTGAGTAGATTAGGACAGCAATGTGAATAAGCCTCATTATTAATACAAATAAAACAAAAGGGAGGCAATCACTTTAAGAGTGGGAAATCATATCAACATTTGAATATTAGGCACTTTCAGGACTCTCAAGAAATGCAAAGGAAATAAAATTTTAGAATTACCTCTCACGGCATTGTTTCCCTATTCGTCCAGGCAAAGATTTTGCAATAACAGACCATTTTGTTGGCCCATATTCTGATACAAGCTCAATAATTTTATCATCCTCCTGTGAAAAAGCAATAGATTGTTTAGCGCTTGTTTTATGAACAGCAATAATAAAGATAGCATAAAAGAACAGCAATAATAAAGATAGCATAAAAGAAAGAGCCTACAATGCCTACCTTTTGAGTCCAAGGTCCTTTAACAAGATCGGGGTTTAGGACTTTCTGCCATCTATGTAGACATTGCACTTCCGATCTATCGGGAAAAAATTCAGCTGCACCATATGCAAATGCTAAGGCCGGTTAGAGGAAAGTTGATAATACCAAAACTACAACAACAGAAAAAATTGAAATCATGATACAATTTATAACCTTAAGTTTACTTTCTTTCAGATAACAAAGGTAGGATGTAATAACCTTCTAACTAAAAAACCAAAACTTATCACATCGGAAAGAGTAGCAAAAGTTAACAATCGTAGCGCAAATAACAAATAAGAAAATTCTGAGGCATGAAGAAAACCTATTTTTTTCCAACTCTTCCCCTTGAAAGCAGCAACAGCATTTCTTAACGTGTCATCCTGCAATCAATAAAAAACCAAAAACAATTTAAGAAAACAGGCAGCACACACAAAGAATGAATGCAAGTAAACACTGAAGGCAACTTTAATGGTTCTAAAATCCATAAAACAACTCACCTGGACTGACTCAAAATGTTTTCATATCATAGGAAAAAAAGCATTTTACCTAGACCGCAATTCATATAAAATAATGCAAATAAAAAAGGGGAAAAAAAATGAATTACCTCTTCCGGTGTCCAGCCACCTTTTGCTCGCCTAATAGGGCCAGTAGTCCTCCTGCAAATTCAGTATAACAATACAATTGCTCTTGGACGGAAACATTATTGAAAACAATAAAAATCTAAGTAATTGATTAACAGCAAGTTTGAACACTAGAAAGAAATGCTCAACAATATCGCTGGTGAATCCATATCTAATATAATCAGCAACCATAAACACCACCACAGAACACAGATGCGAAAAAATAAAAGCAAAATAAGCAGAACCCAAACAAGTAGAGCAAAGAAACAAAGCTAAAGAAGTTATTCCGGGACAATACCGATGATTTGGTGATGTTGGTGCTGGACTGGAGACGCCTGGGGACTTTACAACTGCATTGCCACCGCCTTCGGATACAGAAGAACTTGAAGCGGTAGTTAATTGCTTCTTGTAAAGACAACGTTCCTCCAGCCTCAGTTCAGCCATCACTTTCTACAATCAATCTCAAAAAAGAAGGAAAACGCTTTAATAAATTATTCATGGCCGTTTCAGATACTTAAGAATCCACCTTTTTTTTTCCAAATCCCAAATCGCAGTACCACAGAATACAGAAAAAGACAAAGCTCAGATCTTAATTCACTAATCAGATAAAAAACCAAATAAAACAAGAAAGAAAATACCACATCGGTTAAACATAATTCTAGGGTTTAACACCTCCATCCCCCCCCCAAAAAAAAAAAAAGTAAAAACCCAACGAAATTTTCACGAATCAAAGGTGCTTGAGGTTCAAGAAACAGGACGATTACGGTAAATAGAAATTTAAAAAGTATCGAAAACCAAAGAATTCTGATTCAAGAAGATAAACCCACCTGAGTGGCGGGAATCAAGCTCCAGCTGCTTCAAGAAAAATCCTATTCGAGGCAAAAAAAAAAAGGTTTCGTTTTTTTGGTTAAAAGGAACTCTAACGTTGCTTCCTTTGCTTTCGTAAAATCCTCGACCGTTGAATCTAAAGTGAGGAAAAAATATAAATATTTATATATAAAAAGCAAGGGATTATTATAACGAATATATGACCACCGACGTCTCCGCTAACTGCCGCTATGGAGAACTAACGTGATTTTTTCTTTTTCGCGGCATTTCAGAGCGGAATAGGTTAACGGCTCTAAGTTAACGTTACGGGTGAGGTGGTGGAAAGGTTTGAACCTCAAACGGCACACATAGTGTAGTTAAATGTCGAATTGGCTTGGAAGTGGGCGAGCCGCCGTTTGGTTTCGCGGGTGTTTTTGGACCGTTGATCGGGGAATAACGTTCGAGGTTTAAAATGGGACGAGAATAGAAAGATACGTTGTAACTGAATTTACTGTTTGACTCATGATAATGGGAGATCAACGGTTTGTAATTTATTACAAGCTTTTCTATATTTTAGGTTTAATTTGGACCGATGGATTGTAGAAACTAACACCTAATTATTAATCCTCCTGCAATTTTTTTTGAGCAATGTACAAAATAATTGACACTTACTTAAGTTTTACATAATATTTCCGTCACCCCGCCCAATTTCTTTTTACCGAATAAGCCCCCACATAATTAAAATTATAAACAAACTAGTTTTCTTATTGCAGGCTAGATCGTGTGTATTAATTTATTTTTTAATTTTTATAATATTATTATAAGTTTAATTGTGCACAATGTAATAGATAAAAACTAATCCATATATAAGTTCAGTTGGAAATATAAAAGATCACAGAGAAAATTTTCTTTTGGTTGGCATCTAAACAGAAACAGTTAATCAATGCAAAGCGCAATCAATTAATCTAGTTCATGTCCTGTGTGTGATCATGAAATTGAGGGTACACTCCACGTGCTTAAAGATTGTCTGACGGCGAAGGAAGTTTGAAAACAGGTCGTCCCAGTTAGCTAACATAACAAGTTTTTCTCTAGTTCTTTACATGATTGACTTGCGTCTAATCTTGATTGTCATGTGAAAATACCAGGTAGAGGCTTGGTCTTGCATGTATGGTTTCTAGTATGGTGAATATGAAAAAATAAGAATTTGTTTATTTTTCAAGGCATAACTTGGATGGCTAACGAGATTTTTAAGGTTTCAACTAACTAGGCTAAGTAATATGAGTTAAGTTTTTTGGGTTTCAAAACAATAGCCATCTTATTAACTCCCACAAAACCTTGGATGAAACGTGGTTGCTTCTATCCACTGATGGTGTAGTAGCTAGAGATATTGAGAATGTTTCGACAGGTGGTGTTTCGGCGAGATAAGTATGGAATTAGATCTTGGGGTTCAATCATTATTTGAGAAGATGCACAACTTTTGAGGTTAAATTATAGGACATTTTAGACGGGCCTTTTGATTCTACTTAACAAAAGTATCAAAAGGGTCATTATACACACAGATAACCTAGAAGTGGTTGGAATTTTACGTAACAATGAGATGGCAGATTCGGAATCACTACAATTAGGAGGATTAAGTAAATTATGAGAACTGAAGGACAATGGAAGATAAGATTTGTTCCTAGAGAATGTAATCTAGTAATTGATTTTCTAGCCAAATTGAGTTTAACATGGAGGTCAAGGTTGCAGGTTCTTGATGTAGCACCGATCGAGGTCTCAGATTTTCTTCAACAAGACAAAACTAATGGAGTTTTCGCTCAATTTACTTTGATGTAATTTGTTTTTTTTTTATCACCACAAAAACAAACTAATCCATATATTAATATATTATTATACAAAATTTAACAAATTATTTCTATAAAATACATAAGTTCATATAAAAAATTTATGTGTACAAAATTTAACAAATTATTTGTACAAATACACATAACTTCATAAAAAAGTTTAGTTCACAAAACTAATCCGTATATTAAATAGATTATTTATATATAGTGATATTGCTTCGTAAACTAATTCTTATATTAAATTGATTATTTTGTATATATAACTTTAGAATGTAATATAAAAGAAGTTGAAATAAATGAAAGCAATGTGAAAATTAAAATAAAAAAAGTAAAACGTATTATAAACTAAAAAGCATAACTTTAATCTGCATGCTTAATTTTTTTTAATTATGGATAAATTCATAAAATATAAAATATCATCTATTTGAAAAATGATAAATATACTTATTTTTATGAATTAAATAACATAAGATAATAAATGTTGAAGGTAGTGGTAAAACACATTACATAATTAAATTTTTTTTACCAAATACATGTTTATAACTTTTTATTTGTATTAACAATAATATAATTTACAAAAAAAATACCAACCATTTTTTGTGTATTTAAACAATTATTTAGGTAATCTCTAAATGATTTTATTTGTGTATTAGATATTTTTCAATTAACAAAAATGAATTAAATCAAATAGTAATTACGAAAAAGAAAAGGTTTATAACTATTGAATGAAAAGTTTTTTTTTTTTTAATTATAAGAGGAGGGTAAAGTCCTGACAACAATATGATTGACACAATTTGAACTCATATCATGCTTAAAATAATGAACATTTTTTATCATCAGATCAATACATAAGATTCTTGAATGACAAGTATTTAACATGTAAAAACTATTGCTTCAAAAAATATTTTAAAAAAATGAATTTAATGAGGTGTTAATCATTCAAGATGGCATTTGTCAAATATTGAAGTATGACAGACAGTTACAATATTTTTTTTGCTTAAAAATCTTGCTATACAATGTATATTAGTTCTTTTCTTACTTGTACAAATTGATTGTGTGTTGTAATTAGAATTTATTAAATTACTTTTAGGGTTTTATAATTTTTTTGTGAATGATATGAGAAAAAATAAATTGATTAGTCTAAAAAATTGTTAATATTAAGAAGTGAAACTATAATTAACATTTAAAATGTGAAATTACTACTTTTAAAATGTAAAGTGAAATATAAACTAAAGAGAAAAGAAAAGCTATATCAGTAAAAATATCATGGATATTTCTCCTTCTGAAGTTACTGGGCAAACGACCAAGAAGGTCCGAAAAAGAGTCACGGAGCCGTCGGATTCTGATGATTCGGTGGTGGATGGTGATGGTATCTCTGTTACTCATGGAAGAGGTTTTCAATTTCTTGGAAAGATAGGTTGTTGGGATAGGCGAGTGGTCAGAAGTCGGTTCCAATGAAGGATGAGGAGTTTAAATTAATTGACGGGGATGTGTCGTAAGAACTGGTTGACGGGGTTCCAACGATTGTTTTCTCTGACAAAGTGCATGCCTTTATTGCTGAGAAAATGTCCAAGACTGTTATCGTGAAGTTGCTTGGACGAAAAATTTCCTATCAGGCTTTGTCAACTCGACTTCAAGTGATTTGGAAAACAAGTCAACCTTTACAAATATTGGATTTGGAGAATGATTTTTTCTCAGTCAGATTCATTGAGGAGGCCGATTATATTGAAGCTATTTCGGGAGGACAATGGACGATCTTTGGACATTACTTAATGGTCCATCCTTGATCATCTAATTTCTCGACTGACCAAGTGTAACCTTCGAATGTTCTTGTATGGATTCAGCTACCTGGATTACTAGAAGGGCTCTATACTCAAAGTCTATTGAAGTATATTGGAGGGACGATAGGACTGGTGGCAAAAATAGGTCGGAACACAGATACAAGAGCCATGGGCAATTTGCAAGACTTGCCGTGTTTATGGATCTCGGTCAGCCATTGATATCCATGATTTGGATTGATGGACATCTTCAGTGAGTTGAATATGAGTTGCTACCCTTGATTTATTTTGAGTGTGGGTGATATGGCCATAATTGTGAGGTTTGTTCGTTCAAAGTGGTTCCGGAGTCGGATCTGAATGAGCAAATACCAAGGGATTGAATGGAGAAGGTTACAACAGAGAGTGAGAATAGGTACAGGCCTTGGATGCTCGTTGAAAGAAGACAACAAAAGTCTGGTCGATCAACGTGGATGAAATAGGGAGGAAGCACGATGGTTGGGGGAAGAATGGGGTCAAAATTCAATGCCCTCAGTGAGAATTTAGGCAAAAATCTAGGGGATGAGAATCAAGACATTAATGGGGTGAAATCGGTTACTGATGTGATTATGGATGGTGAGGTAGATAAAAGGGGGTTTCCATCTTTTAAGAAGTCCACAAGTCAAAATAACAATAGAAGTAAAGATAATGGTAAGCAATTGAATAAAGGGAAAGGAGTTTTATTGGATGGAAATGTGAAAGTGGATCGGAAGGCTCTTATGCCAATTAGCCCAAATCAAGGTCCTTCTTTTGTGATGGGGCAAAATCCTTTTGATGATGGCTCTAAAATGGGCCCTTCACAAATTCAGCTAGGTAAAACTATTGGAGACTTTAGCTTTCGAGCCACTGATCCAAATTTGGATGGTAAGAATTATGTTTCTGTTATTTGCCATGGACAGAAGGGTGAGACTCGGGCAGGAGTTTCGAAACAGGTAGGGTCACTTTCTTCAGAAACTACTCATATGGAACATAGTTCGGGTGACATTCTTACGAAACTGATTTGAGGGGAAGTCGGGAGCATTTCGACCAAGTTCCTCAAAATTAGGTGGATAATGGTGAATCATCCCTTAGTTTTTCAAGGGTAATTAATGGGATTATACAAGGATTGGTTAATGAGAGTGGGTCGTCCAGTATGATGGAGGATGATAATGATAGTGATGATTCGAAAGGTGTCTTGTTGCCTGATGCTAATGGAAATTGAGTCACGGCATAGCTTTTTTTTCGTAATTTTCTTTTTGATTATGGGGTCAGATTTTCGATTATTATTTTGGAATGTTCAAGGGTGTGGTCATCCGTGTTTCCACAGAATGATGCATAAGTATCATCGTGAATTTTTGTTGGATTTTGTGGCTTTGTTCGAAACTAGAATTAGTAAGGAAAGGGTGGATAGTGTGGTTGCAAAGCTTGGTTTTGATTTTTCCTTTAGGATTGAGGCTGAAGGTTTTGTAGGAGATATCTGGTTACTGTGGCGGGAAGGGACTAAGGTTAAGGTTTTATAAATACATTCTCAATTTGTTCATGTGCGGGTGTGGGATTGACAGTGTTGTAGGGCTTTCCTTTGTACAGCTATGTATGCGAGTCCTCATAGGAATACTAGGAGGGAGTTATGGGGGCAGCTTGGTGCTTTAGCTTCTATTATCGATGAACCTTGGTTGATTGCTAGAGATTTTAACGTGATTCTTCATTCAAGGGAACGAATGGGTGGTGCAAGTAATGTCATTACTGGCTGTCGATTTTTTCGTTCTTTCTTTCATAAGTATGGGTTTCTGGATTTTGGATTCCAGGGTCCAAAATTTACTTGGAGGAGAGGGAATTTATGTCAGAGATTGGATAAGTCCATTTGCAATGAGGTTTGGCAAAGTTTTGCTCCTAATACGTCTGTTCGGCATCTTTATAAACTCAAGTCCGATCATAGACCAATCCTTATCTCAACAAATCTGGTGGTTTGTAGAGGTGGTGATCTACCTTTCCGATTTTTAGCAAGTTGGTTGCATCATCCACAATTTAAGGATGTGGTGCGAAAGTCTTAGGGTTTAAAAGGTGATGTGTTGCATAACATGGGTCTGTTTGTAGAGAAGGTGCGGGTGTGGAGTAGAACTGTGTTTGGTAATATTTTTGAAAGAAAGAGGAAGAAAATGTGAGAATTGGAAATTGTTCAAAAGGCCTTGGATAGCCGTTCCAATGAAAGGCTTAATATAAGGGAGGCTAAAATTCGAGTTGAGTTGGAAAAAATCTTGAATCAGGAAGAATTGTTGTGGGTTCAGAAATCTCGGGGTGAGTGGATGTTAAGAGCGGATAGGAATACTTCTTTTTGTCATAGTTGAACTTTTAGAAGGCGACGACATAATAAGATCGAGGCTTTGCAAATTGAGGGTTTGGGCTAGTGTTTTGAACTTGAGACATTGAGGGGGCATGCAGTTGACTATTTCTCTTCTATTTATATGGTGGATAATTCGTTGCCAAGAGGTCCTTTTGTGCCTGGTGGGTTTTTGAAACTTGATGATGCAAGTTTACGGGATCTTGAGATTGAGGTTACATTTGAGGAGGTTTGCCGTCTGATTTTTAGTATGAGTCTCCTTAAGGCTCCTAGTATTGATGGATTGCATGCGAAATTTTACCAAGCGCATTGGGAAATTGTTTGAGTGAGTGTCTTTGATCTTGTACGACGTGTGTTCTTGGGGGAGCAGTTAGATCCAAGGATTAATACAACTCTCCTTGTGTTGTTTCCTAAGCTTCTTGGGGCTGACTCGATTACTCAATTTCACCCGATTAGTCTCTATAATGTACTATACAAGGTTATTACGTAGACGATTGTCATGCGATTGCGACATGCTATGCAAGTTTTGGTGAAACAAAAACAAGCAAGCTTTGTTGCTCAAAGGAATATTTCTGATAATATTATTATTACTCAGGAAGCAATTCACACCATGCGAACAACAAAGAGTAGGAAAAGGTGGATGGTTGTTAAAGTCGATCTTGAGAAGGCTTACGATTGGGTGCAATGGGATTTTCTTCATGATACTTTAGTTGATGCTGGGCTTCCACGAAAACTTACTGGTACAATTATGAGGTGTGTTGAGTCGTCATCCATGCAACTTTTGTGAAATGGGAGTTTGTTAGAGGAATTTGTTCCATCAAGAGACCTTAAACAAGGAGATCCTTTATCTCCCTATTTATTCGTTCTGGGAATGGAAAAATTGGCCATTTGATCGATCATGTTATTGAAGCAAAGAGGTGGGAGCAGTTGATGTTATCGAGGAGAGGACCGGGATATCCCACTTATTTTTTGCGGATGATCTATTATTGTTTGCTAGGGCCACGATGGAGGGTGCTGTGTGTTTGAGGTAGATTTTAAACCAATTTTGTTCCTTCTCAGGGCACAAAGTTAGTCAGCAAGATACATAAGTGTTCTTCTCTAATAATGTTGAGGAGGGGCGGATAACAGAGGTTTGTGCTCATTTAGGCTTTCAACGAGTTTTGAATTTGGGGAAATACTTCGGCATGCCATTATTTCACCAGCGAACGGGCAGGAATACTTTTTCTTTTATTCTCGAGAAGGTTCAAGATCGTCTTAATGGATAGGATGTTGGTAAATTATCTTTTGCAGGTAGATTAACTTTGGTGAAATCTATGCTCTTATCCATACCAAATTATTTTATGCCTACTGCACGATTACCACTTTCTATTTGTAAAGAAATTGAGAAGATTGTGCAACGTTTCCTATGGGGTTCCAAGGGCACTGAGAGGAAGCTTGCTCTTGTAAAATAGGCGGATATTTGTAGACCAATAGATAGAGGTGGTCTAGGCATTCGAACTCTCAAGGATCAAAATTTGATGTTTCTTTTGAAGCTTGATTTTAAGTTGGTTGTTGATATTGATGTCTTTTGGGTTAAAGTTCTAAGGAATAAGTATAACTTCCATGGGTTATTACCAGATACTATACATCGGAGGTATAACTTCCATGGGTTATTACCAGATACTATACATCGGAGCCATTATTCTCATGTGTGGAGATCTACTGCAAACGTTTTGGGAAAGGTAAAAGAGAGGCTGATTTGGAGCATTCGAAATGGAGAAATTGTTAATTTCTAAAATGACAACTGGGTATGTGCTATGGGGCCTTAGAAGTTTTTTTTACAAGGTTGAAGGACATATCAATGAGACGCTTCGAGTTTGTGATGCTGTTTTGGTGTCGAGGGGTTGGAACCAAAGTTGGCTCTCATCGATTCTACCTCAGGAAATTGTACACCATATTGTGAATTATAATCCCCCATCGCGGGCACTTGGTATGGATGTTCTGAATTGGAAATGGTTGGAAGTATGGCGTTTCTTATTTCGCAAGACATATCAAAATTTGTGTGGTGCTGCCTTGCAAGAGTTATGGCCTTTTGATTCTTTAATCTGGAAGTTACGGGTTCCTTATTGTGTTAGGACCTTTCTTTGGCTGCTAGTTCGGGGTAGATTATTAACAAATGCAGAGCGGGTGAGATGAGGTATGGTTACTTTTTCTTTTTGTGAGTAATGTGGATGTGTGTGTGAATCGATTTTACAAGTGGTACGCGAGTGTGGTACTGCCCATAATATATGGAATTTTTTAATTCCCAGTCACCACAGAAGTGTGTTTTTCTCACTAGATTTAATGGAGTGGATGCATTGGAACTTGCAAAATATAGAGGAAATAGTTTGGGATGATTTTGCTTGGCGAAGTTTGTTTCCCATTGTGGTCTGGTTTCTCTGGAAATTAATGAATGATTTTGTTTTTAAAAAAATTACAAGGAGCAACCATGATATTGTCTCGACTGCTATAGCTTAGGCAAAAACTTGTGAGAATAGGGTGCCTGTCGATTATTTAGCTTGCAGCACTAAAACCAAGAAGCACTGGTAGTGTTTTGAATGAGGGTGGATAAAACTTAATGTGGATGGCTCAGTTTCGGAGAGTTTGAGGAAGATCGGGATTAGAGGTGTTTTTCGCAACAGTGATGGTCGGTGGCTGAAAGGCTTTCGCACGAGGATTGGCATGGCTGAGATTTTTCAAGTTGAGGCGATGGCAATCTTGGAAGGTTTGAAGCTGGCTTGGCAAAAGAGTTTTCTCTAGGTTGAGATCAATAGTGATAATGCTTTACTTGTGGACACTATATGCAATGGGTTTGCTACTGTTAGTAACATTGAGGAAGTTCAGCTTATTCATACATGGTGCTTCAAGAGTTGGAAGATCAAGTTCAGACATGTTTTATGGGAAAGCAACAAAGTGGCGGACCGTTTGGCAAAATCAGCAACTGGTGACTTGAATAGCTTGGAAGTCCTTCATGATCCACCACATTCAGTCTTGCATCTGCTGGAAGAGGATCGAGCTTCTGCTTTAGCTTATGATGTTTAATCTTGCGATAAACTTCTAGTCTATAGGAGTTTTCTTTCTTAATTACCAAAAAAAAAAAGCAAAGCTATAAATATAGAAAACATAAACTCGTTAAGAGTATGTTTAAAATAGTATATAATTATTAATTTTTTAATCACATCATGTCGGAGAACTATACTTAGGAGATCGGAATCAAGAATTTGTGTTTTTACTCAAGAAAATATGTCAGTAGTTAGGAATGTGCAAATTTTGGGTAAAATTGAATTAATTCGGTTGGAGTTAATTAATATTTTTTTGAAAGTTTGGTTAACGATTAATTCGGTTCAAAATCGGTCGATTAACTGAATTAACTGAACTTAATAAATAATATTATAATATATAAGTACTCGGTCGGGGGTCGGTCGGTTCGATTAATTTTTTGGAAGTATAAATTAATCGGTCGGTTAACACGGTTAAATTTTTTATATGTTTTATACTTGTTTTAACCAAAAATAAAAAAACATATAAATTTTGATTCGATTAACGGTTAAGGGTTTAAAAGGGTCGGTTAATTCAGTTAATTGTAATTCGAGTCGATTAACCGGTTGAATACCCCTATCAATAGTAGACTACGAACAATAAATTTGATGACTTAGTAAATATGCCTGGAGTTGATGTTGACTGAAGAAGAAAGTTTGTAGACGATTCCTTCAAGTATTGAAAGATAATATTAAAGTCAAATTAGTTGCCCAAAAATTTTAACAATTTGTTTATCTTTGTTAAAACTAAGCCCTATTGGATAATATATTTTTATATAACAAATTAAAGTGTTTTTGAATAAAAGTAAAGTTGAACAAATTGATAAAATCAAGCTGAAATGATTTCAATTGAGTCAAACATTTTCAACTATGTTTTAACCATTTTCAAACAAGTTAGAATTGCTCTAGGACAAAAAGTATCGGTAGTTTTTGTCTAAGTATCGATATTTTATGTGATATCGATACCCCTCTAATAAATGATATGAAATGAGCATTATGTTTTATCAAACCCTAGGAAGTATCAATTTGGTATCGATACCTTTTGTAAAGGTATCGATATATTTGTATCACTATTCCTGCTCTAATGGTTACTAAAATCTGTATTTATTGTAAAAATTATCGATACCGTTTTAGCAGGTATCGATACTCATTGTTGCAGGTTTAGTTAATGAGCTAGTATTTCATACTCAACGGCCATATTTACTTTCCCAACAACCACAACTGTTGGAAATCACTTAGAGGGTATAAATACCATCTTACAAAGGTCTAGCAACAATAAGAGCAATGTGCAAAGCTTAAAGATCAGTCAAAACAACCTAGAGCTTAATTCTTTCATACCTTTTCTTGTAAACACTTGTGAGCTTTCATTGTATTAATTTAGCTCAAGTGTTCTTCTTTGTATTTGGGCTTAATTAGTAAACATCCTGATCTTATAAGGATTGTTTCTTTGTTTGCTTATTTGTTTCTCTTTTGAGAGAGAGTTTGAACTTAAGGTTTAGGTAAAAACCTTAAGGGAGTTCTATCTTAAGATTTTTTTATTTAAGTTTTAAGAGAGATTGTAATATTAAACATTTTCCTCAAAGGTTATACAAATCTAGTGGATTTGGGAAAATCCTTAGTTGTGGAAAGCTAAGGTAGTAGAGTAGGTAATTGGGGTCGAACCACTACAAATCATTGTGTTTTTTGTTGCAAAATTTTTATTGCTTTTACCAAAACATCTAAAAGGCCGATTCAACCTCTAGCATTCTCGAGTTGATCCATCGAGCTAACAATCTTGATGAAGAGAAAAAAATGGTGGAACAGGTCATGAACTTGGATAAGAAAATTGAGCTCAAGGAAAGAAAACAGGGGGAACTGGTGCACCATTGTTTCTAAAAAGAGCTAGATATTTTTGAGGACATAGGAGGTCTGCACCATATGATGTTTGGACAAAGAGAGATTAGTCGACGCATTCGTCTGTTCCTATTGCTAGCATGGGGGGTTCAACCCAAGCCACGTATATTCTAGATTGTGAGCATTGTGGTAGGAAGCATAAAAGTGAATGTTGAAAAAAAGAAAGGAGCATGTTTCTGATATGGATCATTAAAGCATTTTGCTCGAGATTTTCTAGATAAATACGAGTGTCTCGAGCTTGTGTATTCTTAAATCTAAACATGTTTTATGTTTTAACTTATGGCGTGTTGGAGGTTAGGTTGGGTTTAAATGGATAATCACTTAAGTGGATAATGTGACGTTCCATAGCTCGGGTTCGATGATTAGACTAGTATGGGGTGTTATAGTTGGTCAATATGTAACAACCCATTTTTTAGTGGTTCTCCTGACTGGGCTCATATGAGCTAAACTATTGAAAGACCTGGAGAAATCAATTTGATGCTAATATGTCAAGGGATTTGTGAAGACATTATACTACTCTTCTATAACTGCATATGATATTCTGTAGGTTATTGATCTACGAACTTACTAAGCATTGTAAGCTTATTTGTGTATTTATTCATTGTTTCGTAGATTCATTTTGCTGTTAAATATCGGATCCTCAAGAAGAATCACACTATCCCGGGAGCTCGTTTAGTAGACTTTAAATCACTTGGTTATATGACATGTATTAGGATGACAAATTGGTATCATGTTTAAGTTTGTTAAGCATTAAAATATACTTAGATAAATGATTGCAATTTGGAAGGAGATATATTTTCGTTTGCTTGACTTGTATGTTTTGGTGTGCATTTTGAATGGAAATGAGCATATTCAAATACATTGATGAATATCAATGGTATAGCTAAGTTATGAGCATGTTTTGCCTTGTTTTTTTATGTATATTTATAGGTTGTTGAACTATATTAAGTTAGGTACATGTTGAGCGGCCTTATGGAAATTTTGCATGTTATTTTTGACATTTCACAAGTACACACGGCTTGAGACACGAGCCACTACACATGCATGTGCCTTGAAAAGTTTGGTGTAGGTCTTACACGGGTGCACGTTTGAGACACACAACCGTGTGACCCTTGTTTTGGGAATTTGGTATTTTTGTGAGATGTTTTAAAAACAATTCTTTTTTTGTCCTGATTGTTTTGGATTGATGTAAAAGTATGAGATTTGTAATTGTATTGAAATCTATATTGTTGAATGTAATTTAACCAAAATGAAAGATGAACCGTTATTTGTTATTTGATGTGAATGATCTGGTATCTCAAGACACTAGTCGGTGACAATGTCGGGTTTCGAGTGTTACATTTAGTGGTATTAGAGCTACAGTTTAGTCGATTCTCAAATTGAATGTAATGTGAAAAAAATCTAGAAAGTACATGCCATATAAATTGTGATAGTATGATTTCAACATCTTTTGTTCCATATCAAAGGTTAATAACATCCTAGTACATGCCAAATAACCGAGTGATGCAAATACTATCAATCAAGCTCCTAGGATAGTGTGATTGTCTTCAAGATGACCCGATCTTCAAGTCACCAAACGAGATCTACAAAACAACAACAAGTTCACTGGTAAGCTACATAGCTTAATAAGTTTGCAAGTTCATCAATTTACCAAGTCTTATGAGATAAGCAACTCTATAAATCTATCAAGTAGCACAACCGAACTTCAAAGGTTGTTATTCGTTTTACTCCCTATCCCTATTGACACAAAGGTCATGTTGCTCATTTGCTCCCTATTGACCCAAGGGTCATGCATGTTACTAGTATACGATGTTATTCTTAACCATTGATACGATACATCTATTCCTTACGATGCTGCTCACATTAAGCTGACGAGAACATGCAACAAGCATGAATCTCAGCCATCGTAAGGCTTGTAATCCATTCTCGGATTTTATTCACCTTACGGTGACTCATGATGCTATAGAGTATCTGCAACAAATGCAAGATCTCAACCATCGGATCATTTTCTATCTTTGGCACAAGGCCAGGAAATTCTGATCTCGATGTTTCTTATTAATAAGCAGGTATTAATAAGAATTTGACATTACGAACTTACTGGACTGAATTGCAGTTTAGGAAAGACTTCAGAGACTAATATGCTAATTTCCCTTTTCCATGATCGGTAGCACGATCGTAGTCTACATTCATAAATCATTCAATTTTCACATTAAATTACATAATTTAGTCATCCAACACAATTGAACCCTTTTAGGAAAATTACGATTTTACCCTTACTAGTTTCTTTTTATTCAATCTAGTGTTTTCAACAGAAAACATACAAAATAACCATTCTCTTTCACAACAACCATAGCCGCATTCTCTTGGGTACTTACCCAACCCATTCACATATCTATTTTCACAACAATACATGAAATTTCACCAATTTCACATTTTAGTCCTTTAACTCTAATTTCATCAAAATAACTTTACAGAAAGATTTAACCCAAGTATCAAATATTCAAATATATCAAAAAATTCCAAGAACAAGCAATTTAAAAAATGGCAAGTTTTCTAACATTTGACAGATTCACAAATTAGTCCTTACATAAGCTAGTTTAAGTTGATACAGACTAAAAAACATAAAAATTACTAAAAACGATCAAGTTTGCTTACCCAAATCAAAGCTCAAAGGTTTGAATTGAAAACCCTAATTTTTCTCCTTATTTCCATTTAAAGAAGAAAGATGAAGAAAATATGATGAAAAATCAATTTCTTTTCTTTTAATTCTTATATGTACATAATGACAATTTTGTAATTATTGAAACTTTCACCATTAAGCTTTAATTAACTATTTTAAACCTTTATTAAGCCTATTTATAAACAATATAAATCATACTAATCCACTAACTAATACTCCTATCCACTAACTAATACTCCTTTGGTTAATTTACTCATTTGGTCCTTCTAATTAAACATCAATACTTTTATCCTTTTTATGATTTAGTCCTTTATATTCAATTAACTATCTAATCAATGCTATTTTCAAATCATAATTCATACGATGCATATATCACCAGGAACATTTAAAATAACTAAATTTACAACCTGACTCGTCGGAGTTATGGTCCCGAAACCACTGTTTTCGACACCACTAAAAATCAGGTTATTTCATATTGATTGATCCGATCTAACTCCTATTTTAATGTAGATTTTAAAGATGTTATCTGAATCTGATCATGGCGAAACTAATGGAGTTAATAGTAATATTCTGACTACTGATTTTGGTGCAAGTCATAGTATATTGGTTTCACAAATATCTAAAAATGAGGAGTTGCTTTACAATCGCTATCCCTGAGTATAGGTAAATAAAGTGGGATCGAAGACATAATGATGTATCTGAAGTTACAGTGCCTGATATTATTTCTAGTATGTTCTATTCCTTTGATATTAATTATTGTGTATGCACTAATTGAGATTGGGTTAACTTATTCATATGTTGCATTGTATTAATAATGGACAAGACCCTATTTCCTAAACTGATGAGTTTGATATTTGAATCATAATCCGTTGGGACAGAGTTGGTATGTTGAAACTATCTGCTGAAAATTTATGACTAGGATTTTTCTGTCAATTTGATGTTACTATCATTTCATGAATTTGGTATTATTCTGGGAATAAATTGACTAAATTTATATGATACCGTAGTGAATTGTAGACTGAAATGTCAGACTGATGTACTGATTAGTGTTGAGTCTGATAAAACAAATAGTATAATCAAAGTTATTTTAGATGCCTTCGTACATGAAATGATCTAAAATGATTGTAAAATATTATATATAATGTTTTACAATCATTTTAGATCATTTCCTGTACGAAGGCATCTGAAATAACTTTATTTTGGGAATAAATTTTCTAAAGTTATATGGTACTGTAGTGAATTGTAGACTGAAATGTTAGACTGATGTATTAATTAGGGTTGAGTCTGATAAAACAAATATTATATTCAAAGTTATTTCAGATGCCTTTATACAGGAAATGATCTAAAATGATTGTTAAACATTATATATATAATTATCTACTCAATACTAAAAAAATTAGATTAGAGGTTAACTATTTACCGTTTGCTAATGAGTCTCTTGATCTATTTTCTGAAGGATTTATGGGATTTCTGCTTAAATCTGTCAATGAAATAAATTCTAGAAAAAGAATATGAGATGCTGAAAATTTCTTTTCAAACTTGAGGGATCATTAAGAGTTCTGGTAATATTGTCTAGACTAACTAATATCTCTGTTAATTTATGAATATGATGAATCATATTGTTCAATCTTATCCGGATATTTAGATATAGTCGTAGTTATGATTATTGATGATATTCTAATAGACTCCAAACAGAATCTATGTATGCGTAATATGTGAGAAATATATTTTAGACTATATGTGAGAAATAATTTATATGAAAACTATCAACGGTGAGTTTTAGTTCAGTTATGTAAATTTAGTAGATGAATTTGTGTATGTCTGAGTAAAAAGATTTTCTATTGCTATATGGAAACTTCGAAAATATCTTTGGAAATTTCTGTATTGGCCTATCTGAACATCAAGCCCTGTCTAAATTATTACTGCCTGTTATGATTCTTGAGTAGTGGAAGCCAAGATAAATTTCATGTTATTTGAGATTATTATGAGATTGTAATCCTCTATAATCTGGTTAACTAGTAATGATTTTTGTTCGTAAGGAAAATTACATAATAAATTGGTACTACCAGATAAAAATTTCGAGGACGAAATTTCCTAAGGGAGAGAGTTGTAACAACTCGTTTTTTAGTGGTGTTAGAAATAGTGGTTTCGGGACCACAAACCCGAAGAGAAAATTTTTATGATGAGTTTTTAAATTAAATAAGTCAATAATAATTTTTATATGAAGTTTTGAATATGTGAATTTAATTATTTAATTAAGAGTTAGTACAAGTAGTTTGATTCAAAAGTCAAGTGGTTTTAGAAAATGAGGTATCAGGATCTCGTTTATGAAAATAAGGGTCGTAAATATTTTTATTAAATATTTACAGAGTCTTATTATATGTGAATTGAAGTTTGGTTGGGTAATTTTGATGATTAATTGCTTAATTCATGAAAAAAGAGTAAATTGTAATAGAGGTAAAGTTAATAGCTATTGATTAAAAAATAGTAAAGGGACCAAAATGGTAATTAAACCATGGTCAAAAAGTCCTAGCGGTGGTGACATGATTACCATCCACTAACTTTTGGGTTATTTATTCATTTAGTTTTAATTAGTTTAAGGTTAAATTGAAAACTAATTTGTTTAATTGAAATTTAATATAATTAAAGGACCAATTGTGTACTGGACTCTCCTTAAACGGCCTAAGAATAAAAATGATGTGAAGTTCTCTAGATTGTGGTAAATTGTGATTAAATCCTAATTAAATAAGGATTTACTAATTGGTCTATTTTTCAATATGGTTTGAAATGGAGGTTTCGAGGCGACCACCTAGATGTGTTAGACTGTAAATATTAATTATTTAATATTTACAAGGTCATTAGTAATGTATTAAAATTTGGTTATGAAATTTTATCGATTAGATAGTTGATTAAGTAAAAAGGACTAAATCATAAAAGCTATACAAGTTTGTTTCTATTAATGGAATGTGCTAAATTGAAAGGGGATGACCTAGAATGGTCCTTAAGAGGTGATTATACCCTTAGGTGGTATAGTGGATGGTTTTGGGTCTTTAATTGATAAAAAATTGGTTTAATACATTAAGGGCAAAATGGTAATTCATGAAAATAAATAGTTTTAACCAAATTAAGTGGTAAAAATATCATTTTTCTCATGTTCTTCCCCTTTTCTAAATAGAACCCTAAGAAGCCATTGAAGAAAGCTTCGGTTGGCTTTGAATCTTCATTTGGGTGAGTAGATTTCGTCCGTTTTTAGTGTTTTTTTATATTTTTGAGTTCGTATTAGCTTAATCTAGCTAGCCCAAGGACTAATTTGTGAATCTGTCAAATGTTATAAATTTTTCCATTGATGAATGAGCTAGTTCTTGCAAATTTATGGAAGTTTTATAGGCTTGGTTGTTGGATTTGATGATTTTGTAAAGTAGTTTTTGATGATTTTAATGTTTAAGGACTAAAATGTTAAAGTGATAAATTTGCAAGGACTTAAGGTGAAATAATGGAAAAATTAGGCTGTTGAAAGGCACATGGATATTCGGCTAAGCTGAAATTTGAATAAAAATGGGTATTTTGCATGTTTAAGGCTTAGGGACTAAATTGCATAAAAGTAAAATATTAGGGGTAATTTTTTAGAAATGTCAAAACGGACTGAATTACATAAACTAAGTTTATTTTACTATTGAAATTAGTTAATTGAAGGTAATTATTATGTTAGATTAAGAGCGTGTGGATAACGGAGGAGAAAATAAAGTAGTAAAGTAGTCCCTATACTTTGACGATTACTACAAATCAATCCGATAAGTTCGTACAATAAAGTAATTGATTTAGTTTCTATTAGTGAATTATTGAAATAATCTAAGTATGTTGTATTTAAGGTTGTTGGCTTAGTAAATATCAAATTGTGGAATTGAATCAAATTGAAATGAAATTGTATTGAGGGGTATGGTTGGAAGTGACGAAAGGATATAATTGAATTCAGGTGATAACGAAACGCTTAAATGATTATGTGTTATGTTAGTTATTATTCATGTTCCGAATGAATTAATTCGATTGATATGTGATAATTAATAAATTAAACTAAATGGCATTGTTACTTATTTTCCATATTATGTTTGGTAGATAAGAATTATATGGATGTGTGCTCGAAATGGTATAATATGAAGAAAGTTAATTGAAATGGATATGATATATGAAACATATGAACTTTGTGAATTATTGGGACACAAAGGACATGTCATTAGGGGCTATACAGTTTCGAGAGCTAGTCTTAGATGTCTTATTGATGGATAGTCCTATATTGGAGCCGTTACTACAAATTAATCTTGTAAGTTTGTGTAATTATATTTCTATTTGATAATCCTAATTTCAATTGTCTTGGTTATAATCTTGATGTTGGAATGAGATGGAAGACTTTGAAGAAATTACTGAACTGGCTCGTAAGAGTGATATACTAAACTGGTTCGTAAGAGCGATATACTAAACTGGCTCGTAAGAGCGATATACTGAACTGGCTCGTAAGAGCGATATACTGAAGAAACTTGTAAGAGTGATATACTAAATTGGCTCATACGAGCGATCTCCTAACTGGGCTTGTATGAGCTAAACTGCTAGAAGACGCGGAGAAATCAATTCGATGCTGATGTCAAGGGATTTGTGAAGACATTACACTACTCTTCTATAACTGCATATTATGTTCTGTAGATTATTTATCTACGAACTCTCTAAGCTTTGTAAGCTTACTTGTGTATCTGTTCATTGTTTTGTAGATTCATTTTTCTATTGAAGATCAGATCCTCAAGAAAAATCACACTATCCCGGGACCTCGTTTGGTAGACTTTAAATCACTTGGTTATATGGCATGTATTAGGATGACAAATTAGTATCATGTTTAAGTTTCTTATGCTTTAAAATCTACTTAGATAAATGATTGCAATTTAGAAAGAGATGTATTTTGGCTTGCTTGGCTTGTATGTTTTGGTAAGCGATAGCATTAGAAAAGACCATTAAATTCTCTCCATTAGTATAATTAGTTCTCTTTGTATTATGTTTAACATGCATTTTTAGCATTTTATCTGTAATAATTGCATTTTCTAAGTCAGTGATGTATGGTTTAATTTTCTTTCATTTTATCCAACTTATGCTACTAATGTCTCTACATTTAGTATTAGCATTACGTCTAAAGATGTCAGCACAGGGATTCACCTTATAAAATCAAAGTAGAAAGTGTTCAAAGCTGTCACTACATGTTGATCTAGAATTGCACCCAAACATGTCACCACATGAGTACTTTCATACTACATTAGGGATTTTTGCTGTGTGAATATATCCAGAAGTACTAGCACATGGAGATATCAAAGTTGTCGCAACAAATTAAAAGTATAAATTTGCGTCCAAAAATGTCGCGACAACCTGCAATTGCTTACTTCATAAACCAGATCTGCGTGAGTGTACAACTGGAGTAACTAACTTGTACAGCTGCAAGGAAGTTAGATCTAAGAGTAGAAGGACACCTGTACTTAACAGCAAAGAAAAATACTGAGCAGAGAGAAGAAGAAGGGGATCATCAAGCCCGTGACAAATTAATTTCATTTCTGATTTTTCTTAAAGAAGCTACCATGGAAGCTTAGATCTTTGGAGGGTGAATTGATGCGATGAGAAGGCAACATCGACTTCTTGCCTTCTGATGAGGAGTGTTCTAAGTGTGACGCAAGAGGAGCATTTATGGAAGAGTTTTAGTAGACTAGGAATAGAATGTTTCAACTTGTTCTTTATTTCCTCTTAAACGTTGATAAATTCTGAGGACTTTAATTGTGTATGGAAGTACCTCTTAATGTTAGATCTATTTTGATTTCTACTCAAATCTTCTTAATTATTTATCTTTGTATTTAATTGTTTTGACCACGGAAGTGCAATTATAGTCACATTCACTCGAAGGTGTAGTGACAAGTTAAATTAACAAGTAAGACAACAGAAGTTGCTTGAGGCATAAAGGAATTCTGGCCACTTGTTCTCGAATGCAAAGCATTGCCAACATTGGAAGGTGTGGTTAATGTGAGTGTTTGGGTCTTTGATAAACAGGGAAGTTGAAAGTAGTGAGACCTTATTAAGCTTAATTGAGCTGACAATTTATCTACCAATTACGTTGTAGTCTCATTTAGTGTTTGCCAACTTATCAAGTCAGGGATCCCCCATCTCTTTATCATTGTTTTACTTCAATTTTCTTAATTACGTTGACAAAATATCTTCAACATTCATTTCCTTTTCTAGTAAATTGCTCTGACATTTTGTATTGCAGTTTTACAAAAATTGCGTTGACAGTTTTAACTCTTTATTTATGCAGATTTTGATTTAATTGTGCTGACATTATTTCTGACAAATTTTCGTAACATAACTTCTTTTGCTTCGACAAATTTAAAAAAAGATAGCCATCTCTGTCGGATCGATATCTAATAGCTTACACCTATCAACTATACCTGCATTGACAAGTGTTCGCTTGCACATTTGCTGTGATGTTCATAGTGCGATCAAGTTTTGGCACCGTTACCGGGGATGGTGTTTGTCTGATGTTTATTTTTATAGTTGCAATTATTCTTTATTTCCTTATTTTTATTTGTTATTAATCTGCTGTATTTTTGTTAATTATTTTCAACTTTCTACTAGGTATTGTATGACCACTAGGAGAAATCCTAACAATATAGTTGGCTTAGACCCGAAAATCGAAAGAACCATTCGAAGAAGGAGATAAGAGCAAAGAAATATGGCTTTACCTGGAAATAACGATATACCACAGTTGCCGCCACAAAATCCTGTCCCTCCAGTATAGCCACAAAATTTCAACAATGCACTGTTGCCACAAGAAGAACAAATACAAAATAGAACAATCAGAGATTTTGTTGTACCTATGTTAGATGACTTGCAACCAGGGGTTGTTAGACCAGTGATCCAAACTGGAAATTTTGAATTAAAACCGGTGATGTTTCAGATGTTAAACTCAAATGGGCAATATGCTGGTTTGCCTCATGAAGATGCGAGGGAGCATCTTAAATCTTTTCTACTAATATATGCTTCTTTTAGTCAGCATGGTGTTCCTGATGATGCCTTAAAGATGCAGTTGTTTCCTTATTCTTTGCAAGGAAGGGCTCGTACCTGGTTTCTGGGATTACTTGCTGGATCTATCACGTCGTGGAATGCGCTTGTGACACAATTTGTTTTGCTATTTAATCCACCCACAATGAGTGCTCGATTACGGAATGATATTATTGCTTACCAGCAGTTGGATGATGAGAACTTGCATACTACATGAGAGAGTTACAAAACTTTGCTTCGACGTTGCCCTATGCATGGAATCCAACAAGAGACACAGATCAAAATTTTCTACAATGGATTAAATGCTCAGACAAGGAATCTTGTCGACGCATTTGCAAATGGTCCCTTTTTGGATTACACTTATAATGAGGTTGTGCGGATTTTGGAGAGAATTGTGCAAAACGATTATCAACACCCGATTTCTCGAGCTGCTTAAGTGAAAGCAAATCCAAGAGTTATTGAGTTAGATGTTATATCAGCATTAAGTGAATAGGTATCCTCATTGGCTAACATAATTAAGAATATGAAGGGGATGAGCGATGTTGCTCCTATTCAAGTAGCCTAGCAAATGGATGTCTCGACATTTTGTTATGAAATTTACGGCGACAACCATAGCTACGAATACTATCCACAACATGCAGAGAATGCGTTTTATGTTAATAATATTTAAGAGAACTTATGTGGTAACTCTTAAAACAGTTCCACTAGGACTCAACAACCTTGCGGGAATCAAAATGCGTCCATTTTCCGATATGGAAATTCCTCGAATCAAGGAAATTTTAGACAAAGGAGTTACAATCAGCAGCAGCAGAATTACAACCATAATCCTCAAGTGCAGGCATATCATGATCAGATGCAGTCACATGCTCGTATGTAAACATAGCAAACTATAATGCCAAATATAAACATGCAAGGATAAGATCAACAACAGCAACAAAGTATTCTCAACCAAGATCGGATCCATTAGCTACCCTTGAAGCATTGATGCATGAGCATATTACAAGAACGGAAGCTATCGTACAAGGAAATTCTTCTTCCATCCGCGCGTTGGAAGCACAATTACGACAACTGGCTTCTAATATGAGCACAAGACTACCAGATGCTTTACCTAGTGACATTGAGAATCCAAATCAAAGGGGAAGAAGCATTGCAAGGCTATTACTCTACGGAGTGGGAAGCAAACTGTTGACCAAAGAAACAGCTCCAATACAACACCTGTCGATGCAAATGAACCAGAGTAATAAGGAAAGATTGTATTCGAAGAATAAGTAGTAGAAATAAATGAGGAGGAACCACTAGTAATCACACCTATGCCAACCATTCGACCTACGAAGTTGTCAAAGCAACTGCCAATGTCGACACAACCGGGTATATCACAGCAACCTAATGTCAGCATACCTTTGTCGTTTCCATAATGATTCAAGGAGAAAGAACATGATAGAGAATATCAAAAGTTTATGACTACCTTGAAACAATTACATATTTAATATACCTCTTGTCGATGCTCTTGTGTAAATTCCCAGTTATGGGAAATTTATGAAAGAGCTCTTATTAAAGAAAAAGAAGTTATCTGACATTGAGTCAATTGTGCTCACAAAAGGTTGTAGCGTTGTGCTGACAAATAAACTACCACCTAAGATGAAAGACCTTAGCAATTTTACAATTCCATGTTCCATTGGAAACCATTATTTAGGAAAAGCTCTTTGTGATCTCGGAGCAAGCATCAACCTTATGCCTTTATCAACATTCGAAAAATTGGAAATTGGTCATATGAAGCCCACTGTGGTGACAGTGCAACTAGCGGACAAATCGTTAGCACAACCTGAAGGAAAGATAAAAGATGTTCTCGTCCAAGTTTTTAAGTTTGTGTTTCTAGTAGATTTCATCATACTTGATTGTGAAGCTGGTAAGAAGGTGCCTATAATTTTGGGACACCCATATCTTGCCACAAGTTGCACTCTTATCGACGTTTTCAAAGGCGAGTTAATCATGCGACATAATGACAAACATGTTACCTTCAGTGGTTTTGAAGCAACTCCCTGCAGGAGTAAAGAGCAATGTCACCACATTGATGTCCTAGACAAGTTAATTACAACAAAATTTAATGAGCATAGTTCAGCAGTGTCAGAAGAATTTACAATGACATCTGAAAACAATTTCTCTCCTGATTGTGGCCATAAGGTTGACGTAAATATCTGTGAGCTTAGACATGGTTGGCAGATGGAATCTTTGGATCTGACAAATAGGAAGATCCTTGTTTTCAAACAATCTATTGAAGAAACTCCAACATTGGAGTTGAAACCATTGCCAGCACGTCTAAAATATGTTTTTCTTGGTGACAACGATACCTTGCCAGTAATTTCTTGGAGAAATTAATCGGAATACTAAAGCAGCACAAGCGAGCCATTGCCTGGAGTATTACGGATATCAGAGGCATTAGTCCTTCTTTCTGCATGCATAAGATAAGGCTGGAAGACGAGGGAAACCAATCCATTGAACAACAACGTAGATTAAATGAGAAAATGAAAGAAGTAGTGAAAAAAGAGATTATAAAATGGTTGGATGCAGACATTATTTACCCGATTTCTGATAGTACATGGTTGAGCCTGGTCCAATGTGTGCCAAAGAAGAGTTGTATCACGGTGGTAAGCAATGATAAAAATGAATTAATCCCTACTCACATTGCTACAGGTTTGTGAGTGTACATAGATTACCACCGTTTGAATGATGCCACAAAAGAAGATCATTTCCCACTTCCATTCATTGATCAGATGTTGGACAGGTTAGTTGGTAAGGCCTTCTACTATTTCTTGATGGATATTCTGGGTACAACCAGGTTGCAATTGCGCCGGAGGACGAAGCTAAAATAATGTTTACTTGTCCGTTTAGTACCTTGGCTTTCCGTCAAATGCCATTTGGTTTATACAATGCACCAGCCACATTCTAGAGGTGTATGATGGCAATCTTTTTTGATATGATTGAGTATTCATTGGAGGTATTTATGGATGACTTCTCTATTTATGGTCATACATTTGATAAATGCACTGAAAATTTAGCTAAAGTGTTGAAGCGATGTGAGGACACCAATATGGTACTAAACTTGGAAAAATTTCACTTCATGGCTACTGAAGGTATTGTCCTTAGGCATCGTATCTCTTGTCAAGGCATAGAAGTGGATAAAGCAAAGGTGGAAGTTATTGAAAAGCTACCCCCACCTACCAATGTCAAGGGAATAAGGAGTTTTCATGGTCATGCCAGATTCTATCGACGATTCATCCAAGATTTCTCAAAAATTGCAAAACCTCTCTGCTCTCTGTTAGAGCAAAATAAAAAGTTTTTGTTTGATGATGCTTGTCTGGAAGCATTTGTTAAAATTAAGCAGCTATTAGTGTAGGCACCTATTATCGTCGCACCGAACTGGTCACAACCGTTCGAAGTAATGTGTGGTGCGAGCAATTATGCCGTAGGTGCTGTGCTTGGATAGCGCAAGGAAAAGGTATTTCATACAATTTGTTATGCTAGCAAAACTCTTACTGAAGCGCAGATCAATTATACAACCATAGAAAAATAGTTGATGGTTATAGTTTTTGCATTTGACAAGTTTCGTTTGTATCTTGTAGGCGCAAAAGTTACAGTTTATAAAGATGCTGTTAGGAAAAAGAGATTGTTGGACATTTCAGAATGGGAGGAAATTTGATGCAATGCTTACGAGAATGCTGCCATTTACAAAGAAAAGACAAAGCGATGGCATGACAACATTATTTTACAGCGACAATTTTCTACAGGTCAGTTAGTTCTTTTATTTAATTCACGCTTAAAATTGCATCCTGGTAAATTACGCTCCAGATGGTCAGGACCTTTTAAAGTTGTCGAAGCATTTCCTCATGGTGCAGTGACAATTAAAGATTTAAATGTTGGGCACCAATTCAAGGTGAATGGCCAACGATTGAAGCACATCTCAGTCCAGACAATCATGAATAGAATGAGAACATTAACCTGGTCACATTTTCTTAACATGTCCCTACAATTTTTCCATTTACTTATTTTATTTTATTTTATTTTATTCTTTTCTTTAGTTCTTTGAAGGAATAAAAGTTATCCTTTTTGTCGATGCACACAGACACAACTTTTCGACGCATTTTAATTGCTGACTCACCACTGTGAAACGTTTCAGGAAAGAATCACGTCGATTGATTCACCCTGTTCCCCAACCATTGGATCGATTCGAAAAAAGGACAATCTGTGTCATTGCATTTATTAGATGCAGCCATAGTGTCCTCTCACAGTAGTGGAAATCATCACGCCTTTTCGGTTTCATGCTCTATAAAACACCTCATTGTGCCGACGATGTTCTTCACACTCACATCCACCATTATTGCTGCAATCTTTTCTTTTCTTCAACATTTAGATTTCCTACGAATTTTCACTTTCTTTCTCTCATAAAGCCATGGTTAGAACTAGAGGAGGAAAAACGCCTTCGAAACCAGTCGCTGAATCATCTACGAAGATGGTTCGTAACACTGAGCAGCCACCACTTAAAGAGCCAATCCTATTTTTAACCAAAGCTGCCAAAGACCGCTTCCACGACACTATGTTGAAGCGGAATTGCCACCCAGAGCAGAGATTCCAACTATCTCCATTGTTCACATTGGGAAAGTAAGTCAACAAAACCATCTAGCATAGGGTGAGAGAAGTTTTGTGACCATCTAGAAGGATATTCTCCGTCTTTGGTAAGAGAATTTAATGCCAGTCTGATTGACAGGGAGCAATAATTTGTCTTTATTCGAGAAGGGCTGGTACTGTGAGGTGCTGACCATATAAATGTCCTGTACAATGTCACTGAGGGGGAGGATGAGCATGTCGCTTTAATAGAACAACTAACAGAGGAAGGTGATGACTTGCTGCTGAATGGTTTGTGTATCGATGGTGCTGTCTGGACAAGAAACAATCCTAGCAATTATACAATGCATCGACGTTTCCTCACGGTCTAGAGTAAAATTTGATTCCATTTCATCAACTGCCGCCTTTTTCCCTCCACTCACAACACCACGGTCACTTTGGATAGAATGTGTCTTATCCATTCCATCATTAAAGGCTACCGGATAAATGTCAATGCAATTCTCTATCAAGAGATTGTAGATTCTGCAGCGAAACAAATAGGTTTACTACCATTCCCTTCCCTTATCATGTAGTTGTGTAGACAGAGGGGTGTTGTACCTTACGGGGGGTTAGAATTCTTGGAAAATAAAGGTCCCATTAATGATGTCTCGGTCGAGTGAATGACGAGGGGGACAGAGACCCTTGTTGTAAAAGAAGTTCTGCAAAAGAAGGAGAAAGGCAAAGCAAAGAAGAAGGACAAGCATCCTCAGGCACCCATAGATCCTCAACTTTGGAAGAAACTTAAAGAAATTAAGCAATTGGCTGACCGAATGAGTCTATGGTAACTTAAACTTGTCGGTATAGTGGAAGAGATGGAGTACTCACAAAACTTATTCTATGCCTATATCAGGGCATGGAATACGACAATCGTTAGCACACAACAAAGCATGAGCAAGCAGCCCTTGCCAAAATTCCTAGTATTTCCCTCTATCATCAGGAAGGCAACAGCATCAATTGAGAACGCTGCTTCAAAAGGGAAGACTCAATCAATCTAGTCTCCGCACATGGTCCACATTTCTGATGATGAGGACCAAGATGTGCATTCCAGGGATGTGGAGGAGTGTTTTCGAAATATCACTAGCCTCTTTGAAAATGAGTTCTCTAACATTTTGGGGGCCAATATGGTGGAGAAGGAAGCTGCAGCTGTAGCAGAGCACACCACCATGGACTCTATGGAGGAGAAGGCCAAAGAAAAAGAAGAAGAAAGAAAGGAAGATGAGAAAGAAGAAAACTTTACCGCGACAAATTTATCTGAGTAATTTTTCGCTGCACTTGACAATGTGGGTGCAATTCCTGAAGACCTCACACCATCTATTGCGAGTCAGGCTGAGGTTGTGACATTCAGTAATGAGGATTTTAATCCTCTGACTATTGTGCCTTATATAACACCACTTGCTGAAATTCATCCTTCGGATGTTACAGTCGATGAAGCCAGCATACAACTGAACCTAGAGGAGCAATCCACCACCTCGGTTGAACAACGAAGAAGAAACGTAAGTGCAAAGATAAAAAGAAGCTCAAGGAGGAATGCCGCAAAAAGAAGAAAAAGACCAAGGCAACCACATCTTCAACAACAACACACTGAGTTAGTATTTACTTTTCAGTACTTAGTTTAGTTTCATGCATATCATGTAGTTGTCATTACATTCTTACTGTCATTGCATTTTATTTGTTAACATATTTTCATTGTAGTTTCTTTTCCATATATATTTGTATAATATTGTCAGTGCATTGTGGACAATGCAGACTCTAAGTTTAGGGAGAAATATGTATGGAATGGAAATGCAATTGCATCCACATTTTTAAGTTTTGTTTGTCCTTCAATTTAATGAAAGTATGCAAAGTTATGAAATATGTGACTACAATTTTTTTTTTCATTTGATGCTTAATTCTTGAATTATTTGAGATTCTAATGCGTGAATTGGATGAATGTGATTGAATGTTGTATCCTTATATTTTTGGATGAATGGTTGAATTTGCATCAGTAATGAATAAGTAGTATCATTAGTTGAATCCTAGATAACTTGCCATATGCAGTTATGTATATAGTTATAATTACTAATAAAAGACACTCCAATGTGGGTACATTGTGACTTATTAAGAGGGAACACTCCAATGCAAGTGTTAAAAAAAATATCTAGCCAAAGGCTGTCACTGCAAGAGTGTGTGTCGGCGCAATTACATACTTCCTTGGGGTTTGTTGCACCCTATCGTTACTGATTAGGAACAAGGGTATAGTAAAGCAATAACATCTCTCAGTCGCATAAAAGAAAAGAGAAAGACAAAAAATCTAAGAAAAAAATATTACATATATATTATAATAAATGCTGTAGTGCTTAAGAAAATTCATGATTTGAGGCATGATGCTAGCATTAGTGAAGTTGCAGTTTTAATTACTCATACCTATAAATTGTCGACGCAATTTTCTATCATATGAATGTAATTTATACACTAGGATCTTAGAGAATTCAAGTTACTAGAATGAGTACTATTTTGATAAGAATTTTTGCTATAACTTTGCTAAATTTTGTTTACTTGAGAACAAGTAAAAATTCAAGTTTGAGGGTGTGATAGCATTAGAAAAGACCATTAAATCCTCCCTATTCAGAGTATAATTTGTTCTCTTTGTATTATGTTTAACATGCATTTTTAGCATTTTATATGTAATAATTGCATTTACTAAGTTAGTGATGTATGGTTTAATTTTCTTTCATTTTATCCCACTTATGCTACTAATGTCACTACATTTAGTGTCAGTATTGCGTCTAAAGATGTCAGCACAAGGATTCACATTAAAGCAAAAAGTGTTCAAATCTGTCGCTACAAGTTGATCCATAATTGCACCCAAACATGTCACCACATGATTACTTTTAGAATACATCAAGGATTTTTGCTATGTGAATATATCCAGAAGTACTAGCACATGAAAATGTCAAAGTTGTCGCAGCAAATTAAAAGTACAAATTTGCGTTCAGAAATGTTGCGACAACCTGCAACTACTTACTTCATAAACCAGATCTGCGTGAGTGTACAACTGGAGTAACTAACTTGTACAGCTGTAAGGAAATTAGATTTGAGAGCAGAAGGACACCTGTACTTGATAGCAAGATAAATACTAAGCAAAGAGAAGAAGAAGGGGATCATTAAGCTCGTGACAAATCAATTCCATTTCTGATTTTTTTTAAAGAAGATGCCATGGAAGCTTAGATCCTTGGAGGGTTAACTGATGCGACGAGAAGGCAACATCGACTTCTGATAAGGAATGTTCTAAGTGTAACACAAGAAGAGCATTTATGGAAGAGTTCTAGTAGGCTAGGAATAGAATGCTTCAACTTATTCTTTATTTCCTCTTAAACGTTGATAAATTTGATGACTTTAATTGTGTATGGAAGTACCTCTTAATGTTAGATCTACTTTGATTTCTGCTCAAATCTTCTTAACTGTTTATCTTTGGATTAATTGTTTTGACCACGGAAGTGTGATTGCAGTCACATTCATTGGAAGGTGTAGTGACAAGTTAAATTAACAAGCAAGACAACGGAAGTTGCTTGAGGCAGGAAGGAATTTTGGCCACTTGTTCTCAAATGCAAAGCATTGCCAGCACTGGAAGGTGTGGTTAATGTGAGTTTTGGGTCTTTGATAAATAGGGAAGTCGAAAGTAGTGAGATCTCATTAAGCTTAATTGCAGCGACAATTTATCTACCAATTACCTTTTAGTCACATTTAGTGTTGCCAACTTATCAAGTCAGGGATCCCCCATCCCTTTATCATTGTTTTACTTAGTTAATTTTTTTAATTGCATTGATAAAATATCTCCCACATTCATTTCCTTTTCTAGTAAATTCTCTGACATTTTGTATTGCAGTTTTACAAAAATTACGTTGACAATTTTAACTCTTTATTTGTGCAGATTTTGACTTAATTGCGTTGACATTATTTCTGACAATTTTTCTTAAATTAACTTCTTTTGCTTCAACAAATTTAAACAAAGACAACCATCTTTGTGGGATCGATATCCAATAGCTTATACCTATCAACTATACTTGCATCGACAAGTGTTCGCTGGCACATTTGCTGTGACGTTCATAGAAAGATCAGTATGCATTTTGAATGGAAATGAGCATATTCAAATACATTGATGAATATCAATGGTATGGCTAAGTTATGAGCATGTTTTACCTTGTTTTTTATTTATAAGTTGTTGAACTATATTAAGTGATGTTAAGCGACTTTATGGAAATTTTGCATGTTATTTTTGACATTTCGCAGGTACACACGGCCTGGGAAACGGGCCATTACACGTGCGTGTGCCTCGAAAAAATTTGGTGTAGGTTTAAGACGGGCTATTGATCGCTCTATAAACATCACAACAATAATGTGCAAGCGGACACTGTCGATGCAAGTATAATAGACAGATGTGCGTCTGTCGGATATCGATCCCATGAGGATAGTGTTCTTGTTGCTTAAATTTGTCGAAGCAAAAGTAGTTAAATCCACTGTGATTGTAATCTCACTTCCGTGGTCAAAACAGTTAAATCCAAAGATAAACAAATAAAAAGAAATGAGCAGAAATCAAAGTAGATCTAACATTAATAGGTACTTCCATAAACAATCAAAGTCAATAGAATTTATCAACATTCAAAAGGAATTAAAGAAGAAATTGAAACATTCTATTCCTAGCCTACTAGAATCCTTCCGTAATTGCTCCTCTTGCGTCGCACTTAGAGCACTCCTCATCGGAAGTAGTTGTCTTCTTGTCTCATTAGATCACCCTCCTGGAAAGTTAGGCTTCCATGGCAGCTCACTTAAGAAAGAATCAGAAAAATATGTAATTAATTTTTTCACGAGCTTCCTTCTCTTTCTTTTGATCTTCTCTCCCCTTTATTTATCTTCACTAGCAAGTATAGGTATCCTCTTTTTCTCAGATCTAACTTCCTTGCAGCTGTACAAGTTAGTTACTCCAGCTGTACACTCACACAGATCTGGTTTATGCATTAGGAAGTTGCAAGTTGTAGTGACATTACTAGACGCAAATTTATGTTTTTATTCGCTATGACAACTTGACATTTTCATCCACTGGTGCTTCTGGATATGTTAGCAGCGTAAAGTCCCTATTGCAATATGGAAGTATTCATGCGGTAACATATTTGGGCACAATTCTATATCGAACTTGTGGCTACAGCTCTGAACGCTTTACTGCTTCGATCTTTTAAGATGGATTCCTGTGCTGACATCTTTAGACGCAAAAACTGATGTTAAATGCAATGACATTAGTAGCACAAATTGGATAAAATGAAAGAAAATAAAACCATACAATACTGACTTAGAAAATGCAGTTATTAAGTATAAAATGCTGAAAATGTATGCTAAATATGATACAAAGGGAACAAATTATACTCTAATTAGGGAGAATTTAATGGTCATTTCTAATGCTATCACACAGCCAAACCTGAGTTTTTACTTACCTACAAGTAAATAAAAACTAGCAAAGCCATATCAAAATTCTTGTCACCATAATAATCATTCTAGCAACTTAAATTCTCTGGGATCCTAATGTATAAATTAAAATTATATGATAGAAAATTGCGCCGACAATTTATAGGTATGAATAAGCAAAACTACAACTTCACTAATGCTAGCATCATGCTTTAAATCTTAAATCTTCTTAACCAATACAACATTTATTATTCTATAAGTATATATATATATATATATATTTCTTTTATCAATTTTTTTTCTTTCTTTCTCTCTTTTTTTTATGTGGCTGAGAGATGTCATTGCATTACTATGCAGTAATGATGGGGTGCAACAATCCCCCAGGGAGTATGTAATTGCGCCGGCACACACTCTTGCAGTGATAGCCTTTGGCTAGATAATTTTTCTAACACTTGCATTGGAGTGTTCCCTCTTGATAAGTCACAATGCACCCACATTAGAGTGTCTTTTATTAGTAGATATAATTATATACATAGCTGTAAATGGTAAGCTAATTTAAGATTCAAATAATGCTACTACTCATTTATTACTAATGCAATTTCAACCATTCATCCAAAAATAGAAGGATATAGCATTCAATCACATTTATCCAATTCACACTTAGCATCTCAAAGAATTCAAGAATTAATCATCAAATGAAAAAAAATTGTAGTCACATTTTTCATAACTTTGCATACTTTCATTCAACTAAAAAGACAAATAAATTCTTAAACTTGTGGTTGTAATTGCATTTATATACCAATGACATTCTAGATGACTATGTCGAGAAATAGGAGGTTAACAATTGTGAGTTGCGTCAAAATTTGCAAATGGAGTCTTTGGATTTGTCTAACAGGACAATCCCAGTGTTTAAACCATCTATCGAACAAGCTCCTATCTTGGAGTTAAAATCATTGCCAACACATTTGAAATATGTCTTCCTTGGTGACAACTAGACGTTGCCTGTCATTGTTAACGCATCCCTCAATGCAATGCAAGAAGATAAGCTAATCGTAATTCTGAAAGAACACAAAAGAGCCATAGCTTGGAGCATCGCAGATATTAGAGGCATCAGTCCCTCTTTTTGCATGTATAAGATACAGCTAGAAGATGAAGGGAAGCAATCCATTGAGCAGCAAAGACGACTCAATGAGAAAATGAAAGAAGTGGTAAAGAAGGAAATCATTAAATGGTTAGATGTGGGCATTATATATCCTATTTCTGATAGCAATTGGGTAAGTCTCGTTCAATGTGTGCCTAAAAAGAGTGGTTTCACAGTCGTGACCAACGATAAGAACGAGTTAATCCCTACTCGCATCTCAATGGGATGGCGAGTATGCATGGATTACCGGTGATTGAATGCGGCCACAAAGAAAGACAATTTTTCATTACCTTTCATCAATTAGATGCTAGATAGGCTAGCTAGTAAAGCCTATTCTTGCTTCCTGGATGGCTACTTTGGATACAATAAAATAGCCATTACGTCGGAAGATCAAGCATAGACAACGTTCACATGTCCTTTTGGAACATTTGCTTTTCGATGGATGTCATTTGGGTTGTGTAATGCGTTAGCAACATTCCAGAGATGTATGATGGCGATCTTCTTAGTTATGATTGAGGACTCACTCGAGGTATTCATGGATGATTTTTGGGTTTATGGATAGAGTTTTGACTAATGTGCTGACAATTTGGCAAGAGTTTTGAAAGATACGAGGGCACAAATCTCATTCTGAATTGGGAGAAATGTCACTCATGGCTACTGAAAGCATTGTCCTTGGCCATCACATATCTTGTCAGGGCATTAAGGTTGATAAAGCTAAAGTAGAAATCATCAAAAAATTACCCCCACCCACTACTGTTAAAGCAGTAGTCTTAGGCCAAAGAAAACAAAAGGTATTTCATTCTATTTACTGTGCTAGTAAAACTCTAACTGAAGCGCAGGTTAATTATACTACTACAGAGAAGGAGTTGCTAGCAGTAGTCTTTCCATTTGACAAGTTCTGTTCCTATCTTGTTGGGGCAAAGACTACAGTTTACACGGACCACTCAATATTGAGATCCTTTTTCAACAAAAAAGACGCCAAACCTAGACTCATCAAATGGATCCTACTCCTCCAAGAATTTGATATCGAAATCAAAGATAGGAAAGGATCTGAGAATCAAGTAGCTGACAACTTGTCTCAGCTTGAAACTGGGAGTGAGAACGAGTAAACAAACTAGATTGTCGAGGCATTTCCTGACGAACAATTATTCTTTTTAAACGCATCACCATGGTATGTTGATGTCGTCAGTTACCTTGTGTGTGGAAAGCTACCTATGAGTGTGATTGGTCACAGGAAGATCAGGTTCATACGTGTTGATGCCAAATACCATTGGAATGAGCCATATCTATTTATGGTATGTGCTGACAATATCATTTGTCACTATGTACCTGAAGAAGAAATGATGTCAATCCTATAACACTACCATGACGCCCTTTATGGAGGTCATTTTGGTGGAACAAGGACTGCTGCAAAGGTCCTACAATCAGGATTTTATTGGCCCAATTTGTTTCGAGACGCCCATAGTTTTGCACAACAATGTGATCGTTGTTAACACACTGGATCCATATCTCGACGCAACGAGATGCTCCAACAACCCATCATGGAGGTAGAGCTCTTTGATGTTTGGGGTATAGATTTTATGGGGCCATTTCCAAACTCTTTTGGAAATGTGTATATCTTAGTGGCTGTTGACTACGTCTCAAAGTGGATTAAAACTATTGCGGTACCAAAAGACGATGCTCGGACAGTGTTGAAGTTCTTTCACACATACATCAAGGTTTAGAACACCGAGAGCATTGATAAGCGACCAAGGCACTCATTTTTATAATAACCAAGTGGCAAATGCATTAAAGCGATATGGTGTAAAGCATCGTATGGCCGCCACATATCACCCACAAACTAATGGTCAAGCCAAAGTATCCAATCGTCAAATTAAAAACATACTCAAGAAGGTGGTTAATCCATCTAGGAAGGATTGGTCTGCGCGGCTACATGACGCATTGTGGGCGCTTCACACCGCTTACAAAACCCCGTTGGGGATGTCGCCGTACTAACTAGTGTTTGGAAAGTCTTGTCACCTGCTTGTCGAACTTGAACATAAGGCCATGTGGGTAATTAAGCAGGTGAATTTAGACTATGATGCTGCTGGAAAGAAAAGACTATTGGACATCACGGAATTAGAAGATATTCGACACCACACTTATGAGAATGAAGCGATATACAAGGAAAAGACAAAGAGATGGCATGACAACATCATCTTGCATCGACAATATCATCCTGGTCAATTGGTAGTTTTATTTAACTCACATTTAAAATTGCATCCAGGAAAATTAAGATCGAGATGGTCAGACCCATTTAAAGTTATCGAAGCATTCCAGAGCGATGCAGTGACAACTGAAAACTTGAAGGATAGACAACAATTTAAAGTAAATGGCCAATGTCTTAAACATTATGTGAGCCCAGATGTTCGAGAACCAGACGAAGTCGTCAACCTGGTGACATTTAAATAATGTCGATGCATTTCTTTATTTACCTTTAATTATTTCACTTTTCTTTATGTTGTTTTGATTTCCTTACAGAAATAAAAATCATATTTTTGTTGAAGAATAGAAACACATATTGTCGATGCATTCTGCGATGAGTCAGCATTACTTTTTCTGCAAGAATCGCGCCAATTGATTTCTTACTCTCCCAGCCATTGGATCAAAACAAATCGGTACGATCTATAGCCTAGCAATTAATGGCTTCAGACGCAACATCTCCCCGTGTTTTTCCACTCATTACACCTAGGTTATAAAGCCTCCCACTACAATTATCTTTCTCTTGACATCCACCATTGCTACTGCAACTCATATCCTTCATTGTCTTCATATTCCCTTTTCTTATTTTGAAGCAATATTCTTCTGCAAATCTTATTTACGTTCTTTTCATCTCACCACGGCTAAAACACGTGCTTCCAAAAACACTCTGACTACTCCTACTGTGGATTCGTCCACGACACCACTACCTTTATCCACAAGCTCGATTTTGTTTTTAACGACTGCGGCTAAAGATCGGTACCATAATGTTATGCTAAAACGTAATATCCACTCCGAATAAGGTTTTCAACTATCTCCACATTAGACCCTGGGGAAACAAATTCACCGAACCATTAACTGCCTCAGATGAAAATATTTTTACGACCATCTTTTTGGCTACTCTCCCATAATGGTGAGGGAGTTCTATGCAAATTTGGTGGATCAAGAATAGGAGTTTATCTTTGTACGAGAAGGGCTAGTTCCATGAAGTGCTGCGTAGATCAACGTACTGTTGAGAATTGCAGAACGAGTTAGACGACCATACACCCTTTATGCATTATTTGGATGATGATTGTTTGGCCTAAATGATGAACAACCTCTGCATCGATAGCGCTAATGGACGGGCAATGGGTTTCACAATTATGCAATGCATAGACTGTACCTTACAATCTTTTGCAAGGTATGGTTTTATTTCATCAATAGCCGTGTTATGCCTTGTACCCATAATACTACGGCCACATTAAACCGTATGTGTATGATGCATTCCATTCTACACCACCGACACATCGATATTGGAGAGCTTATACATGCCCAGATCGTAGAAGCTGCAGGAAAACAAACTGGTATCTTTCCTTTTTCCTCTCTTATTATGCTACTTTGTCAATATAAGGGCATTGTGCCCAAAGATGATGAGGAGGTCCTGGACAAAAAAGGACCAATTAATGATGTTTCAGTTGAGAGGATGAAATGGGGCCAAGATACCCTAGTGGCCAAAGAGATCTCCTAGAGGGACAAAGGAAAATGTAAGAAGAAGGCTGACAAAACTGATGCACCGACAAAAACCCAAATAGCAAAGAAGCTGGCACTGATGGAAGTTCATTTAGATCGCCTCGACATGCGTTCTATTCACACCAACAACATCGTGGATGACATGGATTTTTGACTCCATAAGTTCTATGTATACACCAAGGCGTGGAATGAAGCCCTTGTCGCTGCATTGAGCCAGATTAATCAGACCCCACTGCCAGATTTCCCAACTTTCCCATCCATCTACCGGTCGATGATGTCTTCATCTTCCGAGTAACCTACCCCTGATGGTAGGCCTGCCCCTGCATCAACCCAGATTAATATTCTGACAATGAGAAGGATGGAGGGTAGTCACAGGCTGATGACGATTTTCATCGCAACATCACCCACTTATTCGAAGATGAATTCTCAAATAGTCTAGGCACAAATATGGTAGAGAGGGTAGCTGTTCCGGAAGAAAATGTTGATGCAGTCGATTATGCTGACTCTGGTCCAGCTGAAAATAAGCCGAGTGTAGAAGAAAAGGCAAATCAAGAAGTTAATCATGAGAAGGATCAAGACAAGGAAGAGAAAGAAGAAGAAGAAGAACCTATCGAGGTGTAGGTGGAGAAGGAAACTAATGCCCCAACAATGATCGTTGAGGAGATTGTGGGAGCATCCAGCTTAGAGGAGGCTCTACCGATTGCGAGCTAGGCTGAGATTATCACTAGCGAGATAGAGGAACTAAATCCTATGGCTATTGTGCCCTACATAGCACCACTCACCGAGATCCACCATCAGAAGTGATAATTGATGAGTCCATCACTCGACCCAATGAGGAGGACCAATCCGCCGAGCCGGTTGGTTCAAAGGATAAGAAGCAAAAGAGGCGCAAGGACAAGAAAAAGAAGAAATACCATGACAAGGAAGAGCACCAGAAAAAGAAGAAGAAGAAAACCGAAGTAGCCTCTACATCGACTGCTGAATAATTTGATACATCTCTTTTAGTTAGTTAGTTTTCATACATTTTTATTGTGCCTGCATTTTAGTTGTCATTGCAATCATTTTAGTTTAGTACATTGTAGTTGCATTTCCATTATTTATGTATAATTATTGTCAGTGCATTGGGGACAATGCAGATATTAAGTTTTGGGGGGAGCTAATGTGAATTGGAAATGCAACTACACCTTTATGTTTGACTTTTATTTTGTTTCTTTAGTTAATGAAAATTTAAAAAATTTCAACAGAAATGCGCCCACAATTTTATTTTGATGCGTAATTCTAGAATTGTTTGAATGCTGATGTGGAAATTGGATGAATATGAATGAATGATGAGTTTGCTATTTTTGAATGAATAATTGAAATTGCTTCAGTAATGGATGAATAGTATTGGTATTAAATCTTGAACTAACTGACCAATGCAATGACATTTTTTATAATAAAAGACACTCCATTATAAGTGCATTGTGACTTTTAAAGGAGAACACTCCGCTGTAGACTTAGAAAAGAAAATTCATTTAGCCAAAGGCTGTAACTGCAAGAGTGTGTGTCGGTGTAATTACATGCCTCCTAAGGGTTTGTTGCACCCTATCGTTACTACCCAGGAATAAAGGTAGAGTAATACAATGACATCTTTTAGACACTTGAAAAAAAATGAGAAAAAGAAGAAAGAAAAAAAGAAAAAGAATAAATCGTTGAAATGGTTCAAGAAAGGTTAAGATTCAATGCATGATACTAACATTGATGAAGTTGCAGTTTTAAGTTGTTCATAGCTATAAATTGTCAGCGCATCATTCTATTATATGAATTCAATTTAAATATTAGGAATTTAGAGAATTCAAGTTGTATGAATAATGGTTGCGGTGACATTTCTAATTGTTACTTTGTTAATTTTTGTTTCCTTGAGGACAAGTAAAAAGTCAAGTTTGGGGGTGTGATGGTATTACAAATGACATAGATTTTCTCCCTAATTTAGTGTCTTAACTGTCTCTTTTGTATTTCATTTAGCATGCATCATTAGCATTTTATATTTAATTTTCATATTTTCCAACTCATTGTTAGTTAGTTTAAATTCTTGTTATTTTTATCCATTTTTGTACTAATATCGACACAAGCAACCGATATATTTCGTCTTAATATTGTCAATGCAGGAACTAAGTCTAGAAGCTTAATATTGGACGAATGCAGCCACAAGATTAGCTGGTAATTGCAACCAAGAGATGTCGTCGCATTGCAACTAAACCTTGAATGAGTAGAATCAGGCTGAATCCACAGCTGGAAGCATCAACATAGGAATTTCATAGATGTCCCTGCAATTATAATTTTAGAATGCGCCTAATGATACAGCGACAATTTGTAGATCTCTAAAGGACATACTAGAACTGCATGAATGCACAGTTGTACTTGACTAATTTTGACAGCTACAAAAATCTAGATCTGGATATGGGAATGAAGGCTAAAACTTGCAACATTTTAGAGGTTATAAATAGACGAACAAAAAATGAAGAAAGCATCAAGAGCTAAGGGATTAAATTATACAATTTCTGTGTGATTTTGGAGATCTGAGCTAGGAATTGGGAAGCTGATGAAGCAAGTCCGCAACCACTTTTGACGAGAAGGTGTTTGATGCAAGGCAAGAGAAATAATTAAGGAGTAGGCCTAATAGTCTAGAGATAGTAAGCTTCGTTGTACTATTTAATTCTTCTTAAACGATGATGGATTTTGATGATATTAAATGAATACGAGAGTGTCTTTTAATGTTATATCATTTTGATTCTTATTTTACACTGTTTATTCTTGGATTTAACCTCTTTAAGCACGAGAGTTAAATTACAGTGCGTCGACATCGAAAGATGCGTGACAGGTTAGGTTAATAAGTGGGTTAGGCAAGACCTGCTCAGGACTGGGAAAAACTCCATTTACTTGTTCTTGGATACACATCATTACTCGTACTGAGAGGTGGAGTGAACGTGGGTACGTAGGTCGGGATTAAGTAGGGAGCTATTGTTAGTAAGAACTCAAAGGGACTTCATTGTAACGACAAGTCATCTATTACTCTACCTTGTTGAAGCATCCAGCGTTGCAACTTAGCAGAATTAGTGAACCATTTCTACCCTTTACACTTGATCACTTTTACATTTTATGCAATTTAAATATTTAGTACTCAACACTTAACACATTTGATTTACTTTCAATACATTGACATTTAACACATGACATTTGACTCTGATTACGTTGAAATTGACATCTAATTTTAGTATGCAGATCTAACATATTACACTGACATCAGTACTCACATTACACTTAATTTCAATATTGATTGCTCCGACATTTAGACATCAAGAAATCATTCCTCGAGGGATCGATATCCGATAGATTTTTTTATCAACTATACTTGCATCGACGTGTGTACTCTTGCACAATCGTTCTATCATAAAAACACCGATCAGTGGTCTGCTACCTGGTTCTCCGATCCTTTTCTATCTTTAATCTCAACATCAAATTCTTGTAATACTAGGATCCATCAAATCAGCCTGGGTTTGGCATCATTTTTGGCAAAGAGGTATCTCAAGGTAGAATGATCAGTATAAACTATAATTTTTGCATCGACAAGATACAAGCGAAACTTTTCAAATGCAAAAACTACTGCCAGCAACTCTTTCTCTATAGTTGTATAATTTACCTACGCTTTAGTTAGAGTATTGCTAGCATAATATATTGTATGAAATACCTTGTTATTGCGTTGTCCAAGTACAGCACCAACGGCATAGTCGCTCACATAACACATCACTTCGAACATTTGGGACCAATCCGGTGCGACGATAATAGGTGCCTGTACTAACCGCTGCTTAATTTTAACAAATGCTTCCAAACAAGCATCATCGAACAAAACCTTTTTATTTTTCTCCAACAAAGAGCAGAGAGATTTTGCTATTTTGGAGAAATCTCGAATGAAACGACGATAAAATCCGGCATGGCCGAGAAAACTCCTTATTCCCTTGACGTTGGTAGGTGGGAGTAGCTTTTCAATAATCTATACCTTTTCCTTATCAACTTCAATGCCCTAACAAGAGATATGATGGCCAAGGATAATGCCTTCAATTGCCATGAAGTGACATTTTTCCTAGTTTAGCACCATATTGGTATCCTTACATCGCTTCAACACTTTACCTAAATTGTCAGCGAATTTATCAAAATTGTGACCATAAACAGAGAAATCATCCATAAATACCTCCAATGAATCCTCGATCATATCAGAGAAGATGACCATCATGCACCTTTGGAATGTGGCTATTGCGTTGCCTAAATCAAATGACATTTGATGGAAAGCAAAGGTTCCAAATGGGTAGGTAAAAGTTGTCTTTGCTTGATCCTCCGGTGCGATTACTATCTAGTTGTAGCCAGAGTATCCATCAAGAAAACAGTAATAGACCTCACCAGCAAGCCTATCAAGCATCTGATCAATGAATGGAAGTCAGAAGTGACCTTTCTTTGTGGCAGCATTTAAACGATGGTAATCCATGCACACTCGCCAACCTATAGCAATACGAGTAGGGATTAGTTCATTTTTATCATTGCTTACCATCATGATACCGTTCTTCTTTGGAACACATTAGACCGGGCTTACCCATGTACTGTCCGAGATTGGGTAGATTATGCCTACATACAGCCATTTGACGATTTCTTTCTTCACAATTTCCTCCATTTTCACATTTAATCTACATTGCTGTTCAATTGACTGCTTTCCCTCATCTTCCAACCTAATTTTATGCATGCAGAAAGAGGGACTAATGCCTCTAATATCTGTAATGCTTCAAGTGATGGCTCTCTTGTGCTGCTTCAATATTCTAATTAACTTCTCTTCTTGGCTTGTGTTGAGACTTGCGCTGACAATTACTGGCAATGTATCATTGTCACCAAGGAAAACATATTTCAGATGCATTGTTAATGGTTTCAACTCTAGCGTCGAAGCTTCTTTAATCGATGACTTGAAAACAAGGATCGTCCTATGGGTTAGATTCAAAGATTCCATTTGCCAACCATGTTTGAGATCACAAACATTAGCCTCAACTACATATTCTTCAGGTAGGAAATTATCATCAGATGTTACTGCATATTTTTTATGGTAGTTTATTTGTCAGTATAGCGTTGCACCCTTCTGTGAGTGCAATTTTCTCGATATCAGATAACTTCTTCTTCTTTGATAAGAGCTCCTTCATAAATTTCCTATAGCTGGGAATCTGCATAAGAGAATCAACAAGAGGTATATTAATATGTAATTGTTTCAAGGTGGTCATAAACTTTTGACAGTCTATGTCATGTTCTTTCTCCTTGAATCACTCTAGAAATGGAAAAGGTATATTAACAGTGGGCTATTGCGATACACCCGATTGTCTCGACATTAGCAGTTCCATCGATAACTTCGTAGGTCGAATGGTAAGCATGGTGTGATTATTGGTGGTTCCTCCTCATTTATTTTGACTACTTCTTCTTCAGATGCAACTTCTCGCTATTGCATTGTTACATTTGCATCGACAAGTGCTGGATTGGAGCTGCTACTTTGTTTGATAGTTTGCTTTCCAATCCGCAAAGTAATAGCCTTGCAATGCTCCTTCCCCTTCTGATTTAGATTTTCAGTGTCACTGGGCAAAGCACCTAGTGGTCTTGTGCTCATATTAGAAGCCAGTTGTCCTAATTGTGCTTCCAAAGCACGGATGGAAGAAGAATTTCCTTGTACGATAGCTTCTGTTCTCGTAATATGCTCACGCACCAAAGCTACAAGAACATCTAATGGATCTAATCTTGGTTGAGAGTACTACTGTTGCTGTTGTTGATGCTGTACTTGCATATTTGGCATTGTAGTTTGCTGTGGCTGCATACAAGCATGTGGTTTCATCTGATTATGTGACTACATCTGATCAAGATGTGAATGTACCTGAGGATTGTGATTATAATTCTGCTGCTGGTTGTAACTACCTTGTCAAAAGTTCCCTTGACTCGAGGAATTTCCATATCTAAATGTGGACATATTTTGATTCCCCCAAGGTTGTTGAGTCTTAATTGAACTATTATACAAGTTACCATATGAGTTCCCTCTGATGTTATTGACATAGAATGCATTCTCAGCATGTTGTGGACAATCCTCATAGCTATGGTTATAACCGTAAATTTTACAACAAAATGTCGGGACATCCATTCATTGGGCTACTTGAATAGGGGCAACATCACTCGTCCTCTTCTTGTTCTTGATCATGTTCGCCAGTGAGGATACTTATGCACTTAGAGCTGATATGGAATCTAGCTTAATAACTCCAAGATTTGTTTTCACTTGAGCAGATCGAGAAATCGGGTACTGATAATCATTTTACGCAATTCTCTCTAAGATTCATACGACTTCATTGTAAGTGCAATCCAACAAAGGATTGTTTGTAGATACGTCGACAAGATTTCCTGTTTATGCATTTAATCCATTGTAGAAGATTTCGATCTGTGTCTCTTGTTGGATTCTATGCATGGGACAACGTTGAAGTAGAGTTTTGTAATGCTCTTAAATAGTATGCAGGTTCTCATCATCCAACTGATGGTAAGCAGTAATATCATTTCTCAGTCTAGCATTCATTGTGGGTGGATTGAATCGTAAAACAAACTGAGTTGCTAGCACATTCCATGATGTAATGGATCTAGCAAGTAAACCAAGAAACCGTGTACATGCCATTCCTTGCAAAGAATAAGGAAACAACTGCATCTTCAAGGCGTAATCAAGAACACTATGTTGACTGAAAGAAGCACATGTTAGCAGAAAAGATTTGAGATGCTTCCTTGCATCCTCATGAGGTAAATCAACATATTGCCCATTTGAATTTAACATCTGAAACATTACTAGTTTTAATTCAAAATTCCTAGCTTGTATTGCTGGTCTAACAACCCCTGGTTGCAGATCATCAAGCATAGGAACAATAAAGTCTCTAATTATCCTATTTTGAATTTGCTCTTCTTGGTAGTGGTCTATTGTTGAAATGTTATGGCTGCAATGGAGGAATAGGGTTTTGTGGTGGCAATTGTGGTACATCATTATTATTTCTAGCCATATTTCTTTGCTCTTGTCTCCTCCTTCGAATAGTTCTTTCAATTTCTAGATCAAAACTTACAATATTGTTAAGATTTCTCCTTGTGGACATAAAACACCTAAAAGAATTGAGAAAAATAAAATAGATTAGTAACAAATAAAATTCAGAAAATAAAGAATAATTTCAACTATAAAAATAAAAATCAAACAAACGTCATCCCCGGTAACGGCGCCAAAACTTGATCGCGCTATAAATGTTACAACAATAATGTGTAAGCGGACATTGTAGATGCAAGTATAATAGGCAGATGTGAGTCTGTTGGATATCGATCCCATGAGGATAGTGTTCTTGTTGCTTAAATTTTTAGTAGCAAAAGTAGTTAAAATAAAAAGAATTGTTAGGAGTAATGTCAGTGCAATTAAATCAAGACTACACAAATAAAAGAGTTAAAACTATCAATGTAAATATTGTAAAACTGTAATACAGATTCTCAGAGCAATTTAATAGAAAATGAAATGAATGTTGAAGATGTTTTGAGAATGTAAATTACGAAAATTAAACAAAGTAAAACAATTATAAAGGAGTGAGGGATCCTTGATTTGGCAAGTTGGCAAACACTAAATGTGACTACAAGGTAACTGGTACATAAATTGTCGCTGTAATTAAGTTCTATGAAATCTCACTACTTTCGACTTCTCTGTTTGGAAAAGACCCAAACACTCACATTAGTCACACCTTTCAGTGTTGGCAATGCTTTGCATTTGAGAACAAGTGGCCAGAATTCCTTTTTGCCTTAAGCAACTTCTGTTGTCTTGCTTGTTGATCTAACTTTGTCACTGCACCTTTCAGTGACTATGACTACAATCGCACTTTCGTGGTCAAAATAGTTAAATCCAAAGATAAATAAATAAGAAGAATTTAGCAGAAATCAAAGTAGATCTAACATTAATAGGTACTTCCATACACAATTAAAGTCAACAGAATTTATCAACAATCAAGAGGAATTAAAGAAGAAATTGAAGCATTCTATTTCTAGCCTACTAGAATCCTTCCTTAATTGCTCCTCTTTCGTCGCACTTAGAGCACTCCTTGTCAGAAGTAGTTGCCTTCTCATCATATCAGATCACCATCTGGGAAAGTTAAGCTTCCATGGCAGCTTACCTAAGAAAGAATAAAAAAAATATGGAATTAATTTCTTCACGAGCTTCCTCCTCTTTCTTTTGATCTTCTCTCTCTCCCCTCTATTTATCTTCACTGGAAAGTACAGGTATCCTCCTTTTCTCATATCTAACTTCCTTGTAGCTGTACAAGTTAGTTACTCTAGCTGTACACTCACGCAGATCTGGTTTATGCATTAGGAAGTTGCAGGTTGTCGTGACTTTACTGGACGCAAATTTATATTTTTATTAACTGCGACAACTTGTCATTTTCATGCGCTGGTGCTTCTGGATGTGTTAGTAGTGTAAAGTCCCTGTTACAATATGAAAGTATTCATGTGGTGACATTTGGGCGCAGTTCTATATCGAACTTGTGGCTACAGCTCTGAACGCTTTCTGCTTCAATCTTCTAAGATGGATTCCTGTGTTGACATCTTTAGACGTAAAAACTAATACTAAATGCAAAGACATTAGTAGCACAAATGGGATAAAATGAAAGAAAATAAGACCATACATTACTGACTTAGAAAATGCAATTATTAGGTATAAAATGCTGAAAATGTATGCTAAATGTGATACAAAGGGAACAAATTATACTCTAATTAGGGAGAATTTAATGGTCATTTCTAATGCTATCAACTATACACGGGTTGAGACAGGTCGTGTGGCCCTATTTCGAAAACACACACGATCAGCACACGGTCTCGATCACGAGCGTGTAGGGTGGTTTTGCATGCTCACACGGCATGGCACATGATTTGTGACACGATCATGCAAAGGTGGTCCGAGTGAACCCACAGTCTATGGCACGGGCGTGTAACACAGGGCACATGAGTGTGCATTTGAGACACATGGCCGTGTGACCCCTATTTTGGGAATTTGGTAATTTTGTGTGATGTTTTAAAAACGATTCGATTGAGTCCCTGATTATTCTGGATTGATGTAAAAGTATGAGATTTATAATTTTATTGGTTGTTAGATTTGATGATTTTGTAAAGTAGTTTTTAGTGATTTTAATGTTTAAGGACTGAAATGTTAAAGTGATAAATTTACAAGGACTTAAGGTGAAATAATGGTAAAAGTGGGCTATTGAAAGGCACATGGATATTCGGCTAAGCTGAAATTTGAACAAAAATGGATATACTGAACTGGCTTATAAGAGTGATATCCTAACTAGACTCGTATGAGCTAAACTACCGGAAGACCCGAAGAAATCTGTTCGATGCTAATGTCAAGGGATTTACGAAGACATTATGCTACTATTCTATAATTGCACATGATATTCTGTAGGTTATTGATCTATGAACTTACTAAGCTTTGTAAGCTTACTTATGTATCTGTTCATTGTTTTGTATATTCATTTTGCTGTTGAAGATCGAATCCTCAAGAAGAATCACACTATCTCGGGTGCTCATTTGGTATACTTTAAATCACTTGGTTATATGGCATGTATTAGGATGAAAAATTAGTACCATGTTTAAGTTTGTTAAGCTTTAAAATATACTTAGATAAATTATTGCAATTTGGAAGGAGATGTATTTTTGCTTGCTTGACTTGTATGTTTTGGTATGCATTTTGAATGGAAATGAGAATATTCAAATATATTGATGAATATCAATGGTATGGCTAAGTTATGAGCATGTTTTGCCTTGTTTTTTTATGTATATTTATAGTTTGTTGAACTATATTAAGTTAGGTACATGATTATGGGCTTTATGGAAATTTTGCATGTTATTTTTAAGATTTCGCAGGTACACATGGCCTGAAACATTGGCCACTACACGTGCGTGTGCCCTAGAAAAAATTGGTGTAGGTCTCACATGAGCTGGGACACGGTCATATGGCCCTATTTCGAAACACACACGGTCTCGAACACGGGCGTGTGGGGTAGTTTTTCATGCTCAGACGACCTGGCACACAGTTTGAGACACGGCCATGTGAAGGTCGTCCAAGTGAGCCCAGGATCTATGGCACGGGCGTGTAACACAAGGCACACGGACGTGCATTTGAGACACATGGTCGTGTGATCTTTGTTTTAGGAATTTGGTATTTTTGTGTGATGCTTTAAAAATGATTCGATTGAGTCCCTAATTGTTCTGAATTGATGTAAAAGTATGAGATTTGTAATTGTATTGAAATCTATGCTATTGAATGCAATTTAACCGAAATAAAAGATTAACCATTATCTATTATTTGATGTGAATGATTTGGTACCTCGGGACCTTAGCTAGAAACAGTGTCGAGTTTAGGGTATTACATTTAATGGTATCAGAGTTATGATTTATTCGATTATCAGACTGAATATAGTGTGAATAATGTTTAGAAAGTACATGCCATATAAACCTGTGATAATGTGATATAGATTGATCCGATCTAACTCATGTTTTAATGTAGATTTTAAAGATGTTATCTGAATCTGATCATGAGAAAACTAATGAAGTTAATAGTAATATTCCGACTACTGATTCTACTGCAAGTCATAGTATATTGGTTTCACAAATATTTGAAAATGAGGAATGGATTAACAACCGCTATCCCTGAGTATAGGTAAATAAAATGGGATTGAAGACATAATGATGGATCTGAAGTTAGAGTGCTTGATATTATTTCTGGTATGTTCTATTCCTTTGATATTAATTATTGTGTATGCAATAATTAAGATTGGGTTAACTTATTCATATGTTGTATTGTATTAGTAATGGATAGGTCTTTATTTCCTAAACCGTTAAGTTTGATATTTGAATCATAATCCGTTAGGACAGAGTTGGTATGTCGAAACTATTTGCTGAAAATTTATGACTGACTTTTCTATCAATTTGATATTACTATAATTTCGTGAATTTGGTATTATTTTGGGAATAAATTGACTAAAATTATATAATACCATAGTGAATTGTAGACTGAAATGAATTGATTGAAATGTCAGACTGATGTATTGATCAGGATTGAGTTTGGTAAAACAAATAGTATAATCAAAGTTATTTAAGATGCCTTTGTATAGCAAATGATCTAAAATGATTGTAAAACATTATATATATAATTATCTACTCAATACGAAAAAAATTAGATTAGAGGTTAACTATGTACCGTTTGCTAATAGGTCTCTTGATCTGTTTTCTGAAGGATTTTTAGGATTTCTACTTAAATTTGACAAAAAAATAAATTCTAGTGAAAGAATGAGATGTTGAAAATTTCTTTTCGAACTTGAGGTATCATTAAGAATTCTAGTATTATTGTCTAGACTAACTAATATCTCTATTAATTTATGAATATGATGAATCAAATTGTTCAATCTTATCTGGATATTTAGATATAGTCATAGTTATGATTATTGATGATATTCTAATAGACACCAAACAGAATTTGTGTATGCGTAATATGTGAGAAATGTATTATAAACTATGTGTGAGAAATAATTTACGTGAAAACTATAAACGGTGAGTTTTGGTTCAGTAAGGTTGATTTTCTTGGTATGTAAATCTGGCAAATGAATTTCTGTATGTCGGGGTAAAAAGATTTCTATTGCTATATGTAAACTTCGAAAAATGTCTCTGGAAATTTTTGTATTGGCTTATCTGAACATCAAGCCCTGTCTAAATTATTATTACCTGTTATGATTCCTCAGTAGTGGAAGCCAAGATAAATTTCATGTTATTCGAGATTATTATGAGATTGTTATCCTCTATAATCGAATTAGCTAGTCTAGCACACGGTCTCGAATATGGGCGTGTGAGGTGGTTTTGTATGCTCAAATGGCCTGGCACACGGTTTTTGACACGACTGTGTGAAGGTGGTCCTAGTAAGCCCACGGTCTACCATACGGGCGTGTAACACAAGGCACACAAGCGTGCGTTTGAGACACACGGCTGTGTGGCTCATGTTTTGGGAATTTGGTATTTTTGTACGATATTTTAAAAAAGAGTTGATTGAGTCCCTGATTATTCTTGATTGATGTAAAAGTATGAGATTTGTAATTGTATTGAAATCTACGTTGTTTAATGTAATTTAACCAAAATGAAAGATGAACCATTATCTGTTATTTGCTATGAATGATCTGGTTCCTCCGGACCCTAATCGATGACGGTGTCAAATTTTAAGTGTTAAACAGTGTCCCTTCTCTCCACTCGAAATTAGTCAACAATGGGAAAGGGGCCTACCCCAAAACTGGAAGAATGCATTCTCCCTTCCTCCGTTGAAGCTCAGCACCCATCTCTTTTAAAGTTGGTGGACTCCTACCAGATCATAATGGAGGAGTGTGACTTGCTTGGCTGAGCCTTCCGTAAACACTATAATGGAAGTGAAGCTAAATAATTTTTGGTTAGAAATGGCTATGGATTCTTGAGATTAATAACTAGCCTAGCCTCGTCAAACATTAGAGGCTACAACCCGTCAGATCCAAGAATTTACCGAGTCTGTATCCAGCTAGAGACTAAGTACAATTCCTTAAAGATGAGATCTGAGGAGAGGGTACTCCGATTAAAGAGCCAGATCAATTCCTTGGAGGAACAACACTTGGTGGTCTTAGAGAAGGCACAGAAGGAAAACAATGAAGCCCTAGAATGATAAAAGGCAGAGACCACGATGATGTTAAAGTATGCCACCAATCATGAGATGATTGCAATCACATACTCGTTTACCTTGTTTATTAATATAACGCATTGCCATTATTATTTCAGTTTCTTTTTCTGTGTATATAAATAAACTGAATTGTAACAAAGTCTTGAGAAAATATGACTATTCTTAAAAGATCTTTAGTCAAGTATTATTGTGGGATTAGATAACATAATGCATTAAGACTAATGTGTTGTTGATTGATGACAAAGAGTTGTCATTGACATAAGGATGTCAAAATCAATACATGAGTATGAGTTAGAGAACAACATATTGGACTGATCCGCTATGAGTACGTTTCTTGGATTATTATGTAATAGTCACAATATTACTCATAGTGATAACTATGTATATGATCCTCAGATTTGAGATCATTATTGTCCCAACATCGCGAGTCGTATATTTTGATACAGTCAAAACATCTATTGTAACATGTTGTACTATAAAGACTGATGTTGGATATACCATAATACATGTAGTAGGATACGGTTGATCAAGATGGGATTTATCCTTCCTACATATTAGGAGTAATATCTTAGGCCTCATGATGGAGTGAGACTAGAAATGCATGGCCATGCTCGAATAAGTTTATACGAGATATCTGATAGCATTAGAAAGAACCATTGATTTCTCCTTACTTATAGTATAATTTGTTCCCATTTGATCATCTTTAGTATTTTTAACTTAGTTATTACATTTTCTAACTTAATGAAGCTTAGTCTAATTTCCTTTAAATTTATCATGTTTTTATTACTGATGTCGTTGCATTAGTCTGTTTAGTATTGCGCCCAAAAATGTCGCTGCAAAAACCTGTCCGGAAGTATCAATACATGAAGGTGTCTAGAGTTGTCGCTACATAAGAGGATCCAAATTTGTGCCCAGAACTATCGCTGTACTTGACAGCTGTCTGGTTAACACACCAGAAATGTATTAGTTGTACAACTAGTATCTTGGCCTTTTGACAGATTAAATTTCTTTAACATTTTTTCAAGTTGGCATCCATGGCAGCTTAAATTCTTGAGGGTAACCTGACATTGACGAGAAGGTAGTCTTGCTCCTGACGAGGAGCATCCTAAGTGCGATCCAATAGGAGTGTAAGAGACTGATTCAAGTAAACTAGGAATAGAATACTTCAATTTATTCTATTATTTCTCTTACTTAACGCTAATAAGTTTTGATAATTTGAGTTGTATGGAAGTACAATTTCATTTTAAATATGAATGATATCTATTTCAGTCTTTCCTTTACTGTTTATCTTTGGATTTAATTGTTTGACCACAAAAGTGTGATTGCAATCACTGTCACTAAAAAGTGCAGTGTCAAATTAAGTTAATAACTAAGACAATAGAAGTTGCTTGAGGATTGAAGGAATTCAGTCCACTTGTTCTTGAGTTTATTGCATTGCCAACACTAGAAGGTGTGGTTAGTGTGATTATTTGAGTCTTTGATAAACAGGGAAGTTAAGGTTGGTAAGATTTCATTGTACTTATTTGCAGCGACAATTTATCTGTTATTAACCTTGTGATCACATTTAGCTTTATGCCAACTCTTCAACTCAAGAAACCCCATTTTATTATCATTATTTTACTTCTTAATTTTTTCAATATTGCTTCGACAAATTAACCTCATTCTTTTACTTCATTTCTTATTTTATTGCTTCGACACTTAACATCATCACAAACTCTCTTGTTTTAAATTTTCATTTCATTGACAACTATAAACACAAACAACCATCCCTATGGGATCGATATCCGATAGACTTACATCTATCTATTATACTTGCATTGACAGTGTTCGCTTGCACAAAATACTGTGACGTACATAGCGCGATCAAGTTTTGGCACCGTTACCGGGGATGACATTTGTTTGATGTTTATTCTTGTATTTGCAATTATTCTTTATTTTCTAATCTTTACTTGTTACTAACTTGTTTTTGTTTTTGGTCGACTATTTTTCAATTTTCTTTTTAGGTGTTTATGACCAGGAGCAATCCTGAATTTGTTGTTGGCTTAAATCCTAAAATTGAGAGAACCATTAAAAGGAGTAGACAAGAACAAAGGAATTTGGCTCTGCTTGGAAATGATGCAGCCAGACCACAATTACCGCCATAGAATCTTGTCGCTTCGATTCAGCCACAAAATATAAATAATCAACTGATGCAACAAGAATAATAGATGCATAATAGAACTATTCGAGACTTTGTTGTTCCTGTGTTGGACGATTTGCAGCCAAGGGTTGTTCGACCAGCTATTCAAGTTGGCAATTTCGAATTAAAGTCGGTTATGTTTCAGATGCTGAATTCAAATGAGCAGTATGCTGGATTGCCTCATAAGGATGCAAGAGAGCACCTTAAATCCTTCCTACTGATTTGTGCTTCTTTCAATCAGCATGGAGTTCTTGATGATGCCTTGAAGATGCAACTATGAATGTTCCTTGGATTGTCTGCTGGAACAATTACATCATGGAATTTGCATGCAACTCAATTCATTTTGCTATTTAATCCACCAACGATGAATGTTAACCGTAGGAATGATATTACTATGTATCATCAACTGGATGATGAAAATTTGCACACTACATGGGAGCGTTACAAAACTTTGCTTCGGTACTGCCCCATGCATGGAATTCAACAAGAGACGCAGATTGAAATTTTTTACAACGGGTTAAATGCACAGACAAGAAGTCTTGTCAACGCATCTGCGAATGGTCCTTTGTTGGATTGCACTTATGATGAAGCTGTAAGAATTTTAGAGAGGATCGCTCAGAATGACTACTAATATTTGATCTCTCGTGTTGCACAAGTCAAAGCAAATCTCGGAGTTATCAAATTAGATTCTATATCAGCTCTGAGTGCACAAATATCTTTGTTGGCAAATTTGATAAAGAACATGAAGGGGACCACTGAAGTTGCGCCCGTTCAAGTTGCCTAACAAATGGATGTCCTTACATTTTGTTGTGAAATTTGTGGCGACAATCATAACTATGAGGGTTTTCCTCAGCATGCTGAGAACACTTTTTATGTTAGTAATATCTGAGGAAATTCTTATGGTAATTCCTACAATAGCTCTGCTCAAAATCAACAGCCTTGGTGAAGTCAAAATGCAATGACATTTAGATATCGTAATTCCTCTAGTCAAGGTAATCTTCGACAAGGGAATTACAATCAGCAGCAGCAAAATTTCAATCAAAGTCCTCAGGTGCATGAACATCAAGATCAGTTGTAGTCACACACTCGTGTGCAGCCACAACAATCTTCAATGCCACATCTGAATATACAAGGACAACAACAACAACAACAACAACAATTATATTCATAATCATGAGCTGATCCATTAGTAGCCCTTGAAGCCTTGATGCATGAGCATATAACGCGAACAGAAGCTATTATGCAAGGAAATTCCTCTTCCATCCGAGGATTGGAAGCACAGTTAGGGAAACTAGCTTCAAATTTAAGCACAAGACCACCAGGTGCTTTACCTAGTGACACCGAGAATCCAAATCAAAAAGGGAAGGAGCATTGCAAAGCTATTACTCTTCGGAGTGGGAAACAAATTGACCAGCTAGCTACTAGCCCTAATGCAGCACCTATAGACACAAGTGAAGCAGATCAAGGGGAAAGAGATGTATCTGAAGAAGTTTTAGAAGAACCAATGAAAGAGGTTCCACCAATTGTTACTCTCATGCCTACTATCAGATCGAAAAAATTGTCGACACAACTGCCAATGTTGACACAACCGATTTTGTCACGACAACCTGATGTATCAATACCTTTGCCATTTCCATAGTGATTCAAAGAGAAGGAGAATGATAGAGAATATCAAAAGTTTCTGACCACATTGAAACAATTGCATGTCAATATACCTCTTGTGAATGCTCTCGTACAGATTCTTAGCTATGGGAAATTCATGAAGGAGCTCCTATCCAAGAAGAACAAGTTAACTGATATTGAGACAATTGCACTCACAGAGGGATGCAACACAGTCCTGATAAATAAATTGCCACCAATGATGAAGGATCTTGGTAGTTTTACAATTTCATGTTCCATTGGAAATCATTACTTGAGAAAAGCTCTATGTGATTTAGGAGCAAGTATCAACCTCATGCCATTGTTAACATTTAGAAAATTGGGGATTGGTCACATGAAGCCCACTGTAATGACATTGTAGTTGGCAAATAGATCATTAGCACAACCTGAGGGACAAATTAAAGATGCCCTTGTTAGCGTGGATAAGTTTGTGTTCCCAGCGGACTTCATTATCCTTGATTGTGAAGCAAATAAAAAGGTGCCCATAATCTTGGGACGCCTATTCCTTGCCACGGGTCGCACTCTTATCGACGTATTCAAAGGCGAACTGATAATGCGACATAAAGATGAACATGTCACATTCAGTGTTTTCAAAGCAAGTCCTTGAGAAAACAAAGAAGAATGTCACCACATTGGTGTGCTGAACAAATTAATTGAAGAGGAATTTAATAAGTGTAGCACAGCAATCCCGAAAGAATTTGCAGTGACAACAGAAGAAGATTTTCTAGTTGATTATGACTGCAAGGTTGAGGCAAAAAATGTTGAGTTTAAGTACGGATGGAAAATGGAATCTTTAGATTTGACAAATAGAATGACTCTAGTATTTAAGCCATATATTGAGGAAGCTCCTACTCTGGAGTTGAAGCCTTTGCCTACCCATTTGAAGTATGTTTTCATTGGTGAGAATGATACACTACCAGTAATTGTCTCTATAACTCTTAACGCAAGTCAGGAGGAAAAATTAATCCATATACTGAAGCAACACAAGTGTACGATTGCTTGGAGTATTGTGGATATTAGAGGCATTAGCCCCTCTTTCTGTATGCACAAAATCTGGTTAGAAGATGAGGGAAAGCAGTCTAACAACAGGGAAGATTAAATGAAAAAATGAATAAGGTTGTTAAAAAGGAAATAATTAAGTGGTTGGATGCGGGCATTATCTACCCAATTTCTAATAGCACGTGGTAAACCCAGTCCAATGTGTTCCTAAAAAGAGTGTTATCACGGTGATATGTAACGAAAAGGATGAACTAATCCCTACTCGCATTCCTATAGGCTGGCGAGTGTGCATGGACTATCGCCGTTTGAATGCAGCCACAAAGAAGGATCACTTCCCACTTCCCTTCATTGATCAAATGCTGGACAGGCTTGCTAGAAAAGCCTATTATTGCTTTCTCGATGGCTATTCTGGCTACAATCAAATAGCGATTACGTCGGAGAATCAAACAAAAATGACCTTTACTTATCCTTTTGGCACTTTTGCCTTCTACCGAATGCCATTTGGTCTCTGCAATGCACCGACCACATTTCAAAGGTGTATGATGACAATCTTCTCAGACATGATTGAAGACTCATTAGAGGTATTTATGGATGATTTTTCTGTCTATGGTAATACTTTTGATAAATGCGCTGAAAATTTGGCCAAAGTTCTAAAACAATGTGAGGACACAACTATAGTGCTAAATTGGGAGAAATGCCACTTCATGGCAACAGAAGGCATTGTTCTCAATAATCAAATTTCATGTTAGGGCATTGAAATGGATAAAGCAAAGGTTGAAATTATTGAGAAGTTACCCCCGTCAACCAATGTAAAAGATATTCGGAGCTTTCTCGATCATGCAGGTTTTTATCGAAGATTTATCTGTGATTTCTCCAAGATAGCAAAACCTCTCTACTCCTTGTTAGAGCAAAATAAAAAAATTTTGTTTGATGATGCATGTCTGGATGAATTTATGCAAATAAAGCAGCAACTTGTTGAGGCACCTATTATCGTTGCACCAGACTAGTCACAACCATTTGAAGTAATGTGTGATGCGAGTGATTATGTAGTGGGTTCTGTGATAGGACAACGTAAAGAAAGAGCGCTTCACACGATATACTATGCTAGAAAAATTCTCACTGAAGTGCAGATTAATTATACAACCACAGAGAAAGAGCTGTTGGTAGAAGTCTTTGCCTTCGACAAATTTCGCTCATATCTTGTTGGTGCAAAGGTTACAATGTTCACTGATCATTTTGCGTTGAGATACTTCTTTACAAAGAAGGATGTCAAACCAAGATTGATATGATGGATCCTGTTATTACAATAATTTAACATAGAGATAAAAGATTGAAAATGATCGGAGAACTAAGTGGCAAATCACTTGTCTCGTCTGGAAGTAGAAAGTGAAGATAGAAATACATTCCAAATTGTCGATGCATTTCCTGACGAGAAATTGTTTGTTGTCGACTCATCCCTATGGTATGCGGATGTAGTTAATTACTTGGTATGCGGAAGGTTACCCTTAAGTGCAACAGGCCACAAGAAGGAAAGGTTTCTTTGTAAAATCGAGAAATGTTACTGGAATGAGCAATATCTATTCAACTTATGCAATGACAATATTATTAGGCGTTGTGTTCCAGAAGAAGAAATGTTTTAAATCCTGAAGCTTTTCCACGATGCCCCTTATAGAGGTCATTTTGGTGGCATAAGAACCGCTGCTAAGGTGCTTCAATCAGGATTTTATTTGCCTTCGTTGTTTAAAGATGCCCAAAATTTTGTGCAATAATGTGATAAATGTCAGCGCACTGGATCAATAACTCGAAACAATGAGATGTTGCAATAACCAATTATAGAGGTTGAGCTCTTTGATGTCTAGGGTATGGATTTTATGAGACCATTTCCAAGCTCTTGGAAATATTTATATCCTAGTTGCTGTTGACTATGTATCAAAATGGGTGGAGGCCATTGCTGTCCCAAAGGATGATGCTAGGATAGTGCTGAAATTTTTCCAATGGCACATACTCACTCGTTTCGGCACACCTAAGGCATTGATTAGTGATTAGGGCACTCACTTCCACTATAATCAAGTTGCAACCGCACTGAAGCGGTATGGAGTTAACCATCAAATGACAACCACATACCATCCACAAACCAATGGCCAACCTGAAGTCTCCAATCGACAAATAAAAAATATTCTTAAAAAGGTGGTGAATCTATCAAGGAAGGATTAATTTTCTAGGCTGGATGATGCGTTTTGGGCGTTACGCATAGTATATAAAACTCCACTTGGAATGTCACCATATCAACTTGTGTTTGGTAAAGCATGTCAGTTGCCTATGGAATTAGAACATAAAGCCATGTGGGCAATCAAGCAAGTGAACATGGACTATGAAGCTGCTGGAAAGAAAAGGCTATTGGACATTATTGAATTAGAGGAAATTCGACGCATTGCTTATGAAAATGTCGCAATTTATAAGGAAAAGACTAAGCGCTGACACGACAAAATTATTTTACAGCGATAATTTACTACAGGTCATCTGGTGCTATTATTTAATTCACGACTAAAATTGCACCCAGGTAAATTGCGCTCACGATGCTCAGGTCCATTCGAGGTTGTCGAAGCATATCCTCATGGTGCGATCACAATTAAAGACATAAATGATAGGCACAAATTTAAGGTCAATGGCTAATGGCTGAAGCATTACTTTAGTCATAATGATCACAAACAGAAGGAGACCATTAATCTGGTCACATTTTTCTAACCTCTCTTTACATTTTTATCATGTACTTTTAGTTTATTTTGTTATGTTTCAGTTATCTTCCTTAGTATTTTTGCAGGAATAAAGTCCTTTCTTTTGTCGATTCAAGAAAATCTCCTTGTCGACGTAACTTATCTACTGACTCATCATAAAATCGAAACATATCAAGAAATAAATCGTGACATTTCAAGCAGCTATTCCCCAACCGTTGGATTGATTTGAAATAGGGTAATCTGAGTGGATGCATTTATTGGATGCAGATTAACTGTCCTCTCTCTGTAGTGTAAAAGAGCATGACTCTCCATCTCCACTTTTCATTCCTTATAAAGTAATCCATTGTGCTGATGGTGTTAGCAAGAAAAACCTCTATTGTTACTGAAACTTTTCTTCAAAGCTCTCCCTTTTTTCGCTCTCTACTACCTTTGCTGCCAAAAAGATATAGCCAGAATTTGAGGCGCAAAAACACCATCAAAATCTACTGTAGAACCCTCTTTTGCCACTGTGGTGCGAGAAACAAAGCATCACCCATTTAGGGAACCAGTGGTTTTTCTAAGCAAGGTTGCAAAGGATCGCTTCCAAGATAACATGTTAAAGCGCAACTATTATTTTGAGCAGGGTTTTCAGCATTCGAAGCATCAAGACTTGGGGAAGCAAGTTAATAAAACTTTTACGAGAATGGGTTGGGAAACTTTTTGCACCTATCTTGGGGGCTATTCAACATCTTCTGTGAAAGAGTTCTATGTAAACCTGACTGACAGCGAACAAGAGTTCGTCTTCGTTTGAGAAGGGTTAGTACCTTGGGGTGCCACCCACATTAATGCTCTCTACAACATCATCATGAAAGAGGACAAGCACAAGGCCTTCCTAGAAGAACTCACAGAGGAGGGGGCTGACATTTTGATGCAAGACTTCTGCATCGAATGAGCGGTATTGATGAGCACAATTCGAACAACTACACTATGCACCGTTGCTTCCTAACATTACAAATTAAGGTCTAGTTCACTTCATTAACTGTCGTCTCATGCCTTCTAATCACAGCATAACAGCCACTTTGGATCGGATGTGTTTAATCCACTCGATCATCAAGGGGAGACAAATTGATGTAGGTGCACTTTTGCACCAAGAAATTGTAGACTGTGCTACTAGGCAGATGGGTATTTTGGCATTCCCTTCATTAATCATGCAGTTGTGTCAACAACGAGGAGTGATGCCTCGTGAGGGATAAGAAATGTTGGACAAAAAAGGACCTATTAATGATGCTTCCATTGAGCACATGACTTTGGGGAACGACACTCCTGTTGTGAAGGAAGCTGAAGCCAAGAAGAGGAAAGGCAAGGCAAAGGTTGAAGAAAAAAAGGCTAATGTTACCACAGATCCCACTTTATGGCGAAAGATCAAAGAGGTAGAAAAGATTGCTGACACAATTAACATTTGACAGATAAAACTTGTCAACGTGATCGAGGATATGGAAAGGTCGTAAAACCTATTCTATGCCTATACCAGGGCATGGAATAGTGTCATTGTCACTACACTGTGTCGTATGAGCAAAGCGCCTCTACCAAAGTTCCCTGTCTTCCCTCCGATCATCATAGAAGCTATGCCTTCAAATGCAAAGGTTACATCAGAAGGAAGAGACCATTTAGTAGCATCTCCGCAGATGGTCCATATTTTTAATGATGAACGCGAGGTGAATTCAAAGGAAGTAGAAGACTGCCTTTGGAGTATTGCTAGCCTATTTGAGGATGATTTTTCTACCAGCCCAGAGACTACTATGGCTAAGAAGGAGGCCAAAGTTGATAAAGGGAACATGTCATTAGAACATGTGGAGACAGAAGAGGAAAAAGAAGAAAGAAGAGAAGGACCTGATGTCGCGACAAATTCGACTGAGGAATTTGTCACCGCACTTGAAGTTGTGGGTGCATCTTTGGATGATTTGGCTCTACCTGATGCAAGTCAGGCGGAGGCTATGACTATAAGTAATGAGGATTACAATCCTCTAGCCATTGTGCTTTATACTGCCTGCTTGCTGAAATACACCCATCTGATATCACGGTCGATGATGTCGTGGCGTAACCTGAAGCTGAGGAGTAATCCAAAGATCCAGCTAAGCCAAAGGAATGAAAGAGGAAGCACGCCAAAGACAAGAAGCGCCACAAAGAGGAGCGCAAGCACAAGAAGAAGAAGACCCATGTAGCACATTGAGTTAGTTTTTATTTTCGGTACTTAGTTTAGTTTCCATGCATATCATGTAGCTGTCATCACATTTCATTTGTCATTGCATTTTTCTTGTCACAACATCTTCATTGTCATTGCATTTCCATATATATTAATGAAAATGCATTGGGGACAATGCAGACTTTAAGTTTTGTGGGAATGTATATAGGTTGGAAATGCAAATGCACCCACATTTTCAAAATTTGTCCTTTTGAGTTTAATGTAAGCATGCAAAGTTATTGAAAATGTGCTTGAAATTGTTTTTCATTTGATGCTTAATTCTTAAATCATGTGAACTGCTAATGAATAAGTTAGACGAATGTGATTGAATGTTATACTTCAATTTTTGGATGAATGATTTAGATTGCATTAGTAATGGATGAATAGTATCATTATTTGAATCTTGAATCAATTTTCCATTTATAGCTTCTTGTATATAAGTATAGTTATAAATAAAAAGACACTTCAATGTGGGTGTATTTTGAACTATCAAGGGGGAACACTCCAATCCAAGTGTTAGAAAAGTAATCTAGCCAAAGGCTATCACTGCAAGAGTGTGTGTCGGCACAATTACATACTCCCTAGGGGTTTGTTGCACCCCATTTTTACTTCCCAGGAACAAGAGTATAGTAATGCAACAACATCCTTCAGTCACATAAAAAAGAAAAAGAAAGAAAAAAAAAAGAAAAACATATTTATGTATATACTACTATACAGTAAATGTTGTTTTGGTAGAAAGAGTTTAAGATTTAAAGCATGATGTTAACATTGATGAAGTTGCAATCTTAATTAATTATTCATGATTATGAATTGTCGACGCAATATTCATTCATTTAAATGTAATTCATTCATTAAGATTTTAAATGATTCAAGTTGCTAGAATGATCATTACTTTGATAATTTTTTTGCTATAACCTTGCTAGTTCTTGTTTTACTTGAGGCCAAGTAAAAACTCAAGTTTGGGGGTGTGATAGCATTAGAAAGAACCTTTGATTTCTCCTTACTTATAGCATAATTTGTTCCCATTTGATCATATTTAGCATACATTTTTAGTATTTTTAACTTAGTTATTACATTTTCTAACTTAATGAAGCTTAGCCTAATTTCCTTTAAATTTATCATGTTTTTTATTACTGATGTCGCTGCATTAGTCTGTTTAGTATTGCACCTAAAAATGTCACTGCAGGAACCTGTCCAGAAGTATCAATGCATGAAGGCGTCCAGAGTTGTCGCTGCATAAGAGGATCCAAATTTGTGCCCTAAATGTCGCTGCACCTGACAGTTGTCTGGTTAACACACCAGAAATGTGTGAGTTGTACAGCTGGTATAACCAACTTGTACAGCCAAAGAATGTTAGATCTAGAAGGTAGGACACTTGTACTATGAAGTTGCTGTTAAATATTGAAGAGGAGAGGGAAAGAGGGATTCTTCTTGGCCTTTCGGTAGATTAAATTTCTTCTTTAACATTTTTTCAAGCTGGCATCCATGGCAGCTTAAATTCTTGAGGGCAACTTGACGTTGAAGAGAAGGCAGTCTTGCTTCTGACAAGAAGCATCCTAAGTGCGATCCAATAGGAGTGTAAGAGAGTGATTCAAGTAAAATAGGAATAGGAAACTTCAATTTATTCTGTTATTTCTCTTGCTTAACGCTGAGAAGTTTTGATAATTTGAGTTGTATGGAAGTACAATTTCATTTCAGATTTGAATGATATCTATTTCAATCTTTACTTTACTGTTTATCTTTGGATTTAATTGTTTGACCATGGAAGTGTGATTGCAGTCACTATCACTGAAAAGTGCAGTGACAAATTAAGTTAACAAGTAAGACAACAGAAGTTGCTTAAGGATCGAAGGAATTCAGTCCACTTGTTCTTAAGTTTATTGCATTGTCAACACTGGAAGGTGTGGTTAGTGTGATTATTTGAGTCTTTGCTAAACAGGAAAGTTAAGGTAGTAAGATTTCATTGTGCTTATTTGCAGCGACAATTTATTTGTTATTAACCTTTTGATCACATTCAGCGTTATGCCAACTCTTCAACTCAGGAAACCTTATTTTATTACAATTGCTTTATGATCAGCCTGTAACATCACAACAGTTGTGCAAGCGGACACATGTTGATGGAAGTATAGTTGATAGATTAATTCTATCGAATATCGGTCCCACAAAGAATTGGTTCTTGATGTTCAGATGTCGAAGCAACTAATACTAGAATTAGATGAAATGCGAGTAAAGATATCAGTGCAATTAAATCTAATCTGCACACTAAGATAGTTAAAATTGTCAATGTAATTATAAAAGTTCAATGTCATTGCAACTGAAAGTAAATCAAATAGTTGTGGACGTTTTGAGAATTTAAATGCAGAAAAGTAAAATGTAATCAAGTACGAAGTTCTGGAGTGGATCACTGATATCGTTAATTTGCAATGCAGGATGTGTCGACAAGGGTTTGAATAGATGAACTATCGTTGTAATGAAGTTCCAATGAAATCTTACCAATAACAATTCCCTATTTAGACATGACTCAAGTACCCACAATTACTCCACCTCTCGGTTGTGTACCTAAGAACAAGTGATCAGAATCTCTTCTAATCCCGAGCAACTCTAGTTGTCTTTCTTGTTAACCTAACTTGTCACCGTATTTCTCAATGTCGGTAAATTGCAAATGCACTCTCGTGTTTGATGCAGTTAGATCCAAGAATAAACAGATGAAAAGCATTAAATAAGAATCAAAGTAATCTAATATTGAAAGATACTCTCGTATTCATTCAAATATCAATAATAGTTCATCATCATAAAGAGAGGAGTTAACAAATACATCGAAGCATATTATCTCTAGGCTACTTGGATTATCCCCTAACTGCTCCTCTTGCTTAGCATCAAGCACTCCTCTTCAGGAGTTGCTGCTCATCCGCTCAGTCATCTCATCGATCTCCAGCAATAAACTTAAAAAACACATAGTAATTGCAAATTTAATTCCTCAGCACTTGATATCTCTCTCCTTTTTCTATTTATAAGCTCAAGAAATTACAGATTTCCACCATTCTCAGATCCAACTACTTTGTACAGCTGTAAAAGTTTGTTATTGACAACTAGCAGATCTGATTTGTTTATTGGACTGTTGCAAAATGTCAGCACAAATTATTATTTTAATTTGCGGCGATAATTTGTTAGCAAAATGTCACTACATTTCTGGACCAACTTGTGGCCGCAACTCTAAATGATTTCTTAGTCTGATCTTCTAAGGTGGATCTTTGCGCTGACAACCTTAGGCATAAAATTGATACTGAATACAATGACATTCCTAGGTGCAATTGAAGAATACTTATGCAACGCCAGTCTTGGGGTGGAAATAATAATGCGGCGATAACTTTGGGTGCAATCTGGAAGTGCTGATGCGGTGACAGTTTTGGGCGCAAATTTGGATCATATTTTGCTGCGACAATTCCGGACACCTTCATGCATTGATCCTTCAGGACAAGTTCCTGCAGTGACATCTTTGAATGCAATACTGAACAACTAATTGTGGCAACATTAGTAGTAAAAACATTATAAAATTAAGGAAAATTAAACCAATCATCACTAAGTTAGAAAATGCAATTACTAAATATAAAATGCTAAAAATGCATGCTAAATATGATACAAAAAAGACAACTAATACACAAATTTAGGGAGAAAATCATTGTCATTTTTAATGCTATCACAGCCCCAAACTTGAGTTTTTACTTGTCTTCAAGTAAACAAAAGTTAACAAAGGCACAATCAAAACATGTCACCGCAATTTCCATTCTAGCAACTTAAATTCTGTGGAATCTAATAAATAAATTGCATTCATAAGATAGAATAATGCGCCGACAATTTATAGACATGAATAATTAATATTGCAACTTCACTAATGTTAGCACCATGCTTTGAATCTTAATTATTATTAATCAATACAACATTTATTGAAAGATAGCATTATAAATATTTTTTTTCTTTTCTCTTTTTCTTTTCTTTTTCTTTCTTTTTATGTGACTGAGAGATGTCATTGCATTACTATACTCTTGTTCCTGGGCAGTAACGATGAGGTGCAACAAACCCCCAAGAAGTATGTAATTGCACCGACACACACTCTTGCAGTGACAGCCTTTGGCTAGATGATTTTTCTAACACATACAATGGAGTGTTCTCCCTTGATAAGTCACAATGCACTCACATTGGAGTGCCTTTTTATTAATATATGTCACTGCAATTAGAAAGTTAATTCATGATTCAAAGATTGATACTACCCATTCATTACTAATGCAATCCCATCATTCATCCAAAAATAAAAGGATTCAATATTCATTCACATTCATCTAATTCACGCATCAGCATTCCAAACAATTCAAGATTTACGCATAAAATTAAAAAATTGTGGTCATATTTTTTCTTGTAACTTTGCATACTTTCATTGAACTAAAGAAACCAGTACATTCTCAAAAATGTAGGTGCAATTGCATTTCCATTTCACACAAATTCCCCCTAAACTTAAAGTGTGAATTGTCCCTAATTCACTAACATTAATAAATATATATATATGGAAATGTAATGACAATGTAGATGCAACAACAAAAAAAATGCAATGACATTAATAATGCAGGAACAATTATACTACAGCTACATGATATGTATGAAAACTAAACTAAGTGCTAAAAAAATAAAAACTAAGTGTGTTGCAGCCAAAGATGTGGTTGCATTGGTCTTCTTCTTCTTGCGCTTTCGTTCCTCCTTGCATTGCTTCTTGTCTTTAGTGCACTTCCTCCTTCGTTCCTTTGGCTTGGCCAAACTTGTGGATTGCTTCTCAACAGCAGGCATCATAGCCGCTGCCTGACTCGCTTCAAGTGGCGCCAAATCATCAAATGATACATCTACAAGTTCAGGTATGGTGACAAATTCCTCAGTCGAATTTGTCATGACATCAAACCCTTCTCTTCTTTTTTTTTTTTTTACTTTTGTTTGAGCTTCGTATGATCTGTGGACTGCTCCTTAGTTTCTATCTCTGCTCTGGCATCATCAACTGCTTCATTTGCTGATCCAGTATAGACCACTATCGCCCAAAGGTTTTCATCAGCAACTTCCGCCTAACTCACTCCATCTTGCACCAAGCCTTCAGTTATTGCACTCACAACTTCATGTGCAGGGACAAATTTCTCAGCTAAATTTGCCTCGACATCTATTTCATCTTTTTCTTGCTCCACATGAACTTCGGTCATTTTTAGTATTAAGTCAGTAGGTGCAATACAGCTGTACAAAATTACGTTGACAATGGAATCCTAATGCGCCGACAATAATGTTTACTTATTCCTCAATTGGTGCAAACACAATATGTGTTTCTTCTTCTTCAAGTGCTTCGTACTATTTTATTCTCCACACGGTCTCGAAAAATTTCCACTCTTTCTTGCATTTTTTCCAATTCCGTAACTTCTTAATTATGGATATAGACATCAAAATTATGCTTTCATTGAAATGACATAATCCTTTCCAATATATCAATCATCAATGGAATAGGGTATTGAGAATCTCTTGGGATCCTTAAATTCTTGGAGCAATTTAATTGTCATGACAGTGCACCCTTCCGTAAGTGTGATTGCTTCGACATCTTCCAATCTTCTCTTCTTTGACAATGTGTCTTCAAGTTTCTGAGGCTGTTTTGCTGTAGCATTTGTGGCGACAAAGTGATCTGATTCTATCGCCACAATATTTTGTTTAACCTCTTCAATTGCAATTTGCTTTTCAAATTGCACTGACATCTTTCCATTATTGAGATTTGAATTATTTTCTTTTGTTGTAGCATCTCTAACAACTTCATTTAATTGAGTTTCACTTCTGGGAATGATTTCCTCATCATGCTCTTGCCCTTGTGATATCAAATTCTCAATATCAATCGACAAAGTTTCTTGTGGTCATAAATTTATTGCACCCACAATCTGTCCAAATTGATATTCTAAAGCTCGTATGGATTCAGCTTGATTCTAAAGCAAAACATCAGTCTTGGCAATATATTGTCTCAGCAAAATTTTAATTGATGAAAACTCTGATGCTTCGTCTTGCTGGATATTTTGCCTTGACAAAGGTTGATCATAATTGGGTAATGTCCACTCGGATCTAACATCATTGTCTATACTTCCAAGGTCTTCATTGTTCCAACAAAAATTTGGATGTTGCTCCCACCCTGGCGTGTAAGTGTTGGAATATGGATTTTCATTTTGATAGAAATTCCCCATGTGGTACACATTTGCTGGATTTGATGGGCATCCTTCAAACTCATGGTTGTCCTTAGCAACTACGCCGAAACTTGATCGGCCTGTAATGTCACAACAGTTGTGCAAGCGAACACATGTCGATGCAAGTATAGTTGATAGATTAATTCTATCGAATATCGATCCCACAGGGAATTGGTTCTTGGTGTTCAGATTTCGAAATAACTAAAACTAGAATTAGATGAAATACGAGTAAAGATGTCAGCGCAATTAAATCTAATATGCACACTAAGATAGTTAAAATTGTCAATGTAATTATAAAAGTTAAATGTCAGTGCAACTGAAAGTAAATCAAATAGTTGTGGAAGTTTTAAGAATTTAAATGCAAAAAAGTAAAATGTGATCAAGTGCGAAGATCTGAAGTGGATCACTGATTTCTCTAATTCGCAACGTAAGATGTGTTAACAAGGGTTTGAATAGATGAACTATCGCAGCAATGAAGTTCCAATGAAATCTTACTAATAACAATTCCCTATTTAGACACAACTCAAGTACCCAAAATTACTCCACCTCTCGGTGTGAACAACGTTGTGTACCCAAGAACAAGTGATCAGAATCTCCCTCTGTCTTGCTTGTTAACCTAACTTTTCACCATATTTCTCAATGTCGATAGACTGCAAATGCACTCTCGTGTTTGATGCAGTTAGATCCAAGAATAAACAGATGAAAAACATTAAATAAGAATCAAAGTAATCTAATACTGAAAGATACTCTAGTATTCATTCAAATATTAGTAATAGTTCATCATCATAAAGATAGGAGTTAACAAATACATCGGAGCATACTATCTCTAGGCTACTCAAATTATCCCCTAACTGCTCTCTTGCTTAGCATCAAGCACTCCTCGTTAAGAGTTGCTACTCGTCGGCTTAGTCAGCTCACCAGTCTAGAGCAATAAACTTCAAAAACACAAAGTAATTGCAAATTTAATTCCTCAGCTCTTGATATCTTTCTCCTTCTTCTTTCCTCTATTTATAGGCTCAAGAAATTGCAGATTTGTTTACTAGACTGTTGCAGAGTGTCGGCGCAAATTATGATTTTAATTTGCGGCGACAATTTGTCAGCAGAATGTCGCCGCATTTCTAGACCAACTTGTGGTCACAACTTTGAATGCTTTCTTACTTTGATCTTCTAAGGTGGATCTTTGCACTGACAACCTTAGGTGCAAAATTGATACTGAACACAGCGACATTCCTGGGTGCAATTGAAGAATACTTATGCAATGACAATCTTAGGTGCATTCCGAAAATAATAATGTGGCGATAACTTTGGGTGCAATCTGGAAGTGCTGATGCGACGACAGTTTTGGGCGTAAATTTGGATCATATTTTGCTGCGACAATTTCGGACACCTTCATGCATTGATCCTTCAGGACAGGTTCCTGCAGTGGCATCTTTGGATACAATACTAAACAATTAATTGTGGTGACATTAGTAGTAAAAACATTATAAAACTAAGGAAAATTAAACCAAGCATCACTGAGTTAGAAAATGCAATTACTAAGTATAAAATGCTAGAAAAGCATGCTAAATATGATACAAAAGAGACAACTAATACACAAATTTAGGGAGAAAATCAGTGTCATTTCTAATGCTATCACTTTACTTCTTGATTTTTTCAATATTTCTTCGACAAACTAATCTCATTCTTTTACTGCATTTCTTATTTTATTGCTTCGACACTTAACATCACAATCTCTCTTGTTTTAAATTTTCATTGCATTGACAACTATAAACACAAACAACTATCCCTATGAAATCGATATCCAATAGACTTACATCTATCTATTATACTAGCATTGATAGTGTTCACTTACACAAATTACTGTGACGTTCATAGCGTGATCAATATCACACTTATTTTTTTATTGTAGTCTGCTCGAAAAATGAAGAAATATGAAATCAGACTTGTAACAACCCATTTTCTAGTGGTGTTGAAAGTAGTGGACCACAATTTCAACATGTCAGTCTATAAATATTAATTATTTAATATTTACAAGGTCATTAGTGTTGTATTAAATTTTGGTACGGTAATTTTTATTGTTTCGTTAGTTAATTAAGTAGAAAGGAATAAATCATAAATGTAAAAAAAAGTTAGCTCTAGTTGTTAAATTGTATTAAATAGCTATTGAAATGTGAATTGAGGGACTTAGTAGTAATTATACCTCATGTTTAAATACATGGACGATTCATGCATGTTATAATTGAAATTTCTAAGTTTGCATAAAGGTTAAAAAGGTAATTAATTAAATACAAGAGTTAAAACAAAAAATGAAGTTCATCATCATCTTCTTTATTTTTCCTTTTTCAAAATTCAATCCTTCATTGAAGCTAAGCTAAGTTTCGACGAAGCTATACACAGCTTTCATGGTATTAAATTTTAAATCATTTTTAATGATTTTTATGTTTTTGAAATCGTTGTAGCTTAATCTAGCTAGTACAGGGACTATTTTGTGAAACTGTCAAATTTTACAAAAATTATCGTTGATGTTTTTTATGTTTATCTTTGATTTGAAGCTAAATGATTGATTTGAACTTTTTGGTAAAGTAATTATTAATAGTTTTATGTTTAGGGACTAAATTAGTAAAATTTTGAAATTTGCTTAATTTTCTTCTGAAATTTCAGAATGTGTGGGCTTATTTGGAGTAGTTAAAAAATCGATTCTATGGGTATAAGATTTAATTTTGGAAATAATCTTGTTTTGGTTTTAGGGATTAAATCGAATAGTATAAAAGTTTAGGGCAAATGTGAAAAATTGTAAATAGGAAATTATGTGTATTAAATTGAATATTATATGAAATTGAGGTTAATAAATAGAAATAAACTATGAAAAATTGTAAATAGGAAGTTATGTGTATTAAATTGAATATTATGTGAAATTGAGGTTAATAAATAGAAATAAACTATTTTATAGATCAAGAACAAGTAGATAATTGAGGAAAATAAAAATTTACTAAATAGTCCCTAAACTTTCATTGTCTCTGCAGTTTAGCCCTGGTAAGTTCATACAATATTGTTTTGAGCATTTTTAGTTATGTTATTATATTAAATTTTGTAATTTGATGACATTCGTTAAATTTGAAATGTTGTGATTGAATTAGGGAGAAATGGATTGAAATGGAAACTATTATATTGTTATGTGTATAGAGCCCGAATGAACATAAGATACGATAGGATACAATTTGCATGCCAATAGTTTATATTCCGCGATGTATGGGTTTGACTTAAGATGCAATGATGATTTCTAATTTACTCTTGTCCACTAAATATATCAGAGTCTAGTATTTGTTACGAACTATCGTGCTATATTTACAATGTTTTTGCGTGTTATCGGGGGCAGATGTAAAGTTTTCGGGCTTGGCACTTGGTGCCGAGGTGTGTTCTGGAGGGATGTTAGTGTATGGGCTAGGCACTTAGTGCCAAGGTGTGTTCTCGGTTAGTTTGGCTCATTTGAGCATTTTGGCGTGTTTTGTTGGGTAACTGCATATCCTTATATGCTATACTGTTCATCAGGCAAATTTCCATTGCTTAAATGAGTTGATTGTATGGTATGAATATATGTAATTGATTTTTGATATTGTATCATGACTTGGCAGTGAATGAGTTTGTATGATCGTATGGATTATTCAATTTTATTTAAAAGCTCACCGTTAAGTGATTGTAGTTGATATGACTAATGTCTAATAACATCGTTATTAAATATTTTAATATGTTTATTCGATAAGTTTAATCGTTTCAGCCTATGAACTTACTAAGTTATAGTAAAGCTTCCTTGTGTTCTTTCATGTTCTTTGTGTAGATTACATTTTGTGGAGTCGGGCGATTGGATCAACTTGAAGATCACACTATCCAGACACATTTTGGAAGATTTTGATATGTTTAAATTTCGGTTATATGGCATGTAATAAGTGTCTTGTTTATGTTTTAGATGCTTGTACTTATGATGTATTTTGGTACTTGGAAGATGTGATTCAAACTTAATTTTGGTTCTCTTGTATGTATGTCTTGAGCAATAGGTTTGCAAAAGTCCATATGATATGTTTTGGTTTTATTAGTTTAAGTCTTTTATAAATGACTAAATTGATGTCGATTTGAATGTGAATGAATGGTAGGTGTTGGCAGGTTTGGTATAAGCATTTGATATGGATATGTAAATTTGAATGCAGCTTAATTGGTGTGATTTGTAGATAGTTTTGTTTATTGAATTGTGGTGCCAATAATGGCTCATTGGTTATGCACTTAGGTTGGATGTTTTTGGCATGTTTCGGGTTTGTCTAATTGTGTTTTCAGTGGGTTTAGTTGCTGGTAAATGAGTTGCTTGATGTTCAAGTAAGCGTGTTTTGGTAAACTTTTTTTTGAAGGCACATTTAGGGGCACACGACCTGGGGCACGGTCGGTCACACGATTGTGTATTGCACACGATCTCCTCACACGGTCGTGTGTTAAGAGTCAATTTGTTACACGACCTACGACATGATCATGTGGTCCAACTCAATATGTTACACGGTCTGGCACACAGTCTGCGACACGACCGTGTGACCCTTATTTTCAAAATTTACATTTTTTTCTAAAAATTGTTTGTTTTGTTACAAATTAGTCCCTGATTGTTCCCAAATTATTTTTAAAGCCTCTATTTAAGGCCCGTAAATGTTTTCATGTTATGAATGATATTTAGAATTGAATATTGTTTACTTAATTTATTAAATGAATGGTTAGTAACGATAATGGTTTCGATATGTGTCGTAACACTTTGTAACCTTGATCCGACAATGGAGATGGGTTAATGGTGTTACATTTAGCGGTATCATAGCTACGATTTAGTCGATTCTCAAATTGAATGTAGCGTGTTTGAAGTCTAAAACTTACATGTTATATAAACCTTTGATAATGTGATATTGATTGATCTGATCTAACCCCTGTTTTCTTATAAATTTTAATGATGTTGGCAGAATCTGCTCGTGCTAACACTGATGAGGTTAATAGTAATGTTTCGAATTCTGATCAAGAAGCAAGTCGTATTCTACAGATTCCATAAATGTAAGAAAATGAGGTTAAAAAAATTTTCTTTGGTTTATTGGGTCAATGGTTCACGAAATTCATGTGAACCAACCCTATGGCTCAACAACCTCTACCCCTTGTACCTCCTATGGTAACTCTACCTCCTTAGACAACTGAAACGAGTCGACATATAACTATTGATAAATTCAAAAAAAGTGGGGCTGAGGAATTTCGGGGCAGAACCAATGATGATCCTACTAAAGTTGAGTACTGGCTCTAGAATATTAAACTAGTCTTTGGTGAATTGGTCTGCTCTCCTAATGATTATCTTAGATGTATCGTATCATTATTGAAAGATGAAGCTTATAGCTAGTGGTCAACCTTAACAATTGTGGTAACGAGAGGTAATGTCAATTGGGATATCTTTAAGATAAAATTTAAAAAGAAGTATGTTAGCAAACGATATTTGGATAGGAAAAAGAAAGGATTTCTTAAGTTGAAGCAGAGAAATAAATCAGTACTTGAGTATGAAAGAGAGTTTATACATCTCAACAGTATGCTTGTGAAATTATGTCAAACGAGGAAGAAATGTGCATCTGTTTTGAAGATGAACTAATAATGAAATTAAAATGATGATTGGAGGGACAAAAATACGACAATTCGTAGTTTTATATAATCGGGCTTAGAGGATGGAGGAATTCTATAATCACAAGAAACAAAGAGAAAAGAAAACTCGGGAGTTTAATAAAAGAAACTTTTCTAAGTCATTTTCTGCGCCACCACCGAAGTAAGCAAAAGAATATTTTAATCGTATCACTTCACCATTTGGGTTTTTGAGTAGAAACAAATTGAGACAACATCATGCAAAGCCTCAGAGTAAACTTGAGATAACGTGGCTAGTGTTCATAATATTTTGAGACGGGTGTGTGAACACTGTGGTAAACCACATACTGGTGAATACAGGACCAAGTTGGTTGCATGTTATAGATGGGGTTCAGTAGATCACTTTGTTTGTAATTGCCTGAGAATAGCGGGAAAAATGATGATCGAAGTGATAAACCAGTGTTTACACCTCAAAAGAGTAAACATCCTGGTCAGAGTAGCGATGCAGGTGCAAATTGCAGCGGTACTAAAGATACAATTGTCAGATCTGAAGTTAGAGCACTGGCACGAACTTACACTATTCGAGCTAAAGAGGAAGTGATCGCATCTGAAATGTCACAGAGATTGTGCAAGCGAACAACTTTGATGCAAGTATAGTTGATAGATAATTCTATCAAATATCGATCCCACGAGGAAATGGGTTCTTAATGTTTAAATTTCGGAGCAATTAATACTGAAATTAAGTAAAATGTGAGTAATGATGTCAGTGCAATTCCATCAGATCTGCACAATAAAATAATTAATATTATCAACATAATCAGAGTTAAATGTCAGAGGTTAAATGTCAATGTATTGGAAGTAAATCAAATGTGTTGAGTGTTGAATGCTGAATATTTAAATACACGAAATGTAAATGTGATCAAGTGCAATAATTTGGAGTGGATCACTGATTTTTGCTAAGTCACAACGCAGGATGTGTCGACAAGATGTTGAATAGATAAACTTTCGCAGCAATGACACTTCAATGGATTCTTACCAATAATAGTCTTCCATTTACTCGAGACTCAAGTACCCAAATTACTCCACCTCTCGATGTGAACAATATTGTGTACTCTAGAACAAGTGATTAGAATCTCTTCTAATCCCAAAGCTCTCGCCTAACTTACTTGTTAACCTAACTTGTCACCGCATCTCTCGATGTCGGTAGACTACAAAACCTCTCTAGTGTTTGATGCAGTTATATCCAAGAATAAGCAGAATAAAACATTAAATAAAAATCAAAGGGATCAAATAATGAAAGATACTCTTCATTCTTCTATTTATAGGCTCAAGAAAATGCAATTCAGCCTCCCATTCTCAGATCCAGATCTAGATTTTGCAGCTGTCAAAGTTAGTTAGAGTACAACTGTGCATTCACACAGTTTTAATGTTTTCTTCAGAGATCTGCAGATTGTCGTTGTATTGCTAAACGCAATCTGAAACCATAATTACGGGCGACATCTGTGATGTTCTTATGGCTGCATTCTTCTTCCATCATTAAGCTCCTAGACTAAGTTCCTGCGCTAACAATTCTAAGGTGCAATATATCGGCCTGCTTGCGTTGACATTAATACAAAAACAGATAACAATAACAAGAAATTAAACTAACTAGCAATGAATTCAAAAATGTAAAAACTAAGTATGAAACGCTCAATATGCATGTTAAATGAGATACAAAAGAGAATTAAAACACTAAATTAGGGAGAAAATATATGTCATTTGTAATACCATCACACCCCCAAACTTGAGTTTTTACTTGTCCTCAAGTAAACAAAAGTTAACAAAGTCACAAGCAGAAATGTTAGAGTAATCATTAGTCATACAACTTGAATTCTTTGAAGTCCTAATGTACAAATTGTATTCATATGATAGAATAATGCGCTGACAATTATAGGCATGAATAAATAAAAATTGCAACTTCATAAATGTTAGTGACATGCATTGAATCCTAATCTTTCTTGAACCAATACAGCATTTATCAAAAATTTCTTTCTTTTTCTTTTTCTTTCTTTTTCTCATTTTGTTTCTTTTTCAAATGATTGAGAGATGTCATTGCATTACTCTACCTTTGTTCCTGGGCAGTAATGATGGGGTGCAACAAACCCCTAAGAGGTATGTAATTGCGTTGACACACACTCTTGCAGTGACAGCCTTTGGCTATATGATTTTTCTAAACCTGCAGCGAAGTGTTCTCTCTTGGAAAGTTATAATGCACTCGTATTAGAGTGTCTTTTATTCATATAATGTCGCTGCAACTGGTCATTTAGCTCAAGATTCAAATATCAACACTATGATTTCATTACTGAAGCAATTCTAATCATTCATTCAAAAATAGCAGACTCATCATTCATTCATATTCATCTAATTTCCTCATTATCATCCAAACAATTCAAGAATTACGCATAAAAATGAAAATTGTGGGCAAATTTCTGTTGAAATTTTGTTAATTCTCATTAACTAAAGAAACAAGTAGAATTCAAATGTGTGGGTGTAATTGCATTTCTATTTCACATTATCTCCCCCAAACTTAATGTCTGCATTATCCCAAATGCACTGACAATATGTATACAAAAATAATGGAAATGCAACTAAGTTAACAAAAGGGATGCAGTAACAAAATAAAATGCAATGATAATAAAAATGCATGAAAACTATCTAAAAAGAAATGTACCAACTTATTCGTCAACAGCCGATGCAAAAGCTGCCTTTGTTTTCTTTTTCTTCTTCTTTGGGCGCTCACCCTCGTCTTTGTGCTTCTTCTTCTTTTTGTCCTTGCACCTCTTCCTCTTTTTATCCGTTGTACCAACCGGCTTGGCAGATTGCTCCTCCTCGATAGGTTGGGTGGTGGCCTCATTGGTAGTCACGTCTGATGGGTGGATTTCTGCGAGCGGTGCTACATAAGGCATGATAGCAAGAAGATTCAGTTCCTCGATTTCGCTCATAACAACCTCAGCCTGGCTTGAATTAAGTTGAGCTTCTTCAGAATTGGATGCCCCCACACTCTCTAGTATGCCAATAACATCCTCAGTAAGTGTTGTCGGGGCATCCTTTTCCTTCTCTTCCTGCACCTCGATAGGTTCTTTCACTTCATTCTCTTCTTCCTCTTCTTCTTCCTCCTTTTTCTTTAGCGGGTCATCTCCATGATCCGCACCTTCATCCTCATGTTGCTCTGGTTCTTTTGGGCTAATGTTAGCGCATTCCATTGCATCAACATCTTTATACACAATAGCCTCACGTTCAACAATATTTGCTCCAAGACTATTGGAGAACTCTTCCTCGAACAGATCAATAATCGTGTGATAGTAGTCCTCATCAGATTTCGAGTGCCCTTCTTCCTTGTCATTATCTGAGATGTGAATCCGTATTGGTACAGGGGCAGGTCTACCATCATGGGTAGGTTGATCAGATGATAAGTACTGCATTTGGCGAAAGATGGATGGAAAGGCTGGAAAGTCTAGCATTGGAGTGGGGCTGATTTGGCGTAGTACGATGACAATGGCCTCGTTCCAGGCCTTTGTGTAAGCATCAAATTTATGCAGCCTATAATTCATGTCATCGACAACACCATCAGTGTAGATTGAGAGCATGTCAATACGGTCAAGATGTATTTCCATTAAAACTAGCTTCTTCGCCACTTGTGAATTTGTAGGCGAATCAGATTATTCTGCCTTCTTTTTCCCTTTGTTTCTATCCTTCTTCTTTGAGGCTTCTTTGGCCACTAGTGTCTCCTGGCCACGAGTCATTCGTTCGACAGAAATATCATTGATCAGGCCTTTGTTCTCTAATATTTCCTCACCATCGCTAGGCACAATGCCCTTCTATTTACAAAGCAACATGATTAGAGAGGGGAATAGGAGTATACTAGTTTGCTTACTAACGACTTTCGTGATTTGATCGTGGATGATCTCTCCAATGTCAATGTGTCGAAAGTGAAGGATAGAATGCAATAAACACATACAGTCTAATATCGCCGTAGTGATATTTGTTGAAGGCATGATGCGACTATTGATGAAATGAAACCATACCTTGCAGAAGGTTGTGAGATACCTTCGATGCATGGTGTAATTATGGAACTCATTACCAGTCCATGTGGCTCCATCGACACAAAGGTCTTTCATCATCTGAGCGATGTTGTCATTGTCCAGGCGATGTATAAATGGTGAGTGGTCGTCCACCCGCTCAAGTATCCTCAGCAGCACACTGATTTAAGTAGCGCTTCATGGAATGAGTCCTTCCCTTACAAAAATGAATTCTTGCTCCAGATCCACCAGGTTGGCATAAAACTCTCTGACCAATGTAGGGGAGTAACCAAAAGGATGCTCACAAAAAACTCTCACCCAAGGCGACTAATAGTACGGGCAACCTGTCTCCCCAAGGTCTAATGCAGAGATAGTTAGAGACTTTGTTCAGGGTAGAGGCTTTGTTTTAGCATTATATTCTAGTAGCGGTCCTTGATTGCAGTAGTCAGGAATAGAATCAGACCTGTAAACAAAGATGGTGTTGTGGTCGGAGCCACAGTAGTTGAAGTTGTTGGGGTGTTCTTGGAAGGGTTTTTCGATGCTCGGGTTTTTGCCATTGTTACTGATGAAGGAAATTAAAGAAGTTTGCTAAAATGAAGAAAGCTTGTAAACGGTAAAGAAATATAGAGGTAATGAAAGGGATAAGTTGTAGCAACAATGGCGGATGTGAGTAGAGAGAAATCTGCATGAAACAGGATTTATAACCTATGCATGATGATTGAAAAAATTACGGGGAATCGTTGTGTCTGTAGTTATTAATTTCCATTTTGTAGATTGTACTGTTACGTTTGATAAAACGGCTAGGAAAGAAAATAGATCAATCGACGTGATTTTTACTGAAAAAGCTATGTTTACTCATCACAGAATGTGCCGACAATTCGTGCTTCGATGCTTCGACAAAAATGAGATTTTTATTTCCGCAAGGAATTTGAAACAACAAAAGTAAAAGTGAAACAGATAAAAGAAAATAAACGAATGCATCGATATTATTTAAATGTGACCAGATTGATGGTCTCGTTTAGTTCTTTGATATTTGGGCTCACATGGTGCTTTAAATGTTGGCCATTTCTTTGAATTGTTGTCCATCCTTTAGATTTTCAGTTGTCACCACCCCGTTCTGGAATGCCTCGACAACTTTGAAAGGGCTTGACCATCTTGTCGTAATTTACCTGGATGCAATTTTAAACGTGAGTTAAATAAAAGCACAAACTGACCAGGGCTAAATTGTCAACGCAAAATGATATTATCGTGCCATCTCTTTGTCTTTTTCTTGTATATTGCGGCATTCTCATAAGCATGTCGGTGTATTTCCTCTAGTTCAGTGATGTCTAATAATTTTTTTCTTCCGGCAGCATCATAGTCCATATTCACCTGTTTGATTGCCCACATTGCTCTATGTTCAAGCTCAACTGGCAGGTGACAAGACTTACCAAATACTAACTAATATGGCGACATTCCAAGCGGGGTTTTATAATCAGTGTGAAGTGCCCACAATGCGTCATGTAGCTACGAAGACCAATCCTTCCTAGATGGACTAACCACCTACTCAAGTATGCTTTTGATTTGAAGATTGGATACCTCGGCTTGACCATCGGTTTGTGGGTGGTACATAGTAGCCATACGATGCTTAACACCATATCTTTTTAATTCAGTCGCCACTTGATTGTTATAAAAATGAGTTTTTTTGTCACTTATTAATGCTCTTGGTGTTCCAAACTTTGTGAGAATGTATGTGTCAAAGAACTTTAACACCGTCCAAACATCATCTTTTGGCACCGCAATAGCCTCGATCCAATTCGATACATAGTCAACAACAACTAAGATGTACACATATCCAAAAGAATTTAGAAATGGTCTCATGAAGTCGATACCCCAAACGTCAAAGAGCTCTACCTCCATGATCAGTTCTTAGAGCATCTCATTGCGTTGAGATATTGAACCAGTACGTTGATAACGATCACATTGCTAAGCGAAGTTGTGGGCTTCTCGAAACAATGTGGGCCAATAAAATCCTGACTATAGGACCTTAGCAGTAGTCATTGAACCACCAAAATGTCCTCTATAATGGGCATCATGGTAATGTCGCAAGATTGAAGTCATTTCTTCTTCAGGTATGTAGCGAAGGATAATGTTGTCAACGCATACCTTGAATAGGTATGGCTCGTTCTAGTGATATTTTGCAGCATCGCGTATGAACCTGATCTTCTTGTGACCAGTAGTATTCAGGGGTAGTTTCCCACACACAAGGTAATTGACAACATCGGCATACCAGGGCGATGCGTCGACAAAGAATAACTACTCGTTTGGAAATGCTTCGACAATTTGGGACATCTTCCCATCTTCACTTCCAACTTTCAATCGAGACAAGTGGTCAGCTACTTGATTTTCAGATCCTTTCCTATCCTTGATTTCAACATCAAATTTTTAAAGGAGTAGGATCCATTGTATCAGTCTAGGCTTGACAAGATATGAACGAAACTTGTCAAATGCAAAGACTACTGCTAACAACTCCTTCTTAGTGGTAGTGTAATTCACCTACGCTTCAGTCAGAGTTTTACTAGCATAGTAAATATAATGAAATACCTTCTCTTTTATTTGGCCTAGTACAGCTCCCACAGCAAAATCACTTGCATCACATATTAGTTCAAATGGTTGCGTCCAGTCCGGTGCAACGACAATTGGGACTTATACCAGCTGCTTCTTTATTATCATGAATGTGTCCAGACAGTTATCATCGAATACAAACTTTTTATTTTGTTCTAACAATGAGCATAATAGTTTAGCTATCTTGGAAAAATCTCGGATGAATCTTCTATAAAAGCCAGCATATCTAAGAAAGCTTCTTATTGCTTTAACGTTGGTGGGTGGTGGTAGTTTTTTTATGATTTCTACCTTTTCTTTATCAACCTCAATACCCTGACAAGATATCCGATGCCCGAGGACAATGCCTTCAATTGCCATGAAGTGGCATTTCTCCCAATTCAGAATTAGATTTGTGTCCTCTTAACTCTTCAAAACTCTCACTAGATTGTTAGTGCATTGGTCGAAATTCTGTCTATAGACAGAGAAATCATCCATGAATACCTCTAAGAATCCTTAATCATGTCTGAGAATATTGCCATCATACACCTTTGAAATGTTGCTGGCGCATTGCACAACCCAAATGGCATACGTCGAAAAGCAAAGGTTCCAAAAAGGCATATGAACGTGGTCTTTGCTTGATCTTCCGGTGTAATGGCAATTTGGTTGTATCTAGAGTAGCCATCTAAGAAGCAATAATAAGCTTTACCACCTAGCCTATCCAGCATCTGGTCAATGAAAGGCAATGGGAAATGGGCCTTCTTTGTGGCCGCATTCAGTCGACGGTAATCCATGCATACTCGCCAACCAGTCGTAATGCGAGTAGGGATCAATTCATTTTTGTCGTTGGTTACAACCGTGAAATCTTCTGAGGCACACATTGAATGGGGCTTACCCAATCACTATCAGAGATAAGGTAAATGATACCCGTATCTATTTGATAATTTCCTTCTTCACTACTTCTTTCATATTTTCATTAAGTCGTCTTTGTTACTCAATTGATTGCTTCTTTTCATCTTCCAGCCTAATTTTATGCATGCAAAAAGAGGGACTAATACCTTTGATGTCAGTAATGCTCTAGGTTATGGCTCTTTTATGTTCTTTCAAAATGGTAATGAGCTTATCTTCTTACGTTGTGTCGAGGGATGCGTTGATAATAACAGGTAATGTCTCGTTGTCACAAAAAAAACGTACTTTAAATGCGTTAGCAGTGGTTTCAATTCCAAGGTAGGAGCTTGCTCAATAGATGGTTTAAACATTGGGATTATCATGTTAGACAAATCCAAAGACTCCAATTGCCAATTCTGTCTCAGCTTACAATTGTTAACCTCCTCTTTATCGCTACAGTCAACTAGGATTTCAGGGGTAGATGTCGCCACATCCTCATCTGACATTATTGAACTCCTTGTATTGAATTATTCTGAAATGATTTCATCTAGCACGTCGATGTGATGACATTGCTCTTTAGTTCTGGACAGAGATACCTCAAACACACTAAAGGTTACATGCTCATTGTTATGACGTATGATAAGTTCTCCTTTGAATACATCGATAAGTGTGTGTCTCGTTACTAGAAATGGTCGCCCCAATATAATTGGTACTTCCTTATCTGCTTCGTAGTCTAGGATTATAAAGTCAGCAGGGAACACGAACTTATCTACTTGTAAAAGGATGTCTTTGATTTGGCCTTCAGGTTACGCTAAGGATCTATCCGCAAGTTGTAATGTCACCTCAATGGGCTTCATCGAACCTATTCCTAATTTCTTGAAAGTAGACAAAGGCATACGATTAATACTTGCTCCTAAATCACATAAAGCTTTACCTAAATAATGATTCCCAATGGAGCATAGGATTATGAAGCTACCAGGATCTTTCATCTTTGTTGGCAACTTGTTTGTTAGTAAAGCACTGCACCCCTCTATGAGCGCAATCGTCTCGATTTTGAACAATTTCTTCTTCTTTGAAAGTAGCTCATTCATAAATTTCCAATAGCTAGGTATCTGCACAAGAGCATCTACAAGAGGTATATTAATATGTAATTGTTCCAAAGTAGAAGAAACCTTTGATATTCTTTATCATGGACTTTCTCTTTAAATCTTTGTGGAAATGGAAAGGTATTGTAACATTGGGTTGTTGTAGAAAATTCGGCGGTGTCGACATTGGCAATTACGTTGATAACTTTGTTGGGCAAACAGCAGGTGTAGATATTGCTACAGTTGGTTCCTCTTCATTTTCTTTTGCTTGACTTCCTTAAGCTGTATCCTCCTCTTGTTGCTGTGGTTCAAATGCGTCGACATGGTCTTGATTAGAACTACTTGGTTCAACCATTTGCTTCCCACTTCTCAGCGTGATTACTTTGCAATGCTCTTTCCCCCTCTGTGTTCAATTCTCAATGTCACTAGGCAGAGTGCTCGGTGGTCTTGTGTTGAGATTATAAGCTAACTGTCTTAGCTGAGCTTCCAATGCTTAAATGGAAGAAGAGTTGCCTTGCACTATTGCTTCAGTTCGTGTGATGTGCTCATGCATGAATGCCTCAAGAGCAGCCATAGGATCTGACTTAGGTTGAGAAAATTGCTACTGCTACTGTTGATGTTGATGATGTTATCCTAGCATATGTGGCAGCATAGACTGTTGTGGCTGTAATTTAGATTATGGTTGCATCTGGCTATGTGTCTGCATCTGTTCAGAATGAGAACTTATTTGTGAGTTTTGATTATAATTCTGCTGTGGATTGCTATTATCCATTGTCTATAACCTCATTGATTTGAGGAATTTCCATATCTAAATGTGGAAGCATTTTGATTCCCCCAAGGTTGTTGAGATCGATTATTGTATGAGTTACCAAATGAACCCCCTCTTATGATGTTGACGTAAAAAGCATTTTCTGCATGTTATGGGTAGTCCTCATAACTACGATTGTCGCCGTAAATTTCACAAGAAAATATCGGTGCATCTAATTATTGGGCCACTTGAATAGGAGCAATGTCATTTGTTACCTTCATATTCTTTATGATATTGGCCAATGAGGATATCTACGCTGACAAAGCAGAAATAACATCTAACTCAAGAACTCCAGGGTTATTTTTTACCTGTGCAGAACGAGAGATTGGATATTGATAGTCATTCTGAGCAATCCTCTCTAGAATTCTTACAGCTTCATTGTAGGTACAGTTCAACAATGGACCATTAGCAGATGCATTGACAAGATTTCTTGTCTAAGCATTCAAACCATTATAAAAAATTTCTATTTGGGTCTCTTGCTGAATACCATGCATTGGGCAACGTCGAAGTAACATTTTGTAACGCTCCCAGGTTGTATGTAAGTTCTCATCATCTAGCTGATGATATGCAATAATATCATTTCGCAACCTCATATTCATTATCGGTAGATTGAAACGCAACACAAACTGCATTGCTAATGCATTCCAAGATGTAATTAATCCTGCCGATAATCCCAAGAATCATATTCTCGCTTTACCCTTCAACGAATAAGGAAATAATTACATTTTCAAAGCATCATCAGGGACACCATGTTGACTAAAGGATGCACAAATAAGCAAAAATTATTTTAAATGTTCTCTTGCGTCTTCATAAGGAAAACCAGAATATTGCCCATTTGAATTTAACATCTGAAGCATCACCGGTTTAAGCTCAAAATTTCCAGCTTGAATAGCTGGTCTCACAACCCTTAGTTGTAAATCATCAAGTATAGGCATATCAAAATCTCTTATTATCCTATTTTGTACTTGTTCTTCTTGTGGTCGCGGTGGTGGTATATCATTAACAATTTGTGGCAGCACTGGAAAAACTCCATCTTGTGGCAACAATAGTGGTAAATTGTTGTTGTTGTTATTACCAGCCATTTTCCTTTGTTCTTGTCTTCTCCTCCTTAGTATCGTCTCAAGCTCTGTATCAAAGCTCACAATGTCCTTAAGATTTCTCCTTGTGGACATGCAACACTTATAAAACTGAAAAAGAAGATTATAAAATAAATATATCAGTAGAGATTAAAAGTTAAGTAAGTAGAAATAATTGCAACTACAAAAATAAACATCAAACAAATGCCAATCTCTCCGGCAACGACGCCAAAACTTGATTGCGTCTAAAACGTCACAGTGATTGTGCAAGCGAACACACGTCGATGCAAGTATAGTTGATAGATAATTCTATCGGATATCGATCCCACGAGGAAATGGGTTCTTGATGTTTAAATGTCGGAGCAATTAATACTGAAATTAAGTAAAATGAGGGTAATGATGTTAGTGCAATTTCGTCAGATCTGCACAATAAAATAATCAATATTGTCAATGCAATCAGAGTTAAATGTCAAAGGTTAAATTCCAATGTACTAGAAGTAAATCAAATGTGTTGAGTGTTGGATGCTAAATATTTAAATGCACGAAATGTAAATGTGATTAAGTGTAATAATTTAGAGTGGATCACTGATTTTTGCTAAGTCACAATGCAGGATGCGTTGACAAGGTGTTGAAAAGATAAACTGTCACAGCAATGACGCTTCAATGGATTCTTACCATTAATAGTCTTCCATTTACTCGAGACTCAAGTACCCATAATCACTCCACCTCTCGAAGTGAACAATGTTGTGTACTCAAGAACAAGTGATTAGAATCTCTTCTAATCCCAAGCAACTCTCGCCTAACTTACTTGTTAACCTAACTTGTCACTGCATCTCTCAATGTCGGTAGACTGCAAAGGCACTCTAGTGTTTGATGTAGTTAGATCCAATAATAAGCAGAATAAAACATTAAATAAGAATCAAAGGGATTAAATAACGAAAGATACTCTCGTATTCATTTAATATTTATAATAGTTCATCATCCATAAGAAAGAAGTTAACGAATACATCGGAATATACTATCTATAGGCTATCCAGATTGCCCTCTAACTTCTTCTCTTGCTCAGCATCAAGCATCCTCGTCAAGAGTTACTGCTCATTGGCTCAGTCAGCTCTCCGGTCTCCAGCAATAAATTCAAAAGAACACAAAGTAATTTGCAAATTTAATTCTTCAACTCTTGATGATTTCTTCATTTTTATTCTTCTATTTATAGGCTTAGGAAATTGCAGATTTCAGCCTCCCATTCTCAGATCCAGATTTAGATTTTCCTGCTGTCAAAGTTAGTTAGAGTACAGCTGTGCACTCACGCAGTTTTAATGTTTTCTTCAGATATCTGCAGATTGCCCTTGCATTGCTGGACGCAATCTGAAACCATAATTGCGGCGACATCTAGGATGTTCCTGCGCTGGTTTTCCAAATGTGAATTCAGCTTGAGTTTACCAATTCGGAGTTCATGTTCAGTGCGTCAACATCGCTGGTCGCAATTCCAAGCTGATCTTGTGGCTGCATTCTTCTTCCATCATTAAGCTCTTAGACTGAGTTCCTTCGCTGACAATTCTAAGGTGCAATATATCAGCCTGCTTGCGTTGACATTAGTACAAAAATAGATAAAAAATAATAAGAAATTAAACTAACTAGCAATGAATTAGAAAATGTAAAAACTAAGTATGAAATGCTCAAGATGCATGTTAAATGAGATACAAAAGAGATAATTAAAACACTAAATTAGGGAGAAAATAAATGTCATTTGAATACCATCAGGAAGCTACCACACCTAATGTTATTGCTGGTATATTCTATCTCTTTGATGTAATTGTATATGCATTGATTGACCCTGGGTTAGCTCACTCGTATATTTGCACTGCATTAGTAACGCATAAGAATTTACATGCTGATTCAACTAAATTTTATGTTCAAGTTACAAATCCATTAGGTCAGAGAGTGACAATTAATTTAATTTGTCGTGTCCATTGAAAATTTAGGGTTGTGGATTTCTTGTTGATTTGATGTTATTACCCTTTCATGAATTTCATATTATTCTGGGATTGGATTGGTTGATGTTACATGATGATGTGGTAAACTGTAGATTGAAACAAGAAATTTATGAGTTTGTAGCTAAATGCCTGATTTTTCAGCAGGTAAAAGTCGAGCATCAAATACCGTCGAGGTTATTACAGCCAGTTATGATTCCTGAGTGGAAGTGGGAGCAGATTACGATGGATTTTTTGTCAAGATTGCCTATGACACCTAGAAAGAAAGACTTAGTATAGGTTATTGATGACAGATTGATAAAGTCAGCTCATTTATTCCAGTCAGAACTGATTATACGCTCGAGAAATTAGCTACATTATACGTGTCAAATATTGTCAGATTACACAGAGTGTCATTGTCTATTATTTCTGATAGAGATCCGAGATTCAACTCTAGATTTTAGGATAAACTTCAGGAGGCTCTAGGCATTAAACTCAACTTTAGTATAACATTTCATCCACAAACTGATGGATAGGCAGAACGGGTAATATAGTTTTGGAAGAAATTTTACAATGTTTCATTTTTTAGTTTGAAGGTAGCTAGGAAAAATATTTATGGTTGGTAGAATTTGTTTATAATAATAGTTATCAATCCAGTATTAAAATGACACCGTTTAAGGCTTTCTAGGGAAGAAAATGTAGAACATCACTTTGCTAGTCAAAGTTGAGTGAATCTGAGTTAGTTGGCACAGATTTGATTCGTGAAACTGAAGACAAGGTCTGTGTTATTCATGATTGTTTGAAAGCCACATTAGATCGTCAAAAATCATACACAAACTTGAAAAGAAAAGTTATTATCATTGGCGATCGAGTATTTTTGAAAGTTTCACTATGGAAGAAAGTGCTTCGATTTGGCAGAAAAAGGGAAATTGAGTCTGAGGTTCATCGAACCGTATGAGATTATAGAAAGAATCGGTCCTGTAGCTTACATATTAGCTCTACCTCTTGAACTTGAAAATATTCATAACGTTTTTCATGTTTCGATGTTAAGATGGTGTAGGTCAGATCCTTCAAATGTGATTACTCCCAATGAAATTGAATTACAGTCGAATTTGTCGTATTTTGAAGAACTAAAAGAATTTTGGCCCGTGAAGTAAAAGAACTCTAAAATAAAAAGGTACCCGTTAGTAAATTTTTTATGGAATCAGCAAGGTCTCGAGGAAGCTACTTGAGAAACTAAAGAATCGATGAAATTACAATACTTGAACCTATTCACTGGTAAGAATTTCGAAGACGAATTTACTAAGAGGGAGAGTTGTAACAACTCGTTTTTTTAATAGTGTCAAAAATAGTGGTTTTGGGACCATAATTTCAATGTGTTAGTCCTTAAATATTAATTATTTAATATTTACAAGGTCATTAGTGTTGTATTTAATTTTGGTCTGATAATTTTATTGTTTTGTTAGTTAATTAAGTAGAAAAGACTAAATCGTAAATGTAGAAAAAGTTAGCTCTAGTTGTTAAATTGTATTAAATAACTATTGAAATGTGAATTGAAGGACTTAGTAGTAATTATATCACAGTTTAAATAGATGGAAGATTCATGCATGTTATATTGAAATTTTTAAGTTAATGTAAAGGTTAAAAAGGTAATTAGTTAAATAAAATAATTAAAACAAGAGATGAAGTCCATCATCATCTTCTTTATTTGATTAAGAGGCTATTCGATAACATGCATTTAGGGTAAGTTTTGAATATGTATAATGTTAGATTTTGACTAAGTATAAGAATTCTTCGAACACGCCTATAATGTTTGGGTTCTGACGGATACAAGATCTGGCATATAGTCATAAGGAAGTATGATTGGCGAAGTAGAATTCACCCAAATGCACTTTTGGCGTATAGAGTGGGTTGACTTCGATACGAAAATAAGTGCATGAGGGTTTTATGTTAGGTTACTATATTAGTGGAATAAGACTTGTGATTAAGAAAAATGAGTTTTGAGGATATGAGGTTACACTAGTAGTATAGTGCATCATGTAACTGTGGTCCCATGCCAGCTAAGTTACAAGGTGAGCTGGTTAAGAACTAACCGAACAAGAGCTATAAGAGTTAAAGGCTAAAGAGATAATCGAGAAGGTTTCTTGGAAGTGGTAGATTTTGGATAAGACAACTCAATATGGATCTCATTTACCAAGTTCCAATAGAAACTTAGATTATGTTAAAAGAGTACTCAGGTTTGGTTGAGGGAGAGTAATATTCTTCCCTCTTTCCTCTAAAGTATTAAGTCCTAGAGTTAGAGGAAACAAGTAGCATTTTTCTTGTTGAATATACCAAGTCTTTGTTTATGGTTTGGTTGAGGGAGAGTTATCTGAAATTCTAGATTCTACTAGGTGATTTTCTTCATGTCAATTTGAGTTTCATGGCTTTGGAAAATTAGATTTGCATGAATGCCTAAAGAAACAAGGTTTTGTTTATGGTTTGAAATAATTGTAAAAGCTATTCGAATGAGTTTTAATGGTGATCTTCTGTTTTATGATGCAATGGTTGCAACAATATCTTGTTGAGTGTTGGATCTAAAGTTTAAGTTTCCTTTTGAGGTTATCAGGTGAATCCCTAAGCAGACTATTGCATGTATGTTATGTGTTTTCAAGAACCTTTCATGAGAAGTGTTTGAAACTTGAAACTAAAACTAGATGAGTATGGTATGACGAAGGGTGTTTGATGGACCTTGTGTGTATGGATTGTATGAGATCTGAAAGGCCAAGGTATGTGAAATGAATCTTAAGGATTAAAGGATGATTTTTATGAATGAATAAAGTGTATATGTGTATTGAAAATCTACAATGTATTATGTGAGTTTGTGTTTGTCTCTGCGGAGTCATCTAAAGGGGTCCGTTGGGACTTTAAACATGATCCTTGAAAAAGGGCCAATCCATGGTCATGGCACCATATCGTGAAAGACAATAGCTAGACTATGGCATCATTTGAAAAGAACTAAAGGAAGGTTATTTCTTAATGGGTTTTTTGTGTGACCCAAACGATGAGGGGCAAACCTTTCATAATGTGAGTCTAGGAAATTCCTATAGTGAACACATCAAAAATGAAAGTCTTTGTGGCAATTTATAAAAAGGAAGTCTTTGTTGCGATCTCTAAAATGGAAGCCTTTGTGGTAATCTATGAAAGGAAGCCTTTGTGGCATGCTTTAAGGAATAGCCTCTACTGCAACTATCTGAAAGAAAAGTCTTTGTGGCAATTCTTGAATGAAATGCTTTTCTGGCGTAATGTGAAAGGAAACCTTTATGACACAATAGGAAAGGAAAACCTTTATAGCGAATTTTGAAGAAATTGTATATATGAAAAAATCTTAAGGAACGATTCTTGAAGCGAGCCTTAGAATAAATGGATATGGCACGACTAGTAAGACCCATAAGTAAAATTTTTATGATTTAGAATCAATATACTACGACAAAATAAAATACTAGATTGTGCTTCAATAAAGATAACGACTTGGAAGTAGGTTGAGAAGTTATAAAATAGTTATGAAACACATTTCGAATAAAGGATTTAAATCGTGACATTGGAAGGAACATTGACTAACTACGGGTAACCATTTAAAGGTCTTGAAGAAATGACAACTTAGGGATGATAAATGCTGAAATAGCAGCACTCTGGGCGAATAGATCTCTGAAAAGGATATGTGGGAAAGTAGTCCCCAGAATATGTGGCAAATTCAAAAGAATGGGTTGATTAAAAGGACTAAATCGAGTAAGGGCTATGTCTGGCAAGGTATGGAATGAAAACTCTATGGGTATCTAGGAACTTCATAATAGTTTAAGAAACAAAGTCTTAAAGTATGTACTCGATAATAGTAATCTATTTGTATGGACTTTTGAAATGGGATTGGTTAAGGAAGCATGAAGGAGGTAAAGTGATGAACGTGAGTATTGCATCAAAAAGGGGCAAAGGTAAAGAATGATGTCAAGGTAAGACACAACATTTATGGTATGAAGAGGGAAAACTTAGAAGATATTGACCAAGGTTAAGTTGAATAAGTATAAGGAACTAGATAAATGAGTTATCAGATATGATTCAGGTAACTGATGTTCATCTCACTAAGTTCGCAGGAAAGCGCTTGTCATTTTCTTTGCTTCCAAGTGTCACATTTCACATAAACTAGCTATTGAATCTAATTGTGATCTTGTTGTCAAGCGGTGCCCTAATCATTCTCTAGCACAGGGTGTCATTGAGAATTTCGTTAGTAGTTTCGCTAAGAAAAATTATCTGATTTCTTGAATTATTCGTCACATAATCTGCACCGTTAATATGGAGGCTGATAATCTTGCCAAAATAGGGGGCCAATAGAGACTGCGACTTATTACAATACTTTGCTTAACCTTTTTTACTTCATTCCTCGACTTTTTGCTACCTGGGTGTGCTCTTATTTTGGCGTGTCGTTTTTTTTTTTCCTAAGTACTTTATGTTATGTTTTTGATTTTGTACTGAGTTTTGTAGAATCAATAAATTTGATATCTTTTCCTATAAAAAATTGATTGCTGATAGATAATCCTTTACTTGCAGGTCTTGTGCAATAAATTGTATAATTAGATTTATTTATTGGTGAAGCTTAAGTTGTGATATATTGGTTCATCTATCCTAAAATTAGTTCGAGTTTAAATTATTTTTGTTAAATAAATAAATTTTTTTCAATTTTAATATTTTCACTGCTCACTATAAACAAATTTTTGGGTTGTTTATTTATTTATTTTATAAACCAAAACTGATTAGCATGAGATTTCCAGAGTTTTTTTTTTCTCAGCAAGTAATTCAAAGATATTCCAGAGTTGTTGGTTCCTGCATACCAAAAGAATAATATAATATTAATAATATCTATTTTTTTTCAATTATAAGTTATAAATGACATATTTTTATTAAATTATATGTCTATGCATAGTATGTGTATAAATTCATATAATATTATGGGATAAAAAATTAATTTCCATATATTTTGATAATTGTCAATTGAGTCTTAACTCGATTATTATAATAATTGTTATCAATATAAGAATATATGAATTCTAGTATATTGAAACGCATTATTTTCTTATTTATGAGTTGAGGAGAATTAATAATAAATTTCAATTAATTGTTAAAAATTAACTGATTTTGAATGTTTTGTTTTTCCATACATGTCAAAGTGACCAACTTTTTTGCATGCAAGTGCAAGAGGAGAGCCACTAATCTCATTTTTTCTTTATGTACAAAGAATCACTAAGAAAAATAAAATCTAATAAAATAAAAAAGCTTAAAGGTTAAGAAACATCACCTTTTGTAAACCCTAGAAATAAAACAAAAAGAGTAGGGTGAGAAGGAACAATAATAACTTAATTATATATTATTATTACACAAATATATTAGCATATATAATGTAGCTAATGCTCCTTTTAATTTTTTGCTGCTTCTGTCTTCATTCCACATCTCACCTTCTTTGCTTTGCTTTCTTTTGCTTTTTTCTCTTTCCCTTTCTCTCTTTCTCTAACACTTTCTCTTCGTATTATTAATTGCTTTTACAAAAGGAAAAATAAGGATCAAGGAACCATGGTTTTTACATCGATCCCAGCTTATCTTGATTCACCCAACTGGCAACAAGTAAGGTTTTTATTTTTATTGGTTCTTTGAATTTATTTGTTTTGAAAGATTTGTTCGCTGAAAAAGCAAAATTTTCTAAAGATCAAATATTCCTATTCTTACTTTTGTTATATCTTGTTGAATATACCAAGTCGTTGATTCATTTCCCTCTTTCTTCATGCTTTCTTCTATTTTTACAGCATCCAAATCATCAAGCTGGTCCCGGTAATAGCGCCCAACACTTTCCTCCACCAACACTTCCGCCTCCACATGGAGGAGCAGGCTCGATCCGGCCTGGTTCTATGGCAGATCGAGCTCGTTTGGCCAACATTCCATTGCCGGAGGCAGCATTAAAGTGCCCAAGATGTGAATCAACTAACACGAAGTTTTGCTACTTCAATAACTACAACCTTACGCAGCCTCGTCACTTCTGCAAAACTTGTAGAAGGTACTGGACTCGAGGGGGTGCCCTAAGGAATGTTCCTGTCGGAGGTGGATGCCGTAGGAATAAAAGAAGCAAAGGAAGTGGACCAAAATCTCCGGTCAGCGGCGACCGGCAAACAGCTTCCGGTTCCTCAAATACTACTATTTCTTCCAACAGTGTTGGAAGAAGTGATATTTTAGGTCTTGGAGTTGGACCTCAGGTTCCTCCACTTAGGTTCATGGCTCCTTTGCATCATCATACTGAATATGGTGGCGATACTGATATTGGGTTGAATTACGGTTCATTTCCCGCCTCAGTTGGAGGAACAAATGATAACTTAAGTCGTCAAAAAGGAAGTGGTTTAAGTGGGGGTGGAGCCGCTGGTACATCACTTTTGACCATGACGGGTTTGGACCAGTGGCGGCTACAACCACCACCACAATTTCCCTTCCTAGGAGCTTCATACCAAGTTGAAAGTGAAGGTGTTGAACCATCCGGTTGTGGAGTTCGGCCTAAGATATTGACCTCAATGGCAACCCTAACGGCTTCAGTGAAGATGGAAGATAATGATCAGCAAGAAGTGAGATTTTCAAGGCCATTTTTGGGTGTTCCAGGAAATGATCAATACTGGGGTGGAACTCCATGGACGGATCTTTCAAGTTTCACCTCTTCATCTACTAAAAATCCTATATGATTTGATTTTCTTTCACTTTTGTTCAAAGAACTGGGTGTTGAAGCTTCTTTTTCTTTTGTTAGTGTTAGCTTTAATTAAATAAAGAAAAAAAAAATGATGAAAGATAAAGTAACTTGCTTTCCAACTCCATATGTCATATATGATTAATCCATGATGGACTAAAACCCTAGAACCGGTAGGCTTTTCTTTCGGTTTTTACTAGTATTGGCAGATTTCAATGAACGAGTATGTTTTCTTTTTGTTAACCTTTTTTTTTTAACTTGAGTATGTTTTTCATTGTGAGTATATTGGTTAATAGTGCTTGCATTTAGAATTTCATGTAATGATTTAATAGTTAAAAATATTCACGATTTCAAGTTTTATTTGAATTCGAATTGTATTATTTACGTTTGTTATTCGAATTTTATTTTATTATTGTAATTTACCAAAAAAAATAAAACTTGCATTTACTGACGATAACTTAAGTATGTGTATGTTCTAAGTCCTATATATTGAATGTTACTTTATAATAGCTATAGTCTCTATATAAAATTGAATTATTAGTAATTTGATTTCAAAACTTCAATCTAAACCTAGAGGCAACACATAGAATCATGTAATATTTGTTTTGCAAGTTTATAAACCTACTTTCTTCTTCTCCATTTAGGTTGCTTTTTGTTCCAGGGAAAATAACTTTAGAAGAATAATTTATGGAAAATTGATTGATTTTTATTTTTGAAAAATTAATTTTTTTAGTGTTCAGATGATTTCGCATAATATATTTTTGTTGTTTGACAAATTTTGTTGAAATCATTTTGTGCAATATGTTTTCAATGAAACAAACATATAAATCATATTTGTTATAAAATATTATAGAAGTATTTTTCTTTAACAATTGAAAGTTATTTTATAATAAAAATAATATTTTATAATAAATAATATCTTATATAGATTTAATAATAACCAATATTTAATCAAAACTTCATTTGAAGTTATATTTTATATATATATATATATATATGGGGAGAGATTTACTTAAATCGTTGTAAAGCTAAAGCAGTTTTATATTATTTCGTATATTTTTATACAATTAATATTTTAATGATCTAACCATCATATTTTATATTCCATTTATATAGATAATGCATGTCAAATTTGACATAAATTAAAATTTTCAAACTATTTGTTTTATGTAAAAAAATTCAATAGTTCAATAAATATTAATATATACACTTTTTAGATCGATATGATAGAGATAACAAATTAGTTTGAAAATTTGCATGCATGAAAGTAAAAATTATATCGATAAATTCTACGATCAGATCATTAAATTACTAATTATACAAAAATATATGAAATGAATTAAAACTACTTTAGTTTACTTTGATGTAAGTGGATTTCTCCCATATATATATATATGAGATTAGATGGTGACACATTGGAACTAGAAGAGATCAATTAAATTAAGTAGGGTTTAAACAAATGCTAACATTTATTTTATTAAAATATTCATATTTTATACCATAAAACATTTATCAAATATTTAATTGTAATATATGTTTATTATTAAATTATTAATATAAAAATTTTCAATATTAAGAATATTATTTGGAATTTAAATTATTATTAATGTTAAACTTTGTTGTTACTAACTAATATTATTAAAATAATAAATAATAGTAGATGTATTAATAAATTATATATGATTAAATATAAAAATGAATGTCTGATAATAATAAAAATTATAATATTTGATTCACAAAAGAAAAATTATAATATTTTATTTAACATTTTAATATTAAAATAAAATTTTATTATAATTATAATAATATTTTTTTAAGAAAATAACAAGGCGTCAATATATTAAATTGAAACAAATGTTCAGATACATAACAGTGGGACACACGTCAAGACTCGCGTGTCATTGAAACCACCCACACCCAACAGACTGTAAAGAAAAGAAATTAATAAAAGCCAAACATAAAATAAATGAAAGCCTCGGTTGTAACTAAGACGATTCCATTCCTTGAGAAATAGATCGCCGCCCTTCGAGTAGATGAGAAGACAGAAGAGAGACGCCATTCCATACGACCACCAACCTGGAAATCGGAGAAGCTAGACAGCCTGACTCAAGTCGCCGAAGGCACCAGTTGAGGCATATACCGATTCATCTGCTCGCGTACTTCATCAGGTACATCCTCAACCTAGTAGCGTTCTTCATCATTATGAAAACCCAATTTTGCCAAAGAATGAGCCAGACAATTTGTTGCCCTTTCTGCATAATTGAAAGAAACGCTTATGAATGATAGATTTAGACAAAGAATTTCAGCAATGTAAGTTCCAATCTCTGAACGATCAACATTCTTTCTGTTTGTTTTGAGAATTAGGGTTCTCGAATCCCCCTCCACAGCAATATACTGAAAACCCATGTCCCTCCCAAATTGCAGCGCCTGAATACAGGCTAATGCTTCAACCGCAAAAGCATCTGAGACAAACAAATTCTTCTTCACCCCACAACCCATGACATGCCTACACTCATCCCTGATGACAAACCCAGTACAAGAGTGATGCAAATCCTGATTGTAAGCTGCATCGAAATTAATCTTGACATATGGAGCTTGAGGAGGAGACCAAGATGGAGACAGAATCACACCCCCACCAGGTAAACCAATTTCCAGTTGCTGTAACTCTCTATAGATACATTCAATTTTCGCACAAACATCCCAATCTGATAACATTTATCCCTCTATGACAAATTTATTCCGAGCATGCCAGATTGTCCAAACTGCTATAAAAAATCTAGAACAGGTACTTTTGAAATTGTGGTTATTCTAATTACCAAACCACCTCCATATCTCTGCCCAAGTTGCATTAATAGGCTAAGAAAATCCCAACTTACGCCAAATGTGTTGTGCAGGACTGCACCAAAACAGAGCATGGAGGGAAGTTTCTGGAACCATCTTGCACCTGGGGCAAACTGGAGAAGCAGCAATACGGCGGTAATGAAGATTAGACCTAGTAGGGACATAGTTTTTTAGGAATCTCCATACTGTAATTTTTAATTTTTGCTGCCAAATTTTTCTATAAAATTGAGTAATCTCCGAGACAACTGTGTTTGTAATTTGACCACCCGTGAGCCATCTATAACCACTTCGAACAGAGTATTCACCTGTATTATCGCCAATCTAGACGAGTCTGTCTTCAACCATCGCTCGCAAGAGGGGAATACATTTGATGGCTTCAGCATCAACACTAGAGAAGACATTTGGAGAGTAAGTCTTCCTTCCATCTTTTAGTATCGTTGTCAATAAGATCAACCACTAAAGAAACATTATTATTAACCATTGTATTTTGAATCCTTCCACCAGCCCATTTTGGCAGCCAATAATCTGTCCAAATGGAAATGTTTTCTCCAGTTCCCACTAGCCATTCAAGAGCATCATCAAGCAATTTTTTGGCAGCCAAGATGCTCCTCCTCACATAGGAAGGGTAAGTCCCTAATTGAGCTTTGAGAAAAGTAGTAGTAGGGTAATACTTCGCTTTAAAAATTCGCGCCACTAACGAATCAGGATTAAACAATAACCGCCAACCTTTCTTTACTAACAAAGCAATGTTAAATTTGCATAGGTCATGAAACCCCATTCCACCCATATCCTTAAGAGTAACTAAGCTCTGACCAACAACACCACTGTATACCCTTACGCACCTACTCTTTTGCCAAAAAAAAAACGATATATAATTTTTCAAGCTCAAAACATAAGGTCTTTGATAACAAAAAAAGGACATCGAGTAGGTAGACAAAGCTTGTAAAATTGCCTTGATATAGACTTCTTTACCCCCTTGAGAGAGAAAACGATTGTTCCAAGAGTTGACTCTCGATCTCATTTGGTCACAAAGATTCCCAAAAGCCTTCTTTCAGCCAATCAACGTTGGGAACCCCAAATAACGTTCTACATTATAAGCACGGTGAACCCCTAATCTACTCACAATCAAATTTGCAGCTTGCTTCTCAATATTAGAGCTAAAAAAGATAACTAACTTTTTAAAATTTACTTTTTGACTCGAAGCCTTTTTGTACTAATCAAGAATCTCCTTAATCACTTGACCACCCTTCACCGAAGCTTCCCCAAAGATAATACTGTCGTTAGCGAAGAATAAATGAGTAATAGGACTTCCTTGACATACTTTAACACCCATTAAATCCCCATCTGATTTAGCCTTCTTTAAAAGAGGTGAAAAACCTTCAGTACGAAGGATAAAAAGATACGGCCTCAAGGGATCGCCTTGTCGTAACCCCCTGCCTGGAGTAAACACATCGCTATAATCTTTATTAAGCTTCACAGAATATGTTACTAACGTAATACAATGCATAATCAGACTGACCCACCTTGCCTCAAATCTCAATTTCACCATCATACCCTCAAAGAACTCCCACTCTACTTTGTCATATGCTTTACTCATATCGAGTTTTAAAGTTAACGAGTCTCTTTTACCTGTCCTTCGTTTCTTCAAAGAGTGCATTAATTCGTATGCCATAAGGATATTATCCGATATCAATCGTCCAGAAACAAAAGTGCCTTGCGCCTCATCAACACCAACATCCAAAACCACTTACAATTTATTAGCAAGTACTTTCAAAATAATCTTATACAAGATCGAGCATAGGCTAATCGGTCTAAAGTAAGACATAGCATCAACAGTAGCCAATTTTAGAATAAGGACAATTTGCGTAAAATTAATTTCATCCGACGTGGATTCTCGATTCAGGATTTGAAGACAAAACTTAGTCACATCAACCTTCACCACGTGCCAACAACTCTGGTAAAAAATTACCAGTAAACCATCATAACCTCGGTGTCTTGGTGAGGCCCATATCATGAATAGCCGATTTAATTTCCTCAGGTTTAAAAGCCCCCAAAAGAAAATCATTCATAGAGCTTGAAATTTTCCCATTGACTTCATCATAGATTCGGTCCACTTCCACAACCCCTCTACTACCAAAAAGATCTTCGAAAAAATTGACAGCAATATTAAGTTTAGCCATCTCATCAGTCCTCAGAGTATTGTTTTCATCACGAAGCCCTTTAATACAATTAAAATTATGTCTACTAGAAGCATAATGATGAAAGAATTTACTGTTTTGATCACCGTACCTTAACCAATTGACCTTGGCGCACTGTTCCCACCACAACTCCTCCTTGTCAATTTTGAGATTCAGAGCCAGTTTCGTCTCTACAATGTCTTCCAAAATATTATCATCAATCAGCTTGTCCCATAACTATCGAAGATGCTTTTGAAAGAATACTTAGTAGCTGCCCTTTTGTTTTCTTCCTTTCAACAGCCCATTCACTTAAACCTTTTCCCATTAAAGGAAGCCTAGTCGGGATATTGTGAAATTTGGATTCCTCCCATAATTTCGACACCATCAGCTCACATTCATCATCAAGCAACTAGGCTTGTTCAAATTAAAATGTTTCCATTTACCCGCCCCCCTCCCAACGCAACCATCAGTAAAGTGGTTGTTTCAAGGAGCAATGGGCAGTGATCCGAGCTAATCAGATGTTTAATTGAAAAATTGGGAAATAAATTCAACCATGTCGTCGTAGCAACCCTCTATCTAACCTCTCGCAGATATTATTTGAAGCAAAAATTTCCACGCTCCCATATGTACCAGTGTCCCTAAAACCAATATCTACGTGGCCACAATCATCTAGCATATCCCAAAATCCACTCATAGCTCTTTCATTATTAGAAACAATCTCATTGAAATCACCGATTACTACCTAAGGCTGAGAGTAGGAATGACCAAAAGAATACAACAATTCCCACGAAGCACCACGTCTTTTACCATCTGGCTTACAGTAAAACCCTTTAAAACGCCATTACAACCCAGCTTTCGGATCCGTAACCATCACGTCTATATAATTGGAATTAAAATTTCGAAGGTCAACTGTAATATTCTCCCTCCAACATAAACACAAACTGCCTTTAAAACCATTAAAAGGTACCCCAATTCCATTTGTAAAACCCAATTTCCTTCTGACCCTTTCCATACGCGTAACATTAATTTTAGTCTCGATAAGAAAAAAAATTTGGGGACAGAATCTCTTTAGTAAAAACTGAACTCTTCAAATAGAGCGTGGATTCCTCGGTCCACGGACGTTCGAGCTGGTGGTTTTCATAATGCTCGGCTGCCCTGCCCGATAGGTTCAGCCATTTGACTAGTTGACAAATCAGCAGCCCGTGAATCCATAGCCTCCTTGGAAACATTCGAATTGGACCCGCCCTCTCTTCGTTTAACGTGGGATGTGTTTTCCATCAACAAGCACAATGGGCCTATCTTCATTAATAATATCCTCATCACTACCCATAAAAGCAAAATCATTCATAAACTTTAACTTACCTACCAGATTTATTCCCAAATTACTACCAGGTTGGCACAGAAAATCAGTAACATTATTATGCAAATCAGATTTGGCACGATTATCTCCTGAAAATCCCTGATTACCACCCCAAAATCCTCGAGGCTCTCTAAGCCAAACGCTCCCATCGAAAACAGCCCTCCTCGCGGAGCCTTAAGTGATAGATCCCATCCAAATGACAGCTCTTTACTCCCTTTTACTATACGAATGGGGCAAAAAATTTCACCATGTCCCAATCTTCCACAAATAAAGTAAAAAGTAGTAAACTTTTCGTATTTGAACATTGTAAAAATTCTTTTTTCTTCACAAGAATAATTTTCTTTTTTCTTTTTTCTTTTTAATGGTTGTCGAAAGTCAACTTCAACCTGTATACGCATGTAATTCTTCAACCAAGCCGTAACTACCTTTTTATCATATTCCACAAAAGTCCTAATAAAATCACCGAATTGCTTGGCCATTGACTCTGAGAACATACCCATCAGAAGATTGTGTATTTACACCTAAAAGACTGTTCTAAACAAAGGCACTTCCAAAGGGTCAACACCACTTTGCAACTGTTCAAAGACAAGAAGGTAACTATTAAAGGTCCAAGGTGCACCTTTAACAATCCTAGATAAATTCGCTTCACAATAAAATTGAAATAAAAATCGTTTATCCCCAATCTCCGTAATCGTAGCTCCACCCAAGGGATGCCAAAGATTGGCTAAAACAATTTTCATAGATTGAAAGTTTACAGTGGTCCCCGTCAAGAAACAACCAACCAAACACAAATCAACATTCCTATCATCCAACTTTACCACCTGATCAACATCCCACCCTTCACCTTCACCATTAACTTCCTCATCTTCCAACCGAATATCTGTTAGCGCCACTTTCATTACTGCAAACAACCAAAATCAACACTCCACAAAGAAACAGTTTAACCGAAACTGAAAAAAAATAATGCTACCTAAGAGCATAAGGAAACAATGCTACCAAGAGCATAGGGGGAGACATGAAGATTTCATTTTGGGTGGGGTCTAATATAAATAAGAGTAATTTACGGACAGGTTGATAAAAGATTGGATTTCAACCTTTAGTTTTGTTACTTTTGAACTAGAAACCTTTTTAGGGGGAGACATGAAGATTGGGGTATCTACATTTTGCTATTAAATTAATTTTGGTGAAGGAAGTGCGGAAGGATTATATAAAGGAGAGACGTTATTCTTCGGTGCTATTCTTTCATTTTATTCTATTCTTTCTTCATCTTTTTCTCTAGTTTGTTCTTGAAGAGAGAAGGATTAAGGATCATTATGCATGGAAGGGAGATATTGAAGTTTGAGTCTAAGAAACTGAAAAGTTTCTTAGCTGGTAAGCTTCCTAATCTCTATGTATTACTGGATTTAAGAAAAGGGAAAAAAACCTAAGGATTTCAGTTAATCCATTAATTCTATATTATAATGGGTAAAGTTGTAGATAATCATTAAATTGCCCTTACATGCAAACAAATTATAGTTCTTATGATTGTGAAGTGTGTTCGTGGGATTTTTTAAATAGTTGGTATGTTTAGTTGGCTAAAAAGGCTCGAGAAATAAGGAAAAACATAAGTAGATGGATTCAGTATAAACTTCCAAGTGAGTTATAGAACTTAGTTCTTAAATGGTTATTCATTTATTTTCCGTTTCTTTTGTTTTAGCCATCAACCACTACCCGTCCTATTTTTCTCCTCTCATTCACCACCCCTTTGTCTCGAACCACCATCTTCACACCACAGGACCTCTTCATTATCATTGTTCCTCCCTTTTTTCGTTGCACCACCACCTCCCTAGCACGATCGTTCATCATCGTGACCACCAGCATTGTGCACAAACATCGAAAATAACACTTTTTTTTCTATCTTATTCTTCTTCATCTCTATTTCTTTTTCCCTTTTCATTTCTCCACTTTCCTCTTGTGCTGCAACACCCTTCTCCTTTCCTCCTCCGTCAGGTCCTTACTGAACCATTGTCATCGCCGCCATCGTGCCTCTACTTACGATTAATGATCCTTCTTCCTTCTTTCATTTTTTATATCTCTACCACTCTCTATAGTAAATGAAACCTCATTTTTTTTTATTTTCAATAAGTTCTTGAATTATTTTAATATTATCATACTTTTGACTCACTATTTCAAGTGATCAACTTTTATAGATACGATTTCCCCTCTAACGTAAGATTATGGTGATCCATCAAACATCTCTACTCAATCGAGTTAAAGTAAGTGGTAGTGGAATGAAAACCACTATTTTTTTCCTTATCTTTCCTTTTGGTCGAATGTTATATGGACTTATAATGTAATTTTCCCTCATGTATTAATATATAATACTTTATTTTTAATGAAGGGTCGATCAACACCATTCTAGAAAGCTCCTAGTTTTAGGAGCAAAACCATCATACGAACGATTATTTATAAGAGTAAGTTCCAAATGGATGATTTCATTTAAGTGATTAATCACACAAAGTGTTTAAAGACGATTCTTTAATAGAAAGTCACTTTGATAATAGATCAGTATTCCATTGTTTAATATCTAAGTCTATACGTTTGTTAGTGTGGAGTTTTACATCGGATTTACTATCAAGTGCGGGTCTAACATGATACAAGATATATATATCATTAAAAATACTTAAATAAAATATTATTACTTGATTTATGTTTTATGCGTTACTTGATTTATGTTTTATGCGAATACTTTAAGTATTCTAAAATGGGAGATTAAATTCGTTAAAATAGACTACACAAGTAAGTGATTTCGTACAAACTATTTTGTGAAAGCATGTTATATGGTTATGATTATTATTGATTTGAAAAGCATGTTGTTCTTATTCTCATGTTATGTGGCATTATGGCAAAGATGTTAGTATATGAGTATTAAAATGTGATGTTTTGATACATTGAGATAATGTGTAAAATGCAAGTCAAAACATGCCTATGTGATACTATTTAAACGATTGAATGAGTGTGATCCACGTGCCTAAAAGTGAAATTCTGTAACAAAGTGAAAATATGTTTGTTGTGATCATATCACATGCATTGGGTGGGACATGTGCAAGGAGGAAGTATTAGTAGTTTATTTGCATCACTAGTGGCTTGACCACATTACTTGCAGTTTATCTGCAATATTGACAACTTGTTTGCACTATTGGCATTTTATCTGCAATATTGACAACTTGTTTGCACTACTGGCAGTTTATCTGCGTTCCTGATGGATTATCCACAAATTGGAGTGTTTGAATGGATGAGTTCTAGAGAACTCGATTTTGGAGTGTAGCAGTGATGGATAGGATGTTTTAAAATAAATCTACATAATTGTTTTATAAAAATCACATTAACATGATCATGTGCATAATGAAAATTGATTATTTTGTATGTTGATTATATACTTATTGATATTTATTTGTTAAAAGACTCATACTTGGCTTTAAAAGATCATTCCTTTAGTTTAATAACCTTTCAGGTAATACACAAACTTAGGGCTATGATTTGACATTTGGTGGAGTCTCTCGGATGGGTTTTAATGAGTTTATAAACTATTGGATGTTATTTTGGACTTTGGACATTAGAGATTAAGCATTTTTTTACAACTTTTAACTACCATGCATGTATACTTACTGAGATTTCAAATATTTTAAATTATTGAGTTTGTTTAAATTATTTATGGTTTTATTTGGTTTTAAACATGATTATAAATTTGTGATTTTCTAAGTATGTTTGAAAGTTCGTTGCAAAAGGTTTTTACCCAAAATCATTTTTAAGAAATAATTGAAAGTTATTTTATTCCTTATTTTAATAATTTTAAAATGATGTTACAATAAAATACTGCTTTTTTCAAATATTTGTGTTATAATAAATGTTTTTCAAAAATAATATCACTTAATATTTAAATTTTAAAGTTTTCGTAAAAACAACTAAAATCTAGTTACTTTCAACAAGTAAACTTTTTTCAAAGGTTTTAATGTAACTTCCGAAATTAAGGGATAATGTATAGGTCGGGTTTGGGGTGTTACACGTAGTCCCATAGGGTTCTTTCGTTGCACACCATAGGTATATTTGCGAGTAGTTGTGGTGGTGGTGGTAGCTATTGTGGTTTAGCGCCATCAAACAACGGGTTCTCGTCATCTACTGTTGTTGTTTTTGCTGTTGATGATTCCTACGAATTATTCTTTCTGGATCGATGGTTGACTCTATAGGTGTTCCCCTACTACGAGTCATGCACCAAAACCAAAAAGCAAAATAAAAATGTTAGTAAAAATAAAACAAAAAATTGTAGTTATATTTTAGATATTTCCTAATTATTCTATTGAATGCAAAAATTAAAATTATTCTAGTTACGTTGCCTCCTTGACAATGGCGCCAACAACTTGACTACCTCCGGACATACTAACGTCCAAAATAAGAATATTGCACAAAAAATCTGAAATAAAGCTGTGTCTGCAAGTATATAGGTCAGGTTGTAATATAATTACAACGAAGTAGGTAAGTACTCCGAGATCATACCCAAGGGAAGCGAGTACTAAATCAATCATAACCTAAACAAAAATGATTTAATTTGTACTTTAAATAAAATATATTATGAATGAACATAAATAGAGATTTTTTTATTTTATGAATAAAGGAACATAACTAAAAAAACTTAGCAAAAACTAATTTATAAATTGTTTAAGATCCTATTTATAGATTTAGGGTTGTTTTCGTCCTCAACCCTAAGTCAGTTGATGCTCTCGTATTTAACTTTTGATTGTGCGTACTAAAAATGTAACAATTCGTTTTTTAATGGTGTCAAAAATGGTGGTTTCTGGGACCACAAACTCAACGACAAGATTTTTATAATGAGTGTTTAAATTAAATAAGTCAATAATTTTATATGGAATTTTGAATTGAAGAATTTTAATGATTGAATTAAAAGTTAGTATAAGTGATTTGGTTTAAAAGTCAAGTGGTTTTAGAAAATGAGGTATCGGGATCTCGTTTTTGAGATTTAGGGTCATAAATATTTTTATTAAATATTTATAGAGTCTTATTACAGGTGAATTGAAGTTTGATCAGGTAATTTTGATGATTTCTTCCTTAATTAAGGAAAAGGAGTAAATTGTAAAAGAGATAAAAGTTAATTGCTATTGATTAAAAATAGTAAAGGGATCAAAGTGGTAATTAAACCATGGTCAAAAAGTTCAAGCGGTGGTGGATATGATTACCTTCCACTAACTTTTGAGATATTTATTCATTTAGTCCTAATTAGTTTAAGGTTAAATTGAAATAAAGTTTGTTTAGTTGGAATTTGATATAATTGAAGGACCAATTGTGTAATTGGACCCTCCTTAAATGGCATAGTAATAGAAATGATGTGTAATTCTTTAGATTTTGGTAAATTGCAATTAAATCCTAATTAAATGAGGATTTACTAACTAGGCTATTTTTTAGTATGATTGAGAATGGTGGTTTTGAGGCCACAACTTCGATGCGTCTGACCGTAAATATTAATTATTTAATATTTACGAGGTCATTAGTATTGTATTAAAATTTGGTTATGAAATTTTATTATTTAGATAGTTAATTAAGTAAAAAAGGCTAAATCGTCAAAACTGCAAAAGTGAATTTTTATTAATTAAAGGCACTAAATGACATTTGAAAAGTAAAGAAAGGGTTTTAAAAGGAAAATATACCATGGGTGTATTAAGTGGATGGTTTTGGGGTTTAAAACATGAAGAAATGGGTTGTGAAATTAAGGATAAAATGGTAAAATAGGTAATAGATGAATTTAAACAAACTAAAGTGATTAAAATTTCTTTTAGTTTTCATCATTTTCTTCTTCAAGGAGAATCAAACCCTAAAACCCATGGAAGGAGCTTCGATTAACTTTGGTCTCTCGGTTGGGGAGATCGATGTAATTTAGTAAGATTTTTGTTATATTGTTGACCTAACATTTAATTTAGCTTTTTTTTATTTTGTTTGTGTTTTTGTTGTTGCAGATTTTTGTAGCAATTCTATGAGAAGAAGTGGAGATAATTTTTCGTTAGATCCAGAAATAGAAAGAACGTTGAGAAGACGCAAAAGAGAGTTACGAGAGCAAGAAATAGAGAGAATTGAAGGAAGGGAGAATCCTGAAGTTCCTATTCCAGTAGTTCATGAACCAAAGGTTGTTAATGTTCAACAAGTAATTGATGATAGAGACAGACCAACTCGAGAGCATGTAGTGCCAGTTCTTGATAATCTCGATCTAGGTATTTTGCGGCCACAAATTGATGCTACACATTTTGAGCTTAAACTAGTTATGTTTCAGATGTTACAAACTGTTGGACAATTTGGAGGATTGCCTACGGAAGATCTAAGGATGCATCTGCGATTGTTTTTGGAGGTATGTGATTCTTTTAGACAACAAGGTGTTCCTCAAGATGCCTTACGATTGAAATTATTTCCTTATTCTTTGCGTGATCATGCAAGCGCATGGTTAAATGCTTTGCCATTGGGTATGATTTCGTCTTGGAATGAGTTATGCCAAAGATTTTTGCTGCGATGTAATCCGTCGAATATGAATGCAAAGTTGAGAAATAATATTACATCATTTAAGCAGTTGGATGATGAAACACTTTATGAGTCATGGAAGAGATATAAGGATTTGCTGAGGAAATGCCCTATGCATGGTTTTTCGCATTGGACGCAAATGGAGATGTTTTATAATGGGTTGAATGCACACACAAGAATGGTAGTTGATGCGTCAGCAAATTGCATGTTGCTGGACAAGACGTACAATGAAGCGTATGAAATATTGGAGAGGATTGCGAATAATGATTATCAATATCCAACAGCAAGAACGAATTCTTGTCAAAAAAATGTTGGTACAATAAAGTTGGATGCAATTACATCACTTACAGCACAAGTATCTTCGTTGGCTAATATGATTAAAACTATGCAGAAACCGAGTATGCCTAGAGAATTGAAAGTTGCTGAAGCAAAATGTGTATATTGTGGAGATGATCATATTTTTGAATAATATACATCCAATCCCGCATCTATTTGTTACATGGGGAATTTTAATGGAGGTAATCATAATCCTTATCTAACACATATAGTGCAGGTTGGAGACACCATCCAAATTTTAGTTGGAGTAATAATCAAGGTGCTCGTTCGAGTAATGTTGTTCGATAAAATATTGACAAAGAGCCTAGATTTGAGCCTAATTTACTGAAGTAAATTCAGCAGCAAAATAGAGGTTTGTCGTTGATAAAAATTTTTCTAAAAGAATATATGTCTAAAATTATGCAATTATTCAGAGTCAAGCTGCTTCATTGAGAGCATTAGAAAATCAAGTTGGGAAAATTGCTAATGTAATGAGTTCTCGTTCGCAAGGAGCATTGCCAAGTGATACTAAGAATGCGAGATAGCAAGGAAAAGAGCATTGCAAAGTCATTTCACTTATAGGTAATCAATTATTTGTTGATGATGTTTATAATAACGAATTTGCTGTAACAGATGATGAAGTAAGTCTAGAGTTAGATGTTGGAGCAAGGAGTAATGTTAAAGCAAAAGAGAGATGAAAGATGTTATGTTGGAAGTTGAGAAGGGAAGTGTTTGGAAAGAGGTTGAGTCAAGTCAGGAAGAAAATCATGATTTTGGTGATGTTAACGAGAATGTCAAGACAAAATCTTGTCATCAAGCAAAAGAAAAGATTGCACCACCATTTTTGCAAAGATTTGAAGCAGTCGAAACAAGATGTTCAATTTAAGAAGTTTTTGGAGGTACTGAAACAGTTGCGTATTAATATCCCTCTTATAGAAGCATTGGAGCATATATCTAATTACATGAAATTTATGAAAGATATTTTTCCAAAAAGAAGAGATTGGGTGAGTTCGAGACCATCGCGCTTACTGAAGAGTGCAAGCGATGTTGGTGAATAAGTTACCACCAAAGTTAGAAGATCCAATGAGTTTTACTATTCCCTATGCTATTGGTAACAACAACATTGGTAAAACATTATGTGATTTAGATGCTAATATTAATCTGATGCCAATGTCAGTTTCCAGGAAACTTGGAATTGGAAGAGTGAGATCTACGGTGATGTTACAATTAGTCGATCACTCATTCGCACATCCAAAGGGTAAGATTGAAGATGTGTTGGTAAGAGTTGATGAATTTATTTTCCTTGTGGATTTCATAATTTTGGAGTTTGAGGCTGATAAAGAAGTCCCCATAATTTTGGGAAGACCGTTTTTAGCTACGGGTAGAGCTTTAATAGATGTGCAAAAAGGAGAACTAACTATGAGAGTTAATGAGAAACAAGTTATATTTAATGTGTTTAATGCATTAAAGTATGCAGATGATGCTGAAGAATGCCACATGATTAAAGTAAAAGAGGTAGTTGTGGAAGAAAATTTAGCAAATCTTTGTTGTAGTAATACTAATGTCGTTATAGAGATTTGTGAAGACATTGAAGCTGAAGTTTTAGAAATTTGTGATGTCAAGCATTTTGTAGAAAGGCCAGGAAGAAGGTTTGAATCTTTAGATATATTTGATCGTGCTCTCAAAGTACCAAAGCCTTCTATTATTAAACCCCCGACACTTTAGTTAAAGCCTTTTCCAGTTCATTTAAAGTATGCATTTTTGTGTGAAAACAAAACCTTGCCAGTATTTATTTTCGCAAGTTTGGAGAAAGAGCAAGAAGAGCAACTATTGGAGGTTTTAAAGAAATTCAAAAAGGCAATAGGTTGGACGATAACTGATATTAAAGGAATCAGTCCTGCGTTTTGCATGCACAAAATTTTGCTGTAAGATTGTCATAGCAATTCGGTAGAGCAATAAAGGAGGCTGAATCCAATTATGAAAGAAGTTGTTAAGAAGGAGGTGATAAAATGGTTGGATGTTGGAATAATCTACCCAATATCTGATAGTTCTTGGGTTAGTCCAGTTCAATGTGTCCCCAAAAAAGGAGGAATTATGGTCGTATGTAATGACAATAATGAGTTGATTCCTACTAGGACTGTTACAGGATAGAGAGTTTGCATGGTGCTACACGAGGCATAAATGTCAATTTGTTCGCCCTTTTTCATTTTCTTATTGTTAGCTCGATAGCACAAATTGAAATAGCCAAGAGGAGGGGGTGAATTGGCCTTTAAAACAATGGTGGAAGTAAAGAGAGAAAATTAAAGGCATAAGTGCAAAATTAGACCCTAACGTTTGATGGTTTTGTCATTTTGGCCCTTTTTTTTTTTTGGGTCATTTTCATACACAACCTTTATTTTTTTTATCAAATTGATTATATTTTAACGGCTTTGCTGACGTGGCCATTAAAGAGTTAACGTCGCTGACGTGGATTTTTTTCCAGGCTGGATTATACACGTAAGCGAATGCTGACGTGGCATATATGCCACATCAACAAAAAAATTTAAATTTAAAATTAAAATATAAATTAAATAAAAAAATAATATAATTTTTACCTAAACTTAAAAGAAGTAAGAAAAAGTAAATAAAAAAATTTAAACCATTAACTCTAATGAAAAACCCAAACAAAAGTAAAAAACAAAAACAGAAATACAATCGATCAGAGAAGTTTCAACCAAAACTTGGTGTAGAACCTTAACCTAAACTGAGAAAGGAAAATTTTGAGGTATGTTTGTATAATTTTTACTTTCGATTAAGTTTTAGGGTTATTGGGTTTGGGGATTTTGGTTTAGATTTAAAAAATGTGGGGTTTTTCGGGTTCTAGATTTTAAAATTTTTGGGAATTTGGGGATTTAAGTTTTAAAAATTTAGAGATTTTCGGGATTTTTAGGATTGGTGGGTTTAGGGAATTTGGTTTAGGTTTAAAAAATTTGGGGATTTCGGGTTTGGGGATTTTCGGAACTTAGGTTTCAAATATGTTGTAAATTTTAAGTGTTTCTTTTTCTAACGTGTTTTGCCAATTTTGTAGTGAGGATTGGTGAAGATTGATGCTCAAAATCATAGAGAAGAAAAGGTAGAAACTGTTCGGGTTGGTAATTTGCTTGATTTTTTATGATTTTTTATTTTTATATTTGTTGGGATTTGTTATGCCTTATTATTTTACTGCAAATTGTTCATGTGTTTGAAATTAAATTTTTATTTTACTGATAATTTGTTTTGGTTTGTATACAGGAAGTTGGGTTGAAGCTATAACGTAAAAAAAAGTAATGTGTTGTGTAGAGACTAGAGATGAATAAATGAAATTTTGGAATTTGTTTTGAACCCATCAATCACATAATGTCCAGTAATGAATACATGAAGACTAATCCATGGATTGTTGTTCTAATGCAATATTCCACATGAAGACCACTCCATGGACTGATGTATAATCTATATTATCTAAAGGAAACTGCATGTGACCCAACATATGTCCATCTCTTCTTTCTTTCCAATAAAAGATTAGGTTGCTCCTGTATTTGTTCTGTTGTTTGTTTCTGGTAATGAACTATTGTCTGATACAACGAACTGTTCTTTTTAACAAGTATAAAATAGTAATTTGATTGAAATTGAAAGGGTTGAAATTGTCTTGAGAATAGATATTATAAAAGACAACCACCGTGCTGTTATATAGAAAATAGCCTTGAAGAAAAACATTTGTCAAATTTGACACTTACTTTTGCCTCTAGGCTTAGGAGTTATGTTTTTGTCTTATGTTTGATTGGTATGCTCCATAAGTCGGTAGTGTTTGTCTTGTCAGGGATTGGTTTTAGTGGAAGCCATCAATGGAGAAGTTAGCTTATTCGAAGTTGGTTTCATCATCACGAGGGGAGTTCGTTTATGATGAAGAGAAAATAAGATGTTTTTGTAACAAGTTAGCTCCGAGAGAAACATCGTGGAGTGATTTAAACCTAGGCAGAAGGTATTATGGTTGTTCAAATTTTCGGGTAAGCATATCGTTAGATCAAAAAGTTTAAAAGAAGCTTATTTCAATTGTTTAATAATGTTTAATCGATGTTGCTATTTTGTTTAATCGATGTTGCTGTTTTATCGACTTTTTTGTGTGAAATGTAGGTTGATGGATGCGGATTTTTTAAGTGGTATGATGATAAGCTATGTAATAGGGCGAATGAACTAATACGTGAATTACGTGATAGCAAAAGAAAACCTGCAAAAGAGAATTACGTGATAGCAAAAGGAAATAATGAAGTATGGAAGTGGTGAGATGTTTGAGATTGGCAGTGGAAGCAGTAATGTTGAGATGTTTGAGAGTGGCAATGTGCAAAATGTGGGCAAGGACAACCAAATAAAAGCGGTGGATCACATTGAATTAAACACAAAGATTTAGAGTTTGAAGAAAAAATGTAAATCACTCAAGAATGCGAAAGAGTTTTATAAGAAAATGTTTATTTGTAGTATATTGCTAATCTTATTTGTCACATTATTTAGGAATGTTATATTTTGACCTATTTTATGTACTAAATGTTCGGGGATTGCAAACATTTTTAATGTTTTTTAGGCTTTGATAGGCTTAAGCAGTAATATTTTAGGCTTGTGGATGATTTGTACAAGAAATATTCTCTATCAATGTAATTTTGATATCTTCGGAATTAGCAAAGCTTTTAAGCCTCTCTAAAATTGAATTGCTTGCATTTTGCTCCATAAATTTTATGGATACAGTAATTAAATGCATAAATTCGGTATATTTGATTCAAATTGTAAATTTGAAATATTTTCAAATGTCAATTTATCTGAACAATTTTTTCCCAAAAAAATAATAAGTTGAGATAAACGATTGAAAAAGAAGAGAAACTCTAACATGAAGGAAAAGAAGCTCTCAGATTAGCCAATGTGACTACTTGGAACCATGAAAAAAATTCATGGTTGATACAGAGATTTTAAACCTCTTAGAAAGATGCAGACAAGTATCCTTGGCTTCCAAACACGACTCTTTTCATCACTTAAGACCTCTCTCCTTCTCAGTTTTTAGGCACACTAATGGTGAAGACAATGTTAATGCAATGGAATATATTCTGGTCAATCCTAAATGGAGATTTCTTTTTGAAGGGTTGATAGAAAAAATGTTGAAATTGAAAGTGCACAGATTGATAAATCTTCAACTTGATTCACAAAATCACATTCCATTGTAAGCGTGGCTACTTGTAGGTAGCAAACATTTATGTCCAATTTTTTGTTCATGTATTTACATAATGCTTAGGATAAAAATATAGATTTCAAGCACAAATGAAATACTGCAAAGGCAACGAAAACAAAAAGAGAAAACAACTTCTCAAAGAACTAACAAAAAAATTCGAAACGATCTGAAATCATTTCTTCAGCTTCTTTGTTGTAGTGGATTCTTGTGTGCTGATAAGTTCCTGAAATGCCATCCTTTTTTGGCTTCTAGTTCTCATACTTGTACCCGATTGAGAACAACAATCAGAACCCAAATTAAATTTAAATAATTTGGAATTGACAATGAGAAAGTGTTTACAATATACCTTTGATCCAGTTGTGTTAGCCTGAATGCATGGTGGTGTTTTGTCGTACCAAGTATTGTGGACTTGAATTGCTGACCATCTTTAAACAGCATTCCAATACAGAAGTGTGGAGTTGCTGACTTTGGATTGTATGTGGGGAACCTACTTCTTCTTCTTCAAACATTAGTATTGTCATCATCATCATCATCTTCTGACCCGAGTATGCTCCCGTGATCATCACTATCAAAATATTCAGTCTCATTTCCATCTTCAGGGACCTCAGCCTCAAACTGTTGTCTAGTGCTTTCACTTTCAGTCTTATGAGCACTTTTTCTTTACCTTTCCCACTAATTTTCCCCTCCACTTCCCTTACCTTTTGCCTAGCTTCTTGAACCTCATCATCATCATCATCATCATCTGATAAGTAAATATCATCTTCACTAATAGTACCTTTACCAAACCTTCACCAGCTCCTTCACCTTCAACACCTTCAACACCTTCACTAACAGCACCCCTTCCCTCACCCTTAACACCTTCACTAACAGCACCCTTACTTGAACCCTCACCACCTCTCAAACCCTCACCACCCTTATTGCCATCATCCAAACCCTCACCCTCAACACCCTTACCCTTACCCTCACCCAAACCCTCACTACCTCGATCACCCTCACCACCTTTATTACCATCAGCATAAAATTCCAAACATGCTATAGCTAATATTGTTTCATCATCGACAAAAACAACAGTGTCAATCTTATGTTCTACATATAAGTCTATCTCCTTATGCTTAACCCAGTAATTTATCATGTCAATAGTGCTACTATCATTCCATATAACCCTAAGGTTATCCTGCAAAGTGCTACTGGTAGGTACATGGAAATAAATTTGTTGCACTGTATTAAACCCTAACCATCTTTAACTATTTTACACAACTCAAAATACGATATCGCATCTGGATCTTCCTTAAGCCTCATAACCTCACCACCTAAATACCTAACATAAGGATCACGTACAAATTTACCCCCAACATGCAAATTGATGTAGTATTCCTCCTCAGACATCTGCAGTTAAAAGAATAAAAAATAACATATATATGTCATAAGTATAATGACAAACAATGTGCAGACAAAAAAGCAAATAGAAACAGCACAGCAATAAAACATGAAGGGACCACTTCCAAAATAATTACTATAGAACAAATTATGAATCAGTCGCAATTTGATACAGACAACAAAAACCAATCTCTTAACATCATTATCACTTAAAGTAGTTGGAACAAACTAAACTCTTCTGGATACAGGATAAAATAAAATAAAATAAAATAAAAATGTTAGAAAATAAATAAATAAATACCCACAAAGTGCAGCAATGAAAATACTATAGATTGTGTTAAGAAGACTTAGGATATGTACTGTAATTTTTTAGAATGCAGAATTGCTATGCAACTGTTACAGAACAAATGCACATGCCTACGAGGAGCAACCTAATATTTTATTGGAAAGAAAGAAGAGATGGACATATCTTAGGTCACATGCAGTTTCCTTTTTATAATATAGATTGTACAGCAGTTCATGGAGTGGTCTTCATGTGGAATATTGCACTAGAACATCAATATATGTGTTTGATTCTGGTTTATGCTAAGTTTACTACTTATTCAAAAGGGTTATTAGTTTAATTTGAATCAAATAAAAGGTGGTTAGTAGATGACAAATTTAGTCATGAAAGAATAAAGAGTTTCCCAAGCTTGTAGAGTGAATTAGAAACTGGCTAAAGAATAATTATGACTTGATTTTGAATGAACCCATAAATGCAATTGAGACCCTTTAGTTTTCATGTAAGATAGGTAAGAAATCTCCAAATTAGAATTTGGTTGTGACCCACCATGGACATGGTTGTGTCAAACAAGTGGCCTTAATTCAGCTTCATTCAAAGGTATAATTTTGATTTTGCTTTATCTTTTTTCTTAGGTGATGGTTATGAGAAATCACCAAATTGTATTCATTACTGGACAATATGTGATTGATGGGTTCAGCATATAGCATTGACAAACCAGAATATACAAATCAAAACAAATTATCAGTAAAATAAAATTTTAACTTCAAACACATGAACAATTTGCAATAAAATAATAACGCATAACAAATCCCAACAAATAAAAAAATAAAGAATCATAAAAAATCAAGCAAATTACCAAGCCGAACAGTTTCTACCTTTTCTTCTCTATGATTTTGAGCATCAACCTTCACCAATCCTCATTACAAAATTGGGAAAACACATTAGAAAAAGAAAAACACTAAAAATCTACAACATATTTGAAACCTAAGTCCCAAAAATCCCCAAATTTTTAAACTTAAACCAAAATCTTCAAACCCCAAAATCCCTAAATTTCTTAAACCTAAACCAAATTCTCCAAACCTAACAATCCTTAAAATCCCGAAAATCCCTATATTTTTAAAACCTAAATCCCCAAATTCCCAAAAATTTTGAAATCTAAAACCCGAAAAACATCACATTTTTTAAACCTAAACCAAAATCCCCAAACCCAATAACCTTAAAACTTAATCGAAAGTAAAAATTATACAAACATACCTCAAAATTTTCCTTTCTCAATTTAGGTTAAGGTTCTACACCAAGTTTTGATTGAAAACTTCTTTGATCGATTGTATTTTTTCTTTTTCTTTTTCTTTTTACTTTTGTTTGGATTTTTCACGGTTTAAATTTTTTTATTTACTTTTTCTTACTTCTTTTAAGTTTAGGTAAAAATTATATTGTTTTTTAATTTAATTTATATTTTAAGTTTAAATTTTTTCGCTTAAGTGTACTAATCCAGCCTGGGAAAAAAAATCCATGTTAGCGACGTTAACTCTTTAACGACCACGTCAGCAAGGCCGTTAAAATATGATCAATTTAAAAAAAAAAGGTTGTGTATGAAAATGACCCAAAAAAAAAAGATAAGGGCCAAAATGACAAAACCATCAAACGTCAGGGGCTAATTTTGCACTTATGCCAAAATTAAAAGATTAACACAAGGATTTAGAGTGGTTCAACCCAAATTGCCTACTCCACTACCTTAGTTTTCCACCACTAAGGATTTTTCCAAATTCACTAATTTATTCAACTTTTGAGGACAAGGTTTAACCTTACAACTCCTTAAGATTTCTACCCCAAATAAACCCTCTCAAAGAGATACAAATAAGCAAACAAAGAAACAATCCTCACAAGATTAAATTGTTTGCAAATTAAGCTCAAATACAATGAAACACACTTGAACAAAAGAAAACAAGTAAAGCTCAGAAGTGTGTACAAGAGAAAAATGAAAGAATTAAGCTCAAAGATTGTTTGGTTGATGATTTTTGCTTGAATGAACTTTTTTAATTGTTGTAGGTCGTTTGAAGATGGTATTTATACCTCCAAATTGATTTCTAATCGTTGTGGTTGTTGGTGTAATAATTATAGCCGTTGGGGATGAAAAACCAGAGCATTTATGTCACCTGCAACTTCAAGTATTGATGCCATACAAAAGGGTATTGATATTTTTTTTCATAAATGCTAAATTCAGTGATTGTTGGTACCTTTAAAATTGATACCAAAAATAAAATATCGATACTTTTCAAATTAGTATCGATACCGGATCAATACTTCCTAGGGTTTGTGAAAAACAAAATGCTTATTTGGTATCATTTTTAAGTAAAGGTATCGATCATTTTCAGAAATTATTGATCCTTGGAATATGGTATTGGTATTTTCTGGACCTTGTCAAAATAGAATGCAAGTTTAGTCTCGATTTTTATAAGGGTATCGATATGTCAAGAATTATCGATACTTGGCTAAAAAGGTATCGATACTTTTTTGCCTGGAGCTATTTTGACTTTTTTGAAAAGCATTTTGAGGTGTTAAAACAATTTTGACTTGGTTCAAATGATTTTGACTTCTTTAAAATCATTTTTACTTGAATTTAAAATTGTTTCAAAATTTTATAATAGTTAAATAAAAGAATTCAAGATTTTATCTTAGACTTTAGATTGAGAAATTATTTTGTCAATTTTATCTTATATTCAAAAACATTTTAATTTTTTATATCAAAATATTTTACCAAATAAAGCTTAGTTTAACACTTATGTCATGCCATAATTTTCTTTAGGTACTTGACATATTTCGAAATTTTATCGATACGTTCTAAAAGCAACAGATGGACATTGAGAGATTTAAATAAATTGAGGAAATTTATAAAATATTCCTCGTCCCTTGTTTGTTTGTCCTCTAGTCATGTTGAGAATGGTACCTTGGTTGTGCTTGGCTTTGTGATTACCAGATCAGACACCGGTTTGGCTATCTCCTCCCAAGGCTCATGGTGCTCAGCTTCCTTCTCCATGGTTTTGTCAACCTTTTTAGGAACATTCTCCTCTTCATGGTTGGGCTCCTTTGGTTTTTCAAGTGTTTTTCCCGACCGCAACGTGATTGCCTTTACATGTTCCTTCTCAACTCTCCGAGGGTTGTTTCCTGTGTTGCTGAGGAGACTCTGGTCATTTTGCTTTTGAAACATAGTCATTAATTGACTCATTTGGTTGCGAAGGTTGTCCATTCGGGATTCGAGTTGTCCACACGTAGCTTGGACTTGTCGAATATCCATCTTCATTGTTTGCATCTCCCCCTCTAGTCGATCGAATTGTTAACCACATGTAGCATGGTCATTACCTACGATTCTTTGTTGTAATGGAGAAGGTTGGTAAGGAGGTTTTGATCGGTTTTGTGCTTAGTTTTCACCTCCTTGGTCACCTCCCCATTTGAGGTTCGGATGATCCCTTCAACCGAGATTATAGGTGTTTAAATATTGATATTGCTCTCTTTTACCTATATAGCTTGCTTTTTTCGATTGGTTTTCAGAACATGGCTCCACTCTTATCAGCTTGACAGTCGTCTCCAAACAGTTAAGCACTTTTAGGATTTGTTGGTAAAGATCATCTTCGTTTACTACTTTCATTGTAGGAGGCTTCGATTTGTATGAGAATCTTTCATTGGACCACATGTATGAACTTATAGCCATGTCATCTATGATTTTGAAGGCTCGTTCGTATGTATGGAACATTAGAGATCCTCCGGCCTCTCCGTCTAGGCTAGATCTGATGTTACCATCAACACCATTATAAAATATTTCGAGCTAGAGCCACGCTTGCAATCTATGGTGTGGGCACTTCCTAAGCATCGACTTGTAGCATTCTAATGCTTTGTACAAGGATTCACCTTTGTATTTTAAAACTGGCGATTTGCTAAATGGTTCGACTAATCGGGCAAAATTTGTGTAGGAATATTTCCGCTAGATCATTCTACATGATAAAGGAACCTAGTCCTAAGGAATCTAACCAATCGACTGCATTGTCGCACAAAGAAAACGGAAATAACTGAAGACAAACAGCATCATCGGATACTCCATTATACTTGAAGGTGTCGCAAAGTTGTAGAAATCACTTCAACTGTTTGTTCGGATCTTCCACCATATTTCCTTTAAATTGCAGCATGTTTTGGATCATCTGGATAGTGGTCGTCTTTATCTCAAAATTATTGGCATTAATTGTCGGCCTCTTGATACTACCTCGCACTGCATCTAGTGTAGGTAAGGCATACTCACGCAAAGACCTCTGATCCATTGAGACTTCCTCCCAAATATTTGCTTGTCGCTCTTATGGATATTCAAATAATAGATTTTCCCGAAGTAAATTAATTACTACGGATGGATCAATATTCATTAGTTGACAATTACGTCTGAGTAATTGCTTCAGATTTGGATGTGGATCAATTGAAATACTAGAGATTTAGGTCGTAAACAAATTGAGTATCACATTTGACAAAAAATACCAAATAGAAAAAATCGTGTATAATTTAAAGTACTATTTGTCAATTAACCCATAAAAATATAAAAAAGTTTTATCCATTTGTTCATTTTGCAGTCTGTTTTGGGTGAAGAGAATCATTGTTTTTAGGTAGGTTTAAAATGTGTTTAAAAGTACGATGAAATATGTTTAGAGATTAGCTATGAACACAACATATGAATTCAAGTTGTCAAACTATTTTTATAGTAAAAGTCAATATTTTGCTAGTGCAATATTTCGTTAGCAATAAAATACAATTTTTAGCCTCAAATTGTGGCAACAATATAGGCCTAAATGCCATGCGTGCACACTGATTAAAAAGGTGTGGTGCTCATCTCCAAATTATCATCCGATATGCTATGTCAGCATTGCGTTTGTAGTGAAATCTGACTTTTTTTTTTTTGGTAGTAAAAAAGAGTCAATTACAGACAATCAGAGACAGTATGGAATGATTATCTAATCAGATCTGATCAGCAACTTTAGTAGGGGCCTGAAATTCTTTCATTAGACCCGCCAGAATGCGTGCATTTTTTACCTCGAGTTGTAGTGAAATACAACTTTTGACCTCGATTTGGGGCAACAGCAATACTAAGCAGGGAGATGTGCATTTTTGCTAGCGCATCAGAAAAATGAACCACTGAATCTTGGTTCTGAAGCCTAATTGCCTAAAGCTGAAACCAACTGCCAATACATTGCTCTTCTCTTCACAATCTGTTCAAAAGGAAATCAACGGTTACCTCCACTTCTCACATTCTGAATCAAATACCAACTCTGTTGGGACTTGGAATTGCAGGCAAAAGTTCATAACTGAAACCTGTGACTATCACGGCGCACACTGAAAAGAATTTAGAAAAGTCCTCACATGTCAGTGTTCAATCATGGCACTTGCGATTTGCCATAAAATGCCAACTGAAAAGAAAAAAGGGAAAAATGTTTAAAAGTGATAGAAATTGAAAATAGTTTTCATTGCCAGCATCACTGCTTATCAGATACGAAACATCTATATGCTAGTACCAATGCAGTGAAGAACATACCGTGCTAAAAGAGCAGAAGCCAGATTTCTGAAGGAAGAGCTAATGAAGATCATTAAAAGGCTGGCTATCCAAGTAGAAGGAATCCCTTTTTTCTTATATTTCATTTATTCCTTACACAATGTTTCTCTTGTATAGTCCCTTCGAAAATTGCCGAGCATCAAACTTCTTTCCTAGTTTTGCAAAGGTAGAACTGATATTGAAAACAGTACTTTCACTAGGTACAAGCTGTTTATCATTCATTTCCAAAAGTACATTTTTCACCTCAGCTAGGCACGACATTTTTGAGGCCCTGTCCAGCTCTGGCTGATTAGAGAGGTCACACCAACCAGAGATTAGTATGTCGTAAGTCGAGGAATTAGGCAATGACCCCCTCAAATGCATCTCCTTTAGAAGCTCTCGAGCTTGGGTCATTTTTCCTACTCTAGAAAAACTGCCAATAAGCACATTGTAGGAGCTAGTTCTGGGAATAAATCCTTTGGTAATCATTTCACAATAAACTTTTACAGATTCCCTATTATTTCCAATCTTACCATGCCCAGATATCAACGTATCATATGTTGACGCATTAGGGTTCAAGCCTTTTTCTTTCATTTCGTCAAATAATTCATCCGCTTCTTTCATTAAACCAGAAGTCGAGAGACCTTTCAGAAGAAGGTTGTAAGTAACAATATTTGGTGGAACTCCTTTTGCTATCATCAGAGAACATGTAGCAAAAGCCTTATCTACATGGCTGCCTGTGCAATATCCATTTATAAGCGCATTGTAAGTTACTGTGTCAGCTGACAAGCCTCTTCCTGTCATATCTTCTAAAACGGAAACAGCTTTCCGCGTCATCCCTAGTCTGCAAAAGACAGTAATGAGAGTATTGAAAACTGCCTGGTTAAGTTTAAGCCCCATGGAAACAAGGTGTTCATGCATTTGCAAAATGGCATCAGCCCTTCCTTTCCTTGAGGATGCATCAAGCAGAAATCTGTGAATGGCTGTGGTAGGTGAAAATCCTAAACTCAGCATCTCATTCAAAACAATTAGAGCTTTATGAATTTCACCAGCTTTACAAAGACCTCTGATCAGAATGTTACAAGTTATGGAATTTGGCATTAACCCACAACTCTTCATGTCATCCCAGAGGTTTAGCGCACATTCAAACTTACCCTCTTTGCAGTATGCATTAATCATGGTATTGCATGTAATGATGTCTGGAGACAGACCCAACTCTCTCATTCTAGCATAAACAGATTGTGCATCGTATTTACCAAGCCTCAAAAGACCATTAATTAAGACATTGTATGCAACATCATCAAACGGAATATTCTTCTGTGTCATTTTCTGGGCCAAGGTAAGAGCAGCTGACTCCTTTCCCTCTTTGAAATAGCCATCCATCAAAGATGTATAATTTACACGGTCAAGTGACAAGCCCCTAGACATCATATCTTTAACTAATTCCTCCGCTTCCCACATCCTTCCAGATCTTTTCAAGTTGTTCAAGAAGGCATCAAGTATAAAATTGTTTTCCTTCAACCCTATTAATTTCATTTCACTATAGAGATCAAGAGCAACCATTTCTTTACCTGCCTTGAAATATCCATCAATTAGTGCAGCATAAATATATTCATTTGGCAAGATATTTTCGCTTACCATCTTCCGCATCACGTTAACAGCTTCATCAAGCATTTCTTTCCTGATGTAGCAGTTTACAATAGAATAATAAGTCACGACATTAGGGACAACATCTTTTTCTTTCATTTCTTCCAATGCAGATTCTGCACCATTTATGTCTCCCAACTTGCAACGACCATCAATCAATGCAGAATAGGTGGTCGTATTAGGCACCATTTTGTTCTTTAAAAGAGTAATAAACATGTTCTCCGCCTCTTTGGACTTCCCAGCCTTAAAAAGTCCATCCATCAGTATAGTGTACACAACAACGTCAAAGACAATCCCACGAACAACCATTAGACTTTGAAGGGCAGAAGCATCGACAGAATTCCCAGCTTTGAAGATCGAGTCCATAAGAGTAGCATAAGAGACATGATTGGGATCCACACCCACCTTCTCCATCTCCATCATAAGCACTTTTGCTTCAGCTAACTTCCCATGCTTGCAGAAGCCATTTAGGATTGAACTATAAGTAACGACATCAGGCAAAATACCATTCACAACCATTTCATCATACATAGAAACTGCCTCCTCAAAAGCTTCTTGTTTACAATAGGCACTTATAAGTGTAGTGTGTGTAATAAGGTCCGGCTCCAATACCACACCGTTATCTTCCTCCTTCCGATTATCAGTACCAGCAAAAATCTTAAAATCTTTCTTCCTACGAGACCCCAAAATCTCATCGATTGAACATTTGGCCATAAAGAAATCACCTTTTTTGCAAAATCCATTTATCAAAGTATTATAACTAATGATATCAGGAACTATACCTTCATTTCTCATCCTGTGGATCAATTCGACTGCATAATTCACATCTCCAATCTTACAATATCCATCAATCAATATGTTAAACCCTATAACATCCTTACAGATCCCACGTGTAGTCAAATTATCCATAACCCACTCTCCATATCTAACCAATCCAATTCTACAAAATCCCTTAACAATTATATTACAAGAAATAGGATCAAAAGTTATACCTTTTTTGACCATTTCAGACAAAAACCCTAAACCTTGATAAGCTAAACCTTGCTCACAAAATCCCCAAATCAAAGTATTATAAGTAACAGTATCAACAATGTTCTTGGCACCAAAACTTCTAAACAATTCCAAGCCAAAGCTCAAATTACCAAATTTGACGACAGAATGAACCAAAACATTTACAGTGAAAATATTAGGCAAAACCCCACAAGCTAGCATCTCAGAGTAAAGTAGCATTACCTCAGAAACCAAACCAGAGGCATTGAAACTATAAATAAGGTGATTCCACATGGTCAAAACGGGAATAACACCATGTTTCCTCATCTTGAAAAATGTCTCCTTGGCATGAGAATATCTTCCACAGCTTAAATATAGGTGGATAAGAGTGCAGAACAGTGAGGCGTAAAGATGGGTCTTGGATGAGGGGATTATTGGAGTGGAAAGGGGTTTTGGAGAAAAGGATGGTGGGGTTTTCGGGAGTCTAGGGGACGAAGGGTATTTGGTTGATGAGAAAGTGGAAGATCTTGAGTGAAAATGGCAGGGAAAGAGAGATTTTTTATATAAGGTGAAATATTTTATCATAACTTAAAACCTTTTTGGATTTTGTTAGTTGAGTGAAAAATAAAAAGATTTTTTTTTTTTTGGGGGGTGGGGGGGGGGATTATGGGATTTTAGAACTGAACTGAGCAGACAACAACTGAACAGAGTTTCTGTACGTCACGAGTGTTGCTGGATATCGATGGTTGAAACTTCAATAAAAATGGAAGATGGCTCATCCGACGCCGTTTCGCATGTTGGGAAAATTTAACTTTTTTAAAGTTACGAGAGTAATCTTTATTTTCTACAATATTACTAACTTAACATATAAAAATAATTATCATATTTAATTTATAATTATTAATTAAAAACTTTTAAGGTAAAATTGATTTTTTGATAATTATACATTTAAAAGTATTTATAATCTAATAAAAATTATGATAATTACACATTTAAAAATAATTATTTTAATTTATAATTATTACTTAAAAATTTTAGTTAAAATAATTATAATTAAAGAAGAAGTTGACGTAAAGAAATTTACAATTACAAACATTTTAAAATATTTGACAATTTTTTTTATTTTGACTTGATATTATTTTTTGCTAAATATTAATTATATATTAATTATAAATTATTATAGTCAAGTTATTGAATATTAAAAAATAAAAATTTTATACTGAAGAGTTTATTTTACAATGTATAATTTTTATTGTTTGTATTATCAAAATAATTAATATATTTTAATAAATTTTATTAGTTATTTTTTAAGCAATAATTCCATGAATTAATATTATATTGTATGTTGAAAATAGTATAGATGTTTTAATTATGATTTGAATTTTTTAATATTATTAAAAATTTATCGATTTACAAAATATTAATATTTTAGTAAGGTATTTGAAAATTTATTTTTAATATATTTGAATTTTTAAATAAGTGAATATATTTTAGTTATATTTAATAATTTGAATAACAAATTAAAACTGAATAAAATAAAAAAATACATTATTTAAAAATTAATTAAAAATTAATATAAAAATTAATTAAAAATTAAATGCATTTGGCGTATAGGTTTGTAAATCTAATTAAAAAAAAAAAGTTCTGTAACGGAATGTATATTTGCTTGATAATTATCATATAAATTAAATTGTTTAATTTTAAATTGATCATAATTGCTCCGACAACGAATGTGACATATTATAGCTTGGATCTGACAATCGAGTCAAGTATAGAGTGTTACAAAGCTCTTATCTTTAAGATCTTTCTTCTCCTCGAACCCCTATAGAGAAACACAAACATGATTAGTGACTCTCAAATCAATGACCCAGTGGTCTATCGAATCCGCCACTAAACAAGCTTCTGTCATAAAGAGTTACATATATTTGCCTTTGGTAGTTAGGTTGTAATAGCCTGCTTGACAAATTCTTTGTATCTTGTTATTTTTTTATTGTGCTATGGAAAAAATACGTAGATCTGAGTAAGTAAAGTGTTAGTTTTGACTAAGTATAAGATTTGTGTATGCGCCAATTGACAAATTCTTTATTTTGGCAAGATCTGTGGTTTGGCGGACTCTTCTGTTAAGTATACTCCACCCTAGATGTTTTGGCGAACTCGTCAAGTTTGTAGTTTTATAGATTTATTTATTATTCTAGTAAGACAATTTTGTTAGTCAAGTGAGAATTGGTTAGAATGGAACTAAGTTACTGTAGTTTACAAGACTTAAATCATGATAAGCACATTAAATCATAGGAATCAAGGGTGTTAGTGGAATAATGATATGCCGAAATTCGACCTAGCAGATTAAACTAGTTTTCACACTTTAGGAGCTTGAAATTAGGCATTATTGTTAGGTTTTACTTAGGATTTGCTTAAATTTTAGTTTAGTAAATAAAGTGTGTTAAAGGTGCAAAAATGAGTCTTTTATTGACTTTAGGGTCGATTGAGGCCTAAAGGTTGGCTAACGAACTTCGTGAGTGTGTAGGAGACCATTAGAGGATGAACTACATCGAAGCTGATCATTATGTTACAACATGAGACAAGAGATGTAGCAACATAGGGACCAAAACCAAAGAATCTTGAAGTTGTCTTCTATGTCACGACACAAGCACATGATGTCGCGACAACGCTTGGAAAATCACACCAAAGGAGTATACTGCCTTCTATGTCGCGACACAGATCCTATGTGTCACGACATCGACTCCTAAATGCGGAAATACACTGAGTGAGGGGCGTTTTGGTATTCACAACACAACATAAACTCAAAGAATGACAACTAACCTAGGGTTAAGGAAAATGACCATCAAAATGCTATAAATAGGCCCTTTGAGCACCTAGGTTTACACACATTTTCCTTAGTTTATTTCTCTCTTTGTAATTTAGGTTTATTTATTTCTTTTCTTAAGTTTTAGTTATTTTGTTCTTTTGTTATTCAGAGAAGTGATTTATAGACGCGCATAGACGTTCAAGGAATTCTTTCCAACTTCAGTACAAATCAAGGATTTTCTATTCATAGTATTTTCAATACGTTCATAATGTTTCATCTATGTATTGAATATGTTTTGTTTATAAATCTCATGAGGAACTAATTCCCTTTATGAGGGATTAGGGAGTGGAGTATGATGATTCGATTTTTGTGTATGTATTTTCAACGAATCAATTATTTGGAGAAGGAAGAACATGAAACAAACCCTAGGCCTGAGAAAACCCATGAAGTCATTTAGATGAGAATTAATCCAAAATTGGTATTGCCCATTTATGAAAAACTTTACCCCAAACTAATTTGAACTGTGAGGTCGGAAGATAAGTAGTTCTTGTTGACTTGTAATGTTAGTGGAAGATCGAAAGATCCTGCTAGGGTAACGACTAGTTGATTGATGGAAAACCCAAGGCAACAGTTGATAAATTCATGCCAAGGCGAGCTAATCTCCCATGATCCAGTTTATCGAATCTCCTATCACATTTCTGAGTTTTTATTTATTTCTTTCCTTTTAGTCTTATTTATTATTAATTATTAAGCCCAAAATCATTTATTTAAGCTATTGTACTATAATTCTAAAAAGAAGTACTAATTAGATCTCTTTGGTGCAAGAGTTAGAGTTACTAGTGTTTCGCCTCCATTGGGTACGATCCTCAGAGTACTCATTACTTCATTGTAAACTATATTACAGCTCGACCCGTAAACTTGCGGAAGCCCAAAATATACTTAGAGTAAGAGTACGTTCGGAGGTGACCAAATATTTAGGTTCTTCCACTAAACATTGTCTCTATGCTTAAGTATATAAGGATATCAATGTCTTCACCGATAAACTTTGTGTTTTCTTTACATTCATCTTTTTCCTTAATTTTCCTTATACTTCTAAAAAATCAAAGTCCAGAATCCCAAATTTCTTTATACCTTAACAAGTTTAACTCTCACCGTTAACCATACACTTGGATATAAAGTTCGTTGCCTACCATTGGCAATCTTCCACGTATGTTCTCTTTAAATTCGGATCCTTACCTTTATTCGTTCATCCAATACTAGATTAAACTTAGGATTTTCCACCTTAACACTTTATTCAGTCAAAAATCACTGTTCTAAACATAATATTATGCTAACTAAATAGACGCCCCATCTTCCTAGCGGATTCATAATTTACAATTTAGCCCTAAAATTTTAGTTTGCCTTGTCTAATCTTCTAAAAAAAATTAAAATTCACAAATAGTTCCTAATGAACATCCCCTCTGCTACTTTCTTGTGGACTGTCCGCCCAAGGTATCCCTTGGCAGATATCTTCTTCTGTTAGCCAATGTGATCTATCCTACGTTACATAGTCATGGTCAAACATCCTTCCTCTTTGTAGATTTTTGGTATACTCTACTAGTTAGACCTTTTGAGCGATCATTACCTCCAAGTGAACCTCTGACATACCCGTCTCCGGCTGCCTTTTATATGTTGACCCATTGGTTTAGTTTTCGCTTGATCATCTTATTATCACCCCAAATTTTGGTTACTTGGTAAAAACATTCTTGCTCATACCCACGGATACTTTATACCTTAAAATAATTATCCCTCATATTTCCTCTACATTGATAAGAGTCGCATATTTCAGTTTCTTTTCATAACATTTGGCTGATTCCCTCGTCAATCGGCTTACCTGCATTCTCAAACATTTTTACTCGTTCTTATTTTCATAATTTGGCGAATTATTTGACTATCTCGTTTACTTGTATTCTCAAACACGTCATATACATCCGATCATGTTACTCTCCACGCGAGTCAAACAATAATCTCCTTTTTCTTGTCATGTGAACTTTGTGGTTTAACATCTTGGCGGACTTATCTGATGCCATAGCCTAGCTATGGTCTTACATAGTATAAACCCATGTTTAATATCCTGACGGACTCCTTTTGTTGCCATATCCTAGCTATGGTGTTACAAAATGTAACCCCATGTTTATTGTCCTAGTAGACTTCTGATTCCGAGGAATCAATAAACCTCTTTCAATGTGTCGCCTCGAAGGACCTATAAACCACCATTGTTGTGTCGCTCCATAGAATCGATAGACCTTCATCACGGTGTCTCTCTAGTGAGCAAGTCTATTATCACCATTGCAGTTTCACTCTATAGAGTCGATAGACCATCGTCACAATGTCACTTTAGTGAGCAAGTCTATTACTGCTGTAGTGGTGTCGCTCCATAAAGTTAATATACCATCGTCACGGTGTTGCTCTAGCGAGCCATTCGATTACATTCCACGATATTCCAGACTCCCTTGTATCCCCTTATCACTCCATCGATTCCTCCATTACGTTAATTATTCCTATTTGCATCTACCCTGTCAAGGTAAATTACCTCCATACTCTACATATAATATAATAATCTATTTTACACAATTCATCATGCTAATTACTATCATATACAGTACATCATACATCTATTTAACAATTCGCAACCATATAATAGTTAGAAATTACACTTACAACATTATGCATACACAACTTACTCAACCTCCATGTTCATATATAACCATTGTTTTAGACACAACTTAGAGTAGACACGGATGTGGCTCAAGGAAGCAAATTAACATTAGTGATCACCCAAAAGTCGAGTACATGGACTCACCTTGCTTCTTTTTTCCTTGACAACTTAACTTGTCAAAATTCCAAAGCCTCTTTCTTCTCGACATTGAGCATAACAATCATTTATTGGTTAAATCGAAGGTATTCAAACCTTAAAAACCCAGAATCCGTAATTATACATAAAATTTTCGAGGATTCTTACTTCTCTTTCCTCCAATCATGTAACGACCAGAAAACCAGTGGTGTTAGTAATGGTGGTTTCGGGACCCCACTTCCGTAAATTAGACTTGTGAATATTTTATTAACTATTTACTAAGGTTATATTAGAAGCCAATTGAATTTTGGGACAAGTAATTTTACTTAATTAGTAAGATTAGTAAAAGTGTTATAGTAATCTCTAATTAAAACATGGGCAAGGGACTTAACTAGCAATTAAATCATTATGCTATTGATATTGGAAGAATGATGATGGCTACTGATGGACTTAAGAAAGGATAGTGGCTGCATGAAAAATGATTGGTTAGCCTAAGAGAAATTAATTGATGTAAAAAAAATTTAAAAGACTTAGTAGATAATAGAACCAAATGTTAAGAAAGTGGATATCCATGGGATTGGTTTTATTGTAAATTTAATATGTTTAAATGGTGAAGATGTAATTAGAAGTGTTGAAACCATTTTTTTGAAAAAAGTATTGACTTTTTTAAAATCGAAAATGGAGTCGTCACCAATCTTTTTTACTTGGTGTGATTGGATCACCATAAAATATTTAAGTTTATTTAAAAAAAAGTTTTGGTCTTCGAAATCCAAAAAATAGGTTCGAGAGTCGGTTACACGTGAGGAAGGATTAGCACCCTCACACACTCAAAATTGGAACCTAGTCGATTATTTAATGTCTTTCTTGTTGAAAATTGGAGAGCTTGAGTAAAATTTAAAATACGATCCATAAATACATGAATGAGATGTTTAAATTTCATTTAAAAAATCAATTTTAAATAGGATGTTCAACTACTTAGGTTCAAAGGAAAAATCATACCCTGCACGTTAGGACACAACTTTTCGAGTCCCCTAAAATAACAGAACATTGAACATTTATCGATTTTAAATAGGATACTCAATTATTTAGGTTCAAAGAAAAACCATACCCAACACGTTAATACACAATTTCTTGAATTCCCTAAACTAAAAGAACATTATATTTTTAAAACAATAAATAAGTGTTATGCAATTCGTTTATTAAAATATTTTACAAACAGTGAATTACATAATTTAATTTAATAATGACAAGGATATTACTAACAAAATACGATAAAATAACATAGCAATAAAATAAATTAAAAAGTGTAAATGCTAAATCAATCATAAATAAATAAATAAATAAATAGGGTAAACAAAATAATATAAGTAAATAAAATAAAAATATGAAAGGGACTAAATAAGAAGTAAAATAGAATAAAAGGGCCAATTTAAAAAGAACTAATATAAGAGGACTAAATTAAAATCAAAATGAAATTTAAAGCGCAAATTTTTTTTAAAAAATAAACAATTGGGGTTAAATTGAGAATATTTGGAAACTGCAAGGGCTGAATGGGAATTTTCCTCAATTTCAGAACATGTCACCTTCCCAACAGTCAATGGTCAAAGGACCTAATTGTAAAAGGAAAAGGACCAAATCACAAGCCTTCAAAACGTGGAAGGATATCGAAAACAATTTCCCCTTTTAATAGAAACACGCAGACCTTGTGGGATATATCCGGGTCGGTATGGGTCAAGGCTTAAACAACGCCATTTTGGACGTCAAATTCCATACCCAAAACAACGTCGTATGGGTTTAATATTTAAAACAATTTTTTTAAAAAAACTTTATTTCCATCCTTGTTTCTAAAAAAACCCTCTCCCTTTTTTTTGTTCTCTCAAAGTGGTCCATGCCCGATCCCAGGCCATGGTGGCTGTCCGCCATGACCGTTGATAATCGGCACTAGCAACTGTCGCCTACTACGGTTGATTTTTCTAAAAAAAAAAAATCTTTTTTCAATTTTTTTTTATCCCAAACCTAGATCTGGACTTAAATCTATGAAAAATTGAGCGAAATCCCTAATAAAGTATCCAAAAACCTCTATTTTTTAAGGTTCTCGAAAGGAGACCCTTTTGTTTTCTAGTTTTTTTGAAATCTCCCTTCTGAACACAGATTGTTCGAAGGAAATTCAAGTGAAAAGTAAACCACCCTTCATTGGGGGTGGTGGCCTCGGCTACCAACGACTACAACGGTGCCAAATCGGCACTTAGGTAAGCCTTCCCCTCTTTTATTTTATTTTTTTATCTATTACACTTTCAAAATATAGAAAAAAAATATTAAAACAAAATACCTTGCCAAATCTTTTGAATCGATTGCTATTCCTTTTTTTGTTTTCTATTGATTGAGTGTGTAAAATTACATTGGGATTGTTGATGGCTTTATAGCCAAATTTTATTACATTTCAATTTTCTTTTTTCTTTTTCTTTTCTGTCTTTGTTTCTCCCTCCTTTTGCAAGTATCACTGAAAGGGCAACCCTTTGAGGTCAACGGTGGTGGTGGGTTTCAAAGCTTTCTTTTTTGGTGAAACCATGGTAGAGGAGCCTCGTGGCTGACGTAGCGGCTGGTGTGGCATTGACGTGGCCAAGAAGGGGGAGCAGCGTCAGATAGGTATTTGGGAAACTAGGGTTTCCTAAAAATTTTAGGTTTTAGGCCTTTTGGGTCGTGTTTAGGTTTGGGTTATAGGTTGTAGTGGGTTAGGATAGGTTTGGGCTTGGGTAATTGTTTTTTTTTTTTGTTTTTCGGATTAATTTTTATAAAAAGACTTGGACTTTTTAAATAAAGTTTTTTTTATTGGTTTGGGCCGGGATAAATTGGGCTCCAACAACTGCCCCTCTTTGCTCATTATCATGTAACGAGGTTGGAGCAAAGACGAAAAAGGGACCAATTTCGTTCGGTTGGGCTCCAACAACTGCCCCTCTTTGCTCATTATCATGTAACGAGGTTGGAGCAAAGACGAAAAAGGGACCAATTTCGTTCGGTCCCACTAAACTTGGCTTCTTTGGTGCTTCTTCTTCAAGTAACCCACTCTTTCGCTTTTTCGATTACTCAACTCCTTTGTATCCACTTCACTACAAATTTAGGAAGATAGGATTTAGTTTCGTGACTTTATCTTGCCTCAAGGTAACTTCAAAGAGATAAAATTTGCTATTGTATCTTCACTCCATTCCACTGCGACTTCAGGGAGTTTGACATTCGCTATCGTAGTCTTTGATTCGATCCACTTACACTTCAGGGATATTGAATTTGGTGTTTGATTGAATTAGAAAAGACCATTAAATTCTCCCTATTTAGAGTATAATTTGTTCTCTTTGTATTATGTTTAACATGCATTTTTAGCATTTTATATGTAATAATTGCATTTTCTAAGTCAATGATGTATGGTTTAATTTTCTTTCATTTTGTCCCACTTATGCTACTAATGTCGCTACATTTAGTATCAATATTGCGTTAAAGATGTCAGCACAAGGATTCACCTTAGAAAATCAAAGCAGAAAGTGCTCAAAGCTGTCGCTACAAGTTGATCCAAAGTTGCACCCAAACATGTCACCACATGAGTACTTTCAGGCTACATTAGGGATCTTTACTGTGTGAATATATCCAGAAGTACTAGCACAAGAATATGTTAAAGTTGTCACAGCAAATTAAAAGTATAAATTTGCGTCCAAAATGTCGCAACAACCTGTAACTGCTTACTTCATAAACCAAATTTGCATAAGTGTACAGTTGGAGTTACTAACTTGTACAGCTATAAGGAAGTTAGATCTGAGAGCAAAAGGACACCTGTACTTGGCAACAAAGATAAATACTAAGTAGAGAGAAGAAGAAGGGGATCATCAAGCTCGTGACAAATTAATTTCATTTCTAATTTTTCTTAAAGAAGCTACCATGGAAGCTTAAATCCTTGGAGGGTGAACTAATGCGACGGGAAGGCAACATCGACTTCTGACGAGGAGTGTTCTAAGTGCGACGCAAGAGGAGTATTTACGGAAGAGTTCTAGTAGGCTAGGAATATAATGCTTCAACTTATTCTTTATTTCCTCTTAAACGTTGATAAATTTTGATGACTTTAATTATGTATGGAAGTACCTTTTAATGTTAGATCTATTTTGATTTCTGCTCAAATCTTCTTAACTATTTATCTTTGGATTTAATTGTTTTGACCACGAAAGTGCGATTACAGTCACAATCACTGGAAGGTGCTGTGACAAGTGAAATTAACAAGCAAGACAACGGAAGTTGCTTGAGGCACGAAGAAATTCTAGCCACTTGTTCTCGAATGCAAAGCATTGCCAGCATTGGAGGGTTTTAACTCTTTATTTGTGCAGATTTTGACTTAATTGCGCTGACATTATTTCTGAAAATTTTTCTTATCTTAACTTCTTTTGCTTCGAAAACTTTAAACAAAGACAACTATCTATGTGGGATCGATATCTAATAGCTTACACCTATTAACTATACTTGCATCGACAAATGTTCACTTGCACATTTGCTGTGACGTTCATAGCGCGATCAGGTTGTGGCGTTGTTGCCAGGGATGGCGTTTGTCTGATGTTTATTTTTGTAGTTGCAATTATTCTTTGTTTCCTAATTTTTATTTGTTACTAATCTGCTTTATTTTTGTTAATTCTTTTCAACTTTCTTCTAGGTATTGTATGACCACTAGGAGAAATCCTAACAATATTGTTGGCTTAGACCTAGAAATTTAAAGAACCGTTCGAAGGAGGAAACAAGAACAAAGAAATATGGCTTTACCTGAAAATAACTATATACCATAGTTGCCACCACAAAATCCTGTCCCTCCAGTACAGCCACAAAATTTCAACAATGCACCACTGCCATAAAAAGAACAAATACAGAATAGAACAATTAGAGATTTTGTTGTTCCTGTGTTAGATGACTTGCAGCCAGGAGTTGTTAGACCAGCGATCCAAGCTGGAAATTTTGAATTAAAATCAGTGATGTTTCAGATGTTAAACTCAAATGGACAATATACTGGTTTGCCTCATGAAGATGCGAGGGAGTATATTAAATATTTTCTACTAATATGTGCTTCTTTTTGTCAGCATGGTGTTCCTGATGATGCCTTAAAGATGCAGTTGTTTCCTTATTTTTTGCAAGGAAGGGCTTGTACCTGTTTTTGAGATTACCTGCTGGATCTATCACGTCATGGAATGCGATTGGGATGCAATTTGTTTTGCAATTTAATCCACCCACAGTGAATGCTCGATTGTAGAATGATATTACTGCTTACCATCAACTGGATGATGAGAACTTGCGTACTACATGGGAGCGTTACAAAACTTTGCTTCGACGTTGCCCTATGCATGGAATCCAACAGGAGACACAAATAGAAATTTTCTACAATGGATTAAATTCCTTGTCAACCATTTGCAAATGGTCCATTGTTGGATTGCACTTATGATGAGGCTGTGTGGATTTTGGAGAGAATTGAGCTAAATAATTATCAATACCCGATTTCTCGAGCTGCTCAATTGAAAACAAATCCAGGAGTTATTGAGTTATAGCTATATCAACATTAAGTGCGCAGGTATCCTCATTGGCTAACATGATTAAGAATATGAAGGGGACGACTGATGTTGCTCCTATTCAAGTAGCTCAGCAAATGGAAGTCTCGATATTTTATTGTGAAATTTACGGCGACAAGCATAGCTACGAGGACTGTCCACAACATGTAGAGAATGTGTTTTATGTTAATAACATCCGAGGGAACTTATATGGTAACTCTTACAACAGTTTCACTAGGACTCAACAACTTTGGGGGAATAAAAATGCGTCCATATTTCGATATGAAAATTCCACTAATCAAGGAAACTTTAAACAAGGGAGTTACAATCAGTAGTAGCAGAATTACAACCATAATCCTCAAGTGTAAGCACATCATGATTAGATGCAGTCACATATTCAAATGCAGTCACATGCCCGTATGTAATCACGGCAAACTGTAATGCCAAATATAAACATGCAAAGACAGCATCAACAGTAGTAACAACGATATTCTCAACCAAGATTGGATCCATTAGCTGCCCTTGAAGCCTTGATGCGTGAGCATATTACAAGAATGAAAGCTATCGTACAAGGAAGTTCTTCTTCCATCCTCACGTTGGAAGCACAATTAGGACAGCCAGCTTCCAATATGAGTACAAGACCACTAGGTGCTTTACCCAGTTAAACTGAGAATCCAAATAAAAAAGGGAAGGAGCATTGCAAGGCTATTACTCTACGAAGTGGGAAATAAACTGTTGACCAAAGCAGCAACTCCAATACAACACTTGTCGACGCAAATGAACTAGAGCAACAAGGAAAGATTGTATCAGAAGAAGTAGTAGAAATAAATGAGGAGGAACTACCAGTAATCACACTTATGCCAACCATTTGACCTACGAAGTTGTCGAAGCAGCTGCCAATGTCAACACAACCGAGTGTATCACAGCAACCCAATGTCAGCATCCCTTTGTCATTTTCACAATGATTCAAGGAGAAAGAACATGATAGAGAATATTAAAAGTTTGTGACTACCTTGAAACAATTACATATTAATATACCTCTTGTTGATACTCTGGTGCAAATTCCTAATTATGAGAAATTTATGAAGGAGCTCTTATCAAAGACAAAGAAGTTATCCAACATTAAGACAATTGCGCTCACAAAAGGTTGTAGCAGTGTGCTGACAAATAAACTGCCACCTAAGATGAAAGACCTTGGCAATTTTACGATTCCATGTTCCATTGGAAACCATTATTTAGGAAAAACTCTTTGTGATCTCGAAGCAAGCATAAACCTTATGCCTTTATCAACATTCAAAAAACTGGAAATTGGTCATATGAAGCCCACTGCGGTGACATTACAACTAGCAGACAAATCATTAACGCAACCTAAAGGACAAATAAAAGATGTTCTCGTCCAAGTTGATAAGTTTGTGTTCCCAGTAGATTTCATCATACTTGATTGTGAAGCTGATAAGGAGGTGCCTATAATTTTGGGACGCCTATTTCTTGCCACAAGATGTACTCTTATCGACGTTTTCAAAGGCAAGTTAATCATGCGACATAACGACGAACATGTTACCTTTAGTGTATTTGGAGTAACTCCCTGCAGGAGTAAAGAACAATGTCATCACATTGATGTCCTGGACGAGTTGATTACAACAAAATTTAATGAGATTAGTTTAGCAGTGCCAGAAGAATTTGCAGTGACATCTGAAGATAATTTCTCACCTGATTGTGGCCATAAGGTTGATGCAAATATTTGTGAGCTTAGACATGGTTGGCAGATGTAATCTTTAGATCTGACAAATAAGACGATCCCTGTTTTCAAACCATCTATTAAAGAAGCTCCAACTTTGGAGTTGAAACCATCGCCAGCACATCTAAAATATGTTTTCCTTGGTGATAATGATACCTTGCCAGTAATTATCAGTGCAAATCTCGACGCAAATTAAGAGGAGAAATTAATCGAAATACTGAAGCAGCACAAGCGAGCCATTTCCTGGAGTATTACAGATATCAAAGGCATTAGTCCCTCTTTCTGCATGCATAAGATAAGGTTGAAAGATGAGGGCAAGCAATCCATTGAACAGCAACGCAGATTAATTGAGAACATGAAGGAAGTAGTGAAAAAAGAGATCATAAAATGGTTGGATGCAGGCATTATTTACCCAATTTCTAACTGTACATGGGTGAGCCCGATCCAATGTGTGCCAAATAAGAGTGGTATCACAGTGGTAAGCAATGAAAAAAATAAATTAATCCCTACTCACATTGCTATAGGTTGGCGAGTGTGTATAGATTACTGCCATTTGAATGCTGCCACAAAAAAAGATCATTTCCCACTTCCATTCATTGATCAGATGTTGGACAGGTTAGCTAGTAAGGCCTTCTACTATTTTCTTGATGGATATTCTGGCTACAACCAAATTGCGATTGCATTGGAGGAACAAGTCAAAACAACGTTTACTTGTTCGTTTGTACCTTTGCTTTCCGTCAAATGCCATTTGGTTTATGCAACGCACCGGTCACATTCTAGAGGTGCATGATGAGAACCTTTTCTAATATGATTAAGGATTCGTTGGAGGTATTTATGGATGACTTCTCTGTTTATGGTCATACATTTGATAAATGCACTGAAATTTTAGTTAAAGTGTTGAAGCGATGTGAGGACACCAATCTGGTACTAAACTGGGAAAAATGCCACTTCATGGCAACTGAAGGCATTGTCCTTGGGCATTGTATCACTTGTCAAGGCATAGAAGTGGATAAAGAAAAGGTGGGAGTTATTGAAAAGCTACCCCACCTACCAATGTCAAGGGAATAAGGAGTTTTCTCAGCCATGCCAAATTCTATCGACGATTCATCTGAGATTTCTCAAAAATTGCAAAACCTCTCTGCTCTCTGTTAGAGCAAAATAAAAAGTTTCTGTTTAATGATACTTGTCTAGAAGCATTCATTAAAATTAAGCAGCAGTTAGTGCAGGCACCTATCATTGTCGCACTGGACTGGTCACAACCATTTGAAGTAATGTGTGATACGAGCGATTATGCTGTAGGTGCTGTGCTTGGACAACGCAAGGAAAAGGTATTTCATACAATTTATTATGTTAGCAAAACTCTTACTGAAACGCAAGTTAATTATACAACCACAGAAAAAGAGTTGCTGGCTGTAGTTTTTGCATTTGACAAGTTTCGTTCGTATCTTGTCGGTGCAAAAGTTACAGTTTATACTGATCACTTTGCATTGAGATACCTCTTTGCCAAAAAAGATGCTAAACCCACACTGATTAGATGGATCCTGTTATTACAATAATTTGATTTTGAAATTAAAGATAGAAAAGGATAAAAAAACTATGTAGTAGACCATTTATCTCGTCTAGAATCTGGGAGTGAAGATGGCAATACATCACAAATTGTCGACACATTTCTAGACAATAATTTTTTTTCGACGCATCTCCATTATATGCAGATGTCGTAAATTATCTGGTCTGTGGGAAGCTACCACTGAGTGCAACTGGTCACCGAAAGGTCAGATTTCTTTAAGATGTTGGAAAGTACCATTGGAATGAGCCATACCTATTCAAGGTATGCACGGACAATATTATTCGTCGCTGCGTTTCTGAAGAAGAAATGCTCTCTATCCTGAAGCATTGCCATGATGCACCTTATGGCGGTCATTTTGGTGGTGTTAGGACTGCTGCAAAGGTCTTTCAGTCAGGATTTTACCGGTCGACATTGTTTCGAGACGTTTACAATTTTGTTTAACAATGTGATAATTATCAGCGCACTGAATCAATATCTCGACGCAACGAGATGCTACAATAGCCTATCATGGAAGATGAGCTTTTCAATGTCTATGGTATGGATTTCATGGGACCATTTTCTAATTCTTTTTGAAATGTTTATATTCTGGTCGCTGTTGATTATGTTTCAAAGTGGATCGAAGCAATAACTGTTCCTAAAGATGATGCTCTAACAATGTTAAAGTTCTTTCACACATATATCCTCACACGATTCAGCACAACTAGAGCATTAATAAGTGACTAAGGCACTCATTTTCATTGTAATCAAGTGGCGACTGCATTAAAACATTATGGTGTTAAGCATCGCATGACAACCACATATCATCCGAAAACAAATGGCCAAACTGAAGTATCCAATTGACAAATAAAAAATATTCTTGAAAAGGTGGTTAATCCATCTAGACGCGATTGGTCTTCACAGTTCAATGATGCATTGTGTGCGCTTCGCACGGCTTACAAAACACCATTAGGAATGTTGCCGTATCTACTAGTTTTTGGTAAATCCTGTCACTTACATGTAGAACTTGAACATAAGGCCATGTGGGCAATTAAACAAGTGAATTTGGATTATGATACTGCTGGGAAAAAGAGATTGTTAGACATTTCAGAACTGGAGGAATTCGACGCATTGCTTACGAGAATGCTGCCATTTATAAAGAAAAGACAAAGCAATGGCATGACAACATTATTTTGCGGTGATAATTTTCTATAGGTCAGTTAATTCTTTTATTTAATTCACGCTTAAAACTGCATCCTGGTAAATTGCGCTTTAGATGGTCAGGACCTTTTGAAGTTTTCGAAGCATTTCCTCATGGTGCTATGACAATTAAAGATTTAAACGACGAGCACCAATTCAAGGTAAATGACTAATGATTGAAGCACTGTCTTAGTGTAGACGATCACGAACAGAACGAGACCATAAAACTGGTCACATTTTCTTAACATGTCCCTATAATTTTTCCATTTACTTTTTGTATTTCATTTTCTTTTAATTCTTTTCTTTAGTTCTTTGTAGGAATAAAAGTTATCCTTTTTGTCGATGTACACAAACACAACTTGTCGATGTATTTTAATTGCTGACTCACCACTGTGAAACATTTCAAGAAAGAATCACACCGACTGATTCACGCTGTTCCCTAACCGTTGGATCGATTTGGAAAAAGGACAATTTGTGTCATTAGATTTATTAGATGTAGACACAGTGTCCTCGCACAGCAGTGGAAATCATGATGCTTTTTCAGTTTCATCCTCTATAAAACACCTCATTATGCCGATGGTGTTCTTCACACTCAGATCCACCATTGTTGCTGCAATCTTTTCTTTTCTTCAACCTTTAGATTTCCTGCAAATTTTCACTTTCTTTCTCTCATAAGCCATGGTGAACTAGAGGAGTAAAAAAAACCCTTTTGAAACCAGTCACTGAATCATCTACGGCGATGGTTCGTAACACTGAGCAGCCACCACCCAAAGAGCCAGTCTTGTTTTTAATGAAAGTCGTCAAAGATCGCTTCCATGACACTATGTTGAAGCGGAACTGCCACCCAGAGCAGGGATTCCAACTATCTCCATTGCTCATGCTGGGAAAGCAAGTCAATAGAACCATCTCGCGCTTGGGGTGGGAGAAGTTTTGCATCCATCCAGGGGGATATTCTTTGTCTTTGGTAAGAGAATTTTATGTCAATCTAATTGACAGGGAGCAAAAATTTGTCTTTGTACGAGAGGGGCTAGTACGGTGAGGCGCTGACCATATAAATGTCCTGTACAATGTCACTGAGGGTGTAACACCCAAAACCCAAAACCATCTTCGACCCAAGGTCTCAGGGTTTACAGAACTTTTTGAGTCTTTTCTTTTTTTTATTACATACAATTCAATCACAATTTATACAATTATAACTTGTAGCTCGGAATACTAACTACATTTAATTTGACACATTCATTTACAACCTTTCAATCAATCAATAATCAAATTCAATCACACAAGAAATCACGTACAAATATTTTCGATTAGGGATCACATGGTCCTGTATCTCAAACACATAGTTCTCACCATTAGCTAACCAAACTATAACCAAACATACTTATCATTACATCGCAGAAGGAATCAATATTCATTTCACAAATCATGACATCCATATTCCATGTCAACCATAATATCACAATATCATCCAAGCTACATCAATCCTTCTTACTATCATTGTATAGTACTCAAACCCAACACCATCGTTGGTTAGGGTTTCGAGATCACATGCATTCGTGCCTCAAATCGTTACCTATTCAAATCTTATTTTAACATCTTTCTTGATTTATTAAAAAATATATATACATTTATAATTTTTTATTCTTACTTTGTTTATCAACTCAATAAGAGTAGAAATGTCATTACTACAATTTTGGGAGACTTTTACCGAAACCTATTGGATAAGTATCGGTAGCTGCCAAGTCAACAAATAATTCAAAAAATAGTGTAGACTTCTAACGGTACCTATGACAGTTCTACTGATACGAGTGAAACTTCTACTAAAACAAATCATGCTTTTACTGGTACCAAAAACTCCAGAGAAAAAAGATGTACTACCCTGCAGCTTTTACCGATACAAGTACATAAACTACCAATACTCCTATGGGTAAGACTACCGGCACTTATTATGCAACTACCGATACAACTCAAGTCAGTGAATAACCTCTCTCCTGCCCTATACATCTATCGATACATGCAGGGGTTTTACTGAAACAAGTATGTAGATTTCATTTAATCACGCAAGTTCTCAAGTTTATCCATCATCATTCAATACAAGACTCTTATTCAAATTCTTATATTGCAAAATCTATACATGACAATACTTGTTTCATCATATAACACAAGATACAATCAATGAACACAAGGATTCTTAAATTCACATTTCAACTCTGTATTAAACACATTTGCTTAGTTAGAACATCAAGCAAGCATGCAAGTTTAGTGCAACAAAGAAATCAACACTCTAAAATCAAACATTTCAAGGGTAACATCATCCTAGTACATGTCATATAACCAAGTGATGAAGGACTACCAAACAGGCTCTACGATAGTGTGACTTCTTGAAGATGATTCGATCTTCAAGCAGCAAGAAATCTACAAAACAACAATAACTTCTTTGGTAAGCTTCATAGCTTAGTAAGTTCGAAGAGTATAAAGAATTACCAATCATATGCATGAAGCAGTTATAACTTAACCGAGCTAGGAGGAATTGTTTCTTCCTCAAGCCATATTTGGTGTTCCAACTTTCCTATATGTAACTTTTCTGTTACCAGTACTTGATGTTGCTCAAACGAACTGTCAAGGACTTGCAACGTATGCGGTACCCTAGCCATCGGTACGGTGCTTGCCTGTACTATAAACTGTTCCCTATTGATACTGTTTACAAGAGCTGTTGAGAGTATGCATAAAGCATAGTCCCAGCCATCGTAAGGCCTATAATCCATTTAAGGTCCATATCTCTTTCTCGAGTCACGATGCTGCTTACATGAGCTGTTGAGGACTCGTAATATATGCGGTGCCTCAATTATCGATACGATATCTGTGCATATAACTATTACCTAACAATGCTGCTCACACTAGCTATCAAGAATATGCACTTATGCATAAATCTCAACCATCGTAGGGCCTGTAATCCATTATTGGATTCTTTTCTCATGTCCCGACACACGATGCTGCTCACACGAGCCATCGAGGACTCGCAACATATGTGATACCTCAGCCATCGCGTCGGTTTCAAATCATCTGTTTAAAGCCTGATATCTCTTTCATTCATTTTTTTCATCTTTCACAATTTCACGTACCATAACCTGTTCTATAACAATCATAAAGAATACAAATAATATACTATTTAAATGTAAATTTAATGTTACGAACTTACCAGATGAAATTGTAGTTAAAGTGAACTTTAAGGGCAAATTTATAATTTTCCCTTTTCCACGATCGAGATACGATCTTGATCTATTACAATAATTTCATTCAATTATTTAAATCAACATAAATTTTTAATCATTTTATGCAAATAAGCCTTTCTGGTATTTTAACAAAATTACCCTTAACTTTTCACTTTTATTCAATTTAGTCCTTTAGCTGAAACTTGCAAATTAACCATTTTTAAAATAAATCAAGTTCAGCCGAACATCTTACCAATCCAATACAGCCCAATCTTTACAATATTTCACCCCAAGTCCTTACAAATTTATTCCTTTAACATTTTAGTCCTTTAACATAAAAATCATCAAAAACTACTTTACAAAATAGTCCTATTTAACAACCAAGCTTAATAATCAACCATAAAACTTCAAGAATACCCAAAACTCATCAATGGAAAAATCCATAATCTTTAACTATTTTGAAAACAAAGATACGAGTTAGCTGGACCTAGTTGCAACAATCTCAAAAACATAAAAGTACTAAAAACAGATGAAGTTTCACTTACATATTGAGGATTCAAAAATAGCCTAATGTTCTTGACTCTCTTCTTAGGGTTTTGACCATAATTTCTAAAGAAAAAGATGAAAAACCTTTGTTTTCTTTCTTAATTTGTTTTTAAAACCATTTATTTATCAATTAACTATTTTACCCTTAATTAATTCTTTCAATTTCAACCCATTTCAAAGGCTAAACCATCCACTTACACTTAAAATGGTAATTACCGTTAAAGTACCTTAACTTACCTTGCAATTAATAGAATTAAACTTTTGCACCTTTTACGATTTAATCCTTTTTACGTAATCAACTACCTAAACGATAGAATTTCTTAACCAAAATTTAATACTATACTAATGACCTTGTAAATATTAAATAATTAATATTTACGGTCTAACACATTGAATTTGTGGCCTCAAAACCACCATTCCCGATCATATTAAATTAAACTAATTAGTAAATCCTCATTTTATTAAGATTTAATTGCAATTTATCAAAATCTAAAGAGTTTCACATCATTTCTATTAGGCCATTTAAAGAGGGTCCAATTTCATAATTGGTCCTTCAATTATATTAAATTTTAATTAAACAAACTTGTTTTCAATTTAATCCTAAACTAATTAAGACTTAATGAATAAATAACCCAAAAGTTAGTGGATGGTAATCATATCCACCATTGCTTGGACTTTTTGACCATGGTTTAATTACCACTTTGGTCCCTTTTATTTTTAATCAATAGCAATTAGCTTTTACCTCTTTTACAATTTACTCCTTTTTCCTTAATTAAGCAATTAATCATCAAAATTAACCAACCGAAATTCAATTCACATATAATAAGACTTTGTAAATATTTAATAAAAATATTTACGACACTTAATTTCAAAAACGAGGTCTCAATACCTCATTTTCTAAAACCACTTGACTTTTGAACCAAACCACTTATACTAAATTTTAATTCAATAATTAAAATTCTTTAATTCAAAAATCCATACTAAATTATTGACTTATTTAATTTAAACATTGATTATAAAATTTTCTCGTCGGATTTGTGATCCTGAAATCACTATTTTCGACACCACTTAAAAATAGGTTGTTACAGAGGGGGAGGATGAGCATGTCGCTTTCCTAGAACAACTAGCAGAGGAAGGTGCTGACTTGCTGTTGAATGATTTGTGCCTCTCGATGGTGCTGTCTGGATCGGAAACAATCCTAACAATTAATCAATGCATCGACGTTTCCTCACGGTCCAAATTAAAATTTAGTTTCATTTCATCAACTACCGCCTTTTGCCCTCCACTCACAGCACCACGGTCACTTTGGATAGAATGTGTCTTATCCATTCCATTATTAAAGGCTACCGGATAAATGTTGGTGCAATTCTCCATTAAGAGATTATAGAATCTACCGCAAAAATAGGTATACTGCCATTCCCTTCCCTTATCATGCAGTTGTGTAGACAGAGGGGTGTTGTACCTCGCGAGAGGGAAGAATTCTTGGAAAATAAGGTCCCATTAATGATGTCTCGGTTGAGCGAATGACGAGGGGGATAGAGACCTCTGTTTTAAAAGAAGTTGTGCAAAAGAAGAAGAAAGACAAAGCAAAGAAGAAGGAGAAGCATCCTCATACGCTCATAGATCCTCAACTTTTGAAGAAACTTAAAGAAATTGAGCAATTGGCTGATCGGATGAGTCTACGGCAACTTAAACTTGTCGGCGGAGTGGAAGATATGGAGCACTCACAAAATTTATTCTATGCCTATACCAAGGCATGGAATATAACAATCGTCAGCACGCTACGTAGCATGAGCAAGCAGCCCTTGCTAGAATTCCTAGTATTTCCCATTATCATTAGAGAGACAACACCATCAACTGAGAATGCAGCTTCAGAAGGGAAGACTCAATCTGTCTAGTCTTCGCACATGGTCCACATTTTTTATGATGAGGACTAGGATGTGCATTCCAGGGATGTGAAAGAGTGTTTCCGGAATATCGCTAGCCTCTTTGAAGATAAGTTCTCTAACATTTTAGGGGAAAATATGGCGAAGAAGGAAGCTACTGTTGCAGCAGAGCATACCACCATGGACTTTGTGGAGGAGAAGGCCGAAGAAAAAGAAGAAGAAAGAAAGGAAGATAAGAAAGAAGAAAAAATTGTTGAGACAAATTTATCTGAGGAATTTGTCGCCGTACCTAACAATGTAGGTGCAATTCCTAAAAACCTGGCCCCATCTGTTGCAAGTCAGGTCGAGGCTGTGACATTCAGTAACGAGGATTTTAATCCTTTGGCTATTGTGCCTTATATGGCATCACTTGCTGAAATTCATCCTTCGGATGTTACAGTCGATGAAGTCAGCATACAATCGAACTTAGAGGAGCAATCCCCCACCCCGGTTGAACTAATAGAGAAGAAACATAAGCGCAAAGATAAAAAGAAGCGCAAGGAGGAATGCCCCAAAAAGAAGAAAAAGACGATAAAAAGAAGCGCAAGGAGGAATGCCCCAAAAAGAAGAAAAAGACTAAGGCAGCCACATCTTCGGCTGCAACACTCTGAGTTAGTATTTACTTTTCAGTACTTAGTTTAGTTTCATGCATATCATGTAGTTGTCATTACATTCTTACTGTCATTGCATTTTATTTGTTAACGTATTTGCATTGTAGTTGCATTTTCATTTATATTTGTATAATACTGTCAGTGCATTGGGGACAATGCAGACTCTAAGTTTGGGGGGAAATATGTATGGAATGGAAATGCAATTGCATCTACATATTTAAGTTTTATTTGTCCTTCAATTTAATGAAAGTATGCAAAGTTATGAAAAATGTGACTACAAATTTTTTTTCATTTGATGCTTAATTCTTGAATTATTTGAGATTCTAATGCGTGAATTGGATGAATGTGATTGAATGTTGTTTCATTTTATTTTTGGATGAATGATTGAATTTGCATCAGTAATGAATGAGTAGTATCATTAGTTGAATCTTGGATAACTTGCCATATGTAGTTATGTATATAGTTATAATTACTAATAAAAGACGCTTCAATGTGGGTGCATTGTGACTTATCAAGGGGGAACACTCTAATGCAAGTGTTAGAAAAAATATCTAGCCAAAGGTTGTCATTGCAAGAGTGTGTGTTGGCACAATTACATACTTCTTGGGGGTTTATTGCACCCCATCGTTACTACTTAGAAATAAGGGTATAGTAATGCAATGACATCTCTCAATCGCATAAAAGAAAAGAGAAAGAAAGAAAATCTGAAAAAAAAATATAAATATATACATATATATTATAATAAATGTTGTAGTGGTTAAGAAAATTCAAGATTTGAGGCATGATGCTTGCATTAGTGAAGTTGCAATTTTAATTATTCATACCTATAAATTTTCGGTGTAATTTTCTATCATATTAATGTAATTTATACACTAGTATCTTAGAGAATTCAAGTTGCTAGAATGAGTAGTGTTTTGATAAAAATTTTTGCTATAACTTTGCTATATTTTGTTTACTTGAGGACAAGTAAAAACTCAAGTTTGGGGGTGTGATAGCATTAGAAAAGACCATTAAATTCTCCCTATTTGTTCTCTTTGTATTATGTTTAACATGTATTTTTAACATTTTATATGTAATAATTGCATTTTCTAAGTCAGTGATGTATGGTTTAATTTTCTTTCATTTTATCCCACTTATGCTACTAATGTCGCCACATTTAGTATCAGTATTGTGTTTAAAGATGTCAGCACAGGGATTCACCTTTGAAAATCAAAGATGAAAGTGTTCAAAGCTATCGCTACAAGTTGATCCAGACTTACACCCAAACATGTCACCACATGAGTAATTTCAAACTACATCAGGGATGTTTGCTTTGTGAATATATCCAGTAGTACTAGCACATGAAGATGTCAAACTTGTCGCAATAAATTAAAAGTACAAATTTGTGTCTAGAAATGTCGCGACAACCTGCAATTGCTTACTTCATAAACTAGATCTGCATGAGTGTACAACTGGAGTAATTAACTTGTATAGTTGCAAGGAAGTTAGATCTGAGAGTAGAAGGACACCTGTACTTGACAGCAAAGATAAATGCTGAGTAGAGAGAAGAAGAAGGGGATCATCAAGCTCGTGAAAAATTAATTCCATTTCTGATTTTTCTTAAAGAAGCTATCATGGAAGCTTAGCTCCTTGAAGGGTGAACTGATGCTTCAAGAAGGCAACATCGACTTCTGATGAGGAGTGTTCTAAGTGCGACGTAAGGGGAGAATTTACGGAAGAGTTCTAGTAGGCTAGAAATAGAATGCTTCAACTTATTCTTTATTTCCTCTTAAGCATTGATAAATTCTGATGACTTTAATTATGAATGGTAATACCTCTTAATGTTAGATCTATTTTGATTTCTGCTCAAATCTTCTTAACTGTTTATCTTTGGATTTAATTGTTTTGACCATGAAAGTGCGATTACAGTCACAGTCACTGGAAGGGGCAGTGACAAGTTAAATTAACGAGCAGGACAACGGAAGTTGCTTGAGGCATGAAGGAATTCTAGCCACTTGTTCTCAAATGCAAAGCATTGGCAACACTAGAAGGTGTGGTTAATGTGAGTGCTTGGGTCTTTCATAAACAGGGAATTCGAAAGTAGTAAGATCTCATTAAGCTTAATTGCAGCGACAATTTATCTACCAATTACCTTGTAGTTACATTTAGTGTTTTGCCAACTTATCAAGTCAAGGATCCCCCCATCTCTTTATCAATGTTTTACTTCATTAATTTTCTTAATTGCATTAACCAAATATCTTCAACATTCATTTCCTTTTCTAGTAAATTGCTCTGACAATTTGTATTGCAGTTTTACAAAAATTGTGTGGACAGTTTGAACTCTTTATTTGTGCAGATTTTGACTTAATTGCGCTTATATTATTTCTGACAATCTTTTTTATCTTAACTTCTTTTGCTTCGAAAAATTTAAACAAAGACAACCATCTATTTGGGATCGATATCTGATAGCTTACACCTATCAACTATACTTGCATCGACAAGTGTTAGCTTGCACATTTGTTGTGACATTCATATCACGATCAATGTTGAAGCTTCACTCCATTCCATTGAAACTTTAGGGAGATTAAGATTCCCTTTTGTGAGATGGTAGCTTCAATCTACCCCTCTTGATTTAAAGGTAAAAGATTGGATAGTGGCTTCAATCTGCCCTTATTGACTTAGGGTAAAGGATTGGATGGTGACTTCAATCTTCCCCTCTTGATTTAAGGGTAAAGAATTGGATAGTGGTTTTAGTTTGTCGCTCTTTATTAGGGGTAAAAGATTAGATGGTGGCTTGAATCTGTCCCTCTTGACTTAAGGGTAAAAGTTTGGATGGTGACTTCAATTTGTCCCTCTTGATTAAGGGTAAATGATTGGATGGTGGCTTCAATCTGCCCTTCTTGACTTAGGGGTAAAAGATTGGATGGTGGCTTCAATCTACTACTCTTGATTAGGGGTAAAAGATTGGATGGTGGCTTCAATCTGTCTTTCTTGATTAGAGGTAAAAGATTGGATGGTGACTTTAACCTGCCCCTCTTGACTTAGGGGTAAAAGATTGGATAGTGGTTTCAATCTGCCCCTCTTGACTTAAGGATAAAATATTGGATGGTTTTTAATCTGCCACCAGGTTAGGGTAAAAGATTAGATGGTCTTCAATCTTCCCTCTAGTTAGGGAAAAAGATTAGATGGTCTTCAATGTACCCTCTGGTTAGGATAAAAGATTGGATGGTCTTCAATCTAACCTCTGGTTAGAATAAAAGATTGGATGGTCTTCAATCTACCCTCTAGTTAGGGTAAAAGATTGGATGGTCTTTAATCTGCCCTATGGTTGGGGTAAAAGATTGGATGGTTACCCTTTGGTTAGGGTAAAAGATTCGATGATCTTCAATTTGCCCTCTAGTTAGGGTAAAAGATTGAATGTGCTGGTGTAACTTCACCCCTTTCCACTACAACTTTAGTGAGATTGATATCCATTATTGTAGTTTTAATCCGCTTCACTGAAACTTCAGGAAGATAGGATTTGGTGTTGTAGCCTTATCTTGCTCCATTGTAATTTTAGGGAGATAAAGATTTGCCACTATTAGTTTTAATCCAATCCCTACAACTTTAGGTATATAGGATTTGGTGTTGTAGCCTTATATTGCTCCACTGCAACTTTAGGGAGATAAAGATTTGCCACTATTAGTTTTAATTTGATCCCTACAACTTCAGGGATATAGGATTTGGGGTTGTAGTTTCATCTTGCTCCACTACAACTTCAGGGTGATAAAGATTTGCTACTGTTTTAATCCGCTTCACTAGAACTTCAGGAATATAGGATTTTGTGTTGTAGCTTCATCTTGCTCCGTTGTAACTTCAGGGAGATAAATATTTGCTATTATTTTAATCCGCTTCACTGTAACTTTAGGAATATAGGATTTGGTGTGGTAACTTCGCTCCATTCCACTACAACTTCAGGGAGATTGAGGTCCGTTACTTGTTTTAATCTGATCCACTGTAACCTTAGGGATATAGGATTTGGTTTTGTATTGATCCCTCACGCAATTTTCTAAGGAATAGGACCTATAGATTCTTGTTTCTATGGGTCTCTATCTAGGCCAAGTAAATAGGATGCTATGATTGAAATGTATCAAAAGCTCCTAACTAAATGAATATGAATGATGAATGCAAAAATGTCATCTTTGAGAATGATTTTGTTTTTAGTCCTTTGGTCGGCATTATTCGTCGTTCGTCTAAGTCCTATCACTGATGTGTTATCATGTTCTCCTTTTGGGTTTGGTATTTTGTCATGAAACCAAATGGGGTAGTCATAACCTGAACTACTTACTTCGGGGAACCCTTCAACCTCCAGGTTTGGTTCTTTCCAACTAGTGGTCCTGTTTCAGGTCCCTGTACTGTTTAGCAATTTTCAGAGTGATAAGCAAAAATCCTTTTGCTCCTTATATCGTCATTAGTCCACTAACCATTATTTCAATGCAAAAATTACTTTAAATAGGGTTATGAAAATGGATAAGATCGAAGTTATTTGAGACAAAGTTTGAATGAGAAAATGTCAAACATTGGTTAAAAATGGCAAATATTAATCAATGGCCAAAAAATTGGTAAAAAAATGACGAATGTTGGTTAAAAAATAGAAAACATTAATCAAGAGTTGCTAAACACCAGAAATGAAATTAGGTGTCCAGGATATCAAAGTATGAGCTTCTTTGAGCAAACTTGATAAGAATCATTTTGAGCTCGATATGTGCCTATGAAACTTGGAGTACTTTGTCGATGCTCAAGATGTAAAGTTCCTCTACCTTATTACTTTTGAAAGAGAAGACTATTTTTTTATCCAAATTTGAGCCGCCCTTTCGAGTTTTGAACTCAAATCTCCTTAGGTTTTGAGATGCCCTTTACAGGTTTTCATCTTGACCTCCCCTCTTTTTTTTTTTTTTCCTTTTTCCTTTTTCTTTTTCTTTTTTCTTTTTCCTTTTTCCTTTTTCCTTTTTCTTTTTTCTTTTCTTCTCTTCTTCTTCTTCTTCTTCTTTTTTTTTGGTGAAGTACTACATCGAATCTGAGTCGGCGTGGTTGGGGTAGATCTTTACTGTCCATCTTGGTCAGAGTCAGATCTCCTCCGAAAAAGGTTTTCTTTACCTTATAAGGCTATTACTAATTTGGTATGCATTTCCTTCAAAAACCATTTTTGTACAAGAAAGATCTTTTCAAAACTAGATCTCACTCATGGAGTTATCAAGGATAGACCCTTTTTGTCATAAGCTCGCATCATTCGCTCTTGGTACATTAGACCATAACCTTCAGCCTCCTTTCCTCAATCCATGTTTAACTAATCAAATATGGATTGACTTCGTTCTGCTTTATCCAAATTCGCTTCTACCTAAATTTGGATGGAAGGAAGCTTGTCTTCAAAAGGGTAAATCTGCATCTGTTTTTAAACCAATGAAAGAGGTATTGCCCCGGTGTAGGTCTTGATGGACTTTCAAATAAGCATGAGAGCAAATGCTGACTTCTCATGCCAAGCCTATATAGGTCTCTACTATTTTCCAATCAATCCTTTGATGTTCTTATTGGTTGCCTCCACTACCTTATTCACTTTTTGGCGATGTGATGTTGAGTTATGATACCTGATCTTGAATTGGCTGCAGACTTCTGCTATCGTGCTGTTGTTCAAATTGAAGTCGTTGTCGGATATGATCCTTTCTAGCGTTCCATATCGACATATAATCTCTCTTTTTCAAGAATTTACTTAACCGTCGATTGGCATAGGAAGTAGCTTCTACCCATTCAGTGAAGTAATGAATCGATGCCCATTGGAAGCTTTTGGCAAAATTTACTCAATGACGTCTATGCCCCACACAAAAAAAGGCCATGACGTTAAGAGGTGAAGGAAATATGTAGATTTTCAAGATGCCCTTTGTGAGTTTTCATCTTGACTTTTTTCTTTCTTTCCTATTTCTTTTCTTCTTTTTTCTTCTTTTCTTTTTTGGGTTTTAAGATGCCCTTTGTAGGTTTTAATCTTGACTCCTTTTTTAATAGCATGTCAGGCCTCATTCTTCGAAGTTTCCATTGAACTGGATTGCGTTCTTCCTTTATGGGAGCCTGTGTGTTATTACATCAGTACTTAACCCGACATGCTTTGATTAGACCATGTAAAGACCTTTTCAAATTCTTAAAGCAGCTATATGAGATCTCTCCTTATTTCTGCGTGGGTACATGTCTCAATTTTCACCTTTTTCTTTTTGTTTTTTTTCTAAACTCATAGTTTCTGCTAACTTTGTGAGGTGATATTTATTCCTCATCTTGCTTAATTATCTGTAGCAGATTGGGAGGTAAGTTACATTCTTGGTTATCTTCAAAGTCTTGAGGTTTTTCTAGACACATATCTTACTCAAAAAGAAGCTCTAAGCTAGCCTCAGTGTCGTTCATATTATTGATATCAAGGGACTCGATCATAAGGACAAAAGGGGATCAAAAGAATAAATGAATTTAAAAATGATTAATTATGTGGTATGAGTATCACTGAAGAATAATAAAATGCTTGCCAGCATGGGACATAAAAATGCATCGTGTTTATTTAAATAAAGGTATTGACCATATACCCTCTTCACAAAAAGATCTCTATAGCTCTCAGGCTTAGAGCAATAGGTATATTCTCAACATTACTCTGAAATAGTCTTAAAAACTACAAGGAGCTCCTTCACAACCTAGTTGTTTAGAACACTTCTAAGGGTGTATGGACGAATTATCGATAGGTTCCCCTCTCCATTTTTTTTAAAACATTCCCATAATCTTGATTGTCATGCTTTCTCTCAATTTTTGTTTAGGGTTGATGACTCTTTTTGATACAAATGTTTCAGATATGTGAGATTTTTTTGAAATTTAATGCATGAAGTGCAATGCAAATGAATGGTAAAACACATGTTAAAAGGCGTTGATTGTAGTTCAATTCCATTAGAAACTCTAGAAAACAAATTTCCTTACATAAGGCATATATATATATGGTCATACCTTAATGCTCAAAGCCTTAATCTTCATAGGAAGCCAAGCTAATTTTTGCTTCGGTTGACTCCAATTTGAGGCTCAAGATGTCGACTTGAATGGCTAAAGCCTACAAGTCGTTAGTCACTCCTCGTATTCGGACCAAAGCTTTGTTCACAACATAGTCTCTATCTTTGACCTGCCCGTGGAAGCGTTGGAGTTGTTTTTCAATATTCAGTTTTTGTTTCTACAACTCCATAGTGAGACCTCAAGTTCTTCTACCTTTTAACTCCTCATTCTTGGTCTAACTTACCTTTCAGCTCAGTCACAAATCTGAGACCACATCCTTTATATGTACTGATGCCTTGAGGAAGATGACTGATCCGTAAACACTTAAGGCGAATATGTCGACATTTTCCTAGCTTTAAGGTGTACCAAAATTAAGTCTCGCGAACTCTTCCAGGCGATGCACTTATTATCCCTTTTTCCTTAATCTGGGTTGCAACTTAATGCTCGTTCCTCGGTTATGTTCATTAGCTTCTTTAAGAAAGTTAAGATATTGACGGCTCTAGAGTAGGTTTTATTGACCTCAATCCTCGAGTAATGGGGCAACATAGTGTATTCTTCTATCGAGGGTACTATGTCTACTTTTAGAAAAGTGAAACTACTGTAAGAGGGATTCCAATACTACGTGAGGGTTTAAAATAGATGCCTACCTACCTTAACCTCAAGTAGGTAAGGCAAGTCACTATATTCGGTAGAATATCTACCTTGCCTAATTATCCCACTAATCTCATATTTCTTTCAGCTCATGCAGATTATTCTAGGTTACATTAACCCGAGTAAAATCCCATAACTCTGATATATGCCCCTTTGGCTGGCTGTCACCTTTCTCTAGTTTCCCTTTTCTTTGACCATATATGCATGACCACATTGTTTTCCACATTATCAAGAAACCCATTTTCTTATGACCAGTTCTCTATTTAGTAATCGAGCATGAATCAACACCTTTTCTAAGATGAAAATGAAACGCGAAAAGAAAAATAAAGACAAAATAAAACAAGTTAGTACAATCAATACAGGAACGGAATTACAAATAAAAGTAAAGAACAAAACATAAAAACATCACTCTTCTACATTTGTTTGGGTAACCGCTAAAGTTCTACGTGGCTCTACTTAGGGTAGGCTCCCAGGGTCGATTACATGCGGTTTGAGTTCTAAAGTAAGGGTACCTGAACCGGTAGATTCCTCGATTCTCACGCATTATAGGTTCATACGAATCGAGTTCAGTTCAGGGGGATACATTTCCCATATGTTTTCATGGAAGTTAAGACTTCATAAAAACATTTCTATTTCTTCTATAGGGTTTTTGGTTTTCTAAGTAAGAAGATGATGAAATTTTTTTCTAATTTCACCTTATTTTCTTTTAATCCATTTTGTTTTATAATTACCATTTTCACCTTAGTAATTTTCAACCAAAATTCCACATTTTAAAGGCCTAAACTGTTCATCGCTCTTCCTAAAGGTATTATTACCTTTTAAGGACATTCCTAGGTCAACCTTTCCCAAATTAACATATCTAATCAATAATTCCATTATTTCTCAACCTTTTCGATTTAGTCCATTTTACTTAATTAGTTATCTAAATGATAAAATTTCTTAACCAAAATTTAATACAATTGTATTGACATCATAAATATTAAATAAATAAAATTTACGGACCGACTCATTGGAGTTGTGGTCCCGAAACTGCTGTTTTCAACACCACTAAAAATCGGGTTGTTACAACTCTCCACTTAGGAAATTTTGTCCTGAAATTTCTTACCAGAGAACAAGTGAGGGTATTATGATCTCATTGAAGCCTTTGTTTCCCATGTTACATCTTTTAACCCGTGTCGATTCCACAAAACTTTTACCAATAGTACTCTTTTGTTTCGTAACTCTTTCACTTCAAGAGCTAGAATTATAATCGATTCCTTTGAATACGAAAAATTCGATTGTATCTCAACCTCACATGGTGTGATCACATGAGAAGGATCTGATATGTACCATCTTAGCATCGAAACATGAAATACATTATGAATCTTTCAATGTTTCGAAGGTAAAGCTAGCTTATAGGCTACCAGGCCTACTCTTTCAATGATCTCATATGGTCCAATAAACCGTAGACTTAACTTCCCTTTCCTGCCAAACCGTAACACCTTCTTCCAAGGTGAAACTCTAAGAAAAACTCGATCTCTAACTACAAACTCTATATATTTTCTCTTGAGATCCACATACGATTTTTGACGATCAGATGTTGCCTTTAAGCAGTTATAGACTATCCAAACTTTATCCTCTATCTCTTGGATCAAATCAGTCCCAACCAACCGTCAGATCATTGTGAAAAAGGACAATCTAAGTCATTGCAATTATTGAATGAGGACTCAGTGTCATATCTCTGCCTCTTCACCTTCATGTTTCATTCCGTATAAAGAGCCCTATTATGCCGACGGTGTTCCTCACAAACAAAACCTCCATTGTTACTGCAAATTTTTCTCCTCAAGCTCTCATTTCCTGTTATCTTTTATATCTTTGTATCCCAAAGCCATGGCCAAAACACGAGGTGCCAAAACTCCTTCCAAATCTCCTGTAGAATCCTCCGTTGTAATGGTACGTGATAAAAAGTACCCACTATCGAAAGAGCCAGTGCTACTTTTGACTAAAGCTGCAAAAGAAAGTTTTCATGACAACATATTGAAGCGTAACTGCCACCCGAAACAGGGCTTCCAACTGTTACCACATCTAAACCTGGGGAAGTAAGTTCACAAGATCATTGCACGAATGGGGTGGGAAACCTTCTGTAGTCATCTTGAGGGGTATTCACCGTCCCTTGTGAGTGAATTTTATGCCAATTTGACCGACAAGGACCAAGAATTTATCTTCGTTCGAGAAGGGCTAGTGCCCTGGGGTGATTCCCATATCAACGCTCTGTACAACATCGATGTCAAAGAATACGAGCATATCGCCTTCCTCGAGCAACTCACTGAAGAAGGCGTCGACATCCTAATGCAGGACTTGTGTATTGATGAAGTAGTTTGAACGGGTAATAATCCAAATAGTACCACAATTACCTTAGATCAAATGTGTTTAATCCATTCAATAATTCAAGGGAGACGTATTGATGTCGGTGCAATTCTGCACCAAGAAATTACTGACTGTACAGTAATGTAAACAGGCATCCTGACATTCCCTTCACTCATCATGCAACTGTACCGACAACGAGGCGTGGTGCCTCGTGAAAGAGAAGAGTTGTTGGACAATAAAGGGCAAATTAATGATGTATCTGTTGAGCGCATGACCAGGGGGAAGGATACTCTTGTTGTGAAGGAAGCTGTAACTAAGAAAGGGAAAGGCAAAGGAAAGAAGGACAAAAAATAAACTCATGTCGCCATAAACACTCAGTTATGGCGTAAGGTTACAGAGGTGGAATAGATTGCTGATAAAATCAACGTTCGACAGATCAAAATTGTCAGCATAATTAAAGATAGAGCGATCACAAAACCTGTTCTATGCCTTCACAAGGGCATGGAATAGTTCTATTGTGATAACAATACGCAATATTGTGACAACAATGCTCAATCTCAGCAAAATGCCTCTACCAGAGTTTCGGGTGTTCCCTCTAATTATCAAGGAAGCTGCACCTTCAACTAAGAGGGCTGCCTTAGAGGAAAGGGACCATTCAGTTGCATCTCCGCAGATAGTCCACATCTCTGATGATGACCGCGAGGTGAACTCGAAGGATGTCAAAGACTGCTTCCGAAATTTGGCCAGCCTGTTCGAGGATGATTTTTCTACCAACTTAGGGGCTAATATGCCTAAGAAGGAGGCTAATATTAAGGGAAGAAACATGACTTTGGAGGCTGTGGAGACTGATGAGGAGAAAGAAGAAGATAAAGAAGAAGAACGAGAGGAGGAAGGAAAAGAAGGAAGAACATATTGTCGCGACAGATTTATCGAGGAATTTGTCGTTGCACCTGAAGTTGTGGGTGCAAATGTTGAAGACTTGGCGCCACTGGATGCGAGTCAGATAGAAGCCATGATAATCAACAATGAGGATTCCAATCCTTTGGCCATAGTGCCTTTTGTGGCACCACTTGCTGAGATACACCCTTTTGACATCACGATCGATGAAGCCGGGGCACAGCCTAATTTGGAGGAGCAATCCGAGGATCCGGCTAAGCCAAAAGAAAGGATGAAAGTGCACCAAGGATAAAAAGGAACGCAAGGAGGAACGTAGGAAGAAGAAGAAGAAAACATGCAGCCACATCCTCTATTGCAGCACACTGAGTTAGTTTTATTTTTCAGCACTTAGTTTAGATTTCATGCATATCATGTAGTTGTAATATCATTGCCATCACATTTCTTTTGTTCATGCATTTTTATTGTCATTACATCTGCATTTGTCATTTCATTTCCACATATACTTGTACATTAATGTCAGTGCATTAGGGACAATGTAGACTTTAAGTTTGGGGGGAATGTATATGGATTGGAAATGTATTTGCACCCACATTTGAAAAAAATTTGTCCTTTTGAATTCAATGAAAGCATGCAATATTATAAGAAATGTGATTGCAATTTTTTTCATTTGATTCTTAATTCTTGAATCATGTGAGATGCTAATGAATGAGTTGGATAAATGTGATTGAATGTTATGTCTTCTATTTTTGGATGAATGGATGCGATTGCATTAGTAATGAATGAATAGTATCATTATTTGAATCTTGAATAAATTTTTCATTTACAGCTACTTGTATATGAGTATAGTTATAAATAAAAGACATTCCAATGTGGGTGTATTGTAAAATGTCAAGGGGGAACACTCCAATGCAAGTGTTGGAAAAATTAACCTAGCTAAAGGTTGTCACTACAAGAGTGTGTGTTGACGCAATTACATACTCCCTGGGGGTTTGTTACACCCCATTGTTACTTCCCAAGAACAAGGGTATAGTAATGCAATGACATCCCTCAGTCACATAAAAAAATGTATATAATAAATGTTGTGTTGGTAGAAAGAATTTAAGATTTAAAGCATGATACTAGCATTGATGAAGTTAAAGATCTGATTATTCATACCTATAAATTTTCAGCGCAATATTCTGTCAGGTAAGTGTAATTCATGCATTAGGTTTTCAGAAGATTCAAGTTGCTAGAATGGCTATTGTTTTTACAAAACTTCTTACTATGACTTTGCTAACTTTGGTTTACTTGAGGACAAGTAAAAATTCAAGTTTGGGGTGTCATAGTATTAGAAAAGACAATTGATTTCTCCTTACTTAGAGTATAATTTGTTCCCATTTTATCATTTTTTAGCATGCATTTTTAGCATTTTTAACATAATGACTGCAATTTCGAACTCAATTATGCTTGGTTTAATTTTCTTTAATTTTATCATGTTTTTGCTACTAATGTCGCCACAATTAGTTGTTCAGTATTGCATCCAAAGATGCCAGTGCAGGAATTTGTCCTAAAAGATCAACGCATGAAGGTATCCAGGTTGTCGCCACAAAATAGAATCTAAATTTGAACCCAAAAATGTCGTTACAATCGAAAATTGTCTGATGAACACACCAGATCTGCGTGAGTGTACAGCTGGTATAACCAACTTGTACAGCTAGAGGAAGTTGGATCTGAAAGGGAGAACACCTGTACAGGATAGTGGTTGATAAATACTGATGAGAGAGGATCCTTTAAGAGTTTTTCATATGCTAGATTTTTTACGCATTAAAATTATTTCTTCAACATTTTTCTTAAGTTTACTTCCATGGCAACTTAACTTCCTTGAGGGCAACTTGACTATGACGAGAAGGAAAATCTTCTCCTGATAAGGAGCATTCCTAAATACGACGCAAGAAGAGTGTAAGGGAATGGTTCTAGTAGACTAGGAATAGGATGCTTCAGTTAATTCTGTTATTCTCTCTTTAAATGCTGATGAATTTTGATTATTTGAATTTGTATGGAAGTACAATTTAATTTCATATCAAGTATGATATCTACTCAATCTTTCCTTCATTGTTTATCTTTAGATTTAATTTCTTGACCACGAAAGTGTAATTGCAGTCACTGTCACTGGAAAGTGTAGTGACAAATTAAGTTAACAAGCAAGTCAATGGAAGTTGCTTGAGGATAGAGGAATTTTGTCCACTTGTTATTGAATATTTTGCATTGCCAACACTGGAAGGTGAAGTTAGTTTGAGTATTTGAGTCTTTGATAAACAGGGAAGTCGAGGTTCGTAAGACTTCATTGAGCATAATTGCAGCGACAATTTATCTATCATTTACCGTATGATCACATTTAGCTGTTTGCCAACTTTTCAAGTTAGTGTCTCATTACCACTGTTTTTTACTTCTTAAAATTTCCTAAATTGCTTCGACAAATTATTCTCAAACCTTTACTTCATTTTCTTATTAATTTGCCGACATTATTCATCATAATCTCTTTTGTTTTAACTTCCTTTGCATCGACAATTATAAACATAAGCAGCCATCTTCGTGGGATCGATATCTGATAGTTTTAAACCTATCTACTATACTTGCATCGATAGTGTATGCTTGCACATTATTGTTGTGACGTTCATAGTGCGATCAAGTTTTGGCACCGTTACCGAGGATGGTGTTTGTTTGATTTCTATTTTTGTTTTTGCAATTATTTTTTATTTCTTAATCTTTACTTGTTACTAACTTGTTTTGTTTTTGGTCAACTATTTTTCAATTTTCTTTCTAGGTGTTTATGACTAGGAGAAATTCTGAATTTGTTGTTGACTTAGATCTTGAAATTGAGAGAACCATTAGAAGAAGAAGACAAAAACAAAGAAACATGGCTCTGCCAGGAAACGATGCAGCCATACCACCATTGCCACCACAGAATCTTATTATACCTCTTAAACAACCACAAATCATTAATAATCCACCACTACCGGAAGATGATCAAATACAAAATAGAACTATTCAAGACTTCATTGTTCCTGTGTTAGATGGTTTGCAGCCAGGGGTTGTTCGACCAGCTATTCAAGATGGCAATTTTGAATTAAAGCTGGTTATGTTTCAGATGCTAAATTGGAATGGGCAGTATGTTGGTTTGCCTCATGAGGATGCGAGAGAGCATCTTAAATCTTTTCTACTAATTTGTGCTTCTTTTAGTCAGCATGGCGTTCCTGATAATGCCTTGAAGATGCAACTGTTTCCTTACTCATTACAAGGACAGGCTCATACCCGATTCCTTGGATTGCCTGCTAGATCGATTAGATCGTGGAATGCACTTGCGACTCAATTTTTTTTGCGATTTAATCCACCAATGATGAATGCTCGACTGAGGAATGATATCACTGTGTTCATCAATTGGATTATGAGAATTTGCATACCATATGGGAGCGTTTCAAAACCCTACTTCGATGCTGTACCATGCATGGAATTGAATAAGAAACGTAGATCGAGATCTTTTACAATGGGTTGAATACGCAAATAAGAAATCTTGTCGATGCATTTGTGAATGGTCCTTTGTTGGACTCACCTATGGTGAAGCTATGAGAATTTTAGAGAGGATCACTCAGAATGACTACCAACATTCGATCTCTCGAGTTGCTCAAGTCAAAACAAACCTTGGATTTATCGAGTTAGATGCTATATCAACTCTAAGTGCACAGGTATCTTTGTTAGCAAATATGATAAAGAACATGAAGGGGTCAAGTGAAGTTGCTCCAATCCAAACAATCATAGCTTTGAAGATTCTCCATAGCATGCATAGAATGTGTTTTATGTTAATAATATCAAAGAAAATTCTTATGGTAATTCCTACAATTGCTCAGCTCAAAACCAACGGCCTTGGGAATCAAAATGCAACCACATTTAAATATGGCAATTCCTCGAGCCAAGGAGATTTTTAACATGGGAATTATAATCAGCAGCAGTAAATTTTCAACCAAAGTCCTCATATACATGTACAACAAGATCAGTTGCAACTCCACACTCATGTGCAGCCATAATAATCTTCAATGCCAAATCTGCATATGCAAGGACAACAACAGCAACAGTAGTATTCCCAACCACGAGCTGATCCATAGCAGTCCTTGAAGCCTTGATGCGTGAACATATCACGAGAACTAAAGCTATTGTGTAAGGAAATTCCTCTTTCATACAAGCATTGGAAGCACAAGTAGGACAACTAGCTTCAAATATGAGCACAATACCACCAGGTGCTTTACCTAGTGACTGAGAATTCAAATCAAAAGGGGAAGGAGCATTGCAAAGCTATTACTCTTAGGAGTGGAAAGCAAACTGTCGAGCCAATTAGCATCTTTAATACAGCACCTGTTGACGCAAGTGAAGCAGATCAAGAAGAAAAAGTTGTTACTCCTATGCCTACCATTAGACCAAAAAAAATGTCGACGCAACTACCGATGTCAACACAATTGATTTTGTCACAACAACCTAATGTATCAATACATTTTCCATTTCCACAAAGATTTAAGGAGAAGGAAAACAATAGAGAATATCAAAAGTTTTTGGCCACATTGAAACAATTACATGTTATCATACCTCTTATGGATGCTCTCGTATAGATTTCTAGCTATGGGAAATTCATGAAGGAGCTCCTATCGAAGAAGAAGTGTTGACCGATATTGAGACAATTACACTCACAAAGAGATGAAGAGCAGTCATGACAAATAAACTGCCACCAAATATGAAGGATCCTAGCAGTTTTATAATTCCATGTTCAATTAGAAATCATTACTTGGGAAAAGCTCTATGTGATTTAGGAGCAAGTATCAACCTCATTCCATTATCAACATTTTGAAAATTAGGGATTGGCCACATGAAGCCCACTATAGTGACATTACAGCTGGCAGATAGATCATTAGCACAACCTGAAGGCAAAATTAAAGATGTTCTAGTTCAAGTATATAAGTTTGTACTCCGAGTGGATTTTATTATCCTTGATTGTGAAGTTGATAAATAGGTGTCCATAATCTTAGGACACCTATTTCTTACCACTGGCTGCACTCTTATCAACGTGTTCAAAGGCGAATTGATAATACGACATAACGACGAACATGTCACCTTTAGTGTTTTCGAAGCAATTCTCTGCAGAAATAAAGAGGAATGTCGCCACATCGATATGTTGGACGAATTAATAGAGGAGGAATTTAATAAGCATAGCACAGCAGTCCCAAAAGAATTTTTGGTGACAACTAAAAAAGGTTTTCTATGTGACTGTGACTACAAGGTTGAGGCAAAAAATGTTGAGCTTAGGCACGAATGGCAGATGGAATCTCTGGATTTAACCAATAGAACGACTCATGTATTTAAGCCATCTATTGAAGAAGCTTCTACCTTGGAGTTGAAACCGTTGCCTACCTATTTGAAGTATGTTTTCCTTGGTGAGAATGAAATCCGGCGAGTAATTGTCTCTGCAACTCTAGGCGCAAGTCAGGAAGTGAAATTAATCCAAATACTGAAGTAACACAAGCGTGTTATTTCTTGGAGTATTATGGATATTAGAGGCATTAGTCCCTCTTTCTGCACGCACAAGATCCGATTGGAAGATGAGGAAAAGCAGTTCATTGAACAGTAAAGAAGAGTAAATGAAAAAATGGAGGTTGTTAAAAAGGAGATCATTAAGTGGTTGGATGTGGCCGTCATCTACCTAATTTTTGATAGTACGTGGGTGAGCCCAGTCTAATGTGTCCCAAAGAAGAGTGGTATCACGGTGGTAAGTAACGACAAAGATGACTTAATCCCTACTTGCATTCCTACAAGCTGGCGAGTATGCATGGACTATCATCGTTTGAATGCAGCCACAAAGAAGGATCATTTTCCACTTCCTTTCATTGATCAAATATTGGACAGGCTTCCTGGTAAAGCTTATTATTATTTTCTCAATGGCTATTCTGGCTATAATTAGATAGCAGTTACGCCGAAGGACCAAGCAAAGATGACTTTCACTTGTCCTTTTGGTACCTTTGCATTCCGTCGATGCCATTTGGTCTATGTAATGCACCGACCACATTTCAAAGATGCATGGTGGCAATTTTCTCAAATATGATTGAAGACTCGTTAGAGGTATTTATGGATGATTTTTCTGTCTATGGTGATACTTTTGATAAATGCGCTGACAATTTAACCAGAGTTCTAAAGCGATGTGAGGACAAAAATCTAGTGTTGAATTGGGAGAAATGTCACTTCATGGCAACAGAAGGCATCATCCTTGGTCATTGTATCTCCTGTCATGGCATTGAAGTGGACAAAGAAAAAGTTGAGATCATTGAGAAGTTACCCCCGCCACCAATGTAAAAGGTATTAAGAGTTCTCTTGGCCATGCGGGCTTCTATCGATGATTCATCCAAGATTTCTCTAAGATCTCAAAACCTCTCGGCTCCTTGTTGAAGCAAAATAAAAAATTTCTATTTGATGCTGTATGTTTGGATGCATTTATGCAAATTAAGCAGCAACTAGTGAAGGTACCTATTGTCGTTGCATCGGATTGGTCACAACCATTTGAGGTTATGTGTAATGCGACTGATTATGTAGTGGGTGTCATGCTAGGTCAACTCAAAGAAAAGGTATTTCATGCAATATGTTATGCTAGCAAAACTTTTACTGAAGTGCAGATCAATTATACAACCATAGAAAAGGAGTTGTTGGTAGTAGTTTTTGCTTTCAACAAATTTCGTGGATATCTTGTCTGCGCAAAAGTTACAGTTTATATTGATTATTCTGCACTGAAGTACCACTTTGCTAAAAAAGATGTCAAACCAAGATTGAATCACTGGATCCTATTATTACAAGAATTTGGCATTGAGACAAAGGATCGCAAAGGAAGTGAAGATGGAAATACATCACAAATTGTCGATGCATTTCTGGATGAGAAACTTTTTGCTGTCAACACATCCACATGGTATGCGGATGTCGTAAACTATTTGGTGTGTGAAAGATTACCATTGAGTGCAACAGGCCACAAAAAGGAAAGATTTCTTCGCAACATTGCAAAATACTATTGGAATGAGCCATACCTATTCAAGGTATGTAACGGTAATATTATTTGACGTTGCGTTCCAGAAGAAGAAATGCTTCCTATCCTAAAGCATTACCATGATGCTCCTTGTGGAGGTCATTTTAGTGGTGTTAGGACTGCTGCAAAGGTCCTTCAATCAGGATTCTATTGGCCTTGTTTAGAGATGCCCACAATTTTGTGCAACAATGTTACAAATGTCAACGTACTAGATCAATATCTCGACGCACTGAGATGCTGCAACAGCCAATTATAGAGGTTGAGCTCTTTGATGTTTGGGGTATGGATTTCATGGGGCCATTTCCAAGTTCTTTTGGAAATGCTTACATCCTAGTCATTATAGATTATGTGTCCAGGTAGGTGGAAGCAATTGCTATTCCAAAAGACGATGCTAGGACAATTCTGAAATTTTTCCACACATACATACCCACTCGTTTCGACACACCTAAAGCATTAATTAGTGATCAAGGTACTCACTTTCATTTCAATCAAGTTACAGTTGCATTGAAGTGTTATGGTGTTAAGCATCAAATGGCGACTACATATCATCCACAAACAAATGGCCAAACTGAAGTTTCCAATTGCCAAATTAAGAATATCCTTGAAAAAGTGGTGATCCCATAGAGGAAGGATTGGTCTTCAAGGCTTAATGACGCATTGTGGGCGCTTTGCACAACATATAAAATTACATTGGGAATGTCATCGTATCAACTTGTGTTTCGTAAATCATATCACTTGCCTGTGGAACTTGAACATAAAGCCATATGCGCAATCAAGCAAGTGACCATGGACTATGATGTTGCTAGACAAAAGAGGTTGTTGGACATTACTGAGTTGGAGGAGATTCGCCGCAATGCATATGAGAATGCTGCAATATATAAGGAAAAAAAATAAGAGATGGCATGACACTATTATCTTGAAGCGACAATTTACTATAGGTCAACTGGTGCTTTTATTAATTCATGACTAAAGTTGCATCCAAGTAAATTGTGCTCAAGATGGTCTGGTCCATTCGAGGTTGTCAAAGGATTTCCTCATTGTGCGGTCACAATTAAAGACCTCAATAATGGGCACCAACTTAAGGTGAATGAGCAACAGTTGAAACACTACCTTAGCCCGGATGATCACAATCAAAAAGAGACCATTAACCTAGTGAAACACCCAAAACCATCTTTGGTCCAAGGTCTCAGGGTTTACAGAACTTTTTGAGTCCTTTTTTTTACAGACAATTCAATCACAATTTATACAATTATAACTTGTAGCTCAGAATACTAACTATCTATACAATAAAATTTCATATTTAACTAATAAATCCATTTTTTTTACCTTCAATTTTTCCTTTTTAACTAATAAATCCATTTTTTTCATATTTACGATTTAGTCCTTTTTACTTTATTAACTATCTATATAATAAAATTTCATAACCAAATTTTAATACATTACTAATGATTTTGTAAATATTAAATAATTAATATTTACGATCTAACACATTGAATTTGTGGCCTCGAAACCACCATTCATTATTACACTAAATTAAACTAATTAGTAAATCCTCATTTTATTATGATTTAATTGCAATTTATCAAAATCTAAAGAGTTTCACATCATTTCTATTATTAGGCCGTTTAAAGAGGTCCAATTTCATAATTGGTCCCAATTATATTAAATTTTAATTAAACAAACTTGTTTTCAATTTAGTCCTAAACTAATTAGGACTTAATGAATAAATAACCCAAAAGTTAGTGTATGGTAATCATATCCACTATCGCTTGGACTTTTTGACCATGGAGTAATTACCACTTTCGTCCATTTTATTTTTAATCAATAGCAATTAACTTTTATCTGTTTTACAATTTACTCATTTTTCCTTAATTAAGAAATTAATCATAAAAATTACCCAACTGAACTTCAATTCACATTTAATAAGACTCTATAAATATTTAATAAAAATATTTATGGCACTTAATTTCAAAAACGAGGTCTCGATACCTCATTTTCTAAAACCACTTATACTAAATTCTAGTTCAATAATTAAAATTCTTTAATTCAAAATTTCATATAAAATTACTATTGACTTATTTAGTTTAAACACTCATTATAAATTTTTTCTCGTTGGTTTTTATCTAGCAATACATGTTTATTCTAATGTTTTTTCTCACAACAAAGTCATTACTGGCTCATGCAAATATAGAGGTAACCTCAAATAACACAAACTTTATCTTGACTTTTCCAACTCAAGAATCAAAATAAGCAGTAATAATTTAAACAATACTTGATGTTCAATTTCCTTCCCAGATTCAAGATAGATTGAAACAGAAATTTCCAGAGATGTTTTTTGAAGTTTTCATATAACAATAGAAATTTTTTTTTACCCGAATCTATTCAAATCCATCTTTCAAATTTATATAACCAAGAAAACCAACTTCACTAAACCAAAACTCACCAGTTATGCATACACGGATTCTATTTGAAGTCTATCAGAATATCATCAATAATCATAATTATGAGTGTATCTAAATATCTAGATAAGATTGAATAATCTAATTCACCATATTCATAAATCAACAGAGACATTAGTTAATCTAGACAATATTACTAGAATTCTTAATGATTATCTCAAGTTCAAAATAAATTTTCAACATTTCATATCCTTAACTAGAACTGAAAAATTGAATCTTTATTAACTTTCAAATACACTGTTACGCCCTTTTAACTTATTGAACAAGTCCCCTATATAAGATATATATTTTTAATCATTTTAGGTCATTTCCTAAACAAAGTCATCTAAACGACTCTGATTTATACTATCTGATTTACCTGACTCAACCATAATAAACACACCAGTCCACCATTTAAGTCATTTCATTTCAGACTATAATTCACTATAGTATCATATAACTTCAGTCAATCTATTCTCGGAATAATATCAAATTCATTATTTAATATTAACATCAAATCATCAAAAAAAATCACAGTCTTAATTTTAAACAGATAGTTTTAACATACCAACTCCAGCCTATCAGATTATGATCCAAACATTAATCTCATTGGTTAAGAAATAAACCCCTTTTCATTATTAATACAACGCAAGGTGAGAATAAGCAACCTTATCGTAAATAGTGCTTTCACATTAAATAATACCGAGATAATAGAACACACCAGAAATAATATCAAGTACTATAACTTCAGATCCATCATTATGTCCTCGATCTCACTTTGTTTACCTATACTCAGGGATAACAATTGCAAAGCTACTAAATTGACTTGCACAATTTCTATAAATCACTGTCTCATTAAATCCAAAAGACATTTGACTCTACCATCAGACATTTGTAAAATTGATAAACTTTGACTCACCTCTTCATTTTCAAATATTTATGAAACCAATGTATTATGATTGGTACCAGAATCAGTAGTCAAAATGTTACTATTAACTTCATTAATTTCATCACGATCAGATCAAATAACATCTTTAAAATCTGCAATAAAACAGGTGTTAGATCAGATCTATTAATATCACACTATCACAGGTTTATAAGGCATGTACTCTCTATACTTTATTCACACTATACTTAGTCCGAGAATCAACTAAACCGTAGCTCTGATACCACTAAATGTAACACCCAAAAACCCAAAACCATCACCTGTCTAAGGTATCAGGGTTTACAGAACTTTTTGAGTTTTTTTACATGCAATTCAATCACAATTTATACAATTATAACTTGTAGCTTAGAAAACTAACTACATTTAATTTTACACATTCATTTACAACTTTTCGATCAATCAATAATCAAATTCAATCATGAAAGAACTTAGGAATCACATACAAATATTTTCCATCATGGATCACATGGTTTTGTATCTCAAACATACAGTTCTCACCATTAGCTAACCAAACTATAACCAAACATACTTATCATTACATCATAGAAGGAATCAATATTCATTTCACAAATCATGACATCCATTTTTCATGTCTGTAACACCCAAGACCCGAAAACCGTCGCCAGTTAGGGTCCTAGTGTCTTTCTATTCAATTATCACTATTCATCTTTTAATTACATGTCATACATATTCATTTAAATATAATCATAACTCAAAATGGGCAAAAAAGTCATTTCCATGATTTTTGGATACTTCTATCGGTACTTGTTGGCCAAGTATCGGTAGTTCTCAAGTCAGTAAACAGTTCAAGAATAGTGCAGACTTCTACCGGTACTCTAGACAATACTACCGATACAAGTAAGACGTCTACCGAAACATGTCATGCTTCTACCGATACTAAAAACTCCAGAGAGCTAAGAAGTTTTACCCTACAATTTTTACCGATACAAGTATTCAAACTACCGCTACTACTATGAACAGAACTACTGATACAATGTAAGTCAATAATCAACCTCTCCCCTACTCTGTACTTTTACCGATACATGCAACAATTCTACCAAAACAAGTATACAGAATTCGATTAATCACACAAGTCCTCAAGTTTATCAACCATCATTCAACACAAGATTCTTATTCAAATTCTCATCTTGTAAAATCTATACATGACAATACTCGTTTCATTATATAACACAAAGTACAACCAATCATCACAAGTATTCTTAAATTCACATGTCAATTCATTACCAAACATATTTGTTTAATTACAACAACAAGTAAGCAAGCAAGTTTAGTTCAACAAAGAACCCAACAATCCAAAATCAAGCATTTCAAGGGTAACATCATCCTAGTACATGCCATATAACCAAGTGATGAAAATACTACTGAATGAGCTCCCAAGATAGTGTGATTTCTTTGAGATGATTCGATTTTCAAACAGCAAACAATCTACAAAACAACAATAACATCTTTGGTAAGCTTCAAAGCTTAGTAAGTTCGAAGAGTTTAAAGAGTTACCAATTATATGCATAAAGCAATTATATCTCAATCAAGCTAGGATGAATTGTTACTTCCTCAAGCCATATTTGGTGTTCCAACTTTCCTATCTATAACTTTTCTGTTACCATTACTCGATGCTGCTCACATGAGCTGTCGAGGACTCGCAACGTATGCAGTACCCCAGCCATTAGTACGATGTTTGTCTGTACTATAAACTGTTCCCTAACGATGCTGCTCACATGAGCTGTCAAGTGTATGCATAAAGCATAGTCCCAGCCATCGTAGGGCCTATAATCCATTAAGGATTCATACCTCTTTCCCAAGCCACGATGCTGCTCACACGAGCTATCGAGGACTCACAACATATGCGATTCCTCAGCCATCAATACGGTATTTGTGCATATAACTGTTCCCTAACGATGCTGCTCACACGAGCTTTTGAGAATATGCACTTATGCATAGAACTTAGCCATCGAAGGGCCTATAATCCATTCTTGGATTCTTTTCTCATTTTCAACTCACGATGTTGTTCACAGAGCTATCGAGGACTCACAACATATGCGGTACCCTAGCCATCGCGTCAGTTTCAAATAATTTGTTTTTCATCTTTCTCAATTTCACGTACCATAACCTATTCTGCAACAATTATAAAGAATACAATAATGTACTATTTATATGAAATTTTAACATTACAAACTTATCGGACGAAATTGCAATTAAAGTGAACTTCAGGGGCAAATCTATAATTTTCCTTTTTCCACGATCGAGACATGATATTGATCTATTACAATAATTTCATTCAATTATTTAAATAAACATTAAATTTCTAATCATTTTATGCAAATAAGCCTTTTTGATATTTTTACAAAATTACACTTAACTTTCCATTTTTATTCAATTTAGTCCTTAAGCCCCGACATGCAAATTAACCATTTTTATTTAGAAATAGCTTCATCTGAATTATTTTGGGTCTCTCCAAAGCCCATATTTGATGTTATTTAACATCAAGTCTTTGTACTTTTATTACTTTCACATTTTAGTCTTTAAACATTAAAATCATCAAAAATTACTTTACAAAATTGTCTTATTTAACAACCAAAATTAATAATCCATCATAAAATTCAAAGAATATACAAAAATCATCAATGGAAAAATCCATAACATTTGACAGATTCACAAATTAGTCCTCGGGCTAATTAGATTAAGCTAATATGAACTCAAAAACATAAAAATCACTAAAAACGGGCGAGATTTCACTCACCTACAATGATCCAAAGCTTGGCCGCTCCTAACCTTGTTCTTCTTTTAGGTTTCGGCTAGGGAGAAAGTAAAATGAAGAAGATAACCTTTTTTTCCTTCCTTTTCAATTTTTAATTATAACATTTATTTACTTAATTACCATTTTATCCATTGTTCACACATGAATTTCAGCTAAAATAATAGCCAAACCCGTCCACTACTCTTCCAATTGTATAAATACTATTCCAATCCTTCAATTTTTTCCTTTTTAACTAATAAATCCATTTTTTCATATTTATAATTTTGTCCTTTTTACTTAATTAACTATCTATACAATAAAATTTCATAACCAAATTTTAATACAATACTAATGATTTTGTAAATATTAAATAATTAATATTTACGGTCTAACACAATGAATTTGTGGCCTCGAAACCACCATTCCCGATCACACTAAATTAAACTAATTAGTAAATCCTCATTTTATTAGGATTTAATTGCAATTTATCAAAATCTAAAGAGTTTCACATCATTTCTATTATCAGGCCATTTAAAGAGGGTCCAATTTCATAATTGGTCCTTCAATTATATTAAATTTTAATTAAACAAACATGTTTTTTATTTAGTCCTAAACTAATTAGGACTTAATGAATAAATAACCTAAAAGTTAGTGGATGGTAATCATATCCACCACCGCTTGGACTTTTTGACCATGGTGTAATTACCACTTTGGTCCCTTTTACTTTTAATCAATAGAAATTAACTTTTACATCTTTTACAATTTACTCATTTTTCCTTAATTAAGAAATTAATCATCAAAATTACCTAACTGAACTTCAATTCACATTTAATAAGACTCTGTAAATATTTAATAAAAATATTTAAGGCACTTCATTTCAAAAACGAAGTCCCGATACCTCATTTTCTAAAATCACTTATACTAAATTTTAATTCAATAATTAAAATTCTTTAATTCAAAATTCCATATGCAATTATTATTGACTTATTTAATTTAAACACTCATTATAAAATTTTTCTCGTTGGTTTTGTGGTCCCGAAATCACTGTTTCTAACACCACTAAAAAACGGGCTGTTACACCTGGTCACATTTTTCTCGCTTTTCTTTACATTTGTGTCATTTACTTTTAGTTGTTTTGTTTTATGTTTCAGTTCTATTTATTAGTCTTTTGCAAGAATAAAGTTCTTACTTTTGTCGACGCATGAAAATCTCCTTGTCGACGCAATTTTCTGCTGACTCATCATATAGTGAAACATTTTAGGAAAGAAATCACAACGCTTTATTCACTTTCCCCTAACCGTCGGATCATTGTGAAAAAGGACAATCCAAATCATTGCATTTATTGGATGTAGACTCAGTGTCTTATCTCTATAGTGGTAAAGAACACACCTCTTCACCTTTATGTTTCATTCCCTATAAAGAGCCCTACTATACCGATGGTGTTCCTAACAAACAAAACCTCCATTGTTACTGTAAATTTTTCTACTCAAACTCTCATTTTCTTGTTATCTTTTATATCTTTGTATCCCAAAGCCATGGCCATAACACGAGGTGCCAAAACTCTTCCCATATCTCCTGCAGAATCCTCCGTTGCAATGGTACGCGACACAGAGCAGCCAATGTTGAAAGAGCTAGTGTTGTTTTTTTACTAAAGCTACTAAAAACTGCTTCCATGACAACATATTAAAGCGTAACTGCCACCCAGAATAGGGCTTCCAGCTGTCGCCACATTTAAACTTAGGAAGCAAGTTCACAAGACCATTGCGCGAATAGGGTGGGAAACATGCTATACTCATCCTAAGGGGTATTCACCATCCCATGTGAGGGAATTTTATGCTAATTTGACTGATAAGGACAAAGAATTTATCTTTGTTCGAGAAGGTCGGTGCCCTGGGGTGCTCCCATATTAACGCTCTGTACAACATCGATGTCGAAGAAGACGAGCACATCGCCTTCCTCGACCAACTCACTAAAGAAGGCGTCGACATCCTGATGTAAGACCTGTGTATTGATGGAGCAGTTTGGACGAGTAATAATCCATAGTTACCTTATATCGAATGTGTTTAATCCATTCGATAATTAAAAGGAGACATATTGATGTCGGTGCAATTCTACACCAAGAGATTGATGACTATGCAGCAAGGCAAACAGGCATCCTGACATTCCCTTCACTCATCATGCAACTGTGCCGAATACGAGGCTGGGTGCCTCGTGAAAGAGAAGAGTTGTTGGATAACAAAGGGCCAATTAATGTTGTATCTGTTAAGCGCATGACCAAGGGGAAGGATACTCTTATTGTGAAGGAAGCTGCAACTAAGAAAGGGAAAGGCAAACCAAAGAAGGATAAAAAACGAACTCATGTCGCCACAGACCCTTAGTTATGGCGTAAGGTTACAAAGGTGGAACAGATTGCTGATAAAATCAGTGCTCGAGACAGATCAAAATTGTCAACGCAATTGAAGATATGGAGCGATCGCAGAACCTGTTCAATGCCTACACAAGGGCATGAAATAGTGCTAATGTCACGACAATGCGCAATCTGAACAAAATACCTCTACTAGAGTTTCCAGTGTTCCCTCTAATTATCAAGGAAGCTACGCCTTCAATTGGGAGGGCTACCTCAGAGGAAAGGGACCATTCAGTCGCATCTTCATAGATGGTCCACATCTCTGATGATGACCGCGACATGAACTCGAAAGATGTTGAAGACTGCTTCCCAAATTTTGCCAGCCTGTTCGAGGATGATTTTTTTACCAACCTAGGGGCTAATATGGCTGAGAAGGAGGCTAATGTTGAGGGAAGAAACACACCTTTGGAGGCTATGGAGACTGATGAGGAGAAAGAAGAAGATAAAGAAGAGGAAGGAAAAGAAGGAAGAAATGAAGAACCTACTGTCACGACAGATTCATCTGAGGAATTTGTTGTCGCACCTAAAGTTGTGGGTGCAAATATTGAAGACTTGGTACCACCGGATGTGAGTCAGGTGAAGGCCATGATGATAAAAAATGAGGATTCCAATCCTTTGGCCATAATGCCTTATGTGGCACCACTTGCTGAGATACACCCTTTTGACGTCACAATTAATGAAGTCGGGGCACAGCCTGATTTGAAAGAGCAATCCCAAGATCCGGCTGAGCCGAAAGAAAGGAAACAAAAGCGCGCCAAGGATAAAAAGAAACGCAAGGAGGAACGCACGAAGAAGAAGAAGAAAACCCATGCAGCCACATCCTCGGCTATAGCACACTGAGTTAGTTTTCATTTTTCAGCACCTAGTTTAGATTTCATGCATATCATGTAGTTGTAATATCATTGTCATCACATTTCTTTTGTCCCTGCATTTTTATTGTCACTGCATCTGCATTTTCCATTGCATTTCCATATATATTTTTACATTAATATCCGTGCATTAGGGACAATTTAGGCTTTAAGTTTGCGGGGAATGTATATGGATTGGAAATGTAATTGCACCCACATTTGAAAAAATTTTGTCCTTTTGAATTCAATGAAAGCATGCAATATTATAGGAAATGTGATTGTAATTTTTTCATTTGATGCTTAATTCTCGAATCATGTGAGATGCTAATGAATGAGTTGGATAAATGTGATTGAATATTGTGTCTTCTATTTTTGGATCAATGGTTGAGATTACATTAGTAATGAATGAATAGTATCATTATTTGAATCTTGAATAAATTTGTCATTTACAGCTACTTGTATATAAGTATAGTTATAAATAAAAGATACTCCAATGAGGATGTATTGTGAACCGTCAAGGGGGAACACTCCAATGCAAGTGTTAGAAAAAGTAACCTAGCCAAAGGTTGTCACTACAAGAGTATGTGTCGGTGCAATTACATACTCCCTAGGGGTTTGTTGCACCCCATCATTACTTCCCAGGAACAAGGGTATAGTAATGCAACGACATCCCTCAGTCACATAAAAAAATGTATATAATAAATGCTGTGTTGGTAGAAAGAATTTAAGATTTAAAGCACGATACTAACATTGATGAAATTGCAGTTCTGATTATTCATACCTATAAATTGTCGGTGCAATATTCTATCATGTGAGTGTAATTCATGCATTAGGATTTCAGAAGATTCAAGTTGCTAGAATGGCTATTACTTTGACAAAACTTCTTGCTATGACTTTGCTAGCTTCTGTTTGCTTGAGGACAAGTAAAAATTCAAGTTTGGGGGTGTGATAGCATTAGAAAAGACCATTGATTTCTCCTTAGTGAGGGTATAATTTGTTCCCATTTTATCATTTATTTATCATGCTTTTTTAGCATTTTAACTTAGTGACTGCATTTTTTAACTCACTGATGCTCGGTTTAATTTTCTTTAATTTTATCCTATTTTTGCTACTAATGTCACCACAATTAGTTGTTCAGCATTACATCCAAAGATGTCAGTGCAAGAATCTGTCCTGAAAGATCAATGCATGAAGGTATTCAGGGTTGTCGTCGCAAAATAGAATCAAATTTTACGCCCAAAAATGTCACTACAACCGACAATTATTTGATGAACACACCAGATCCGCGTGTGTGTACAGCTGGTATAACCAACTTGTACAGCTAGAGGAAGTTGGATCTGAAAGGAAGGACACCTGTATGGACAGTGGTTGATAAATACTAATGAGAGAGGTTCTTCTAAGAGTTTTTCATCTGCCAGATTTTCTAATTCTTTTTCTTCAACATTTTTCTTAAGCTTTCTTCCATGGCAAGTTAACTTCCTTGAGGGCAACCTGACTGTGATGAGAAGGCAAATCTGCTCCTGGCGAGGAGCATTCCTAAATGCGATGCAAGAGGAGTGTAAAGGAATGGTTCTAGTAGACTAGGAATAGAATGTTTCAATTTATTCTGTTATTTTCTCTTTAAATGCTGATGAATTTTGATTATTTGAATTTGTATGAAAGTACAATTTAATTTCAAATCGAGTATGATATCTATTCAATGTTTCCTTCATTATTTTTCAGATCGAGTATGATATCTACTCAATGTTTCCTTCATTATTTATCTTTGGATTTAATTGTTTGACCATGGAAGTGTAATTGTAGTCACTGTCACTGGAAAGTGCAGTGACAAATTAAGTTAACAAGCAAGTCAACGGAAGTTGCTTCAGGATCGAAGAAATTCTGTCCACTTGTTCTTGAATATTTTTCATTGCCAGCACTGGAAGGTGTAGTTAGTGTGAGTAATTGAGTCTTGATAAATAGAGAAGTCGAGGTTAGTAAGATTTTATTGAGCTTAATTGCGGTGACAATTTATTTATCATTTAACATGTGATCACATTTAGCTGTTTGCCAACTTTTCAAGTCAGGGAACCCCATCTCATTAACACTGTTTTTACTTCTTAAATTTTCTTAAATTGCTTCGACTAATTATTTTCAAACCTTTATTGCATTTTCTTATTAATTTGCTCCGACATTATTCATCACAATCTCTTTTGTTTTAACTTCCTTTGCATCGACAATTATAAAAATAAGCAGCCATCTCTGTGGGATCGATATTTGATAGTTTTAAACCTATCTACTATACTTGCATCGACAGTCACGCTTACTCATTATTGCTCTAACGTTCATAGCACGATCATGGAGTCACTCTGAATATGTTCTTTCTTAGCCACTAACTTCGAATCATCTTTCCGTAGTTCTCGAATTCTTTGTAGAAACAAGTGTCTCATCCTAAGTTCAACTATCACAGAACCATCACCCTCAAGAGATAAATGCGTATTCAATGCCCTCAATGCAAACAATGATTTTTGGCTCAAAGTATCTGCAACAACTTTAGCTTTTCTCTGATGATAATCAATCACAAGGTCATAATCTTTCAGTAGTTCTAGCCATCGTCGCTATCTCAAATTCAGTTCCTTTTGGGTCATCAGATACTTCAAACTCTTATGATCTATAAATATGTGACATTTCTCAACGTAAAGATAATGGCGTTAGATCTTCAATGCAAAGACAATGACAACTAGCTCCAAATTGTGAGTCAGATAATTCCTCTCATGCGACTTTAACTGTTGGAAGGAATAAGCTATCACTTTCCTGACTTGCATCAATATGCATCCCAATCCATTCAGTGATGCATCATTGTAAACAACAAATTCCTTTCCCGTCTAAGGTTGTGTCAAAACCGAAGCTTCAATTAATAGTTTTTTCAGCTGGTCAAAACTCTTCTAACACTGCTCTGACCAGACAAACTTAGCAATCTTCTGAAGTAACTTTGTAATCAGCAAAGATATTATGGAAAAATCTTTAACACATCGGCAGTAATAACACGCCAATCCAGGAAACTACATACCTCTGAAATATTTTTTGGAACTTTCCAACTAAGAATGACACAAACCTTACTCGGATCAGCCCGTACAATACAACATGACCCAAATATCCAACCTCTCTAAGTCAGAACTCACATTTACTGAATTTTTCATATATTTGCTTTTCTAGCAAAATTCATAATACTTCTCTCAAATGCTGAGTATGATCGGACTCTGTCCTAGAATAGATTAGTATGTCATCAATAAATAACACTACAAATCTATCCAACCATAGCTGAAAGACTCGATTCATTAAGTCTATAATTACTTTCGGTGCGTTAGTCAACCCAAACGACATCACTAAAAATTTATAATCCCCGTATTAAGTCCTAAATGTAGTCTTCGACACATCGTAGTCCTTTACTCGCATCTGATAGTAGCTCGATCTGAGATCTATTTTAGAAAATACAATTGCACCCTTCAACTGATCAAATAGCTCATTAATACGAGGTAGTAGATACTTATTCTTTACCGTAACTTTATTCAATTGTCGATTATCAATACACATTCTCATCAAACCATTTTTTTTCTTTACAAACAACACTAGTGCACCCCAATGAGATACACTCGGACAAATAAAACCTATATTCAGTAACTCTTGTAAGTGTGCCTTAAGTTCTTTCAACTTAGTTGGTGTCATTCTGTATGGCGGAATTGATATCGTAGTACCAGACATCAAATTAATACCAAACTCCACTTCTCTAATCAGAGGCAATCCCGGTAACTCTTCAGGAAACACATCTGTAAATGCATTAGCAACATGCACCTGATCTAATTCTGTCCCTGAATCTCGACTGTCAAGTATATAAGCCAAAAATGCTTCGTAACCCTTACGAACCATCTTCTACACAGAAATAGCCGAAATCATTCTAGTATTACTGTTCATCCTGCCAGACTCAACTGTGATCATTTCACCCGTTGGGCATTTTAAATAAACTCCCCTCTGTTTGCAGTTAACCACCACATCATGCTCAGATAACCAGTCCATACCCAAATTCACATCGAACTCATAAAAGGGTAGCAACATCAGATCAGCAGGAAACTCACAGCCTTGAACTTTCAGTGGGCATTTACGACACACCATATTAACTATGACACTATGACCCAATAGGTTCGTAACTTGTACATCAATTCAATTGACTCAATAGAGAAATTTTTATCAGTTGTCAAAGCAGTACATATATAAGAATGAGTCGACCCTGGGTCAATCAAAACACGCACAGTTACATCAAAAAGATAAAATATACTAGTCATAACATCAGGTGCAGTAGCCTCTTCTCTGGACCAGATAGCATAAATCCTGGTAGGAGCTCGAGCCTCAAATCTACTTGTACGATCTTTATTATCTCCCTTGTTACCACATGCATTGTTGCTCTATCCCGAGTATCTCCCCTTCTGGGACGTGATTGGAGGTTTTACACTCTGATCTTCCTTTTCTTCAAGTGCCACCAAAATGCTCCCTTTTTAACTCGACACTTACCAAAATGGAATCTCCCATAGTGCTCACACGTTTGGCTACACTATTAGTAGGTTGATTTGGGAACCTCAATCCAGGCTATCCCGATCTGCTCTTACTATGAAAATCGGATGAAGCAGCCACCCGATTCTCATTTTCTCTGAACTTCTTTGGTAGCAGCATAGAGAAAGTTTTGGATGGAGTTTTTTTATTGAATTCTCTAAATCTCTTCTCTCTGCCTTTTGTGATTGTAAATTTCTTCCATTTTCTGTGCTCGATCTGTCAACATAATGAACGGTTATAGCTCTGAACCACCAACCATTATCTTAATTTCATCATTTAACCCGTCTTCAAAACAGATACACATAGCTTCATCTGTCGGTATAATCTCTTAAGCATACTAGCTAAGGTACACTAATTCTCGTTCATATTCAACGACTGACTTATTTCCCTGCTTTAGTTCAAGAATCTCTTTCTTCTTTCAATTCATATACAATTCGCTGATGTATTTCTTTTTAAATTCAGTCTGAAAGAATTCCAAGAACCACTGCCAGCTTTGTCGTCCACCAACTATAAGCCTCATCTTTCAACAGTGATACGACACACCTCAAATAGTCTTCAGAAGGACAGGTCATTTCATTTAGAATTCTTAAAGTGTTTTCCAACCAGTATTCAGCTCTAGATGGATCATCCTCAGTACTCCCTCAGAATTCTTCAGCCCCACATTTTCTGACCTTATTACTAGAATACGGCATCTCTGTTCTACTATGGGAGGAGAGGGTGGCACAACTAGTGACACTACAAGTCGTACACCAGGTTACACAATAAGAGGTGCAGGCTGCGGAGCCGTTTGATTATTCCTCATAAATTCAGAAATTGGCTCATCAAACCAAAAAACATATTTTGACCTCATTTTTTATCATCAGTATAACCGATACACCTCAGCTTGCACCAGAATCAGAAGTCGAGATATTTGTATTTACTTCATTGGTTTCCCCTCATTCCAAATCAGACATTTTCACTTATCTGCAAAAATTCAAGGTCAGATCGGATCATCATAATCACACTATCACAGGTTTATATGACATGTAATTTTAAGTCCAATAATCGGCTAAATCGTAAGCTCTGATACATTAAATGTAACACCCAAAACCCGATACCGTCGTTGGTTAAGGTTTTGAGGGTTACGAAATAATTACTGGTAATATAATCACAATTACATTTTTACTTAATATTTCATTAGCATGATAAATTATATTTCAAATTGATCACATTATCTTCAGTTAGGTCGTTTTAATTCATAAGGACTTGATTGAAATACAACGGAAACATTCTTGAAAACATCGAAATTCAACGAAACAGGGGTCACACAATCGTGCCTTAAATCGTGTGTCAGACCGTGCATACACGAAATACCCTACACGAACATGTCTTAAACCGTGTGACAAGTCGTGTGAACATGCAAAATACCCCACACGCTTGTGTGTAAATCATGTACTGAGTCGTGTGTCTACTCGAATTAGGGTCACAAGTTATGTCCCAGCTCGTTTGTAGCCCGTATGTACCCTGCACCTACTTTACTCAAGGAACATGCCCGTGTAGTGGGTCGTGTTCCCGACCGTGTGAACCTAAGAAAAGTCAAAAATAATGTGCAAAATTTTCATAAAGTCCCTCAACATGTACCTATCATAACATGGATCAACAACCTATAATCATACATAAAAAATAAGGCAAATCATACTCATTTTCATTCAAAATGCATACCAAACATACAAGTCAAACAAGTATAATTTCATCACCTTTCAAGTTGAATTCATCAATCTAAATACATACTAAGCTTAGCAACTTAAGCAAGTTACAAGTTTTATCATCCTAATACATGTCATATATAACCAGGTGATTTAAAGTCTACCGTCGCTGGTTAGGGTTCCTGGGGTTACGAAACAGTTATCGATAATATAATCACAATTATAGTTATTATCTCAATATTTCATGAGCATGTTAAAGTATATTTCAAATTGATCACATTATCTTTAATTAGGTCGTCTTAATTCATAAGGACTTGATTGAAATATAACAAAATCATTCTCGAAAACATCGAAATTCAATGAAATAGGTCACACGGTCGTGCCCCAGATTGTGTGCCAGATCGTGTGCATACACAAAATACCCTACATGGTCATGTCTCAAACCGTCTGACAAGACATTTGAACATGCGTAATACCCCACACACCCATGTGTGAAACCTTGTACTGAGTCGTGTGTTTACACGAATTAAGGTCACACGACCGTGTCACAGCCCATGTATAGCCTGTGTGTACCGTACAACTACTTTACTTAAGGCATATGCTCGTGTAATAGGTCGTGTTCCCGATTGTGTGAACCTACAAAAAGTCAAAAATAATGTCCATAATTTCTATAAAGTCCCTCAACATGTACCTATCATAACATGGATTAACAACCTATAATCATACATCGAAAATAAGGCAAATCATACTCATTTTCATTTGAAATGCATACCAAACATACAAGTTAAACAAGTATAATTTCATCACCTTTCAAGTTGTATTCATCAATCTAAATACATACTAAGCTTAGCAACTTAAACAAGTTACATGTTTTATCATCCTAATACATGCCATATATAACCAAGTGATTTAAAGTTTACCGAACGAGTTCCCAGGATAGTGTGATTTTTCTTTGAGAATCTGATCTTCGATAGTGAAATGAATCTACAAAACAGTAAATAAATCACAAATAAGCTTATAGAGCTTAGTAAGTTTGTTCGAGTAATTAACTTACAGAAAAACTTATTTGATCGAAGAGGGTAAATAAACGTCTTTATTATTTCCACATTCATATCCAAATAATTTCTTTAAGTCTCCAAGTAAATTTAACTCATACGAGCCCCGTCACTAAATCGCTTTTACGAGCTAGTACAGTATATCGCTCTTACGAGCCAGTACAGTATATTGCTCTTTTGAGCCAGTATAGTATATAGCTCTTCCGAGCCAATACAGTATATCGCTCTTCCGAGCCAGTATAGTATCTTCAAGTCTCCAAGTAAATTTAGCTCATACGAGCTCAGTCAGTAAAATCGCTCTTACAAGCCAGTACAGTAATTCTTCAGAGTCTTCCGTCTCGTTCCAACATCAAGATTATAACCAAGACAATTAAAGTTAGAATATCAAATAGAAATATAATTACACGAACTTACTGTACGAATTTGCGGTTAAATGTAACTCTAGGGACTATTTTATAATTTTCCCTTTTCCATGATTTGTAGCTCTCTCGTGATCTAGATCAACAAATCATTAAATTTCCACATTAAATCATGAAATTTAAATAATTTCTTGCATTTATGTTCTTTTTAGGAAATTTACAAAATTACTCTTATACTTTCATTTTTATTCAATTTAGTCCTTAGACCTTAAACATGCAAAATAATCATTCTTTCCCAAATCACATATCAGTCGAATATCATAGAATCCATACAAGTCCTTACAACCAATTATTTCACACAAAATACAATTATTTCATCCGTTGTGGATAATCTTCATAGCTATCGTTGTCACCACAAATCTCACAACAAAATGTAGGAACATCAACTTATTGAGCGACTTGTATAGGTGCAATATCACAAGTCCCCTTCATATTTTTTATCATATTTGCGAGAGACGAAACTTGAGCACTAAGTGTAGATTTGCGTCCAATTCAATAACTCCCGGAGTAGCTTTTACTTGTGCAGCTTTAGAAATAGGATATTGATAATCATTCTGAGCAATTTTCTCAAGAATTAAAATAGCTTCATCATAAGTACAATCCAGTAGAGGACCATTGGCTGATGCGTCGACAAGATTCCTCGTTTGTGAGTTCAGCCCATTATAGAAAACCTTAATCTTTGTTTCCTGTTAAATGTCGTGCATGGGGCAACGTCGAAGCAAAGATTTATAATGTTCCCATGTTGTGTGAAGATTCTCATCATCTAGCTGATGATAAGCTGTAATATCATTTCGGAGACGAGCATTCATTGTCAGTTGGTTAAAGCTCAAAACAAACTATATTGCTAGTGTATTCCACGAAGTAATTGAACCTGCAGGTAGCCCAAGGAACCAAGTACAAGCTCTTCCTTGCAAGGAATAAGGAAATAACTACATTTTCAAAGCATCATCAGGAACGCCTTGTTGAATGAAGGAAGCACAAATCAATAAAAATGATTTAAGTTGTTCTCGTGCATCTTCATGTGGCAGTCCAACATATTGCCGATTAGAATTCAACATCTAAAACATTACTGGCTTGAGTTCGAGGTTCTCAGCTTGGATTTCTGGCCTAACAACTCCCGGTTGTAAATCATCCAAGACAGGTACTATAAAATATTGTATAGTCTTGTTTTGTATTTGATCATCTTGCAGTAACGATGGGTCTTGAACATTTTGTGGTGGTATTAGGGGTATGGCTGCATTGTTTCTTAGTAAAGCCATATTTCTTTGTTCTTGAAGTCTTATTCGAATGGTTCTTTCAATTTTTAGGTCAAAATCAGCAACAAACTTCGAATTGCTTTAGGTCATAAAACACCTAAAATAAAATGTGAAAATAGCAACAAAAAGGAAACAAGTTAGTAGCAACTAAAGATTAGATAATAAAATTAAAGTTCAAAAACAAAAATAAACATCAAACAAACGTCATCCCCGACAACGGCGCCAAAACTTGATCGACTATTTAACGTCACAACAATAATGTGGAAGCATACACTATCGATGCAGGTATAGAAGACAGATGTGAGTCTGTCAGATATCGATCCCACGAGGATGGTTGTCTTTTTGTCTATTAATGTCAGTGCAATGATTAAGTAAAAAAAATAAATTGTGAGAGTGGTTGTCGGAGCAATAATTTGAAAATAAAAATGAAATGTGATAATAATAAAATGGGGTCCGCAACGTGAATATTCAATAGAATACTAAGTATGGCTTGCAAGGTATGAAAGAATATGTAATTGTCGCTGCAATTATGTGCAATGAATATCTTCCCAAGCTTAACTTCTATGTTCGATCTAAGACTTAAACATGTACATTAACCAAACCTTCCGATGATGGTAATGCAACACAGTTAAGAATAAGTGGATTAAATTCCTCTAATCTTCAAGCAACTTCCCTTGTCATGCTTGTTAGTTTAAACTGTCGTTGCACCTTCCAGTAACAGTGACTGTAATAACACTTTCGTGCTAAAAAATTCAAACCCAAAAATTAAATAGTAGAAGCAAGATTAAAAAAAATAACATTCAGTTCAGAAATCATGAGTACTTCCATACAAATATGAAATAAACAGTAATCACCAGCATTTAGAAAGAAATGTAAAAGAACAAATGGAGAATACTATTGCTAGACAACTCGACTTGCTCTCTTACTTCCCTCTTGCATCTCACTTAGGGCTCCTCGTCAGGAGCTGTTTTGTCTCCTTTTTCACGTTAGTTCACCCTTGAGAGACTTAGGCCTCCATAGCCAAAAGTTTCAAAATATGAGATGAAGAAGAATATGCACCAAAAGAGCTCTCTCCCTTTTTTCTCTTTCCTAGTGAGCATTTATATTCAACCAAATTGTGCAGGTGTCCTTTCATTAGAATCGAGATGTCTATGGTCGTACCAGTTGGTTATACTAGACTGGACAACTCATGCTTTTCTGTTTTTATCCGGACAGCTGTCAGATGCGATGACAATCCTGGACGCAATTTGAAAATACTCATGCAACGATATTTGTACCAAAATATGACAAAATTAAGGGCAACTAGGCTAAGGTTCATTAAGGGCAACTAAATTAACAAGTGCTAAAATGTGTGCTAAGGATGACTAAATGGGAACAACTTAACCAAAAAGTAGGGAGAAAGTAATGGTTTTTTCTAACACTATCAATCACAAATTAGCCCTTGCATTAGTTAGATTAAGCTAATACGGGCTTAAAAACATAAAAATCACTAAAAACGGGTGAGAAATCACCTACCAATCGAAGAACTTGGCTATGGCCGAATGCTCCTCTATTTCTTTTAAGGAAAAAGATGATGAAAATTTTGTCTAATTTCACCTTAATCCATTTTGTTTTATAATTACTATTTTAACCTTAGTAATTTTCAACCAAAATTCCACATTTTAAAGGCCTAAATCATCCATCACTCTTCCTAAAGGTATTATTACCTTTTAAGGGCCTTCCTAGGTTAACCTTTCCCAAATTAATATATATAATCAATAATTTCATTATTTCTCAACCTTTACGATTTAGTTCTTTCTACTTAATTAGCTATCTAAATGATAAAATTTCTTAACTAAAATTTAATACGATCGTAATGACATCATAAATATTAAATAAATAAATTTACGGATCGACTCATCAGAGTTGTGGTCCCGAAACCGCTATTTCCGACCCCACTGAAAACTGGACTGTTACATTGATTCTAGCAACATTTAAGATCTCCATTAGCTACTTTAAGTGGAAGGATTCGATACAAAATGAAGTTTTGAAACTATTGCAAACTAACAAAGTTCTTGGAAGGAGTGGTGGAGAAGTGGGCACTTCTCTGGCTCCAAACTAGAAATAATAAACAAAATTGAACACATAAGAATTACAACAATTACAACAAGTGAATCTAACCTATCACACACCTCATGACAAATCTCCTCACTTTTGAACCTTGAAGATTGGTACTCTCATCGCTAAGTTCACCCCTTTGAGTTCATCAAGTAAAACCACAACACAAATGATTTTAATATCAAGTTGCATTCTAAGAAAAGTTCTTTACTTGAATAGGATAAGTGCTTAAACTCTCAGTAAAATAACCTATACAAATCTATCCATTAAATAAATTATTTTTTAAACTTGCTTACATAGAACATTTATCAAAATCCCACTAAAATAGTAATATGATAAACTGTGTAGAATATAATAATAATAAGTAAAGTAAATATGGACACTTGGCAATCAATCAATCAGAATTGTAATCTAATCTAATATTTACAATCTAAAAGATTGATTTGAGTGATTCAAAAATATTTTTTTCAAGTAATATGATCTCATTAATGGACTACATATCATCTATATACTCAACATAACCCATTTATACAATGTAATTGCCAACACTTCAAATATAGAAACTTTCTTTAAATAGATCCAGGGAAGTGACCACTTTTGTGACACTCAATGATTAATTTCATATTTTTCAACATGTAATATATCCTTTTTCCCGTGATTTGCCCTTTTTTTTAATAAAATTTTTATATTTTTGTATAGTTTTTAAATTATGCGGTTACGTACATAAGACTTATGTTAAAAAAAAATTAAATTAGTTCAAATGAGGTTACTTTCAGAAATATCTTTTTACAAGATTATGATAAAAATTTGTTTTTACTACTATTAAATTACGTATTTATTTATTTTTAAAAAAGGACTCCGGAATTGGCGGGTGTTCACCCTATAGTTTTCTTAAAACTAAATAAATATTCCAGAAACATTTATTCGGAAAAAAGAAGACAAAAAGACAAAGTGAAAGTGGAAAAAGTCAGTCAGTGCAAATTAAAAATGCAAGGAAAAACACGTATTGTTATATTTGAAAACACAAAAAAATAGAAAACCGATTTAACCACCGCCACTGCCACTGCCACCTTCACCTTCACCTTCTCCACTGTCCCCTCCACCAGTTTACCCATCTCGTAAACAGTCAAAGGAAAAAGCAAAAGAAAACTCAAATATAAACCTTTTTCTGTTGAATCGTTATTGTTGTTTTGATGTCAGCTAAAGGAGATGCCAAGCGAAGGCGGCCTGGGAAAGGGAAGGCCAAATGGATCCGGATTCTTCTCGGAGTTGGGTATTGGGTCCAAGGTTTCAGGTGTTTTCCATGGATGGCTGTTAACTTTTTTCTGAAAGATAGTGTTAAAGTTGATTCTTCAACTCTTCAAATTCTTCAGAATTCGGCTAATCTCCCTATGGTTGGGAAGCCCATCTATGGTGTCGTCTCCGATGCTGTTTATATTTCTGGCCAGCACCGTGTTCCTTATATCGCCATTGGTGGTAAAAGCTTTTAATTCTTTTGGTCATTTTTCATCCTCCTGTTTTCTGTTTAGTCCAATAATTTCACACTCTGTTTCATTCTGGAAAATGGGAAATATTTTTCTCATGATTATCTGTTCCTTTTATTTTATTATTCTAGGAATGTTAATTTATATGTGATTTTTTAAATTATATATTTATAATTATTTTCATTGAAGTAATTTGGGTTTAACTTATCTGTTATGAATAATTTTCTATTGTCTGGCTTCAATAGTGGACAATGTGTTTACAGAGGAAAAAGAATTAAGGGTTAATATTACTCCATTCTTGCTTTGCTAAGATCCATTTACTTTTCATTTTTTAAGTATGATCATTTAGAGGCTCATAAAAAAAAACCTTGAAAAATTGAACAGACTTATTTCCCACTATTTGACACAAGTCGTATTTGACACTCGCACTTGAGTTCAAGCAACTGGGTTAAATTTTAACTTGTTATGAAAAAGTTAGGATATTGCAACTGATAAGCCTTGTTGTGTGTGTTTCTCCTTCTGATTGCTTTTGGTGTCATTTTCAAGCATTTCATGTCGAACAAGCAAAGGTATTGTGCTGGGCAATAATATTAGCAGTGAGGAATAGAATACAGCTGAAGCAAACATGTGGTCCTGATTTGGAAGTTAAGATCATATACATACATTTGTATTGCAACAAAGCTCCTTGTCATAGGCAAGATATCAAGTCTCACATGCAAATATAAATGGCCAGCCACCAGCGGTTAAGCTGTGGCTGGCATTGAGTACTTGCATACAATTCGGTGAGGCCTTCTGCTTTTATCTCTTTCATATGAGTTTGAGAAGATCAGTGATCCCAAGCTTTGTATGGAAGTCAAATTTACCTAGGTGTCAGCAGATCAGTTAATAAGCATTATGTACAGTGAACTGAATATGAGTTCTTGGATTTGATTAGCTGCTGGACATTATACTCGTAATTAGAGTTTGTTTGTTAGTTTACCTGGATACCATTGTTTTGTGGAAATACACTCTTATTCATACAGAATATGGCTTACAGATTATTTGACATGTCTTGAAAACGGTAAGATTTAATGGAGGCAAAGTTGTCCCAGAATTTACTCTTTATTGTATCATGTCATCCTGACTGCTGTTGTTTAGAGCATTTGTGTTCTTGTTGAAAGCAAGGTTCAATACCAGTAGAACTGGATTAAAAGTTACAAGTTATGTCGTGTTTTGCTTAGTACTGCTGTACTTTTCTTAAACTGAATTTTTATTTTCATCTTAGAAATAGATTTTGCTGTTTCCTTGTGCAGTTTTCTTACAGGCAATTTCATGGCTAATAATAGTGATACTTTCACAATCGAACATATCAATTGTCACATTGAGCTTGTATCTTCTCCTCAGTAACCTTGGCGCTTCAGTAGCTGAGGTTGCTAACGATGCTATTGTTGCTGAGATGGGAAAATCCAAAAATTCTCAATCAGCTTCCTCAGGTGAGCTCCAGTCATTTGTTTGGATGGCTTCTTCTGTTGGTGGAGTCCTTGGAAACCTGCTAGGTGGCGCTGCCATCGACAGATTTTCGCCCCAGTCAATGTTCATCTTTTTCGGACTTCTCCTTGTGCTCCAGTTTCTTATAACTATCTCTATTCCTGAACGCTCTCTTAACCTTCCAAAAAGTCCATCGAATGTTGGAATCAGGAAACAGCTTTCAGAACTTTCAGCTGCCCTAAAAAAGCCTGAGATAGCTTACTCAATAGCCTGGTTTGCTGCATCATATGCCATAATTCCAGCACTGACAGGAACAATGTTCTTTTACCAAACACAGTATTTGAAGATTGATGCCGCTGTATTGGGAATTTCTAAGGTGTTTGGCCAGGTAGTAACTCTGTTATGGGGTATCATCTACAATCGTAGCTTAAAGTCAGTCCAACCAAGGAAACTGATTGAAACTATTCAGGCAACAATGGCAGTATTCATGATTTCAGATGTGTTGTTTGTTAAAGGGATTTATCGACAGATGGGGGTGCCAGACTCTATCTACATTGTGGTTTTCTCTAGTGTCTTGGAGGTTCTATTCTTCTTCAAGATCCTGCCGTTTAGTATTCTGATAGCTCAACTCTGCCCTCGAGGATGTGAAGGGTCTCTAATGGCATTTGTAATGTCTGCTGTAGCCCTTGCATTCATAATGAGCGGATACCTTGGTGTTGCATTGGCATCATACTTACGGGTCACAGGAAATGATTTTTCGGGATTACCTCTTGGCCTTCTAATTCAGGCAGTTTGTACCTTCCTGCCGCTATTTTCTTCATCATGGATACCTGATCAGAAATCTAAAACCAGGACAGAGTAAATAATGTCAGCGCTTTCAAGAATGGTATGAAATGCATCCATGGTGCCGTTTCAGCATTCTTTCGTTTTGAACATGATTGCTTTTTACTAACAGTTTTTATTTTATTTTCACAGCAATATTTATTATGAACATACAAACAATAAGAACAATCACAGGTAGTTTTAGGAACTTCGCTATAGACATGATATCTTTGGATCTGTTATTGCAAGTGAAGGAAAGATTTTAAAACTTAATCAGTCAAAAAACTTGGTATATATAGTGGCAAGTAATGTATGTGAGAATGAGATAATTTCATTTTTTTTTTTATATTAAACTGATTTTGGTGGAATGTAGTTGAAATTGTTGTGCTTGGGTTGCAAATTAAGGGTTAATTTAGCATTATTTCTTAAAAATATTTTTGACATAAAAAAACATTTTTAAGATAAAAGTATTACTAAATAAAATGTTTTTGAAGTAAAATATCTTTTAGAAAAATATTTTAAAAAAAAAAAAAAAACAGAAGCAAAAAATTTAAACTTTTACACAAAAATATTTTTAAAAAGTATTGTTAAATTAAATGTAATCGATACAGATATGAACACTTTAACTGTCGATTTGATTTGTTTCGCAGAACCCTAGGTAACTTGTTTGATGCCTCTTTATCAATTGGCTTGTTACTAATTTACCTATGCTTCTTCATTGCCGTCTCATATAAGGATTTAGGCCATTACTTTTCAATACACTGTATCATCAACATTCATGTGTAGCACTCTTTAGTATCATAGTTAGAATTTTTTTGGGTTAGAATTAAATTATATATTTTTATATTAATAAAAATATAATTTTATTATTTGAATAGTTTATATTTTTATAATTTTTAAAAGATTAAATTAATTTTGTATCATTTTAGATGTCAAAGTGTAATTTTATTATTATTAATTTAAAATTTTATAAATTATAAAAGGAGAAAATTTTTATTTTAGGGCGCCCAAGCCTTGCTAGCCCTCTGGCTTTGCCGTTGATTTCAGTTGTTTTATATGTTGTTCTGACTTTTTATTTTTGTTAAAATATTTCAACTTATGAATATAAAGATATGATATTTTAAGATCCTTCAAATTTAATTTAAATGAAATATGAGAGAATTCATATTAGACATACACCCGTATTCAAAACTCAAATATGTGTTTAAGCAACATAATTTTTAATAATACTATATCTTCTTTTCAACTTCTTGTTTTATCCTTTACTCACGATAAAATTCAGTCATTTGCAAGAAATTAAATGCCAGAGTTTGGGTTTCACCAAAAGATGCTTCAGTGGTTCCTAATTCCATTTTGATAACTTCAGTGGTCTTTTTTTGTTATTTGTTTCTTTTTGTTGTGCCTAGACTTTGCTCAATTTTCAGAAGGCTACTTCATTTGATACTGCTAACCCTATAAAATACCAGTCTAATTGATCACTTCTATTAACGAAAGCAATTAGTTGATGATTTAACTGTTAATCTCGTTAACGAGAGCCACAAAAAATTATCACGTGACAATATGCTAATGTAGCATGTCTCGCTAGCAAAAAAAATAAAAACTTTTTTTAAAAAATATTTTTTTAAGAATAATTAAAATGTACATATAGAATTAATATACATAAATGGTTGTATAAATTCATTTTGGATGAATTCAAAATTAAAAAATAAAAAATTATAAAAAATTATTAAAAAATTCTAAAAATATACAAAATTTCAAATGTGCAAAAACTCAAAAAGTATTATTTATAAAAAATTCTAAAATATATAAAAATTTATATTGAATATATATACATATATATGCTAACTCGACTGCCGAGATCAAGCGATGCCACTGTTCAGCCCCTCAACTGAAACCATTACTCTTTCGGGGGCTGTGGTTCAACCCTCCTTTGTCGTTCAGGTGGTCTTTGAACAATCTCGCCATTAACAAACAACTCAGCTGCAAATGGTTAACCCAACATAGACCATAGGTGTATGAGATTTACAATGTGAAGCAAAATGAACCAAAATCGGTACAAGAATAACAACTACAGAAGGACCATGGATAAAAGTCTGTGCATCGTTTATTTTATTAGCTTCTTTTCGACAAAAGCAAATTGATATACAATGAAACATGGACATAGACACATATTACGAAAACGATACGATACGGATACTATAATTTTTAAAAAATAAGGATATGGATACAGCAGGATACAACAATAATTTTTTTAATATTTATATATATATTTTATGTTAAATATTTTTTTTAAAGAAGATTGGACTTTTTATTAAAACAGAACAAAATAAAACCCAATTATAATATGTTTATCAAATTGGGCCTAGATACACCTTCAAACCAACAACAAAAACAAAGAACTCTAGAAGCAATCGACACTTCATCCAATTAAAATAAAGAATTAATTCTCCTGAAAAGTAACAACAGTAATTAAAATCCTTGATAACTAATATTTCCTTACCATTTGCCTTGAACCCTTTCATCTCTTACTTTAGTAACGTTTCCCAACCTCCCCACACTTATTCAAAAGAAGAAAACAAAAAGGCTCTCATCTTTGATCCCTAACCACTTCAGCTCTGGCAATATCTTTTTGTCCCACTAAAACGTTTCCTTCTTTTTTCTACTTTTTTATTTTACAAATATGAAAAAAAGTAATTAAACAGTTTTCACAAGCCATTGTTGCCACTCCACCATACTCTGACGTCTCTCAGACCAATGACGGCACCAAAGGATAGCCCAACTTCTTCTCTTTAACATCTATGGTTTAGATTTTTCAAATCACCTCTTAAAAGTCTAAAAACTTGAACTAACACTTCAGCTCCCTCTTCAAGGATCTAATCGCTTTGACATTGGATGGTAGTGAGTTTAAGGTATGTCGTTCCGCCGCTGGCTCTTTATCTGCTACTATTGAAAGCCAAAATTTCAGCCTTCGTCCGTCAGCCACTATCTGCTTTTTCTGCATCTATCACGTGTCCGTTTTTAAACACCCGTGTCGGAACCGTGTCCCACTTTTTTTTTTTGACGTATTCTAATGTGTCCGGTATGTATCCGAACATGTCCAGCGAGTGTCCGTGCCAGACACACGTACGGCACCGGTACGAGGGATGAGCCGTGTCAGTGCCTCCTAGCTGACCTATTAACAAAGATTATCACGAGACCCACAGAACTAGGTAAAAAGAAAAAATTTATGTATCTTCTCCGAGAACTCTGCAATGCTGAAAATTCAAGCAAAGAACAGTACCAAGAGGACTAGATGTGAGTCCATGTTGAAAATTGGCCAACTATGCTGCTGTGGTAATTTTGGTTGAAGTGCATGTAGCTTGTAAACATGCTGCAATACGTATGCTTGTTGCAACATCAATATTTTTCTTTAGTTACATTGTAATTAAACTTAATTGAAAATGAATAAGCTGATGACAACTTGATATGTTTAGGTGTTGAATGATTAGTTTTAGGTGGTTTGTTGATGTGTACAAGCAATGTTTATCAAGTTATTAGGCTACTTAGTGGTAGTAGGTAGTATTTGATGATGAATTTGATTATAAATGTACTGTTTTTTTGGTTGAATGTATGTGAAAAAGAAGAGAAAAACCAGAACAAAATGACCTATCAGTCATAAGCTCTTTTGTTGCACGTTAGTGAGCAAGTAAAAATGTTTCATGCTTCTTGCTGCATTGTTCTGTATCCTGTTTTTCTTCCTTAGCTGATCCAAAACCCCAACTAAAGGCTACTCATTGCCAGCTAAAGGCTAGTAGCTTTGCCAAGATGGACTGAGATAAATTGCTCTTAAACAGATTGTTTATGTTTCCAATAAGACAGGACAGTTAGTTGTGTAAATTTATTCTATATTCACATTTTAATTATATTTTTAAAAATATTTTATTGTTTAAAAAAGATTTTATTTTTTGTTGACGTGGTGGTTTCTATCATCTTTATCAGCAACGTGAACAATCAAACCCAATCAAATGATGGTATTCATTAACGGAATGGATCAATTGATTTTTTTAATCACTTAAGACTCAATTGAGTATATTTTTTTCATAATAGCTCAATTAATTTTCTTAATTTTTACTGTAAAATTTTTTAACCCTTAAACCAAAAATATATATACTTATCCAAAATAACCTTCGAGTTCCATGAAAAAACTAAAAGAATACCCTGCAACAAGCACAGCCAAAATGAGAATAATATAGTACTACTAAATGAACTAAACATGACTATCAAGTAAAGACTAACTTCAGTTTTCACCTTTCAAAAGATATTCAAATTTTTAGGAGGGTTTAGCCCCAACCGCTGAGCTCTTTCCTAAGGCATGGTCCATATGCCATGTTGATTCAAACTGTCTTAACACTAGTTCTTCCTCGTCAAAATCATTTGTTCCTGTTGAAAAGATAATCATTAATATTCGGTTCTTTTGATTAAAAAAACTAAGAAAATGAGAAAGGGGGACGACCTTTTGAGATCGAGGGAACCGAAAGATGGCTTTTTGGTTGACTTTGAAGATTTTGATTTGGTGATGCCTCCCGTATAGTAGTTCTTCTTCTTCTTCTGCCGGTAAGCCCTTAATGTTCTTCGATGTTTTTTAAATCTTTCAAACTTGCTTTGGATGAATTTGAATAGATGGTGCGTTTATTTGTAGTTAGTGTACAAACAGCAGTAGCAATAAAATTAAATATTATAGCGTGAGATAAAAAGTAAGTTAAACGTATCGCATTTCATCTTATCGCCCATCCAAAATTTGTTTTTCGAACCTTGTATTATGCCAGGGCTTGGCCTTCTTGTTTTACCTGGGCCTAGTAAATGTTCGTGTATCAATTAACATCTTTGTTTTATTATACTAGAGTTAGGTTTTGATATGTTTATGATGGATTGATTGTTTTTAATTTTAGAGAAAACTACACTAATCATCACTCAATATTTATATAAGTTTTACCAAATATTAGATTTTCTCTATCATGATGACACGAAAATTCTAACTTCCTAAAAAATTCTCAATAAAAAAAGGGTTTTTATTCTTCTCAAATAAAAATAAATAAACATTTTCGCTTCCAGCTTGCTACCACCGCTTACTCCGGTGGCCTTCTTCGACAACTAGGCAACTGATGTGTTGTATTTATATACGAAAAATTAAGCTCTTTAAATTTAAAGAACTTATTCTTAAGTATTTTGTAGTGTCTTTTATTGCATTTCCTCATTTTATAGATTTCATGCTTAATTCTTACTTTTATCATATTTTTATGCTTTTTTGAATAAAATGGCAAGTGTATGTCATTAGGGACTTAATCTTTGAGTTGAGCTTGTTTCATGTACTTAGTTGATAGAAATTGAGATGACGAGCTTAATCCATTATCCATATTTATTTATGTTTTTAAAATATTTTAAATTAGTTTCTTCCAAAAAATCATTTTCATAATATGAAACGTTATAAAAATCACAAATAATTCGAGGGGTGACTTGTGCCTCTTTCCCCCGTACAGAGACTATTTCCCATGTGGCACCCTCTGGTCTCCTAGACTCTCGGTCCTTTAAGGATGCTTAAAATTCTTGTACTACCAAAATTGGTACTAAAGGTAATATCAAAATAGGTAAGTTTTTTGACTCTAAGTGTGTTCCAAACAATGCCTTAGATTATCCCTAAATGTCTCAATATGCATAAATTTCAATCGATCAAACAATCACAAGTACAACCATTTATCATATATACTAGCATGCTAGTTTTCTTATATATTTCATATCATTTGGTACAAATAATGACTTATGACCTATATTCGATGTAGCATATAAAATTTAGTAGTCTAATACTCAAAAATTTAAAAATCACCAATTATCATGCCAAATTTATTTGAAAATGAAAACAACCTATGTACATGCTCCTAACCAATCACTTGTATTTCTACGAGCTCAAGCACATAAACAAAAAAGAAAAATTAAACTTTCTATGTCACCCTCACACTTTAGAACACACATTGTCTTCAATGTGTAACCCTTTAAAAGTAAGAAATGAAGTTACTCGATTAATCGTGATTGGCTCATCATCTATTGGTGGGTGCTTCCTCCTTTTGTCGTGAATAGCTCAAATATGATATGTCTCCATCGTGCAGGGTTCCTCCATTAAAATTGAAAACTACAAACTTTTTAAAAATAATCTAATACTACTCCTACTTCTTAAAAATATCCAGTTAAATTACAATTAAAATACATTAATCGTCCTCCTCCATCTCATCATCTTCATCGTCGTCCTCATCCTCATTCTGAGTTTCTTCTTCATTTTGCTCCTCTTCCATGGGCCTAAACATGACAAGTGTGTAGTTAGGTGATCTGTCATAATTCGACCTAGTAGATTAAACTAGTTTTTGCACTTTAGGAGCTTGAAATTAAGCATTTTCCTTAGGTTTGCTTAGGAATTAGTTTACTTTTCATGTATTGAAAAAAATGTGTAAAAGTGTAAAAAGATACTTTTTATTGACTTTAGGGCCGAGTGAGGTCTAAAGGTTGGCTAATAGACTTTGTGAATGTGTAGGAGACCGTTAGAATATGAATAATAACGAAGCTGATCACTATGTCATGACACAGATGATCTTTGTCGCAACACAGGGACCAAACCTGCAAAATTCGAAAGCTATCTTCTACGTCGCAACACAGGCATTGTGTGTCGTGACAACGCTTACGAAACACGCCAAAGGAGTAGACTGTCTTCTCTGTCACGACACGACTCTTGTGTGTCACAACATCGACCCTTGAATGTGGAAATAACATTGAGTGAAGAGCGTTTCGATCTTTACAATGCAACTTAAACACGAAGAACGACAACTGACCTAGGGTTAAGGAAAACGGTCGTTCAAAGGCTATAAATAGGCTCTTTTAGCACTTAGGTTTAAACATCTTTTTTCTTAAGTTTAGTTTTTCTTTGTAATTTTAGTTTTAGTTGTTTTTCATTTTTTTCTTTATTTTCATTTTTGTTTTACAGGGAAATGAGATTTGTAATTTCGCATAAACGATTGTGGATTCGTCCCAACAGATTTCTATACAATTCTTAGTTTCTTTTACTTCATATTTTCAATCTTAATTTTCATGTTTATTTATATTATTGAATTTATAATGTCCAAAGAAACCATGCGGAACTAATCTCGTTATGGGAGATTAGGGAGTGGAAATATGATTATTTGATTATTGTATAAAGGGATTTTCAACGGATCAATTGTTTAGAAAAGGAAGAACTTGAAAAAAACCTTAAGCTTGACAACCCTAAGAAGTCATTTAGGTGAGAATTAACCCAAAATTGGTATTGTCCATTCGTGAACACCTTGACCCCAAACCAATTTAGACTGTGACATCGGAAGATAAGTAGTATTTTTTGACTCGTTATGTTAGTGGAAGATCGGAAGATCCTGTTAGGGTAGCGACTAGTTGATTGAAGAAAAACCCTAAAAGCGACGATTAGAGAAGTCATACTGAAGCGAGGTAATCCTCCATAAATTCGTTCATCGAGTTTTCTTATCTCTTTCCTTTGCTTTATTTATTTTACTTTTATGTTCTTTAGTTTAAAACCAAATTCTTTCATTTTACCTTCATACTATAAACCCTAAAAAGATTACTAATTACTTCTTTTCTTCGTAGGAATTAAAATTATTATGGCTTCGCCTCCCTTGGGTACGATCCTCGGAGTACTTGTTACTTCGTTGTAACTATATTACAACTCGGCCCGTATACTTGCGGAAGCCTGAAATCGAACGAGAGTATGTTCGTAGGCAGTCACGTTGTTGGTGCTATTTTTAGGGAGGCAACATCTTTAGTGATTTTTATTTTTTTCATTGTTATTTCGAATAATTAGGAAATTTTTAGGCTATAGATACGATTTGTTTATTTTCTTATTTAACTATTTATTTATTTCTTTAGATTACTTATTTTTCTTTTATTTTAGTTTTAATTTTTGACTCAGAGCCGAGGAAACTTGGTAGAATTGATCTCTAACCCCGAAGCACTTATCAGAAGAAACTGAAGAACTCAACAGTCGATGCAAAATACACCACCACCTGAGGAAGTAGAAGAACATGAAGGACCACTTGTCAATCCTATTGACAATAACGTTTAAGCTGTTAGATTACCACCACAACTCCCAGCAAAAAAACCAATGACACAAGCACAAAGAACATTAAAGGAGTATGCTTTGCCCAATATAGATTTAACTCGAGGAAGTATTGCTAGCACAACAATAGCTGCTAATACTTTAGAGATCAAGCCAAACATGATTCAAATCATTCAAAATAACCTACAATTTAAAGGCACCATGGCAGAAGATCCTAGTTTACATCTTACAATTATGTGATACTTTTCAATATAATGGTGTTATTGATAATGCCATTCGTCTTAGGTCGTTTCATTTTCTCTCATTGATAATGCTTTTTCTTGATTGGATACGCAGGCACCAGGATCTATTACTACATGGGATGAGCTCGTAGTAAAATTTTTATAGAAATTTTTTTCCCATTAGTAAAACAATCCAATTAAGGAGAGAGATTTCAACTTTTCAACAATTCGAGGGAGAAGATTTCCATGAAACATGGGAACACTTTAAGTCATTGTTGCAAAAATTCCCACATCATGGATTGCTAGAGTGGGTGCAATTACAAACATTCTATAATGGGTTGGATGTATCTACCAGATCTGGGTTAGATGGTGCAGTAGGAAGAGCCCTAATGAACAGAACTTATAACGATGCTTATGGGTTAATTGAGAACATGGCTATGAATTATTGCCGGTGGCCTACTGAATGGATCACATATGGGAAAAAAATTTGTTTCGATCAAAATGATTGAGGAAGATGACAAATACCAATAATTGTTGGAAAGATTGAATCAAATTGAATCGAATCTGCGATAGGAATACCATCACCACAAGTAGATGATAAGCCTCTCTATAATTATTTCACTAATATCGAGGGTGTTAACTATGTTGGAAATAAGGGTGAAAATCCTTATTCAAATACCTACAAGCCCAATTGGAAATATCTTCCAAATCTAAGATGGGAAGAAAATCAAGAAGGAAGTGGTAGTAGTAACCAACAGAGAAATCTAAACTATTAACCTCCATTTTTACAGAGGCAACTAGAGAGAGCAATACAAAGTGACCATATTGTATGTGGTCAAAGGTTGGATAGAATAGAGGGAGAGATGCGATATATGCATACTGAGGTAAAGCAAGTGCAGTCTGAGTGCACTAATTCTTCCAAAACCTTAACAAAATTAGAGGAGCAAATGGGCAAATTGATGAGCATGATGGGAGATATTAAAAGGTAGATAGGCACCGGTATCCCTAGTAACACAGAGAATAATCCCTGAAGAGATGGAAAATAGCATGTCAAGGTTATTGAACTTAGATCGAATAAAGAACTAAGTAGCCCAAAAAAACCTAATGAGGGAAAAAAGCAGAAAAAGCCAAGTGATATCATAGAGATACCCTCTAATGACGACATTGAAGTCACATAAACCATAGAAGTACCATTAGAAGAAAAATTAGAGAAAAAGGATGATATTCCTAAAGAGGATAAGGTATTACCGTTCTATTTCCCTAAAGAATAAAGGAGAAGAAAAAATAAGATGATGACGACTTTGTAACTTTTCTAAACCTATTTAAATCCCTAAATGTTAACCTACCTCTGATTGAATTAATAGAAAAAGTCTCAAAATATGCTAAGTTGTTAAAGGAGATTATGTCAAAGCGTAAGAAAATTAGAGTGAGATAATAGGTGGAAGTCAATGCATCTTATAGTGTGATTATCTCTAAATGAATTCCTCAAAAACTGAAGGATCCCAACAACTTTACAATTCCAATCAAAATTGGGAATCTTCAGCTTGGTAGAGCTTTATGCGATATTGGAGCAAGTATAAACCTAATGCCTTTGTCAGTTTTTGAGAAACTCGAGACTAGGGATCTTAAGTATACCCAAGTAACTTTACAACTAGCAGATAGATCATCTGTACGATCGAAAAGGATCCTAGAGGATGGGTTGGTCCAAGTGAGAGATTTCATTATCCCTGCGAATTTTATGGTATTGGATTTTGAAGAAGACAAGGATGTACCTATCTTATTGGAAAAACCCTTTCTAGCTATATCTAGGTCCACCATTGATTTAAATAGGAACGAATTAACTATGAGAATCAATGGTGAGGTAGAAACCTTCAAATTTGGGGATAAGATAGATGGCAAAGAGGGTCGTATAGAACGCTATAACTTGCTCGTCATGGGAGATCGCGAGAGACAGAGCACAATCCCTTTCATGAACAAAGAAATAATCAATTAGTTTAAAGAGTGGGATTGATTGAGAAAAATGGAATGACATGATGGAAGGTGGACGAATACCGAGAAATGATGGACCAAATCAGTAAGGGTAAGACTGTAGGTGTCACGCCTAAATTTTTTTTAATTATCAAGGAATAGTGGAATTGCCAGCATTTATGTTATTAAATTAAGTTGTGTAAATTAAGACACAAGGGAATGAGTAGTGTAATGACATAGTAATTTATTAGTTAACCTAGTGGTCCAAGGTTTAAGTCTCATATCCCTCCTTATTTTTATTTAATTTTTGGACTAGGTTTAAGTGCATGGTCGACCACCCTTGTTTCCATAAGTTGGGAGATTTCTTTCCGCCATTGTTCAAACTTACCAAAAAGTGAGGGAGTATGATCCACTTTATGCTCCATGTCTCCCTTACCTTCCTTAAGTTCGTTGTTGCCAAAATTTTGAAGTGTTGACCAATTTTCTTCCCTCTATTAGCTGGCCACCCTCCTAAACGCTCATTTGATCTCCCTTTACAATTTCAAACCACCAAAACACTTGCATTTTCTCTCCTTTTTGCCGCCAACTACCACCACTTCTTTTAACTATTTTTCTTTCCTGCACCGTGTACCGAGCAGCAACCACCAATCACCATCGCTCAAGGCCAAACACCACCTTTCCTTCACCTTCAAACCATCATCCACACCGATAGGATCATCATTCGCCACCGTTAGCACCACCGTGAATCCCTCTTTTCTTGCCTTTTTCTCTTCTTTTCTTCTCCCTTCCTTATTTCTTCTCCTCCTCTCACCTAGGCTTAACCTTTGAGCCTCCGCTGAGAACTGTCGTGAACTACTACTGAGTCACACCGAACAACCGTCAGACCGCCACCATCGCCGCTACCATCGCCATCGTTAGGAACCGAAAAACTCTCCTTTTGATTCTTCTTTCTTTTTTTTCTACCTATTGCCGATCCTTACCTATTTTTATTCATAATTTTGTAGCATAAATATTTTTCAAGATCGTCCCTTTTTCTTAAATCGAACCCATTTTGATTAGTCATACGTTCCCAATCGATCAAAGAGTAAGTTATATTTGAAAATTATTGGAATCCCGAACTAATATTTCCATGCCTTGGCCAAATGTTGAGGGGGCCTTCATGGGATATTAGCTTTGATTTTATTTTTATTAATATTATTGGATCTCTAATGAATCGTAATCGATTTGAAGGTCAAGAAGGAAATCAAAGGAGAAACCCATGAATCCTCTTTCAAGTGCCCATGTATCGAAAGAGTTTTGGACAAGGGTAAGTATTTTTAGATCTTTATAGACCGATTTGGTTAAAAATGTTACTAAATAAGACTCTAATATTTTATCCTAATTTTTCGATAGATCGTCATGAGTATAGATCAAGCGAAGTTGTGCTTTAGGACTAAGGTGAAAGATCTATTATACTAAGGTGTGGGTTCTAATGTTAATTTTAAATACATGCTGATTTAACATAAATATATATTGTTAAATATGACAAGTAATACCTTATTCATAAGTGAGTCGTTAAATGGCTTAAAAGCGAAGAATCCAAGTAAGTGACTTAATACTTCTAGTGAAAAGCATGATGAGTATGTTTTTAAATGATTATAGTTGATGTATGATTTTGTATGCAAATCTTGATCTCATGACATGTGATTTATGGTTAAATGTGGCTGTGATTTGAACATGTGAAAAATGTGAATATGTGAATATCAAGATCAATGATCTATATAAGAATAGCATGTTAAACATGTTAAAGTGATATATGTGATTATTGTGAGCATATTTTATGCCTAAGTGTTTTATTATTCACATGTGATAAATGAATTCCATGACACATTCATAGGGTGGGATTTGTGAAAGGAGAAAGATGTGACTATTTTTGGAAAATATGTAATATGTGGCCATTTATGACAATTATGTGGCATTTTTACTGCAAAGTGAATATGTGACTATGTGACCGTTATACGACAAATATGTGGTGGCTTGTCCACGAAAACTGGCTTTGTTGGATGGACGGGTTCTGAGAACTCGTATGTGGTGTGTAGCGAAGATAGGTAGGAACTTTTACAAAATGTGCATCGTTTTAAAAATTATGCATTGACACGTTCATGCATAGCATTATTGATGATATATGCGATCTTATGAGTTTGCGATATTGATGAGTATGTTGTTCTAAATTTGTTGCCATATATGTGATTTTGTGTTTATAGTGGGGAACCTCACACTGAGCCTTCAAAAGCTCACCTACGTTATTTTAATATTTTCTTAGACAATCCCCGTGGCTAGAACTTGGATTCAATCGATGGTGTGGCTATATCAGTTAATTTTGGATTTTATAAACCATAAACTCTTTATTTTGATTTGGACTATGAGAACTTTACTCATTATTTGGGATTTTATTATCTTTTTGTTTAAGTTGTGACATGGATATTAAATTGTGAGACTTTGGGATATTTTTGTAATGATGCATGACATTATTTCTAAATTAATCAATTAAGTGATGTTTTCAAATAAATTCGCTTCCACAATGATAATGTATTTCCAGGTGAACTTGAAACTACCAATTGAAAAGCTTTACTCAAAGCACAAACATTTTCAAAATTGGTTTTAAGACTATCAATTTGCAAATGATTTTAAAATATTGTTTTCAAGGAAATAAAGACCACTGATTTCAAATTCGGATTTTGGCCATTTCATGTGGCTATTTCATGTGATCGCTTGAATTTGGCCATAATGTCTAGGCCCAATTTGGGGGGTTACAGTCGGATGAGTATGGTAGTAAAACATAAGGGTGGATGTTTTAAATTCACTTCTTTATATTATTGTAAATAATTCTAACCGATTTTTCTTTTAGTAATTAACAGGAGATAGGGGTACATTACGACACACCATCTTTTGTGTCAGAACAAAGGTAACAGACTGAAGAAATCCAATACTGATGATGATGTCGCAATGATCAATTCTCCGTGTCGCGACACAGGAGGCATATTAGATGATTGTCTAAAACTGAGGACAAAGTCGTGACATAGAGTCATCGCATCACGACAGAGCTAAATTGACGGGGATGTTGCGACACAAGAATCTCCGTGTTGCGACATCAACTACAATTTTTGCAGGGTCGACCTGACCCAATTGTGTAACTTGGTGGCAAAACTTTATATTTATCCGAGTTTTTCACCTCTAAACCCTAGTTTTCATTCCTTATAAATACCAAACAAAATACTTAACTTCATATTAACTCCTATGTCATGACACGGGATGATCTATGTCATGGCATAGACCATTATGACATAGATGAATAATAATGAAGCTGATCATTATGTCATGACACGGAATGATCTATGTCGCAACACAGGGACCAAACTTGTAACCGCTTCTGAATGTACTCTCGATCGATATAGGTTTTTCGGCTTCCACTAGTATAGGGGCCAGGTTGTAAATATAATGTGTTACAATGGAACACTTGGGAGTATTCCGAGGATCATACCCAAAGGAGGCATAAGGCGATAGTGAATTAGATGCATGAAAAGAGTAGAATTAATTAGTACTCAATTTAGGGATTATAGTATGAAAATAAAATAAAGTTTTGGTTGTGAAAGAAAACATAAAAATAAAAGAAGTAAAAGTTGGGATGTAAATAATTCGATAAAAGACTTTGGGGAGATTAGGTGGCTTTAGTATGATTTTTTCAATTGTTAGGTTTTGGAGATTTTTCTTCAATCAACTAGTCACTACCCTAGTTGGATCTTCCTATCTTCCGCCAGCATAGCAAGTCGATAGAGACTACTGATAGCATTAGAAAAGACCAGTGATTTCTCGTTACTTAGAGTATAATTTGTTCCCATTTCATTATTTTAAGCAAGCATTTTTAGCCTTTTTAACTTAGTGGTTGCATTTTTTTACTTAGTGATGCTTTATTTAATTTTCTTTAATTTTATCCTTTTTTTCTATTAATGTCGCCACAATTAGTGTTCAGTTTTGCATCCAAAGGTGCCAGTGCAGGAGTCTGTCCGGAAAGATCAACGCATGAAGGTATCCAGGGTTGTCTCGCAAAATAAAATCTAAATTTACGCCTGTCTGATGAACACATTGGATCTGCGTGAGTGTATAGTTGGTATAACCAACTTGTACAACTAGAGAAAGTTGGATCTGAAAGAAAGGACACATGTACTTGGCAATGGTTGATAAATACTGATGAGGGAGGATCTTCTTAGGGGATCATCTTCTAGATTTGTGACGCATCAATTCTCTTCTCTTCAACATGTTCTTAAGCTTGTTTCCATGACAGCTTAACTTCATTTAGGGTGACCTCACTGTGACAAGAAGGCAAATATGCTCCTGACAAGGAGCATGCTTAATTGCGACGCAAGAGGAGTATAAGGGAATGGTTCTAGTATACTAGGAATAGGATGCTTCAATTCATTCTTTTATTCTCTCTTCAAACGCTGATGAATTTTGATTAATTGAATTTGTATGGAAGTACAGTTTAATTTCAGATCAAGTTTGATATTTATTCAATCTTTCCTTTGTTGTTTATCTTTGGATTTAGTTGCTTGAGCACGGAAGTGTAGTTGCAGTCACTGTCACTGGAAAGTGTAGCAACAAATTAAGTTAACAAGCAAGTCAACGGAAGTTGCTTGAGGACTGGAGGAATTTAGTCCAATTGTTCTTGAATACTTTGCATTGCCAACACTGGAAAGTGTGGTTAGTGTGAGTATTTAAGTCTTTGATAAACATGAAAGTCGAGGTTGGTAAGATCTCATTGAGCTTAATTGTGACGACAATTTATCTGTTATTTACCTTGTGATCTCATTTAGTTGTTTGCTATATTATCAAGTCAGGGAACCCCCATCTCATTATCATTGTTTTTACTTCTCTAATTTTTTTAAATTGCCTTGACAAATTATCCTCAGACTTTTATTGCATTTCCCTATTAAATTGCCTTGACATATACCATCACAATCCCTTAACAATTGCTCTGACAAATTACATTATTCATTATTGCAGTCCTTATTCTAATTGCTCCGACATTATTTCATCATAATCTCTTTAGTTTTAACTTTAATTGCATCGACAAATTTAAGCAACAAAAGCACCATCCTCATGGGATCGATATCCGACAGACTCACATTTGTCTACTATACTTGTATCGATAGTGTTCGCTTGCATATTATTGCTGTGATGTTCATAGCGCGATCAAGTTTTGGCGCTGTTACCGGGGATGGTATTTGTTTGATGTTTATATTTGTCTCTGCAGTTGTTTGTTATTTCTTAATTTTTATTTGTTATTAATTTGTTTTCTGTTGTTACTATTTTTCACTTGTTTTATTTTAGGTGTTTATGACCAGGAGAAATCTTGAAAATATTGTTGACTTAGATCCGGAGATCGATTGAACCATTAGAAGGAGGAGACAAGAACAAAGAAACATCGCTTTGTCAGGAATCAAGTCTAAAATACCACTGCTGCAACCATAAAATCCTCCAATACAGCCACAAATTATCAATAATCCACTGCTGCCACAAGAAGATCAAATGCAAAATCAAACCATCCTAGATTTCGTTGTTCTAGTTTTGGATGATTTGCAGCTAGGTGTTGTTCGACCAGCAATTCAAGATGGAAATTTTTAGCTAAAACCGATCATTTTCCAGATGTTAAATTCCAATGGGCAGTATGCTGGATTGCCACATGAAGATGAGAGAGAGCATATTAAATCTTTTCTACTGATTTGTGCTCTTTCAATCAACAGGGTGTTCTTGAGGATGCCTTACGAATGCAACTGTTTCCTTACTCATTGTGAGAACGGGCTCGAACATGGTTCCTTAGATTACTTGCTAGATCGATCACATCGTGAAATACACTTGCAACTCAGTTTATTTTATGTTTCAACTAACCAACAATGAATGCTAAGCTAAAAAATGATATCACTGCATACCATCTGCATACAACATGGGAGCGCTACAATTCTCTTCTTAGACGATGTCCCACGCAAAGAATTCAACAAGAGACGCAGATCGAAATTTTTTACAATAGGTTGAATGCACAGACAAGAAATCTTGTCGATGCATCTACTAGTGGTCCTTTGTTGTACTGTACTTACGATGAAGTTATCCAAATTCTAAAGAGAATCACTCAGAACGATTATCAATATTCGATCTCTAAAGCTGCTCAAGTGAAGGCAAATCCTGGAGTTATTAAGTTGGATGCTATATCTGCTCTAAGTGCACAAGTTTCTTCACTTGCAAATTTCATAAAGAACATGAAAGGGACCAGTGAAACCACACCCATCCAAGTTGCCCAACAAATGGATGTCACGACATTTTGTTACGAAATTTGCGACGACAATCATAGCTATGAAGATTGTCCACAACATGCAAAGAATGCATTTTATGTTAATAATATTAGAGGAAATTCTTATAGTAATTCCTACAATAGCTCAACTTGAAATTAATAGCCTTGGGGAAATAAAAATGTAACCACATTTAGATATGGAAATTCTTCGAGCCAAGGAAATTTTCAACAAGTGAATTATAACCAGTAGCAGTAAAATTTCAATCAAAGCCCTCAGATGCATGTACATCAAGATTAATTGCAGTCACATACTCATGTACAACCACAACAATCTTCAATGCAAAACCTGTATATGCAAGGACAACAACAACAACAGTAGTATTTCCAACCACAAGCTGATCCATTAACAGCTCTTGAAGCCTTGATACGTGAACACATGATGAGAATAAAAGCTATTGTGCAAGGGAATTCCTCTTCCATATGAGCATTAGAAGCACAAGTAGGACAATTAGCTTCAAATATGAGCACAAGACCACTAGGTGCTTTACCCAGTAACACTGAGAATCCAATTTAAAAGGAGAAGGAGCATTGCAAAGCTATTACTCTTAGGAGTGGAAAGCAACTTGTGGAGCCAAACAGCAGCTCTAATACAACACCTGTTGAAGCAAGTGAAGAAGAAGAAGGAGAAAAAGTTGTGCTTGAAGAAGAAACAGACGAACCAAACAAAGAGGAGCCACCAGTTGTTACTCTCACGTCTACCATTACACCAACAAAATTGTCGATGCAACTACCGATGTCAATGCAACCAGTTTTGTCTTGACAACCTGATGTCTTAGTACATTTTCCATTTCCACAAAGATTTAAGGAGAAGGAGAACGATAGAGAACATAAAAAATTTCTGGCCACATTGAAACAACTGCATGTCAATATACCTCTTGTGGAAGCTCTCGTATAGATTCCTATCTATGGGAAATTCATGAAGGAGCTCTTATCCAAGAAGTAGAAGTTGACCGATATTGAGACAAATGCACTCACAGGGGAATGCAGCATAGTCCTGATAAATAAAGTGCTACTAAAGATAAAGTATCCTGACAGCTTTATGTGACTTAGGTGCAAGTATTAATTTGATGCCACTGTCTACATTCAATAAATTCAGAATTGGTTAAATGAGGCCCACTGCATGACATTGCAAATGGTAGATAAGTTATTGGTGCGGCCTGAAGGACAGATTAAGGACATCCTTGTTCGCGTAGATGAGTTTGTGTTCCTTGTGGATTTCATTATACTTGATTGTGAAGCCGATAAAGAGGTACCCATAATCTTGGGACATCTATTCTTAGTTACAGGACACACTCTCATCGATGTGTACAAGGGAGAATTCAAGGAGCATAGCACAAGATTTATTGAAAAATTTGTGGCGACATTGTATAAAGATTTTCTACTAAACTGTGACAAAAAGGTTGGAGCAAATAAGATTGAGATTAAACCAAATTGGTCTATGGAACCTCCTGCGTTGATTAATAGAAGGAACCTAGCCTTAAGATCATCTATTGTGGAAGCTCTTACTATGGAATTGCAACCATCACATACTTCTCTGAAGTCTAAGACAACTCTTTTGTCAGTGCTTAAATATATTATTTTTGCTGCATTTCATTTACTGACTTACTAGAGGATCGAAATGTATCAGGAAAAAAATCATGACGATTCATACTTTCAAACCTAATCGTTAGATTGGTTTAAAAAAGGGAGATCTGATTGGATGAATTTGTTGAATGTAAACCTGCTAACCCTTTTTTGCAGTACATACAAACACGCTTTCTCTCTCTATAAAGTAATTTTTTTGCGTTGACTTTTTCACTCACAAACCTCCATTACTATACTTAGAAATTTGCTTCGATTTCTCATCCTTCTTAATTTACTTTTACGACCACCAGATATGGCCAGAACAAGAGGAGAAAAGACACCAATAAAATCCATTCCTGAATCATCCTCTGCTGCGACAACTCGTGAAACAAAGTAACAACCCTCCAACGAACCAGTGATGTTCATAACTAAGGTAGTCAAGGAACGCTTCCAAGATAATATGCTGAAGAGAAATTTTCATCTAGAGCAAGGTTTCAACTTGTCGAAGCAAAGGGACCTTGGAAAGCAAGTAACTCATACCATCGCGAGAATGAGATGGGAGACATTCTACAACCATCTTGGGGCCTATTCCCCATTTAAGGTGCGTGAATTTTACGCCGACCTTACTGACTAGGAGTCTGAATTTATATTTGTTTGTGAAGGGTTAGTACCATGGGATGCTTTATAGCATTAGTAATGAGACCTATTTTCTCCCTAAATATGTGTATTATTTGTCTCTTCTGTACCATACTTAGCATGCATGTTAGACATTTCATACTTAGTACTTATGTTTTCTAACTCATTTATGCTTAGTTTAAATTATTGTTATTTTATCTCTTTTTGTGCACTAATGTAGTCACATGCAGCATATATATTGCGTCTTAAAATTGTCAGCGCAAGGATCCATCTCAGAAGACCAAAGCTAAAAAGAATTTGAAAATGCAGTCACAAATTCAGCTTGAAATTGTAACTAGCGATGCCACCGCATAGGAATCTCTACTTGAAATGAGAGAATTCAAGCTACAATCACAACTGGATGCACCAGTGTAGGGGAAGATCACATTGTTATTGTAATTGAAGGTCTCAGATTGTGTCTAGCGATGTCGCGACAACCTGTAAATCCATGAAGATCACACCAGATCTGCGTGAGTGCACAGTTGGACTGTAACAAACTTTTATAGCTGTAATTGGATCTGGATCTAAGAAGAGAGAAGGTATACTATTCTTAAAGCCTATAAATAGAGGAGAAAAGATGAAGAAAGGCATCAAGAGGTAGAGAAATTAAATTCTGCGAATATTTTGTGTTCTTAGAAATTTAAGTTGGAGAACGATGAGCTGATTGATCGAAGGAGCAACCACTTCTGACGAGGAGTGCTTTATGCAACGCAAGTTGAGCAGTTAAGGAATAGACCTAGTAGTCTAGAGATAGAAAGCTTCAATGTATTTGTTAACCCCTCTTTTATGCTGATGAATTAGTCTTGACAATTGAATGAATATGAGAATATCATTCAATGTTAGATTATTTTGATTCTTACTTAATCCTTCTCATCTGTTTATTTCTAGATTTAATTGTTTTAAACACGAGAGTGGAATTGCAGTCTACCGATATCGAGAGATGAGGTGACAAGTTAAATTAACAAGCAAGTCACTAGAGCTGCTTGGGATTAGAAGAGATTCTATCACTTGTTTTTAAGTGCATAGAGTTGCCAACATCTAGTGATGGGGTAATTGTGGGTACTTGAGTCTTGATTAAACAGAGAGCTGTTATTGGTAAGATTTCATTGGAGCATTATTGCTACGAAATTTCATCTATTCAATTCCTTGTCAATGCATCCAGCGTTGCTACTTAGTGATATCAGTGATCCACTCCAACCCTTTGCACTTGATAACACTTTCATTTTTTTGCATTTAAATTCTCTTCAAGTTACTACTTAGTGATATCAGTTTATTTCTTTCTTTAGAAGTTACTTTTAACCTCTTTACTGAGTTATTATGGCTAGAATAAGAGGTGCAAAAACTCCTTCGAAAACCCTTGAAACTTCTGCCACTGTGGTTCGATCCACTAACTAACCTTCACCAAAAGAGCAGGTCCTATTTCTATTTAAAGTGTCCAATGATCACTACCATGATGTGATTCTAAAATGAAACTACCACCAAGAGCAGGGTCTATAGTTGTCCCCACACTAAACTTTGGGGAAGCAAATCACACGAACAATTAGTTGGCTAAGTTGGGAATTCTTCTACAAGCACCCAGTCAGATATTCCCTTACAATGGTTAGGGAATTTTATGCCAACCTTTTTGACATTGAGTAGGAATTCATCTTTATGCAGGAGGGGTTATTACCATGGAGTGTTGCCCACATCAACACTTTGTTCCGGATGGTTGAAAAAGAAGAAACCCATACTGTGTTTTTGGAAGAACTGACCGATGAAGTTGCCGACCAGATACTAAAAGATCTTTGTGTTGATGGTGTCGTCTGGACGGGCACTAGTTCGCACAACTTTACCATACACCGATGATATCTGATAACCTACAGTAAGGTGTGGTTTCCCTTTATCAATTGCCGCATCCTGCCTTCTACACACAACACAACGACGACACTAGATCGCATGTGCTCTTCTGCATTCAATCTTAAAGGGCCGTCACATCAATATTGACGCAATCCTCTATGACCAGATTGCTGAAGCAGCATCAAAATAGACAGGTATATTACTATTTCCTTCCTTAATCATGTTGCTATGCAAACAATGGGGTATTATACCTAAAGATGATGAGCAGGTGCTAGAAAACAAAGGTCCCATTAACGATATCTCAGTAGAGAGAATGACGAGAGAAACTCCATTAGTAAAAGAAGCACCAAAGAAGCAGGATAAAGGGAAGGGAAAGAAGAAGGAAAAGAAATCAGATAATGTGCTGACAGACCCTTAATTAGGGAAAAAATTGGCTGCAATTGAAGTAAACATTGATCGCATCGATTTGCGCCAAATTCATATTATCAGTGCATTGGAGGAGATGGACGACAAATAAAATTTATTTATGCATACATAAGAGTGTGGAACAAGTCTATTGTCGACAAATTAAGAAGGATGAGCCCAAATCCCTTGCTTGAGTTCCCTGTCTTTCCACATATTGTTAGGGAAGCTCCCTCATCCTCCAAACAACCTACTCTTGATGGTAGGCCTCAACATGCCTCCTCTCTAATGAGAATCCACATTTCAGATGACGAGGAGAACGAGGGGCATCTAATGATATGGAGGATTGCTACAAAACTATAGCTAGCTTGTTCGAAGAAGAATTCTCCAATAGCCTTGGGGCTAATATGGTAGAGCGGGCGACTATGATTGAGGAGGTGCATACCCCAATTGTATCCATGGTGTGGACGAGAGGAAGGCACCAACAAAGATACCACTAAGCAGGAAAAGCCTGGGGACGAAGAAGCAGAACAAGAAGAAGGCCAAAAGAAGGAGAAGGAAATAGAAGAAGAACTTGACAAGAAGGACCCTATAGAGGAGCAAGAGGAAAAGCAAGACGATGCCCCGACAGATATCGTTGAGGATATTGTTGAAGCACCCATATGTGTGGGGGCATCTAGTGACGACATGGCTCCACTTGATGTGAGTCTAGCTGAGGTAGTTACCATCTGCGCAGAGGAGTTCAATCCTCTCGCCATTGTACCCTATGTGGCACCGCTAGCTGAGATCCACCCATCAGATGTAACTGTCGATGAGGCCGCCACCCAACCAGCTGTGGAAAAATAATCCGCTAGTTTGGTTGGTTCGACGGACAAGAAGAGGAAGCGCAAGGAAAAAAAGAAGAAGCACAAGGAGGAAGAAAAGCATCCAAGGAAGAAGAAAAAGAAAACCTAAGCAGTCACGACATTGGTTGCTGAATAAATGAGTTAGTTTACTTTTCTGTAGGTAGTTTCATGCATTTTATTGCAATTGCATTGTTAATTGTCATTGCATTTTTCATATTAGTTTAACTGCATTGTAGTTGCATTTCCATTCTTATATGTATAGTATTGTCAGTGCATTGAGGACAATGCAGATATTAAGTTTGAGGGATATTGTGTGAAATGGAAATGCAATTGCGCCCACATATTTGAATTTTACTTGTTTCTTTAGTTAATGAAAATATGTAGAATTTCAACAAAAATGTGACCACAATTTTTTATTTGATGCGTAAGTCTTGAATTTATTGGGATACTGACATATGAATTGGATGAATGTGAATGAATATTGAGCTATTCTATTTTTTTGAATGAATAATTGAATTGTCCCAGTAATGAATGGATAGTAGCAATCTTTGAATCTTGCACTAACTTGCCAATTGCAACGACATAGTATTAATAAAGAACACTCCAATGTGAGTGCATTATGACTTATCAAGGGAGAACACTCCACTGCATGCGTTAGAAATATCATCTAGCCAATGGCTGTCACTGCAAGAGTGTGTGTTGGTGCAATTACATATCTCTTGGGGATTTGTTGCACCCCATCGTTACTACTTAAGAACCAAGGTAGAGTAATACAGTGACATCTCTTAGTCACATATAAAAAATGTTGAATGAAAAAAAGGAAAGAAAAAGAGAAAAAGAGATCATTGCTCTCACCGAGGGTAAGAACTCGAAGGGACTTCATTGCTGCGACAATTCATCTATACTCTACCTTGTCGATGCATCCAGCGTTGCAACCTATAGAATCAGTGAACCACTTCCACCCTTTTACAGTTGATCACTTTTATATTTCCTACATTTAAATTTTTAACACTCAACACTCAACACATTTGGATTTATTTTCAGTACACTGACATTTAACCTTTGATATTTAACTCTAGTTGCATTCACAGTAATGATTATTTTAGTGTGCAGATCTGACATAATTGCACTGACATCCTTACTTGCATTACACTGATTGTTAGTATTGATTTCTCCGACATTAAAACATCAGGAACCATTTCCTCATGGGATCGATATCTGATAGCTCTGTCTATCAACTATACTTGCATCGACGTGTGTACGCTTTCACAATCGTTGTGTCGTAAGAACATCGATCAAGTGTTAGCTCCGTTACCGGGGAAATTGGCGTTTGCTCGATGTTTTCTTTTGTTGCTGTAATCAATTTTACTTACTTAACTTTTAACTTCTATTAATTTGTTTATCATTCTTTTCTGGTTTTGAAGGTATTGTATGTCCACAATGAGAAATCCTAAGGACATTGTAAGCTTTGACTCAGAGCTTGAGAGAACACTTAGGACGAGAAGGCAAGAACAAAGGAAGATGGATGGTAACAACAACAATAATAATCTACCACCACTACTGCCACAGGATAACATTCCTCCAGTGTTGCCACAAGATTTACCACCACCACGTCTACAAGAAGAACAAATGCAGAATAGGAAAACAAGAGATTTTGTTGTGCCTATACTCGATGATTTACAACCAGGGGTTGTGAGACCAGTTATTCATGCTGGTAACTTTGAACCAAAACCGGTGATGTTTCAAATGATAAACTAAAATGGGCAATATTTAGGTTTTCCGCATGAAGACGCACGCGAACATTTGAAATCGTTCTTACTCATTTGTACATCCTTCAGTCAACATGGTGTCCCTGATGATGCCTTGAAAATGCAATTATTTCCTTTCTCATTGTAAGGAATCTCATTGTAAGGAAAAGCACGAACATGGTTTTTTGGTTTGCCGACTTGATCCATTACATCCTGGAATGCGTTGGCAACACAGTTTGTTTTGAGATTTAATCCGCCGACAATGAATGCAAGGTTGCGAAATGACATCACTGCATATCATCGACTCGATGACAAGAATTTACACACAACATGGGAGCATTACAGAGCATTGCTTCGGTGCTACCTAATGAATGGGACTCAACAAGAGACCCAGATTGAGATATTTTATAATGGTTTGAATGCTCAGACATGGAATCTTGTCGACGCATCTGCAAATGGTCCATTATTGGATTGCACATATGATGAAGTTATTCGAATTCTGGAGAGGATAAACGACTACGAATATCAAATTTCACATTCTGCACAGGTGAAAACTAACCTTGGAGTTCTTGAATTAGATGTTATTTCTGCATTGTCAGCGCAGGTATGTTCCTTGGCCAACATCATTAAGAACATGAATGGAACAAGCAATATTGTTCCTATACAAATGGCCTAGTAAATGGATGCGTCGATATTTTCGTGTGAGATTTACAGCGACAACCATAGCTATGAAGACTGCCCACAGCATGCAGAAAATGCATATTATGTCAACAACATCCGAGGGGGTTCATTTGGTAACTCCTACAACAATCGTTCACAACAACCTTGGGGAAATCAGAATACATCCACATTTCGATATGGAAATTCTTCGAACCAAGGATGTTATAGGCAAGGAAGTTACAACAATAGTCAATCGCAGAACTATCATCACAATTCATAAGTACATCCTTGATTTGAATCAATACAGCCACATAGTCAATTGCAACCAAAATCGTGATTATCGCCACTATCAAGCTTGCAACCACAAATGCAAGGACAACCTCATCAACATCAACAGCAATAATTTGCTCAACCAAAGGCAAACCCTATGACTGCTCTTGAGGCTATGATGCGTGAACATATCATATGAACTAAGGCGATAGTGCAAGGCAATTCTTCTTTTATATGAGCATTGGAAGCCCAACTTGGACAACTGGCCTCTAATCTTAACTTCAGATTACCAGGCACTTTGCCCAGTGACATTGAAAATCCTACGCAAAATGGAAGAAGCATTGCAAAGCAATTACGCTAAAGAGTGGCAAATAGACAGTAGAGATAACAATTCTAACCAAGACCATGTCGAAGCATCCATCTTGAAGCAACAAGACAAGGTTATAACTGGAGGAAATCAAACGCAAAACACTGCTGAAGAACCGATTGAAGTACAATCTGCGCCTATGGATTGTCCAAATAAGTTGTCAACACAAACACCACTATCGAAGCAACCAATATATCCACAACAACCCTATGCCACCATACCTTTGTCGTTTCTCTAATGTTTCAAAGAAAAAGTTCATGACAAAGATTACCAAAAGTTTGTTTCTACTTTGAAGCAATTGTACATTAATATACCTCAAATAGATGCTCTTGTGCAGATACCTAGTTATGAGAAATACATGAAGGAGCTATTATCAAAGAAAAAGTAACTATCTGACATTGAGACTATTGCACTCACAGAGGGGTGCAGCGCTGTACTCATAAACCAGTTGCCAACCAAGATGAAAGATCTTGGTAGCTTCAAAATTCCATGATCTATCAGAGATTATTACTTAGGTAAAGCATTATGTGATTTAGGAGCTAGCACTAACCTAATGCATTTGTCTACTTTCAAGAAGCTAGGAATCGGATCAATGAAGCCCACTACGGTGACATTGCAATTAGCGGATAGATCTATAGCACAACTGGAGGGACAAATCAAAGATGTTCTTGTTCAAGTTGATAAGTTGGTGTTCCCCGCTGATTTTATCATCCTAGATTGCGAAGCTGATAAGGAGGTACCCATTATCTTGGGAAAGTCATTTTTAGCAACGGGACGAATACTTATCGACGTGCTTAGGGGAGAACTAGTGATGCGCAATAATAATGACCATGTAACCTTCAGTGTGTTTGAAGCAGCGCTGTCAGGGTCCAGAGAACAATCACTATGTTGATGTGTTGGATGAAATTATTTTTGAAGAATTTCATGCCAAGAATTAAACATTATCTGATACTGATGCGGTGACATCTACTGATGATATCTTAGAAGACTATGTTGACAAAAAAGAGGTGAACAATTATGAGTTACAAAGATATTGGCGAATGGAGTCGTTGGAGTTGTCTAACAGGACAATTCCAGTCTTTAAATCATCTATAGAGCAAGCTCCTACCTTGGAGTTAAAACCATTACAAACACATATGAAATATGTATTCCTTAGTGAAAATGAGACACTGCCTGTTATTGTCAATGCATCTCTTAACGCAAAACAAGAAGAAAAGCTCATCGTAATTTTAAAAGAACACAAGAAAACCATAGCCTGAAGCATCGCAGACATCAGAGGCATTAATCCCTCTTTTTGTATGCATAAGATAAGGTTAGAAGAAGAAGGGAAGCAATCCATTGAGCAACAAATACGACTCAATGAGAAAATGAAAGAAGTGGTGAAGAAGGAAATCATCAAATGGTTGGATGCAGGCATAATATACCCTATTTTTGACAGCAATTGGGTAAGCCCCGTTCAATGTGTTCCTAAAATAAATGGTTTTACCGTTGCGACCACCGATAAAAATGGGTTAATTCCTCCTCGCATCGCAACTGGATGGCGTGTGTGCATGGATTACCAACGGTTGAATGCGGCCACAAAGAAGGATCATTTCCTGCTACCTTTCATCGATCAAATGTTAAATTGGCTAGCTGGTAAAGCCTATTATTGCTTCTTGGATGGCTACTCTGGATACAACAAAATAGCTATTGCGTTAGAAGATCAAGCAAAAACCACATTTACATTCCCTTTCGAGACTTTTTCTTTACGATGGATGCCGTTTGGCTTGTGTAATGCGCCAGCAACTTTCCAGAGATGTATGACGGCGATATTCTCGGATATGATTAAAGACTCACTCGAGGTATTCATGGATGATTTTTCGGTCTACGGACAGAGTTTCAACCAATGCACCGACTACTTGGCAAATGTTTTAAGAAGATGCGAGGAAACAAACTTGGTTCTGAATTGGGAAAAATGTCATTTCATGGCAACTGATGGGATTGTCCTTGGCCATCACATCTCTTGTCAAGGCTTTGAGGTCGATAGAGCAAAGGTAGAGATCATTGAAAAATTACCACCACCTACAATTGTCAAAGCAATAAGAAGCTTTCTTGGACACGTAAGTTTTTATAAAAGATTTATCAAAAAATTCTCCAAGATAGCTAAACCTTTATATTCTTTATTAGAGCAAAATAAAAAGTTTGTATTCAACGACATTTGTCTGGATGCATTTACAACAATAAAGACAAAGTTGGTGCAAGCTCCGATTATCGTCGCACCGGATTGGACGCAACCATTCGAGTTAATGTGTGATGCTAGCGACTTCACTGTAGGAGTTGTTCTCGGACAAAGGAAAGAAAAGGTATTTCATGCTATCTACTATGCTAGTAAAACACTAACTGAAACGTAGGTTCATTACACCACAACTGAAAAAGAGTTACTAGCAGTGGTCTTTGCATTTGACAAGTTCTGCTCTTATCTTGTCGGCACAAAGACTATAGTCTACACGGATCACTCAGCTTTGAGATACCTTTTTAACAAAAAAGATGCTAAACCTAGACTCATTAGATGGATCCTACTCCTACGAGAGTTTGATGTTAAAATCAAAGATAGGAAGGGATCAGAGAATCAGGTAGCTGACCATTTTTCTTGGCTGGAAAGTGGGAGCGAAGATGGACAACAGACCCAGATTGTCGAAGAATTTCCTGATGAGTAATTACTCACTGTCGACACATCGCCATGGTATGCTGATGTAGTCAATTATCTTGTGTGTGGAAAGCTACCCATGAGTGCAACTGGTCATAAAAAATCAGAAACATACGTAATGCTGCTAAATATCATTTGAATGAGCCATACCTATTCAAGGTATGCACTGACAATATAATTCATCGTTGTGTTCCTAAAGGAGAAATGATGTCAATACTACGACATTACCACGATGCCCCTTGCGTAGGTCATTTTGGTAGAACAATGACTGCTGCAAAGGTCCTGCAATCCAGATTCTATTGGCCCAATTTGTTTCGAGATGCTCACAATTTCGTTCAACAGTGTGATCGTTGTCAATGTACTGGTTCAATTTCTCGTCACAATGATGCTCTAACAACCTATCATGGAGGTAGAACTTTTCTATGCTTGGGGTATTGATTTCATGGGACCATTTCCAAACTCTTTTGGAAATATGTATATTAGTAGCTGTTGACTACGTTTCCAAGTGGATTGAAGCTATTGCGGTACCAAAAGATGACGCTCGGACAATGTTGAAATTTTTTCACACATATATTCTCACATGGTTTGGAACACCGTGAGAGTTGATTAGCAACCAAGGCACTCATTTCTATAATAACTAGGTGGCCACTGCATTGAAACGATATGGTGTGAAGCATCGAATGGCCACCAAATATCACCCATAAACTAATGGTCAGATCAAAGTCTCTAATCAACAAATTAAAGGAATACTTGAAAAGGTGGTTAACCCATCTAGGAAAGACTGGTCTGTGCGGTTACCTGAAGCATTGTGGGCACTTCGCATCGCTTACAAAACTCCCTTGGGGATGTCACCATATCAGCTAGTATTTAGAAAATCATGTCACCTACCTGTCGAGCTAGAACATAAAGCCATGTGGGCAATTAAGCAGGTAAATTTAGATTATGACGCAGCTGGTAAGAAAAGAATGTTGGACATCATAGAATTAGAGGAGATCCGATGCCATGCCTATGAGAATACGACAATATACAAGGAAAGGACGAAAAAATGGCACGATAACCTCATATTGCATCGATAATTTTATCATGGACAGTTGGTACTCCTATTTAACTCATGTTTGAAACTGTAGCTAGGAAAATTACGATCAAGGTGGTTCAGTCCATTTCGAGTTGTTGAAGCATTCCCTAGCGGTACGGTAACAATAGAGAACTTACAGGATGACCAACAATTTAAAGTGAATGGTCAGCGTCTCAAACACTACGTCAACCTAGATGTTCACGAACCAGGCAAAACTATCAACCTGGTGATATTTAAATAATGTCGATGCATTCATTCATTTTCTTTTATTTGCTTTACTTTTGTTTCTGTTGTTTCAAATTCTTAGAGAAATAAAAATCCTCTTTTTGTCGATGCATGGAAGCACATTATATCAGTGCATTTTACGATGAGTCAGCATTACTTTTTAGGTGAGAATTGCACTGATTGATTTCATTTCACCCTATCCGTTGGATTAAACCAAAATAGTACAATCTGCAGCTTGGTAATTAATGGCTGCAGACGTAACATTTTCCCATGTTTTTCCACTCATCGCACCTATGTTATATAATCCCTCATTGCAGTTATCTTTTTTCCTCACAGTCGCCATTGTTCCGGCAACCATCTCCTCAATCCATCTGTAGATTCTTTCTCTTCTCTTTCAAAGCAATATCCTTCTGTAACTTTTCTTTTTTTTTTCTTCCAATCATGGCTAAGACTCGCCCTTCCTACATAGTTAAAATGAGGATAGCCTCACTAAGATGATGACCGACCTTTGCATCGACAATGCCACATGGACGGGTAGTGAATTCCACAATTTCACAATGCATAGACGTTACTTGACGACCTTCTGCAAGGTATGGTTTCACTTTAATAATAGTCGAGTGATGCCTTCTACCCATAGTACTACGACCACTTTAGACCATATGTGTTTGTTACATTCCATCTCGCATCATCGTCACATTGTTATTGGTGAGCTGATACATGCCCAGATTGTTGGGGCAGTGGGGAAGCAGACTGGTATTATCCCTTTCCCATCTCTTATTATGCTTCTTTGCTAGCATAAGGGTATTGTGCCAAGAGAGGATGAGGAAGTCATGGATAATAAAGGCCCAATTAATGACATTTTCGTTGAGTAGATGGCAAGGGGACAAGACACACCGATGGCCAAAGTGACTTCCAAGAAAAAGGAAAAAGGGAAAGGTAAAAAGAAGGCCGACAAATCTAATGCACCGACAATGACACAATGACAGAGACACTGGCCCTGATGGAGTCATAATTGGAACTCCTCGACAGACGGTCTATCCACACCAATAGTATAGTGGATGACATGGACTTCTAGCTCCATAAGTTCTATGCATATAACCGAGGCGTATAATGAGGCTCTTGTCACTGCATTGCGCCAAATCAGTCAGACTGCACTTTTAGACTTCCCGTAATTTTTGACCATTTACCACCCAATGCAATATTCCTCATCCGAACAACTTACTCCTGATGGTAAGCCTGCCCCTGTACCCACTCACATCCATGTTTTTTATGATGACAACGATGGAGAGCAGTCGTCGAATGATGCTGTGCTGCATCATAACATTGCTCATTTTTTGAAGATGAATTCTCAAATAACCTAGGGGTGAATATGGCGAAAATGGAGGCTATAATGAATGAAGATGTCGTTACAGTCGGATACGCTGACATTGGCCCAATTGAACCTACTCAACTTGAGGAAGAAGAGGTAAATCAGGATGATCATGCCAAGAAGGATAAAGAGAAGGATGAAGCAAAGGTTGACGAACACATTGACACTGAACTTACCCTAGTGCAAGACAAGAAGGAACCCGATATCCCCACAACAATCATTGAGGATGTTGTGGGTGTATCAAACTCAAACGAGACTCCACTTACTGCGAGCCAGGCTGAGGTAGTCACGAGCATTGCGGAAGAACCTAATCCATTAGCAATTGTGCCTTATGTGGCTCCGCTGGTTGAAATCCATCCATCTGATGTGACTATCGATGAGGCCACCACCCAACCTGCTGAAGAGGAGCAGTCCACCGATCCGGTTGGTTAGAGGGATAAGAAGAGGGAGCGGCGCAAAGATAAGAAAAAGAGAAAACACCATGACAATGAGGAGCGCCCGAAAAACAAAAAGAAAAAAATAAAAGTAGCCTTTGTATCGACTGCTACTGAATAGGATGGTACATCCCTTTTTAGATAGCATTCTTGCATTATATTGTGCCTGCATTTTTACTGTCGCTGCATTCTTCTTAGTATAGCACATTATCGTTGCATTTCCATACATTTTGTATAACTGTTATCAGTGCATTGGGGACAATGCAGGCATTACATTTGGGGGGGAATTAATGTGATTTGGAAATGAAACTACATCTATTTGATTTTTATTTTTCTTTAGTAATGAAAAATTGACAAATTTCAACAAAATATGACCACAATTTTTATTTTATTGCGTAATTCTTGAATTGTTTGAATGCTGATGAGTATGAATGAATGATGAATCTTCTATTTTGGAATGAATGATTGAAATTGTTTCAGTAATGAATGTATAGTGTTGATGTTTGAATCTTGCACTAACTGACCAGAACAGCGACATTGTATGAATAAAAGACACTTCAATATGAGTGCATCGTGATTCTTAAGAGGGAATACTCCGCTGCAGTTAAAGAAAAGAAAACTTATCTAGCCAAAGGTTGTATTTGTAAGAGTGTGTGTCGACGCAATTACATGCCTCCTGGGAGTTTGTTGTACCCTATCGTTACTACCCAGGAATAAAGGTAGAGTAATGCAACTCATTACCTTAGTGGATGTATCGGAAGATCTTGCTAGCATAATGACTAGTTGGTTGATGAGGAGCACGAAACAATAGTTGATATAGCATGCCGAAGCAAGCTAATTTCCCGTTATCATATCTAAGCAAATCTTCGATCATGTTTTCTAGTTTTATTTATTTATCTACATTAGGTATTTTTATTATTATTGATGAAAATCAAAAACTTTTATTGATATTTCCTAATATAACCTAATAAAAGTACTAATTAGATCTTATTGCACAAGGATTATGATTTATCTAGTGGAATGCCTCCATTGGGTACAATCCTCAGAGTACTCACTTATTCTGTTGTAAACTATATTGCAACCTGACTCGTATACTTGCGAACATCGCCTCAAATAACTCTCTTTAGGAAGCAGTATTAACACTCTGGACATTGGTACGTCCAGAGGGGTTCAGCTATACCGCGACATAGAAGGCAATCTCGGACTTTCTTCATTTGGTTTCCTTCATTACGACATCAAGTCATTTGTGTTGTCACGTAGTGGTTATTATTGGTTTAATATGCCTTCTAATGGTCCCTTCCACACTCACAAAGTGCGTTAGATAGGAATATAGAAGTATAGGTGTTTGTTAATTTCCCTGAGGAGATCTTAGATTAATTTGGGTTTCATAAAGTAGTTTATTTTCCATTTGTAATTATTCAGTAAAGTTGGTTAATTTTATTTACACACATAAATAGTTTATTTGAAACCAATTTTTCCAATAAAAAGAGAAAAATCAATTTAATCATATAGTTCATCACTTATATTAGAAAATAAATTACTAATTTAGTTTTGTTAAAATTGTAAAATAGCTTTATTGTAATAAATGATAATAATGTATGTTATGGTAACCAAGACTTATCCAAAAATAGATTTGCTTTACCTTTATAAAAAGTTGTAAAAATTTTTAAAGAATCTCAAGATCAAATATTGTAATTAAAGATATCTTTGTACCATAATCAACAAGATAATGGCTCCTCTAAAACAATTATGCTTAGTCTTACTTATTTTCTTATCTATCTTTTCCCTTTCTTCTTGCCAACAAGTGCAGTTTTTCTAGAGGTTAATGTTTCCCTTCCAATACCTTTATCAAAACTAGTAGAAAATTTATGCAATGGCAAGGCTGTTGAAAATCACACGTTTTGCTTGAAAGCACTTTCCACTCCTGAAGTTATTGTGACATAGGATTCAACTCAACTAGGAACCCTCATTATGAAATTAGGAGCAACGAAAGCCAAAGAAACATTGAATGTATATAATTAAATAATTAAGAATCCAGGTTCACCCCAGGCTTTGAAAGCTCTTAATTATTGCATTGAAGCTTATAAATATGCAATCTTATCATTTGTAATGGTATTTTCAAAATTGTTTGAAGATCCTAAAATCATAAACGATGATGTAACTATTATAGGTCCTGAAATTGCTAATTGTGAAAAGGAACTGATTGATGCAATGGTTCAAACACCTCAACTCCTTAATACGAATCTAATTATGAAATATTATATTCCAATGGGATATGAGATAATAGCAAATCTTGAGCATGAAAATCCAAATGCATATTAGGAAAATAATTAAGGGAATATGTATAGATAATATTGTGTGAATTTGTTCTGTTGATTGATACGATATAAAATAGATGGCATTGGCATGTAGCCATTATTGTTTCTACTGATATTGTGAATTAATTTAAATAATCATTGTAAAATTATATATTTTTCATATTCCATTATATTAATGAAGTCTTAGTTTTCCAATCATCAACTTTTCGAATTGGACTCAAAATGTAACCAAACCAAAATAACATCAACCTTCTTACCAGTTCCATTTATAACATTTTTGCAAAAAATCTCTAATAATTACACCCATTGTCCTAGTATGAGATTTTTGTAAGAAAGATCTAGTACTACTTACCGTCAGCCACCCTACTTGTAGGGTACTCCATTTCCCTTTATTTCATGCCTTAATTGCCTTCACTTGAATCCCTTCTTTTAAATCCTTGCATCCAAAATTACTAGTAAAGTTTCCTTTATTTTCAAAAGACCAATTCATGGAATCATTTCCTCTTAATTGATAAAGCTTTATCTTTTGAAAATTACTTTATTCATCATCAATAAAGAATAATGAGTCATTTGTAAAGAAAAGATGGGATTGACAAGGAATATTTAACTTGACATAATCGAGATATTTTACTATGTTTTCGAAGAATTATGAAGTTACTTTGCAGTATTTTGTTTTCTTAAACAAATTGAATTCAAACCATGACTTCAGATCCATTTAGTTCTTTGGTTTTTTTTAAGAAATTGAAATCAGACTATCTAGATAGGGGCAAGACTTAAAGTATGTTCAGATCCTTAAAGAAATCCTTGACCACTTCTGTAGTTTCTTAGGCCATCGAGTGACCGCCTCTAGGCGTACCAACGTCCAGACTATGAATATTGCAACTAAAGATGTAAGAACGAGTTGGTTTTCAAAAGTTTTCGAGTCAGGTTATAATATAGTCAAAACGAAGTAGGTGAGTACTCCGAGGATCGTACCCAAGGGAGGCGAAGACTAAATTAACTTTAACCTAAAGGTAAATAGATCTAATTAGTACTCTAAATAAATCATATTACGATTAAACATAAAGAAAGGTTTTTAGGTTTTTATAATAAAGAAATAAAAATTGCATAAATAAAAAGAACTTCGTAGTACTAAAATATAAACTTAACCAAATATTAACATGAGTGATTACCCTTAAAAATTAAAAATAAAAAAAATTCAAAGAGAAAAAGAAGAGTAGAAATCTTCATAAAAGGAAAAAAGCTTTCGTGCGTGAGAAAAATCGAAAAAGAAGAATGAAAAAGTCACAAAAGTAGAAAAACTCGTTCATTAGTGCATAAAAACTCATAGCCTAAGTATCGGTACTATTTCATGTTTAGATTTCTTACAAGGAGAGATAAAAAAGGTGAGAGAAGGAGAAATAAGGTGGTGAATAGGTAAGAGTCATTAAAGGGGAAGAATAGAGATCAATACGATGTGCCAAACCATTTTTGTGTTTGTAACCGTCTTGATGCTTACTGTATTTTTGTATTTCGTACTTGTCCTAAGCCTCAAATGTTACAAGCCGAAAAGTCCTATGTGAACTAAATAGTTCTATGCATGAATGGACATCATATTGAACAATCGCATAAAAGACTATTAGTATTCTACTACGATAATTAAAGTACTTGTATAAATTATTGATTGACTCTTACAAATGAGACTCTTAATACTTGTATACTTTGTAACATACTTCACTTAGATGTTTGTACTTAAAAGTGGTTAATCATTTATTCATCATGCTAAAAGTGTTAGTAATAATTAAATGCCTTAGATATGTACTCTATAGTCAATACTAGTATAATACGTGCTCAAGTGTCCTCTTTTCTTTTAGTTGTTTCTTATTTTGATTACTTGAGGACAAACAATGGTTTAAGTGTTGGGGAGTTTGATCTACCGTAATTTGACTTAGCAGACTAAACTAATTTTCACACTTTAGAAGCTTGAAATTAAGTATTATTCTTAAATTTTACTTAGGATTTAGTCATATTTAATAGGTCAATAAAACGTGTAAAAAGTGAAAAATTTAGTCTTTTACTGACCCCATGATCGATTGAGGCCTAAAGGTTAGCTTATGTACCTAGTAAGTGTGGTGGAGACCATTAAAAGGTGATCCATGCTGAAACTGATCATTATGTCATGACACGGGACAACAAATGTCGCAACTTTAGGACCATAATAAGAGAATCATGGAGTTGCCTTTTATGCCATGAAAAAGCATAAGGATGTCGTAGCAAACCCCTAAAAATATCCTTGAAGGAGTATACTGATTACTATGTCGCGACATAAGACTTAGTGTGTCGCGACATCGACTGCTGGACGTGGAAGAACACCGATTGTGGGGCTTTTTGGCATTCACAATGCAACTTTAAACCTAAGAACGGCAGCTAACTAGGGCTGAACACTACAACCATCAGAATGCTATAAATAGACCCCTTGAGTACTCATTGTACAGACACCATTTCCTTAGTTAATTTTTTTCTTAGATTTAAGGCTTAGCTTATTTCTTTCTTAGGTTTAGTTTTTTTTTTTGTTTTGTTATTTTGTTCTTTGAAGACTCGATTTGTAGACGTGCACAGATGCTTGGGAATTATTTCAAGATATAAATACAAATCAGGCATTCTTCTTATTCTATATAATTTCAATTCAGCCTTCGTGTATACTATTTATATTCATTTTATATTGTTTGATAAAACCATGAGGAACTAATCCCTTTATGGAGGATCAGCGAGTGGAGGTGATTAGGTTATGAACGTCATAGTAATGGTGCAAGCGAACAATTGTTGATACAAGTATAGTTGATAAGTTTTAGCTATCAAATATTAATCCCACAGAGATGGCTGTTTATGCTATAATTATCGAAGCAATTAGAGTTAGAATAAGAAAAGTTGTAAGGAATAATGTCAGTGCAATTAAATCAAAGACTGCAAAAATAAATGAATTTAAACTGTCGGTGCAAATGTTACGAGACTGTAGTGCAATATGTCAAAGCAAATCAATAAGAAAATGTAATGAAAGTTTGAAGTTAATTTGTCAATGCAGTTTTAAGAAAATTAAAGTAGAATAATGATAATGCAATGAAGGGCATCCCTGACTTGATAAGTCAACAATCACTAAATGTGACTATAAGGTAAATAATAGATAAATTGTCACTGCAATTAAGCTTCATGGGGTCTTACTAACTTCGACTTCCCTGTTTATCGAAGACCTAAACACTCACATTAACCACACCTTCCAGTGTTGGCAATGCATTGCATTTAAGAACTAGTGACTAGAATTCCTTCGTGCCTCAAGCAACTTCCATGATCAAGCAATTAAATCCAAAGATAAAAAGATAAGTGGAATTGAGCATAAATCAATTTAGATCTAAAATTAAAAGCTATTTCCATACACAATTAAGTTCATCAGAATTTATCAGCGTTTGAGAGGAAATAAAGAACAAGTTGAAGCATGCTATTCCTAGCCTACTAGAACTCTTCCCTAATGCTCCACTTGTGTCGTACATAGGAACACTCCTTGTCAGGAGCAGATGTTGCCGTCTCGTCACAGTCAGTTCACCCTCTAGGAAATTAAGTTGTCATAAAAGCAAGCTTAGAGAAAATTGCAAAGCAGAATTGAATTGTTACCAGCTTCCTGATCCCCTTTTTCTATCTCTCTCCCTTTAGTATTTATCTTTAATGCCCAGTACAGGTGTCCTTCTTCCTTCAGATCTAACTTCCTTATAGCTATACAAGTTAGTTAATCCAGCTGTACACTCACACAGATCTGATATATGTAGCAAGCAGTTACAGGTTGTCGCGACTTCTGGACGCAAATTTAGATTTTAATTTGCTGCGACAACCTTGATATCCTAATGCACTGGTACTTTTGGATATGTTCATGCAGCAACATCCCTAGGTGTAATATGGAAATGCTCATACGACGATAGGTTTGATGTGTAATTCTAGATTCTAAATTACGATGACAACCTTGAACACTCTCCTGCTTTGATCTTTTAAGACATATCCCTTCATTGACATCTCAAGACGCAATACTAAACACTAAATGTGGCGACATTAGTAGCAAAAGTAAGATAAATTGAAAGAAAATTAAACCAAACATCACTGACTTAGAAAATGCAATTACTAAATATAAAATGCTAAAATTGCATGCTAAAAATGATATAAAGGGAACACATTATACTTTAAATAAAGAAAAATCAATGGACTTTTCTAATGCTATCACATCCCCAAACTTGAGTTTTTACTTGTCCTCAAGAAAACAAAAGCTAGCAAGGTTATAGCAAAATTCTTATCAAAGCAATAATCATTCCAGAAACTTGAATCTTTTGAGATCCTAATGTATAAATTACATTCATATGATAGAAAATTACACCGACAATTTATAAACATGAATAATCAAAACGACAACTTCACCAATGCTAGCATCATGCTTTAAATCTTAAATTCTCTTAACTAATACAACATTTATTATTCTATATATATATATTTTTTTTTTTCTTTTATTTTTTTCTTTCTTTTCTCTTTTTTTTATACGATTGAGGGATGTCATTGTATTACTAAACCCTTGTTCCTGGAAAGTAACGATAGGGTGCAACAAACCCCCAAGGAGTATGTAATTGCACTGACACACACTCTTACAGTGACAGCCTTTGGCTAGATATTTTTTTCTAAAACTTGCATTGGAGTGTTCCCCCTTGACAAGTCACAATGCACCCACATTAGAGTGTCTTTTATTCATAATTATATTTATATGCACATAGCTATAATTGGCATGTTATTCCAATATTCAAATAATGATACTACTCATTTATTACTAATGCAATTTCAATCATTCATCCAAAAATAGAAGGATACAACATTCAATCACATTCATCCAATTCATACATTAGCATATCAAATAATTTAAGAATTACGCATCAAATGAAAAAAAAAATTTGTAGTCACATTTTTCATAACCTTGCATACTTTCATTAGACTAAAAGGATAAATAATTTCTTTAAAATGTGGGTGCAATTGCATTTCCATTCCATATACATTCCCCCCAAACTTAAAGTTTGCATTGTCCCAATGCACTGACATTAATATACAAATATACATGGAAATGCAACTACGATGCAAATGAGTCGACAAATAAAATGCAGGGATAATTAAAATGTGATGATAAAGCAATTACAGCTACATGATATGCAATTAAACTATGTTCTGAAAAAAATTAAAGACTAACTCAGTGATGTGCAGCCAAAGATGTGGCTGCTTTGGTCTTTTTCTTCTGCTTGTGGCACACCTCCTTGCGCTTCGTCTTATCTTTACACTTGCGTTTTCTTTCTGTTGGCTCAACTGGGTCGACGGATTGTCCTCCACATGTGGTTCTGTGCTGCCTTCATCTATTGTGACATCAAAAGGATGTATTTCAGCAAAGGGTCCCACATAAGGCACTATAGCCAGAGGATTGAAATCCTCATTGCTGACTGTCATAGCCTCAGCCTAATTCGTAGTAAATTGTGCCAGATCATCATTAATTGCAGCCACATCTTCGGATGCGATGACAAATTCTTCAGGCAAATTTGTCATGACAAAAATTTCCTCTTTCCCTCCGTATTCCTTTTTTACTTCCTTCTCTTCTTCTTTCTCTTCCTTAATACCCACAGATTCCACAGTTGTGTGTTCCTCATCAACATTGGCTTCCTTTTCAGCCATATTTGCTCCTAGGTTGTTGGAAAATTCATCTTCAAAAAGGCTGACAATATTACGGAAGCAATCTTCAACATCCTTTGAATTCACATCCTGGTCCTCATCATCAGATTTGTGGACCATATGCGGAGACTCGACAGATTGGTCCTTCCCTTTCGAGACATCTCTTTCAGTTGATGGTGTCACCTCCCTGATGATAGGGGCAAACAATGGGAATTTTGGTAGAGGATGCTAGCTAATGCTTCATAATGTGCTAACAATTGCACTATTTCATGCCCTGGTGTAGGCATAGAACAAATTTTGCGAGTGCTCCATGTCCTCAACTGTGGTGGCAAGTTTGATTTTCCACACACTAATTCTATCAACCATCTGTTCGATTTCTGTAATTTTCCTCAATAATTGAGGATATGTGGAAGCATGAGGTTGTTTTTCTTCCTTCTTTGCTTTTCCTTTTCCTTTCTTTGGTGTAACTTCTTTCACCACAGGGGTTTCCTTCCCCCTTGTCATACGCTCAATTGATACATCGCTAATTGGTCCCTTATTTTCTAACAACTCCTCCCCCTTACGAGGCACAACACCTCGTTGTCGACACAATTGCATTATAAGAGAGGGGAATGGCAAAATACTTGTTTGCTTGGCTGCACATTCTGCAATCTCCTGATGCAAGATTGCACCAACATCTATTCTACGGCCTTTAATAATCGAATGTATAAGACACATTGTATCTAAAGTCACCATGGTGTTGTGAGTTAAAGGCAATAATCGACAACTAATAAAATGGAACTAGACCTTGCTTTGCACAGTGAGGAATCGATGATGCATGGTGTAGTTATTGGGGTTGTTACCTATCCGGACGGCACTGTCAATGTACAAATAATTCATTAACAAGTCAGCGCCCTCTTTAATCAGTTGTTCTAGGAAGGTGATATGCTCATCTTCCCTAGCATCAATGTTGTATAGGGCATTGATGTGCGCAGCACCTTAGGGCACTACTCCCTCTCGAACAAAAACAAACTCTTGTTCCTTATCAATCAAATTGGCATAAAATTCCCTAACGAGGGACAGAGAGTATCCTTTAGGATGGTTATAAAATGTTTCAAACCCTAGGCACGAGATGGTCCGGTGGACTTGTTTACCCAGCATGAGAAGTGGTGACAGCTAGAATCCTTGCTCCGGGTGGCAATTACGCTTCAACATATTATCGTGGAAGCAATCTTTGGCAGCCATTGTGAGAAACAGTACTAGTTCTTTAAATGGTGACTGCTCTACGTTTTGAACCACCGCAGTAGAGGATTAAAGCAACTGATTTAGAAGGGGTTTTTTATCCTCTTGTTCGTGCCATGACTTTATGATATAAAGAGAATAAAAGATGCAAGAAATTGGAAGGCTGAAGAAAAGAAGGTTTCGTACTAACAATGGAGGTTATGGTTGTGGAGAACACCGTCGGCCCAGTGGGGTGTTTTATAGTGAATGAAAACAAAGATGAAGAGGCGTGATGGTAGCCAATACAGGGATAAGATGATGTGTCTGTATCCAATAAATGTAATGACACGGATTGTCCTTTTCCAAATCGATCCGATGGTTGGGGCGCAAGGTGAATCAAACATTATGATTCTTTCCTGAAACGCTTCATTGTGATGAGCCAGCAATTAACTTGCTTTGACAACCAGGGTTTTTTTGAGTCGACAAAAAGGGTAGCTTTTATTCTTGCAGAAGAACTAAAGAAGATAATTGAAATAAAATAAAATAAGAAAAGTAAATGGAATAAATGTAATGACAAGTTAAGAAAATGTGACTAGATTAATGGTCTCATTCTGCTCATGGTCATCTGGGCTAAGATAATGCTTCAACCGTTGGCCATTTACCTTAAATTGGTGCCCATCATTTAAGTCTTTCATTCTCATCGCACCATGAGGAAATGCTTCGACAACTTTGAATGGACTTGACCATCTGGAGTTCAATTTTCCAAGATATAGATTTAAACGTGAATTAAATAAAAGTACTAATTGACCTGCAGAAAATTGTCGCTGCAAGATAATATTGTCAAGCCATCTCTTAGCTTTTTCATTGTATATGGCAGCATTCTCATATGCATTTCATCGGAACTCCTCTAATTCAGAAATGTCCAACAATCTCTTTTGTCCAACAACATCATAATTTGTATTCACTTGCTTAATTGCCCACATGGCTTTATATTCAAGTTCCATAGGCAAGTGATAGGATTTACCAAAAACAAGCTGATACAATGACATTCCTAATGGTGTTTTATATGCTGTGCGAAGTTCCCATAATGCATCATTGAGCCTTGAAGACCAATCTCGTCTGGATGGATTCACCACATTTTGAAGGATATTTTTAATTTGTTGATTAGATACTTCAGTTTGACTATTTGTTTGTGGATGATATGTGGTTACCATTCAATATTTGACACCATAACGCTTTAATGCAGTCGCAACTTGATTGCAATTTACTGATTAGTGCTCTAGGTGTGCCAAAACAAGTGAGGTGTATGTGTGAAAGAATTTCAACACTGTCCGAGCATCATCTATAGGGACAAAAATTGTTTCGACCCACTTGGAGACATAATCGATAGCGACCAGAATATAAACATTTCTAAAAGAGTTGGGAAACAGACCCATGAAATCCATACGCTAGACGTCAAAAAGCTTAATTTCCATAATAGGCTGTTGCAGCATCTCGTTGTGTCAAGATATCGATCCAATGCGCTGACACTAATCGCATTGTTGAACAAAGTTATGGGCGTCTCGAAATAATGATGCACAATAAAATCCCGACTGAAGGACCTTTGCAACAGTCCTAACACCACCAAAATGACCTCTATAAGAGGCATCATGGCCATTCTTCAGGATAGGAAGCATTTCTTCTTCAAGGATGCAGTGACGAATAATATTGTCGGTGCATACTTTGAATAGGTATGGCTCATTCCAAAAGTACTTTGCAGCATCTCGAAGAAATCTTACCTTTCGGTGACCATTTGTACTCAGTGGTAGTCTTCCATAAACCAAATAGTTGACAACATCCGCATACCATGGGGATGCATCGACAGAAAAGAGCTTCTCGTCAGGAAATGCGTCGACAATTTGTGAAGTATTTCCATCTTCACTTCTATATTCCAGAAAAGATAAATGATCTGCTACCTGGTTTTTTGATCCTTTTCCATCCTTAATTTCAACATCGAATTCTTATAACAGTAGGATCCATTGAATCAATCTTGGTTTGACATCTTTTTTGGCAAAGAGGTAAATCAATGTAGAGTGATCAGTATATACTGTGACTTTTGCACTGACAAGATACGAACGAAACTTATCGAATGAAAAAACAACTGCCAACAACTCTTTCTCTATGGTTGTATAATTGACCTGTGCTTCAGTGAGAGTTTTGCTAGTATAATATACCGCATGAAATACCTTATCTTTGTGTTGCCCAAGCACTGCACCTACTACATAGTCGCTCGCATCACACATAACTTCAACCAATCTGGTACGACGATAATAGGTGCTCGCACTAATTGTTGCTTAATTTTTAAAAATGCTTCCAAGCAAGCAGCATCAAACAAAAACTTTTTATTTTGCTCCAATAGTGGGCACAGAGATTTTTCAATTTTGGAGAAATCTCGGATGAATCGTCGATAGAATCCTGCATGGCCTAGAAAACTCCTTATTCCCATAACATTAGTGGGTGAGGGCAACTTCTCAATATCTCCACCTTTGCCTTGTCAACTTCGATTCCCTAACAAGTGATACGATATCCAAGGACAATGCTTTTAGTTGCCATGAAGTTTCCTCGCATAGCTTTAAAACTCTATCTAAATTGTCAGTGCATTTATCATATCGAAAAAAATTGCCATCATGCTCCTTTACAATGTGGTCGGTGTGTTGCATAGACCAAATGGCATTTGATGAAAAGCAAAGGTACTAAACGGACAAGTGAAAGTCATTTTTGCTTGGTCCTCTAGCACAATTGCAATTTGGTTGTAGCCAGAATATCCATCAAGAAAGCAATAATGGGCCTTACCAGAAAACCTGTCCATCATCTGATCAATGAAGAGAAGTGGGAAGTGATCTTTTTTTGTGGCAGCATTCAAACGGCAGTAGTCCATGCAAATTCGCCAACCTGTAGCAATGCAAGTAAGAATTAATTCATTTTTGTTATTACTTACCATAAAATACCGCTCTTCTTTGGAACGCATTGGACTAGGCTCACCCATGTACTATAAAAAATGGGGTAAATAATGTTCACATCCAACCATTTGATGATATCTTTTTTTACAACTTCCTTCATTTTTTTCATTTAATCTCCTTTGCTGCTCAATGGACTACTTTCTCTCATCCTCCAAGCTAATCTTCTGCATGTAGAAAGAGGGCCTAATGCCTCTAATATCCGCAATGCTCCAAGCGATGACACGCTTATGTTGCTTCAATATTCAGATCAATTTATCCTCTTGACTTGTGTTAAGATTTGCGGAGACAATTACTGGTAGGGTATTGTTGTCACTAAGGAAAATATATTTTAAATGTGTTAGCAATGGTTTCAACTCCAATGTTAGAGCTTCTTCAATAAACAGCTTAAATACAGGGATCGTTCTATTGGTCAAATCTAAGGATTCCATCTGCCAACCATGTCGAAGCTCAACAATATTTCATTCAACCTTGTGGTCGTAATCAAATAACTTCAGTTGTCACCACAAGTTCTTCTAAAGCTGTTGTACTACGCTCACTATATTTTTTTGCAATTAATTCGTCCAATACATCAATATGGTGACATTGCTCTTTACTCCTGCTGGGAATTACTTCAAAGACACTGAAGGTAACGTGTTCATCATTGTGTCGTATAATTAACTTCCCTTTGAATACATCTATAAGAGTGTGACCCGTAGCAAGAAATGGGCGTCCCAAAATTATGGGTACCTCCTTATCAGCTTCGCAATCAAGAATAATGAAATCTGTTGGGAACACAAACTTATCTACTAGGACGAGAACATCTTTGATTTGTCCTTCAGGTTGCGCCAAAGATCTATATGCCAGTTGCAATGTCACCGCAGAGGGTTTCATGTGATCAATTCCTAATTTTTTGAATGTTGATAAGGGCATAAGGTTGATGCTTGCTCCTAGATCACAAAGAGTTTTTCCTAAGTAATGATTTCTAATGAAAAACAGAATTGTAAAACTGCCAGGATCTTTCATCCTGGGTGGCAATTTATTTGTCAGTACAGTGCTGCAACCTTCTATGAGCGTAATTGCCTCGATGTCAGTCAAATTCTTTTTATTGGATAAGAGCTCCTTCATAAATTTCCCATAGCTAGGAATCTGTACAAGAACATCGATAAGGGGTATATTAACATGTAATTGTTTCAAGGTGCTGATATTCTCTATCATTTTCTTTCTCCTTAAATCTTTATGGAAATAGAAAAGGTGTTGAAACATTAGGCTATTGTGATACAACCAGCTGCGTCAACATTGGTTGTTACATCAAAAATTTTGTAGGTCAAATTGTTGGCATGGGTGTAATTACTGGTGGCTCCTCTTCATTTAGCTCTACTGCTTCTTCTTCGGATACAACTTTTTCTCTTTGCTCTGTTTCATTTGTGCTGACAGGTGCTATATTGGAATTGCTGCTTTGTTCAATAGTTTGCTTTCCACTCCGAAAAGTAATAGCCTTGCAATATTCCTTCCCCTTTTGAGTTGAATTTTCAGTATCACTGGGTAAAGTATCTGGTGGTCTCATGCTCATATTAGAAGCTAGTTATCCTACTTGTGCTTCTAATGCTCGGATGGAAGAAGAATTTCCTTGCACAATAGCTTCAGTTCTTATAATATTTTCATGCATCAAAGCATCATGGGCAGCCAATGGATCTGCTCGTGGTTTAGAGTACTGCTGTTGCTGTTATTGACGCTATCCTTACATATTCATATTTGGCATTGAAGTCTACTATGGCTGAATACTAGCATGTGACTACATCTGATCATGATGTGCATGCACCTAAGGATTGTGGTTGTAATTTTGCTACTGCTGACTGTAACTCTCCTGTCAAAAATTTCCTTGACTCGAGGAATTTCCATATCGAAATGTAGACGCATTTTGATTCCCCCAAGGTTGTTGATTCCTGGTTGAACTATTATAAGAGTTACCATACGAATTTCCTCTGATGTTATTGACATAAAACGCATTTTCTGCATGCTGTGGACAATTCTCGTAGCTATGATTGTCACTACAAATTTCACAACAAAATGTCGGGACATCCAGTTACCGGGCAACTTGAATGGGAGCAACTTCACTTGTCTCCTTAATGTTTTTAATCATGTTAGCCAACGAAGATACTTGTGCACTTAAAACTGATATGGCGTTTAATTTAATAACTTCAAGATTTTTTTTTACTTCAGTAGTTTGAGAAATTGGGTATTGATAATCATTCTGCGTGATTCTTTTTGAAATTCGCACAGCTTCATCATAGGTGCAGTCTAACAAATGACCGTTTTTAGATGCATCAACAATGTTTCTTGTCTGTGCATTTAATCCATTGTAGAAAATTTCGATCTGTGTTTCTTGTTAGATTCCATGTATGGGACAACATCGAAGCAAAGTTTTGTAATGCTCCCATGTGGTATGCAGATTCTCATCATCTAGCTGGTGATAAGCAGTAATATCATTCCTCAATCGAGCATTCATCGTGGGAAGATTAAACCGCAAAACAAATTGAGTTGCAAGTGCATTCCACGATGTAATAGATACATCATGTAATCCAAGAAACCAGGTACGAGCCCTTCCTTGCAATGAATAAGGAAACAGATGCATCTTCAAGGCGTCATCAGGATCATGCTGACTAAAAGAAGCACAGATTAGCAAAAAAGATTTAAGATGCTCTCTCCAATCTTCATGAGGCAAACCAACATATTGCCCATTCGAATTTAACATTTGGAACATAATCGATTTTAACTCAAAATTTCCAGCTTGGATCGCTGGTTTAACAACCCTTGGTTGCAAATCATCTAGCACTAGAACAACAAAATCTCTAATTGTTCTGTTTTGCATTTGTTCTTCTTGTAGAAGTGGTAGATTATTGAAGTTTTGTGGCTATACTGGAGGGATAGGATTTTCTGGTGGCAACTGTGGCATAGAATTTTTTCCAGGTAAAGCCATATTCCTTTGTTCTTGTCTTCTCCTTCGAATAGTTCTCTCGATTTTTGGATCTAAGCCAACAATATTTTCAGGGTTTCTCCTAGTGGTCATAGAACACTTAATAGAGAATTGAAAAGAGTCAACAAGAAAAAATAAAACAAATTAATAACAAATATAAATCAGGAAATAAAGAATAATTGAAACTACAAAAATAAACATCAAACAAACGCCATCCCCGACAACGGCACCAAAACTTGATCGAGCTATAAACATCACAGCAATGGTGCAAGCGAACACTTATCGATGCAAGTATAGTTGATAGGCTATAGCTATCAGATATTGATCCCACATAGATGGTTGTTTATGCTATAATTGTCGAAGGAATTAGAGTTAGAATAAGAGAAGTTTTAAGGAATAATGTCAGTGCAATTAAATCAAAAACTGTAGAAATAAATGAATTTAAACTATTGGACAAATGTTGTGAGACTGTAATGCAATATGTCAAAGCAAATTAATAAGAAAATGTAATGAAAGTTTGAAGATAATTTGTCGATGTAGTTTTAATAAAATTAAAGAAGTATAACAATGATAATGCAATGGAAGGGATCATGGACTTGATAAGTCGGCAATCACTAAATTCGATTACAAGGTAAATAATAGATAAATTGTCCTTGCAATTAAGCTTAATAAGATCTTACTAACTTTGATTTCCCTGTTTATCGAAGACCTAACCACTCACACTAACCACACCTTCCAATACTGGCAATGCTTTGCATTCGAGAACAAGTGACTAGAATTTCTTCGTGCCTGAAGCAACTTTCATTGTCTTGCTTGTTAATTTAATTTATCACTGCACTTTCTAATGTCAGCAACAACAATAACACTTCCGTGATCAAGCAATTAAATCCAAAGATAAACAGATAAGAGGAATTGAGCAGAAATCAATTTAGATCTAAAATTAAAAGGTACTTCCATACACAATTAAGTTCATCAGAATTTATCAGCGTTTGAGAGGAAATAAAGAACAAGTTGAAGCATTCTATTCCTAGCCTACTAGAACTCTTCCCTAATGCTCCTTTTGTGTCTCACTTAAGAATAGTCCTCGTCAAGAGCAGATGTTGCCTTCTCGTCACAATCAGTTCACCCTCTAGGAAATTAAGCTGCCATGAAAGCAAGCTTAGAGAAAATTGCAGAGTAGAATTAATTTGTTACCAGCCTCTCGAACCCATTTTTCTCTCTCTCCTCAGTATTTATCTTTAATGCCCAGTATAGGTGTCCTTCTTCCTTCAGATCTCACCTCCTTGCAATTGTACAGGTTAGTTAATCTAGCTATACACTTACGCAGATCTAATATATGCAGGAAGCAGGAAGCAGTTACAGGTTGTCGCGACATTTCTGAACGCAAATTTAGATTTTAATTTGTTGCGACAACCCTGATATCCCCATACAATGGTACTTTTGGATATGTTCATGCCGTAACATCCTTAGGTGCAATCTTGAAATGTTCATATGGTGACGGGTTTGGGCGTAATTCTGGATTCTAAATTGCGACGACAACATTGAACACTCTCCTGCTTTGATATTTTAAGACAGATCGCTGCATTAACATCTTAACATGAAATACTGAACACTAAATGTGATGACATTAGTAGCAAAAGTAAGATAAAATGAAAGAAAATTAAACCAAATATCACTAACATAGAAAATGCAATTATTAAATATAAAATGCTAAAAATTCATGCTAAAAATGATATAATGGGAACAAATTATACTCTAAATAAGGAGAAATTAATGGTCTTTTCTAATGATATCAAGAGGCAAGATGATTTAACTATTGTGTAGTGTTTTTCAATTGTTTAGTTGTTTGCGAAAGGAAGAATGTGAAACAAACCCTACACTTGACAACCCTAGGTAGTCAATAAGATGGGATTTAACCCAAATTTGGCATGGCTCATTCATGAACACCTTAACCCCGAGACGATTTAGACTGTTAAGTCAAAAGATAAGTAGTCTCTATTAACTCATTACCTTAGGGGATGTATCGGAAGATCCTACTAGCGTAATGACTAGTTGGTTGACGAGGAGCACAAAACAATATTTTATATAGCATGCCGAAGCAAGCTAATTTCCCGTTATCATATTTAAGCAAATCTTCAATCGTGTTTTCTAGTTTTATTTATTTATTTACATTCAGTTTTTTTATTATTATTGATGAAACTCAAAAGCTTTTTATTGATAATTCGTAATATAACTTAATAACAGTACTAATTAGATCTTATTGCACAAGGATTATGATCTATCTAGTGCAATGCCTCCCTTGGGTATAATCCTCGGAGTACTAACCAATTTTGTTGTAAATTTTATTACAACCTAACTCATATACTTGCGGACACTACGTCGAATACCTATCTTTTGGAAGCAGTATTAACACTTTCGACGATGGTACGTCAGGAGGCGATCAGCTGTACCGCGACATTGAAGGCAGTCTCGGACTTTCTTCATTTTGTTTCCTTCATTGCGACATCAAGTCATTCGTGTTGCGACGTAGTGATTAGTATTTGTTAATTTCCCTGAGTTGATCTTAGATTAATTTGGGCTTCATAAAGTAGTTTATTTTCCGTTTGTAATTATTTAGTAAAGTTGGTTAGTTTTATTTACACACAGAAATAGTTGATTTGAAACCAATTTTTTCAATAAAAAGAGAAAATTCAATTTAATCATATAGTTCATCACTTATATTAGAAAATAAATTACTAATTTAGTTTTGTTAAAATTGTAAAATAGCTTTATTGTAGTAAGTGATAATAATGTATGTTACGGTAACCAAGACTTATCCAAAAATAGATTTGCTTTACCTTTATAAAAAGTAGTAAAAAGTTTTACAAAATCTCAAGATCAAATTTTGTAATTAAAAATATCTTTGTATCATTATGAACAAGATAATGGCTCCTCCAAAACTATTATGCTTAGTTTTAGTTATTTTCTTATCTATCTTTTCCCTTTCTTCTTTGCCAACAAGTGCAATTTTTCTAGAGGTTAATTTTTCCCTTCCAATACCTTTATCAAAACTAGTAGAAAATTTATGCAATGGCAAGGCTGTTGAAAATCACACGTTTTCTTGAAAGCACTTTCCACTCTTGAAGTTATTACGGCACAAGATTCAACTCAACTAGGAACCCTTATTATGAAATTAGGAGTAGCAAATGTCAAAGAAATGTTGAATGTATATAATGAAATAATTAAGAATCCAGGTTCACCTCAAGCTTTGAAAGCTCTTAATTGTTGCGTTGAAGCTTACAAATATGCAATCTTATCATTTGAAATGATATCTTTAGAATTGGTTGAAGATCCTCAAACCGAAAATTATGATGTAACTATTATAGGTCTTGAAATTGCTAATTGTGAAAAGAAACTGATTGATGCAATGGTTCAAGCACCTCAACTCCTTAATACGAATCGAATTATGAATTATTATATTTCAATGGATATGAGATAACATCAAATCTTGAGCTTGAAAATCCAAATGTGTATTAGGAAAATAATTAAGGGAGTTGTATAGATAATGATGTGTGAATTTGTTCTGTTGATAGATACAATATAAATTAGATGGCATTGGCATGTAGCCATTGTTGTTTCTGCTGATATTGTGAATTAATTTAAATAATCATTGTAAAACTATATATTTTTTCATATTCCACTATATTAATGGAGTCTTACTTTTCCAATCATTAGCTTTTCAAAGTGGAATCAAAATGTAACCAAACCGAAATAATATCAACCTTCTTACTAGTTCTGTTTATGACATTTCTGCAAAAAATCTCTAATAATTACACCCATTGTCCTAGTATGAGATTTTTGTAAGAAATAGCTAGTACTATTTACCATCACCCACCCTACTTGTGGCGTACTCCATTTCCCCTTATTACTTCTTTTAAATAGCTTTATCAGTTATTACTTGCCTTAATTTGCTTCACCTAATTATCAAAACACCAATTCATGGAATCATTACCTCTTAACTGATAAAGTTTTATCGTTTGAAAATTACTTTATTCATCATTAATAAAGAATAATGAGTCATCTGTAAAGAGAAGATGGGATAGAAAAAGAAGATTTAACTTGACATTACTGAGATATTTTACTATGTTTTTGAAGAAAAATGAAGTTACTTTGCAGTATTTTATTTTCTTAAACAAACTGAAATCAAACCATGACTTTGGATCCATTTAGTTCTTTGGTTTTTTTAAGAAATTGAAATCAGACTATCTAGATCGGGGCCAGACTTAAAGCATGTTCGGATCCTTGAAGAAATTCTTGACCACTTTTGTAGTTTCTCAAGCCATCGAGTGACAGCCTTTGGGCGTACCAACATCCAAACTGTGAATATTGAAACTAAAGATGTAAGAACGAGCTAGTGTCCACAGGTTTTCGATTTAGGTTGTAATATAGTTAAAACGAACTAGGTGAGGACTTCGAGGATCATATCCAAGAGAGGCAAAGACTAAATTAACTTTAACCTAAAGGTAAATAGATATAATTCGTACTCTAAATAAATCATATTACGATTAAACATAAAGAAAGGGTTTTAGGTGTTTATAATAAAAAAATAAAAATTTCATAAATAAAAAGAACTTCGGATTACTGAAATATAAACTTAACCAAATATTAACATAAGTGATTAGTCTGAAAAACTCAAAATATAAAAAACTGGAATAATTGTAAAAAACAAGCCCCAAATTTTGGAGGCTTTTGAATATATGGCCCTATCCGTTTTTGTCTGATTTCAACCCTCAACGTAACAGAATTTTGTATAATGAACCCTGTTGAAACGGTAACTGTCAACTGATTATTAGTCAACAACCGATCAACAAATGTTGTACATGTGGCGTTCCAAGTGATCGGATGACGTGGCCCAATTTAAAAAATATCGCTTCCATGACTAAAAATAAACAAAATTAATAAATATAAAACAAAACCCTAAATGCCCAAATAATCTCAAAACCCCAAACGTAAATTTTTCCCTAAATTATTTCCTCTTTCTCTTTCCTCCCATTTTTTTCCTCTCATTTTCTCTCTTGTCAAACACCTTTTTTCTTCTTCAAAACTTTCCACATTTAGAAGGGTTTGCTTAAATCACCATTGTTAGTCGCTTGATACGCTTTGTCATTACCCAAAGTTATTGTTAGCAACAGTTTTTTTTTCTTCTATAACAAAGATATACACATATTTTAAAATTCAATAAAAAAAAAAGAAAATTAAACCAAAAAAACAAGGAAAATTTTTTGGGAAAATTAGTTAAGAATGACACACTGAATTCTTGGAAGCCAAACAAAACCAAGGAAGAAAAACTTTAAGATTTCTCTTATTATTGATTTAATATTGCATCTAGTAATGTAAAAAAAACCAAGAAAAGCTTCCATTTCAAAGTTGAAATGGAATCCAATAGTTTAAGAACTGCATGAAGGTACTGTCATTGATTTCAGTTCTAATATTATTATGTGTTTTATCTGACTTTGCCTTGTGATTTTAACAGACATGGAATCCAATCAACAACAAGAAGTCTGAGATGCTCTCTTACCTTCCACCTCTCTCAGATGACTCGATTGCAAAGGAAATTGATTACATGATGAAAAAAGGGTGGATTCCTTGTCTTAAATTTGATCAAGTAAGAATAATTTTATTTTCTGTAACTTCCTCCAAGAATCAGCTAATCGAGATCTAATTAAATGATAAAAGGTAGACATAAATTCCTGGAATCAATATTTTTCAACTTTGTAACAATTTAAAAACAAGTTTTCCTTTTAAAAATGCTAGGTAGGGCCTATTCATTGGGAGAATAGCAACATTCCAGGGTACTATTAGGGGAGGTACTGCACTCTATGGAAGCTACCGATGTTTGGGTGCAACGATTCGTCTCAAGTTAATTCAAAGAAGAAATAACACCATTAACGAAAAAAATCATCAGATCAATAAAAATATACGCTTTAAACCCGAAAAAAAAAACAAAGAGAACCCAAAAACTAAAATAATTGAATTTCAAGTTCATTGTACAATCTCATGGAGCATTTCCATTGTCTTGAAAGAGATGAGCTTTCCTTAATGGCTGCATTTAGGAGATGGTGTTTGTCAAGAGAGAAAATGAGAGAAAAAATTGGGGGAAGAGAGAATAAGGGAAGAAAACAGAAGATAAAACAAAATGAAAAATAATTATATTAAATTGGGTTCTGAAATGATTTGAGATTTTTTTTTCAGACATCAACTCCATTTTTAACGATTTATTATGTTAAATTATGAGTTTTGAAGAAGAAAAATAGTGTTTGGCAAGAGAGAAAATGAGAGAAAAAATTAGGGGAGTGAAAAGAGAAAGAGGGAAGAAAAAAGAAGATGAAACAAAATGAGAAAAAAATTGTTAAATAGATGACGTCATTTATAACGTCATGCGCTTATGTGCCATGCCACATGGAGTATTATTTTGACCTATAATTTGACTAATGATCAACTCACATTGACCGTTAAAATTGGGTTGATTCATGAAAAAATCGTAACGTTAAGGGTATCAATAAAAAAATGTTATGGGCAAAAATCCAAAAGCCCCCAAAGTTTGGGGCCTTTTTTTTATAATTATGCCAAAAAAATTCAAAGAGAAAAAGAAGAGTAGAAAACTTCATAAAAAGAAAAAAGCTTCCGTGAGTGAGAAAAAAAAAAAAAGAGTGACAAAGTCACAAAAGTAGAAAAACTCGTTCATTAGTGCATAAAAACTCGTAGGCTAACTAAAGGTACTATATCGTGTTTAGATTTCCTACAAGGAGAGATAAGGGAGGTGAGAGAAGGAGAAAAAAGGTGGGGAGCACGTAACGGTCATTAAAAGGGAAGAATAGGGATCAATTTGACGTGTCAAATCATTTTCGTGTTTGTAACCCTCGTGATGCTTTCTATATTTCTATATTTCGTACTTGTCCTAAGCTCAGAACGTTACAAGTCAAAAAGTCCTATGTGACTTGAATATTTCTATGCATGAATGGACATCATATTAAATGATCGTATAAAAGACTTTTAGTATTCTACTTCGATAATTAAAGTACTTGTATAAATTATTGATGGACTCTTACAGGTGAGACCCTCAATACTAGTATACTTTGTAATATACTGAACTTAGATGTTTGTAGTTAAAAGTGGTAAATCATTTATTCACCATGCTAAAATTGTTAGTAAAAATGAAATGCCTAAGATATGTGCTCTAAAGTCAATACTAGTATAATACATGCTCAAGTGTCTTATTTTCTTTTAGTTGTTTTTTATTTTGATTACTGGAGGACAAGCAATGGTTTAAGTGTTGGGGAGTTTGAAATTAAGTATTATTCTTAAATTTTACTTAGGATTTAGTCATTTTTAATAGAGTCAATAAAATGTGTAAAAAGTGCAAAATCTAGTCTTTTATTGACCTCATGATCGGTTGAGGCCTAAAGGTTGGCTTATGTACCTAGTGAGTATGGAGGAGACCATTAGAAGGTGATCCATATCGAGACTGATCACTATGTCACGACATGGAACAATAAATGTCGTAACATGTGGACCATAATAAGAGAATCATGAAGTTGCCTTCTATGTCATGAAAAAAGCTTGAGGATGTCGCGACAAACCCCTGAAAACGTCCTTGAAGGAGTATATTGATTACTATGTTGCGACACAAGACTTAGTGTGTCGCGACATTGACCTCTAGACACGAAACTACACCAAGTGTGGGGCATTTTGGCCTTTACAATTCAACTTTAAACTAAGAACGGCAGCTGACCTAGGGCTGAACACTACAACCATCAGAATGCTATAAATAGACCCCTTGAGCACTCATTTTACATACATCATTTCCTTAGTTAATTTTTTTCTTAGATTTAGGGCTTAGCTTATTTCTTTCTTAGGTTTAGTTTTTTTCGTTTTGTTATTTTGTTCTTTGAAGACTCGATTTGTAGACGTGCACAGATGCTTGGAAATTATTTCAAGATCTAAATACGAATCAGGGATTCTTCTTATTCTATATAATTTCAATTCAACCTTCATGTCTGCTATTTATATTGATTTTCTTTTGTTTGATAAAACCATGAGGAACTAATCCCTTTATGGATGATTAGCGAGTGGAGGCAAGATGATTTAACTATTGTGTAGGGTATCTCAATGGATTAGTTGTTTGGGAAAAGAAGAATGTTAAACAAACCCTACTCCTAACAACCCTAGGTCGTCAATAAGGTGGGAATTAACCCAAATTTGGTATGGCTTATTCGTGAACACCTTAACCCTGAGTCGGTTTGGACTATTAAGTCGAAAGATAAGCAGTCTCTATCAACTCAATACCTTAGTAGATGTATCGGAATATCCTACTAGCGTAATGACTAGTTGGTTGACGAGGAGCACGAAACAATAGTTGTTATAGCATGTCGAAGCAAGCTAATTTCCTGTTACCATCTCTAAGCAAATCTTCAATCGTGTTTTCTAGTTTTATTTATTTATTTACATTCTGTAGTTTTATTATTATTGATGAAACTCAAAAACTTTTTATTGATATTTCATAATATGACCTAATAAAAGTACTAATGAGATCTATTGTACAAAGACTATGATTTATCTAGTGCAATGTCTCCCTTGGGTATGATCGTCGGAGTACTCACCTATTTTGTTGTAAACTATATTACAGCCTGACTCGTATACTTGCAGACACCGCCTCAAATAACTATCTTTTGGAAGTAATATTTTTTAGACAAAAGGTAGTATACAAAAAATATAAATATAATTTAAATTTAATAATAAATTTAAAAACAAATAACAAGTATACTTTATGTAGTATTTGAAGACGGATTGAAAATAAAAATCTGTTGAGGCTTGTATAAACAGTCTCCTTAAGAAAAATTCTGCCTTTCCTAGGTGCTAAAGAATTTTGGACGTCTACCTCCCAGGATACAACAACGAACACCCACCAAAAGCAGCACAACTTTCAATGAATAGGCGAATTCTAACCAAGCCTCATATATCACCAAGCAAAAGCAATATTTTGAGAGAAAACTAAGAACATGAATTTGAAAGAGATATTTCTTCTTTCTCTTGATATGTAAAAATGAAAAGCAGAAAGGGCTATTTATAATGAAATTTAATGAAACAGTTACCTGAAATTTAAAAAAGCATAATGAGGAGAGTTAAAAAACATAATGTTTTGTAGGTTACTAACATGGTGAGTTACAAAAAAAAAACTAAAACAAATAAAGCTATGTAACTACTTTTGGAACACCAAAGGATAGTTCTATTGAAGAGGAAAAATATTTAAATGGGCTAAAATTTCAGTAGGCTCAGTAAGGCTTGATCGGTTTGGACATTTCGCGTCACCCACGTCTTGCAAGTGCACCCCTAACCTATTATGGTTTGACCGACACCCCCTAAGGGAGATTTTTGGTTTAGTCATTTTCCTTAACAATCATTTTCATGTAGCTTACTTTGAGCTTTAATTTCTCATTCATTACTCAACCATTTTGAGCATATTATATATTGTTTTAAAGGTCTCATGGAGTAGGGTATAATAATAAAATTTATTATTTAAAAACACCAAATTTACCCATAAATAATATGCCTCAAAGTTCCTTAATAAATGTTATTTTCCTACAATATTAACATTCTAGACGTTGGTACGTCCCGAGGCGGTCAGCTGTACAACGACATTAAAGGCAGTCTCGGACTTTCTTCATTTTGTTTCCTTCATTGTGACATCGAGTCATCCGTGTTGCGACGCATTGATTAGTATTGGTTTAATATACCTTCTAATGGTCTCCTCCACACACAAAGTGCGTTATATAGGAATATAAAGGTACAGGTGTTTGCTAATTTCTCTAAAGAGATCTTAGATTAATTTGGGTTTCATAAAGTAGTTTATTTTTCGTTTGTAACTATTTAGTAAAGTTGATTAGTTTTATTTGCACACAAAAATAGTTGATTTTGAATAAAAAGAGAAAAATAAATATAATCATATACTTTATCACTTATATTAGAAAATAAATTACTAATTTAGTTTTGTTAAAATTGTAAAATAGCTTTATTGTAATAAATGATAATAATGTATGTTATAGTAACCAAGACTTATCCAAAAATAGATTTGCTTTACCTTTATAAAAAGTAGTAACAAAATTTATAAAATCTCAAGATTAGATTTTGTAATTAAAAATATCTTTGTATCATAAGCAACAAGATAATGGCTCCTCCAAAACAATTATGCTTAGTTTTAGTTATTTTCTTATCTATATTTTCTCTTTCTTCTTTGCTAACAAGTGCAATTTTTCCAGAGGTTAATGTTGCCCTTCCAATACCTTTATCAAAACTAGTAGAAAATTTATGTAATGGCAAGGCTATTGAAAACCACACGTTTTGCCTGAAAGCACTTTCCACTCCTGAAGTTATTGCGGCACAAGATTCAACTCAACTAGGAACTCTCATTATGAAATTCAGAGCAGCAAATGCTAAAGGAATGTTGTATGTATATAATGAAATAATTAAGAATCTAGGTTGACCCCAGGCTTTGAAAGCTCTTAATTGTTGCGTTGAAGCTTACAAATACGCAATCTTGTCATTTTAAATGGTATCTTTAGAATTGGTTGAAGATATAACTCTTGAAATTACTAATTGCGAAAAGGAACTTATTGATGCAAAGGTTCAAGCACCTCAACTCCTTAATACGAATCGAATTATGAAATATTATATTTCAATAGGATATGAGATAACATAAAATCTTGAGCTTGAAAATCTGAATGCGTATTAGGAAAAAAAATAAGGGAATATGTATAGATAATAATGTGTGAATTTGTTATGTTGATAGATACAATATAAAATAGATGGCATAGGCATGTTGCCATTGTTGTTTCTGCTGATATTGTGAATTAATTTAAATAATCATTATAAAACTATATATTTTTTCATATTCCATTATATTAATGAAGTCTTAATTTTCCAATCATCAGCTATTCAAAGTGGACTCAAAATGTAACCAAACCGAAATAATGTCAACCTTCTTACCAGTTCCATTTATGACATTTCTGCAAAAAATCTCTAATAATTACACCCATTGTCCTAGTATGAGATTTTTGTAAGAAAGATCCAATACTATTTACTGTCACCCACCTTACTTGTGGCGTACTCCATTTCCCCTTATTACTTACCTTAATTGCCTTCACCTGAATCCCTTCTTTTAAATCCTTGCATCCAAAATTACTAGTGAAGTTTCCCTTATTTTCAAAAGATCAATTCATGGAATCATTACCTCTTAATTGATAAAGCTTTATCTTTTGAAAATTATTTTATTCATCATCAATAAAGAATAACGAGTCATTTGTAAAAAAAAGATGTGACAGACAAAGAAGATTTAACTTGACATTACTGAGATATTTTACTATGTTTTCGATGAAAAATGAAGTTACTTTGCAGTATTTTGTTTTCTTAAACAAATTTAAATCAAGCCATGACTTCGGATCCATTTAGTTCTTTGGTTTTTTGAAGAAATTGAAATCAGACTATCTAGATCGGGGCCAAACTTAAAGCATGTTTAGATACTTAAAGAAATTCTTAACCACTTAGTAGTTTCTCAGGCCATCGAGTGACCGCCTCTGGGCGTACCAATGTCCAGACTGTGAATATTGCAACTAAAGATGTAAGAACGAGTTGGTGTCCACAAGTACTCGAGTCAGGTTGTAATATAGTTAAAACGAAGTAGGTGAGTACTCCAAGGATTGTACCCAAGGGTGGCAAGGACTATATTTACTTTAACCTGAAGGTAGACAGATATAATTAGTACTCTAAATAAATCATATTACGATTAAACATAAAGAAAGGTTTTTAGGTTTTCATAACAAAGAAATAAAAATTGCATAAATAAAATGAACTTTGAATTACTGAAATATAAACTTAACCAAATATTAACATAAGTGATTAACCTAAAAAATTAAAAATAAAAAAATCAAAGAGAAAAAGATGAGTAGAAAACTTCATAAAAAGTTAAGGGTCATTAAAGGGGAAGAATAGGGATCAATTCGATGTGCCAAACCATTCTCGTCTTTGTAACCCTCTTGATGCTTACTCTATTTCTGTATTTCGTACTTGTCCTAAGCCTCAGAACTTTACAAACTGAAAAGTCCTATGTGACTTGAATATTTTTATTCATGAATGGACATCATATTGAACAATCGCATAAAAGACTGTTAGTATTCTACTACCATAATTAAAGTACTTGTATATTTATTGATGGATTCTTACAGATGAGACCCTTAATACTTGTATACTTTGTAACATACTGAACTTAGATGTTTGTAGTTAAAAGTGGTAAATCATTTATTCATCATGCTAAAATTGTTAGTAAAAATGAAATGCCTAAGATATGTGCTCTAAAGTCAATACTAGTATAATACGTGCTCAAGTGTCCTCTTTTCTTTTATTGTTTTTTATTTTGATTACTTGAGGACAAGCAATTGTTGAAGTGTTGGGGATTTTGATCTGTCGTAATTTGACTTACCAGATTAAACTAATTTTCACACTTCAGAAGCTTGAAATTAAGTATTATTCTTAAATTTTACTTAGGATTAGTCGTTTTTAATAGAGTCAATAAAACATGTAAAAAGTGCAAAATCGAGCCTTTTATTGACCTCATGATCGATTGATTCCTAATGGTTGGCTTATGTACCTAGTGAGTGTGGAGGAGACAACTAAAAGGTGATCCATTTTGAGACTGACCACTATGTCAAGACACAGGACAACAAATGTCGCAACATGGGAACCATCAAAAGAGAACCATGAAATTGCCTTCTATGTCACGAAAAAGCTTGACGATGTCGCAACAAACCCTTGAAAATGTCCTTGGATGAGTATAATGATTACTATGTCACGACACAAGACTTGGTGTGTCACGACATCGACCTTTAGATGTGGAAGTACACTAAGTGTGGGGCATTTTGATCTTCACAATGAAATTTTAAACCCAAGAATGATAGCTGACCTAGGGTTGAACACTACAACCATCAGAATGCTATAAATAGACCCCTTGAGCACTTATTTTACAAGCACCATTTCCTTAATTAATTTATTTCTTAGATTTAGGGCTTAGCTTATTTCTTTCTTAGGTTTAGTTTTTTTTTCGTTTGGTTATTTTGTTCTTTGAAGACTCGATTTTTAGATGCGCATAGATGCTTGGGAATTATTTCAAGATCTAAATACGATTTAGGGATTCTTCTTATTCTATATAATTTCAATTCAACCTTCATGTTTACTATTTATATTGATTTTCGATTGTTTGATAAAACCATGAGGAACTAATCCCTTTATGGAGGATTAGAGAGTGGAGGCAAGATTATTTAAATATTGTGTAACATTTCTCAGTGGATTAGTTGTTTGGGAATGGAAGAATGTGAAACAAACCCTACACTTGACAATCCTAGGCAGTCAATAAATGGTGGGAATTAACCAAAATTTAGTATGGCTTATTCTTGAACTCCTTAACCTTGAGCTTGTTTGGACTGTTAAGTCAAATGATAAGTAGTCTCTATCAACTCAATACCTTAGTGGATCCTACTAGCGTAATGACTAGTTGGTTGATGAGGAGCACAAAACAATAGTTGTTATAGCATGTTGAAACAAGCTAATTTCCTGTTACCGTATCTAAGCAAATCTTCAATCGTGTTTTCTAGTTTTATTTATTTATTTGCATTCTGTATTATTATTATTATTGATGAAACTCAAAAACTTTTTATTGATATTTCATAATATCACCTAATAAAAGTACTAATTAGATCTTATTGTTCAAAGATTATGATTTATCTAGTGCAATGCCTCCCTTGGGTATGATCGTCGGAGTACTCACCTATTCTGTTGTAAACTATATTACAACCTGACTCATATACTTGCAGACACTGCCTTAAGTAACTATCTTTTGGAAGCAATATTTGTTAGACAAAAGGCTGTATACAAAAAATAGAAATATAATTTAAATTTAATAATAAATTTAAAAACAAATAACAAGTATACTTTACGTAGTATTTGTAGATGGATTCAAAATAGAAATCTGTTGAGGCTTGTATAAACAGTCTCCTTAAGACAGATTCTCCCTCTCCTAGGTCCTAAAGAATTTTGGACATTTATCTCCTAGGACAACGACGAACACCCACCAAAAGCAACACAACTTCAGGGAATATGCGAATTCTAACGAAGCCTCCTCTATCACCAAGCAAAAGCAGTATTTTGAGAGAAAACTAAGAACATGAATTTGAAAGAGATCTTTCTTCTTTCTCTTTATATGTAAAAATGAAAAGTAGAAAGGGCTATTTATAGTGAAATTTCATAAAACAGTTACATGAAATTTTAAAAAAGCATAATGAGGAGAGTTACAAAACATTATGAGGAGAGTTACAAACATAATGTTTTGTAGGTTACTAACATGGTGAGTTATAAAAAAAAAACCTAAAACTAATAAAGTATGTAACTGTTTTTGGAACACTAAAGGATAGTCCTGTTGAAGAGGAAAAATATTTAAATGGGCTAAAAATTTCGGTAGTCTTTGTAAGGCTCGATCGGTCCGAACATTTCGCGTCGTCCATGTCATGCGGGGTCCACCCCTAACCTATTTTGAAAGCTTACTTCCAAAATTACTAGTGAAGTCTCCCTTATTATTAAAACACCAATTCATGGAATCATTACCTCTATATTGATAAAGCTTTATCTTTTGAAAATTACTTTATTCATTATCAATGAAGAATAATGAGTCATTTGTAAAGAAAAGATGGGATAGACAAAGAAGACTTAATTTGACATTACTGAGATATTTTACTATGTTTTCGAAGAAAAATGAAGTTACTTTAGAGTATTTTGTTTTCTTAAAAAAATTGAAATCAAACCATGACTTCGGATCCATTTAGTTCTTTGGTTTTTTAATAAATTGAAATCAAACTATCTAGATCGGGGCCAGACTTAAAGCATGTTCAGATCCTTCAAGGAATTCTTGACCACTTCTATAGTTTCTTAGGCCATCAAGTGACCACCTCTGGGCGTACCAACACCCAGACTGTGAATATTGCAACTGAAGATGTAAGAACGAGTTAGTGTCCGTAAATATTCAAGTCAGGTTGTAATATAGTTAAAATGAAGTAGGTGGGTACTCCGAGGATTGTACCCAAGGGAGGCAAAGACTAAATTAACTTTAACCTAAAGGTAAGCATATCTAATTAGTACTCTAAATAAATCATATTACGATTAAACTTTGAGAAAGGTTTTTACATTTTTATAAAAACTCATTTATTAGTGCATAAAAACTTGTAGGCAACTAAAGGTACTATTTGATGTTTAGATTTCCAACAAGGAGAGATAAGGAAGGTGAGAGAAGGAGAAATAAGGTGGTGAGCAGGTAAGGGTCATTAAAGGGGAAGAATAAGGATCAATACGATGTGTCAAACCTTTTTTGTGTTTGTAACCCTCTTGATGCTTACAATATTTCTATATTTCGTACTTGTCATAAGCCTCAGAACGTTGCAAATTGAAAAGTCCTATGTGACCTGAATATTTCTATGCATGAATGGACATCATATTGAACAATCGCGTAAAAGACTATTGGTATTTTCCTACGATAATTAAAGTGCTTGTATAAATTGTTGATGGACTCTTACAGATGAGACCCTTAATATTTGTATACTTTGTAACATACTGAACTTAGATGTTTGTAGTTAAGTGGTAAATCATTTATTCATCATGCTAAAATTGTTAGTAAAAATGAAATGCCTAAGATATGTGCTCTAAAGTCAATACTAGTATAACACGTGCTCAAGTGTCCTCTTTTCTTTTAGTTTTTTTTATTTTGATTACTTGAGGACAAGAAATGGCTTAAGTGTTGGCGAGTTTGATCTTTCGTAATTTGACTTAGAAGATTAAACTAATTTTTACACTTTAGAAGCTTAAAATCAAGTATTATTCTTAAATTTTTACTTAGGATTTAGTCGTTTTTAATAGAGTCAATAAAACATGTAAAAAGTGTAAAATCTAGTCTTTTATTGACCTCGTGGTCGATGAAGGCCTAAAGGTTGGCTTATGTACCTAGTGAGTGTGGAGGAGACCATTAGAAGGTGATCCATATCGAGACTGATCACTATGTCACGACACGAGACAACAAATGTCGAAAGATAGGGACCATAATAAGTGAATCCTGAAGTTGCCTTCTATGTCATGAAAAAGCATGAGGATGTCGTTACAAACCCATGAAAACATCCCTTAAGGAGTATACTGATTACTATGTCACAACACAAGACCTGATGTGTTGCGATATTGACCTCTGGACGCAGAACTACACCGAGTGTGGGGCATTTTTGTCTCACAATGCAACTTTAAACCCAAGAACAACAGTTGACCTAGGGTTGTAGACTACAACCATCAGAATGCTATAAATAGACCCCTTTAGCACCCATTCTACAGACACCATTTCCTTAGTTAATTTCTCTTAGATTTAGGGCTTAGCTTATTTCTTTCTCAGGTTTAGTTTTTTTTGTTTTGTTATTTTGTTCTTTGAAGACTCAATTTGTAGACGCGCACAGATTATTGGGAATTATTTCAAGATCTAAATATGAATCAGGGATTCTTCTTAGTCTATAGAATTTCAATTCAACCTTCATGTCTACTATTTATATTGATTTTATATTGTTCAATAAAACCATGAGGAACTAATCCCTTTATGTAGGATTAGCGAGTGGAGGCAAGATGATTTTAACTATTGTGTAGGGTTTCTCAATGGATTAGTTGTTTGGAAAAGGAAAAGTGTGAAACAAACCCTACACTTGAAAACCCTAGGTAGTTAACAAGGTGGGAATTAATCTAAATTTGGTATGGCTCATTCGTGAACACCTTAACACCAAGCCGATTTGGACTGTTAAGTTGAAAGATAAGTAGTCCCTATCAAGTCATTCCCTTAGTAGATGTATCGAAAAATCCTGCTAGCGTAATGACTAGTTGGTTGACGAGAAGCATGAAACAATAGTTGATAAAGCATGTCGTAACAAGCTAATTTCCAATTACCATATCTAAGCAAATCTTCAATCATGTTCGGATCCTTAAAGGAATTCTTGATCGCTTCTGTAGTTTCTCAGGCCATCGAGTGACTGCCTGTGGGCGTACCAATGCCAGAGTGTGAATATTGCAACTAAATATGTAAGAACGAGTTAGTGTCCACAAGTATTCGAGTTAGGTTATAATATAGTTAAAACAAAATAGGTGAGTACTCCGAGGATCGTACCCATGGGAGGCGAAGACTAAATTAAATTTAACCTAAAGGCAAATAGATCTAATTTGTACTCTAAATAAATCATATTACGATTAAACGTAAAGAAAGGCTTTTAGGTTTTTATAATAAAGAAATAAAAATTTCATAAATAAAATGAACTTCAGATTATTGAAATCTAAACTTAACCATATATTAATATGAATGATTAGCCTGAAAAATTCAAAGAGAAAAAGACGAGCAGAAAACTTCATAAAAGAAAAAGCATTCGTGTGTGAGAAAAATCGAAAAAGAAGTGTAACAAAGTAACAAAAGTAGAAAAAATCGTTCATTGGTGCATAAAAACTCGTAGGCTAACTAAAGGTATTATTCCATGTTTAGATTTCCGACAACATTAGAAAAGACCATTAATTTCTCCTTATTTAGAGTATAATTTGTTCCTATTATATCATTTTTAGTATTTCAAGTTTAGCATGCATTTTTAGCATTTTTATATTTAGTAGTTGCCTTTTTTAAGTCAGTGATGTTTGATTTAATTTTCTTTCATTTTATCTTACTTTTGCTACTAATGTCGCCACATTTAGTGTTCAGCATTACGTCTTGAGATGTCAATCCAGGGATCTCTCTTAAAAGATCAAAGTAGGAGAGTGTTCAAGGTTGTCGCCGTAATTTAGAATCTAGAATTGTGCCCAAACCTATCACCGTATGAGCATTTGAGCATTTCTAGATTGCACCCAGGGATGTTGCTGCATCGAGATATCCAGAAGTACCAGTGCATGAGGATATCAAGGTTGTCGCAGCAAATTAAAATCTAAATTTGCTTCTAGAAATGTCGCAACAACCTATAACAGCTTGCTACATATATTAGATCTGCGTGAGTGTACAGCTGGATTAATGATAGCATTAAAAATAACACCTATTTTCCCCCTAATTTTTTGTATTAATTGTCTCTTTTGTATCATATTTAGCATGCATAATAGGCATTACATACTTTGTTTTTATAGTTTCTAACTCATTGTTGTTTGGTTTACATTCTTGTTATTTTATCTCTTTTATGCACTAATGTCGCCACATGCAGCATATATATTGCGTCTTAAAATGTCAGCGCAGGATCCATTTTAGTAGATTGATGTTAGAAAGGAGTCAAAGACGTAGCGACAATTATAGCTTGGAAATGCGGCCAGAGATGTCGATGCATAGAAATTTTTACTTTGTTTGAGTGAATTCAAGCAACATGCACATCTGGAAGCACTAGCGCAAAAATTTCACACGTTTTGCCGCAATTAAAGATTTCAGATCACGACCAGAGATACGGTGATAATCTGTAGATTTATAAAGATCACACCAAATTTGTGTGAGTGCACAACTGAATTAACTAACTTTGACAGCTGCAATTAGATCTGGACCTGAGAAGAGAAGTCCAAAAATGCGATGACATTCTGTTGATGAATTGTCACCGTAAATTAAAATCATAATTTGCGTCGACATTCTGCAACAGTCCAGTAAACAAATCAGATCTGCGTAGCTGTCAATAACAAACTTTTACATCTATACAAAGTAGTTGGATCTGAGAATGGAGGAAATATGTAATTTTTATAGCCTATAAATAGAGGAAAGAAGATGAAGAAAAATATCAAGAGGTGGAGAAATTAAATACTGCAATTACTTTGTGTTTTTGAGATTTAAGCGGGAAAGAATTGAGCTGATGGAGAAAAGGAGTAACCACTTTTGATGAGAGGTGCTTGATGCAAGGCAAGAGGAGAGGTTGAGGAATAATCCTAGTAGTCTAAAGATAGTAGGCTTCGATTGTATTCGTTAACCCCTCTTTTATGCTGATGAATTTTAATGACATTTGAATGAATACGAGAGTATCTTTCACTATTTGATTGCTTTGATTCTTATTTAATGCTTTTCATCTGTTTATTTCTTGGATCTAACTGCATCAAACACGAGAGTGCATTTGCAGTCTATCGACATTGAGGGATGCGGTGGCAAGTTAGGTTAACATGCAAGACATCAAGAGTTGCTAGGGATTAGTAGAGATTCTAGTCACTTATTCTTGAGTGCACAACATTGCTCACATCGAGAGGTGGGGTGATTGTGGGTACTTGAGTCTTGATTAAACAGAGAATTGTTATTGGTAAGATTTCATTGGAGCTCTATTGTTGTTACAATTGATCTATACAATACCTTGTCGACGTATCTAGCGTTTCAACTTAGGCGAAATCAATGATCCACTCCAATCCTTTACACTTGATCAAACCTTTACTTTTATGCATTTAAATTCTTAAAACTTCCACAACAATTGATTTACCTTCTGTCGCTTTGACAATTAACCTTAATTGCATTGGTAGTTTTAACAATTTTAGTGTGTAGATCTGACTTAATTACGTTGACATCTTTACTCACATTTCATCTAATTTTAGTATTAATTGCTTCAACATATAGACATAAAGAACTCATTCCTCGTGGGATCAAAATCCGATAGAATCAATCAATCCACTATACTTGCATCGACGTGTGTCCGCTTGCACAACTGTTGTGACGTTACAGACGCGATCAAGTTTTGGCATCGTTGCCGGGAAATGGCATTTGTTTGATGTTTATTTTTTTCATTATATTTATTCTTTATTATCTAAATTTTATTCGTCACTAACTTGTTTCCTTTCTGTTGTTTACTTTTACTTTTTTTAAGTGAAATATGACTAAGAATGAGGTATATAGAACCTCAAGATTTTGGTTTGACATCAGTGATGCTATAGAAATGGAACTTGATGCCATAACAACCTAGGTATCTTCTTTGACTAATATGCAAAATGCTACAGCAGTTGTAGAATGAAAATTTCTAGTGACAACTTGTAATTACTGTGGGGGCAACCATGAGTTTGAAGAATGCCTATCAAATCCAGCAAATGTGTACCACATGGGGAATTTCTATCGAAATGAAAATCTATATTCCAACACTTACATGCAGGGTGGGAGCAACATCCAAATTTTTGTTAGAATAATCAAGACCCTGGAAGTATAGACAATGATGTTAGATCCGAGTGGACATTGGCCATTATGATCAACCTTTTTCAAGGCAAAATATCCAGCACGACGAAGCATTAGAGTTTTCATCAATTGAAAATTTGCTAAGACAATATATTGCCAAGACTGATGTTGTGCTTCAGAATCAAGCTGAATCCATACGAGCTCTAAAATATCAATTTGGCCAGATTATGGGCGTAATAAATTTACGATCACAAGAAACTTTGTCAGTTGATATTGAGAATTAGATATCATAAGGGCAAGAGCAAGATGAGGAAATCATTCCCAGAAGTGAAACTCAACTAAATGAAGTTGTTAGAGATGCTATAACAAAAGAAGATAATTCAAATCTAAAAAATGGAAAGATATCAATGCAATCTAAAAAGCAAACTGTAACTGAAGAGGTTAAACAAAATATTGTGGCGACAGAATCAGATCACTTTTTTGCCACAAATATTACAAGAAAATAGCCTCAGAAACTTGAAGACACATTGTCAAAGAAAAGAAGATTGGGAGATGTCGATGCAATCGCACTTACTGAAGGGTACGCTGTCATGACAATTATGTTGCTCCAAGAATTTAAGGTTCCCAAGAGCTTCTCAATACCTTATTCCATTAGTGATCGTTATATCGGAAAGGCATTATGTGATTTCAACGAAAGCATAATTTTGATGCCTATATCCATAATTAAGAAGTTACGGAACTGGAAAAACGCAAGAAAGAGTGAAAATTTTTCGAGACCATGTAGAGAATAAAAGAGTACGAAGCACTTGAAGAAGAAGAAACACATATTGTGTCTGCACCAATTGAGGAATAAGTAAACACTATTGTCAACGCATTAGGATTCCATTGTCAATGCAATTTTGTACAGTTGTACTGCACCTACTGACTTAATGCTGAAAATGGACGAAGTTCATGTGGACGAAGAAAAAGATGAAAAAATAGATGTCGAGGCAAATTTAGCTGAGAAATTTGTCCATGCACTTGAAGTTGTGGGTGCAATAACTGAAGGCTTGGCACGAGATGGAGCGAGTTAGGTGGAAGCTACTAATAAAAACCTTTGGGCGAGTCTATACTAGATCAATGAATGAAGCAGTTGATAATGCTAGAGCAGAGATAGAAACTGAGGAGCAGTCCATAGATCATTAAAATCTCAAACAAAAGTAAAAGAAGAAAGAAGAGAATGACCTGATGTCGCGACAAATTCGGCTGAGGAATTTGTCACCGCACCTGAACTTGTGGATGCATCATTTGATGATTGTGCCACCTAAAGTAAGTCAAGCGGAGGCTGTGATGCCTGCTATTGAGGAACAATCCATAGGTCCGGCCAAGCCAATGGAACGAAGAAGGAAGTGCACCAAAGACAATGAGCAATGCATGGAGGAACGAAAGCGCAAGAAGAAGAAGACCAATGCAGCCACATCTTCGACTACAGCACACTGAGTTTGTTTTTATTTTTTAGCACTTAGTTTAGTTTTCATGCATATCATGTAGCTGTAGTATAATTGTCCCTGCATTATTAATGTCATTGCATTTTTATTGTCGTTGCATCTACATTGTCATTGCATTTCCATATATATATTTATTAATGTCAGTGCATTGGGGATAATGCACACTTTAAGTTTGGGGGATTTGTGTGAAATGGAAATGCAATTGCAACCCCATTAATTTTTGAAAAATTACTAGTTTCTTTAGTTTGATGAAAAGTATGCAAAGTTTTAACAAAAATGTGACCACAATTTTTATTTTATGCATAATTCTTGAATTATTTGGGATGCTGATATATGAATTGGGTGAATTTAAATGAATATTGAACCTTCTATTTTTGGATGAATGATTGGAAATTCATCAGTAATGGATGCATAGTATCAATCTTTGAGATTTGAACTGACTTGCCAATTGCAGCGACATTGTATTAATAAATAACAGTCCAATGTGAGTGCATTGTGACTTATCAAGGGAGAACACTCCACTGCAGATGTTAGAAAAATCATCTTGCCAAAGGCTGTCATTGCAAGAGTATGTGTCGGCGCAATTACATACCTCCTAGGGTTTGTTGCATCCCATCGTTACTACCCAAGAACAAAGGTAGAGTAATGCAATGACATATCTCAGTCACTTATAGAAAGAAATCACAAAAAGAAAAGAAGAGACATATATTGCAATAAATGATGTATTGATTAAAGAAGGGTTAAGATTCAAAGCATGTTACTAACATTAGTAAAGTTGCAGTTTTAATTATTCATACCTATAAATTATCGACGCATTATTCTATCATGTGAATGCAATCTGTACATTAGAAATTCCAAAAAATTTAAGTTGTTAGAATAATAATTGCTGTGACATTTTTACTTGTGAAGTTTGCTAATTTTTGTTTACTTGAGGACAAGTAAAAACTCAAGTTTGGGGGATGATAGCATTAGAAATGACACCTATTTTCTCCCTAAATTTGTGTATTAATTGTCTCTTTTGTATCATATTTAGTATGCATAATAGGCATTACATACTTAGTTTTTATATTTTCTAACTCATTGTTGATTGGTTTACATTCTTATTATTTTATCTCTTTTTATGACAAGTAAAAATTTAAGTTGTTAGAATAATAATTGTCTCTTTTTATATTTTATCTCATTGTCGCCACATGCAGCATATATATTGCGTCTTAAAAATGTTAGTGCAGGGATCCATCTCAGTAGATTGATGCTAGGAAGGAGTCAAAGATGAAACCACAAGTATAGCTTGGAAATGCAGCCAGAGATGTCCACGCATAGAAATCTTTATTTTGTTTGAGTGAATTCAAGCCACAAGCACATCTGGAAGCACCAGCGCAAGAATTTCACACATTGCCGCTGCAATTCAAGATTTCAGATCGCGACCAGAGATGCGGCGACAATCTGTAGATTTATAAAGATCACACCAGATTTATGTGAGTGCATAGCTGGAATTTAACTAACTTTGACAGCTGCAATTAGATCTGGATCTGAGAAGAGATGCCCAAAAAGGCAGCGACATTCTGTTGACGAATTGTCGTTGCAAATTAAAATCATAATTTGCATCGACATTTTGTAACAGTCCAGTAAAAAAATCAGAACTGTGTAGCTGTTAATAACAAACTTTTATAGTTGTACAAAGTAGTTGGATTTGAGAATGGAGGAAATCTACAATTTTTAAAGCCTATAAATAGAGGAAAGAAGATGAAGAAAAATATCAAAAGGTGGAGGAATTAAATATTGCAATTACTTTGTGTTTTTGAGATTTATGCTGGAAAACGATAAGCTGATGGAGAAAGGAGCAACCACTTCTGATGAGAGGTGCTTAATGCAAGGCAAGAGGAGTGGTTGAGGAATAATCCTAGTCGTCTAGAGATAGTAGGCTTCGATTGTATTCGTTAACCCCTCTTTTATGCTGATGAATTTTAATGACTTTTGAATGAATACGAGAGTATCTTTCACTGTTAGATTGCTTTGATTCTTATTTATTGCTTTTCATCTGTTTATTCTTGGATCTAACTACATCAAACACGAGAGTGCATTTGCAGTCTACCGACATCGAGAGATGCGGTGACAAGTAAGGTTAACAAGTAAGATAGCGAGATTGCTTAGGATTAGAAGAGATTCTATTCACTTATTCTTGAGTGCACAAGGTTGCTCACATCGAGAGGTGGGGTGACTGTGGGTACTTGAGTCTTGATTAAACAGAGAACTGTTATTGGTATGATTTCATTGGAGCTCTATTGTTGCTACAATTCGTCTATACAATACCTTATCGACGCATCCACCATTGCGACTTAGCGAAATCAATGATCCACTTCAATCCTGTACATTTGATCAAACCTTTACTTTTATGCATTTAAATTCTTAAAAATTCCACAACAATTGATTTACCTTCTGTTGCTTTGACAATTAACCTTAATTGTTGATAGTATTAACAATTTTAGTGTGCAAATCTGACTTAATTGCGCTGACATCTTTACTCACATTTCATCTAATTTTAGTATTAATTGCTTCGACATATAGACATCAACAACCTATTCCTCGTGGGATCGATATCCGATAGAATCAATCTATCAATTATACTTGTATCGACGTGTGTCCGCTTACACAATTGCTATGACGTTACAAACACGATCAATTAACGAACTTGTACAACTGCAAGGAAGTTAGATCTGAAGAAAGAAGGACACCTGTACTGGGCATTAAAGATAAATACTGAGGAGAGAGAGAGAAAAAGGGGATCGAAAAACTGGAGATAAATCAATTCTACTCTGTAATTTTCTCTAAGCTTGCTTCCATGGAAGCTTAATTTCCTGAAGGGTGAACTAACTGCGACGAGAAGGCAACATCTGCTCCTAACGAGGAGTGTTCCTAAGTACGACATAAGAAGAGCATTAGGGAAGAGTTTTAGTAGGCTAGGAATAGAATGCTTCAACTTGTTCTTTATTTCCTCTCAAACACTGATAAATTCTGATGAACTTAATTGTGTATGGAAGTACCATTTAATTTTAGATCTAAATTAATTTCTGCTCAATTCCTCTTATCTGTTTATCTTTGGATTTAATTGCTTGATCACGGAAGTGTTATTGCAGTTCTTGACAGTAGAAAGTGTAATGACAAGTTAAATTAACAAGCAAGACAATGGAAGTTGCTTGAGGCACGAAGGAATTCTGGTTAGTTGTTCTTGAACGCAAAGCATTGCCAGCACTAGAAGGTGTGGTTAATGTGAGTGTTTGGGTCTCTGATAAACAGGGAAGTCGAAGTTAGTAAGATCTCATTAAGGTTAATTGTAACAACAATTTATCTATTATTTACCTTGTAGTAATATTTAGTGATTGTCAATTTATCAAGTCAGGGATCCCCTCCATTGCATTATCATTTTTCTACTTCTTTAATTTTCTTAAAACTACATCGGCAAATTATCTTCAAACTTTCATTACATTTTCTTATTAAATTGCTTTGACATATTGCATTACAGTCTCACAACATTTGCTACAATAGTTTAATTTAATTTATTTTTGCAATCTTTGATTCAATTGCACTGGCATTATTCCTTACAACTTCTCTTATTCAAACTCTAATTTCTTCAACAATTATTGCATAAACAACCATCTCTGTGGGATCGATATCTAATAGCTAAAACCTATCAACTATACTTGCATCGACAAGTGTTCGCTTGCACCATTGTTGTGACGTTCATAATGCAATAACGTTTTGGCGCAATTATCGGGGATGGCGTTTGTTTGATGTTTATTTTTGTAGTTGCAATTATTTTTTATTTCCTGATTTTTATTTGTTACTGATTTGTTTTATTATTTTTCTTGTTGACTCTTTTTCAATTCTCTTTTAGGAGTTCTATGACCACTAAGAGGAATTCTAAAAATATTGTTGGCTTAGATCCGAAAATCGAGAGAACCATTCAAAGGAAAAGACACGAGAAATTGGGTATTATTAATCATTTTGCGCGATTCTCTCCAAAATTCGCACAACTTCATCATAGGTGTAGTCCAACAAAGGACCATTTGCAGATGCATCGACAAGATTTCTTGTCTATGCATTTAATTCATTATAGAATTTTTTTATCTGTGTTTCTTGTTGGATTCCACGCATGGGACAACGTCGAAGCAACATTTTGTAATGCTCCTATGTGGTATGCAGATTCTCATCATCCAGCTGGTGATAAGTAGTAATATCATTCCTCAATCAAGCATTCGTCGTAGGTCGATTAAATCACAAAAAAAATTGAGTTGCAAATGCATTCCATGATGTAATAGATTCAGTAGGTAATCCAAGAAACCAGGTACGAGCCCTTCCTTGCAATGAATTAAGGAAACAGATGCATCTTCAAGGCGTCATCAAGAACACCATGCTGACTAAAAGAATCACAGATTAGCAGAAAAGATTTAAAATGCTCTCTATCATCTTCATGAGGCAAACTAACATATTACCCATTCGTATTTAACATTTGGAACATAATCGATTTTAACTCAAAATTTCCAACTTGGATCGCTAGTCTAACAACCCCTGGTTGCAAATCATCTAGCATTGGAACAACAAAATTTCTGATTGTTCTGTTTTGCATTTGTTCTTTTTATGGTAGTGGTAGAATGTTGATGATTTGTGGTTGTATTGGAAGGACATGATTTTGGTGGCGGCAACTATGGTATTTAATTAGACGTCATATCAGCTTTAAGTGCACAGGTATCTTCGTTGGCTAACATGATTAAAAACATGAAGGGGACAAGTGAAGTTGCTCCCATTCAAGTTGCCCAACAACTGGATGTCTCGACATTTTGTTATAAAATTTGCGGTGACAATCATAACTACGAGGATTATCCATAACATGCAGAAAATGTGTTTTGTGTTAATAACATCAGAGGAAATTTGTATGATAACTCTTATAACAGTTCAACTAGGAATCAACAACCTTGGGGGAATCAGAATGTGTCCACATTTCAATATGGAAATTCCTCGAGTCAACGAAATTTTCGACAGGGGAGTTACAATCAGCAGCAGCAAAATTACAACCATAATCTTCAAGTGCATGCACATCATGATTAGATGTAGTCACATGCTCTTATTTAGCCACAGCAGACTATAATGCCAAATATGAAGATGCAAGGACAGCATCAACAACAACATTAGCAGTACTCTCAACCACGAGCAGATCCATTAGCTGCCCTTGAAGCTTTGATGCATGAACATATTACAAGAATTGAAGCTATTGTGCAAGGAAATTCTTCTTCCATCAAAGCGTTGGAAGCACAAGTAGGACAGATAACTTCTGATATAATCACGAGACCACCAAGTGCTTTACCCAGTGATACTAAAAATCCAAATCAAAAGGGGAAGGAGTATTGCAAGGCTATTACTCTTCGGAATGGAAAGAGAACTGTTGAACGAAGCAGCAATTCCAATACAACACCTGTCAATGTAAATGAAATAAACCAAAGAGAAAAAGTTGTATTCGAAGAAGATGCAATAGAGTAAAATGAAGAGGAGCCATTAGTAATTATACCCATTCTAACCATTCGACCTACAAAATTATCGACGTAAGTGCCAATATCGACACAGTCGGTTGTATCACTACAGCCTAATGTTTCAACACCTTTACCGTTTCTTCAAAGATTTAAGGAGAAAGAAAATGAAAGAGAATATCAAAATTTTTCAGCCACCTTGAAACAATTACATGTTATACCCCTTATCGATGCTCTTGTACAGATTTCTAACTATGGGAAATTTATGAAGGAGCTCTTATCCAAGAAAAAGAAGTTGACCGACATTGAGACAATTACGCTCACAGAAGGCTGTAACATTGTACTGACAAATAAATTGTCACCCAAGATGAAAGATCCTGGAAGTTTTACAAGTTCGTGTTCCATTGGAAATTATTACTTAGGAAAAGCTTTTTGTGATCTAGGAGCAAGCATCAACCTTATGCCCTTATCAGCATTTCGAAAATTGGGAATTGGTCACATGAAACCCACTGCGGTGACAATGCAGCTGGCGGATAGATCTTTGGCGCAACCTGAAGGATAAATTAGAGATGTTGTCATCCAAGTAGATAAGTTTGTGTTCCCTACAGATTTCAATATTCTTGATTATGAAGCTGATAAAGAGGTACCCATAATTTTGGGATGCCCATTTCTTTCCACGGGTCGTACTCTTATAGACGTATTCAAAGGCGAGTTAATTATGCAACACAATGATGAACACGTTACCTTTAGTGTCTTCGAAGCAATTCACCGTAGAGTAAATAGTAATGTCACCATATTGATGTGCTGGACGAATTAATTGTGAAAGAATTTAGTGAGCGTAGTATAGCAGCTTTAGAAGAATTTCGGTGACAATTGAAGATAATTTCCTATCTGATTGCGACCACAAGGTTGAATGAAATATTGTTGAGCTTCGACATGGTTGGAAGATGGAATCCTTAGATCTAACTAATAGAACGATCTCTATATTTAAACCATCTGTTGAAGAAGCTCCAACTTTGGAGTTGAAACCATTGCCAACCTATTTAAAATATGTTTTTCTTGGTGACAACGATACCTTGCCAGTAATTGTCTCTGCAAATCTGAACGCAAGTCAAGAGGAGAAATTGATTCGAATACTGAAGCAACATAAGCGTACCATTGCCTGAAGCATTACGGATATTAGAGGCATTAGCCCCTCTTTCTGCATGCACAAGATTAGACTCGAGGTCGAGGGAAAGCAGTCCATTAAGCAACAAAGAAGATTAAATGAAAAAATGAAGGAAGTTGTAGAAAAAAAGATCATCAAATGGTTGGATGTGGACATTATTTACCCCATTTCTGATAGTACATGGGTGAGCTCAGTCTAATGCGTTTTAAAGAAGAGTGGTATTACGATGGTAAGTAATGAAAAAAATGAATTAATTCCTACTTGAATTGCTACAAGTTGGCAAGTTTGCATGGACTACCGCTGTTTGAATGTTGCCACAAAAAAAGATCACTTCTCACTTCCCTTCATTGATCAGATGCTGGACAAGCTTGTTGGTAAGACTTATTACTACTTTCTTAATGGATATTCTAGCTATAACCAGATTGGTTTTCGTCGATTCGTAAGTCCACTAATGTTAAAGGAATAAGGAGTATGTATGTATGTATGGATGGATGGATGGATGGATGGATGGATGGAAGGATGGATGGATGGATGGATGGATGGATGGATGGATGGATGGATGGATGTATGTATGTATGTATGGATGGATATATGTATGTATGTATGGATGTATGTATGTATGTATGTATGGATGGATGGATGGATGGATGGATGTATGGATGTATGTATGTATGTATGTATGTATGTTTGCATGTATGTATGTATGGATGGATGTATATATGTGTGTATGGATGGATGGATGGATGTATGTATGTATGTATGCATGGATGGATGGATGGATGGATGGATGGATGTACGTATGTATGTATGGATGGATGTATGTATGTATGGATGGATGGATGGATGTATCTATGTATGGATGTATGTCTGTATGTATGTATGTATGTATGTATGTATGTGTGTATGTATGTATGTATGTGTGTGTGTATGTATGTATGTGTGTATGTATGTATGTGTGTATGTATGTATGTATGTATGTATGTATGTATGTATGTATGGATGATGGATGGATGGATGAATGTGTGTATGGATGTATGTATGTATGGATGGATGGATGGATGGATGTATGTATGTATGTATGTATGTATGTATTTTTGTATGTATGTATGTGTGTATGTATGTATGTAAAATAGAAAAGCAAATGTGATTTTTTATGAGATTGGATGTGGAAATTTAATATGAAAAATTAATATTTATTTTTTATATAATAAAAGTTTTAATATGAAAACATATTTTAATTATATTTTGCACTATATTCTAGTTACAAACAATGTTGCTTTCATAGATATTGTGTTTATATATATACACACACATTAGAATAAGATCTATGTGTATCAAGCCTGGTCCAGTTTTTGGGGTCGTTTGGAAATACGATCGTCTAAGGTCCAAAGCTGAAAGGAGTGTAAAAATTTTTTTTCAGGTTTTAAGAGGTTCAAATTTTTTTTCAACTTTTAAGGCGTTTAAAATATTTTTTTTTTTCAATTTTTAATTGATTCAAAACTCTAATTTATAAATTTACCTACAACTCCAAAAATATAAAGAATGAATCTAATATGTATATGAATAACTCAACATTAGGTTTATTATTATTTTGGTACATAAAACCTCTGTAAATGTTAAATTAGGTTGAGAATTGTTGGTCTTTCATTGATCTACATTTTCTTTCTACGATCATTAATCTACATTTAAAGGCTACGGCTCATGTTAAATTTCGTGAATTAGCCAGCTTGCTTTATTGTTTGGTTATGCTACAAAAATGGGAACTAAGAAACTCTTTTGATTATCACTCCCATATTAAAAACAAAGGCTTTTAATGGGATGACTGAAGTTAATTAAATTTGGACACGTTTTTTCTTTTAGTGAATATAAAATAACAAGAAAGATTCCAGCTTGTCACTTTTTCGTTGCTTTAATTTAGTCATGAGCCCTTACGACCTTTGCTTTAAAAAAAAATCATGAATTGTTAAAAGAAAAACAAAGTCAGTTGTTAGATAACCAATAGTCCTAAAAGATAATCGTTAACAATAAGCTTTTCCAATAGCCTACTCTATACCTTTTTGTTATATTGGGTAAGACAGCAGAAAAAATTAATTAAAATACGGTACAAAACACAATACGATATGATACAAAAAATTATACGAAAATTAGTTCACTTGTATAAAGCGATTGATTAAAGATTTTGTCGGTTCTCCGTAACCTTAATCTGGTGATGGAGACGGATAAAGGGTGTTATATTTAGTGGTATAAGAATTATAGTGTAATTGATTATCAGACTGAACGTAGTGTATATAAAGTCTAGAAATACATGTCATTTTATAACTTGTGATAGTGTGATGTCTCCTAACTTAAATTGATTTTATTATTTATATAGATAAAAGATGGTACCTAAACCTAACCGAGCTAATTCATGCGAAACTAAGAGTAATGTTCAAACCTCAGTACAAGGGACTGTCCATAGTGAGCCTGTTTCTGGGGGTCGTGGAAGTGAGGCATGTGAAGTTTTCTTCCATATGATGTCAGAATGGTTAGCAGGTCTTATGTGAACCAATCCGATGGCGTAGTGACCTCCACCCCCTCTTGTACAACAGTTGAATCCTCCTATGCCTCAAGGGTTGGAGCGGGTACGGCTAAACAAGCCACCTATTGATAGAACTCGTAAAATAGGGACTAAAGAGTTTCACGGAAAAGTTGAGGATGATCCGAAAAAGGTTTAATTCTGGTTCAAAACTATTACATGACTTGTCCATTCTAAATATAAAGGACAAAAGGTTTTGATATATGAAGGGTTATTCATATAGAGGTTATGTCTAATAATGATTTCTTGTAACTTAGGTAGCAATGATGCATTGCTAGATGCCACTCATATTTGTAATATTAGAATCATTCTAATATTACTGCTAACGTTACAAAAACCTACAAGATCACACCTTATGGTTGAAACGAACAGAATTCAAACACAATTGGTGTTATGTTTAGTTATCACACGGTTTAAATTAATTTTAAATTAATTATTGAATTAATTTAACTTGATAGTTAAATATTAAACACATTATTGTACAAACTTGTTGTACACAAATAGAGAACATAGTTAATATTAATATATGAATTTGATTCATATAAAAGTTTAATATTAACTAAATATAATTTAATGTAATTATAATTATTTATTTTAATAATTTCATTAAATATTAAAACATGGAAGTTAATATACTTTTCGAAAGGATATAATGTTTTAATAACTTTTCATATATTTCTCTAAAGAAATAATTATGTTTTAATATCAAATATTAAATAAAAGGAATATATAGCATAATTGGGTTAGGGTTTGATATAAAAAAGGGTCTAGAAGCCGTCAATAAAATATTCTCTGAAAAGTATAGGGGGTAATTGCCGTTCGTTGTTACACTGGGTGGATTACATAAAGGTCGAAACATTGTGTAGCAGCTTGGATTGACATACAATTGTGCAATCCGATTCACAATAGTCAATTCTCAGACGATTAAAGGTAATCATTCATACCCTTCTCACCCCGATTCGTTCCTCCCACATGGATCCCTAGATGTGATCGCCAAATTAATTTTTTCGTTGCACCATGGATGTATCAATGGTCTAACACATAGTTGGTTGGAATTACTCAAATAGTTGGTTGGAATTATCTACTATCAACCGGGCAAAAGTAAATGTGGTTGCAGATGCCTTGAGCCAGAAATCATTGTTTGTTCTAAAGACTATGAATACACATCTAAAGTTGATTGATTATTGATCGATTTTAGCATAATTAAAATTTAAACCGATTTTCTACAATAGATTTGCGAGGCTCAGAAAAATGATCTTGAATTAGTTGCTAAATGAGAACAGATTAGGAAATCACTAGACACGGAGTATCACATGGATACAGATGATAATTTTGTATTTTTGAAATAGATTAAGTGTTCTGAAAAACTTCGAGGTCAAACAAGAGATTTTTCATGAAGCTCATAGTATCGTTTACTCGATTCACCCTAGTAGGGTGGTCAAGTATGAAACAGGAAATATTAGAATTTGTATCGAAATGTTTGGTTTGCCAGCAAATTAAAGCCGAGCATCAGGTACCTTCAGGTTTACTATAGTCTATCATGATTCTAGAGTTGAAATAGGAAGGAGTTACCACGGATTTCATGGCGGGATTATCGTTGTCGTTGAGGAAGAAAGATGCAATCTGGGTTGTTGTTGATCGGTTAACTAAATCAACACAATTCATTCCTGTAAGCACAAATTTTTCACTGGAGAAATCGACAAAGTTATATGTTTCGAAAATTGTCAGATTACACGGTGTGCCATTATTAATTATATCTGATCGTGATCCACGATTTACCTCTAGATTTTGGAGTAAATTATACGAAGCTTTGGTCACTAAATTAAATTTTAGTACAGCGTTTCACCTACAAACAGACGCTCAATCTGAGCGAGTGATTCGGATACATGAGGATATACTTCATTGTTGTATTCTTAATTTTGAGGGTAGCTGGGAAAAATTTCTTTCATTGCTTGAATTTACTTATAGTAATAGTTACATTCGAGTATTAAAGTGGCTCCGTATGAAGCTTTGTATGGTCGAAAATGTAAAACTCCATTATATTGGACTGAATTGATTGGAAAAAGCTTTTGGGTATCGATTTAATTCGCCAAACAGAAGAAAAAGTGAAGGTGACACGAGATTGCTTAAAAGCTGCTTCCGATCGTTAGAAATCATATGTTGATTTGGAAATGAAAGACATTAAGTTTCAGGTTGGTGGCAAGGTCTTTTTGAAAGTATCTCCTTAGAAGAAAGTTCTTCGTTTTGGCCGAAAAGGAAAGCTTAGTCCGCGTTTCATTGGGCCATATGAAATTATTGAGAGAATTGGGCCAATAGATTATCGTTTAGCTTTACCATCAGAATTGGAGAAAGTTCATAATGTTTTCCATGTGTCAATGTTGAAAGGGTACAAATTTGATCTCTCAGATATGATTTCTTCAGTTCATGTGGAATTACCACCTGATATATCATACAATGAGGAATTGGTTAGAATTTTGGCTCGGGATATCAAAGAGTCGGGAAATAAACACATAACTTTAGTTAAGGTTCTTTGGAATCGTCATGGAGTCGATGAAGCTACCTAGAACCGGAAGAAGCTATGAACTTGCAATACTTTAACCTATTCTTTGGTATGATTTTCGAGGACGAAAATTCCTTTAGAAGGGGAGAGTTGTAAAAACTCATTTTTGTTGGTGTTGAAAACAATGGTTTCGAGACAAGATAGTCGGTATTTTATTGTTTATTTATTTTTATAGCATTATTTCTAGGTCATATTAAAATTTGGTTGAAAATCTTTAACGTTTGGATATTTAATTAACTAAAAAGGACTAAATTGTAAAAGCTTCAAAATTGAGTTACAATTAGTTAAAGGTGTTAAATGGCTATAGTAATGGGATATGGACTTAAGTAGTGATTATACCATTAGGGTTATTAGTGGGCGGGTTGGTGGCTATTAACATGAAATTTTATTATTTGTTTTAGGGAAAAATTGTAATTTAATAATTCAAGTTAAAATTAAGACATAACAAATGATAGAAAGCCATCATCTTTTACATTTTACAATAGGTAAAACCGAAAACCACGATTTTTATCAAGCTTGAAGATTCGATCAACCCCTATTCTTGCATGTAAGTGATTTGTTATCCCGTTTTTAGTTTTTAGTAATTTTATGTTTTTGAGATCTTTTTAGCTTAATTTAACTAAACCAAGGGTTAATTTGTGAAAACGTTAAAAGTTTTGGGATCTACCATAAATGTGTTAAGTGTGTTTGTGAATTTAGTTGATGGATTCTCAAGTTTAATAGCTAAATAAAAGTATTTTTTTTAAGTGATTTTTTGTAATTTTAGTTTAAGGGTTAAATTGTTAAAAGAGTACAAATTAAATGAAATCTGCTAACATGAGTTTTGATTAAATGTGGATGGTTTGTGAGTTTCGGGTTTAGAGACTAAATCACATAAAAAGTAAATTGTTGGGGGTAATTTTATAATTTTAATTTGAAAAGGGCTATAACCTTAAATTTAATTATTTGAGATGTTTGAATAGATTAATTTAATGAAAAGTTATTGTTTAGATCAAGAGAAAAATCAACTGGGCAAAGATCGCAAAAAGCTAAAGTAACGAAATAGTTTTCGGTCTGGTTTTTGCAACCGTTTTTGTTTAGGTAAGTTCGTAAGTTATTTAAAGTAGATTTTTGATTTTTTTTATAATTTGATGTTTATTTATATATGTTTTGGTTCATCAAATTCTTCAAATTGAGAAACGAATAAGATCATGGTCGAAAGATACAAGGAAAAATTACCCAAAATGAGAAAGACCATAGTTGAAAGATACTATGACATTAGATCAGAATGATAAGACCATAGTTGAAAGTTACTATGGCATTAGACCGGAATGATAAGACCATAGTTGAAAGATACTATGGTACTATACAAAAAATGAGTTAGACCATAATTGAAAGATACCACGACTTTAAATCCGACACGAGTAAAACCATAGTTGAAAGATACTATGACATCACATTGATAACGATCAAGACTATGGTTGAAAGATACTATGACACCACTTTGGGAATGAATAAGACCATGGTTGGAAGATACCATGGCATCCTTCGGAAGGGTGAATTATTCGGAAAGGTACACCATTAGAGTGAATGTTTCATTGAAAGATCAAGGCTTGCTGTACGAAAAGGAATCAAGTGAACACATAAATTATTTACGTCATATAGCACTTTTTCTTTAAGCTAAATAATCTTTATTTAGTGAATTATGTTATATTCTATACTAGCTTACTAAGCATTATATGCTTATGTTATTTTTTTCCCCTTATAGATTTTGGAAAAGCTTTAAAAGTTGGAAATTCAAGTCGGAGCACACACACACACACTATCTATTCATCGTGTCGGTAGAAGTTCTGACCATTTTACGTTGGTTTATAAATGGCATGTACTAGGAGTCTTTTGGTTATTTTGTTCATGTTGATAATGTTGGTACTTCAATTTGGTAATTCTTTATGGATATGTAAATGTGTTTCTTATCTTTGGTTTAAGCTTGTGATTGTAAATGCTTTTGGTAATTTGGTTTATGACCTTATGAAATTAACTTGGAATATGGTAAAATAAAAGTGATGAAATGAATGATTTGGTATGTTAAGTATATCTTTAAGGTATGGACTTGATGATTATTTTGTATGTGATTTGTGAATGTTTAAATTGTGGTACCAGTGAAGGTACAGTGGTTAGGCAAATAGGTTGGATTTTTGGTATGTTATAAGGTTGTTTGGATGTGTTTCGAAGGTATGAAAATGGTTGATTTTGGTACCTAAGAATTGTCATTGTCTTTGGCTTGTTTTGGAAGGTATTTTGGTGCACAAGGCCGTGTGAACTTAACTTCAAACTAGACACAGTCTAACTAGACGACCATGTTTTTGAGCCACACGATATGGGTTCTATCACACAGCCTGGCCACACAACCATGTAAACCCTGTTCAAAAATTTTTAAAATTTTTCACGTTCTCTTATTTTGATTCAAATTAGTCTCTAATTGTTTCTAAACTATTTTTAAGGCCTCGTAAGCTCGATATAAAGCTTGTAAGTGTATGTATGCCATGTATAATAGTTTTAAATTCTCATAATAAATTAATATATGAACACTTTGATGTGTTGAATGTTTCATCGTGTTTGGTAATAGTCTATAACTCTAATTCAATGATGGAGATAGGTAAGGGGTGTTTGGTCTACCGTAATTCGACCTAGCAGATTAAAATAGTTTTCGTACTTTAGGAGCATGAAATTAAGTATTATTGTGAAGATTTGTTTAAGGATTTACTAGTTTTCTCTTAGTATAATTAAATGTGTAAAAATGAGTCTTTTATTGACTTTAAGGCCGATTGAGGCCTAAAGGTTGGCTAATCAACTAGTTGATTGCTATACCAAGATTGATTGCTATGTCACAGCACGGGACTATGGATGTCACAACATAGAGACCAAACCTAAAGATTATTGAAGCTTCCTTCATGATCGCAACACCAAACAAGGGTGTCGCGAAAAGCCTTGGAAAATACACCCAAAGGAGTACATTGGTTGCTATGTTGCGACACGAAACTTGAGTGTCGCGATATCGACTCTTGGATGCTGAAATACACCAAGAAAAGGTTGTTTTGATCTTTACAATACATCATTAAACCCGAGAACGACAACTAAACTAGGGCTAAGGATGATGGCCACCTAAAAGCAATAAATAGGCCCCTTGAGCACCTAGTTTTACACACCATTTTTCCTTAGAAAAATTATCTTTTCTTATATTTAGGTTTCCAATTTTTTCTTTTCTTAGGTTTTAGTTCTTTCATTCGGTTCTGTTGTTATTCGAAAATTTGATTTGTAGACGCGCATATATGCTTATGGATTTCTTCCATATCGTAATACAAATCAGGGATTTTCTTATTGTTAATAATTTCAATTCATTTATTACGTTTTATCTTTATATTGAATTTATTCTATTTAAGAAACCCATGAGAAACTAATCCCTTTATGGCGGATTAGCGAGTGGAGGCATGATGATTTAACTTTTTTGTAGGCTTTCTCAATGGATCAACTGTTTGAAGAAGGAAGAGCTTGAAACAAACCTTAGACCTGACAACCTTGGGAAGTCATCAAGGTGAGAATTAACTCAAATTTGGTATTGCCCATTCATGAACACCTTTACTCCAAACCAATTTAGACTGTAAGGTCGAAAGATAAATAGTCCTTGTTGACTCACTATGTTGGTGAAAGATCAGAATATCCTACTAGGGATGTCACTAGTTAGTTAATGAGAAACCCGAAGCAATAGTTGATGAAACATGCCACAGCAAGCTAACTCCCCATGATCAAATTTAGCAACTCTCTACTCTCGTTTCCATTTTCCTTTATTTAGTTATTTTCTTTATTATTTTATTTTCATAAAAACCTTAAAAACTCTTTTATTATATTTCGTACTATAACTCTAATTAAAGTTTTAGTTAGATCTTATTTGTGCAGGAATCTAAGTTATTAGTGTTTTGCCTCCCTTGGGTACGATCCTCGGAGTACTCACATACCTAATTGTAACTATATTACAACCTGACCCATAAACTTGCGGAAAAGCCCAAAAACATATTCTGAACAATAGTGCATTTGGAGGCGGTCAAGTTGTTGTCGTCGTTGCCGGGGAGGCAACACTACTAGTGGATTTTAGTTTCATGCATTAATAAGAATAATTAGAAAACTTTTAGGTTCTAGATACAATTACTGAGTAACACCATTACCATTTACTCATTTTCAGGTATTAACTTACGATCGTCAAAAAAAATATCGAGTACATATGATGGACAATTATACTTACATGTGGTTAGATGATGACCTCGATTATGACAAGGATATTTACAAGGAAGGAATTTATGAGGATTGAGAAATACAAGAAAATTAGAACTACTTATGCTTGAGTAATGTTAAATTCTAGGAGAGACCCCGGTCCTTGATCAAGATATTGATGTGTTTCCTAAAAGGCAACAAGAGGAACCAGTTCAAGAGGAATAATGAGAAGAAAAATCACTTACTGTTAAAGTAATGGAGTCTCTAATAGAAAAAAATACTTGATCCTATTAAGCAACTAGAAGAAATCACATTAGATTAAACATATCCAAAGAATAGACAGTGAACGGAGGCTTCAATATAGCAACGAAATGATCTCTCTAATTACTTTGAGGCATATGGATGAAATTAGTACATAAAGCCCGAGATTGCAATTTGAAGAATCTAATTACTCCGGGGCATATGGTCACAGTTAGGTGGGTAAAGGAGTCTCCAGAATCTGAATAATCTACAAACACATGTTTAGAAACTGAAGTGGATTTGCCTCTGCCATGTAAATTATTAATTTTGAACCAAACTCCTCAAAAGTTCAAGGACTTCAGGATTTTTCGTGCACTTCAAGCAACCGGAAGGATATTGTAAACTCGAAAATATATAGGATTTTTTTATATCTTTTCATCACCTTTTTACTTAAAAATGTTATTAAAGTTGAGTAATTGTTTAATAAATTAATGAATTTTGCTTAAATGTTAATATTGGACATGAAATTGTTAAAGATATGATTTTATGCTTTATTATATGGTTTTTATGCACAAAATGGCTTATTTTATAGTATTTATTTGACATGTTATATTTTAACTGTAAAGTGAGAAATGAAATTAGTTTAATTCAGGATGAAATTATATTTATTTAATGGACATATATTATTTCATAAGTTTAGGTCAGCTAAGGCTATGAAATGTGGGTTAATTAGTTATTTAATTTAACCTAATTTAATTATAAATGCAATTTGGACAGGTCTAGTTGGTTGCTGGGTCACAAAACCGTCCAACTCAAGAGAACAAGAAGCCCAATTCGAAACAAGCAATGACCGCCTAATAAGGAGTTTTGGGATAATTGCTAAGAGTCCTTACAGTTGAGAACAAATTAGAATCTGGCCCTGAAGATTACAGTTGACTTCTTCTTAGTCCCTGCTTGATTTAACATGATTGAATGATTAAATCAAGCAAACAACCAAGCAAGAATTCCTTAACTCATGGTCGGACATTCATGCGAGAGGAAGATGGGATTCAACCACCTTATTTTTAGTAAACTAACCCCTTAACCTCACCTATAAATTGAGCTTTCAATCGCACTTCTCAAATCACCCCTCATTCATCCATTTCTGTCATTCTCTCATTCTCCAGCTCTCTTCTTTTCCACCTCCTAGCATCCATCTTTTTCCCTTCATATTTTAGCTAGCAAAAGCCTCTGAAAGATCATCCCTTGGCCGACCATCCTTGAGGAGCCATCAGCAAAGGAGCGAAGCAAGGAACGACAGAGCCATCTTCAATCAGAGTCCGCACGATAGCCACTTCGATAGAGTTTACTCATTCTCTTCTTGCTATTTAAATTCATCATGTTTTCTATGTGTTCTTCGATCTTATCATCAACAATGGTAGCTTAATTATGTTTAAGCTAGGATGATTGTATTGATTTAATAAGATTTATTTGATTCATTCTTATAATGTTTGTGCCTCAATCGATTATGTTTTCAATTAAATTCAAGTAAGTATTTTATTCATGCGTGATTGGATGCATTAAAATTAGTTGAGAGATCCGAACCGGACATCGACTAATAGACATAATAATTGAAATGTGCATTCTTAATTCATATCTGACCCAAAATGAATTGAAGGTTCATAATAACTTGACCGAGCTCTGTTACCTTGCTTGGCTTTTAGGTTCATGAGATTAAATTGTTTCAAATCGACCTAATCCCTATTACTTCACATGAATACTAAGAAAATGCATGTTTAACTAAGTAAAAGATTTCAGAAGGATTTAATTTAGTTTCCAAGCCGTGAAAGATCGAGTTGTCATGGAATGATTTTCGAATATTATTTAAGCATAATAAAAATGAACTAAATTGATTAATGTAATTGTCTTAGCTTATGCATGTTATTAATTGTTGGACTTGTGTTTTCTGTTGCTAAAATAATTCATTCATTTAGTTAATTATCATATTAGGTTTAATTGCATTTAGGAATCAATTGCATCTAGTCATATTTATTTAATTTTAATCAACATCTTCCTAAAAAATATTGTGTTTCTATCACCAAGTTGTGAACTTTAATTTTAAAAAATACTAATTAACATATATAGTCTTTGTGGAGACGATAAATTTTTTACTTACATATTACTTGATAACGATTGTGTACACTTGCACAAACCTACACGTTACAAGCTTAATCAATTTCATAATGATTGTGTACACTTGCATCGTTGTCGGGGACTATTCCCTTAATCATTTTTGTGGAATTATTTATTTGCAATTTGGTTTTTATTTTATTTCTAACTTACTAATTTATTCTTTTATTTTAAAGATTTCTTTTCAAGTGTTTATAAGCATAGATCGAATCATCGATTTACTCCCTGTAGACCTTGAAATCAAGTAAACATACAGACAGAGAAGACGGAAACGATTAGCCCAAAGACAAGCCGATATGGGCCTTGGAAATCAGAACGATGGACAAGGTAATGGAGCCAATCGTCTACGCAATCCCTTCCTCATTGCTGATGATAGAGATTGCTGCATTAGATAGTACGTTGTGCCACTCTTGAATGAGTTAAATCCTAGAATTAGGAGGCCAAATATTGAGGCACCCCAATTTGAGTTGAAACCAGTGATGTTTCAAATGCTAAAATCGGTTGGCCAGTTTAGTGGAATGCCCACGAAAGATCCACATCTTCACCTTCGATTATTCAAGGATGTGAGTGATTTGTTCAAGATTGTAGGTGTGACTGAGGACACATTGAGGTTAAGTTATTTCCATACTCATTGTGAGATCGAGCACGAGCATGGTTCAATTCATCACCACTAAGTTCAATTTCTACTTGGCAAGAATTTACAGAAAGGTTTTTGGTCAAATATTTTCCACCTAGCAAAAATGCTAAGTAGCGAAATGAGATCACCACTATTCAACAATTGATTATGAGTCCTTGTACGAGGCATGGGAGTGATGCAAGGAGTTACTAAGTAAGTGTCCTCATCAAGGAATACCTCACTGTATCCAGTTGGTGACATTCTATAATTGTCTCAGCGCACACACAAGATGATGGTAGATGCTTCTGCAAATGGTGCTATTTTGTGTAAGTCTTATAAGGAGGCTTATGAGATCATCGAGAGGATCACTAGTAATAACTATCATTGGCCAACAAATAGAGCAGCTTCAAGAAGACGTGTAGCGGAGTTCATGAAGTTAACGCCCCTCTCAGCTCAGAGTATCGTCTATCTCCTTTATGTTAAAACAAATTATCGCTAATGGTGTGAATAATTTTGCAGCTCAATCACCAAGTCAATCCAAAGTTGTTTCCTTCATGTATTGTGGGGATGGTCATTCTTTCAAGAATTGTCCATCAAATCCTGAGGTAGTTTATTTCGTGAGGAATCAACATCAGAATAGAAGTGGTTAAGGACCCCCAGTCCAACTTTTACAATCCTTTATGGCGTAACCATCCAAAATTTTCTTAGAGCAACCAAGGAAATGGACCGAATAACTTATACATGCAGCATAGACCTAACCAATCCCAAGGGTTTAATTAATAAGCTCCAAAACCACCCCAAGTCGAATCATCTAATAGTTTGGAGAACTTGTTAAAGGTGTACATCGCAAAGAATGACGCCTTAATCCAAATCCAAGTAGTAACATTGAAAAATTTGGAGAACTAAATGTGCAAGTTAGCTACTGAGCTTCGTAATAGATCACAATGATCCTTGTTGAGCGATACCAAATATCCAAAGAGTTTGGGTAAGGAACATTTCAAGGTTCTGGCTTTGCGAAGTGGTCAGACTTTGGAACCTCGAGTGATTGATGTTGAGGATGAACCCATTGAGAAGAAGGAAAGTCAACCAGCTGTTGAAATTCTTGCCCCAAAAGAGCTTGAATCTGCAAAGTTTGATGAGGTAACCCTAAACTTATGAATTCTGATAATTTAACATCTTCTTTTGATGCTGATTTACCTCCTTAAAAAATTTGTCTTCTTCAACTAAAAGTTCTATTACCTCTATATCCTCAAAGATTGCAACAACATAAGTAGAAACAGAAGGTGCAATTCAAGAAGTTCTTGCATGTTCTAAAGCAATTACACATCAATATCCCATTGGTGGAGGCTTTAGAACAAATGTCGAATTATGTGAAGTTTATAAAGGATATTTTTTCCAAGAAAAAACAACTTAGTGAGTACGAGACTGTTTCTTTGACGGAGAAGTGCAATGCGTTCCTGTAGAACAAGTTGTTGCGAAACTAAAGGACCCTAGAAGCTTTACTATACCCTGTAATATTAGAGAATCTTATTGAGGTAAAGCTTTGTGCGACTTAGGAGCAAGCATCAACTTGATGCCCAAATATATTGTCAATCTGTTAGGAATAGGTGAAGTAAGACCTATGACTGTAACACTGTAACTAGCAGATCAATCTTTAGCATATCCTAATGGAAAGATCAAGGATTTTTTGGTAAGAGTCGATAAGTTTAATTTTCCTGTTGACTTTATTGTTTTAGATTTTGAAGTAGATAAGGAAGTGTCGATCATCCTTGGGAGACCTTTTCTAACCACGGGAAGAACGTTAATAGGAAATTTCATTGCAGAATACTTTAGAGTTTGACCTATTGAAAGATGAAGAAGGTAATGAAAACATGGCTTTGATGGAAGCCAATCCGAGAGATTATATTCAATCAACACAGTTTGAACCATTGGAGTTAGAAGCTCGTGAATATGTGCAATCCAAGTTGTCAATCGAGGAACAGCCTAAACTTGAACTAGAGGTACTTCCTTCCCATTTGAAATACGTTTATTTAGGCAACAATTATACTTTTCATGTGATTATTTCAACCGAATTAACGACACATCAACAGGAGCAACTAATATATGTTTTAAAGAAATTAAAAAACAATAATCGACCGCCTCCGAACGTACTCCTGTTCGATGTGTATTTTTTTGGGCTTCTGCAAGTATACGGGTCGAGTTGTAATATAGTCACAATGAAGTACGAGTACTCCAAGGATCATACCCAAGGGAGACTGAGCGATAATTTAAATCCCTGCAAAGAAAATAAGTAATTAGTACTCTCTTTAGGGTTATAGCATGAAAATAAAATAGAAGAATTTAGGGTTTAAATTAAAGAAAATAAAAAATAAAAGAAATAAAGCAAGAGAAAGAGATTTGAAAAATCGATAAATAAATTTATGGAGGATTAGCTCGCTTCAGTATGGGTTCTTTAATCATTGGTTTTAGGGATTTTTATTCAATCAACTAGTCATTACCCTAGCAAGATCTTTCGATCTTCCACCAACATAACGAGTCAATAAAGACTACATATCTATCGATGTCATAGTTTAGACTGGCTTGGGCTAAAGGTGTTCATGAATGGGCAATACAAATTTTGGGCTTCTTAGCTCAATGGATTAACTCAATAATATCGGTAAAGAGGTTGAATCAACCTTTGAGATGTTGTGGTGGAAGCAATTGAAGTTTGCAACAAAGAACACAAGGATTTATAGTGGTTCGGCATCAATTGCCTACATCCACTACCTTAGCTTTCCACAACTAAGGATTTTCCCAAATTCACTAGATTTGTATAACCTTTGAGGATAAGGTTTAATCTTACAATCTCTCTTAAGAATTATACCCTAAAATCTTAAGATAGAACTCCCTTAAGGTTTCTACCTAAACTTTAAGTTTCAAGCCTGTCTCAAAGAGAAACAAACAAGCAAACAAAGAAACAATCCTTACAAGATTAGGATGTTTTCCAATTAAGCACAAATACAAAGAAGAACACTTGAACTAAATGAATATAATGAAAGCTCATAAGTGTTTACAAGAAAAGGTATGAAAGAATTAACCTCTAGGTTGTTTTGATTGATCTTTAGGTTTACACATTGCTCTTGTTCATGTTATACCTTTGGAAGATGATATTTATACCCTCTAAGTGAATTCCAACCGTTGTGGTTGTTGGGAAAGTAATGTAGCCATTGCAGCCATAAAAACCAACATTAAATACAATTTGTAGCTTCGTTGTTCCTGTAGAAGCAAACTTGTATCGATATAACTAAAGTTGTATCGGTAAAAGTGAAGTTCTACCGGTAGAAGTCCCAAGGTAGACAACTTTACAAAATAATATCATTGGAATTGTTCTATCAATAGATGCTTCATTGTATCGGTAAAACACTGAGTATTTAATTTGGTATCAGTAGAACCCATCAGAGTATTAGTAGAAGTGCAGGGGATGCTGAATTTTTGCTATTGACTTGATTTGTTTCAGTAGAAGTCTTCAAGGTATCAGTATAACTAAAGTTGTATCGGTAGAAGTGAAGTTCTAGCGGTAGAAGTCTTAGGCCAAAACTACTTTGCTCACTGGAGTCTATTTTACTTAACTTTTATTCAAAAACACTTGAATTTTTTATATCAAAACATATTATCCAATAGGGCTTTGTTTAACAATCTCCCCATTTTTTATATAACAAAACATTTTGTAAATTTATTTTTGAATAGATTGCTCCCTTTAATAAAAGTCATTTTCAATTCAAGGCATAAATGTCTGAAGCATAAAAATTTGAAATAAACTAAAATTTAACATTCATATTTCTTTCAAAAATTGGTCACTAATATAGGCAATCAATAAACTATAAAATTTACCTTTCTCTTCTTCCTCTTTTTGTTATATAAAAAATAAACAAATAAAACTTAAAAGGAAATGAAAGTGGTTAGTTCAAATATAGATATTAAATGTAAAGAATTAATGAACTATCATTCCAATCAATATTAAGGTGCAATCACATAGAATTCACATTTGTTTACCTTAAAGTAATGCACCTTACCTATAAACATAGAATTAAGTTTTTGGGCCCCAATGTCTTTTGGTACCATAATCATTAGTTTTGAAAATCATAGTCCCTTTAGGTATCCATTTTGAAGGAGCCTTCTCGTCTTGAGTGGCACTAAGTCCTTTAGGGACCCATACACTCTTAACAAGTTTTCCCTTGTAAAATCTTGAGGGACCTCTATGTTTATAGAAATTAAAGTTATTTTTAACAAAATTTTGTTTTGAACTTTCTTCTTTTTCAAAAACATTTTTAGAGTGTGATTTTTCACTCTTAAGCAAATCAAGTTGCTTTTGATGATCCTCATGAACTTTTGAAAGTAAATTATGCAATTCTAAATTTTTCTTTTCAAAATCATTTATGGTTTCTTGCATTTTGTTTACTTTCTCTTCAAGTTCATGATTGATTTTGGAAAGAAGTCATTTTCTTTTTTTAATTTTGAAACACTTTTCTTGTGTTTTGACATCATGACTTTTAATTCGAAAATCAATTCGTCATAGGCTTGTTGCAACTCATCAAAAGAATAATCATTTAAATTAGATGAGTTAGAAGTTACCTTAAGATCATCGAAGGCCATATGGACTAATTTGGCTTCTTTATCGGATGAGTCTTCATTACTCCAATCAACATAAGCCTTTTGTTTGCTAGACCCCTTCTTTTTATGTTTAGGACAATCATACTTGATGTGTCTCGGTTTCTTGCACTCATAGCAAATAATGGGATCTTTCTCCTTAGTTGATTCAAGTTTGAGTCCTTCCTTCTTTCGAAATTCTCCTCCTTTGTTAGACTTCATGAATCTCTTGAATCTTTTAGCAAGCCTCTCCATCTTTTCTTCTTGATCCACCTCTTCACTTGATTCACTCTCTTCCATGGTGGTGGATTTAAGAGCTCTACCAACATTCTTCTTCATAAGTATTTTTTCTTCACTCTCTTTGTTAAGCTTCATCTCATATATAAGCAAAGAACCAATGAGCTCATCAAGGGAGAGTTGAGATCCTTTGGTTCTTCTATGGCTATCAGCTTTGGTTCCCAAGATGTTGGGAAACTATTCAACATCTTTTTCACCATCTCCTTGTTGGGATAAACCCTCCCAAGGGCTTTGAGACCATTGATGATGTTGGTGAATCAATCAAATATCTCTTTGATTCCTTCCTCTGGTTTTAATTTAAATAACTCATAGCCAAGTGTGAGAATACTTAACTTTGATTCCTTGACTCTATTCGTTCCTTCATGGTTGACCTCAAGCTTGTCCCATATTTCTTTGGCATCGTTGCACGAGGAGAATCTATTGTACTCATTCTCACCAAAAGCACAAAATAGATTGTTCATAGCTTTTGCATTGAGTTGTACCTTCTTGATGTCATTAGCATTTTCATTTTGTCAACAACAGGCTAAAGCCCTCTACTCACAACATCATAATCACCCTCGAAGGAATGTGCTTGATACATTCAATTGTTAAGGATAGAAGGATTGATGTCGACACAATAATCTACCAGGAAATTGCTGACTGCATCGCATGGCAAACTAGAATTTTGGTTTTCCCATCGTTGGTGATGCTATTATGCCAGCAGAAAGAGATCATGCCTCGTGATGATGAAGTCCCGGATAATGAGGGTCCTATCAATGAAGCCTCTATTGAAAGAATGACTCATGGTAAAAAGATGCATCGACAATGAAGGAGGCAAAGACAAGCAAGACTAGGAAAGGCAAAGCCTAGGTAGAAAGCAAGGGAACAAACTTGATTGCAAAGACATTCTTGTTGAACAAAATGAAGGATATCATGAAGTTGGCCAATTCTATTAGTAATAATCAAACCAGGCTTATCGCTACAATAGAGGTTATGGAAAAATCAAAAAATTTGTTCTATGCTTATACCAAGGTCTAGTCATATTAAGTCAGTTGAGCTCGATCCCACTCCTAGAATTTCTAGTGTTCCCACCGATCATCCAAGATTATGAACTCTCATCAGAGGATGCTGACTTAGGGGATCGAGACAGATCGGTGGCATCCCCTCCCATTAGGCACATATATGATGATGAGAAAGAAGAGGAATCAAGGGACATTGACGAGTGCATGCGAAGGATTGATAGTCTGTTCGAGGGTGACTTCATTGCTGGTCAAGAGAAGCTTGTTATTGAGGGGGAAGTCCTTGTTGAAGATATGAACAAGAAAGACGAGGAAGAAAATGCTGAGAAAAAATCTGTTGAGAACACTATCACTGCACCCGAGTTTGTAGGTGCAACTACTGATAATTTGGAGCTAGATGGAGCTTGACCGGTGGAAGCTGCAGAGGTAACCAGTAAGGAGCATCATAACTTATTGGTGATAATGGTCTACGCCGGACCACTCATGGTGAACCCTCCCACATAGGAAGCAACCGATAATGGCGGGACATAGCCGAAAATTGAGGAGCAATTCGAGGACCGTACGAAGCCCAAAGAAAAGAAGAGAAAGCACTCTGAAGAAAAAAAGCGCAAGAAGGGGGAGAAAGAGGAGGAAGAAGAAGAATCGTGCAGCCACATCTGTGACTGAGGAAAATTGAGTTAGTTTGTTCTAAGTTTTTTTTAGCTGTAGTGTTCATGCATTGCATGTAGCTGTAATTTTTATTTTTTTTATTGCACATTGTCGTTGCATTTCTATTTTCATTGCATTTTAATGTTAGTGCATTAGGGACAATGCAAACTTTAAGTTTGGGGGAATGCATATGGGGTTTGGAAATGCACCCACATTTCAAAAAAATTTTGTTAAGTTTAATAAAGTATGCAAGGTTTATTTGTGGTTAATGTAAATGTGTTTGAAAATTTTTATTACATTCGATGCTTAATTCTTGAATCATGTGAATTATCAATGAATGAGTTGGATAAATTTGACTGGATGTTGTATCTTCAATTCTTTGATAATTAATTTAGGTTGCATTAGTAATGGATGACTAGTAGCATTCCTTGAATCTTGAATGAATCTTCCTTTTACAGCTGCTTATATATATTTATATATTGTTATAAATAAGAGACACTCCAATGTGGGTGTGTTGTAAACTGTTAAAGAGGGAACACTACAATGCAAGCATTAGAAAAATGAATATGGCCAAAGGTTGTCGTTGCATGAGTGTGTGTCAGTGCAATTACGTACTCTGTAAGGGTTTTTTACACTCCATCGTTCCTTTTCAGGAACAAGGGTACAGTAATGCAACAATATCCCTTATAAAAAAAGAAGAGATATATATTTATGATCTTCATAGATACTTAGTATTGTACAATAAATGCTATATTAGTAGATAGAATTTAGGATTTGAGGCATGATGCTGGCTTTGATGAAGTTGTAATCTTATTCATTCATACTTATGTATTGTCAATGCAATATTCTATCATCTGAATATGACTCATTCATTAGGATTTTAGGTGATTTAAGTTGCTAGAAAGATCATTTGCCTTAGTGAATTCTTATGTAGCCTTGCTAGTTTCTGTTTTACTTGAGGACAAGTAAAAACTCAAATATGGGGGTGTGATAGTACTAGAAAGAACATATGTTTTCTCCCTACTTATTGGTTAATTTGTCCCCATTTAGTTATCTTTAGCACATATTTTAGCATTTTCGATTCAGTAAATTGCATTTTATAACTCAATGGACCTTAACCTATTTATCCTTAATTTTTTCATGTTTTTGTACTGATATCGCTGCATGAGTATTTCTAGATTACACCCAGGACTGCCATCACACCCAACAACTATCAAAGTAGCTTCCAACGTGGATAATAACAAAAATGGGTGAGTTTTCCAATCTGGTATAACCAACTTGTACGGACAGAGGCAGCATGATTCTTAGGAGAGCATACCTGTACTATTTGGAAGAATATAAATATTCACGAGAAAAGAGAAAAAGGGGCCGTTTTGGTGCATTATCTTCTTCAACTCATCTTTTGAAGCTTTTCGGCTATGGAGGCTTAAGTCTCTTACGGGTGAACCGACGTGAAAGGGATGCAGATTAGCTCTTGACGAAGAGCCCTGAGTGCCACACAAGAGGGAATTAAGAGTTCAAGTCGAGATTGTCTAGGAATAGTATTCTCCACTTGTTTCTTCTATATTTATTTTCTAAACTCTGGTGATTACCTTTCATTTCATGTTTGTACAGAAGTACATATGATTTTAGGGGTAAATGTTTTTTATTCAACTTTGCTTCTACTATTTAATCTTCAGGTTTGAATGTTTTTAGCATGGAAATGTTATTTCGGTCACTGCCACTGGAAAGTACAGCGACTGTTCAAGCTAACAAGCATGACAACGGAAGTTGCTTGAGGATTAGAGGGATTTAATCCACTTGTTCTTAATTGTGTTCCATTGCCATCATCAGAAGGTGTGGTTAATGTGCATGTTTAAGCCTTGGTAAGATATTCATTGTAATTTATGACATCGACAATCACCTATCCTTTTATATCTTGTGAGCACTTAGTATTCTGTTAAAGATTCATTTTGCATATCCCATTTTATCATTATCATATTTCATCTTTATTATACTCACAATTTATCTCGTTTTTATCTATTTATTGCACTGACATTGACAGACAAAAGATAACCATCCTCGTGGGATCGATATCTGACAGATTCATATATGTCTACTATACTTGCATCGACAATGTACGCTTCCACAATATTGTTGTGACGTTAAATAGTTGATCATGTCCTTCACCAAATCCCATGACGAGCAATTTATAGCGTTCTCGGTGGTTCTCGTTGCCATCTATCCTATCCCCACATTTGAATATTTCAACTTCACCATTAGTTCTCATAGTCAATTTATTCGTATTTAGGTCAATGTTAGACCTTGATGTGGTTAAAAAGGGTTTTCCCAATAAGATAGGTATATCTTTGTCTTCTTCACAATCCAATACCATAAAATCTACAGGGATAATAAAGTCTCTCACTTGGACTAATATATCTTCTAGGATCCCTTTCAGCCGTACAGATGACCTATCTGCTTGCTGTAAAGTTACTTGGCTATTCCTAAGATCTTCGATCCCAAGTTTCTCAAAAATTGACAAAGGCATTAGGTTTATTCTTATGCTAAGATCGCATAAAGCTCTGTGATAGTGCTAGAAAAAACCATTGTTTTCTCCATAGTTTTTGGATAAGTTGCTCCAATTTAGTCATCCTTAGCACATATTTTAGCACTTTTTAATTTAGTTAATTGCATTTTCTAACTCAATGAACGTTAGCCTAGTTGCCCTTAATTTTGTCATTTTTTGGTACTAATGTCGTTGCATGAGTATTTTCAAATTGCGTCCAAGATTGTCGCCGCATCTGAGAGCTGTCCGAATAAGAACAGAAAAGCATGAGCTATCCAGTCTAGTATAACCAACTGGTAGGACCATACACAACTCGATTCTTATGAAAGAAACCTGCATAATTTGGCTGAATATAAATGCTCACTAGGAAAGAGAAAAAAAAAAGAAGAGAGCTCTTTTGGTGCATATTCTTCTTCAACCCATCTTTTGAAGCTTCCGGCTATGGAGGCTTACTTCTCTCAAGGGTGAACTAACGTTAAAAAGGAGGCAAAACAGCTCTTGACGAGGAGCCCTAAGTGAAATGCAAGAGGGAAGTAAGAGAGCAAGTCGAGTTGTCTAGGAATAATATTCTCCAGTAAGAGAGCAAGTCGAGTTGTCTAGGAATAATATTCTCCATTTGTTCTTTTACATTTCTTTCTAAACGTTGGTGATTACTGTTTATTCCTTGTTTGTACGGAATTACTCTTGATTTTTGAACTGAATGTTATTTTATTCAATCTTGATTCTACTATTTAATCTTTGGGTTTGAATATTTTTAGCATGGAAGTGTTATTGCAGTCACTGTCATTAGAAGGTGCAGCAACAGTTTAAACTAACAAGCATGACAATGGAAGTTGCTTGAGGATTAAAGGCATTTTAATCCAATTATTCTTAATTGTGCTGCATTTCCATCATCTAAAGGTGTGGTTAACGTGCATGTTTAAGTCTTAGATCGAACATAGAAGTTAAGTTTGGTAAGATATTCATTGCACATAATTGCAGCGATAATCACCTATTCTTTCATACCTTGCGAGCCACACTTAGTATTCTATTAAATATTCACGTTGGAGACCCCATTTTATTATTATCACATTTAACTTTTATTTTCAAATTATTACTCCGACAACCACTCATAATTTATTCCTTTTTACTTATTCATTGCACTGACATTAATAGACAAAAAGGACAACCATCCTCGTAGGATCGATATCTAACAGACTCATATTTGTTTACTATACTTGCATCGACATTGTACGCTTGCACATTTTTGCTGTGACGTTAAACAACCATTTAAGTTTTGGCAATGTTGCTGAGGATGGCATTTGTTTGGTGTTTATTTTTGTTTTTGCACTTTATTTTTATTATCTACTTTTTAGTTGCTACTAACTTGTTTCCTTTTTGTTGCTATTTTCACATCTTATTTTAGGCGTTTTATGACCCAAAGCAATTTGGGGTTTATTGTTGACTTTGACCTAAAAATTGAAAGAACCATTCGAAGGAGACTTCAAGAACAAAGAAATATGGCTTTACCAAGAAACAATGCAGCCATATCCCCGATACTACCACAAAATGCTGAAGACTCACCATTACAGCAAGATGATCAAATACAAAATAGGACTGTAAAAGATTTTGTAGTACCTATCTTGGATGATTTAAAACCGGGAGTTGTTAGGCTAGAAATCCAAGCTGGGAACTTCGAACTCAAGCCAGTAATGTTTCAAATGTTGAATTCTAATGGGAAATGTGTTGTTCTACCACATGAAGATGCACGAGAACATCTTAAATCATTTTTATTGATTTGTGGTTCCTTCAATCAACAAGGCATTCCTAATGATACTTCGAAAATGCAGTTATTTCCTTATTCCTTGCAAGGAAGAGCTAGTACTTAGTTCCTTAGGCTACTTGCAAGCTCAATTACTTTGTTGAATGCACTAGCAACATAGTTTGTTTTGCGCTTTAACCCGCCGATAATGAATGCTTGTCTCTGAAATGATATTACAGCTTATCATCAGTTGGATGATTAGAATCTTCACACAGCATGGGAATGTTATAAATCTTTGTTTCGACGTTGCCCCATGCACGACATTTAACAAGAAACATAGATTGAGATTTTCTATAATAGGCTAAACTCACAAACGAGGAATCTTGTTGACACATCAGCCAATGGTCCTCTACTGGATTGTACTTATGGTGAAGCTGTTCGAATTCTTGAGAGAATTGCTCAGAATGATTATCAATATCCTATTTCTAGAGCTGCACAAGCAAAAGCTACTCCGAGAGTTATTGAATTGGACACAATATCTGCACTTAGTGCTCAAGTTTCGTCTCTTCCGAATATGATAAATAGTATGAAGGGGACTAGTGATGTTGCACCTATACAACTTGCTCAACAAGTTGATGTTCCTACATTTTTGTTGTGAGATTTGTGGTGACAACCATAGCTATGAAGATTGTCCATAACATGCAGAGAATGCTTTCTATGTCAATAATATCTGCAACAATTTTTATGGCAACTCTTATAATAATTCTGCACGCAACCAACAACCTTGGGGAACTCAGAATGCTAGACAAAATGCTGCTACATTATGATATGAGAATTCATCTAATCAAGGCAATTATAACCCAAGACAAGGGAATTACGGTCAACAACAGTAGAAATATAATCAGCATACTCAAATGCATCCACAATAAAGCTAGATGTAGCCACACCAGAATCGGTTGCAGCCACAACACTTTTCAATGCAAAATCAGAATGTTCAAGGACCTCGGCAACAAAAATTCATGCAAGCTTCCCCGTTTTATCCGTTAACAGTACTTGAAGCTTTAATGTGGGAGCATATCACTCATACGGAAGCTATTATGCAAGGAAATTCATCTTTTATTCAAGCGTTGGAGGCATAATTTGGACAAATCGCTTTGAATTTGAATACTCGACCACCAGGCACACTACCTAGTGACATAGAAAATCCTAATCCGAAAAGGAAAGAACACTGGAAGGATATCACTCTTATGAGTGGTAAACAAACTAGCGAGTTGACTATCTACTCTACTGTAGCACCTCAAGACACTAGTAAAGTGATCCATGGTGAAAAAGTTGAATCTGAAGGATTTGTCGATGCACCAGACAAAGAAGTTCCACAAATTGTCACTCATATGTCTACTGTCCAACACTCGAAACTGTCGACGCAACCGAAGATTTTGATGCAATCCAATAAATCTCCACCTTTACCTTTTCTACAAAGATTTAGAGAGAATGAGCATGATAAATAGTATCAGCAATTCCTAAACACACTGAAGCAACTTCATGTCAATATTCCTTTAGTGGACGCTCTTGTGCAAATTCCTAATTATGGGAAATTTATGAAGGAGCTCTTGTCCAAGAAGAAGAAACTCAGTGACATTGGAACTATTGCACTCACAGAAGGTTGTAGTGTTGTTTTGACAAATAAGTTGTCACCCAAAATGAAAGATCTTGGGAGCTTTACTATCCCATGTTCAATTGACAACCATTATTTAGGCAAGGCTTTATGCGACTTGGGAGCTGGCATCAACCTAATGCCACTACCTACTTCAAAAAGTTGGGAATTGGTTACATGAAACCTATTATAGTGACATTGCAACTAGCGGATCGATCATTGGCTCAACTTGAAGGGCAGATCAAAGATATATTATTTTGTGCAGATAAATTCGTTTTTTCGATTGATTTTATTATACTAGGCTGTGAGGTAGACAAGGAGGTTCCCATAATCTTGGGATGACCATTTTTAGCCACTAGACGAACTGTCATTGATGTTTACAAAGGTGAACATGTGACTTAATGATGAGCATGTTACCTTTAGTGTTTTTGAATCTATTCTATGTAAGGATAAAGAAGAATGTCACACTGTTGATGTGCTAGATGATTTAATTGGGGAAGAATTCAATGACTAAAGCACACTACTTTCTGAGGAGTTTGCAGTGACATCGGATGCTGAATTTTTAGTTTATTGTGACAACATGGTTGAAGCTAATAATATTCAACTCAGGCATGGATGGCAGATTGAATCTCTAAACTTAGCCAACAGAACGACTCCTATTTTTAAGTCATCTATTGAAGAACCTCTTTCTCTGGAATTGAAACCACTGCCTACTCATCTTAAATATGTCTTTCTTGGTGACAACAATACTCTCCCAGTTATTGTCTTTGCAACAGTTGATGTGACTCAAAATGAGAAATTGGTCCATATTCTTAAGCAACATAAACGAGCTATAGCTTGGAGTATTGTCGGTATTCAAGGCATTAGTCGTTCTTTTCGCATACACAAAATCAAGTTGGAAGACGAAGGCAAGCAATCGATTGAGCAACAAAGAAGACTGAACAAGAAGATGAAGAAAGTTGTTAAGAAGGAAATTATAAAGTGGCTTGACGCTAGAATTATTTACCCTATTTTTTATAGCAATTGGGTGAGTCTAGTGCAATGCAAAACTAAAAAGAGTGGCATCACAGTGGTAAGCAATGACAAGGACGTGTTAATTCCTACACGAATTCTTATGGGATGGCGAGTATGTACGGATTATCTCAAACTTAATGCAGCTATAAGGAAGAACCACTTTCCACTTCCTTTCATTGACCAGATGTTGGATAGGCTTGCCGAAAGAGCCTACTATTGCTTTTTAGATGGTTATCCTGGCTACAATCAAATCGCTATAGCGCCGGAGGATTAAGCAAAAACAACTTTCACCTGCCCCTTTGGTACTTTTTCTTTTCGCTGTATGCCTTTCGGTCTTTGTAACGCACCAGCCACATTTCAAAGGTACATAATGGTGATATTCTCATATATGATTGAAGATTCTTTAGAGGTCTTTATGGATGATTTCTCAGTCTATGGGAACAATTTTGATCAATGCGCTAACAATTTGGATAAAGCATTGAAGCAATGTGAAGACACACATCTTGTTCTAAATTGGGAAAAAGCCACTTCATGGCAACTGAAGGCAATGTGTTAGGCCATCGCATCTCTAGTCAAGGCATCGAAGTAGACAAAGCTAAGGTGAAAATCATTGAGAAATTACCACTGCTAACAAATGTGAAAGGCATTCGTAGTTTTCTTAGGCATGCGGGGTTTTACTGAAGATTTATTTAAGATTTCAAAAATTACAAAGCCCTTATGCTCATTGCTAGAACAGAATCATAAATTATTCTTTGATGATGCATGTTTGGATGCATTTATTTAAATAAAGAAGCAGCTAGTAAATGCACCCATTGTTGTTGCACCAAATTGGTCTCAACCTTTTGAAGTTATGTATAATGCAAGCGACTTTACTGTGGGTGCTGTTCTAGGACAACGCAAGAAAAAAATTTTCACGCTATCTATTACAGTAGCAAAACTCTTACAGAGGCTCAAATTAATTATATCACCACAGAGAAAGAATTGTTGGCTATAGTCTTTGCTTTCAATAAGTTTCGTTCATACCTTGTCAGTGCAAAGGTTACCATATTTACTGATCACTCAGCATTAAGATATTTTTTGTGAAGAGGGATGCAAAACCACGACAGATAAGTTAGATCCTACTATTGCAAGAATTTGACATAGAGATAAAAGACCGTAAGGGTTCAAAGAATCAAGTTGCAGACCATCTGTTTTGACTGGAAGTTGGCAATGAAGGTGGAAACATACTTCAAAATGTTGATGCATTCCAAGATGAGAAGTTATTTGTTGTAGATGCAACCCCTTGGTATGTGGATTTAGTTAATTACCTAGTATGTGGAAAACTCCCGTTGGGTGTCACAGGCTATAAGAAAGAAAGATTTCTTCCTGAAGTAGTGAAGTACCATTGGAACGAGCTATACTTATTCAAGGTATGCAATGACAATATCATTTGGCATTGTGTTCTAGAAGAAGAGATACTTTCAATCCTGAAGCATTGTCATGATGCTCCTTATGGAGGTCATTTCGATGGCATGAGAACTATTGCTAAGGTTCTTCAATCAGGATTCTACTAGCCTACACTATTCAAGGAAGCCCACAATTTTGTGAATCAATGCGATAGATGTCAACGCACTGGTTCTATATCTTAACACAATGAAATGTTACAGTAGTCAATTGTGGAGGTTGAACTATTCGATATTTGGGGTATGGATTTTATGGGACCATTTCCAAGTTCGTTTGGAAATCTTTATATACTAGTAGCAGCTGACTACGTCTCAAAGTGAGTTGAAGCTATTGTAGTCCCAAAAGATGATGTAAAGACAGTGCTTAAATTTTTCCACAAGCATATACTCACCTGCTTTGGCACACCAAAAGCATTGATCAATGATAAGGGTGCACACTTTCATTGCAACCAAGTGGTATCCACACTAAAGAGATATGGAGTTAATCATAGAATGATCACTACTTATCATCCACAAACCAATGGACAGGCTAAAGTATCTAATCTAAAAATTAAGAACATTCTTGAGAAGGTTGTAAACCCTTCGAGGAAAGATTGGTCTTCCAAACTTGATGATGCTTTATAGGCATTACGGACAGCATACTAAACTCCATTCGGGATGTCGCAATATCAGCTAGTTTTTGGGAAAGAATTTTACTTACCGGTTGAACTAGAGCACAAAGAAATGTGGGCAATTAAGCAAGTGAACATGGATTATGTAGCTGTTGGGAAGAAAAGGCTATTGGATATCATTGAACTAGAGGAAATTAGGCGAAATGCCTATGAAAATGCTACAATTTACAAGGAAAGGACCAAATGATGGCATTACAGAATTATTTTGTAGCGATAATTTATCGCAGGTCAACAAGTTTTATTATTCAATTCTAGGTTGAAATTGCATCCAAGTAAATTGCCCTCACGTTGGTCTGGACATTTCGAAGTTGTCGAAGCATTTCCTCATGGTGCAGTCACTATTAAGGATTTACATGATCGACACCAGTTCAAAGTGAATGGACAAAGACTGAAGCATTACTTTGGGCATAGTGATCAAAAGTAGGAAGAGACCATTAAATTGGTCGAAATTTTTCAATTTTTATTGAATTTTTTATTACGTATTTTTTATTTTATTTTTGCTTTTGTTTAATTTTTTTTTTTCTTTCTTTTTTTTGCAGAATAATTAAATTCCATTGTCAACGCATTTGGACTCCATTATCAACGCAGTTCGTACAACTATACTGCAACTGCTGACTCGAGAAAAATCAGAGCATATCAGAGATTCAAATCCCACCGTTTCATCAACAGTCACCCAGTCGTTGGATCTATCTGAGCGTGAAAAATTCTCATCAGATGCATTTATTCCCGTCTGACTTTATGTCCTTTCGCTTAATCACAAAAAAATCTTAACTTTCCATCTTCCCCTTTCACTTGTTATAAACCCCCTTCTTTGTGCCGACTGTAACAACCACAAAGCAACCATTTTTATTCACCAAGATTGCACCTTTACACCTTAAAACCTTCTTTAATCACAAAAACATGGCAATAACTCGAGGAACAGTCAAGAAAGCAACCAAATCTATCAAAGAACACTCATCCTTTGCCACAGCAATTCGTGAAGTAGAGCCCTCCATACCAAGAGATTCGATGACATTTTAACGAAAGTGGCCAAAGACTAGTTTTAGGACAACATGCTGAAAAGAAATTGTCACCCAAAACAAGGTTTTCTCTTGCCGTGACAGCAAGACTTGGGGAAGCAAGTCTACAAGAACATCTCAAGGTTGAAATGGGAAATGTTTTACACTCACCTTGGTAGTTACTGTCTGTCTCTGGTACGTGAGTTTTATGCTAACCTTATTAACCAGGAGTCAGAGTTTGTCTTTATTTGCGAAGGATTAATCTCGTGGGACGCTGAATGAATCAATGATCTGTGCAACACCAAGGTGGATAGGGATGAAAACTCTAAATTCATTAAAGAGTCACTGATGATAAGATAGACCTCTTGGTGAAGGATCTCTGTGTCGATGAAGCAACATGGACGGATTCAAATCACAACAATTACACCATGCACAGATGCTTCTTAATGATGCGAAGCAAAATCTACTTCCATTTTGTAAACTGTACTCTTAAGCCCTCTACGCATAGCACCACAGTCACCCTTGACCGAATGTGTCTGATACATTCTATTATCAAGGACAGGAAGATTGATGTCGGGGCAATACTACACCAGGAAATTGTTGAATGTGCTACAAGGCAAATGGGCATCTTGGTTTTGTCATCGCTGGTAATGCAACTATTACAGTAGAAGGGAATCATGCCCCGAGATGGTGAAGAAATCCTGGACAACAAGGACCCAATCAATGAAGCCTCAATTAAGAGAATGACTCATGGTAAGGACACACCTACAGTGAAAGAAACAAAAGCAAGCAAAAGGAAGGGCAAAGCAATAGTAGAAAAAAAAGGAGAAAATCTGATCGCAAAGACATCTTGCGTAAAATGAAAGATGTCAAGAAGTTAGCCACTTCCATCAGCAACAGGTAAATCAGGTTTGTTGCTACAATTGAAGACATGGACAAAGAACAAAATTTGTTTTATGCCTATACCAGGGCTTGGAACAGTTCCGTTGTAGTCACATTAAGGCAGCTAAGCAAAGCCCCACTCCTAGAATTCCCAATATTTCCACCAATCATCAAGGAGTATAAGCCTTCATCAGAAGAGGCTGACTTAGGAGAAAAAGACCAATCGATGGCTTCCCCTCCCATGGTGCACATCTTTGATGATGAAAAGCAAGCGGAATCAAGGGATGTTGAGGAATGCTTACAAAAAAATTGAGAGCCTGTTCGAAGATGAATTCATTATTGATCAAGACGAGCATGTTGCTAAAGAGGAAATTCCTTCTGGAGAAGAAGAAAGCCATGTTGATGATAAAAAGGAGAAGAATGAAGAAAACGATGTTGAGAAAGAATCAACTGAAGAAATTGTCACTGCACCCGAGGTTGTGGGTGCAACAACTGAGGACTTGGAGCAAGATGGAGTGAGTCAGGCGGAAGCTGCGAAGGAAACCAATGAGGAACACCATAATCCTTTGGCAATAGTGGTCTACACTTGACCACTTGCAGTGATCCATCCGACACAAGACATAGCTGATGATGCTGGGGCAACGTCGAATGCTGAGGAGCAATCCGAAGACCAAGCGAAACCCAAAGAAATGAAGAGAAAACACTCCATGGACAAACAGAGCAAAAAGGAAGAAAAGAAGAGAAGGAAAAGATGCACCATGCAGCCACATTGACGACTGCGAAAAATAGAGTTAGATATTTTTAGTTTTAGTTATGGTATTTATGCATTGCATGTAGCTGTAGTTTTTATTTTGTTAGTGCAAATTGTCATTGCATTTTAGTATTAGTGCATTGGGGACAATGAAAACTTTAAGTTTGGGGGAATGCATATAGGGTTTCAAAATGAAATTGCACCCACAATTCAAAAAAATTTCTTTTTGAATTTAACGAAGCATGCAAGGTCTATGAATGGTTAATGCAAATGTGTTTCAAAATTTTTGTGACATTCGATGCTTAATTCTTGAATCATGTGAACTGTCAATGAATGAGTTGGATAAATTTGACTGAATAACTTAGATTGCATTAGTAATGGATGATTAGTATCATTCCTTGGATCTTGAATGAATTTGCCTTTTACAGTTGCTTATATACATATAATTATAAATAAGAGACACTCTAATGTGGGTGTATTATGAACTGTTTTAGGGGGAACACTCCAATGCAAGTGTTAGAAAAATGAATCTGGCCAAAGGTTGTCACTGCAAGAGTGTGTGTCGGTGCAATTACGTACTCCCTAGGGGTTTATTGCACTCCATCGTTACTTCTCAAGAGCAAAGGGTATAGTAATGGAACAACATCCCTCAGTCACATAAAAAAAAAAAGAAAGAAGGGGTGCTAGAATGATCATTTGCCTTGGTGAATTTTTGTGTAGCCTTGCTAGTTTCTATTTTACTTGAGGACAAGTAAAAACTCAAGTTTAGGGGTGTGATAATCCTAGAAAAAACCATTGTTTTCTCCCTACGTTTTGGTTAAATTGTTCCCATTTCGTCATCCTTAGAACATATTTTAGCACTTTTTAATTTAGTTAATTGCATTTTCTAACTCAATGAACCTTAGCATAGTTGCCCTTAATTTTGTCATATTTTGGTATTAATGTCGCTGCATGAGTATTTTCAAATTGCGTTCAGGATTATCGTGCATCTGACAGCTGCCCGGATAAGACAAAAATGTGTGAGTTGACCAGTTTGGTATAACCAACTAGTACGACCATAGACAGCTTGATTCTGATGAAAGGACACCTACACAATTTAGCTTAATATAAATGCTCACTAGGAAAGATAAAAAAAAAAGAAGAGAGCTCTTTTGGTGCATATTCTTCTACAACCCATCTTTTGAAGCTTTCGGCTATGGAGGCTTAAGTCTCTCAAGGGTGAACTAACGTGAAAAAGGAGGAAGAAAAACTCCTGACAAAGAGCCCTAAGTGCGACGTAAAAGGGAAGTAAGAGAGCAAGTCGAGTTGTCTAGGAGTAGTATTCTCCATTTGTTCTTTTATATTTCTTTCTAAATGCTTGTGATTACTGTTTATTTAATGTTTGTATGGAAGTACTCATGATTTTTGAACTGAATGTTATTTTATTTAATCTTGCTTCTACTGTTTAATCTTTGGGTTTGAATATTTTTAGCACAGAAGTGTTATTACAGTCACTATCACTAGAAGGTGCAGCAAAAGTTTAAACTAACAAGCATGACAACGGAAGTTGCTTGAGAATTAGAGGAATTTAATCCACTTGTTCTTAACTATGTTGCTTTGCCATCATCGAAAGGTGTGGTTAATGTGCATGTTTAAGTCTTAGATCGAACATAGAAGTTAAACTTGGTAAGATATTCATTGCACATAATTGCAGCGACAATCACCTATTCTTTCATACCTTGCGAGCCAAACTTAGTATTCTATTGCATATTCACCTTGGGGAACCCATTTTATTATTATCACATTTCACTTTTATTTTCAAATTATTGCTCCGACAACCACTCTCACAATCTATTCCTTTTTACTTATTCATTGCACTGACATTAATAGAAAAAAAGGACAACCATCCTCGTGGGATCAATATTTGACAGACTCATATCTGTCTACTATACTTGCATCGAAAGTTTATGCTTACACATTATTATTGTAATGATACTCTGCTAAAATGAAGATTTCCAATCTTTATCGGAATTGTAAAATTGTCGAGATCCTTCAGTTTTTGCGGAATCTGTTTAGAGATAATTACACTACAAGATGCATTGACTTCCACCTGTTCTCCTACTTTGATTTTCCTATGCCTTGCATAATTTCCTTTAAAAACTTAGCATAGTTTGGGACTTTTTCTATCAATTCAACCAAAGGTAGGTTAACATTTAGGGATTTAAATAAATTCAGAAAACTTACAAAATCATCTTCAACTTGTTTTTTCTTTTCCTCTAATCTTTTGGGGAATGGAATAGTTGTACCTTTATCCTAATTAGTATCTCATCCTTCTTTTTTTATTTATCTTCCAAAGGTACATTTTTTCTTGTAATGACTTCAGTGTCATCATCGGAAGTTATTTTTATCACATCGTTTGGCTTTTGGTGCTCTTCCTTTTCTTTAGGTTTGTCTAGGCTACTCAGTACTTTGCTTAACCTAAGTTTAATAACCTTGACATGCTCTTTTCCCTCCCTTCGGGGATTATTCTCTATGTTACTAGGAATACTGGTGCTAATTTGTCTCTCGATCTCCCATCATGCTCAATAGTTGGCCCATTTGTTCCTCTAATTATGTCAGTTTTAAAAGAATTAGTGCACTCTGATTGCACTTGTTTTACCTCGGTATGAATAGATTGCATCTCTCCTTCAATTTTATCTAACCTTTGACCACATACAGTATGGTCACTTTGAAATGCTCTATCTGGTTGCCTCTGTAAAAATGGAGGTTGGTAGTTCAGATTGTTTTTGTTGGTTGTTACTACCACTTCGTCCTTGATTTCCTTCCTATCTTAGATTTTGATGATCTTCCCAGTCTAGATTGTAGGTATTTGAATAAGGGTTTCCACCCTTATTTCCAACATAGTTAACATCTTTAGTGTTGGTGAAATAGTGATAGAGAGACTTATCATCTGCTTGTGATGATGGTGCCCTTGTTGCAGACTCAATTCGGTTGAACCTCTCCAATAATTGTTGGTATTTGTATTCTTCCTGAACCATTTTCACCGAAGTAGACTTCTGCTCATATGTGAAGCATTCAACTGGCCACTGACAAGAGTTCATAGCCATGTTTTTAATTAACCCATATGCATCGTTATAGGTTACATTCATTAGGGCTCCACCTGCCACACCATCTAACCAAAATCTGGTGGATACATCCAACCCGTTATAGAAAGTTTGTAGGTACAACCTCTTTGACATACCATGATGAGGGCATTTTTGTAGTAATGACTTAAAGCATTCCCATTTTTCATAGAACCCTTCTCCCTTGAATTGCCAGAATGTTGAAATCTCCCTCCGTAGTTGGACTATTTTACTAATGGGAAAGAATTTCTATAAAAATTTCCCTATGAGCTAGTCCCATGTAGTAATAGATCCCGATGCCTATGCATCCAACCAAGACACAAAATTACCAATAAGAGAAAATGGAAATAGCCTAAAATGAATGACATCATTAATTACATCATTGTATCGAAAAGTATCACTTAATTGTATTTATTTTGGATCATTTGGATCATGTTCGACTTGATCTTGAAAGTATTAGTGGCAATTATGGGTCTAGCAATACTCCCACGTGTCAGATCTATATTAGGTAAAGAATATTCCTTCATTGTTCTTTGCATTTGTGCCATTAGTTCGTTTGCTGGTATTTGTGTTGGTTCTAACATCTTCAACGTTATTGTTAACAAGATCTACAAGTGGTTCTCCCTTTTCTTTTATTTCCTCAAACGATGGTGAATTTTGCATTAACTGTTGAGTCCTTTAATTTCGCCTGATAAGTGCTTCGAGGTTAGAAATTGGTTCTACGAAGTTTCCTTGGCTCCGAGTCATAAAATGAGATTTTAAAAAATAAAATAAGTACTAAAAAGGAAATAAATAAATATCTAAACAAGAAAATAAATAGATCTTATCTATAGCCTAAAAATTTCCTAATTATTTAAATAACAGTGCAAAAATAAAATCACTAAAAGCATTGCCTCCTCGACAATAGTGCCAACAACTTGACCGCCTCTGCACGTACTCCCGTTTGGTGTATGTTGTTTTGGGCTTCTGCAAGAATACGGGTCGAGTTCTAAAATAGTTACAAAGAAATACGAGTACTCTGAGGATCGTACCTAAGGGAGACCGAGCGATAGTAATTTAAATCCTTTGGGTTATAGTACGAAAATGAAATAGAAGAATTCAGGGTTTAATTTAAAGAACATAAAAAATAACAGAAATAAAGCAAGAGAAAGAGAAGTGAAAAATCGATAAAAAAATTTATAGGGGATTAGCTTGCTTTAGTATGGGTTCTTCAATCGTCGGTTTTGGGGGTTTTTCTTCAATCAACTAGTCACTACCCTATGATCTATTTGTTTTATACCTAGAAGATTGAACTAGTTTTCACACTTGAAGAGTTTGAAATTAAGCATTTTCTTTATATTTTCTAGAATTTAATCTAGCTTTTATCTTTTTGAATAAATTGTTTTAACCAAGTGATAAAAGGTTATTTTATTGTCTTTAAGGCCAATTGAGGCCTAAAGGTTAGCTAACATACTTCGTGAGTGAGAAGGAGACCACAAGAAGTTGAACATATATGAAACTGATCACTTCATCACAACATAGGATGTTCTACATTACAACAAAGGGACCAAACTTGAAGAATCTAGGAACTGACTTCTTTTTCACAACATACATGGGTTATGTCGCGACAACACCTGCACAATGACAACTAAGGAAGGGACTGATTGCTTTGCCATAACACAGGTCTTGGTGTGTAGCAACATCGACCCCTGAACGTGAAATCTACATCGAGTGAAGGGCATTTTGGTCGTTACAATGTCACTTAAACACAAAGGATGGTAGCTAACCTAGGGTTGATGAAAATGACTGACGAAAGCAATAAATATGGCCTTTAGCACTACGTTTAAACACATCATTTACTTAGCTTTTAGTTTTACTTTGTATTTTTCGTTTAGAAACGAGATTGTAAATTTTGCATAAACATTTGATGAATTTTTCCCAACAATTGAAGTTTCTTTTTCATTTGATTTATTCAATTATATGATCTCATATACTATTGTTTTGATTACGATTAAGAAAACCATGAGGAACTAATTACATTTTGGGGAATTAGGGAGCGAAAGTATGAATATTTAATTGTTGTTTAATAAGGATTTTTCATTTGGATCAGGTGTTTTTAAAGGAAGAACATTGATGGTATTACAAATGACATATATTCTCTCCCTAAATTAGTGTTTTAAGTGTCTCTTTTGTACCTCATTTAGCATGCATATTAAGCATTTTATACTTAGTTTTTATATTTTTCAACTCATTGCTAGTTGGTTTCAATTCTTGTTGTTTTTCATCTATTTTTATACTAATGTCGACGCAAGTAGCAGATATATTGCGCCTTAGAATTGTCGGCGTAGGAACTCAGACCAGAAGATTAATATTGGAAGAATGCAGCCACAAGATCAACTTGGAATTGCGATTGAGATGTCGCCTCATAGAACCTGAACCTCGAATGAGTAAACTCAAGCTAAATTTACATCTGGAAGCACCAGCGCAAGAACATCACAGATGTCGTCGCAATTACGATCTCATATTGCGCCCTGTAGTAGAGTAACATCTTGTAGATCTCTGAAGAGAACATTCAATCTGCGTGAGTGCACAGTTGTACTCTAACTAACTTTGACAGCTACAAAATCTAGATCTGGATATGGGAATGAAGGTTGAACCCTACAACATTTTGAAGGCTATAAATAGAAGAACAAAGAATGAATAAATCATTAAGAGCTATGGGATTAAATTCTACAAATTCTGTGTGATTTTGAGATTTGAGCTGGGATTTGGGAAGTTGATGAAGCAAGTCTACAGCAACTTCTGATGAGAGGTGCTTTGTGTTGGGCAAGAGGAATGATTAAGGAGTAGTCTTAGTAGTCTAGAGATAGTAAGCCTCGATTGTACTCTTTAATTTCTCTTTTGACGATGATGAATTCTAATGACATTAAATGAATATGAGAGCATCGTTTGGTGTTAGATTATTTTGACTCTTATTTAATACTGCTTATCTATTTATTCTTGGATCTAACCATTTTAAGCACGAGAGTGAAATTGTAGTCTGCTGACATCGAGAGATACTGTGACAAGTTAGGTTAAAAAGTAAGTTAGGCGAAAGCTGCTTGGGATGGGAAAGATTTCAGTCACTTGTTCTTGGATGCGCAACATTGCTTACACTAAGAGGTGGAGTGATTGTGGGTATTTAAGTCTAGGTTAAATAGAGAGTTGTTGTTGTTAAGAACTCAAGAGAGATTTATTGTTGCAACAATTCATCTAAACTTTACCTTGTCGATGCATTCAGCATTGCAACTTTGCAGAACCAGTGAACCATTCAATACCCTTTTACACTTGATCACTTTTACATTTCATGCATTTAAATATTCAACACTCAGTACTCAACTTACTTTTAGTACATTGAAATTTAACTCTGATTGCATTGACAATATTAACTATTTTAGTGTGTAAATCTAACGTAATTGCACTGACGTCTTTACTCACATTTTACTCATTTTCAGTATTAATTGCTCTGACAGTTAATATCAAGAACCCATTTTCTCATGGGATCGATATCCGATAGAATTGTCTATCAACTATACTTGCATTGATGTGTGTGAGCTTGCACAATCACTGTGACATTCCAAACACAATCATGTTTTGGCGCCGCTGCCGGGGAAATTGGCGTTTGTTTGATGTTTATTTTTGTAGTTGCAATTAATTCTACTTACTTAACTTTTGATCTCTATTAATCTGTTTATATTTCTCTAATTGTTTTCTTTTTCATTTTTTTAATTGTTGCATGTCCACAAGGAAAAATCCTAAGGACATTGTAAGCTTTGATCCGGAGATTGAGAGGACACTTAGGAGGAGAGGGCAAGAACAAAGGAAAATGGCTAGTAGCAACAACAAGAATAATTTACCACCATTGCTGCCACAAGATGGAGTTCCTCTAGTGCTTCCACAAATTGTTAACAATTTACCACCACTACGTCCACAAGAAGAACAAGTGCAAAATAGGATAATAAGAGATTTTTTTGTGCCTATACTTGATGATTTACAACCAAGGATTGTGAGACCAGCTATCCAAGCTAGAAATTTTGAGCTAAAACTAGTGATGTTTCAAATGTTAAATTCTAATGGGCAATATTTTGGTTTTCCTCATGAACAGGCAAGAGAACACTTAAAATCATTTTTGCTTATTTGTGCATCCTTTAGTCAACATGGTGTCCCTGATGATGCTTTAAAAATGCAATATTTCCTTATTCGTTGTAGGGTAAAGCAAGAACATGGTTCTTGGGATTGCCGGCAGGATTAATTACAACTTGGAATGTGTTAGCAACACAATTTTTTTTGTGTTTCAATCCACCGACAATGAACTCAAGGTTACAAAATGATATTACTGCATATCATCAGCTGGATGATGAGAATTTACATACAACATGGGAGCGTTATAAAACATTGCTTCGATGTTGCCTAATGCATGAATTCAGCAAGAGACCCATATTGAAATATTTTACAATGGTTTGAATGCTCAGACAAGGAACCTTGTTGACGCATCTACTAATGGTCCCTTGTTAGATTGTACATACAATGAAGCTGTAAGAATTCTAGAGAGTATTGCTCAGAACGATTATCAATATCTGATCTCTCGTTTTGCATAGGTAAAAACTAACCCTGGAGTTCTTGAGTTAGATGCTATTTTTGCTTTGTCAACACAGGTTTCCTCATTGGCCAATATTATAAAGAATATGAAGGGAACAAATGACGTTGCTCCTATTCAAGTGCCTCAACAATTGGATGCACCGATATTTTCTTGTGAAATTTACGACGACAATCATAATTATGAGGACTGCCCACAACATGCAAAAAATGCTTTCTATGTCAACAACATCAGGGGAAGTTCATTTGGTAACTCATACAATAATCGATCTCAATAACCTTGGGGAAATCAAAATGATTCCCCATTAGATATGAATATTCCTCAAAGCAAGGGGGTTATAGACAAGGAAGTTTCAATAACAACCAATAGCAGAATTATAATCAGAATTTCCAGGTAAATTCTCGATCTGAACAGATGCAGTCACATAGTTAGATGCAACCATGATCTCGATTATAGCCATAACAGTATGTGCTGCCACATATGCAAGGACAACATCATCAACATCAACAGCAGTAATTTTCTCAACCAAAGTAAGATCCTATGGCTACTCTTGAGGCAATGATGCACAAGCATATCACACGAACTGAAGCAATAGTGCAAGGCAACTCTTCTTCCATTCGTACATTGAAAGCCCAGCTAGGGCAATTGGATTCTAATCTCAGCACCAGGTCACCAGGCACTTTGCCTAGTGATACTTAGAATCCTACGGAAAAGAGGAAGGAGCATTGCAAAGTAATCATGCTGAGAAGTCACAAGCAGACGATGGGACCAAGCAGTTTCGGCCAAGACCATGTCAACTTATTTGAACCACAACAACAGGAAGAGGAGGCAGCTGAAGAAATTCAAGCAAAAGCAAATGAAGAGGAACCAACTGTAGTGTTATCTATACCTGCAATTTGTGCAACTAAGTTGTCGACGTAACTGCCAATGTCAACACCACCGAGTTTTACACAACAAACCATTGTTACAATACCTTTTCCATTTTCGCAAAGATTTAAAGAGAAAATCCATGATAAAGAGTATCAAAAGTTTGTTTCTACTTCGAAACAATTGCATATTAACATACCTCTTGTTGATGCTCTTGTGCAGATACCTAGCTATGGAAAATTTATGAAAGAGTTATTATCAAAGAAAAAGAAATTGTCCAAAATCGAGACAATTGCACTCACAGAGGGGTGCAAAGCTGTGCTTACAAATAAGTTACCAACCAAGATGAAATACCCTAGCAGCTTCACAATCCCATGCTCCATTGGGAATCATTATTTAGGTAAGGCTTTATGTGATTTCGGAGAAAGTATTAAACTTCTGCCTTTGTCTACTTTTAAGAAGGTAGGAATAGGTTCGATGAAGCCCACCGCAGTGACATTACAACTTGCGAACAAATCCTTAGCACAACCTGAAGGCCAAATCAAAAACATCCTTGTCCAAGTTGATAAACTCGTATTCCCTGTTGATTTCATTATCCTAGACTGCGAAGTAGATAAAGAGGTGCCCATTATCTTGGGGCAACCATTTCCAGCAACAGGACGCACGCTTATCGACGTTTTTAAAGGAGAACTTATCATGCGCCATAACGATGATCATGTGACCTTTATTGTGTTTGAGGCATCTCTGTCCAGAACTAAAGAGCAATGCCATCACATCGATGTGCTGGATGAAATCATTTTAGAGGAATTCAATGCGAGGAGTTCAGCAATATCAAATGAAGATGCGACGACATTCACCAATGAAATCCTAGATGATTGTGTCGACAAAGAGGGGGTTAACAATTATGAGCTAAGACAAAATTGGAAATTAAAGAATTTGGATTTGTCTAATAGGAGAATCCCAGTGTTTAAACCATCTATTGAGCAAGCTCCTACCTTGGAGATGAAGCCATTGCCAATGCATTTAAAATATGTCTTTCTTGGTGATAACAAGACATTACCTATTATTGTTAATGCATCCCTCGACGCAACTCAAGAAGATAAGCTCGTTGCCATTTTGAAAGAGCACAAAAGAGCTATAGCCTGAAGCATTACTGATATCAGAGGCATCAGTCCCTCTTTTTGCACGCAGAAAATTAGGCTAAAAGATGAAAACAAGCAATCAATTGAGCAACAAAGATGACTTAATGAGAAGATGAAAGAAGTAGTGAAGAAGGAAATTATCAAATGGTAGGATGCAGGCATCATATACCTAATTTTTTATAGCAATTGGGTAAGCCCCGTCCAATGTGTGTCTAAAAAGAGTGGTTTCACAGTTGTGACCAACGACAAGAATGAGTTGATCCCTACTCGCATTGCGACTGGCTGGCGAGTATGCATGGATTATCATCGACTAAATGCAGCCACAAAGAGGGACCATTTCCCACTGCCTTTCATTGATCAGATGCTAGATAGGCTAGCTGGTAAAGCCTATTATTGCTTAGATGCCTATTCTGGATACAACCAAATTACCATTGCACCGAAAGATCAAACAAAGACCACGTTCACATGCCCTTTTGGAACATTTGCTTTCCGATGTATGCCATTTAGGTTGTGTAATACGCCAGCAACATTCCAAAGAATCATGATGGCAATTTTTTCAGACATGATCGAGGATTCTTTAGAGATATTCGTGGATGATTTCTCTATCTATGGACAAAATTTTGACCAATGCAATGAACAATCTGGCAAGAGTCTTGAAGAGATGCAAGGACACAAATCTAGTTCTAAATTGGGAGAAATGTGACTTCATGGCAACTGAAGGCATTGTCCTTAAGCACCGAATATCTTGTCAGGGTATTAAGGTTGATAAAGAAAAAGTAGAAATCATCGAGAAACTACCACCGCCCACCAACGTTAAAGCAATAAGAAGTTTTCTTGGACACACTAGCTTTTATAGAAGATTCATCTGAGATTTTTCCAAGATAGCTAAACCATTATGCTCATTGTTGGAGCAAAATAAGAAGTTCATGTTCGATGACAACTATCTGGACGCATTCACGACAATAAAAAAGTAACTAGTAGAAGCCCCAATTGTCGTTGCACCAGACTAGATGCAACCGTTTGAACTAATGTGCAACGTCAATGATTTTGCTGTAGGAGCTATCCTAGGCCAAAGAAAAGAGAAGGTATTTCACTCTATCTATTATGCTAGTAAAACTTTAATTGAAGCACAGGTTAATTACATAACAACTGAGAAGGAGTTGTTAGCAGTAGTCTTCGCACTTGACAAGTTTTATTCCTATCTTGTCGGTGCAAAGACTATAGTTTACACGAACCACTCAGCATCGAGGTACCTTTTCACAAAAAAAAGATGTTAAACCTAGACTTATCAGATGGATCCTACTCCTTCAAGAATTTGACATTGAAATCAAAGATAGGAAATGATCTAAGAATCAAGTAGCTGACGACTTGTCTTAACTGGAAGTTAGAAGTGAAGATGGGCAGACGTCCCAAATTGTCGAAGCATTTCTAAACAAGCAATTATTTTTTGTCACTGGTCATAAGAAGATTAGGTTCATAAGTGATGCTGCAAAATACCATTGGAACGAGCCATACCTATTCAAGGTATGCATTGAAAACATCATTTGTCACTGTGTACCTGAAGAAGAAATTTTTTCAATCCTGCGACATTGCCATGATGCTCCTTATGGAGGACAGTTTGGGGGCCTAAGGACTGCTGCTAAGGTCCTACAATCAGGATTTTATTGGCCCACGCTGTTTCAAGATGCCCACAACTTCGTACAATAATGTGATCGATGTCAATGCATTGGTTCCATATCTCGACGTAATGAGATGCTCCAACAACCTATAATGAAGGTAGAGCTCTTTGACGATTAAGGTATAGACTTTATGTAACCATTTCCAAGCTCTTTTGGAAATGTGTATATCTTAGTGGCTGTTGACATTGTCTCGAAATGGATCGAGGCAATTACGGTGCCAAAGGATGACGCTCGAACGGTGTTGAAGTTCTTTCACACATACATCCTTACAAGATTTCGAACACCAAGAGCATTGATAATTGACCAAGGGACTGATTTTTATAATAACCAAGTGGCGACTACATTAAAAAGATATGGTGTGAAGCATCGTATGGCTACTACGTATCACCCACAAACCAATGGTCAAGCCGAAGTATCCAATCGCCAAATTAAAGGCATACTTGAGAAGGTTGTTAATCCATCTAGAAAGGATTAGTCTTTGTGGTTACATGATGCATTATGGGCACTTCTAACTGCATACAAGACCCCGTTGGGAATGTCACCATATCAACTAGTGTTTGGTAAGTCTTGTCACCTGCCAATTGAGCTTGAACAAAAGGCTATGTGGGCAACCAAGCAGGTGAATATGGATTATGATGTTGCTAGAAAGTAAAGATTGTTGGACATCATGGAGCTAGAAGAAATTCGACACCATGCTTATGAGAATGTCGTAATATATAAGGAAAAGACAAAGAGATGTCACGACAACATCATTTTGCGTCGATAAGTTCACCCTGGTCAGTTAGTTCTTTTATTTAACTCATGTTTAAAATTACATCCAGGGAAATTGAGATCAAGATGGTCAAGCCCTTTCAAAGTTGTCGAGGCATTCCAAAGCGGTGCGGTGACAATCGAAAATTTAAAGGATGGACAAAAATTTAAAGTAAATGGTCAACGTCTTAAGCATTATGTGAGCCCAAACGATAAAGAACCAAACAAAGCCATCGACCTAGTCACATTTAAATAATGACAACACATTTCTCTATTTACTTTCAGTTATTTTAATTTTACTTACGTTATTTCAAATTCTTTTGCAGAAATAAAAATCATCTTTTTGTCGAAGCGTTGAAGCACGAATTGTCGGTGCATTCTGTGATGAGTCAACATTATTTTTTCAGCAAGAATCTCGTCGATTGATTTTGCTTCTCTCCCAACCGTTCGATCAAATGAAACAGTACAACTTGTAACCTGGAAATTAATGACTACAGATGCAATGTTTCCCCATAATTCTTTCAATCATCACCCCTAGGTTACGAAACCTCTCTCCTGCAGTTTTTTTCTCCTCACATCTTCCATTGTTGCTACAACTCGTCTTCTTCATCGCCTCTGTATTTTCTTTTCTGTTCAAAGAGCAACATTTTTTGTAACCTTTTCTAACTTCCTTTTCCATTACAATGGCTAAAACCTGTGCCTCGAAAAACCCTTCAAAAACTCCTTCCAAGAACACCCCGACAACTTCTACTAGGGCTCCGACCATAACACCACCTCCTTCTACAGGCCCAGTTTTACTCTTGATGACTGCGACCAAAGACTGCTACCAAAATACCATGCTGAAAAGAAACCTCCACCCTAAACAAGGTCTACAACTTTCTCCACAGTAGACTCTGGGAAAGCATGTTGTCTGCACTGTCAGCCACCTTGGTTGGTAGTTCTTCTGCGAACATCCCTCTGATTATTCTCTTACACAAATCAGGGAGTTCTATGCCAACTTGATGGCTCCGAAGCAAGAGCTTATTTTTGGGGAGGGGATAAACGTGCTATTGAGGATTCTCGAGTGGGTGGACAAACATACACCATTTACGCATCGATTGGACGATGACTGTATGGCTCAGATGATGCAGGACTTATGTGTTGATGGAGCTACTTGGACTGGAAACGGGTTCTACAACTACACCATGCACAAATGATACCTTACAACCTTTAGTAAAGTTTGGTTCCATTTCATCAACAGCCGGATCATGCCTTCATCACATAGCACTACGGTGACATTAGACCGTATGTGTCTCTTGCATTCGATCCTGCACCACCGACACATCGACATCAGTGAGATCATCCATGCCCAAATAGTAGAGGCAGCTGGCAAGCAAATTGGTATACTCCTATTCCGTTCTCTAATTATGTTGTTATGTAAACAAAAGGGCATTGTGCCCAAGGATGGTGAGGAGGTCTTAGACAACAAAGGTCCGATCAACGACATTTCCATTGAACAGATGACACGTGGCCAAGAGACACCAATGGCCAAGGAAGCCTCCAAGAAAAAGGATAAAAGCAAGGGTAAAATGAAGACTGACCAAACCAATGTGCCGATAAAGTCACAAGTGGTGAAAAAGTTAGCTTTAATGGAAATACACCTGGATCGCATCCACATGTGTTCAATCCACACTGATGGCATATTGGAGGATATGGATTTTAGACTACATAAATTTTATGCTTACACAAAGGCCTGGAGCGAGGCTATTATCGTAGCACTATGCCAGGTCAGCCCCACTCCATTACCAGACTTTCCAACCTTCCCATCCATATTCCGGCGATGTAATACTCATCATCCGATCAACCTACCCTTGATGGTAAACCTGCCCCTGTGCCAACACGGATTCACATTTCGGATGATGAAAAGGAAGAAGGGAACTCAAAGGTTGATGAGGACTGCTATCGCACCATGGCCGATTTGTTCGAGGATGAGTTCTCCAACAGCCTTGGTACGAATATGGTTGAACGGGAGGCTGTTGTGGATAACAGTGTCGATGCAGTGGAATTCGCTAGCATTGGCTTAAATGAACCAGAGCAGCATGTGGCTGAAGGTGTAGACAAAGGAGATGATCAGCTAAAGGAACAGGAAGAATAAGAGAAGAAAGATGAGAATGAAAAGAAGGACACTACCGAGGTGCAGGAAGGGAAAGAAACAGATGCCCTGGTAATGATCGCTAAAGATGTTGTCGGCACACCAGAGAGTGTAGGGGCATCCAGCTCTGATGAGGATCGTCCTACTGCAAGCCAAGCTGAGGTTGTTACCAGCAAGATTGAGGAACTGAATCCTCTTACTATCGTGCCTTATGTGGCATCGCTCGTAAAAATCCACCCATCAAAGGTGACAACCGATGAGACCATCACCCAACCAATTGAGGAGGAGCAATCCGTCGAACCGGTTGGCACGAAGGATAAGAAGAGAAAAAGGCACAAGGATAAGAAGAAGAAGCACCATGACAAGGGTGAGCGCCTAAAGAAGAAGAAAAGGAAAACAAAGATAGCCTTTACATCGGCTGTTGACGAGTAAGTTAGTACATTTCTTTTTAGTTAGTTTGCAAGCATTGTTATTATGATTGCATTCCTTTTGTTAGTTTAATTACATTGTAGTTGCATTTCTATTATTTCTATATACTATTGTCAGTGCATTGGGGACAATGCAGACTTTAAGTTTGGGGGGAGATAATATGAAATAGAAATGCAATTACACTCACATATTTGAATTTTACTTATTTCTTTGGTTAATGAAAATTGACAAAATTTCAACAGAAATGTGCCCACAATTTTTATTTTTATGTGTAATTCTTGAATTGTTTGGATGCTGAACGGAAATTGATGAATATGAATGAATGATGAGTTTGCTATTTTTGAATGAATGATTGGAATTGCTTCAATAATGAATGGATAGTATTGATGTTAAATTTTGAAATAACTGACCAGTGAAACAGCAGTGCATTAATAAAAGACATTCCAATGTGAGTGCATTGTGACTTCTTAAGGGAGAACATTCCACTGCAGATTTAGAAAATAAAACTCATCTAGCCAAAGGCTGTCACTGCAAGAGTGTTTGTCGGCATAATTACATACCTCTTGGGGGTTTGTTGCAACTCATCGTTACTGCCCAGGAACAAAGGTAGAGTAATGCAATGAGATCTCTCAGTCACTTGAAAAAAAAATGAGAAAAAGAGGAAAGAAAAGAAAAAGAAAGAATATATATATATATATATATATGCTAGAAATGTTGAATTGGTTCAAGGAGATTAAGGTTCAATGCTTAATACTTTCATTAATGAAGTTACAGTTTTAATTGTTCATGCCTATAAATTATTGGCGCATCATTATATTATATAAATACAATTTATACATTAGGACTTTAGAGAATTCAAGTTATGTGAAAATAATGATTGCGGTGACATTTCTACTTGTGAATTTGTTCATTTTTGTTTACTTGAGGACAAGTAAAAACTCAAGTTTGGGGGTGTGATGGTATTACAAATGACATATATTTTCTCCCTAAATTAGTGTTTTAATTGTCTCTTTTTTACCTCATTTAGCATGCAAATTAAGCATTTTATACTTAGTTTTTATATTATTCAACTCATTGCTAGTTAGTTTAAATGCTTGTTATTTTTCATCCATTTTTGCACTAATATCGATGCTAGTAGTAGATGTATTGCGCCTTAGAATTGTCAGTGTAGGAACTCAGCCCAGAAGATTAATATTGGAAGAATGCAGCCACAAGATCAGCTTGGAATTGCGACAGAGATGTTGCCGTATAGAACCTGAACCTCAAATGAGTAAACTCAAGCTGAATTTACATCTAGAAGCACCAGCATAGGAACATCATAAATGTCGCCGCAATTACGATCTCAAATCGCGTCCTGTAGTACAACAACATCCTGTAGATCTCTAAAGAGAACATTCAATCTGCGTGAGTGCACAGCTGTACTCTAACTAACTTTGACAGCTGAAAAATCTTGATCTGGATCTGGGAATAAAGGCTGAACCATGCAACATTTTGAAGGCTATAAATAGAAGAACAAAGAATGAATAAATCATCAAGAGCTAAGGGATTAAATTCTACAAATTTTGTGTGATTTTGAGATTTGAGCTGCGATTTGGAAGTTGATGAACCAAGTCAGCAGCAACTTCTGACGAGAGATGCTTTGTGCTGGGCAAGAGGAATGATTAAGGAGTAGTCTTAGTAGTCTAGAGATAGTAAGCTTCGATTGTACTCTTTAATTTCTCTTTTGACGATGATGAATTCTAATGACATTAAATGAATATGAGAGTATCTTTTGGTGTTATATTATTTTGACTCTTATTTAATATTGCTTATATGTTTATTCTTGGATCTAACCGCTTTAAGCACGAGAGTGAAATTACTGCTGCAACAATTCATCTAAATTTTACCTTGTCGACGCATTCAACATTGCAACTTTGCAAAATCAGTGAACTATTCCTATCCTTTTACACTTGATCGCTTTTACATTTCATGCATTTAAATATTTAGCACTTAACACTAAACACATTTGATTTACTTTCAGTACATTGACATTTAACTCTGATTGCATTGACAATATTAACTATTTTAGTGTGTAGGTCTAAGGTAATTGCACTGACATCCTTACTCACATTTTACTCATTTTCAATATTGATTACCTCGACAGTTAACATCAAGAACCCATTTCCTCATGAGATTGATATCCGATAGAATTGTTTATCAACTATACTTGTATTGATGTGTGTACGCTTGCACAATCGCTATGACATTTCAGAACGATCAAACATTAAACAAACACTAGGCCTAACAACCCTAGAACATCATTTAGGTAGGAATGAACCCAAAATTTGTATTGCTCATCCGTGAAAACCTTTTCACCAAACTGATTTAGACTGTGACATCTAGTGATAAGTAGTCTCTATCGACTTGTTATGCTGGCAAAAGATCGAAAGATCCAACACGCGTAGTGACTAGTTGATTGAAGGAAAATCACCAAAACCCAACAATTGAAGAAATCATACTGAAGCGACCTAATCTCGCCAAAGTCATTTATTGATTTTCTACATCTCAAACTTGTACTTTTTATTTTCTTTTCTTTTTATGCTTTTAACAATCAAACCTTTTATTTTATTTCATACTATAATCCTTAAAGTGATTATTAATTAATTTTATTCTTTGTAGGGATCTAATTCACTATTGCCTCACACCTCTTTTGGGTACGATCCTCGTAATACAACCAAGTGTTTCGCTGTAACACACTATATTTACAACCTGACCCCTATACTTGCGGAAGCCTAAAGCCTATACCGAACGAGAGTAAGCTTAGAGGCAGTCAAGTTATTGGTGTTGTTGTCGGGGAGGCAACTCTTTAGTGATTTCTATTCTTTCTTTACTAGTAGAATAATTAGGAAATTTTTAGGTTATAGATATGATTTTATTTATTTAATTTATTTTTGTCTGTCTTCAAATTTTTCTTTAATTATTTAGATTTGGTTTATGACTCAGAGCTAAGGAAACTTGGTAGATCTGATCCCTAACCCTGAAGCATTGATTAGGCAAAATCAAAAAACCAATAATCGATGCAAAACCCACCACAAGAGGAAAGAGAAGAATTAGCAAATCTAGTTGAAGATCTTGTTAACAACGTCGAAATTGTTCATATACCTCCATAACTCCCCGCAAATGAACCAATGGTAGAAGCACCAAGAACTTTGAGGGAGTACTCATTACCTACTCTAGATATAACTCAAGGGAGTATTGCTAGATCTGCTACACTGCTAATAATTTTGAAATAAAACCTACTATGATTCAAATGATACAAAATAATTTATAATTCAGAAGGACCATTGCTGAAGATCCCAGTTTACATTTGAAGTGGTTTTTACAATTATGCGATACTTTCCGTTATAATGCAATTACTGATAATGCCATTCCTCTTAGATTATTTTCATTCTCTCTAACTGATAATGCCTTTTCTTGGCTAGATGCGCAGGCACCAAGTTCTATTACGACATGGGATGAACTGGCAGGGAAATTATTGCAGAAGTTTATCCCTATGGGGAAAGCAATCCAACTTAAGAGAGAATTGTCAACATTTCAAATATTTGATGGCGAAGGGTTCCATGAAACATGGGAACGATTCAAAATGCTGGTACAAAAATGCCCTAATAATGGTATGCCAGAATGGATACAACTTCAAACATTCTATAATGGGTTGGATGCATAAGCCAGATCAACTTTAGATGGTGCAGTAGGAGAAGCCATAATGAACAGAACCTATAACGATCCTTATCGGCTAATTGAGAATGTGACATTGAACTCTTGCCAATGGCCTATTGAGAAGTTCACTTATGGGTAGAAGACTGCGTCGATAAAAATGATCCAAGAGGATGACAAGTACCAACAACTATTGGAAAGATTAAACCAAATCGAATCTGCTATAAGGGCACCACCATCACAAAAAGAAGACAAGCCTCTATACAATTATCTCGCCAACCCTGAAGAGGTTAATTATATTGGTAATCAAAATGGAAATCCCTACTCAAACACATATAATCCAGGATGGAAAGCCCATCCTAACTTTAGATAGGGAGGAAGTGAAGGGCGAGCAGTAACAACAACACACAATCAATAAATACCAGTTACCAACCCCTATTCTTGTAAAAGAAGACAGAAAGAGTGGTTCAAGATGACCATACTGATTGCACTAATACCGCCAAAACTATAGTTAAGCTAGAGGAGAGAATGGACCAATTAATGAGTATGGTAGGTGATCGCGTCTGAAACATCACAACGATTGTGCAAGCATACACATGTCGATACAAGTATAGTTGATAGACAATTCTATCGGATATCGATCCCACGAGGAACTGGGTTCTCGATGTTAACTATCGGAGTAATTAATAAGGAAAATGAGTAAAATCTGAGTAAGGATGTCAGTGCAATTACGTTAAATCTACACGCTAAAATAGTTAATATTATCAATGCAATAAGAGTTAAATGTCAGAGGTTAAATGTCAATGTACTGAAAGTAAATCAAATGTGTTGAGTGTTGAGTGCTGAATATTTAAATGCATGAAATGTAAAAGTGATCAAGTGTAAAAGGGTAGGAATGGTTCACTGATTCTGCAAAGTTGCACTGCTGAATGCGTCAACAAGGTAAAGTTTAGATGAATAGTTACGGCAATAAGTCTCTCTCTTAAGTTCTTACTAACAACAGCTCTCTATTTAATCCAAACTTAAATATCCACAATCACTCCACCACTCAGTGTAAGCAATGTTGCGCATCCAAGAATAGGTGATTGGAATCTTTCCAATCCCAAGCAACTCTTGCTAACTTACTTGTTAACCTAACTTGTCACTGCATCTCTCAATGTCGGCAAACTGCAATTTCACTCTCGTACTTAAAGCGATTAGATCCAAGAATAAATAGATAAGCAGTATTCAATAAGAGTCAAAAAAATCTAACACCAAAAGATACTCTCATATTCATTTAATGTCATTAGAATTCATCATCGTTAAAAGAGAAATTAAAGAGCACAATCGAAGCTTACTATCTCTAGACTACAAAGACTACTCCTTAATCCTTCCTCTTGCCTAGCACAAAGCACCTCTCTTCAGAAGTTACTGCAAACTTGCTTCATCAGCTTCCCAATTCCCAGCTCAAATCTCAAAATCACACAGAATTTGTAAAATTTAATCCCTTAGCTCTTGATGAGTTCTTCGTTCTTTGTTCTTCTATTAATAGCCTTCAAAATGTTACAGGGTTCAGCCTTCATTCCCAGATCCAAATCTAGATTTTGCAGCTCTCAAAGTTAGTTAGAGTACAGTTGTGCACTCACGCAGATTGAATGTTCTCTTCAGAGATCTGCAGGATGTCGCAACACTGCAACGCGTAATCTGAGATCGTAATTGCAGCGACATCTATGATGCTCCTGTGCTGGTGCTTCCAGATGTAAATTCAGCTTGTGTTTACTCATTCGAGGTTCAGGTTCTATGCAGCGACATCTCTGTCACAATTCCAAGCTGACCTTATGGCTGCATTCTCCCAATATTAATCTTCTGAGCTGAGTTCCTATGCTGACAATTCTAAGGTGCAATATATCTCCTACTTGCATCAACATTAGTACAAAAATAGATAATAATAAAAAACAACAAAAATTTAAACTAACTAGAAATGAGTTGAAAAATATAAAAACTAAGTATGAAATGCTCAAGATGCAAGCTAAATGAGATATAAAAGAGACAATTAAAACACTAAATTAGGGAGAAAATATATGCCATTTGTAATACCATCACACCTCCAAACTTAAGTTTTTACTTGTCCTCAAGTAAACAAAAATTACAAAATCACAAGCAGAAATGTCACCGCAACCATTAGTCATACGACTTGAATTCTCTGAAGTCCTAATGTACAAATTGTATTCATATGATAGAATAATGTGCCGACAATTTATAGGCATGAATAATTAAAAATTGCAACTTCATAAATGTTAGTGACATGCATTGAATCCTAATCTTTCTTGAACCAATACAACATTTATCAAAAATTTGTTTCTTTTTTTTTTCTTTTTCTTTCTTTTTCTCCTTTTGTTTCTTTTTCAAATGACTGAGAGATGTCATTGCATTACTCTACCTTTATTCCTGGGCAGTAACGATACGGTGCAACAAACCCCTAGGAGGTATGTAATTGCGCCACCACACAGTCTTGTAGTGACAGCCTTTGCCTATATGAATTTTCTAAACCTGCAGTAGAGTGTTCTCTCTTGGAAAGTCATAATGCACTCAAATTAGAGTGTCTTTTATTCATATAATGTCAATGCAACTGGTCAGTTAGCTCAAGATTCAAACATCAACACTATCATTTCATTACTGAAGAAATCCTAATCATTCATTCAAAAATAGAAGACTCATCATTCATTCATATTCATCCAATTTCCTCATTATCATCCAAACAATTCAAGAATTACGCATAAAAATAAAAATTGTGAGTACATTTCGGTTGAAATTTTGTCAATTCTCATTAACCAAACAAACAATTAGAATTCAAATGTGTGGGTGTAATTGCATTTCCATTTCACATTATCTCCCCCAAACTTAATGTCTGCTTTGTCCGCAATGCACTAATAATATGTATATAGAAATAATGAAAATGCAACTACAATGCAATTAAACTAATAAAAGGAATGCAGTGACAGTAACAATCCATGAAAACTAACGAAAAAGAAATGTACTAACTTACTCGTCAGCAGCCGATGCAGAAGCTACCTTTGTTTTCCTTTTCTTCTTCTTTGGGCGCTCACCCTCGTCATTGTGCTTCTTCTTCTTTTTGTCCTTGTACCTTTTTCTCTTTTTATCCTTCGTGCCAATTGGTTCGACGGATTACTCCTCCTCAACAGGTTGGATGGCGGCCTCATCAGTTATCACCTATGATGGGTGGATTTCTACGAGCGATGCCACATAAGGCACGATAGCAAGAGGATTCAGCTCCCTAATCTCAATGGTAACAACCTCAAGCTGGCGTGCAGTAGGTTGAGCCTTATCAAAGTTTGAAGCCCCCATACTCACTGATGTGCCGACAACATCTTTAGTGATCATTATCGAGGCATCTATTTCTATTTCTTTCTGTACCTCGACAGGGTCCTCTTCATTCTCATCTTTCTTCTCCTCTTCTTCGTATTCCTTCAGTTGATCATCTCCCTTGTCTACACCTTCTGCCACATGCTACTCTGGTCCATTTAAGCCAATGTCAGTACATTCCACTACGTCGACACTATTATCCACAACAGCCTCCCGTTCAGCCATATTCGGACCAAGGCTGTTGAAGAACTCTTCCTCGAATAGATCGACCATGGTGCGATAGCAATCCTTATCAACCTTTGAGTGCCCTTCTTCCTTGTCATCATTTGAGATGTGAATCTGTGTTGGCAAAGGGGCAAGTCTACTATTATGGGTAGGTTGATCGGATGATAAGTATTGCATCGGCCGGAATATGGATGGAAAGGTTAGAAAGTCTATTAATGGAGTGGGGCTGATCTGACGTAGTGCTACGACAATACCTCGTTCCAAGCCTTTGTGTAAGCATAAAATTTATGCAGTCTAAAATCCACATCCTCTAATATGCCATCAGTGTGGATTGAACGCATGTCGATGCGATTCAAGTGTACTTCCATTAAAGCCAACTTTTTCGCCACTTGTGACTCTATCGACGCATTGGTTTGGTCAGTCGTCGTTTTACCCTTTCTTCTGTCCTTTTTCTTGGAGGCTTCCTTGGCTATTGGTGTCCCTTGGCCACATGTCATCCGTTCAACGGAAATGTCATTGATAGGGCCTTTGTTGTCTAAGACCTCCTCACCATCCTTGGGCACAATGCCCTTCTGTTTACACAGCAGCATAATTAGAGAAGGGAATGGGAGCATACCAGTTTGCTTGCCAGCTGCCTTTGCGATCTGGGCATTGATAATCTCACTGATGTCGATGTCTCTGTGGTGCAAGATCGAATGTAGAAGACACATACGGTCTAATGTCGTCGTAGTGCTATATGTTAAAGGTATGATCCGGCTATTGATGAAATAGAACCAAACTTTACCAAAGGTTGTAAGGTATCGTCTGTGCATTGTGTAGTTGTGGAACTCATTTCCAGTCCAAGTAGCTCCATCAACACATAAGTCATGCATCATCTGAGCCATACAATCATAGTCCAATCGATGCATAAATGGTGCATGGTCGTCCACCCACTCGAGAATCCTCAACAGCACATTTATCCCCTTCCGGACAAAAATAAACTTTTTCTTTAGATCCACCGAGTTGGCATAGAACTCCCTGACTAGTGTAGGAGAATAACCAGAGGGATGTTTGCAGAAGAACTCCCGAACAAGGTGGCTGTGTGAACAACATGCTTTCCCAAAGTTCGATGTGGAGAAAGTTGTAGACCTTGTTCAGGGTGGAGGTTTCTTTTTAGCATGGTATTTTGGTAGCAATCTTTGGTCACAGTCGTCAAGAATAAAATTGAGTCTATAGAAGAAGGTAGTGTTGTGCTCGGAGTGCCAGTAGATGTTGTCGGGGTGTTCTTAGAAGGAGTTTTTGAAGGGTTTTTCGAGGCACTAGATTTAGCCATTGTAATGGAAGAAGGAAGTTAAAAAAGGTTACAGAAAGAGATTGCTCTGTGAACGGAAAAGAAAATACAAAGGCGATGAAGAAGACGAGTTGTAGCAACAATGGAAGATGTGAGGAGAAAAGAAAACTACAGGAGAGAGGTTTTATAACCTAGGCATGATGATTGAAAGAATTACGGGGAAACGTTACATCTGTAGTCATTAATTGTCAGGCTGTAAATTGTACTATTTCATTTGATCGAATAGTTAGGAGAGAAAAGAGACCAATCGGCACAATTCTTGCTAAAAAAACAACACTGACTCATCATAGAATACGCCGACAATTCGTGGTTCAATGCTTTGACAAAAAGATGATTTTTATTTCTACAAAAGAATTCGAAACAACACAAGTAAAATTAAAATAACTGAAAGTAAATACAGAAATGTGTCGACATTATTTAAATGTGACCAGGTCAAGGGATTCATTTGGTTCTCTATCGTCTGGGCTCACATAATGCTTAAGATGTTGGCCATTTACTTTAAATTGTTGCCCATCTATTAAATTTTCGATTGTCATCGCACCGCTCTAGAATGCCTCAACAACTATGAAAGGGCCTAACAATGTTGATCTTAGTTTCCCTAGATGTAATTTTAAATGTGAGTTAAATAAAAGCACTAACTGCCCAGAGTGAAATTGTTGACACAAAATGATGTTGTTGTGCCATCTCTTTGTCTTTTCCATATATATAACGGCATTCTCATAAGCATGGCATCGAATTTCTTGTAGCTCCATGATGTCCAACAATCTTTTCTTTCCAACAGCATCATAATCCATATTCACCTGCTTGATTGCTTACATAGCCTTATGTTAAAGCTCAACTAGCAGGTGACAAGACTTACCAAACACTAGTTGATATGGTGACATTCCTAACAGGGTCTTGTATGCAGTATGAAGTGCCCATAGTGCATCATGTAACCGCAAAGATCAATCCTTTCTAGATGGATTAACCACCTTCTCAAGTATGCCTTTAATTTGGCGATTGGATACTTCGGCTTGACCATTAGTTTGTGGGTGATATGTAGTAGCCATACGATGCTTCACACCATATCTTTTTAATGCAGTCGCCACTTCGTTATTATAAAAATGAGTCCCTTGGTCACTTATCAATGCTATAGGTGTTCCAAATCTAGTAAGAATGTATGTGTGAAAGAAATTCAACGTCATTCGAGTGTCATCCTTTGGCACCGCAATTGCCTCGATCCATTTCGAGACATAGTCAACAGCCACTAAGATATACATATTTCCAAAAGAGCTTGGAAATGGTCCCATAAAGTCTATACCCCAGACTTCAAAGAGCTCTACCTCCGTTATAAGTTGTTGGAGCATCTCATTACGTCGAGATATGGAACCAGTACATTGACATCGATCACATTGTTGTGCGAAGTTGTAGGGTCTCAAAACAACGTGGACAATAAAATCCTAATTGTAGAACCTTAGCAACAATCCTTAGGCTACCAAAATGTCCTCCGTAACGGGCATCATGGCAATGTCGCAAGATTGAAATCATTTCTTCTTCAGGTACACAGCGACGAATGATGTTGTCGGCGCATATCTTGAATAGGTATGGCACGTTCTAATGGTATTTTGCAGCATCACGTATGAACCTAGTCTTCATGTGACCAGTATAATTCATGGGTAGCTTTCTACACACAAGGTAATCGACAAACATCGATGTACCAGGGCGATGCGTCGATAAAAAATAATTGATCATCTGGAAATGCTTCGATAATTTGGGACATCTGCCCATCTTTACTTCCAACTTCCAGTTATGACAAGTGGTCAGCTACTCGATTCTCAGATCCTTTCCTATCTCTGATTTCAATGTCAAATTCTTGAAGGAGTAGGATCAATCTAATTAGTCTAGGTTTGACATCTTTTTTGTATAAATGTACCTTAATACTGAGTGGTCCTTGTAAATTGTAGTCTTTGCGCCGACAAGATAGGAACGAAACTTGTCAAATGCGAAGACTACTGCTAGCAACTCCTTCTCAGTTGTTTTGTAATTAACCTGTGCTTCAGTTAAAGTTTAACTAGCATAATAGATAGAGTGAAATACCTTCTCTTTTCTTTGGCCTAGGATAACTCCCACGGCAAAATCACTGCATTGCACATTAGTTCAAACGGTTGCGTCCAGTCCTGTGCAATGATAATTGGGGTTTGTACTAGCTGCTTCTTTATTGTCATGAATGCATCAAGACAGTTGTCATCAAACACAAACTTTTTATTTTTCTCCAGCAATGAGCATAATGGTTTAGCTATCTTGGAAAAATCTCGAATGAATCTTCTATAAAAGCCAACATGTCTAAGAAAGCTTCATATTGCTTTGGCGTTGGTGGGTGGTGGTAGTTTTTTGATGATTTCTACCTTTGCTTTATCAACCTCAATGCCCTGACAAGATATTCGATACTCGAGGACAATGCTTTCAATTGCCATGAATTGGAATTTCTCCCAATTTAGAACTAGATTTGTGTCCTCGCATCTCTTCAAGACTCTCGCCAGATTGTCAGTTCATTGGTCGAAATTGTGTCCATAGAAAGAGAAATCATCCATGAATACCTCTAAGGAATCCTTGATCATGTTTGAGAATATTTCCATCATACACCTCTGGAATGTTGTTGTCGCATTGCACAACCCAAATGGCATACGTCGTAAAGCAAAGGTTCCGAAAAGGCATGTGAACGTGGTCTTTGCTTAATCTTCCAACGCAATGGCAATTTGGTTGTATCCAGTATAGCCATCTAAGAAGCAATAATAGGCTTTACCAGCTAGCCTATCTCTCATCTGATCAATGAAAGGGAATGGGAAATGATCATTCTTTGTGGCCACATTTAGTCAACTATAATCCATGCATACTCACCAACTAGTCGTAATGCGAGTAGGGATCAACTCGTCCTTGTCGTTGGTCACAACTATGAAACCACTCTTTTTAGGCACACATTGAACAGGGCTTACCCAATCACTATCAGAGATAGGGTAAATGATGCCCGCATCTAACCATTTGATAATTTCCTTCTACACTACTTCTTTCATCTTTTCATTAAGTCGTCTTTGTTGCTCAATTGATTGCTTCTTTTCATCTTCCAGCCAAATTTTGTGCATGCAAAAAGAGGGACTGATGCCTCTGATATCAGCAATTCTCTAGGCTATGGCTCTTTTGTGCTCTTTTAAAATGGCAATGAGCTTATCTTCCTAAGTTACGTCGAGGGATGCATTGACAATAATAGGTACGTTGTCACCAAGAAAGACATATTTTAAATGCGTTGGCAATGGTTTCATCTCTAAGGTAAGAGATTGTTCAATAGATGGTTTAAACACTGGATTGTCCTATTAGACAAATCCAAAGACTCCAATTGTCAATTCTATCTCAGTTCACAATTGTTAACCTCCTCTTTGTTGACACAGTCAACTAGGTTTTCATCGGTGAATGTCGTTACATCTTCATTTGATAATACTGAACTCCTCGCATTGAATTCTTCCAAAATGATTTCATCCAGCACGTCGATGTGGTGACATAGCTCTTTAGTTTTGGACAAAGATGCCTCAAACACACTGAACGTCACATGCTCGTCGTTATGACGCATGATAAGTTCTCCTTTGAAAATGTCAATAAGCGTACATCCCATTGCTAGAAATGGTCGCCCCAAGATAATGGGCACCTCTTTATCTGTTTCATAGTCTAGAATAATGAAGTTAGCAAGGAACACGATTTTAGCGACCTAGATAAGGATGTCTTTGATTTGGCCTTTAGGTTGTGGTAAGGATCTGTCTACAAGTTGTAATGTCACTGCGGTGGGCTTCATTAAACCTATTCCTAACTTCTTAAAAGTAGACAAAGGCATAAGGTTAATACTTGCTCCCAAATCACATAACGCCTTACCTAAATAATGATTCCCAATAAAGCATGGGATTATGAAGCTGTCAGGGTCTTTCATCTTGGTTGGCAACTTATTTGTAAGCACAGCGCTGCACCCCTCTGTGAATGCAATCATCTCGATTTCGAACAATTTCTTTTTGTTTGATAATAACTTTCATAAATTTCTCATAGCTGTGTTTCTGCACAAGAGTATCAACATGAGGTATGTTAATATGCAATTGTTTCAAAGTAGAAACAAACTTTTCATACTCTTTATCATCGATTTTCTCTTTAAATCTTTGCAGAAATGGCAAAGGTATTGTAACATTGGATTGTTGTGGAAAATTTGGTGGTGTTGGCAATGGCAGTTGCATCAACAACTTAATTGGCCAAACTGCACGTATAGATGGCACTACAATTGGTTCCTCTTCATTTTCTTTTGCTTGACTTCCTTCAGCTGTATCCTCCTCTTGTTGCTATGGTTCAAATGCGTCGACATGGTCTTGATTAGAACTACTTGGTTCAACCATTTGCTTCCCACTTCTCAGCGTGATTGCTTTGCAATGCTCCTTCCCCCTCTATATTGGATTCTCAGTGTCACTAAGTAGAGTGCCTGGTGGTCCTGTGCTGAGATTAGAAGCCAACTATCCTAGCTGGGCTTCTAGTGCTCGAATGGAAGAAGAGTTACCTTGCACTATTACTTCAATTCGTGTAAAAGGGTACGAATGGTTCATTGATTTTGCAAAGTTGCAATGCTGAATGCATTAACAAGGTAAAGTTTAGATGAATTGTTGAAGCAATAAATCTCTCTCTTGAGTTCTTACCAACAACAGCTCTCTATTTAATCCAGACTTAAACATCCACAATCACTCCACCTCTCGATTTAAGCAATGTTGCGCATCCAAGAACAAGTTACTGGAATCTTTTCACTCCCAAGCAGCTCTCGCCTAACTTACTTATTAACCTAACATGTCACCGCATCTCTCAATGTTGGTAGACTACAATTTCACTCTTATGTTTAAAACGGTTAGATCCAAGATTAAACAGATAAGCAGTATTAAATAAGAGTCAAAATTATCTAACACCAAAAGATACTCTCATATTCATTTAATGTCATTAGAATTCATCATCGTCAAAAGAGAAATTAAAGAGTACAATCGAAGCTTACTATCTCTAGACTACTAAGACTACTCCTTAATCCTTCCTATTGCCTAGCACAAAGCACCTCTTGTCAGAATTTACTGCATACTTGCTTCATCAGCTTCCCAATTCCCAGCTCAAATCTCAAAATCACACAAAATTTGTAGAATTTAATCCCTTATCTCTTGATGATTTCTTCATTCTTTATTCTTCTATTTATAGCACTCACACAGATTGAATGTTCTCTTCAGATATCTACAGGATGTCGCTGCACTGCAGGGCGTAGTCTGAGATCGTAATTATGATGACATCTGTGATGTTCCTACGCTGGTGCTTCCAGATATAAATTCAGCTTGAGTTTACTCATTCGAGGTTTAGGTTCTATGCGACAACCTCTGTCGCAATTCCAAGTTGATCTTGTGGTTGCATTCTTCCAATATTAATCTTCTGGGCTGAGTTCTTGCGCTGACAATTCTAAGGCGCAATATATCTCCTTCTTGCATCGACTTTAGTATAAAAATAGATAAAAACAACAAGAAATTAAACTAACTAGCAATAAGTTGAAAATATAAAAATTAAGTATAAAATGCTCATGATGCATGCTAAATGAGATATAAAAGAGACAATTAAAACACTAAATTAGGGAGAAAATATATGTCATTTGTAATACCATCAGTAGGCGATCTTACAAGACAAATTGGTTCTAGTATTCCTAGTAACACTGAGAATAATCTCCGAAAAGAAGGTAAAGAGCACGTAAAAGTAATAAAGTTAAGATCAGGCAAAGTATTGAGTAGTCGAGAGCAGTCCAAAAAGGGAGAAGAACCTAACAACACTCATGAAGTTATAGACATCCCTTCTGATAATGACACTAAGGTCATAACACCTAAAGAGGCACTAACAAGAGAGGCATTAGATAAGGAAAAAGATATGCCTAAAGAAGATAAAGGTACCTCGATTCCATTTTTGAAAAGGTTAAAAGAGAATAAGAAGCAAGACGAAGATGATTTTATAAGCTTTCTAAACCTTTTCACATCTTTGAATGTTAACTTACTTTTGATTGAATTAATAGAAAAGGTGTCCAAGTATGCCAAATTCTTAAAGAAGATAATGTCAAGGCATAGGAAGATCAAGGTGAGTAAGTAAGTGGAAGTGAATGCGTCATGCTGAGCTATTATTTCTAAAGCAATTCCACAGAAGCTGAAGGATCCCGGTAGTTTCACAATTCCCATCAAAATTGGGAACCTTCAGTTTAACAAAGCGCTATGTGATCTTTGAGCAAGCATAAACCTAATGCCCTTGTTGATGTTTGAGAAACTTGGGAGCGGAGATCTAAAAAATACCCAAGTAACTTTGTAACTAGTTGATTGGTCATCTGTAAAGCAAAAGGGAATTCTAGAGGATGTGCTAGTCCAAGTGAGAAGTTTCATCATCCTTATGGATTTTTTGGTTCTAAATTTTGAAGAGGACAAGGATATACCCATTTTGCTAGGAAGATCGTTCCTAGCCACATCTAGGTCTACCATTGATTTGAACAACAACGAACTCACTATGCGAATTAATGGTGAGGTAGAGACCTTCAAATGTGGGGACAAAAATGATGAAACTGAGAAGTACAACGGGCTTTGCCACTTGCTAACCTTAAATGGATGTGAATGGAACAAATAGATCTCTTTCATGAACAAGGAACGAATTAATAGATTTAAAGAAAGGGATCGATTGAAGGAAATAGAGAAGTCTAATGGGAAATAGACCAAAGGGGAACAAAGTTGGATCACCTTGACAAGGGTAAGTATACCGAATCAATTCGGTAGTAAGACCAAAAGGTAAAATGGTGGTACTAACTTCTGTATATTATTGTATATATTTCTAACAAATTTTTATTTCAGGAAATAAGGGTGTGTTGTGACACACCATCTTTTGTGTCGCAACATAGGTGACAAAACCAAGGAAAAACGAGACTGATGTCGATGTCGCAATGTAGCCCTCACCATGTCGCGACAAAGCGTACAGATTATGCAATCTTGGGAATTGACAAAGATGTCACTACCATGCCCCAAGTGTGTCGTGACAAAGAGGAACTGAGGTGTTTGTCGTAACATAGCCTTCCTGTGTCGCTCAATGACTGTAATTTTTGTAGGATCGACCTGACCCGATTACGTAACCCAACAACTAAAGGCTTATTTTTTCCGAGTGTTTATACCTTAAAATCCTAATTTCTAACCCATATATATAGTAAAACACTATTCTAACTTATTCCATCTCATTTTAACTCACAAAAACTTTCAAAAGCCTAAAAAATCCTTTTTTTCCCTATTTTCTCTTTTCCCTTTTTCAGGTTTTCAAGCAAGGGGAGAAGCACACCAAACCAGGTTTTAATTTCCTACTTTCATATTTTTTTATTTGAAATGCCTCCTAAAAAGGTTAGACGAACTGTAAAATCTGAACCATCATTAGGTACAAACCCTTTGAATTTTATGAACGCAAATGTCGAAAAATATTTTAAACTCAAAGGAAGATGTTCATTCAAGAAAGGGGTTTTGACCCTTTAATGGTTGTGTGCAAAGAATCTCTAGTTAGGTACCATAGGTTGGAAATATTTTTGGACAATCCCTAAAGAGCCTGCGATTGTCTCGGTATTTTAGGAATTTTATGTTGTTTTAAAAGATTATATATCTAAGACTAGTGATGAACTCAATTGGGAAACCTTAGTGATAAGAGGAGTTAGTGTTAAAGTCACCCCAAAATTAATATGTAAATTTTTTAGTACTCCATATTATGAACAAAATTTCTTAGACCAAACTGATATAGAATCTTTTCATGATATTGATATGAATGAAGTAATTACATATTTGACTGAGGGAAAGGGGAATTGAAATTTAGACCTAGCACTAGTATTCCTACTTCATTCAACCAAGTCATTATGCTCCCTAAAGCCAAAATGTGGATTCAATTTGTATGTACACGCATGATACCTATTTTAAATGTTTCTAATGTTAATTCTTTTCAAGCAGTATTACTATTTGCAATTTTGCAAAAAAAGTAGGTTTGTATAAGGAAGTGGATCCACCAAAACATGAGTAGATGTGTAGGAAGCCAAAAGGTGGGGATTTTCATTCCTCACTTAATCACGACTTTTTGTAGAAGGGCAGGACTACCCATGAAATCCATTAAGCAGACATTGAAGTTGTCGAAGAGTATCATTGGTGACACACTCTTCCAACAATACGTGGAGCTTCATGCTAAACAAATGAATGAGGAGAAGAGGAAATCATGAGACTCTACGACTACATCACCTTCCACACAAAGGTTAAAACATCAATTTAGCAAAATCACAATCAAATATGTCACCACAATCATTATTCTCACAACTTGAATTTTCTGAAATCCTAATGCACAAATTGTATTTACATGATAAAATAATGCACCAACAATTTATAGGCATGAACAATTAAAAACTGCAACTTCATAAATGTTAGTATCAAGCATTGAATCCTAATATTCCTTGAACCAATATAGCATTTATCATAAATTTTTTTTCTTTTTCTTCCTTTTTCTCATTTTTCTTTTCCAAGTGACTGAGAGATGTCATTGCATTACTATACCTTTGTTCCCGGGTAGTAACGATGGGGTGCAACAAAACCCCAAGAGATATGTAATTGTGCCGACACATATCTTGCAGTGATAGCCTTTGGCTAGATAATTTTTCTAAACCTGTAGCGGAGTATTCTCCCTTGAAAAGTCACAATGCACTCACATTGGAGTGTCTTTTATTCATACAATATCAATGCAACTGGTCAGTTAGTTCAAGATTCAAACATTCACACTATCCATTCATTACTAAAGCAATTCCAATCATTCATTCAAAAATAGAAGACTCACTATCCATTCATATTCATCCAATTTACACATCAGTATTCCAAGCAAATCAATATTTACGCATAAAAATAAAAATTGTGGGCACATTTTTGTTGAAATTCTACATATTTTCATTAACACAAGAAACAAGTAAAATTCAAAGATGTTGGTGTAATTGCATTTCCATCTCATAATATCCCCCCCAAACATAGTGTCTACATTGTCCCCAATGCACTGACAATATTATACAAATATAATAGAAATTCAATGATAATGCAACTAACTTAACAAAAATGCAATGACAAAAAAAATGCAATGACCAAATAAAAATGCATGAAAGCTATCTACAGAGAAATGTACCAACTTATTCCTCAGCAACCGGTGTAGAGGCTGCTTTTGTTTTCTTCTTCTTTTTTTGGGCGCTCACCCTGTTCCTTGTGCTTTCGCTTCTTGTCCTTATGCCGTTTCCTTTTCTTATCCTTCGAACCAATCAGCTCGGCAGATTGCTCCTCTTCAGCAAGTTGGGTGGTGGCTTCCTCGATAGTTACTTCAGATGGATGAATTTTAGCTAATGGTGCCATATAGGGCACAATTGCAAGAGGATTAGGCTCTTCAATGTTGCTCGTAACAACCTCGGCCCGATTTGAATCAAGTAAAGCCTCTTCAGTGCTAGATGGCCCCACACTCACAAGTGTGCCAACAATATCCTCAGCGATAGTTATCGAGGTATCTTCTTCTCTTCTTTCTACCCCTCAGCAGGGTCCTTCTTTTAATTTTTCTTCTTCTTCTTCTTCTTCTTCTTCTTCTTCTTCTTCTTCTTCCTTCTCTTGCCTTTAACTTGTCTACACCTTCCCCAAGCTTCTCTGGTTCAGTTATGGTAATGTCAACACCCTCCACTACGTCTACACCCATGGGTACAATCGGGGTAGTCACCTCCTCCACCATAGCCGCACACTCAGCCATGTTTGCGTCGAGGCTGTTGGAGAACTCATCTTCAAACAGACTGGCGATATTGTGGTAGTAATCTTCCTCAACATTAGAGTGCCCTTCTTGGTCTTTATCATTAGATATATGAATCCTTGGTGGTGCATGAGCAGGCCTACCATCAGGAGTAGGCTGATCAAAGGAAGAAGCTTGTATCGAGCAGAAAATAGAGGGAAAGGCTGGGAAGTCTGGCAATGGACTGGAGCTTATTCTATGTAATGTGGCGACAATGGCTTCATTCCAGGCCTTTGTATATCCATAGAAGATATGCTGCTTGTACTCCATATCTTCTAATACGCTGAGAGTGCGTATAGTGTGTGTATCAATTCGGTCAAGGTGGACTTCCATAATAGCTAATCTCTTTGCCACTTGAGGATCAATAGGCACATTAGTTTGGTCTTCTTTCTTCTTCCCCTTGCTTTTATCCTTCTTCTTTAGGGCCTTTTTTACCACCGACATTTCTTAGCCACGAGTCATCCTTTCAACGGATATGTCATTGATGGGACTCTTGTTCTCCAATACTTCCTCACCATCCCTAGGCACAATGTCTTTTTGTTTGCAAAGTAATATTATCAAAGAAGGGAATGGGAGTATACCATTTTGTTATGTCGTGGCTTCTGCTATTTGGTGGTGAAGGATTTCTCCAATGTCGATGTGATGGCCCTATAGGATGGAGTGCAGAAAACACATACGGTCCAGTGTCGTCATAGTGCTGTGCATGGATGGCAAAATGCGATTGCTCACGAAATGGAACCACACTTTGTTAAAGGTTGTGAGATACCTCCTATGCATAATGTAGTTATGGAAACCATTACCTGTCCAGGCAGCACCATCAATGCAGAGGTCCCTCATAATCTAGGCAGTCTCTTCATCAGTCAAGCATTGCACAAATAGAGAGTGGTCATCCACCCTCTCAGGAATTCGAAGCAATACATTGATTTGGATGGCACTCCATGGGATTAGCCCCTCCCTCACAAATACAAACTCTTGTTTAGAATCAACAAGGTTTGCATAAAACTCCCTGACCAGTGTGGGGGAGTATCCAATGGGGTGTTCACAAAAGAACTCCCAACCAAGTCGGCTTATAGTTCTCGTTACATGTTTCCCCAAGGTCTTTTGCGGGGACAATTACAGACCTTGTTCCGGATGGATATTCCACTTCAGCATTACATTTTGATAATGGTCTTTGGTTGCAGTGGTAAAAAATAAGACCAGCCCTGTGGATGGTGGTGAAGTTGTGGTCGGAGCCATTGTGGTTGAAGTTGAAGGTGTGGTTTTAGAAAGAGTTTTGGAAGGATTCTTTGATGCTCTAGTTTTAGCCGTGGCAACTAAAAAAGGAAATTAGAGAAACTTACAGAGAAAAATTTAAACTTGTGAACGTAAGAGAAAAATAGAGGCAATGAAAGAAAGAAGATGTAGCAATAATGGCGACTATAAAGAGAAAAGAAATCTGTTACGAGGGGTTTTATAACCTAACCTTGGAAAAAATCGTGATGATTGCAAAAGATTATGGGAAAACATTGCGCCTGCAGCCATTAAATGCCAGGCTGCAGATCGTACCTTTTCATCTAATCGAATGGGTTGAGAGAGGAAAGAAATCAATTGGCGCGATTCTTACTAAAAAGCTTTGCTGACTCATTGCAGAATGTGTCGAAAAGTTGTGTTTCGATGCATCGACAATAAGATGATTCTTATTTCTAAATAGAATTTAAACAAAACAAGGTGAAACAAATAAAAGAAAATGTAAAAAAAGCGTCGACATTATTTAAATGTAACCAGATCGATGGTCTCGTTTGGTTCCTTGACTTTTGGACTCACGTAGTGTTTCAGCCGTTGGCCATTCACCTTGAATTGTTGTCCATCCTTCAAATTGTCAATTGTCACTACACCACTCTGGAATGCTTCGACAACTTTGAAAGGACCTGACCATCTTGATCGCAATTTACCTAGGTGCAGTTTTAAACGAGAATTAAAAATAGCACTAACTGACCAGGGCTAAATTGTCAATGCAAGATCATATTATCTTGTCATCTCTTGGTCTTTTCTTTATAAATTGTAGTATTCTTATAAGCATAGCGACGAATTTCTTCTAGTTCAGTGATGTCTAACAATCTTTTCCTTCCAGCAGTGCCGTAATCCATATTTACCTGTTTGATTGCCCACATGGCTTTATGTTCAAGCTCAACTGGCAGGTGACAAGATTTACCAAACACTAACTGATACGGCGACATTCCCAGTAAGGTCTTATAAGCAGTGCGAAGCTTTCACAATCCCTTCTAGATGGATTAACCACCTTCTCAAGAATGCTTTTGATTTGAAGATTGGATACTTCAGCTTGGCCATTGGTTTGTGGGTGATATGTAGTAGTCATACGATGCTTCACACCATATCTCTTTAATGTTGTCGCTACTTGATTGTTATGAAAATGAGTACCTTGATGACTTATTAACACTCTAGGTGTTCCAAACCTCATAAGTAAGTGTGAAAGAATTTTAACACCGTCGAGCATCATCTTTTGGCACCACAATTACCTCGATCCACTTCGAGACATAGTCAACAGCAACTAAAATGTATACATTCCCAAAAGAGTTTAGGAATGGTCTCATGAAATCTATACCCCAAACATTGAAGAGCTCTACCTCCATGATAAGTTGTTGAAGCATTTCATTACATCGAGATATTGAGCCAGTGCGTTGACATTTATCACATTGTTGAGAAAAGTTGTGGGCATCTCGAAACAATGTGGGCCAATAGAATCCTGACTGTAGGTCCTTTGCGGTAGTCCTTACTCCACCAACATGTCATCCATAAGGGGTATCATGGCAATGTCATAAGATTGCAGTCATTTCTTCTTCAGGTACGCAACGACAAATAATTTTTTCGACGCATACCTTGAATAGGTATGGCTCATTCCAATGATATTTTGCAATGTCGCGCAAGAATCTGATCTTCTTGTGACCAACAACACTCAAAGGTAGCTTTCCACATACAAGGTAATTGACTACATCAGCATACCAAAGCGATGTATCGACAAAGAATAGTTACTCGTCTTCAAATGCATCGACAATTTGGACTTTATTCCCATCTTCACTTCCAACTTCCAGTCGAGATAAGTGGTCAGCTCCTTGGTTTTCAGATCCTTTCCTATCCTTGATTTCAACATCAAATTCTTGTAAGAGCATGATCTAAAGGATTAATCTACGTTTGGCATCTTTTTTTCTTAAAAAGGTATCTCAATGCAGAGTGATCTGTGTAAACTATAATCTTTGCACCAACAAGGTATGAGCAAAACTTGTCAAATGCAAAGACTACTGCGATCAACTCCTTCTCCGTAGTTGTATAATTGACCTATGCTTCAGTTAGAGTTTTATTAGCATAATAAATAGAATGAAATATCTTTTCTTTATGTTGGCCTAGTATAGCTCCCAGAGCAAAGTCACTTGCGTCGTACATTAGTTCAAATGGTTGCATTAAGTCCGATGCGATGACAATCAAAGCTTGTACCAACTGCTTCTTTATTGTTATAAATGCATCCAGATAGGCATCATCGAACACAAAATTTTTATTTTGCTCTAACAATGGGCATAACGGTTTAGTAATCTTGGAAAAATCTTGGATGAATCTCCTATAAAAATCGGCATGTCCAAGAAAGCTTCTTATTCCCTTGACATTGGTGGGCGGTGGCAATTTCTCAATGATTTCAACCTTTGCTTTATCAAACTCATTACCCTGACATGATATACGATGGCCGTGGACAATGCCTTTAATTGCCATGAAGTGGCATTTTTCCCATTTCAAAACTAGATTTGTGTCCTCGCATCTCTTCAAAACTTTTGCCAAGTTGTCAGCGTATTGGTTAAAATTTTGTCCATAAACAGAGAAATCATCCATGAATACCTCTAGAGAGTCCTCGATCATGTCCAAGAAGATCGCCATCATGCATCTCTGGAATGTTGCTGGTGCATTGCACAACCCAAATGGCATTCATCGGAATGCAAAGGTTCCAAAAGAGCATGTGAACGTAGTCTTTGCTTGATCTTCAAGCGTAATGGCTATTTGGTTGTACCCAGAGTAACCATCTAAGAAGCAGTAATAGGCTTTACCAGTTAGCCTATCTAGTATCTGGTCAATGAAAGGTAGTGGAAAATGGTCTTTCTTTGTGGCCGTATTCGGTCGGTAATAATCCATGCATACTCTCCAGCCAGTCACAATGCGAGTAGGGATCAACTCATTCTTGTCATTGCTCACAACTATGAAACCACTTTTCTTGGGCACACATTGGATGGGGCTCACCCAATCACTATCAGAAATAGGGTAAATGATACCCACGTCTAGCCACTTGATAATTTTTTCACTACTTCTTTCATCTTTTTGTTAAGTCTCATTTGTTGCTCAATTGATTGCTTCGCCTCATCTTCTAGCCTGATCTTGTGCATGCAAAAAGAGGGACTAATGCCTCTGATATCAGTAATGCTTTAGGCTATGGCTCTCTTATGCTGTTTCAAAATGGTGATGAGTTTATCTTCCTGTGTTGCATCAAGGGATGCATTGACAATTACAGGTAATGTATCATTGTCACCCAAACAGACATATTCCACGTGCGTTGGTAATGACTTCAACTCCAAGGTAGGAGCTTGCTCAATTGACGATTTAAACACAAGAATTATCCTGTTCGACAAATCCAAAGATTCCAATTTCCAATTCTGCCTCAACTCACAATTATTAACCTCCTCTTTATCATCACAATCAATTAGGATTTCAGCAACAGATGTCACCGCATCTTCATCCAAGACTGTTGAACTCCTTGCATTGAATTCTTCCAGAATTATCTCGTCTAGCACGTCGATATGGTGACATTGCTCTTTACTCTTGGACGATGACACTTCGAACACACTGAAATTCACATGTTCATCGTTATGACGCATGATTTGTTCCCCTTTGAACACATCGATAAGCGTGCGTCCTGTTGCCAAAAATGGTCGTCCCAAAATAATAGGCACCTCCTTGTCTTCTTCGCAATCAAAGAATATGAATCGGCAAGAAATACAAGCTTATATACTTTAACAAGGGCATCTTTGATTTGGCCATTAGGTTGTAATAAGGATCTATCCGCAAGTTGCAATGTCACCGCAGTGGACTTCATTGATCCTATTCCTAACTTTTTGAAAGTAGATAAAGGCAGATTGTTAATAATTGCTCCCAAATCACATAAAGCTTTACCTAAATAATGATTTCCAATGGAGCGTGAAATTGTGAAGCTGCCAAGAACCATCACCAATTAATCCCCTACCTTGCTATCATTTATTCCCATTGAAATCAACTTCAAATATAAAATTTTAAGCATCTAAGATCAATCCAAGAATTGCCAAGAAAGTGTCATTGTCGAATTCTCCTACTAGCTTGTGTAAGTTCACATTTTCCATCAAATTCTTGATTAATTGAGAAAATTAGAAACGCTAATTTTTAGATCTGGAAATTAGGGAAATTTTTATTATTTTAAATATATTTTTCCAAATTTAATGGATCTCAAATTGTTTTAAAAATTCAATCCTAGTCTTGGTCACTAAGGGAAATGTGCTTGCGCCTAGGTGTAAGAAAGGGACTATTTTGTTTCTTAATTTTTATCAAATTGACCCCAATCTAACTTTGAGTTTTTGAACACTCCTTATCATTCTCTAATCATATTTTAATTAGGTAAAATTCGTTCTTGATCAATTGGCAATTAGGATCTCTTAAATCAAAAAGCGTAAGTGCGATTAAACGTTAACTAGTTTGTTGTTTCGACATTGTTGTTGGGTTGATGTTGTGAATTGATTAAATAAAGGAATTTAATCAATATTAACTAGTGATTTTCTAGTATATAATCGTGTTAGGTGCTAACCTAAATGCCCCACATCAACCATAAAGCTGAAAAATGTTCGCTAGTGCGGTTCGCGTCAAAGCAAGGTAAGGAATTTAGCTAGTTTGGTTTCATAAATTGATAGTAATTTTGACGATTGGTTTGAACCCACAAATGGAAGTTTGGCTTCTGGTTAGGAGGTTAACTGAATGAATCTATACTGAATTTTGGCTTAGGTTCATTTAAAGAGTTAATAAAGAAAGGGCAAGGTTTGCTAGTGTATTGCGAAAGGGCGAAAAGTAAAGGTGTGGGTTCTAAACTCTTAAGCTTGTTTGAAATTGATAAATGATATATTAAAATGTTAATTAGATTTCTGATTGGGTTGGCTTATTAGCCAAATTGCTCAATTTTTGAGTGGCCGAATTAGGTACGTTTTGAGCCCTAAAAGATTGTGCTAGTTTGATTATGTGAATCTTCTAATTGAGATTTGAATGTATAAATGTGATGTATGATATGAGAGTGAATGTTTGAATAGAATTATATGCTAATATATTGAGTTAATGCATAATTTAAATGCATTGCATGTTTGTTGTGATATATGTATTGAGAATGATGTTTTATTTGCACAATGAGATTCGTAAAAGAATGTGAAATTTAATGACATTGAGACATATCACCATATTGGTAATTTCAAAGTTGAAACATTGTTTCCTAATATTGAAAGTATGTGACTGATTGAAAGGAACACTGTTTCCTAATATTAAAAGTATGTGATCAATTGAGTGGAACATTGTTTCCTAATATTGATAGTATGTAATTGATTGATAGCATGATGAATATGCCAAAAGAATGTGAAAAGTATTGAATTGAGATTATGTATGTTTTGGCATGACGTCCTAAATATGCATTGGGATAGGATTTTGTAGTTGATGGGGTTCTTCCATGGAGTATTGGTGTCATATTAAGAACACATTATTCGTAGTTAGTGAACTGCATTTGGAGTATCGAGGGGATTGTCGATCTCTATCACATTATTTGTTATCGGTGATCTCTATCGCATTATTCGTTATTCGGCAGACTTTCTGCATTATTATTATTTGGTAGTTTTACGACATTGATCTATGATCGCATTTGTTGGAGTTTGGCAAACGAGTTCTAGGGAACTCGTGGTGTGTAGGGGTTGGTATGTGTAGGATCTCACATTTGCATCATGTCATGATTGTATCCATAGAAATTGTTATATCTATATTCGATTATGTTTGTGAATGCTATATGAAATTGTTATGTATGAGATTGTTTGTGTTATGCTTGATTGTTTAGTCTCACACTAAGCTTGTTAAGCTCACCCTAATTACCTCAACATTTCAAGTAATGAACAGACTTAGGACCGGCATTGGCATATGGACGTACAGTGGGCTTCGGACATCATTTCAGACTTTATTTGGATTTTCTTTTTAATTATTATTATTATTGGGTTTTGGACTGTAAAGATATTTAAGATTATGGTTTGGGACTGTTTTTCCTTTAAGATTATTTTTGTTTTAGGTTTTCATGCATGCATGACATTCATACTTAGGTTGGATATTACATGCTAGTCATATATATACAGATTGAATATACTGAAATTGAATTATGCATGCTAACTGGCTATGTATAAGTTGTTGATTAATATTGATGAATTTCACTACAGAGAAATCGATTCAGATTTTTTGATTAGATTATGATAAATGTTAGGATTTTACTACGACTACACATAAACTGTTAAATTGGCTTAAGTATGGTTGTTATAATCAAACGGACGTTTTCTAAAGTTAGCAAACAAGAGCTACGAATTTTATTAAAAGGAAATATTTGAAGGTTTGATCGTCATAGGTTAGGGTCGACACTTAGGTGTCCCATGTGGCTTCCACGATTCAACCATAATGTCTAGCCAGGTTGGGGAGCTAATAAGTGTATTCTAAGACAGAATCTGAGCACAATGAGCATTTGAGGGTGGTCTTATAGCTTATTCATGAAAAGAAACTTTTTGCTAAACTTAGTAAGTGCGAATTCTTGTTAAAGGAAATTATGTTTTTGGGTCATGTGGTATCAGTTAAAGGTATTCGCATGGATCCCAAAAAGGTTAAAGTCATCTTGGACTTGAAGCAACCGAGGAATGTCTCAGAGATTCAGAGTTTTCTGGGTCTCGCTGGGTATTATCGAAGATTTGTTGAGGGTTTTTCCTTAATAGTAGCCCTATTGACTAAGTTATTGAGGAAGAGCACTCCATTTAAATGGGGAGAATAGCAACAAGCTAGTTTTTAGAAGTTAAAATTTGTGTTGACAGAAGCTGGTAAGGAGTATCTTGTCTATAGTGATACTTCGCGTGTTGGGCTTGGATGTGTGCTAATGTAGGATGGTAAGGTAGTAGTTTATGCCTCGAGACAACTTAGGTCACATGAATGCAATTACCTTACTCATGATTTGGAGTTCGCTATGGTTATATTTTCTCTTAAAATCTAGAGACATTAATTGTATGGTGAGAAGTGTATTATTTACACCAATCAAAAAATTCTCAAATATCTCCTTACTTAGAAGGAACTTAACTTGAGGCAACATAGGTGGATTCAATTGTTGAAGGATTACGGTTGTACGATCAAATATCACCCTAGAAAAGCTAATGTAATGGTCGATGCCTTGAGTAGAAAGGCAAAGTCTAACTTAAGGGCTATGTTTGCTCGCTTGTGTCTGTATAATGATAGGGTATCTTGACTGAATTGCAAGTAAAGCCTTCTTGGATTCAAGAAATAAAAGATAAGCAAAGTTTGGATGAAACTTTGGCTCTTAGTTTTAAGTAGGTTAAGGATGGGTCGACTTAAGACTTTCGGATTAATTTTAATGGAATTTTATGCTTCAGAGGAAGATACTACGTACCTAACAATCAAAGTTTGAGACAATCTATACTTCAGGAAGCACCTAGTAGCCTTTATGTTATGCATCCTGGTAGTACTGATAGCATTAGAAATGACATTGATTTTCTCCCTAAATTTTTGTATTAGTTGTCTCCTTCGTATCATATTTAGCATGCATTTTTAACATTTTATATCTAGTAATTGCATTTTCTAACTCAATGATGCTGGGTTTAATTTTCCTTAATTTTATAATGTTTTTACTACTAATGTCACCACAATTAGTTGCTTAGTATTGCATCCAAAGATGTCACTACATGAACCTGTCCTGAAGGATCAATGCATAAAGGTGTTCAGAATTGTCGCAGCAAAATATGATCCAAATTTGCACCCAAAACTATTGTTGCATGAGCACTTCCAAATTGCACCCAAAGTTGTCGTCGCATCATTATTTCCGGAATGCACCCAAGACTGTCGTTGCATAAGTATTCTTCAATTGCACCTAGGAATGTTGTTGTATTCAGTATCAATTTTACGCCTAAGGTTGTTAGCACAAAGATCCACTTAGAAGATTAGAGTAAGAAAGCATTCAGAGTTGCGGCCACAAGTTGGTCCAGAAATGCGACAACATTCTGCTAACGTCGCCACAAATTAAAATCATAATTTGTGTCGACATTCTGCAACAATCTAGTAAACAAATCATATCTGCGTAACTATCAATAACAAAATTTTACAGCTGTACAAAGTAGTTAGATCTGAGAATGGAGGAAATTTTGTAATTTCTTGAGCCTATAAATAGAGGAGAAAAGATGGAGAAAGATATCAAGAGTGGAAGGAATTAAATTTGGAATTACTTTGTGCTTTTGGAGATTTTACACTAGAGAACGGTGAGCTGACTGAACCGACGAGCAACAACTCTTGACGAAGAGTGCTTGATGTTGTGCAAGTGGAGCAGTTAGGGGATAATCTGAGTAGCTTAGAGATAGTATGCTCTGATGTATTTGTTAACTCCTCTCTTTTTATGATGATGAACTATTATTGACATTTGAATGAATACGAGAGTATCTTTCATTGTTAGATTTACTTTGATTCTTATTTAATTCTTTTCATCTGTTTATTCTTGGATCTAATTGCATCAAACACGAGAGTGCATTTGCAATCTACCAAAATCGAGAGATGCGATGACAAATTAGGTTAACAAGCAAGACAGCGAGAGTTGCTTGAGATTAGAAGTGATTTTGATCACTTGTTCTTGAGTGCACAATGTTGCTCACACCGAGAGGTGGGGTAATTGAGGGTGCTTAAGTCTTGACTAAACGGAGAATTGATATTGGTAAGATTTCATTAGAACTCAATTGTAGTGACAGCCCATCTATTCAAACCCTTGTCGACACATCCTGCAATGCGACTTAGTGAAATCAGTGATTCACTCCAGATCTTCACACTTGATCCACTTTTACTTTTTTTCATTTAAATTCTCAATACTTCAACAACACTTTGATTTACTTTCAGTTGCTTTGACAATTAACCTTGATTGCATTGACAATACTAACTATTCTAGTGTGTAGATAGACTTAATTGCGCTGACATTTGTACTCACATTTCATCTAATTCTAGTATTAGTTGCTTCAACATCTGAACATCAAGAACCCATTCCTCGTGGGATCGATTTTCGATAGAATTAGTTTATCAACTATACTTGCATCGACGTGTGTCCGCTTGCACAACTACTGTGACATTACAGGCCGATCAAGTACTAAAATGTATCGTGACTTAAGAGAAGTGTATTAGTGGCCGGGACTCAAACAAGAAGTAACAAAGTTCATATCAAAATGTTTGACTTGCTAACAAGTTAAGGCTGAGCATTAGTTTCCATCAAGTTTGCTCCAACCAATTTGAATTCCACAGTGGAAGTTATGACAAGACTGTGTGACTACTTTTCTAGTGCACACACGGTCTGATACACGACTAGGGGTACGGGCATGTGGAAGTGGGCACACGGGTGTGTTTGAGACCCACGGTCATGTGACTCCTATTTTAAGAAAAAATTTTGTTTTTCTTTTAAAGTCCTAATGCAATTTAATCTAATCCCTAAATGTTCGTATGGTTTTTTATGATCATGTATGTTCTAAATAAATTAAAATATATTATTTTTATCATGATTCTATTGTGGTTGAATATATTTTATTTATATATAATTGATTATGTTATGAGAAGTTATAATATGTTATAATAAGTTTTAGTAATACTCTGATACCCTAACTGGCAATGGTTAAGGGTTTAGGGTGTTACAAAAGTGGGAGGGAATGACAATGGATTTTGTTATTGGGTTGCCATTTACACTCACTAAGAAAGACTCAATTTGGGCCATAGTGGATAGATTGACGAAGTCTGTCAATTTTGTTCCTATTCGTACTGATTATTCTATTGAGAAACTAGCTAAGCTTTATATTTCGAAAATAGTGAGACTACATGGAGTGCTAGTGTCGATTATTTTAGATCGGAATCCTCGATTTATGTCTCAGATCTGGAAGAAATTGCACAAGTCTTTGGGTATTCAATTGGATTTCAGTACGGCTTTCCATCCACAATTCGATGGTCAATCAAAAAAGGTTATTCAGATTCTAGAAGATATGCTGAGGAACTGTGTGATCGACTTTAAGGGTAGTTAGGAAAAGCATCTACCAATGGAGGAGTTTAGCTACAATAACAGTTTCTAGTTAAGTATTCAAATGGAATCTTATAAAACTCTTTATGGTCGTAAGTGTCATTCACCTTTATGTTGGACTGAAGTGGACAAAAGAAAGTTGGTTGGTCCAAAATTGGTTTCGGAGACCGAGGATAAAATTTGGTTAATTCGAGATAGATTGAAGGCAACTTCTGATAGACAGAAGTCATATGTCGATTTAAAGCGAAAGGATATCGAGTTCAATGTGGGAAATTGGGTTTTCCTTAAAGCTACTCAATGAAAGAAGGTCCTAAGGTTCGATTGAAAGGGCACATTAAGCCCTATGTTCATTGGCCCATATCGAGTGCTTAAAAGAGTTGGTCCTGTGGCTTACCAACTAGAATTGCCTCCTGAGTTGGATCGTATTTATGATGTGTTTCATGTCTCGACGTTGAGACAGTATCGATCGAATCCCTCGCATGTTGTCCAAGTTGAGGAGATTGAGGTTAGATCGGATTTGAGAATTGAAGAGGAACTTGTTCAAATATTGGATTGTGAAATCAAAGTGTTAAGGCGAAAGAAAATACCTTTATTTAAAGTGCTTTGGAGAAATCATGGCGTTGAAGAGGTTACTAGGGAGCTAGAGGATTCGATTTGGCTTTAGTATCCTCACCTTTTTTAATCAGGTAATTTTGAGGACAAAATTTTTTTAAGGGGTAGAGCTGTAACATCCTAAATTTTATCTTAATAGGAATGTGAAATCATTTCAAAAGTAAGGAAATATCCTAGTGGTTAGTTGATAATTATGAAAGCATGGAAATTAGATTAAGGTTCCAAGTTTAATCTCTTCCTTTGTAAAATAATTAAATTTTACAAAATCCTTCTTTTCTTATGTGTGTCGTCCATGCATAATTAAACCTAGGTATAAATATTATTTTTAACAAACTTGATCAGCCTTTAATAATATTTTCTCCACCCTGTCGTCCCTCCCTTCTTCTCTCCTCTTTTCTTTTCAATTTTTTCTTTCTTTCCTCTTGTTGTTCCTCCCAAACCCCTTGAATCACCATCTCTTTTTCTTTTCTTTTGCTAAAAGATCTTGCACCATCCTCCCCTCAGTCCTTTTTCCATTTTTCCCTTAATTTTCCAACCCCAAATCTGAAATCATGGACCTCCAAGAACGATCCCAATTGTTTTCAAGATGAGTCATTGTCGCCCCTCTTTTCTAGCTTGTGTAAGTTCTTATTTTCTTTCAATTTCTTGATGGATCTTATAAGTTGAATACCCAAAATTTCCAGATCTGGAATTAGAATATTTAAAGAGTATTTTTCCATCCTTCCAAGTGATTTTAAATATGGTTTTAAATCAGCACCAAATTGGCTACCGCTGATGGTGGTGCGCGCACCTAAAGGCTAGAAAAGGGGATGTTGTTTCTTTAATTCCTTTCCATCTATTTCCTGCAATGTATTGGGTTCTTTAACCCTTCCTAATCAGCCTTTAATCATGTGAAATTTAGGAAAACTCAATATAGATTAATTGACGACTCAGATCTGGCAATTCGAGAAGCGTAAGTGTGGTTGATTATGGACTAGTTTGTAGTTTCGATTTAGATGTTGGGGAAAATGTAAAGTGATCAAATTAAAGATTTTAATCATGGATTGGCTACTTATTTTTTAGTATTTAAATGTGTTAGGTGTCGATCCAAATGCCCCAAATCCACAGTGAAACCATTAGACGTCCGTGCGTACGATTCGCATCAAACCAATGTAAGAAACTTAACTAGTTTAGATCTGAAAAATTGTTATAATTGTAATTATTGGATTGAACCCATAAGTGGGTGTTTGGGTGCTGTTTAAGAGGCATATTAATTGAGTTTAATAATTATTTTTTGTTTAGGTTTGTTTTAAAGTTTATTAGAGAAACCGCGAGATTCACAAGTGTGTTGCAGGAGAGCGAAAAATAAGATGTTGATCCTAACTTGATAACTTGAATGTTTTAATGATATTTTTAAATGATATAATTGATGGTGAATAAGCTTGTTGATTGGGCTTGTCTAAATGGCTAGTAATTAAATTGTAAATGGTCAAACCAGGTACGTTTCGAGCCCTAACTATTTGGCATGTTAGCAAAAATACGAGAATGATTGATTGATTGTATGATTGATATTGTTGGTGATCATGTGTTGATATGATGTATGTTGGTTGTGTGTTTAGCATGTTTTCAAATGGAAATGAGGCTTATGCATGATATATGTTTGTATGAATGATTTGTTATGAAATGTTTGAAAGACTACTATACATGCGCTTAGAAAAATATTGTAAGTTTATATGAAATTGTGATATGTTGAACAACACCATCTTAATGGTGAATTGAGAGTTGGATAAATGATCCTATTAACTGCAAGTATTTGATAATATGAGGGCATGTTGATCATGCCAAAGAAATGTGAAAGTACTGAATTCGTGACTATGTATGAGATTGTATGACATCTTTCATGTGCATTGGGTAGGTTTGTTATTGTGATTGACGAAGGAGTTTCGTGGAGTACTGGCAGCACTTTAAGTTCACATTTATTTGTAGTCAATGGACTGCATCAAGAGTACTGTGGAAATTGATAATTTTATTGCATTTATTGTTAAATGGCAGATTTTTTTGCAATTTTATTTATTTGGTTGTTTTACCATATCGAGCATTGCTCGCATTCGTTGGAGTTTGGCAGACGGGTTCTGGGGAACTTGTGGTGTATAGCGGATGGTTGCGGTAGGAATTCATTTTTGCATTATGAGATGATCAGGACTCATTAAAATGTTGTTAATGTTTCTTGATTGTGATATATGGTTTTTTGGTGTGAATGCTTAAATGTATGCTAAATGTCATATTGTTTGAACTCACACTAAGCTAGTTAGCTCACCCCAATACCTCAAACTTCTCAGGTAATTAATGAAACTAGGATCGGACTTGGCATGTGAACATACGACGAACTTTGTGCCTAATTCCAAATTATTATTTTTATTTATATTTATGTTTTCCTAAATTTATTTGGTTTTTGGACTGTAAAGTCATTTGAACTGTGGTTTGGAATTGTTTCTATTTTGGGGATTTTTCATGCATGCATAGATTTTATACATGAGATAGATTTACAATTATATACTGAAATTGGACTAAGCATGTTACTTGGCTTAATTAATAATTGGGTTTTTAATCGTTTTTCCATTGCAATCAAGATAAACAAAGGTATTTTTCAAAAGAAATTGTGTGTAAAGAATTTTTCTAAAACCACACCAGTTCTACCAACTTGACTTAATAAGGGTTGGAATAATTAATGAACGCTTTCTCAAAATAACAAAGGTAACCGCAGTGCTTTTAAAAGAGAGCGTATTGAAGGTTTTCAACCAATGATAGAGTGGTTTCATTGCTTGGGTGTCTAATGTGACTTCATCGATTCATCCATAACGTCTAGACCGGGTTTAGGAGGTTACACCTTGATTCTTTCTCTAGCAATTTTTAGTTTGGAAATTAGCTTGTTCAATGCGAAACCATCCACCCTTGACTTCCAAGCTTCCTTTATTATTGACTTTATTTGTGGATTAAGAAGTCATATTGCCTCAAATCAAAACGGTCTCCTCCAAACATTCATCCGTTTATCCATGTCAAGTAGGATCATAGTATGGTCCGACTCAATAATAGGAAAATTATGCAAATATTATGTAGGGTGTTCCTCTAACCACAATGCATTTCCAAATGCTCTATCAGGTTTCTCCCATATTGCATTCACTCCGCTTTTGTTATTAGTCCATGTATACATACTTCCATGCGTGGGAATTTCAATGAGAATACACTTATTGATGCAACTAAATAAGCCTTCATGTCCTTTAATATTCCCCATGTTAACATCACCTTAGTATAGCATAAAAGACAAGGTTGAGTCATATTAGCATGTTGCATACTTCATAGATTCATTCATATGTGGATTTGGGATGATCCATGCTATGAAGAGTAAATGGAAGAAAAAGATCTTGATAATCTAAATGATATAAATTTAAATGATTATGATGATGATGATGATGATAAACTGGGTTAATGATCAACATTTGACGAAAAGGCACTTACATTAAAAATGAAAGTGAATAACCCAACAAATATGGAACACTAAAAAATTTAGATAAATTGCATTTGATGTTTTTTTTCTTGTTATTTATATTAGTAATCGTATTACCAACTACTATTCTGGATTTGCTATAAAAGATATCATATTGAGAGTGTGGATGAGGAGAATATTAATTTCTATATATTAAATCTATTATATTTTGGTGAGAATTTTGTATTGGAAAAATATTTGCATTTCCTCTAGTTCATACTATGCATATATTAGTATGGTTAAATCACATGCAATGGTAAACTAGAAGCTTATACTAGTTGAATCACATGAGATGGTAAACCATAAGTTTACTAGTTCAAATATATTAATTAGTTGGCATGATCAATTAGATCATCTCGATTAATAATGATGCGATGAATGAGAATTTATATGGATACCCATTAAGGAACATGAAGATTAGTCATTTTAAATATACCTCTTGCATTTTTTAAAGAAATATATGGACCCATCTATACATCAAGTGGATGTTTTAATATAATTTTGGTAGATGCATCTACAAGATAATCACATGTCAGTTTTCAACTCGCAGTCTGTTGTTTGTGAGATTACTTGTTTAATAATTTATTTAAGAACAAAACTTTCAGATTATGCAATCAAGACAATTCTTTCCAAAGTTGGTGAGCTTATTACATAGGCTTTCAATGATTATTGTATGCAAGATTTTTTGTACAAGTAAGTATCACAAAGCCTAATGCTTATGTGTATAAAATGGTTTACCATAGTTAATGATTGAATGTTTCCTATTAGTAGCTAAACAATTACTTTTGAGAATAATATTTTTTTATATGTATAAGGATATAATATTTTACATGAATTAGCATTTATATGCATCATGTCAATAAGTTGTAATAAATACACCCCATTACAAATTTTGAAAGTGATGTATGTTGAATTTGCTCCATCACAATGCACAAAATGAGTATTTCAATAATGTTGAAAATATACATTAATTATGAAACTCCATGTATTATCGGATGTTTTGAATGAATTGGAGATTCAATTATGACAAGATTTATTACTATTTTGATTTAACAATTTTCTCAACATTAGAGGGAGCGAAATAATAACTGAATGAAATAATTACTTAAAATAAATTATCATTATCTAGATTCTCGTAGAAAGTAATTTAAGCCAAAAGTTCAAAAAGGATAATTCACTTTTTTGTGAATTAACTTTCAGATGCAGTTATTGACATGATGAGAATAATATATCAAGATGGTCATATAGTGGAGAAGGGTTCTCTAGAAGAGTCCTAAGACATGACTAATTATTAAAACTTCAAACGAGATTAAGTACCTGAAATTGAAGATTGAAATATGAAAATAAAGATATCTCGATAAGCTATGTCAATGCTAGAAAATATGAAATCATGAGAATTTAAGTTATCGATAATGTTTTTGCATACAATAGTATTATTGAAATGATAAAAGAAAATGAGGATCTTGGATAAATTAGTCAAGAAATATAGACATGAAATAGATTGATCAAAATGGAAAGACACAATTCAAGTAGAATTAAATTCATAAAGTATCTTAGATTAGTAGTCCAAACATTTAAAGGTATAAAGCTAGTAAGGATACAAATGCATAGTTTTGCAAAAATGAAAGAAGAAAAATGAAGTTTCTCATAGAGTCCTAACATTGAGTATGAAATGTATAATATTTTTTTGTGGTGGATGAAATAACTTCTAGATATCTTATTAGTTTGGTAGTTCTTGAATGATTTTATATGCCTTTAATGATCGTTGTTACAATTTTTATATGAATCACTATATAATAAAATCTAGGCATAATTGCAAAAAAAACTCAACTTTGGAGACTTTTGGTTTTGTGCCCTTAACCTCTTTTTTATTGACACTCTCAATGTTTTGATTTTTTTTTAAATTAACCCAATTTTAACAGTAAACGTGAGTTGACCATGAGTCAAATGGCAGGTCAACATAGTAACCCATGTGGCATGCCACGTAAAAAATGACGTCATTTATGACGTTATCAAAATAAAAAAATTTTCATTTTTTTTATCTCCTTTCTTCTTCTTTCTTCCTCTCTTCCCCTCTAATTGTTTTTCCAGAGTTTCTCATACTTTCTCTCTTTCCAAACACCCATGACTTTTTATTTTCCAAACAACCAAGCATGAGGATACATACAAAACAAAGGCATGGCAAAAGAAAAAGATTTTGAGGTTCCTAAAAGTAATTGAAAAGCAAGAATTTTCATGGTGTTGCATTTATAGGGAGGAACCAAGTCAATAGATTAGTTCAAGAAACCAAATATGGAGATCTCCATTTCAATCAACACCCAGTAAAATAAAATTAATGAATCAATTTCAATCAACACTTGCAACAAGTTGATGCATCAAAGGAAAAGTAGATCCATAAGACCAAATAGTGTGATGATGACAATGGAGCCAGCTCTTCAAGGAAACATCCCCTTTTTTCCCTTAACTTCATGGAGCTACAGAAAAGAAAAACCAAGCTACTTTCAATGTTGGGGGAGGTATGACATATGTATTTCACTTTCAACTTTTGATTCTAAAAAATCATTACTTTTTTTTCACAACTATTTTTAAAAATAAAAAGTCATGAAATTTTATTTTACTGGGTGTTGATTAAAATTTTCTCTCATTCACCCCATTTCAAAGTTCCATCCACATGTTTCTCAACTTCATCAGAAAAGACCTTGAATGAGAAATCCTGAATCCTTCTCCAATAATTAGTTTTCAATGAATAAACTATACTCTTGTAACCATCTTCAAAGCGCTCACTCCAATAACAAAAAATCCCAACAACCTTTTAATCATCAACGAAGTATCAAAACCAAACCCATAAATAGTAGAACCCCTCCTTTTTTAAACCCTATATCAAGCAACATTTTGGAAACCCTTAAAGTTGGGTTTAATAAAAGGACTATATCTTCTTTAATAGTTATGCAAATCAAACCATTACATGAGCCCACAATGCAATCATGATCAAACTCTTTGTTCGATGGGTATTTGATTTTTATGGTATTAACATTTGGATATTCGAATATGAGAAAAAAAAAATGGCAGCCGACAGTGGGAAAGTTTTGAAAAAGAAAAATGGTGTTTGGTAAGAGAGAAAATGAGAGAAAAATAGGAGGAAGAGAGAAAGAGGGAAGAAGAAAGAAGATGAAAAAAATGAAAAAAAATTGTTAAATAGATTACGTCATCTATTAAGTCATGCGCTTATTTAGCATGCCACATGGGCTACTATGTTGATCTGCTATTTGACTAACAGTCAAATCACATTTACCGTTAAAATTGGGTTGATTTCTGAAAAAATCGTAACATTAAGAGTGTCAATAAAAAAAAGGTCAAGGGCATAAAACCAAAAGCCCCCAAAAGTTGAGGAATTTTTTTGCAATTATGCCTAAAATCTATATTAAAATCCTTAAAAGATTTAAATGCTAGAAGCATATAAAATCCTCGAGAAATTGTTTAATACATTTGCTTAAATATTTATTGATTTGATTTGAACATATGTATTTCTATAGAATGATAATGATCAAAGTTTGTTATGATTATTATCAGGACTTTCGAAGAGATCAAAATATATTTCCCTGAAATTCTTCCTCACTCATGACTTTCAGAAGAATGATGATATAAATGTTTATCAAATTTGTTCAAGTGATTATCTGAAAAGCTAATATTCAAGATTGAATACGTAAAATATAAGATATTATTTTATGTTGTCATGAGGGAGAGTAAATATGTGCTGTACTTTTTTCCCTTTAATTGAGGTTTTGCCCAATGGGTTAGCTTGGTAAGGTTTTTAACGAGTCAGTATGTTATGCGTTTTTTTTTTTGATGAATTACAAGGAGAGAGCAAAGCCTTAACAGTAACGAGACTGGCGCGACTCGAACCCAAGCTACATCTGAGACAATAAACACCCTTGACTATCAGGCCAACACACGGGATTCTATGTGTTTTATAGATATGTGTATTTTTTTTCCTTCACTAAAAAAATTTTTCACAAGTTTTTTTTATCTTAGTAAGGTTTTGACGATGCATATTATCTATTTATGGAAATCCAAGGGGGAGAATTTCAAATATTTTATTATTATAAAGTGGATGTCCATTAGGATAACAAGTTTGATGTACTTTGACACTCTAATATATATTAAAAGTATAGTTTTATATCATGTGTACTTCTTATGTCTATAAATATAGATTTCGAAAAAGCGTTGTAGATATCTCTATTAATGAATAAAATACATACTTTTTTTTGTTCTCTTATTTCTTATTTTTACTCTATTTATTTTATAGAAATGTCAATATTATAGTAACAAATCAATTGACATTATCAAAGGATATGTTTGTCAATAATTTATTTTGAATTTTAAATTTTCAATATAAAAAAATAAATTTAGAATTTTCGACAATGGGAAAATAGTACAATTTGACAAATTTTGTATATTATTTTAGTTTCTATCTTTTTTCACTCTAAACCTTGATTTTTTTATCCCAATCAATACTTAAAAAAATATTTTTAGGTGACTAAAATGAAACTGACCTAGAAGTTAGGTTACCAAAACAAAAGTGCAAACATGATGCGACTTGTACAGTTAAATGCTGTTAGAAATTTAACGCTTAGTGACTAAAATAAAACTGTTCTAAAAGTTGGATGATAAAATTACAAAAATTCAATTTTACGCTATTAAAATGAAAGTACTTTAAAAATTAGATGACCAGTTAGATAATTTACCTATTTTTCTTTTAAATGTAAGGTGCTCAAAAATTAAATTAGTTGAAATTAATATTTTTAATGTACAAAAAGTTAATATTGTTATTATAGTTTCACTTCTATAAAGATAATATACAATTGTAAGTATATGACAGGTATAAAAATATATGTAATAAATTATAATATAAAATTTAATTAGCATTATAATATAAATTTTAATTAGCATAAAGCATAACGAATAAAGAATCTAACTAATAAGAAAAGAGTTGAACAAAATTTATACAGGTAGATGAAACACTCACATAATTAGATTTGATCATGAGTCAAATCATCTGTCTAGATTCGAAGGTTCGCTTGAAAAGTAAAAGAGTTTGAGAAAAATATATACTCGAAACAATGGCTTGGACAAACGAACCTAAAGTAAGTTATTTTTATCCAAGTCAGATCCAAACAGAATTTACTTAATTTTTTCATTGTTATTTTACCGTTGTTTTTCTATTATTTGTTGTCATTTTAATGTTGTTTTGTTGTCATTTTTCTATTATATTATTATTATTTGTTGTTATTGTTTAAATATTATATAACTTTTATTTTATATTAATTTTACTATTATTTTAGAGGCATTTGTTTGCTAAGTTATAATTATTTTAATATTATTTAAGTATAAATTTTTAATGTATTTTCAATTTGTTGAAAAATAAATTAATATTTTTAGTGTATTTAATATATTATATTTTTTAAATTTATTTTTATATAAAAATTAATGCAAGTGAGTCGAGCATAAATCAAATTTAGCATTTTTTATTTAAATCAAATTTGAATAAAATTTTAGGTTATTTTTTAGTTCTATCCCATCCTAAAAACGAATTTAATTTTTTTAATTAACTCGACACCAATTTGTTTCGACACCGAGCTTGATGAGCTCTACACACAATATAATTACAAATGAAAAACGTATGATTATAAATCACGAGAGTAAGTGAGATGGCAATGATCTCTCTTACTTTAAACAATAATAAAAATTTCGATCCTCGTCTTGAGTATGAAATAACTTTAAAATTTGTGACTAATATTTATCCTAATAAACTTACAAAATGTAAAATATGATAAGTTAAGAAATAAAAAAAAAATACTATTATAGATTTCGTGACCCTTTTGTATTCTGTACATGCGTTCACGCTTTTGCCAACAAACTTGAATACTTTCAGCCCCTTAGTGCACGCCCTTATCTTATCACCCACAGAACTCTCCTCACAGTCTCCCAACTCTCAAACTCTCACCTCCGAAGGCCAAACCAAACATGGAAGCCTGGTTCATCATCTTCATCACCATCACCGTTTCTCTTCTTCTTCGAGCTCTTTTCAACCTCCTCTCTTTCACCTCTAAAACACCTTCCCGGACTCTACCTCCTGGCCCTGCCAACTTTCCCATTATCACCAACATCCTATGGCTGAGGCGAACCTTTTCCGAGCTTGAACCAATCCTACGGAACCTCCACAAAAAGCTTGGTCCAATGGTCACTCTCAATCTTCTTTCTCGCACCACTATTTTCGTCTCTGACCGTTCCCTTACCTACCAGGCCTTAATCCAAAACGGTGCTTTATTCGCTGACCGTCCTGAAGCTCCGATTATCGGCAAGATTATAAGCTGCAATCAACATAATATAAATTCAGCTTCCTATGGTCCGACTTGGAGACTTTTGAGGCGTAATCTCACTGCTGAAATCCTCCATCCTTCTCGTATCAAATCATACTCTCATGCTCGAAAATGGGTTCTTCAGATTTTGTTAGATTCTCTAATGTCGAGCTCGAAAACTGGGGAACCGGTTCGTGTGCTTGATAATTTTCAATATGCTATGTTCTGCTTATTAGTGCTGATGTGTTTCGGTGACAAGCTTAATCAAGAAGATATTAAAGAGATCGAAACTGTGCAGCGGCGTTTGCTTTTAGACTTGGGTGGAAGATTCAACATACTCAATTTGTGGCCTATGGTGACAAGGGTATTGCTTCAGAAACGTTGGAAGGAGTTTTACAACGCCCTTGAGGACCAAGAGAAGGTGCTGGTCCGTTTGATAAGAGCACGAAAGAAAGCAAAGGACGAGAGGTCACTGAAAAAGAATGGAGTGGATGACGGACATATTCTGGCGTACGTGGATACATTGCTTGATCTTCAACTTCCGGAGGAAAAGCGGAAGCTTACAGAAAAGGAAATTGTTAGCTTGAGTTCTGAGTTTCTCAATGGTGGAACAGATACTACTTCCACTGCTTTGCAGTGGATTATGGCAAACATGGTGAAATATCCGCATGTTCAGGAGAAACTGTTCATGGAGATTAAAGGGGTAGTGGGAAAAGGAGAGAGAGAGGTGAAGGAAGATGATTTGCAGAAGATGCCATATTTGAAGGCGGTTATCTTGGAAGGGCTAAGAAGGCATCCACCAGGTCATTTTCTTTTGCCTCATACAGTGAGAGAAGATACTGTCCTGGGAGGGCATTTGGTGCCCAAGAATGCCACCATTAATTTCCTTGTAGCAGAAATGGGGTGGGATACTAAAGTATGGGAGGATCCAATGGCATTTAAGCCTGAGAGGTTCCTAAGCAATAATAAGAGTGGGGAAGTAGTATTTGATATAACGGGAAGTAGGGAAATCAAGATGATGCCATTTGGGGTTGGAAGGAGGATTTGCCCTGGACTTGCCTTGGCCATACTTCATCTAGAGTATTTTGTGGCAAACTTGGTCTTCAACTTCCAATGGAAAGCCATGGATGGAGATGATGTGAGCTTGGAGGAGAAGCAGGAGTTCACTGTGGTGATGAAAACTCCATTGCAGGCCCACATTTATCCTAGGAAAACTTAAGAAATCACTGATACTTTATCAGGATTTATTTATATAAATAATTTATCCTTCAAGTGCAGGGCATTTTCAAGCTTAGGTAAGCTTTTAGTTAAACCAAAATGATATTACATCTGGATATATAGTAACAACTTTCTTCTAGAGTTGTACCAAAAACCTTTATTAATTACGCATATGTAACTAGGGCCTGAAATTCTAGTTGCTATACATTATTGTATTGAAGAACGGAATTTACACCTGATGTTTTGGGCTTATTGAGTTTTTTTTTTAGTACATGGATTTAGGGTTGTTAAATTGGTTAACCAAATTGAAATAGTATTAATCGAATTAATCGAATTTTTTAAATTTTTAATCATTAATCGAGTCGAAATTTTTTCAAAACAAATTAACCGAACTGAACTATTTCGATTAATTCGGTCGGTTAACCGAATTAACTAAAATTTTTATGTTTTTTTTTTTGTTTAAACAAGTATAAAACATATCAAAAATAAATTGATAATGTCCATTTAACCGAATTAACTAAAATTAATTGAATTAGTAATATATAATATTAATTTTTTGAACGTTTAGTTAATTCGATTAATTACTCAATTTCAAACCGAATTAATTGATAATTGAACTTTCAGAAAATCATTAACCGACTTCCGACCGAATTAAATTAATTAACTGACCGACTAAACGAAGTAGTTCAGTTCGATCAGTTACTTCGGTTTAACTGAAATTTGAACACCCTTACATGAATTACTCATGAGTAATGTTTTCTTGGAACTCAAAGGGTTATTAATTTAGGTTAAATTATGTCATTAGTCCCTGTATTATACATAATTTTTGGATTTAGTTTATGTACTTTAGTTTGATCATTTTTTAGTCCTATACTTTATAGATTTTAAAATTCCAGTCTTGACCAAACAATATGGTCAAAGATAATAATATTTCATATATAAAGTCATGCTAGCTTAGCTATTTCCACACATTACTTATAAAAAAGTTAGTTATGGATTTAAAGACTTTCATTTGCGTTAAGATAAAAATTTTGAAATTCGAAAGATATAGGGACTAGTAAATGAATTAATTGGAGAATATTAACTAAATTTACAACTGTAAGCATACTACAGGACTAATAGCAAAATTTAACCATATAAATTAAACTACTATCATTTAATTAGGATTAAGATTTCAAAAAATGAAAAGTACATGAACTAAATTTTATCAATTTGAATAATACTTTGACTAAAATAGAACATATTAAAGTATAGAGGCTAAATCTGTAACTTATACAAATTACGTGAACTTATTGCAAAATTTAACCCTTAATTTATTATTCAATTGTCCATTATTCCTTATTTCCTTGAAAAAAAAAAAGAAATAGTTGCCCATTAATTTTAAAGCCAATTTCTTTTTGGCCAAGGGGACCCCTGTAAATTAACGGATAAATATTAAAATTATATATGAATTATGATTTAATGTGTAATTGTATATATGAATTTTGATTCTATGTAATTTTATACATGAAATTTTCATTTGATCCAATTCTGGTAAATTATTAACACAGTTATTAATATAACATTATTTTATGTCTATATATTGCATACATAAATAATTATATTTATTTAATATAAAAATAAATTGATGTATTTATTTCTTTAAATGTGTATGATTAAATCAAAATTAAAGTTTCAAATATATATTTGAACTAAAATTATATTTTCACATGTATAATTGCACCAAATTAAAACTCATGTATACAATTGCATATTAAATCAAAATTTATGTATAATTTTAAGATTTATCCGGTAAATTAACAAAAAAAAACCATTTATTTTTAATCTTGGAGAGTCCGACAATTAACCAACAAGAAAAATGTTTTAGTAGAATTCTACAAGGATAATGACTTACTGCTCTATTTCATGGTTTTATTTTATACCTAAACTCCATTTGAATAAAATAAAGGTGAATAAAATTTGGTTTAATTCGAAAAAAAAAAAAATTGAATTGTTTGAATCGAGTTAAACGAATTAACTTTATTTTTTTTTAAATTTCAAGTTCGAATCAAATTAAATTTTAAATTTAAATAATTCGAATAATTCAAATAAATTGAATATAAACTATATTTTTTTAAAATTTTAAATTTATATTCTCCAAACCCCTTCTCTTTTAAGCTTTTACTTTATCCCCAATTTCCCGAAACTCAAATCCTATTATGTTACCCATATTTACCCCAAGCTCGTCTACCCCACAAATTAATTTTCCCAATTTCCTCCCCCAAATCAAACCCTCATTTTCCCAATTTCCTCCCCCAAATCAAACCCTCCAAGTCCAAGCTGGCAACTCCGTCGTCCATTCTATCTTCTTCTCCAAAAACACCCTAAATTAAACTCCAAATCCATCATCCTCCTCCTCCTTCAAAAATCCCTAAAAGAAATCCTCTATTCTTCTTCTTCATCATCATTAGTTAATTTAAACCCTCAAATCAAAATCCCTACCTCCAAATCAAACGGGTGTTCCTTCTGGCCGACGCATTCCATCCTCTTCAGTCTAAGCTCGAATTTTCTGCATCTATGAGGTTTGTCCTGGAACACCATTTTGTTATTTGTAAAAAAAGAGTAAAGAAATATACATACGAGATTCCATTTAACCATTGATTAATCTGAAAGAAAACCTTGAAATGAAAAAAAAATCTCCAAATTAACTTTTTAATAGTGGCATCTGCCAATTTCAATAAACAGAAGGCAATGGTTTTAAACCAAAACCCAAGGTAAGCTGGACGTAGAAACAGAGAAAATTCGACTCTTTTAACAAGTTATTACATGTCTTCAATTAGATTCTTCATACATAGATATAACTGGGAGTGTGGATTTGGTTAATATATCCAGAGAATATAATTAATGTTGTGGCTGAATCTATTGCTAGTGCATTGGGTGAATATTTGTTTACTGTCATGTGTCTCGCTGGGGACCTAGTTCTCCAAAAGTAGCTCCTTTATATTGTTCCATCATTTGGGTATCATAGAGATGAGGTAATCTTTGAAATTGGTTTACTGCGATAAGGACATTGCTGGTGTACGTCTAAGACAGTAAATGTATTAACATGGTAAGAATATGCTTCAAGTTCTTCCTTTAGTATCTAAGTACCTCTAGCTGTTGGTACATTAATATGCACACACATATAAAAAGAAATACTAAGTTGTTGCTTATGTTTTTATTATAATCTTGTTATGTTGTTGTTATTTATTTCGATTCGTGTTGTTTATTTGAACTTTTACTTATATTATTTTATTATAATATTGGTGTATTGTTATTTATTGATGTTGTGTTGCTTTTATTTTTTTACTTGTTTACTTCAATTTTTCGTTGTACGGTCATTTTTAAAATTTTAAAAATATATATTTTTTTTAAAATTACATAAAAATAAATAATATCAAAGTCATTTTTTTAATTTAACACAAACAAAAATATTCGATTCGATTCGAATTCCATCTCTCTCGATTCAATTTGAAAAAATTTCAAATCGAGTTATAATGATAAAATAGGATTCGAAAATTTAACTCGAAATTTTTTATTCAATTTGATCGAATGCTTACCTTTAAAATAAAACATTGCTTTTCAAATTAAACATTAGAGCAAAATTTTGGTCGATAATCTTGAAAAAAAATATTTTTAAAATGTTCAATTTCATACCTTAAGTTTTATTTTGATTATCTATCAATATTTTACTCTTACAGAGTCTACCTTTTGTTGATATCGTTAGGAGTGAGTAAAATCCGATTCGATTCGAAAAATTCGATAAAAAATTTAAATTTTAAATTAAATAGTTTGAGTATTTGAGTTAATCAAGTTATTTGGATCAATTCAAATAAAAAATTAAGTTTTTCGGTTTAACTCGAATATAAATTATACAATTCGAGTTATCCGAAAATCCGAATAAGAAAAAGCAAAACTATGTCGTTTTGATAAATATTTACTTTTTTTAAAGGTAAAAGTCAAAACCATTAAGTTAAAAGGTAAAATTATGTCATTTTGATAAATATTTACTTATTAATCATTATATTGTTTATGTAGTTAAATAATTTTGTACTTTTTCTACTAGTTAAATAATCGGTCAATGTAAACCCAACATTGAGTATAAGTAATAGGATTTGTTAACTCGAGTCGACTCAAAATTTTTTGACTCGATTCGATTCGAAAAAATTTTAAATTGAATTCGATTGTAAAAATAGAATTCGTCAACTCGACTAATTCGAAATTTTTTTACTCGATACAATCGAATACTCACCCTTAGATGTGGCATGTATGCGAATCAGAAAAGGAAAAGTTTCACTTTTTTTACCATTAAATAGGTTGACAATTTCTAAGGCATAATTGTAAAAAAACCCTCAAACATCACGTTTGGTTGGCATGAATGATTATTCCATTCCTACCTTATTCAAAGTAACAGTCTTATTCCATTGTTTTGTTTAATTGAATGAGTGAAACGGTCAGGTAGTATTACAGTCTCATTCAGGCCTTTCACGGAATAACCAGTTTGTGCTACAATCAAAGAATAGCCATTCCAGCCTTTCACCAAATAGTCGCCAAATTTTTTTCCCAAAAAAACCCCAAATCAAAAACATCATGTTAACCACAATTTTAATTGATGAATTATAGATATGGAAGAAAAATAAAAAAGAAACAAAAATTGAAAACCAATTGTTATGATTCAATGCTTTCCCAACTTCGATTTTATCCAACAATGTTGTTTTCACAACATCAACACAAAGTCTCCTCCCTCTGACACATTCCAAACCCAATAATGAAATTTAGAAAACAAAACAACCCAAATCAAAAAAAAAAAAACTGTGATGGACGATGGGAGATTAACATAGGGGAGATTTGCATGTATGGATCTATAGGTTTTGGTGGGTTTTTAGGACAAACTAACCAAAAAATTTGAAAGAGTAGGTGGAGACAAAGCTTTGGATGATCACTTTAAAGAGGAGGTGGAGATAAAGCTTTGAAGAGAAAGATACCCGAGAAAAAGAGAGGTCCAAAAAATAAAGAGAGAACTAGATTGTCAAGGGAGCAAAGAGGAAATGGAAGGGGAAATCTAAAGGATCCTATTTTCAAGATCAGCTGGATTGTGAATACTAGGGACAATTAGGGTACTTAGAAAGCTAATGGTTTTATTTATAATTGCATTTATTTTTCTTTATTACTCTTTTTTTTTTTTTGGTTAGGCTATTTTTCTTTTGCTGTAATCCCCCCCTTTTATATTAAATGAATCTAATTGGTTATGTTTTCTTTGGCTATAATTATATTTAATAACAATTCAATTAAAATTTAATAATAATAACAATAATTATATTAAAAATATTATTTTATTAAATTGTATTTAATAATAATTATGTTAAAATGTAATTAAATTATTTATTATTTATTATTAAATTATATTTACTAATAATCTTATTAAAATTTGATAACAATAATCATTTACTTAAAAAAATTCTGTTAAGAGTATTTTAGTTATTTAAATCTTTTTTCTTATGTTATTATAATATTATTCCATTCAATCAAATATAATAATATTATTACAGTTCTATTTCATTTCATTCAACCAAACAATTGAATTATTGATTACAACTTTATTCTATTGCAGTTTTATTCCATTACAGTGAACCAAACATAGTGTTAATGTTTGGGCGTTTTTGGTTTTGTGCCCTTGATTTTTTTTTTATTGACACTCTTAATGTTATGCTTTTTTCAAAAATCAATTCAATTTTAATCATGTTGACCGTTAGCCAACCGGTAAGTCAACATAGTAGCCCATGTGGCATGCCGCCACATAAGCGCACGAAGTTATAAATGATGTCATTTATTTAATAATTTTTTTTCATTTTGTTTCATTTCTTCTTCCCTCTTTCTCTTTCCACATTTTTTTTCTCTAATTTTTTCTCTTGTCAAAACACCATTTGCCATTTTTCTCTCTCATTTTCTCTTTTGCCAAACATCATTTTTTTTCTTCTTCAAAATAATTTGTGTATGCATTTTTCACCATTATCATTTGTTGATGCATTTTTAAAAAAACTTTATTTGTTTATTTCTTTTGCAGCCAAATAATCAATACGAGTACCCCCAATGTACTCTTTGGATCCTAATATACATGATGGGGTATGAAACCCTTTTCTTTTAGCTTGCAATTTTCACTGATTATTATTTAAATAGAATCCTAATTTGAACCCACCATGGGTCTCATTTTTTTGAAGGATTGAGGACTAACACTATGTATCTAGAGAATAAGGAAATGTTTGATGTTGAGCAAGTGAAAACATTTCTCCTGGAATGTGATGATAATATCAAAAAACAAGTAAAATATTCAAACTTCAATGGGTTGCAAGAGGAATTGAACAAAGTGGAGCACAATTGTTTTCCTTCTTTTTTGGATCCTATAATTCATAAAATAAAGGAGGCACGTGGAGATATTACAAAAAGAGCATATTCAATAACTGTGCAATTTATCTTACACTTGTCATTTTTTTATATCACGATAAAGGAGATGGATGAGGTGAGAGAAGTAAAGGATGTTCACATATCTAAGTTAAGAGTTTGGAGAGATGCAATCTGTGATGCTTTGCAGATCAATTTGAAGGTTGAATTTGCAAAACAGCACTTGACCAAGATAGCATGCTTATTTTGCTTCAAAGAAAGTTGAAGAAGAAAAATGGTGTTTGGCAAGAGAGAAAATGAGAAAGAAAAATGGCAAATGGTGTTTGGCAAAAGAGAAAATGAAAGAAAAAAAATTGCAGGCAACATTGGGGGAACTTTTAAAAAAGAAAAATAATGTTTAGCAAGAGAGAAAATGAGAGAAAAAAATGGGGGGAAGAGAAATAAGATGAAACAAAATGAAAAAAAAAATTAAATAGATGACTTATTTATGATATCGTGCGCTTATGTGGCATGCCACATGAGCTACTATGTTGACCTATTTAACTAACGGTCAACTCACGTTGATCGTTAAAATTGAATTGATTTCTAAAAAAATCATAACATTGAAGGTATCAATAAAAAAAAGATTAAAGGCACAAAATAAAAAACCCGTAAACATTGAGGTTTTTTTTTTTTTTTTTTTTACAATTATGCCTATTTCTAATCAAATTGCCCTTTGTTTCTTTTATAAAAAAATTAAATTTAAAAAAATTTATAAAAAAAATTCCTTTTTCCTTTTAAAAACAATTCTTTCTTTTATTTTCCATTCTTTTTTTTTTTTTTTCTCTTCTCCTCCCATGAAAACCTTAGCTGCTGCTTTGTTTGACCTTCAATCAACAGGGTTTTCATGTCAACTTGAAATTTTTTCCTCTCTTCCTACGGGTGTTGATTTCTCAAAAATAATTGAGTTACAAAGCTAAGTTCTCGAGTGTGATTGTACACTCATTACATGGAAGATGAAATGTATGTATCTCAAGTCTCTATCTTTTCACCAATGTGCTGATAAGTGTAGGATTTAATTTGCAGCCCCCAAGCATACGAAACGCATGCGAAAATTCCGTATCTTGCAAATAATCACGAATTTTAGTGTTTGGACTTTCTGAGAAATTATGTATGAACTCCTCCAAAACACGATCATACGCCTATTTATATCAACAAAATAAAATATTTTAATTTTTTTAAAAATTAAAATTAATTTAATTGAAAATAACAAAATTTAAAATTTTTCCTTATCATTACCGATTGAGCGACAGAAATGTGCATATCTTCGAAATGAATCAGAGAACTTTCCATTAATAGAAATTTTATCGAAATGAATAATATACAAAATAATAAAATAAAACTATAATATTTTTAAACAAATGTAATGGAAAATTTCGAACAAAACTTGAGAAATTTGAGAGAGTTGATGAGAGTTTTGATAGAATAGAGAAAGTTGGATTTAAGTGAAAAAAAAAGAAAAATAATCTAGTATTTATAGCCAAAAAAAACATTGCCCCCTTAAAAAGTTATTGTTACCTTGTTAAAATTTTGACTGTTGGAGGAAAATGTATTGAGTTTTTTACATAGGTGACAAGAAAGCATGCTCAACTTGAGATGTTTTCATTTTTTTTTTCAAAATCGATTTATTTTTTAAAATTTTAAAAATTAAATCTATTTGATCAATTAAAAAATAATATATATAAGTAATTTAGCCTATAAATTAATCCATTTATTTTAATATATCATAATTTTATTTTTTTATTTTTTTAATTTACAAATTTAGCAAGACATTGTATGATTATAAAAAAACATATATGACAAAAAAATAAAATATTATTAATATTAATATTTATAAATGGTGTCGTCTAACACATGACACTGACATTTACTGTTTAAAATAATAGATTTTAGTAAATAATTTATTTGTTATTAATATAAAAAATAAAGAAAAATGGATGCATAGGGTGATGTCACGAGATGTGACTGGCATGGAGCTAGACTTTTGAGAAATGACAAAAGGGGAATTAACTTTAAAGATGATCTGACTAATGGACAAAATAAAAAGTTTATTACGTGCTGATGTTAGCAGGACCCGCGTACTTAGTAAACTTCACAGTTTACATTGCACTAAAATAGGGTATATAATTATATAAAAAAAAAGGTATATAAACTATAAAGTATTGGTCGTAGGCACATTGAAAGCTATGGCATGCCGTAACCATTCTCACCAATGATGGCCTGGTTCTTCATCTTAGTCTCCATGTTCATCGCTCTTATCCTCAAACTATTCTTCAACTCTCTCACTCAAACCAGAAAAACCTCTCAAAACTTACCACCAGGCCCATATCCTCTCCCCATCGATGGTAACTTGTTCTTGTTCCGTAAATCCTTTAATGACCTTCATCATATACTTCAGTCCCTCCATGCCAAATTGGGTCCTATAATCACCCTTCATTTTGGTTCTTGCCCGGCTATTTTCATCGCGGATCGCTTTCTTTCCCACCAAGCATTGGTTCAAAATGGTGCCATTTTTGCCGACCGTCCTCCATCTTTAGATTGTAGAGAGCAAGTTGTCATCACCACCGCCGTCTACGGCCCCACATGGCGTGTGCTACGCCGTAACATTACGGCTGAAATGCTTCATTCTTCTCGTGTGAAATCTTATTCTTATGCACGCAAGGTGGTGTTGGAGAGTCTCTTGAAACTCCTCGAGGATCAGTCTGAATCTGCTGATCGTTGTGTCGAAGTGACGGATCAGTTCCGGAACTCCATGTTTAGCTTGCTCGCCTTCATGTGCTTCGGAAAAGAACTTGAAGAACAGAAAATTAAAGAAATAGAGTATGGTTTCGATTTTGCCGAGAGTAACAATGATCATCTGTTATAAACAACGGAAAAAGATCTTCCAGCTACAAGAAAAATCGAGACGCCTAATCGTACCTTTTGATACAAGATCGAAAGAAGTTAAAGCAAGAAAAGTCAAGTGAAGGTGAAAATCAAGACGACAACAAACATGGCATCTCATCCTACGTTGATACCTTGTCAGATGTGAAGCTAACAGAAGAGAAGAGAAGCCTTGATGTTGAAGAAATTCTGGGTTTATGCTCAGAATTTCTCAATGGAGGAACGGATAATACATCCGCACTGCTGCAATGGATTATGGCGAACTTGGTGAAAAACCCACATATCCAGCAGAAGCTGTTCATGGAGATTAAAGGGGTCATCGGAAATGAGGAGAAAATGGTGAAAGAAGATGATTTGCATGAGATGCCATACTTAAAAGCAGTGATATTAGAAGGGGCCCCTTCGGTTTTTGCTGCCACATGCAGTAACAAAGGATGTGATTCTGAATGGGCATTTCATACCAAGAAATGGAACTGTGAATTTCATGATAGGAGATATGGGAATGGACCCAAAAGTGTGGGAACATCCAATGTCATTTAAACCAGAAAGGTTTGTCATGAGTACAGGAGACGGAGAGGGATTTGATATAACAGGGAGCAAAGAGATTAAGATGATGCCGTTTGGTGCTGGAAGAAGGATTTGTCCAGGGTATGCATTGGCCCTACTTCATTTAGAGTATTTTGTGGCGAAGTTGGTGTGGAATTTTGAATGGAAAGCTGGGGGTGATGTCAATATGGAAGAACAGCACGAGTTCTCGGTACGGATGAAGCATCCATTGCAAGCCCTTATATCTCCAAGATTTTTATGACAAATCGGTCAACTACAATATTTCAATGGTTAAAAACCTTTCCACCAATCTGCGATGCAGTTGTTGTTGTTGTGATTCTTATAAATTTTAGAAATCCAAGGTTGATTATGCTTTTATTCCTAGACTTAATTTTCATTTAAAGAAATCCGTTTGAAACATGATAGAAATTTTGAGTCAAAAAAAAGATAGAAAAAATAGAAAAGATGATATGAAATTGTGATTTTGTATTTTTAGAGGAATGATTTGAGTTTTAGTAGTTTTTAATTTAATTTAAATTTTTTTTAAGAATAAAAAATTGAAAATCAAAAAAAAAAAATTGATTTGTCATTTTTTTATTGAAAAAATAAAAATGACCATGAAATAATAATTTTATATAATTCTTTCTCAATGAAATAGATGAATATTAATATGCATTAATACTAGTAAAAAAATTGATACGTCTACAAGTAGATACTACTTATGTTATTTCAAAGCCTTTCTTATTGCTAATCATTTTATGATCTTTAGCGAAACTACCATTAGTAGGCCAATTTGCGGCCCAAACTTCTCCTATAAAAGAAAAATAAATACATAGACCAAGTCCCCAACTACAAGGACACAAAATGAATAAATACTTACATCAACAATGGCACAAACGTCTCAACCAATTACGGGAAAGTGTACCCTTTATAATTTTCAAGCTCAGTTGTGGGCCAATATTTCAAAGCCCACTCAAAGGGAGTACCTGTAGCAAGTTGAGGGTTTTCATCCCATTCTCGTCCTGCTACTTGATGTGGGTATAAAATTTAAAACTATTTTTTCTTGTAACCTGTAATATTAAAATCATTCTCTTTTCATCATCTACGTGAGTTTGGGTAATATCTTTTTCACGATTCAATTCATATAATATATTTGTAAGTATTAATTAAATAAATATAAATCAAAATTTTTATTAAAAAAATATGAAATATTTATCCTTCGAACTTCACATATGTGATATTATTTCAAAAGTGATGTGTGTTAAAATTGAGTGAAAAAGTGTGGTGTGCTCTCTTTTTTTTTTTTTTTTTAAAAAAAGCAGTGAATATAAGTTGAGTATTATTATCAAAGTTAAATTTTTATAAATATATATTTTTTAAATATGCTTAATATTATGTAGGACGAGTAGGGATGGGGCGAAGCGGGTACAATGTCATACCCAGCCTGCCCCACCACCCATGACGTGTCTAATTTTTATCCCTATTCTCGCTTCACAACTTGCAAAACATGTACCCATTCCCGCCAAATTGGGTGCAAAGTTGGGGGGGCACTTTGCGAAACCCGTCCCACTGACATCCTTAATTGTGGAGGAATAGATTTAAGCGGAGAAGCAGACACTGGATAATTCCTTCGTCATGGGAACAAACTCAGGTGTAGAGGTACACGAGACTTTCTTTTCTAGTGTTTGGGTAGAGAATTCACCTACAGATTTTTTGCCTTTTTTTAGCTGTGAACAAAGGAAGCCATTGAGCTCTTCATACCTGCATAGTAGTAAGCACACAATGGTTATAACTAAAACTAGATAAAAATGTATTCATGATACTTCTATAAGTAAAACACCATGAGTATCAGCGTCAGAATACATCTCTCAAGAATTAGATATAGTCCCTGCTTCCCTCAGTTAGCAATGCCTTTCATCTTATTGTGGGGGCTAACATTCCTTGTTAACTCCTCCATCTTAGCTTTGCTAGCAACAAGCACAACCCTTTCTTTCTCTACTTCCTTCACTAAATCATCGCAGAATTCGCCAGCGACAAAACCCTTAATTTCATCACATTCCTCAATCAATTGGGTTGTGGAAGACCCTGCACTAACGTTTCGTAAATACTGCTTCAAACAATTAATCCTTGGTAGAATCGCACATGCAAAAGTTTAGAATCTAATAACATATATAACAATCAATAGCAAAAGTCAAACAAAAATATATACTCACTTTGTTAGTGGATCTCGGGAGGACAACTCTAGTGTAATGGTCAAATTTGTTTAAATCTGGATAACTATTTGTTTAAATTAATTATAAACGTGTAAAAATAATATTATAAAAATTAAAAAATATTAATAACCTAAAAAAATGTATACTCGGGGATTGTTGGAATGACACGTTTTCTCTGTCTACTAGAATGGCACGTTTGATAGTTTTCATGGTGTATTGGGTAGTTTTCTCTGGATTTTTCTCATTTCTTTTGGGTTTGTCTCTAGTTTTCTTTTGGTTTTGATATGGTTGCTTCTGGTTTTCTCTGTTGTTTGGTCTTCCTCATGGAAAATGATATAGTGTGGCTTACTATTCAAGACAGAGAGGAGGATGCTTGGCAGATTTCTTCGAATGGGGATGATCCGGTACCGAATTTTGGTTTGTGTTTGGTTGGCTGCTTCTTAACGTCCAATGTAATCTTTTTTATCCGGCTTAGAAGATACAACTGGATCTAAAAGGTCACTAACGCAATTACACCCTCACATAACATCAAATTCAGAACCGTTTATATACATATAAGTTGTAATTAAATTAAGTGATCAATAAAACAATTCATTCGCGGAATTTTGAATAATTCCCATCACTAAAACATTTATCAAATACTAAAAATAAATACTCAAAAATCCCGAATTAAATATTAACAATACAACCCCAGAAATAATAAAATAATAAATAAGAAATACTTCGAAAAATCCCAAAATGTCTTAAACTGAATAATAAAAGAAAATAAAATAAAAATAAAAATAAAATAGAATAAAATAAATTTTCTTCCGGGTACCAAGTCGCCTATGTCCAAAGTGTCTGAAATAAAAGTTATGGAGGAATGAGCTATAGAGCTCAGTGTGTCTCTAAAGTGCATACATCCTCATTTATATTATCACAGTAATTTCATAGCATATAAAGTAATCACAAAGCATAATACAACTCAATGCGATACAAACATAAACATAATGCAACGCATCCATTCTCTAGCACATCGACATAGTGGAGAGGCTCCCTAGAACCCCTCCTCAACCAAATGTCATCAATTGTAGTGTGATCTTACTATCAGCTGTTTGAAGGGTCCAGCCCATGAGCACACAATGGTATGATATCACATTTTTCTCAATCTCAATCTCAGTGTCATGATAATATATATATCTCAGTGTACACAATTCAATGATATTATTTCTAGTTATCCACAAACTGACATATAAACATATCCATGCATGTAATCTTAACATGCTTTAACACAACAAAGAACACAATCATACCATTTTCACAACACAAAATATCATCACGCTGACATCATAACTCAGAATCATCACACGATAGCACACACAAAACATTACCATACAATAGGATGTAACACAGTTAGATACACACATCGAGAAGGCTGAAGCTCTAATGACGAGGAGGTCGTCTCTCACGCACAGATCTAGCACCGGGTCTAATTGGATTAGAACCTACGAGTACAAATTCTACATTAAAACTAATCATAAGCCACCAATTAAACACAAACTGTACCGAAATAAACTCATGTGTAACTCTTGAAGCTAGTGCAGGAATAGGCTGAACAGGTGGAGAATGAGGTAAGTCTTCGGCCTTGGAGTCATGATCACCTAAACACAAAATGTCTCACATCAAATTCCCGAATCAAGCCTCTTAATAAACACTAAGTACAAAATTAAGGGTAAAAAGCTGAAACGAGGCTTTTGGGTTCGAATTTGATGAAACGGATAGCAGAAATGGAATTAGGATGTCGAAAAATAGTAGGGTAAGGTTTCCTGAAAATAGTCAATGGTCAACCAAAAAGTCAACAGTCAACAGTCAATGATCAAGTCAACGATCAACGGTCAACAGTCAACGGGTCGATTAACGATCGAATTTGGGTCGGTTTGAGTCAATTCAGTTCAGGTTAGGGTTGGACTAGTTTTGGGTTTTCACAAAGGTCATGGGTTGTTGGGTCAACTTTTGATTGGGCTAGGCATTGGGTGTTAGGTTTGGGCAAATATTTGGGTCAAAAACCAGATGAGGAAAGGGTTACGAAGGTTGGGCCTTCGTTGGGTCACACACATTTGTCCAACTCCCATCACTTTAACAATAAAGGGAACTAGGGTTTGAAGACCCTAACGGCGTTGTCCCCGACATCACCACAATCCGACACACTAACACCGCAAACAACACAACATTGAACCAAAAATCAAGGCCCCGTCTCAAGAAGCTACTTACCCACGCCTCAAACGAAAATAAGGATGCAGAGCTCGACGGAGGAGAAGAACCGAATCGGTCCAACACCGATTTCCTTGAACGATCGGCGAAGTAAGGTGGTTTTGAAGGAAGGGTTACGATCGTACAATGATGAGGAACACAAGGGTGGCAGTGTAACACATGGACAACGACAAAAGGTTTGTTGGAGGCTCATTGAAAAAAGAGAGAAGGGAGAGAAAGGGAAGAAAAATCGGTAGAAAGGGAGATGTAAATGGGAAAGAAAAGTCCCATTCAAAGAAAAATGGGTTTTTATACCTAATAAAATGGGACATTTACTTGGAGGCCCTTAAAGAACCTAAGGTTTTCGAATTAGACCCAAAACTTCACACGCATCACAATTAAGTCGTAAAATTCTCAAATTAGCCCATAAATTTTATTCCTAGTTTAATTAAGTCCTTAAACTTCTCCAAATTACCAAATAAACCCTTAAACTCATAAAATTATCTATTTAATCCCTAAAATAATTTAAGGTGTTACAACTCTCCCTTAAAAGAAATTTCGACCTCAAAATTTACCCGGACCAAAAAGATGCGGATATCGGGCCTTGATGACATCTTTGGGCTCCTAAGTAACCTTCTCATAACCATGGTTGCACTAAAAGACCTTAACCATCTTAATGGTCTTCCTACGAAGAACCTTATCATCATGAGCAAGGATCTCAATCGGTTCTTCCTCACAACTCAAGTCTGGTCAAACCTCGATCTCCTCCATAGGAACAATATAGGATGAATCCGATCGATAATGTCTTAACATAGAGACATGGAAGACGTCATGAATGCAATCAAGCTCATGCGGTAACTCAAGCTGATAGGCAACTGGCCCCACACGTCGAAGAACATGATAAGGACCGATAAAACGATGACTCAACTTGCCTTTTCGACCAAATCTAAGCACCTTCTTCCATGGTGATACCTTTAAGAAAAACTCATCTCCCACACTAAACTTAATATCTCGACGCTTCAGATCGACATAAGACTTTTTCCTGTCAAAAGCAGCCTTAAATCTCTCTCGAATCAATCTAACAGTCTCTTCAGACTCTTAAACAATATCTGGTCCCAACAAACGATGCTTAATCAACTCAGTTTAACCAATACGAGTGCGACATTTACGCCCATACAAAGCCTCATACGGTACTATCTTAATACTGGCCTGATAACTGTTATTGTAGGCAAACTCTGCAAGTGGAAGAAAGTCCTCCTAACTACCTTGATACTCAATTACATAACCTCTCAACATTTCCTCTAAAACCTGAATCACACGCTTAGATTGATCGTCAGTCTATGAATGGTAAGCAGTTGTCGCGTGTAAAATAATATTGTTGTAGCAAATGTGCAAGCGTACATAACGTTCAAGTAATAAAGTGATAAGTAGAGTATCGTACCCACAGAGAGATTGGTATTTAGAAGAAATTGCTAAAACTGTTGAAAAAAGAATTGTGCAAACGAAATAAATGTGATAACAATGATATTTGTGATTGTAACTTGCGTGTCATAACAAAATGCAAATATAGTAAAATGATCAAGAATCAACCAAGCAAAGCATCAGATCTACTAAGTACTCATCACTCTTAGCAGAAATGATTGGAAAAATCTTCAGTATAGGACTAAGTTACGATCAGTAAATCTGGAATATTCCAGATCTAAGTCTAAATCTACGAATATCATAGCAAATATCTATTTCTACAAATTTCCCATAATGACTAAGCAATGACGTGTTATTTTTATGCAGTAACTTTTACAGTTAACACACATTGTTTTCCTATAACATGCATTTTCTCAACAAAACTTATCTTACCCTTAATGAACGCAGCTCATCTTTCAGATATACTACACATATCTTCCGATACATGCTCATTACACCAATTTATGCTCCAGCAAATTTGTCCTGCTTTTAGTTGAGATTATGCACATTCAAAACAAGAGCTCAATCCTATGATTACTAGCATGTAAAATTAACAACAACTGAGTCATAAATAAATGAAGAGATTTAATAGAATGATATCGATAATTCATTCATGGAAATAAACAAAGTATCAGAAATATTCAATCCTTAATTGGTCAGAATAAGGGTGCAAAATGTTGTTTAAACAAATTAACAAACAAACTTAAAGATCAATAGTACTCCTTGTTGGGACCGAAAAAGAACATCAGCCTGCATTCTCGACTTTGCCTCACTCTACCTTTTGCACTTTAGATCTATTGTGTAACTCTCCCGATTCTCCTCCTTCCATAGTATATTGCAATAGCACTCTAGCCTTAGCTTGATTAAATTCTTTGATATCTTTTTCTTCATCAGAATGCTGCTTATATAGGAGCTTGGCCACACAATACACGTTCATCAGATCCAAATTTTTCTAGAGCCCTCTTATAGCTTTCTAGTGCAGACCACAATAGATCTGGCTTGCTTCAGTAGAATCCTGCGTGCCTAGTACTGCCAGAGCATTTAGCAGCTGCAAAGTTTTGCTATTTTCGCTCCCCAACAGTGCTTCGTTATTTGGCCTTGTACTCTTCTCTTCCTTCACCTATTATTGCATCATGAAAACACATACCAACAAGCATAGTTTGCTACAACAAAAAGGGTGAAAATGTATAGATTTTGCCAATTAAGTACACTGCAGCTCCGACGACAAAAATACATAAGAATACTACTAATTTTATAACAAATTTACTAAAGAGCAAACAAAATGTTCTAGCAAAAATGTGTAATATAACTCTTTTTCAAGAGTTATCACATCCCCAAACCTAAACTTTTGCTTGTCCTCAAGTAAAATATGTTGATGCATGTATGCATGAATATAGAGATTACAAACTTGACAACTTTCATAAAAATTTTGCTTCCACCTTCTAGTACTCATATATTTCAGTTCTCAGCAACCTTTATAATTGCAAGATTTTGCAGCAGCATTGTAGATCAATCCAGAAAATTCAGTGTACAAATTTCAATATAAAGAATAAAAAAATTTTAAATTCACATGCAATTAGTTCTAAAGCAAATAATTCCCTAAAAACTATTCATTTCTTCAGCAAAGTTTTTCATTAACTTTACTTAGGCCTTTTATTTTTGCTCTTAAGGAATTCTTTTTGTCATGCAATGTTATACTTAACAACTACAGAAGCAAACACTTAATTGTCATGCCAACAATCACGTCACAATCTAAATTTACACTCATGCAGCTTAAAGTTTTCAACTAAAATGATGGATGGAGCAAACAACTACCTCCTTAGCCTACTCTTCTTTTTGCTATAGTGGAGTGTTCCTAAAAAAATAATTTTCTTTTTACAAATTTTTCTGTAAGAGCCCATTTTTGTCTGAGCTCCTACTATTACCATTTATTATTTTTCTTTTTCAAACCCAAAATAAACAAAATAAAAAAACCTAATTTGTTTTATTAACCCAAATTACCCACCCATTTACGAACCCAATAACCTTACATTAAACCTAAAAACCTTAAAACATTTACAAGGCCAAAAGCTCAAAATTAACAAAAAAGAAAAAACCCTAAACACAAAAAAAAATCTAGTAACCTATGCTGTTGCCCCTCCAATGTTCGAATGATCGAATGCCTCCATTGCTCAAGGATCTACCTGGATCTCCAAGATACGAATCTGCAAAGAAAAGGACAAACGATCAAGAACATAATAGGAAAATCGAATAAAAAAGAAATATTAATACGTGTATAAAAACACTAATTTTTTTTATAATTCGAACACAATTTTTGTAAGAACATATAGAAATTTTGAAATAAAAGCTTAGACAATTTTTTAGCAATCAGAGATTCAATGAAGCATTCAAGGAATCCCAAAATTTTCAAGGTATCAATATGTATTTTTTTATATTCGAAACTAACACAAGATCTAACCTTTTTTTTATTCGAAAGCATAAAAAAAGAGAGACTTTAGTTTATTTTCTTTACCTACGTGATGCTTTGTCTGCCGTCGTCACTGTGGTGTCCGTTGGGAGCGTCGTCGGAGTGGCAAGGCTTAAAGCTGAAAGGCTTTTCGAATCTTTGAGGCATGTTGGACACGATTTTGGTAAAAAGGGCTTTAGATCAGAGTTTGGAGAGGTCGAAAGGGTAAGGGAGAGGTTTTTTTGGATTTCTGACTACTGTATACGGTGGTCGTCGACACTGGTCAATGACGGACCCACGACGGGGGCGTACCGGAGTCCATGGCCGGTCGATGACCCTTGAGAGAAATAAAAAACAAAGGTTTTTTTTTTGTTGAAACTAAGCTTAAAATTAATTTTTTAACAAAATGGTTGCTTATATATGCATACAAAACATCGCCGTTTTATGCCTAATACAATAGGCATCAAAACGACGTCGTTTTAAGCTCTGACCCGTTAACCCGATCAAACCCAGGTAAGATTCGCGTGTTTTCTTGTAAATGGACTAATTGTCTATTTGATCCTTTCGTAATTTTAAGGGGTCTTAATATAGTCCTTTTTGAATTTTTTTATATTTTAATTTAGATCTTTAATTTGTTAGCATTTACAATTGAGTCCCTAATTTAACTAGGCCCACTTATATATATATATATATTATAATTTTGACCCCTATTATTTTAATATTCATTTAATTGGGTCCCCTTTACATTTTATCTATTTATTTAATTGATAGGATTTTATTTATTTATCTATTTATTTAATTTGCATGATTTTAATTATTTTTTGTTTAATTGGCATGATTTTTAATTATTTTTTATTTGTTTAATTTGAATGATTTTAATTATTTATTTGCTACTCGTATTTTTCTTTATTTACATGTTTGCTTTATTAAATTGTATTTAGTTATTGTGTATTTTTTATGTGGCATTTTATGCTATTTTTTATTTTTGTTTTTTTATTTAATTATATTGATTCAATTATTATTTACCGTGATTATATTTTCCATATTTATGATTATTTATATTTTTAATTGGTATTTATTGTTATCATTATTAAGATTATATCATGATTTTATTTATTACCATAATTATACTATTTTATTATGCTCTTAATTGTATTCAATTGTATTTATCATATTTTTTATTTTGTCATTAGAATTGTGTGTATATTCATTTTTGCATGACATTTTAATTCATAAATTATTTTAAAAAAACCGAGGCAATGTTCTTTGTTTCGAGAATTTGAGAGAATCATGCCGTAACTCTCTAGATGTGGTTTTTTTCTTTGAACTGAGATAATTGAATACCCTTTTTAAAATTAAAAAATATGAGATTTTGGGATAATAATTAAGAATGCTTGTTATTTTAAAAAATTCGAATGTAATGTCCTAACTTACTGGATGTGACTTTTTCACGATTAATTCGAAATAACAAGTTCTTTTTTTTTTTTATATTTTTTCAAAATAAAATAAACATGAAATTCATACATTTAAGGATCACAATATAATTTTTTCTCGAGTTTTAAATTTTCAACAACTAAGATTTTAAATAATCGATTAGGTATCAATTTTTGGGCGTGTGAGGGTGCTAATCCTTCCTTATGCGTAACCGACTCCTGAACCCGTTTTATAGTTTTCAAAGACCAAAATTGTTATTTTAATGATTTTAAAATTTTAAAAGGTGATCCAATCACAGCTCTGTTAAAAAAGATTGATGGCGACTCTATTTTAGTTTTCAAAATATAATTCGAGACTTTTTTCAAAAAAATAATTTCGATAGCTTGATGACTCCACTGGGGATATTTTTTTAAAAAGAAAGTCAAGCCACAAGTCGATTATTTTTGGTCTTTTTGTTGAAAATTTAAAATTCGATTTAATTTAATTTGTGATCCTTTGCATTTTATTTTTTTTGTATATATGTTGCTTTGCATTTTATTTTATGTATGTATTTAATTCGTGGTGTTTGTATTTTTGCATACATTGCATTTGTTACTACACCTTCTAAGTGGAAGTGAGAAGCTACTCATTCGTGAGGTTTTCAGCTCCGTGCAGGATAGTGGATCGCTTTTGGGATATATCCTTATCTACATTTTTGTGAGGTTTTCACTTCCGTGCAAACATATGAGAAATGTATCCCCCTGAACTGAACTCATCCATATGAGCCTATAATGGGTGAGGATTGAGGAATCTACTGGTTTGAGTACCCTTACTCTAAAAATCAAACTACATATAATGAACCCTAAGTGTTTATCCTAGGTAGAGCCATGTTGAACTTTTAGTGATTACCCAAAATAGATGCGTAGGTTCTTTGTTTATGCTTTTAATTTGTTGTTAAATTTTTATAATAATTGTACTGACTTGTTTTTATTTTTGGTCTTATTTGTTTACATCTTCATATTAGGAAATTTATTGATTTAAGCTCAATTACTAGTAGATAATTGGTCATGGAAAAGGGGTATCATGATAAGGTGGAGGACAATGTGGCCATGCACATGTTGTCAGAGGCTAAGCAACTCGAGAAGGGTGATAGCCTAGCTGAAGAACATGTTTCAGATTACTGGGATTTTACTCGGATTAGCGTGACTCAGAATAATTTACAGGAGCTAAAGGAGATATGAGATCATTGAGACGATGGAATGAAACAAAATTTTTATTATGAGTATGAGGATTTATAGTATTTACTCGATGTTAAGGTAGACAAGCATCTCTTTCGAGCCCTTACACAGCACTGGATCTCGGCCTATAGTTGTTTCACCTTCAGGAACATAGACATGGTACCTACGATTGAGGAGTACACTGCTTTGCTTCGTTGCCCAAATATTCAAGCAAACAAGGCCTACTCGAGAGTTGCTAGTGTTCCAACCTTTCTTAAGAAATTGATGAACATTATGGGAATGAGTGAGCAATGGGTTATAGCTCGAATTAAGGTAAAGGGCGATAACAAAAGTATCACTTGGAAGAGCTTGGAAGATTTGATCTTAATACATCCGTATACGAAGAAAAAGGTGGATATATTTACTCTCAGTTTATATGGATTGGTTATTTTTCCTAAGGCATTGGGGCATATAGAGGATGCGATCATTGATCTATTCGACCGGCTAGATAAAAGGGTCACACCTATTCCGGTGATTTTGGCTGAGACATTTAGATTGTTGAACGCATGTCGAAGGGAAGGAGAAGGAAGATTCATAGGCTACACACCACTACTAATGGTTTGGTTCCATAGTCACTTCTGAAAGGTGGAAAAGGTCTCTATTCGAGTATTTTCTAAGAGTTATTCCTCTTTGAGTGAATTTGTGACTATATAGAGGCAAGAAAACATTTTTGAGGAGAAGTGGATGGCAATACTCTATAGTCTCCGAGACGTAGACATCGAATGACGAGCACCATGGTTTATTCCTTATGAAATACTTTATCGATGTGGAGATTTTGATTAGGTACCATTACTTGGGATATGAGGAGCTATAGGATATGCCCCTTTGTTAGTGATGAGATAGTATAGATCAAGGTAGTTCATCCCAGCAACGAAAGGTTTGACTCATTGCGAGTTTACGTATAAGGGTGAAACAACAATAAGGTTCGAGAGATATCGAGTGCTTGAAATCAAGTTCGCATAATGAAGACATTTGCTACAAATCCTATGGTAACGTCGGAGTTGATGAGTAGAGGAATAGAAGAACTCATAAAGCAAGATTTTGAGAAAAAGAGTTCTAAGTTGTGGAAGAAGATAAATATGCTAGAAAAAGAAAAGATGCAACTGGGATTGGATGTTGATATCTAAAAGTTAGAGGCCGAGAAGCTGAGAAAAGGAAAGAGAACTGTTTAGGAGGACTTGGTTAGTTTGAAGAAGGACTACAAGAAGCTCCGTTTATTAATGAGAACTGCTGGGTTAGTTAAGACATCGGAACAATGGCAACAAGAAATTAAAGAGGAAAGGATTCGAGCGGATCAGTAGAAGAGAAAGTTTCAAGATGCTTAAGTCCAAGAAAATGCCATAAAGAGTAAGTTGTTGGGAAGTTAGGTAGAGAAAGCTGATTTGAGGGCTCGAGTAGTTGAGTTGGAGGAGTCTTTGTATAGGCATCGCAGTCGTAACTTCGTGATCGAATTGAGGGCAAGCCAGGTGATAGTACTAGAAAGAGCCATGGATTTATCCTTACTTATTGTTTATGTTGTTCCCATTTGGTCATCCTTAGCATACATTTTTACCATTTATTTATTTATTGCATTTTCTAACTTAATCGAAACTCAGCCTAATTGCCTTTGAATTTATAATATTTTTAATACTAATGTCACTGCATTAGTCTGTTTAGCATTGCGCCCAAAATTGTTGATGCAGGAACTTGATCAGAATTATCGCTGCGTGAATATGTCCAGAGTTGTCGCTGCATAAAAAGGTCTAGAATTGCGACCATAACTGTTGTAGCATTTGATAGTTTCCTGGTTAACAAACTATAAATGCGTGAGTTGTATAGCTGGTGTAACTAACAAGTACGACCAGAGATTTCTAGATTTGGAGGGAAGGACACTTGTACTATTCAGCTGCAGTTAAATACTCATGAGAAGGAGAGAGAAAGGGTCTTCTTCCGGATTGATTTTCTTCTTTAATCCATTTTTTGAAGCTTGAATCCAAGGCAGCTTAACTTTCTCAAGGGTGACCTGAAGTGAAGGAGGAGATAGATCTGCTCCTGACAAGGAGCTCCTAAGTGCGATGCAAGAGGAGAGTAAGGGAGAAAATCGAGTAGCCTAGGAATAGTATTCTCCATTTGTTCTTTTATTTCTCTTTCTTAAACGCTGGTGATTAATGTTACTCCAAGTTTGTATGAAAGTACATTTGATATTTAGACTAAATGATATCTGATTCAAGTTTTCCTTTACTATTTAATCTTTGGAGTTGAATGTTTTGACTACGAAAGTGTTATTGCAGTCACTATCACTGGAAGGTGTATCGACAATTTAAGCTAACAAGCAAGACAACGAAAGTTGCTTGGGGATTGAAAGGAATTTAATCCACTTGTTCTTGAATATGTTGCGTTGCCAACACTGGAAGGTGTGATTAGTGTGCATGTTTAAGTCTCAAATCTAATAGAGAAGCTAAGTTTGGTAAGATATTCATTATGCATTAATGCAGTGACAATCACCTTGTATTTTAAACCTTGTGAGCCATACTTAGTATTCTGCCGACTATTTACGTCAAAGATCCCATTTCATTATTATTGCATTTCATCTTTAATTTTACATTATTCCTTCGACAATCAATCTTACAATTTTATTGCATTTACTTATTCATTGCACCAGCAATTATAGACAACAAACATCCATCCTCGTGGGATTGATATTCGACGGATTCACATCAGTCTACTATACTTGCATCGATAGTGTACGCTTCCACATATTTGCTGTAACGTTCATAACCGATCAAGTTTTGGCGCCGTTATCAGGGATTGCGCTTGTTTGATGTTTATTTTTGTTTTTGCACTTATTCTTTCTTATCTAACCTTTATTTGTTACTAATTTGTTTACTTTTTGTTACTACTTTTACAATTTTTCTTTTAAGTGTTTTATGACCTGGAGAACTCCTGAATTTATTATTGGCTTAGATCCAAAAATCGAACGCACCATTCGAAGGACATGACAATAACAGTGGAATATGGCTCTACCAGGAAACGATGCAACCATACCATAATTGCCACCACAAAATCCTATTATACCTCCTATACAACCACAAAATATTAATAATCTATCGCTACCATAAGAAAATCATATGCAAAATCCACCTATTTGAGATTTTGTTGTTCCTGTGTTGGATGATTTGCAGCCAGGTGTTGTTAGGCCAGCTATTCAAGTTGGAAATTTTGAATTAAAGCCAGTCATGTTCTAGATGCTAATCTCTAATGGGCAGTATGCTGGACTGCCACATGAAGATGCAAGAGAGCACCTTAAATTCTTTCTATTAATTTTTGCTTCCTTTAATTAGTAAGGCATTCCTGATGACGCCTTGAAAATGCAACTATTTCTTTATTCATTGCAAGGATGGGCTCGTACTTGGTTCCTTGGGTTACCTGCTAGATCAATCACATCGTGAAATGCGCTCGTAACTCAATTTGTTTTGCGTTTCAACCCGTCGACTATGAATGCTTGTCTTAGAAACGATATTACTTCGTATCATCAGCTGGATGATGAAAATTTGCATACTATGTGGGAGCATTATAAATCTCTGCTTCGATGCTATCCCATGCATGGTATTGAACAAGAGACACAAATTGAAATTTTCTACAATGGGCTGAACGCACAAACAAGAAATCTTGTCGACGCATCTGCTAATGGTCCTTTGTTGGACTGTACATATGACGAAGCTGTCAGAATTCTAGAAAGAATATCTCAGAATGATTATCAATATCCGATCTCTCGAGTTGCACAAGTGAAAACAAATCCTGGAATTATTGAATTGGATGCTATATTTGCTCTATGTGCATAAGTTTCTTCGCTCGCAAACATGATAAAAAATATGAAGGGGACTAGTGACGTTGCACCCATTCAAGTTGCTCAACAAATTTATGTCCCTACATTTTGTTGTGAAATTTACGGTGACAACCACAGTTATGAAGATTGTCCACAGTACGCGAAAAATGCTTTCTATGTCAATAACATCCATGGAAATTTTTATGGTAATTCCTATAATAGTTCTGCGAGAAATCAACAGCCTTGGGGAAATCAGAATGCCGCGACATTCAGATATGGAAATTCATCCAATCAAGGAAATTATAGATAAGGGAATTACAATCAGCAGCACCAAAATTACAGCCAGAATCCTCAGATGCATTCATATCAAGATCAAATGTAGCCACATCAAAATCGTGTATAACCACAACAACCTTCGATGCCAAATCTGAATGTTCAAGGACAATAGCAGTAGCAGTACACGCAAGTACGTTCTGACTCGTTAGAAGCCTTCAAAGCCTCAATGCGTGAGCATATAACTCGAATAAAAGCCATTGTGCAAGGAAATTCATCCTCCATATGAGCATTGGAAGCATAATTGGGGCAAATCATTTTGAATTTAAACACACGACCACTAGGTGCACTACTAGTGACACAGAAAATCCAAATTCGAAAAGGAAGGAACATTGCAAGGCAATCACTCTTCGAAACGAGAGACAAACTACCGAGCCAACTACCAACTCTACTGCAGCACCTATAATCATTAATGAAGTGGATTAGAGTGAGAGAGGTGTCTGAAGAAATGGTAGATGAACCAGAGAAAGAGGCTCCACAAATTGTCACCCCAATTCCTACTGTCAAACCGACGAAATTATCGATACTACTAACAATGTCGACGCAACTTGATGTATCCATACCTTTGCCTTTCCCGTAAGGATTTAAAGAAAATGAGCATGATAAACAAATATCAACAGTTTATGACAACATTAAAGCAACTTCAAGTCAATATACCTATTGTGGATGCTCTTCTACAGATTCCCAGTTATGGGAAATTTATGAAGGAGCTATTGTAAAAAAAAAAAGCTGAATGATATTAAGACAATTGCACACATAGAAGGATGTAATGTACTCCTGACAAATAAGTTACTGCCTAAGATGCAAGACTCAGGAAGCTTTATGATCCTATGTTCAATTGGCAACCATTACTTGGGAAAAGCTTTATGTGATTTAGGCGCGAGTATCAACCTTATGTCGCTGTCTACTTTTAGAAAATTAAGGATTGGTTATATGAAGCCTGCTACAGTGAGATTGCAGTTAGCGGATAGATCGTTGGTATAACTTGAAGGATAAATCAAGGACATATTAGTTTGCGTGGATAAGTTTGTGTTCCCAACGGATTTCTTATATTTGACAGCGAAACAGACAAAGAGGTACCTATAATCTTGGGACGCCTATTCCTAGCTACCGAACGTACTCTCATCGACGTGTACAAGGGTGAATTAACCATGAGACATAATGATGAACATGTCACCTTCAGTGTTTTTAAAGCTATTCGCTGCAAGGACAAAGAAGAATGTCACACTTTTGATGTGCTGAACGTATTAATTAAGGAGGAATTCAATGAGCGAAGCACAATATTTTCAGAAGAATTTACGGAGACATTGGATGAAGAATTTCTAGCTGATTGTGACAGCAAGGTTAAAGTAAACAATATTGAGCTTAACGGTAGATGGCAGATGGAGTCTCTAGACCTAACCAATAGGACGGCTTTAGTCTTTAAGTCATCTATTGAATAAGCTCCTACTTTGGAGTTAAAGCCATTGCCTGCTCACCTGAAGTATGTTTTTCTTGGCAACAATAACACTCTACTAGTTATTGTCTCTGTAACACTAGACGTAATTTAGGAGGAAAAATTGATCCATATATTAAAACAGCATAAACGTGCGGTTGCTTGAAGTATTGCCGATATTAGAGGCATTAGTCCATCTTTTTGAATGTACAAAATTTGGTTGGAAGATGAAGGAAGGCAATTGATCAAACAGCAAAGAAGATTGAATGAGAAAATGAAGGAGGTAGTTAAAAAGGAGATTATCAAGTTGCTGGACACGAGCATTATTTACCTAATTTCTAATAGCAATTGGGTAAGTCTAGTTCAATGTGTCCCTAAGAAAAGTGGTATCACTATGGTGAGTAATGACAAAGATGAGCTAATCCCTACACGCATCCCTTCGAGTTGGCGAGTATGCATGGATTATTGTAAATTGAATGCAGCCACAAGGAAGGACCATTTTCTAATTCCCTTCATCGATCAGATGCTGTTAGGTGATAGCATTAGAAAGAACCATTGATTTCTCCTTACTTATGATATAATTTGTTCCCATTTGTTCATCTTTAGCATACATTTTTAGTATTTTTAATTTAGTTATTGCATTTTCTAACTTAATGAAGCTCAACCTAATTTCCTTTAAATTTATCATGTTTTTACTACCAATGTCGCTACATTAGTTTTTTTAGTATTGCGCCCAGAGATGTCACTGCAGAAACCTGTCCAGAAGTATCGATGCATGAAGTTATCAAGAGTTGTCGCTGCATAAGAGGATCCAGAATTGCGCCCAAAATTATCGCAGCACCTGACAGTTGTCTAGTTATCACACCAGAAATGTGTGAGCTAAACAACTGGTATCCAACTTGTACAACTAAAGAATGCTAGGTTTGGAAGGAGGACACCTGTATTGTGAGGTTGCTGTTAAATTCTGAAGAGAAGGAAAGAGAAAGGATCTTCTTCTTCTTCCTTGGTCAGATTTGGTTTTTTTCTTCAATCCATATTTTTTTAAAGCTTGCATCCATGGCAGCTTAACTTCCTAAGGGTGACCTAACGTAGAAGAGAAGGTAGATTTACTCTTGACGAGGAGCCTTAAGTGTAACGCAAGAGGGAAGTAAGGTAGATTTGCTCTTGACGAGTAGCCTTAAGTGTAACGCAAGAGGGAAGTAAGGGAGCAAATTGAGTAGCCTAGGAGTAATATTCTCCATTTGTTCTTTTACATTTCTTTTCTTAAACGCTGGTGATTAATGTTCATTTCAAGTTTGTATAGAAGTACTCTTGATATTTAGACTAAATGATATCTTATCCAAGCTTGTTTTTACTGTTAAATCTTTGGGTTTAATTGTTTTGACCACAGCAGTGTGATTGCAATCATTGTCACTGGAAGGTGCAGCGACAAATTAAATTAACAAGTAAGACAATGGAAGTTGCTTAGGGATTGAAGGACTTTAATCACTTGTTCTTGAATGTGTTGCATTGCTATCATTGGAAGGTGTGGTTAGTGTGCATGTTCAAGTCTTAGATCTAATAGAAAAGCCCAGTCTGGTAAGACATTCTTTGTGCTTATTTGCAGCGACAATTACCTAGTATTTTACACCTTATGAGCCACACTTAGTAATCTGCTGACTATCCACGTTGGGGACCCCATTTCATTATTATTGCATTTTATCTTTAATTTTACATTATTGCTTAATCAACCTCACATTTTTACTGCATTTATTTGTTCATTGCTTCGACAAATATTATCACCATTTATCTTGTTTTACCTGTTAATTGCGTTGACAATTATAAATAGAAACATCCATCCTCATGGGATCGATATTCAAAAGGTTACACATCTGTCTACTATACTTGTATCGATAGTGTTCGCTTGCATATTATTGCTGTGACGTTCATAGCGCGATCAAGGTTACACATCTAGGTGTTTATGATCAAGAGCAATCCTGTATTTGTTATTGGCTTAGATCCTAAAATTGAGAGAACCATTAGAAGGAGAGAACAAAGGAGTATGACTCTGCTTGGAAATTATGCAGCCATACCAAAATTACTGCCACAAAATCCTATCCCTCTTATACAGCGACAAAATATAAATAATCAACCGCTGCAATAAGAAGAATAGATGTAGAATAGAACTATTTGAGACTTTGTTGTTCCTATGTTGGACGATTTGCAGCCAGGGGTTGTTCGACCAACTATTCAAGCTGTCAATTTTGAATTAAAGCCGGTTATGTTTTAGATGCTGAATTCGATTGGGAAGTATGCTGGATTGCCTCATTAGGAGGTGAGAGAGCACCTTAAATCTTTTCTACTAATTTGTGCTTCTTTTAGTCAGCATGACATTCCTGATGATTCCTTGAAGATGCAGCCATTTCTTTACTCATTGCAAGGATGGGCTCGTACCTGGTTCCTTGGATTGCTTCCTGGATCAATCACTTCATGGAATGCACTTGCAACTCAATTCGTTTTGTGATTTAATCCACTAACGATGAATGCTAATCTTAGGAATGACATCACTACGTATCATCAGCTGGATGATGACAATTTGCATACTACGTGAGAGCGTTACAAAACTCTTCTTCAATGCTGTCCCATGCATGAAATTCAACAAGAGACTTAGATTGAAATCTTTTATAATGGGCTGAATGCGCAGACAAGAAATCTTGTTGACGCATCTGCTAATGATCCTTTGTTAGACTGCACTTATGAGGATGCTGTCAGAATTCTAGAGAGAATCGCTCAAAACGATTGTCAATATCCAATCTCTTGAGCTACTCAAGTGAAAGTAAATCCTTGAGTTATTGAATTAAATGCTATATTTGCTCTGAGTGCACAAGTGTCTTCGTTAGCAAATATGATAAAGAACATGAAGGGGACTAGTGAAATTGTGCCCATTAAAGTTGCGCAACAAATGGATGTCCCTACATTTTGTTACGAAATTTACAGCGATAATCATAGCTACGAGGGTTGTCTTCAGCATGACGAGAGTGCTTTCTATGTTAATAATATCCAAGGAAATTCTTATGGTAATTTGTACAACAACACTGCTTGAAATCAACAACATTGAGGAAGTCAAAATGCGATGACATTTAGATATGACAATTCCTCTAGTTAAGGCAATTTTCGACAAGGGAATTACAATCAGTAGCAGTAAAATTTCAATCAGAGTCCTCAGATGCATGCACATCAAAATCAATTGCAGTCGCACAATCTTGTACAGCCACAACAGTCTTCAATGCCACATCTTAATGCTCAAGGACAATAACAGTAGCAGCAGTACATACAACCACGAGCTGATCCTTTAGCAGCCCTTGAAGCCTTGATGCGTGAACATATAACGTGAACAAAAGCCATTGCGCAGGGAAATTCATCTTCTATCCGAGCATTGGAAGCACAGTTGGGGCAACTAGCTTCTAATTTGAACACAAGACCACCAGGTGCTTTACCAAGTGATATAGAGAACCCAAGTTCAAAAGGGAAGGAGCATTGCAAGGCTATCCATCTTCAGAGTGGGAAACAAACCGTCAAGCCAGCTATCAACTTTGATGCAACACCTGTCATCACTAGTGACATAAATCACGGTGAGGAGGTTGCATCTGAAGAAGTTATAAAAGAACCAAATAAAGAGGCTCCACCAATTGTTACCCTCATGCCCACTATTAGACCGACAAAATTGTCGACACAACTACCAATATCGATGCAACCAACTATGTCGAGGCAACTAAATGTATCCATACCTTTTCCATTTCCACAACGATTTAAAGAAAAGGAGCATGATAGACAATATCGACAGTTTTTGACTACATTAAAGCAACTTTATGTTAATATTCCTTTAGTGGACGCTCTACTGCAAATTCCTAGTTATGGGAAATTTATGAAGGAGCTCTTGTTGAAGAAGAAGAAGCTTACTGATATTGAAACTATTGCACTCACAAAAGGTTGTAGTGCTGTGTTGACAAATAAGTTGCCGCCCAAAATGAAAGATCCGAAGAGCTTTACTATCCCATGTTCAACCGGCAACCATTATATGGGCAAAGCTTTATGGGACTTGGGAGCTAGCATTAACCTAATCCTACTATCTAATTTTAGAAAGTTGGGAATTGGTTAAATTGGTCGATTTTTTTATTATTGAATTTATTATTATTTTATTTTATTTTATTTTATTTTTTTTGCTTTTGTTTAAGTTTGTTTTATTTCTTATTTATTTTTGTAGAATAATTAGATCCTCTTGTCGACGAATTCAGACTTCATTGTCAACGTAGCTGATGATGTTGAGGCACAACCAAATATTGAGGAGCAATCCGAAGATTCGACCAAGCCGAAAGAACGAAAGAGAAAGCAGGCGAAAGACAAGAAGCGTCGCAAGAAGCGCTGAAATAACCACATTTCCTTTGTCATTGCATTTTTATTGTCACTGCATCTAAATTGTCATTGCATTTTCATATATCATTGTAAATTAATGTCATTGTATTGGGGACAATGCAAACTTTGAGTTTGGGGAGAATATATATAGGCTGGAAATGCGAATGCACCCACATTTTAAAAAAAAATTATCCTTTTGAGTTTAGTGAAATATGCAAGGTTATTGAAAATGTGTTTTGAATTTTTTTCATTTTATGCTTAATTCTTGAATCATGTGAACTGTTAATGAATGAGTTGGATGAATTTGATTGGATGTTGTATCTTTAATTCTTGGATGAATGACTTAAAATGCATTAGTAATAAATGAATAGTATAATTCTTTGAATATTGAATGAATCAGCCATTTACAGCTACTTGTATATAAGTATAGTTATGAGTAAAAGACACTCCAATGTGGGTGTATTGTGAACTATTAAGGGGGAACACTCCAATGCAAGTGTTAGAAAAAGTAATCTAGCCAAGGGCTATTATTGCAAGAGTGTGTGTCAGTGCAATTACATACTTCCTGGGGGTTTGTTGCACCCCATCGTTACTCCCCAGGAATAAGAGTATAGTAATGCAATGACATCCCTCAGTCACATAAAAAAAAGCGAAAAGAAGAAAAAAAATATGTATATATTACTGTACAATAAATGTTGTTTTGGTAGAAATAATTTAAGATTTAAAGTATGATGCTAGCATTAATGAAGTTGCAATTTTAATTATTCATGCCTATAAATTGTAGGCGCAATATTCTGTCATTTGAATGTAATTCATGCATTAGGATTTTAGATGATTCAAGTTGCTAGAATGGTCATTGCCTTGATTAAATTTTTGCTATAACCATGTTAGTTTTTGTTTACTTGAGGACAAGTACAAAACTCAAGTTTGGGGGTTTGATAACATTAGAAAGAACCATTGATTTCTCCTTACTTATGGTATAATTTGTTCCCATTTGTTTATATTTAGCATACATTTTTAGCATTTTTAATTTAGTTATTTCATTTTCTAACTTTATGAAGCTCAGCCTAATTTCCTTTAAATTTGTCATGTTTTTACTACTGATGTCACTGCATTAGTTTGTTTAGTATTGCGCCCAAAGATGTCACTGTAGGAACATGTCCAGAAGTATCAATGCATGAAGTTGTCTAGAGTTGTTGCTGCATAACAGGATCTAGAATTACGCTCAGAACTATCGTAGCACCTGACAACTGTCTGGTTATCACACCAGAAATGTGTGAGCTATAAAGCTGGTATAACTAACTTGTACAGCCAAAGAACGCTAAATCTGGAAGGAGGGCACCTATAATATGAGTTTGCTGTTAAATACTGAAGAGAAGGAAAGAGAAAGGATCTTCTTCTTCCTTGGCCAGATTTGGTTTTCTTCTTCAATCCATATTTTCTTAAAGCTTGCATCCGTGGCAGCTTAACTTCCCAAAGGCAACCTAACGCAGAAGAGAAGGCATATCTACTCCTGACGAGGAGCCTTAAGTGCGACGCAAGAGGGAAGTAAGGGAGCAAGTCGAGTAGTCTAGGAATAGTATTCTTCATTTGTTCTTTTACATTTATTTTCTTAAACGCTGGTGATTAATGTTCATTTCAAGTTTGTATGAAAGTACTCTTGATATTTAGACTAAATGATATCTTATCCAAGATTTTTTTACTATTAGATCTTTGGGTTTAATTATTTTGACCATGAAAGTGTAATTGCAGTCATTGTCACTAAAAGGTGCAGTGACAAATTAAATTAACATGCAAGACAATGAAAGTTGCTTGGGGATTGAAGGAATTTAATCCACTTGTTCTTGAATGTGTTGCATTGCCAACACTGAAAGGTATGGTTAGTGTGCATGTTCAAGTCTTAGATCTAATAGAAAAGCCCAATCTGGTAAGACATTCATTGTGCTCATTTGTAGCGATAATAACGTAGTATTTTACACCTTGTGAGCCACACTTAGTATTCTGTTGACTATCCATGTTGGGGACCCCATTTCATTATTATTGCATTTTATCTTTAATTTTACATTATTGTTTCAACAAACCAACCTCAAAATTTTACTACATTTATTTCTTCATTGCTTCGACAATTATTATCACCATTTATCTTGTTTTACCTGTTAATTGTATCGATAATTATAAACACAAACATCCATCCTCGTGGGATTGATATCCGATAGGTTACACATCTTTCTATTATACTTGTATCGACAGTTGTGTCTTCAGTCTATCCCTCTTCAGTTTTAGGGTGTTAAGTTTACCGTTACGGCTTCAACTTATCCCTCTTTGATTTTAATGTGTAAGATCCATCGTTGTGGCTTCAATATTTCCCTATTCGATTTTAAGGTGTTAGGTAAACCATTACAGCTTCAACCTATCCCTCTTCGATTTTAAGGTGTAAGATCTACTGTTGTGACTTCAATCTTTTCCTCTTCGATTTTAGGGTGTTAGGTCTACCATTACGGCTTCAACTTATCCCTATTTAATTTTAAGGTAAAGATCTACCGTTACAGCTTCAATCTTTCCCTCTTTGGTTTTAGGGTGTTAGGTACGCCATTACAGCTTGAACCTATCCCTCTTCAACTCTAGGATTCGGTGTGGCTTTATTCCACTTTAATTTCCTTGGAGATTGAGATCTACTACTTGTTTTGCTACACCCTTTTGCCATTTTAAGGATATAGGAGTTGTTATTCTGTCATGTCATTCTCTAGGGATATGACCTATAGAATCTATCTTGTGGGCCTCTATCTAAGCTATGTAATTAGGATGCCATGATCTGAATGAATCAAATGCTCTTGTCTAAATGTACATGAATGATGTTGATATACATGCAAAGATGTCATATTTTAGAATGATTTTCTGTTTTGGTCCTTAGATCCACACTATTCATCATTTGCCTAAGTTCCATCCTTGATATATCACCATGTTCTTCTTTTCAAGTCTAATGTCCTTAACATGAAATCCAAAAGGTAGTCATACTCTAAGCCACTCTTTTAAGGTCCTTTTGACCTCGTATTTGGTTATTTCCAATTGGTAATCCTATTTCTAGTCCCTATACTTTTTAGAAATGTTCTAAAGCAATATGCAGAAATCCTTTTATACCTTATACTATCTAGTCTACTAACCGTTATTTCAATGCAAAGAATGTCTTGAACATAGATAAGATTTAAGTTATTGAAGACAAGGCTTGAATGGGAATGAAAGATAACAAACATTGGTCAAGAATATCAATATTGATAAAAAAGTGGGTTTGATTAGATAATGGCCAAAGATTACAAACATTGATCAAAATAGAAAATGTTGGCAAACATCAATCAAAAGTTGCTAAGGTGAATAAAAATGAATACAACTAGATGCCCCAGATATCTACGTATGAATTTCTTCGAGTAAACTTGACGACAACCATTTTGAGCCTGATATGTATCCATGGAAACTGTTGTACTTCATCGATACCTCAGATGTAACATCTCTCCATCCTATTACTTTTGAGAGAGAAGACCATTTCATGCCCAATCTTGATCCAAATCTGAGTTGTCTTTTTTGGATTCTCGACTCAAATCTCCTTTAGGCTTTAAGATGCCCTTTGCTAGTTTTCATCTCGGCCTATTCCTTTCTTATGTTTTCACTTTTTTTAGTAGTTTGAGTCGCCCTTTCAGGTTTTTAACTCAAACTCTTTTTTTAGGCGAAATATTTCTTCACTGAATCTGAGGTAATAGGGTTTGACAGATCCTTGCCATCCATCTCAATTAGAATTAAAGCTCCTCCAAAAAAGGCTTTCTTTACCATATATGGGCCTTCCCAATTTGACATTCATTTCCCTCGAAAGTCCTTTTGTATAGGAAGAGTCTTTTTCAGAACAAGAGCTCCCTCATGCAATTCCCTAAGGCAAACCTTTCTTTCATATGCTCGCATCATTCTGTTTTGGTACATTTGATCGTGTCGGATAGATTTCAACCTCTTTTCCTCAATTAGGTTTTGTTGGTCATATCTTGACTAGATCCATTCTGTTTCATCTAACTTTACTTCTGATAAAACTCGGAGAGAAGGAATCTCGACTTCAATGGGTAGAATTGTCTTCATTCCATATACTAAAGAGAACGATGTTGCCCCAGTAGAAGTTCTGACAGACGTTCTATACGTATAGAGAGCGAATGATAACTTCTCTTGCCAATATTTGTAGGTCTTTGTCATTTTTCTAATGATCTTCTTAATGTTCTTATTAGCTGCCTCCACTGCCCTATTCATTTTTAGGTGATACAGTGCTGAATTATGATGTTTGATCTTAAATTGACTGCAGACCTCTACTATCGTGCTATTGTTTAAATTCAAAGCATTATCAGATAGGATCTTTTCTGGCATTCCATACCGACATATGATTTCTTTCTTCAAGAATGGCATTCCATACCGACATATGATTTCTTTCTTCAAGAATTTACTGACCGCTGATTTTGTAACATTAGCGTAAGAAGCAGCTTCTACCCACTTAATGAAGTAATCAATGATCTCAAAAATGAACCTATGCCCATTAGATGCCTTCGGTGAAATTGGCCCAATGACATCCATGCCCCACATAGAAAAAGACCATGGGAAGTCATAACATGAAGAGGTGAAAGAGGTACATGAATTTTGTCTTCATAAATTTGGCATTTGTGACATTTCTTAGCATATCTAATGCAATCTCCTTCCATGGTTGACCAATAATATTCGAATCTCATGCTCTGCCTAGCCATTATAAAACCATTGGCGTGCTTTCCACAAACCCTTCATGAACTTCTTCTAGAATTTTTTGAGCCTCAACAACGTTAACACATCTTAATCAAACCTGACCCTTTCTCTTTTTGTACAGAATATCCGCATCAAGGACATAATCAATTACGAGCCTTCTCAGCGTCCTTTTATCATTCTCAGTGGCTTGCTTTGGGTACTTGCGATCTTTTACGTATTGCAATATTTCCTTGTACCAAGGATGCTTATCTTTTTCTTCCTCTTAAATGTTGTAGCAATGAGCTGAAACCTCATAGATGCTAATCTGAATGGGCTTCATATCTTCTTGTTTATTGACCGTAATCATGGAGGCAAGGGTAGCCAAAGCATCAGCCATCTAATATTCCTCTCGTGGAAGGTAATGAAAAGTGATGTCCTCAAATTCTTTATTTAATTCGAGAACCAACTTTTGATAATCAATCAACTTTTAGTCTCTCGTTTCCCATTCACCCTTGAGTTGATAAATTACCAATGCAGAATCTCCATACACCTCCAGAACCTGGATCTTACGTTCTATAGCTGCATGGAGACCCATGATACATGCTTCATATTCTGCCATGTTATTTGTGCAATCAAAGTCAAGTTTGCTTGTGAGAGGGTAATGGTATCCTTCTGGGGATACAAGAACTTCCCCAATTCCTTTACTAGTGGCATTTGAAGCGCTATCAAAATTCATCTTCCGTGGATGCCTTTCTGAAATTTCTTCTTTTGTTGCTGCAACATACATTAGATCCTTATTTGGGAAATAGAAATCTAATAGCTCATAGTCTTCCAAAGCTCTGCTAGCCAGAAAATGTGCTATTGCACTCCCTTTTATCGCTGTTTGATTCACATAGACTATGTCGAATTCTGAAAGCAACATTTTCATCTAGTCATTCGTCCATTTAATACAGTCAACCCCATTATGAACTTAAAATTATCCAATTTTGAAATCAACCAAGTTGTATGGTATAACATGTACTGCCTCAACCTTCGAGTAGTCTAGACCAAAGCGCAACACAATTTCTCGATTGATGAATATCTTATCTCGCATTCAATGAACTTCTTGCTGAGATAATAGATGACTCTTTCTTTCTTTCCTGACTCATCATGTTAGTCCAGTATGCAACCTATGGAGTTTTCAAATACGACCAAGTATAGAATTAAAGGTTTATCTGGATTCAGTGGCATTAAAACTTGAGCGTTGGAGAAATAATGTTTAACTTTGTCAAAGGTCTTTTAGCATTCATCATCCTACACTACTGGGTTGTGCTTCTTGAGAAGACAGAAGATAGGATCACACTTCTTGATTATTTGTGAGATGAATCGAGGAATGTAATTCAATCTCCCTAGGAACCCTCGAACCTCCTTTTGAGTACGTGGTAGTGGTACCTCTTGTATAGCTTTGACTTATCAAGATCAATCTCAATATCTCTTCTACTGACCACAAAGCCTAACAACTTGCCTGAAGTAACCCCAAAAAAAAATTTATTAGGGTTAAACTTTAACTGGAACTTTCTCAATCTCAAGAACAACTTTCTCAAAACCTTCACGTGTTTCTCCTGTTCGAGACTTTGTGATCATATCGTCGACATAGACCTTAATCTCCTTATGCATCATATCATGGAATAGAGTTACCATAACCCTTTGATATGTTGCCCCTACATTCTTTAGTCCAAATGGCATGACTTTGTAGCGAAAGATTCCCTACATGGTAACGAATGTGGTTTTGTCCATATGCTCAGGATGCATCTTTATTTAATTGTACCCGTAAAAACCGTCCATAAAAGAGAACAAAGAGTGACCTGTTGTGTTACCCACCGAAGTGTTAATATGAGGTAGAGGGAAATTGTCCTTTGGGCTAGCTTTGTTTAAGTTCCTATAATCCATGCACATTCGTACCTTTCCATCTTTCTTAAGAACTGACACTATGTTGGCTACCCCATTCTAAGTATTTAATCACTTGTAGGAACCAACATCAAATTGTTTTCTGACTTCTTTTATTTTCAAGAGTACATCAGGTCTCACTCTTCGAAGCTTTTGTTGGACCAGTTTGCATTCTTCTCTTATGAGGAGTTTGTGCACCACAATATCAGTACTTAGACCAAACATGTTTTGATACGACCACGAAAATACATCTTTGAACTCTCGACGTAATTCAATGAGATCTCGCCTCATTTCTACAAAGATACAGGTCTCAATGTTCACCTCTATTTTTTTTTGTTCAGTTTCATCCTTTAAACTCACAACTTCTATTGATTCTTTGTGAGGTAGGAATTGTTTCTCGTCTTGCACAACCATCAAAACAGATCAGGAGATAAATTAATATCTTGAACATCTTCAAAATCTTGAGATTCTTCTGAACACACATCCTGCTCAAAATGGGCTTTAGGACAGCAACAATGTTACTCATATGATTGATATCAAGAGATCTGTCATATGAGCAAAAAGGGATCGAAAGAATAAATGAATTTAAGAATAGTTTATTGTGGTATAAAACAAATGAAAAGAATAACAAGAATGTTTGTCAATTGGGGTGAAAGAAAATGCATCTTTTTATTGAAATAAAAGTTAGCAATCATGTCCCTTTATAAAAGATCTCTGTTGCTCTCGGGCTTAGAGCAAAAATGGTGTTCTGAACCTTACTTTAGAAAAGTCCAAAAAAACTACAGGGATCTCTTCCGCAATCTAGTTGTCCGAAATACTTTCGAGGGAGTAAGGATGAATTCCTGATAAGTTTCCTTCTTCACTATTTTCCTCAAAAATATCGTTAATGCTGAGGTTTTCAATTATTTCTACCATCCAATTCTCTGTCAACTTTCGTTCAGGGTTGATAACACCTCCCGACACGAATGTTTTCAAAATGTGAGGAAAGACCATTGGTTCCTATTTGATTTCTTCTCTGCTTATTCGCGCTCTAGTAGCATTAGAAATAACCATTGATTTCTCCTTACTTATTGTATAATTTGTTCCCATTTGGTCATCTTTAGCATACATTTTTAGTATTTTTAATTTTGTTATTGCATTTTCTAACTTAATGAAGCTCAACCTAATTTCCTTTGAATTTATGATATTTTTTACTACTAATGTCGCTACATTAGTTTGTTTAGCATTGTGCCCAGAGATGTCATTGCAGGACCCTGTCCAGAAGTGTTTATGCATGAATGTGTCCAGAATTGTAACTGCATAAGAGGATCCAGAATTGCACCCAAACTCTCACAGCATCTGATAGATGTCTAGTTAACACACTAGAAATGTGTAAGTTGTACAGCTGGTATAACCAACTAGTACGACCAAAGAATGCTAGATCTGAAAGGAAGGACACCTGTATTGTGAAGTTGCTGTTAAATGCTGAAGAGAAGGAGTGAGAAGGATCTTCTTAGAGGGTCATATTTGATTTTCTTTTTCAATCCATATTTTCGTAAAGCTTGCATCCATGGCAGCTTAACTTCCCAAGGGCGACCTGACACAAAAGAGAAGGCTGAATTGCTCATGACGAGGAGCATCCTAAGTATGCTACATGAGGATAGTAAGGGAGCAATTTGAGTAGACTAGGAATAAAATGCCCCAATTGTTTTGTGATTTCTCTTTCTTAAATGATGGTAATTCTTGTTATTTCAAGTTGCATGGTCTATTTCAATCTTGCCTTTACTGTTAATCTTTGGATTTAATTGTTTGACCACGGAAGTGTGATTGCAATCACTGTCATTGGAAGGTGTAGTGACAAATTAAATTAACAAGCAAGACTACGGAAGTTGCTTGGGGATTGCAGGGATTTAATCAACTTGTTCTTGAATATGTTGCATTGCCAACACTAGAAGGTGTGGTTGGTGTGCATGTTTGAGTCTTAGATCTAATAGGAATGTCAAGTTTGGTAAGATTTTCATTATGCTTATTTGCAGTGACAAATTACCTGATATTTTAACCTTGTGAGTTACACTTAGTTTTCTATCAACTTTTCACGTCAAGAAACCCATCTCATTATCATTGCATTTTATCTTTAATTTTACTTTATTTCTTCAACAAATCAACCTCACAATTTTATTGCATTTATTTGTCCATTGCTTCGACAATTTTTATCACCATTTATCTTGTTTTACCTGTTAATTGCATCGACAATTATAAACACAAAAATCCATTCTTGTGGGATCAATATCTGATAGGTTACACATCTGTCTACTATACTTGTATCGACAGTGTACGCTTGTACATTATTGCTGTGACGTTCATAGCGCAATCAGTAGGCTTGCTGGAAAAGCCTAATATTGCTTCCTCGACGGTTATTCTGGCTATAATTAGATCATTACTGTACCGGCGGATTAAGTAAACACAAAATTTACTTGCCCTTTTGGCATTTTAGTTTTTAACCGAATGTTGTTTGATCTTTGTAATGCACTAGCCACATTTCAAAAGTGCATGATGGCAATATTTTCGGATATGATCGAGGACTCTTTGGAGGTATTTATGGACAATTTTTTAGTTTATGGAAATAATTTTGATCAATGCGTTGACAACTTGGCTAAAGTTTTAAAGCGATGTGACGACACAAGTCTTGTGCTGAATTGAGAGAAATGCCACTTCATGGCAACTGAAGGCATTGTCTTAGGTCATCGCATTTCCAGTTAGGGCATTAAAGTGGATAGAGCTATGGTGAAAATTTTTGAAAAGTTATACCTACAAATGTGAAGGGTATCTGTAGTTTTCTTGGTCACGCAGGTTTTTATCACTGATTTATTCGAGATTTCTGCAAAATCACGAAACCCCTCTGCTCATTATTGGAGAAAAGTAAAAATTCTTTTTTGATGATGCATGTTTGGATGCATTTTTACAAATAAAGAAGCAGCTCGTGAAGGTACCCATTGTCGTTGCATCATATTGGTCGCAATTGTTTGAAGTGATGTGTGATGCAAGCGACTTTGTGGTGGGTGTAGTCCTAGGACAACAAAGGGAAAAAATATTTCACGCTATATATTATGCCAGCAAAACTCTCATAGACGCGCATATCAATTACACAACCACAGAGAAAGAATTGTTGACTTTTATTTTTGCTTTCGACAAATTTCACTCATATCTTGTCGGCACAAAGGTTATTATATTTACTAACCATTCAGCATTGAGATATTTTTTTGCAAAGAAGGACGCTAAACGACAGCTGATACGATAGATCTTATTATTGCAAGAGTTTGATATAGAGATCAAATAATGAAAGGGGTCAAAAAACCAAGTGGTAGATCACCTGTCTCGTTTGGAAGTTGGTAGTGAAGACGGAAATACACTTCAAATTATCGACAAATTTTTTGATGAGAACTTGTTTGCTGTCGACGTAACCCCGTGGTATACGGATGTGGTTAGTTACCTAGTATGCGGGAAATTACCTTTGGGTGTCACAGGCTACAAGAAAGAAAGATTTCTTCGAGATATAGAGAAATATTACTAGAACGAGCCGTACTTATTCAAAGTATGCAATGACAATATCATTAGGCAGTGTGTTCCAGAGGAAGAGATGTTTTCAATTCTGAAGTATTGTCACGATGCTCCTTATGGATGGCATTTTGGTGGCATGAGAACTACTGCAAAGGTTATTCAATCAGGATTTTATTAGCCTTCATTATTTAAGGATGCCCACAACTTTGTGCATCAATGTGATTGATATTAACAGACTGATTCGATATCTCGGCGTAATGAGATGTTACAATAACCAATCATGGAAGTTAAACTCTTTGACGTTTAGGGTATGGACTTCATGGGACCATTTCCAAGTTCATTTGGAAATGTTTATATTCTAGTTGCTGTTGACTACTTATCAAAGTAGGTGGAAGCCATTGCAGTCCCAAAAGATGATGCAAAGATAGTGTTGAAGCATTTCCCTAAGCATATACTCACTTGTTTTGGCACGCCTAAAACATTGATCAGCGACCAAGGCACTCACTTCCATTGCAACCAGGTAGTAGCCACACTGAATCGGTATGAAGTTAATCATAGAATGGTGACCAATTACCATCCGAAAACTAACGAACAAGTTGAAGTATCCAATCATCAAATCAAGAATATTCTCGAGAAGGTGGTGAACCCATCAGGAAAAGATTGGTCTTCTAGACTTGATGATGCGTTGTGGGCATTAAGGACAACGTACAAAACCCTACTTGGGATGTCATCGTATCAACTTGTCTTTGGAAAAGCATGTCACTTGCCTGTGATTGGAAAATAAAGCAATGTGGGCGATTAAGCAAGTAAACATGGATTATGAGGCTGCTAGGAAGAAGAGGCTGTTAGACATCACTGAACTTGAGGAAATTAGGCGAAATGCCTATGAAAATGCGGCAATCTACAAGGAAAAGACCAAGCTATGGCACGACAAAATCATTTCGCAGTGACAATTTATTGCAGGTCAACAGGTGTTATTATTCAATTCTCGATTGAAATTGCACCCAGGTAAATTGAGCTCACGTTGGTCTGGACCATTTGAAGTTATCAAAGCATTTCCTCATGATGCAGTCACAATTAAAGATATACATGATGGACACCAATTTAAATTGAATGGATAATGGTTGAAGCATTATTTTGGCCATGATGATCACAAACAAGAAGAGACCATTAAATTGGTCAAAATTTTCTAACTTCACTTTACGTTTTTATTATGGAATTTTAGTTTCTTTTGTTTTCGCTTTAGTTTATTTTACTTAGTATTTTTTGCAGGATAAAGTCATCTCTTTTGTCGATGCATGCAGATCTCCTTGTCGATGCATATCATCTGCTTGTTGTCTCATCAGTAAATCAAAGTATATTAGGAAATAAATCATGCAGTTTCATCCAGCACCACCCAACCGTTGGATCGTTTTGAACAGATGCAATTCTATTTGATGCATTTATTCTTCCAGACTTTTTGTCCTTTCTCTGATACAAAAAATATCACGCCTTTCCACTTACCCTTTTTCATTCCTTATAAACAACCCTCTTTGGGCCGATTGTGCTATTCAAAGATGCCATTTTTATTCTCAAACTTTCTTCAAGCTTGCACCTTTCTACCTTACAACCATCTCATCTCTACTTACTAAAAAATGGCCACAAGTCGTGGAACGAAGAAGCCAACTAAATCTGCTGTAGAACCCTCCTCTTCTGAAACTTTCGTTCGAGAAACAGAGCACCTCATATCCAAAGAGCCTGTGACTTTCCTCACAAAAGCGGCTAAGGACCATTTCCAAGAGAATATGATGAAAAGGAACTGCCACTTAGAGCAAGGTTTCCTTTTGTCGAGACAACAAGAACTGGGGAAACAAATACACAAAACTATCGCGAAGCTAGGATGGGAAAATTTTTGCCAACACCTTGGAAGCTACTTACCGTCCATGGTACGTGAGTTTTATGCCAATCTCACTGACCATGAGTCAGAATTTATTTTTGTCTGTGAAGGTTTAATACCCTGGGATGCCACACATATCAATGCAATCTACAACACCACCGTAGACAGAGATGAACATGTGGAGTTTATTAAGGAACTCACTGATGAGGGGGTTGATATTTTGGTGAAAGATCTTTGCATTGAAGGAGTCGTTTGGACGAGCTCGAATCCAAATAACTAAACAATACATAGACAATTTTTTACGTTGTAGAGCAAGGTTTGATTTGACTTTGTGAACTATAATAGCTCGATTTTCAGTGGTATCGAAAATAGTGATTTTGGGATCACAACTCCGACGAGTCGAGTCATAAATTTTAATTATTTAATATTTATGATGTCATTATCATTTTATTAAATTTTGGCTAAGAAATTTTATCGTTTAGATGGTTAATTAAGTGAAAAGGATTAAATTGTAAGAGGTGTAAAAGTTTGGTTCTACTAATTAAAGGTGTTAGAAGTTAATTAAAAGAAAGGGTAAAGTACTTGGATGATAATTAAACCATTATTGGGTGAGTGGATGGTTTTGACCTCCTTTTTGGTTAAAATTTCATGAGAATTAAAAAGGGCAAATAGGTAATTATATCATTTAAGTGGTTTAAACAAAACAAAGGTAGAAATTCATTATTTTTCTTCTTCTTCTTCACCTTTAAAATTGAAACCCCAAGTTAAGCAAGGGAGTTCATTCGACCAAGATTTGAGCTTTAACTGGTGAGTCGATTCTCGCCCGTTTTTAGTAATTTTTATGTTTCTGAGTCTGTATTAGCTTAATCTAGCTAATCCAAGGACTAATTTGTGAATCTGTCAAATGTTAAATACTTTTCCATTGATGAATAAGCTTATTCTTGGAAGTTTACGAAGGTTTTGGAAGTTTGATTGTTAGATTGATTGATTTTGTAAAGTGATTGATTATTTTAGGATTAGAGGATTAAATTATTAAAATGGTAAAATACATGTACTTGATGTGAAATAAATTATATGTATGTTTTGGGAAAGTACCCTAGTGTATTCGGTTAGCATGAGTTGAATTGGAAATGGTTATTTTGCATGTTTAAGGTTAAAGGACTAAATTGAATAGAAATGCAAAATTTAGGGGTAATTTCATAATTTTTAAAAAAATGACTTATATGTGTTAATTGATTAAATTATATGATTTAATGGGAAAATTGATTATTTTGTGATAGATCAAGATCGGGTCACATATCGCAAAAAGGGAAAATCATTGAATAGTCCCTGAAGTTTCACCTGAACTGCAATTTCATCCGGTAAGTTCATTTGTTATATTTTCTATTTGAACTGCTGATTATTACCTGATGAGGATGTACTTGAAACATTTGATGTATAAAAAGGAATACTCATGTCTCAAGTTGAGCATGAGAATTTGAATAAATGGAAGACTCATGTCTCGAGATGAGAATGAGATTATGATTAAAGGAAGACTCATATCTCGAGAAGAGAATGAGATTATGATTAAAGGAAGACTCATGTCTTGGGATGAGAATGAGAATATAATTTATGGAAGACTTAAGACTTATGACTCGATAGAGCATAAGATTGATTGAAGAGAAAATTTTGCATTTTGATGTTAATTGTCGTTACAATGCTTAATGTTGAGTAATGATTCACTGTGTACGAACTTACTAAGCTAGAAGCTTACCTGTGTATTATGGTTGTTTTGTAGATTTTATTTTGGCTGGTTGAAGATCGGATTACCTCGAAGACATCACACTATCCAAGAGCTGGTTCGGTAGTTCTTCCATCACTTGGTTATATGGCATGTACTAGGATGATGTTATATTTTGTATATGCTTATTTTGAGACTATGATACTTGTAGAATCTTGGTTAAATGATGAATTTTGAATGCTTGATCAATGTTGTATGAGACATCTAGTACTTAAATGGTATGCTAAGTGTTGTATTTAAACACAAAGGTGTTATTCATTACACCTTATGTCTATGAATGAAGTTTTATAAATGAACTTGTATAAATTTGAGAATTTTGCAAACTTGTTTCAGTAGAACTCCTGCATGTTTTAGTACAAGTACAAGGTAGGAGAGAGGTTGTTTACTGACTTGGGTTGTATTGGTAGTTGCATTTTAAGTTTCGGTAGTTCTATGCATGTTTGTATCGGCAGTTAGAATACTTGTATCGGTAGAAGTTGCAAGGTAGGACTTCTTAGCTCTTTGGAGTTTTTAGTATCGATAGAAGCATAACTAGTTTTGGTAGATGTTACACTTGTATCGGTAGAACTATCACAAATATTGGTAGAAGTCTACACTGTTTCCAAATTGCTTTCTAACTTGACTACTACTGATACTTGTCCAACAAGTATCGGTAGAAGTCTCCAAAAATCTGGGAAATGACCTTTTTTCCCTTGTTGAATTGTATTTATAAATAAATGATAACTTACGTGTTGAGTGTATTTCTTTAATAATGTAAGAACGGATGACATGATTTAAAAGAAAAATTTTAGTGATAGATGATTTGAGTGACATCGAGACCCTAATCGATGACAGTTTTGAGTTTTAGGTGTTACATGAACTATCGATTGATACCTTCAACAAACAGCACAATTGTGACCCTTGATTAAATGTGTCTGATACATTTGATCATTAAGGGGAGGAAAGTATACGTCGGTGCAATTTTGCACCAAGAGATTGTTGATTGTTCTACCAGACGAACTGGCATATTGGTGTTTCCCTCCCTGGTAATGCAGTTGTGCCATCAAAGGGAAGTTGTGCCCCATGATAGAGAAGAGATTTTGGAAAACAAGGGCCCAATAAGTGAAGCTTTAGTTAAGCGAATGACTCGTGGGAAAGATACTCCCATAGTGAAGGAGGCAAATGCAAGAAAACGAAAGGGAAAAACAAAGTAGATGAAAACGGAACTAATGTGACTGCAGATCCATCTCTGTGGTGTAATGTAAAGGAAGTTAAGAAGATCACAAATTCCATAAACATCAGGCAAATCATGCTTGTTACCATTGTGGAAGTTATGGAGAGTTCCTAGAATCTATTCTAGGCCTACACCAAGGCTTGGAATAGTGCTGTTGTGACCACATTAAGGCGGATAAGAAAAGCACCTCTTCCTGAATTTTCAATCTTCCCTCCGATTATCAAAGAATATGGGCCTTCAACTGAGGAGGCTGACTCAAGGGATAAGGACCAATCTATGGCTTCCCCTCAAATGGTGAACATTTCTGATGATGAAAAGGAGGTAGAATCAAGGGAGGTGGAGGAATGTTTGAGGAATATTGTGAGTTTGTTCGAGGATGAATTTACTGCTAGTCCGGATGCTAATGTTACTGAAGAAAAGACTCCTGCTGATGGGGAGGAAATGAAAGTGGAAGAAGAGGAAGAAAAAGAGGAAGGAAAAGAAGCTGAGGAAAATTCAGCTGAAGAATTTATCCCTGTACTTGTAGTTATGGGTGCAACAACTGATGATTTAGCAAACTGGAGCGAGTCAGGTGGAGGCTGTGACTGCAATTAATGAGGATCACAATCCTTTAGCTATCGTGGTCTACATTGGACCACTCGAAGTGATCCATCCAAAAGAAGTCACAATCGTTGATGTCGGGGCACAACCAGATATTGTGGAGCAATCCAAAGATCAAGAAAAGCCAAAAGAAAGAGAAAGGAAACGCGCCAAAGATAAGAAGTGCCGAAAGGTAGAGAAGAAGTGCAGGAAGAAAAAGCACTATGCAGCCATATCAATGGCTACAGACAATTGAGTTAGTTTTATTTCAGTTATTAGTTTTAGTTTTCATGCATACCATGTAGTTGTAATTCTTAGTCTGTTAGTAAGCATTTTCATCATATTCTCGTTGTCATTACATTTTAATTGTCACTGCATTTGTATTGTCATTGCATTTCCATTTGTCATTGTAATTTAATGTTAGTGCATTAGGGACAATGCAAACTTTAAGTTTGGGGGAATGTATATGGGGTTTGGAAATCCAATTGCACCCACATTTCAAAAATTTTTCTTTTTGAGTTTAATGAAGCATGCAAGGTTATTGCAAATGTGTTTGAATTTTTTTCATTTGATGCTTGATTCTTGAATCATGTGAACTGTCAATGAATGAGTTGGATGAATTTGATTGAATGTTGTACTTCAATTCTTTGATGAATGATTTAGATTGCATTTGTACTGGATGAATAGTATCATTCTTTGAATCTTGAATGAATCTGCCATTTATAGCTACTTGTATATATATTTATAGTTATAAATAAAAGACACTCCAATGTGGGTGTATTGTGAACTGTTCAAGGGGGAACACTTCAATGCAAGTGTTAGAAAAGTAATTTAGCCAAAGGCTGTCACTGCAAGAGTGTGTGTCGGCGCAATTACATACTCCTTCAGGGTTTGTTGCACCCCATTGTTACTTCTCAGGAACAAGAGTATAGTAATGCAATGACATCCCTTAGTCACATATATAAAAAAAAAGAGAAAAGAAAAGAAAAGAAAAAGATGTATATATATATATATATTATTCTATAATAAATGTTGTTTTGGTAGAAAAAATTTAGGATTTAAAGCATGATGCTAGCATTGATGAAGTTGCAATTTTAATTATTCATGTTCATGAATTGTTGGTGTAATATTCTGTCATTTGAATGTGATTTGTTCATTGGGATTTTAGATGATACAATTTGCTGGAATGATTATTGCCTTGATAAATATTTGGTATAACCTTGCTAGTTTCTATTTTACTTGAGGACAAGTAAAAACTCAAGTTTGGGGGTGTGATAGTACTAGAAAGAACCATGGATTTATCCTTATTTATTGTTTAAGTTGTTCCCATTTGGTCATCCTTAGCATACATTTTTAGAATTTTTTTATTTAGTTATCGCATTTTCTAATTTAATGGAACTCAGCCTAATTGCCTTTGAATTTATAATATTTTTAATACTGATGTCGCTGCATTAGTCTGTTTAGCATTGCGCCAAGAATTGTCACTACGGGAACTTGTTCAAAATTATAGCTATGTGAATATGTCCAGAGTTGTTGCTGCATAAGCAGGTTTAGAATTGCACCCATAACTGTTGCAACATTTGACAGTTGTCTGGTTAACACACCAAAAATGCGTGAGTTGTACAGCTGGTGTAACTAACTTGTACTGCCAGAGATTGCTAGATTTCGAGGGAAGGACACTTGTACTATTCAGTTGCAGTTAAATACTCATGAGAAGGAGAGAGAAAGGGTATTCTTTCGGATTAATTTTATTCTTTAATCCATTTTTCGAAGCTTGCATCCATGGCAACTTAACTTTCTCAAGGGCGACCTGACGCGAAGGAGGAGGTAGATCTGCTTCTGACGAGGAGCTCCTAACCGCGACACAAGAGGAGAGTAAGGGAGCAAGTGGAGTAGCTTAGGAATAGTATTCTCCATTTGTTCTTTTATTTCTTTTTCTTAAACGCTAGTGATTCATGTTATTTCAACTTTGTATGGAAGTACATTTTATATTTAGACTAAATGATATCTGATTCAAGCTTGCTTTTATTGTTCAATCTTTAGGTTTGAATATTTTGACCATGGAAGTGTTATTGCAGTTACTGTCACTGGAAGGTGCAGTTACTGTCACTGGAAGGTGCAGTGACAATTTAAGCTAACAATCAAGACAACAGAAGTTGCTTGGGGATTGAAGGGATTTAATCCACTTTTTCTTGAATATGTTGCATTGCCAACACTGGAAGGTGTGATTAGTGTGCATGTTTAAGGCTTAGATCTAATAGAGAAGCCATTTTTGGTAAGACATTCATTGTGCATTATTGCAACGACAATCACCTTGTATTTTAAACCTTGTGAGCCACACTTCGTTTTCTGCCAACTATTTACATCAGGGACCCCATTTCATTATTATTGCATTTCATCTTTAATTTTACATTATTGCTTAAACAATCAATCTCACAATTTTATTGCTTTTACTTATTCATTGCACTGACAATTATGGACAACAAACATCCATCCTCGTGGGATCGATATTCGATAGATTCACATCAGTCTATTATACTTGCATCAACAGTGTACACTTACACATATTTGTTGTGACGTTCATAGTCGATCACTAGGTTGAGAATGAGGAGCTGAAAAAGAGAGTAGAAGAACTTGAAACTTCTTTGCAAAACTACGAGATCTGGATTGAGTTACTTGAAAGAACCTTAGAGACAAACGTTAGCTGTTCAAGTTGATGTTTTAATCATAAATTATGAATCAGAGTCTGATAAGGGCCAAAAGTTAGCATGTCTCCTTCAAAAGATTAAGACTCTGAGCTATAAGGCAAGGCTTTATATGTAATTTATCTTACGTAAAGACATTCATTTTCTAGTGAAGTTATTCTATCAAGAATTCGACCAAGAATCAATACCTTTCTTACATATGCATCAATGTATTCATTGGCATTGCATTTTTATTTCATGCATTAAAATTTTAAGAGAACTTCACTAATTAATTAAAATTACGACAATTACTCTGGAAAAAAAACAAATTCAACACCCTTACGGTACTCGTACTAAGTCTAAAGCAATAGATCAAAGATTGGAAAAATGGGAACAAATTCAGAAGGAAATGCAACATGATAGTATTAGAAAGAACATATGTTTTCTCCCTACTTATTAGTTAACTTGTCCCCATTTAGTTATCTTAAGCACATATTTTAGCATTTTTAGTTCAGTAAATGTCATTTTATAACTCAATGGACCTTAGCCTATTTATCCTTAATTTTGTCAAGTTTTGCTACTAATGTCATTGCATAAGTATTTCCAGATTGCACCCAAGACTGTTGTCGCACCCGACGGCTGTCAAAGAAGCTTCCAATGCAGATAAGAACAAAAATGTGTGAGTTGTCCAGTCTGGTATAACCAACTAGTACAGATAGAGGCAAAATAATTCTTATGAAAGGACACCTGTACAATTCGGAAGAACATAAATATTCACAAGGAAAGAGAAAAAAAATGGAGTTCTTTTCGTGCATTATCTTCTTCAACTTATCCTTTAAAGGTTTTGGCTATAGTGGCTTAAGTATCCTACTGGTGAACCGACGTGAAAGGGATGCATATCAGCTCTTGACGAGGAGCCCTTAGTGCGACACAAGAGGGAATTGAGAGATCAAGTTGAGATTGTTTAGGAATAGTATTCTCCACTTGTTTCTTTATATTTATTTTTTGAACGCTAGTTATTACTTTCTATTTCATGTTTGTAATGAAGTACACATGAATTCTAGGTTAAATTTCATTTTATTCAACATTGCTTCTACTGTTTAATCTTTGGGTTTGAATGTTTTTAGCATGAAAATGTTATTACGGTCACTGCCACTAGAAAGTGTAGCGACAGTTCAAGCTAACAAGCATGACAACGGAAGTTGATTGAGGATTAAAGGGATTTAATCTACTTGTTCTTAATCGTGTTCCATTTCCATCAACGAAAGATGTGGTTAATGTGCATGTTTAAGTCTTAGATCAAATATAGAAGTTAAGCTTGGTAAGATATTCATTGCAATTTATTGCATCAACATCACCTATCCTTTTTTACCTTGTGAGCACTTAGTATTCTGTTGAATATTCACATTGGGGAACCCATTTTATCATTATCATATTTCATCTTTATTTCCAAAGTATTGCTCCGACAACTATTCTCACAATTTATCTCATTTTTATTTGTTTATTGCACTAATATTGATAACAAAAGACAACCATCCTCATGGGATCGATATCTGATAGATTCATATCTGTCTACTACACTTGAATCGATAGTGTACACTTGCACAATATTACTGTGATGTTAAACCACAAACCATAAGATCAATTGCAAGCCTAACTACAGGATCAACTGCCTAAAGTATAGCAAGATATGAAAATAAAATCATCAAGACTCAAAGGGACATAATTAATCTGATGACTCAATTACTGGCTAGAGGACTTCATAAAGGGAAAGTCCTGTAGAAAACTTTATGGAAGAAAATGAAGATCTTCCATATCCTTTGGGTCTTACCCCAGTACCTATCCAAGCTCAGCAAGAGACATGTGTTCAAAGAGCCTCTGTCACCATCAGGCCTCAGCCATACTTGGCTGGCTCATCAAAACCAGTGAATTATCCAATGGGCTCTGGTTCTCACTGAGGGGATAACCTAGTCAATCCTGTCATACTAGATTTTGATGAGGTAATGGGAGCAAAGAAAACAAGAGCTGAATTTGCTGTATATGGTTGGAGGAAAGATTCATGGCAATGGAATGAGCTGAGATTTTTTTGTGGAATTGACACTAAGGAACTGAGTTTGGACTTAGATCTAGTACTTCCTCACAAGTTTAATGCTCCAAAGTTCGAAAAATATAATGGGACGAGTTGCCCAGAAGCGCATGTCATCATGTTCTGTAGAAAGATGATAGGGTATGTCCATAATGATCAACTGCTAATTCATTGTTTCCAAGATAGTTTGACGAGATCAACTGTAAGGTGGTACAATCAATTAAGCCGTGCTAGGATCAGTTCTTGGAAGGATTTGGCATAGGCTTTCATGAAACAGTATAGCCACGTTACTGATATGGCTCCTACTAGGATCATGTTACAAAATGCAAAGAAAAAGCCTAATGAAAGCTTAAGGCAATACGCCCAAAGGTGGAGAGATATGGCCACTCAAGTACAACCACCACTATCTGAAAGAGAGACAACCATGCTCTTTTTTAATACCCTAAAACCACCACACATTAATCACTTGTTGGGAAACACTACCAAAAGTTTCTCTGATATGGTCATGTTAGGAGAAATGATTGAAAATGCAATCAGAAGTGGGAAAATTGATGCTGATGAGAGTGCTAAGAGGTCTGCTTCTAGAAGGAAGGACAATGAAGTAAATAACACTGGCTTATACAGGTTGAATTATGCAAAGCCAGTCATGGTGACACAACCTAAAGCCCCAACAACCAATTATCAAAACACTCAGAGACAAGAATCAAGCTCGAGGTCGAATTTTGGAAGAGTTCAATTTACTCCTATATTGGTGTCGTACAAAGAGCTCTGCAAAAATATATACAATACTTGTGTAGTGATCCCGTACTATCTGAAGCCACTGCAACCCCCATTCCTAAAATGATATGATGTAAATGATCAATGTGAATACCATGTAGGAATAACTGGACACTCAATTAAAAATTGCCTTGATTTTAAAAAGCTAGTTGAGAAGTTCATTAGTGTCGGAGTCGTGAGATTCAATAAGCCAGCAGAACCCAATGTAGCTAGAAATCCCTTGGCCAATCATCTTGAATAGGAAGTGAATGCAATTGTGGAGGAAAAGAACAAGAAGATCAAAACTAAAATTGGGGAGGTCAAATCTCCATTAAAATGGGTTTGGTAGTAAATGGTCAACATGGGCTTGATTGTGTAAGATATGGAAGACGCACTAAAAATTGAGAATTACTGTGTGTTTCATGTCACTAAGAGGCATAAAATTCAAGAGTGTATCGATTTCAGAGCCTTATTACAAAAAATGATGGATAATAAGGAGTTTAAGTTTTTTGAGGAGACAGAGGATACAAAAGGAGAAGAGATTTGCGCTTCTGAGGAAATGGCATCAGAAAAGCTTACAAGGCCAATTCGCCAGTGTTAATCATATCTAAGCCAAGAAGTAATAACGAATGACACCACGAGTCATTATTCAAAAACTTGCGATGTTCCCTTACAAGGACAGTAAAAGGGTCCTATGGAGCTATTACTGCAATGTAATGGTGCCGAGAGAGGAAGGATCAGTGAGAGATGTAGGTTTAATCACCCTTAGTGGGAGATGCTATAACCAAGCAAAGGGGGAAAATGAAGCCAATAAAGGAAAAGCCTTGATTATTGAGCCTAAAGGGAGGAAAGTCAATAAACCCGAGCTACCAGTGAATGAGCTAATAACTGAGAAGGAAGCCAAGGAATTCTTGAAATTCCTAAAGATAGAGAGTATAGTATGGTGGAACAGTTACATAAGCAATCAGCTCGCATATCAATCTTAGCCCTACTTCTAAGTTCAAAAACCCATTGCAACGTATTGATGAAAGTTTTGAATGAGACATATGTTGTTGATGACATCTCAGTGAAAAAGTTGGCCTGACTGGTTAGTAACTTGAGTGCTAATAATTACATCTTCTTTAGTGATGATGAAATACCTCTAAGAGGCATGGACTCAACAAAAGATTTACACATCACAACCTGTTGCAAAGGATACACGTTAGTACTGATAGACAATGGCTCTGTCTTGGATGGGTTACCAATGATGACATTAAATAGGCTACCAATCGATAGTTCCCACATGAAGACGTATCACAATATAGTGAGGGCATTCGATAAAACTGAAAGGGGTGTGAATGGGAGAATTGAGATACCACTCTAAATTGGGTTGAACACATATGAAGTGGATTTTCTGGTGATGGACATCAAGCCTACTTATAATTTTCTACTAGGAAGACCATGGATTCATTCGACAGGGGTAGGCCATCATCACTTCATTAGAAACTTAAACTAGTAATAGAGGGTCGATTAATCACAATAAATACTAAGGAGGAAATTATTGCATCAGTAACCAGTGACGCACCTTACTTGAGACAAATGAGGAAGCCATGTAATGCTCTTTCAGATCCTTGGAATTTGTAAATGCTACCTTCATTGCTGAAGGAGATAAGATCCCCACACCAAAGATGTCTGCAACTACCTGGATGGATCTAAATATGACAATTGGAAGAGGAGTTTTACCTGGAAGAGGCTTGGGAAAATATCTTCAGGGAAGGATTACTGCGCTAGTATTGTTAGAAAAACAAGACCGCTTTGGTTTAGGATTCAAGCCAGATGCAAGAGAAAGAAGAAAGAAATTGCAAAAACGACAAGAAAAAAAAGAGCGTGATCGCACTATGAACGTCACAGCAATAATGTGCAAGCATACACTGTCGATGCAAGTATAGTAAACAGATGTGTAACATGTCGAATATTGATCCCACGAGGATAGATATTCGTGTTTATAATCATCGATGCAATTAACAGGTAAAACAAGATAAATGGTGATAATAATTGTCAAAGCAATGGACAAATAAATGTAGTAAAATTGTGAGATTTATTTGTTGAAGTAATAATGTAAAATTAAAGATAATGAGATGGGATTCTTGACGTGAAAAGTTGATAGAACACTAAGTGTAACTCACAAGGTTAAAATATCAAGTAATTTGTCGCTGCAAATAAGCACAATGAAAATCTTACCAAACAAGACTCTCCTACTAGATCTAAGACTCAAACATGAACACTAACCACACCTTCCAGTGTTGACAATGCAACATATTCAAGAACAAGTGTATTAAATTTCTTCAATCCCCAAGCAACTTCTGTTGTCTTGCTTGTTAACCTAATTTGTCGTTGCACCTTCCAGTGACAGTGACTGCAATCACACTTCCATGGTCAAACAATTAAATCCAAAGATTAACAGTAAATGTAAGATTGAAATAGATATCATTCAGTTCTAAATTTCAAATGTACTTCCATACAACTTGAAATAACAAGAATTACCAACATTTAAGAAAGAGAAATAACAGAACAATTACGACATTCTATTCCTAGTCTACTCAAATTGCTCTTTTACTCTTCTCTTGTAGCGCAGTTAGGATGCTCCTCGTCAGGAGCAGTTCAGCCTTCTCTTCTGTGTCAGGTCGTCCGTGGGAAGTTAAGCTACCATGGATGCAAGCTTTAACAAAATATGGATTGAAAAAGAAAATCAAATTTGGCCCCGGAAGAAGATCGTTCTCTTTCCTTCTCTTTAGTATTTAACAGCAACTTCATAGTACATGTGTCCTTCCTTTTAGATCTAGCATCTTTGGTCATACTAGTTGGTTATACCAGCTGTACAACTCACACATTTTTAGTGTGTTAACCAGATAGCTATCAGATGCTGCGACAATTCAGGGCGTAATTCTAGATCCTCTTATGCAGTGACAACTCTAGACACATTCATGCATCAATACTTCTGGACAGGTTCCTTCAATGACATGTCTAGGCGAAATGCTAAACAAATTAATGCAACGACATCAGTAGTAAAAAATATAATAGATTCAAAGAAAATTAGGCTGAGCTTCACTAAGTTAGAAAATGCAATAACTAAATTAAAAATATTAAAAATGTATGCTAAAGATGACCAAATGGGAACAAATTATACAATAAATAAGGAGAAATCAATTATTCTTTCTAATGCTATCACGTCCCCAAACTTGAGTTTTTACTTGTCCTCAAGTAAAACAAAAGCTAGTAAGGTTATAGCAAAAATTTTATCAAGGCAATGATCATTCTAGCAACTTAAATCATCTAAAATCTTAATGAATGAATCACATTCAAATGACAGAATATTGTCTTGACAATTCATAAGTGAATAATTAAAAATGCAACTTCATCAGTACTAGCATCATGCTGTAAATCCTAAATTCTTTCTACCAAAACAACATTTATTGTACAGTTATATATATAGATACTTTTTTTTTTATATGTGACTGAGAGATGTCATTGCATTACTATACTCTTGTTCTTGGGAAGTAACGATAGGGTGCAACAAACCCCTAGAGAGTATGTAATTGCGCCGACACACACTCTAGTAGTGACAGCCTTTGGCTAGATTACTTTTTCTAACACTTGCATTAGAGTGTTCCCCATTGACAGTTTTGAATACACCCACATTAGAGTATTTTTTTATTTATAACTATACTTATATACAAGTAGTTGTAAATGATATATTTATTCAAGATTCAAAGAGTGATACTATTCATACATTACTAATGTAATCTAAGTCATTCATCCAAGAATTGAAGATATAACATTCAATTAAATTCATCCAACTCATTCATTAATAGTTTACATGATTCAAGAACTAAGCATCAAATGAAAAAAAATTCAAGCACATTTTCAATAACCATGCATGCTTCATTCAACTCAAAAGGACAAATTTTTGAAATGTGGGTGCAATTGCATTTCCAGCCTTATATACATTCTCCCCAAACTTAAAGTCTGCATTGTCCCTAATGCACTAACATTAATTTACAATGACACATGGAAATGCAATGACAATGCAGATGCAGTGAAGATTACAATGTAATGACTAAAGGAATGTGGTGACAAGTAAATTACAACTACATGTTATGCATGAAAACTAAAACTAAGAACTGAAATAGAAACTAACTTAATTTGCAGTAGCCATAGATGTGGCTGCATGAAGTTTCTTCTTCTTGCGCTTCTTTTCTTCCTTCCGACGCTTCTTATCTTTGGCGCGCTTCCTATTTCGTTCTTTGAACTTGGCCTAGTCAGTAGGTTGCTCCTAAACATCAGGCTGCACTCCGGCATCATCGACCGTGACGTTAGATGGGTGGATCTCTACGAGTGGTGCAGTATAGACCACTATAGTTAGAGGATTGTAATCCTCACTTGTTGTAGTCACAGCCTCCGCTTGACTCGCTTTAGGTGATGCAAAATTTTTAGATGATGCACCCACAACTATAGGTGCGGGGACAAATTCCTCAGCTGAATTTGCCTCGACATCATTTCCTTCTTTTATTTTTTCCTCTTTTCCTTCCTCTATCTCCATATTTTTTACTGGCGTGTTCTCTTCATCAGCATGGGTCTCTTCCGCAGCGATAGTGGCCTCTGGACTGGCAGAAAAGTCATCCTCAAAATAGCTTTTAATATTCCTTAGGCAGTCCTCTAATTCTCTCGAATCAACCTCTCTTTCATAATAAAAAATATGCATCATTTGCAGGGAAACCACAAATTGGTCCTTTCCTCTGAAGTCAGCCTTCTCTATTGAAGGTTCAGCTTCTCTGATATTAAGAGGAAAAATAAGGAGTTCCGGTAAAGGTGCCTTGCTCATACGTCTCAGTGTGGTCACAATCGTACTATTTCATGCCCTAGTGTAGGCATAGAATAAGTTTTGGGACATCTCCATATCCTCAATAGTAGCGATAAATTTAATCTACCTGATGTTGATGGAGTCGGTGATCTTTTATACTTCCTTGGTTTTATGCCATAAAGATGGATCTATGGTGACATTAGTTCTCTTTTCTTCCACTTTTTCCTTGCCTTTTCCTTTTTTGGCCTCAGCATCCTTTACAGTGGGAGTGTGTCTCCCATGAGTCATGCGCTCGATTGAGGTTTCATTGATGGGTCATTTGTTGTCCAAAATCTCCTCTCCTACACGAGGTACCACTCCCCGTTGCTGGCACAACTGCATAATCAAGGAGGGAAACACCAAATTATCAATTTTCCTAGCAGTACAATTTGTAATTTCTTGGTGCAAAATTGCATCGACATTTATTTTTCTTCCTTTAATGATCGAGTGTTTCAGACACATCCGATCCAAAGTTATAGTTGTGCTGTGGGTGGAAGGCATCAGGCGATAGTTAATAAAATGAAACCAAACGTTACTCTGTAACGTCAGAAATCATTGGTGCATTGTGTAATTATTTGGATTGGAGCCCATCCACACAGCTCCTTCAACGTAGAGGTCTTGCATCAAATATCAGCCCCTTCCTCTATGAGTTCCTCAAGGAATGACATATGTTCATCCTCATCCACTATAATGTTGTAGAGATAATTATCATTGATTGCTATGGTTTTATGTACTTGCTTCCCAAGGTCCTGTTGCTTTGATAGTTGAAACCCTTGCTCAGGATGGCAGTTCCGTTTCAACATATTATCTTGGAATCGATCTTTGGTTGCCTTTTTTAGGAACATGATAGGTTCTTTGGATGGGTGATGCTTTGTTTCAGGAACCACAACGACAGATGAAGATTCCGTAACAGATTTTGTTGGTGTCTTAACGCCTCGAGTTCTAGCCATATTTGTTGGTAGCAAAGGTAGTAATAGAGTAGAAAAAGAGTAGAAAAATTTTGAATAACAATGGAGGTTTTTTAATAGCACAATCGGCACAAAAGGAGTTACTTTATAGGGAATGAAAAGAGTAGATGGAGAGCTGTGTTTGTTTATGCCGCAGAGAGAGGGTAATAGGTCTGCAATCAATAAATGGGTCCACTCGGATTGCCCCTTTTCAGATCGATCTAACAGTTAGGGAATAAGGGATGAAACATCATGATTTATTTCTTGATATGCTTCGATTTTTTGGTGAGTCAACAAATGAGATGCATCAACAAGGAGCTTTGCATGCATCGACAAAAGAAAGAGCTTTATTCTTGCAAAAATACTAAGGAAGATAAACCGAAACAAAAACCAAATAAACTAAAATTACATGGTAAAAATGTAAAAAGAGATTAGAAAAATGTAACCAAATTAATGGTCTCGTTCTGTTTGTGATCATCATGGCCAAGATAATGCTTCATCCATTGTCCATTCACTTTAAATTGATGCCCATTATGTATATAATAGCAGATTTTCTGACTAGTAGAGCTTTGGAAGACTATGAGCAATTAGATTTCAATTTCCCAAACAAAGATCTAATGTATGTTGCAGCTACAGAAGAAGAAATTTCAAAAAGGCATCCATGGAAGATGAATTTTGATGGTGCTTCAAATGCCACTGGTAAAGGAATTGGGGCAATTCTGGTATCCCCAGAAGGATATCATTACCCTCTCACAAGCAAACTTGACTTCGATTGCACAAATAACATGGTAGAATATGAAACATGTATCATGGGTCTCCGTGCAGCTATAGAACACAAGATCCAGGTTCTAGAGGTGTATGGAGATTTTGCATTAGTAATTTATCGACTCAAGGGTGAATGGGAAACGAGAGATTCAAAGTTGATTGATTATCAAAAGTTGGTTCTCGAGTTAAATAAAGAATTTGAGGACATCACTTTCCATTACCTTCCGCGAGAGGAATATCAAATGGCTGATACGTTGGCTACCCTTGCCTCAATGATTACGGTCAATAAATAAGAAGATATGAAGCCCATTTAGATGAGCATCTATGAGGTTTTAGCTCATTGCTACAACATTAAAGGGGAAGAAAAAGATAACCATCCTTGGTACAAGGAAATATTGCAATACATAAAAGACTGTAAGTACCCAAAGCAAGCCACTAAGAACGATAAAAGGACGCTGAGAAGGCTCGCAATTGATTATGTCCTTGATGGGGATATTCTGTACAAAAAGAGAAAGGATCATGTTTTATTGAGGTGTGTTGATGTTGTTAAGGCTTAGAAAATTCTAGAAGAAGTTCATGAAGGCGTTAGTGGAATGCATGCCAATGGTTTTACAATGGCTAGGCAGATCATGAGATTCAGATATTATTGGTCAACCATGGAAGGAGATTGCATTAGATATGCTAAGAAATGTCACAAATGCCAAATTTATGAAGACAAAATTCATGTATCTCCTTCAGCTCTTCATGTTATGACTTCCCCATGGCCTTTTTCTATGTGGGGCATGGATGTCATTGGGCCAATTTCACCAAAGGCTTCTAATGGGCATAGGTTCATTTTTGTGGTCATTGATTACTTCATTAAGTGGGTAGAAGTTGCTTCCTACGCTAATGTTACGAAATCAGTGGTCAGCAAATTCTTGAAGAAAGAAATCATATGTCGGTATGGAATGCTAGAAAAGATCATATCTGACAATGCTTTGAACTTAAACAATAGCAAGATAGCAAAGGTCTGCAGTCAGTTTAAGATCAAACATCATAATTCAACACTATATCGGTGGAGGCAACTAATAAGAACATTAAGAAGATCATTGGGAAAATTAGAAAGACCTACAAATATTAGCAAGAGAAGTTATCATTTGCTCTCTATGCATATAGAACGTCTGTCAGAACTTCTACTAGGGAAACACCATTCTCTTTAGTATATGAAATTGAGGCAATTCTACCCATTGAAGTCGAGATTCCTTCTCTTCTTGTTTTATCAGAAGTAAAGTTAGATTAAGTAGAATGGATCCAGTCAAGATATGACCAACTAAACCTGATTGAGGAAAAGAGGTTGAAATCTATCTGGCACGGTCAGATGTACCAAAAGAGAATGATGCAGGCATATGTGAAAAAGGTTTGCCTTAGGGAATTCCATGAGGGAGCTCTTGCTTTGAAAAAGACTCTTCCTATACAAAGAAAGCCTTTTTTGGAGGAGCTTTAATTGTAACTGAGGTAGATGGAAAGGATCTATCAAACCCTATGAACTCAGATTCAGTGAAGAAATACTTCGCCTAAAAAAAGAGAGTTTGAGTTCAAAGCCTAAAATGGTGGTTCAAACTACCAAAAAAGTGAAAAAAGAAGAAAAGAAGGGGCTGAGATGAAAACCCGCAAAGGGCATCTCGAAGCCTAAAGGAGATTTGAGTCGAAAACCCAAAAAGGGCGGCTCAAATTTGGATCAAGATTGGGCATGAAATGATCTTCTCTCTCAAAAGTAACAAGATACATATCAGGCTCAAAATGGTTGTCGTCAAGTTTGCTCGAAGAAATTCATACATTGATATCTGGGGCATCTAGTTGTATTCCTTTTTATTCACCTTAGCAACTTTTGATTGATGTTTGCAAACATTTTCTAGTTTGACCAATGTATGTAATCTTTGGCCATTATCTAATCAAACCTACTTTTTGATCAATATTGATATTCTTGACCAATATTTGTTATCATTCATTCCCATTTAAGCATTATCTTCAATAACTTCAATTTTATCCATGTTCAAGACATTCTTTATAATGAAATAACGGTTAGTGGATTAGACAATATAAGGTATAAAAGGATTTTTGCATATTGCTATAGAACATTTCTAAAAAGTATAGGGACTAGAAACAGGATTACTAGTTGGAAATAACCAAATACGAGAGTAAAAAGGATCTTAAAACAGTGGCTTAGAGTATGGTTACCTTTTGGATTTCATGTTGAGGACACTAGACTTGAAAAGAAGACATTGTGATATATCAAGGATGAAACTTAGGCAAATGATGAACAATATGGATCTAAGGACCAAAACATAAAATCATTCTAAAATATGACATCTTTGCATGTATATCAACATCATTCATGTACATTTAGACAAGAGCATTTGATTCATTCAGATCATGGCATCTTAATTGCATAGCCTAGATAGAGGCCCACAAAACAGATTCTACAGGTCTTACCCTAGAGAATAACGTGGCAGAACAACAACTCCTATATCCTTAAAATAGCAGAAGGGTGGAGTAAAACAATTACCAGGTCTCAATCTCTAAGGAAGTTACAGTGGAATGAAGTCACACCAAATCCTAGAGTTGAAGAGGGATAGGTTGAAGCCATAATAGTGTACCTAACACCCTAAAACTGAAGAGAGAAAGATTGAAGCCACAACGGTAGATCTTACACCTTAAAACTGAAGAGGGATAGGTTGAAGCCATAATAGTAGACCTAGCACCCTAAAATCGAAGAGGGAAAGATTAAAACCACAATAGTAGATCTTACACCTTAAAATCGAAGAGGGATAGGTTGAAACCGTAATGGTGGACCTAACACCTTAAAATCAAATAGGAAAATATTGAAGCTGTAATAATAAATCTTACACCTTAAAATAAAATAGGGATAACTTAAAGCCATAATGACAGACCTAACACCCTAAAACTGAAGAGGGATAGATTGAAGCAACAATGGCAGATCTAACATCTAACAATCGAAGAGGGATAGGTTGAAGTTGTAACGGTGGACCTAATACCCTAAAATTGAAAAGGGATAGATTGAAGCCGCAACGGCAGATCTAACACCCTACAATCGAAGAGGGAACAGATTGAAGTCGTAACGGTGAATCTTACACCCTAAAAAAACTGAACAGATTGAAGTCACAAAGGGGAATCGTACACCTCCAAAACTGTAAAGGGATAGATTGAATCCTATTTTCTTGAAGTTGCAGTGAAGTAGATATAGCGGAGTAGAGCCGCCAACGATTTGAAAGAAAAAGAAACACTGGAGGACAAAAGATTGGACAAAATTTGTCTCCCTTTGAGTCTTTGCTCCATTCCCATTACATGACAATGAGCACAAAGGGGCAGCTGTAGGAGCCCAATTTTGTTCGGGCTCCTACTATTACCATTTATTATTTTTCTTTTTAAAACCCAAGATAAATAAAACAAAAAACTCAATTTGTTTTATTAACCCAAATTACCTACCCATTTACAAACCCAATAAGCTTACATTAAACCCAAAAACCCTATAACATTTACAAGCCTAAAAGCCCAAAATTAACAAAAAAGAAAGAAACCCTAATCGCCTATGCTGCTGCCCCTCCAATGTTCGGATGATCATATGCCGCCACTGCTCGAGGATTTCCCCGAATCTCCAACATACGAGTCTATAAAGAAAATGAAATACGATCGAGAACATAATAGGAAAATTGAATAAAAAAATATTGAAATACGTGTATAAAAACAAGATTTTTTCTGTAAATCGGACACGATTATTGTAAGAACATACATAAATTTTGAAATAAAAGCTTAGACAATTTTTTAGCAATCTGAGATTCAAAGAAGCATTCAAGGAATCCCAAAATATTCAAGGTATCAATATGTATTTTTTATATTCGAAACTAACACAAGATCTAACCTTTTTTTATTCGAAAGCATAAAAAAAAGAGACTTTAGTTTATTTTCTTTACCTGCATGATACTTCATCTGTCGTAGCCGCTGTGGGTGTCCGTTGGGAGCGTCGTCGAAGTGGCAAGGCTTAAAGCCGAAAGGCTTTTCGATGCACATTGGACACGATTTTAGTAAAAAAAAAAGGGCTTTAGATTCGAATTTGGAGAGGTCGGAAAGGTAAGGGAGAGGTTTTCTGGATTTTGACCACCGTATACGGTGATCGTCGGCATCGATCAACGGTAGACCCATGGCAAAGGTGCACTGAAGTCCATGACCTGGCGATGACCCTTTAGAGAAATGAAAGAAAGGTTTTTTTTTTTTGTTTTTCTGTTGAAACTAAGCTTAAAATGATTTTTTTTAACAAAATGGTTCCTTATATATGCATACAAAACGACATCGTTTTTGTGCCTGATACAATAGGCATTAAAACGACGTCGTTTTAAACTCTGACCCGCCGACCTGATCCGACCTAGGTAAGATCTGCGTGCTTTCATGCAGATGGAATAATTCTCCATTTGTTCCTTTTGCAATTTTGAGGGTTTTAATACAGTCCTTTTTGCATTTTATTTATATTTTAATTTAGATATTTAATTTCTTAGCATTTACAATTGAGTCCCTAATTTAACTTGGCCTGCTTATATATATATTTTATAATTTTGACCCTTGTTATTTAATATTCATTTAATTGGGTCCTTTTTACATTTTATTTATTTATTTGACAGGATTTTATTTATTTATCTATTTATTTAATTTGCATGATTTTAATTATTTTTTAATTGGCATGATTTTTAATTATTTTTTATTTGTTTAATTTACATGTTTTTAATTATTTATTTATTGCCCATATTTTTCATTATTTACATATTTGCTTTATTAAATTGTATTTAGGTATTGTGTATTTTTTGTGACATTTTTATGTTATTTTATTTTTTATTTAATTATATTGATTCAATTATTAGTTGCCATGACTATATTTCTCATATTTATGATTATTTATATTCTTAATTGGTATTTACTGCTATAATTATTAGGATTATATCATAATTTTGTTTGTTACCATAATTATACTATTTTATTGTGCTCTTAATTGTATTCAATTGTATTTATTATATTCATGCATATTTTTTATTTTGTCATTATTATTGTGTATATATTTAGTTTTGCATGATATTTTAATTCATAAATTGTTTTAAAAAAAATTGAGGCAATGTTCTTTGTTTCGGGAATTTGAGAGAATCATGCTCTAACTCACTAGATGTGGTTTTTTTTCTTTGAACCAAGATAATTAAATACCTTTTTAAAATTAAAAAATATGAGATTTTGAGATAATAATTAAGAATGCTTGTTATTTTCGAAAATTCGAATTGTTATGTCCTAACTTACTGGATCTAACTTTTTCTCGATTAATTTGAAATAACGAGTTTTCTTTTTATATTTTTTCAAAATAAAATAAACATGACATTCATGCATTTAAGGATCACAATTTAAATTTTTCTCGAGTTTTTAATTTTCAACAACTAAGACTTTAAATAATCGATTAGGTACAAATTTTTGGGCGTGTGAGGGTATTAATCCTTCCTTTTGTGTAACCGACTCCCGAACCCGTTTTATGGTTTTCAAAGACCAAAATTGTTATTTTAATAATTTTAAAATTTTAAAAGGTGATCCAATCACACCTCTTTTAAAAAAAGATTGGTAGCGACTCCATTTTCGTTTTCAAAATATAATTCGAGACTTTTTTCAAAAAAATGGTTTCGACATTTTCTTTTAACATTTTTCTTTTTCTTTCTTTTCTTTTTGATCACTCATACTTAGCATATTCTTTTCTCATTAACAATACGATGGAGCAAACAAAGCATTGCTGACGTACTCGGAACAGTTAAGCATTAGAGTGACAAAATTTTTCTTTTCTTCATTTCATGCCTCAATATTCAACATTTAATACTTAGCTCAAAGAAAATCTAAGTTTTATTCAGAAATATTTACTTTAAAATAATTACAAACACTTCAAAATCAAATTATCTTTAAAAATCAATTTTCAACACAATCTTGATCTAAATTTCCTACTTCACTCCTACGAAAAATTTTAAATTTTAAGGTTTTAATTTCCTCATCGAACATCAACAATATATTCATACCTTCCTATCTTCACAAACTTTCTACAAAAATATGTCATGGCAGAAATATGACAAATGATATGTAATGACAACCTATAAAATATAACTATATCCTAACAAATATATACTTATATGCAACTAATTGGAACAACACACCCCCAAACCTAAAGTGTGCATTGTCCTCACTACATGAACACAATGAATGTAAACACACAAACATGCAATAACAAAACAAAAACACATATATCACAAAAACAAAAACAAATCGGAGCTACAAAAATGAAAAATTACCCTTTAATTGAGGTGAAGGGATTTTCTAGCATGCTTCTTGCCCTTATGCTTTCGCTTCCTTGGTGTAACAGCCTCCTCCTCATCATCTTCATCTGTTTTAGTCATTTCGTCAATCAGTCGATCAACTTTTGCTTCCTGATCTAGTCCTTTGGATGGTGTAGTAAAAACCTTTGGATTGATAGGTTTCTTTGGTGTTATGTTTTTTGTAGGTGGTGTTACGGTTTTCTTTTTTGCAATTGGACTATCCTCAATGTATTCAACCTCGAGATCTTTTGTTTCTTCTTCTTCATCCTCAGCTAGATGGTATTCTTCACCGGATGATGACTTTCTTGATGCCAACTAAATCTCAGTGTCGCTTGCATCGTACTTTGTTACCACTTGATTCTCAGAACCTTTTCTATCTTTTATCTCCAAGTCAAACTCTTGTAACAGCAAAATCCAACGAATCAAGCGTGGCTTAGCATTCTTCTTTGCTATAAAATATTTTATGGCAGCATGATCTGTATCAACTGTTACTTTTGTGCCAATTAAATATGATCGAAATTTATCAAATGCGAAGACAACTGCCAACAACTCCTTCTCTGTTGTTGTGTAATTGAACTACGAATCATTAAGGGTCCTACTCGCATAATAAATTGCGTGAAACACCTTCTCCTTTCTTTATCCTAGCACTGTTCCCTACAACAAAATCACTAGCATAGCATATTAATTCAACTGGCAAGTTCCAATCAAGAGCAATTACTGATGGTGCAACAACTAATTGCTTCTTCAACAATTCAAAAGCTTTCAAACATTCATCATTAAAAACAAAAGTTTTATCATGTTGTAGCAATTAACATAAGGGCTTAGATATTTTTGGAAAATCTTTTATAAATCTTCTATAAAAATCAACATGTCCTAAAAAACTACGAATACCTTTCACCAAAGTAGGCAGCGGAAGCTTCTTAATTACCAAAATTTTTTTTGTCAACTATTATTCCTTGCTTCCAAATTTTCTAACCAAGCACAATGCTACCATAAAATGTCTTTCTCCCAATTCAAAACCAAGTTTGTTTCTTCACATCGCTTTAAAACAATCTCCAAGTTCTTCAAACAATCTTCAAATGTATCTCCAAAAACCAAAAAATCATCCATAAAGACTTCCAAAAATTTCTCCACCATGTTTGAAAAAATTGCCATCATGCAATGTTGAAAAGTTGTTAGTGCATTGCACAGTTCAAATGGCATTCTTCTAAAGGAAAAAGTTCATACGGACACGTGAATGTAGTCTTTACTTGATCTTCAGGTGCTATGGCAATCTGATTGTAACCTGAACAACCATCAAGAAAACAATAATATACCTTACCTGTAAGTCTATCCAACATTTGATCTATAAATGGCAAAAGAAAATGGTATTTTCTTGTTACTTTGTTGAGTTTCCTATAGTCCATGCAAACTCTCCATCCTATGACAGTCCTAGTAGGAATAAACTCATTATTGTCATTACATACGACCGTAATTCCTCCTTGTTGGGGACACACTAAACCGGACTAACCTAAGAACTATCAAATATTAGGTAGATTATTCCAGCATCCAGCCATTTTATCACCTCTTTCTTGACAACTTCTTTCATAATCGGATTCATCCTCCTTTGCTGCTCTATCAAATTGCTATGATAATCTTCCAGCAAAATTTTGTGCATGCAAAATGCAAGACTGATTCCTTTAATATTAGCTACCATCCATCCTATTGCCTTCTTAAACATTCTTAAAACTTCCAATAGTTGTTCTTCTCGCTCCTTTGTCAAACCTGTAGAAATAACTACTAGCAAAGTTTCGTTATCACATAAAAATGGATACTTTAAATGTATTGATAAAGGTTTAAACTCAAGTGTCGGGGGTTTCACAATAGAAGGTTTCGGTAATTTAAAAGCACGATCAAATAAATCTAAAGATTGAAACCTTCTTCCTGCCCTTTCTACGAACTGCTTGACATCACAAATTTCTAAAACTTTAGCTTCAACTTCTTCACAAATTCCTGTAGCAACATTAGCATTGCTACAGCAAAAATCTACTAAATTCTCTACTACAACTACCTCTTCTAATTAATCATGTGGCATTCTTCAGCATCATCTGCATACTTTAACGCATTAAACACATTAAATGCAACTTGTTGCTCATTAACTTTCATAGTCAATTCTCCTTTTTGCACATCTATTAAAGCTCTAATTGTAGCAAGAAACGGTGTTCCCAAAATTATGGGCACTTCTTTATCGGCTTCAAATTCTAAAATTAAAATTCGTAGGGAAAATAAACTCATCTACTCTTACCAACACATCTTCAATCTTACCCTCCGAACGTGCGAACGATCCATCTACTAGTTGCAGCTTAACCGTCGTAGGTCTTGCTCTTCCAATTCCTAATTTCTTGAAAACTAACATTGGCATCAAATTTATGCTAGCACCTAAATCACATAATGTTTTACCAATTTAATTATTGCCAATAGCACAAGGAATAGTAAAACTCTCTGGATCTTTCAATTTTAGTGGCAATTTATTCACCAACATCGCTATGTACCATTTAGTAAACGCGACGATCTCGAACTCACCCATTCTTTTCTTCTTGGATAAAATGTCTTTCATAAATTTCACGTAATTAGGCATATGCTCCAATGATTCTGCAAGAGGAATATTAATATGCAGTTGTTTCAGTACCTCCAAAAACTTCTTAAATTGAACATCTTGCTTTGACTGTTCAAATCTTTGCGAAAATGGTGGCGGAATCATTTCTTTTGTTTGATGACAAGGTTTTGTCATAGCATTTTCCTTCCCATCACCAACATCATGTTTCTTCTCTCTTCTCAACTCAACCTCTTTTTGAACACTTTCCTTTTCAGCTTCCAACAATATCATCAATATCTTGCTTTGCTGCAACATTACTTTTTGCTTCAACATCCAAGTCTGGAAATCCTTCACCCTCTATTACAGTAAATTCATTATCATAAACATCATCAACAAATAATTGATTACCTATAAGTAAAATGGCTTTGCAGTGCTCTTTCTATTGCAATCTCGCATTCTCAGTATCGCTTGGCAATGTTCCTTGTGGACGTAAACTCATTGCATTAGCAATTTGCCGAACTTGATTCTCTAACGCTCTCAATGACGCAGTGATAGCATTAAAAATGACATTTATTTTCTCCCTAAATCGATGTTTTAATTGTCTCTTTTGTATCTTATTTATCATGCATTATAAGCATTTCATACTTAGTTTTTATATTTTCTAACTCATTGTAGTTTTGTTTAAATTCTTGTTATTTTTATCTCTTTTTGTACTAATGTCGCCACAAGTAGCCGATATATTATGCCTTAGAATTGTCAACGTAGGAACTCAGCTCAAAAGATCAATGCTGGAAGAAGAATGCAGCCACAAGATCAGCTTGGAATTGTGACTAGATATATCGCCGCACAGAACCTGAACTTCGAATAAGTAAATTCAAGCTGAAAATACAACTGGATGCACCAGCGTAGGAAAGTCACACGTTGTCGCCGCAATTAACGATTTCAGATTGTGCTTAGCAATGTAGCGATAACCTGTAGATCTCTGAAGAAAACATCAAATATGTGTAAGTGCACAGCTGTATTATAACTAACTTTGACAGTTGTAAAAATTAGATTTGGATCTAAGAGTAAAGGAGGATGAAACCTAAAACTTTTGAGGGCTATAAATAGAGGAAAGAAGATGGAAGAAATCATCAAGAGGTGGAGGAATTAAATATTGCAATTACTTTGTGTTTTTGGGATTTAAGCTAGAAACAGTGAACTAACGGAGCAAGGGAGCAACTACTTCTGATGAGAGGTGCTCGATGCAAAACAAGAAGAGCGGTTCAGAAATAGTCCTAGTAGTCTAGAGATAGTAAGCTTCGATTGTATTCATTAATCCCTCTTTTATGCTGATAGATTCTAATGACAATTGAATGAATACGACAGTATCTTTCATTGTTAGATCACTTTGATTCTTTTATAATGCTTTTCATCTGTTTATTCTTGGATCTAATTTCATCAAACACGAGAGTGCATTTGCAGTCTACCGACATCGAGAGATACGGGGACAAGTTAGGTTAACAAGCAAGACAGTAAGAGTTGCTTGGGATTAGAACAGATTTTAGTCACTTGTTCTTGAGTGCACAATGTTGCTCGCACTGAGAGGTTGGGTGATTATGGGTACTTGAGTCCTGATTAAATGGAGGACTGTTATTGGTAACATTTCATTGGAGCTCTATTGCTGCGACAATTCGTCTATACAATACCTTGTCGATGCATCCAGTGTTACGACTTAGTGAAATCAGTGATCCACTCCAATCCTTTACACTTGGTCAAACCTTTACTTTTATGCATTTAAATTCTTAAAACTTCCACAACAATTTATTTACCTTCTGTTGCTTTGACAATTAACCTTGATTGCATTGATAGTATTAACAATTTTAGTGTGCAAATTTGACTTAATTGCGCTGACATCTTTGCTCACATTTCATCTAATTCTAGTATTAGTTGCTTCGACAGCTGAACATCAAGAACCTATTCCTCGTGGAAAGATATCCAATAGAATTTTTCTATCAACTATACTTGCATCGTCGTGTGTCCACTTGCACAACTGCTATGACGTTATAGACGCGATCAAGTTTTGGCACCGTTATCGAGGAATGGCATTTAATTGATGTTTGCTTTTGTAGTTGCAATTAATTTTACTTACTTAACTTTTAATCTCTACTAATCTATTTACTTCTGTTGTTTTCTTTTTCGATTTTCTAGGTGTTACATGTCCACAAGGAGAAATCCTAAGGACATTGTGAGCTTTGATCCGGAGCTTGAGAGGATATTACGGAGGAAAAGGCAAGAACAAAAGAAAATGGCTGGTAACAATAACAACAACTTATCGCAATTGCTACCACAAGATGTAGTTCCTCCAATACAACCACAAGTTATTAAATAATCTACCACCACTGCCTCTACAAGTTGAACAAGTGCAAAATAGGATAATCCATGATTTTGTTCTATTCTTGATGATTTACAACCAGGGGTTGTGAGACCAACTATTCAAGCTTGAAATTTTGAGCTGAAACCGGTGACGTTTCAGATGCTTAACTCAAATGGGAAATATTCTGGTTTGCCTCATGAAGACGCAAGAGAACATTTAAAATTATTTCTGCTTATTTGTTCATCTTTTAGTCAACATGGTGTCCCTGATGATGCCTTAAAAATGCAATTATTTCCTTATTCATTGCAGGGTAAAGCGAGAACATGGTTCTTGGGATTGTTGGCTGGATCCATTACATCTTCGAATACGCTAGCAACACAGTTTGTTTTGCGTTTTAATCCACCGATAATGAACGCAAGGTTGCACAATGATATTACAGCATATTATCAGCTAGATGATGAGAACTTACATACAACATGGGAGCATTACAAGACGTTGCTTCAACGCTGCCCAATGCATGAAATTCAGCAAGAGACCTAGATAGAAATCTTTTGCAATGGTTTGAATGCCCAGACAAGGAATCTTGTCGACGTATCGTCTAATGGTCCTTTGTTGGATTGCACTTACAATGAAGCTGTAAGAATTCTGAAGAGGATTGCTCAAAACGATTATTAGTATCCAATCCCCCGTTCTACGCAGGTAAAGACTAACCCTGTTGTTCTTGAATTAGATGCTATTTCTACTTTGAGTGCGCAGGTATCTTCATTGGCCAATATCATAAAGAATATGAAGGGGACAAGTGATGTTGCCCCTATTCAAGTTGCTCAACAAATGGATGCACCGACATTTCTTGTGAAATTTGTAATGACAACCATAGTTACGAGGATTGCCCACAACATGCTGAAAATGCTTTTAATGTCAATAACATCAGAGGAAATTCATATGGTAACTCATACAATAACATAACTCAACAACCTTGAGGGAATGAAAATGCTTCCACATACAAATATGGCAATTCCTCAAATCAAGGAAGTTATAGACAAGAGAGTTACAACAACCATCAACAGCAGAATTTTAATCAGAATTCGCAAGCACATTCACACCCTGATCAGATGCAAGCACATAACCAGATGCAACCACAATCTCAAATGAAGTCACAATAATCTGCATTGCCACATATGCAAGGACAACATTAGCAATAATAGTAGTTTTCTCAGCAAAGGTCAGATTCAATGGCTGCTCTTGAAGCACTGATACGAGAGCATATCATGCGAACTGAAGCAATTGTGCAAGATAACTCTTTTTCCATCCGAGCGTTGGAAGCCCAGCTAGGAAAGTTGGCTTCTAATTTGAATACATGGTCACCAAGTACTCTACCTAGTGATACTGAGAACCCAACGCAGAGAGGAAAGGAGAACTATAAGGCTATCACGCTGAGAAGTGGGAAGCAAACGATTGGACCAAACAATTCTAATCAGAACAATGTTGATGCATCTGAGCCACAGTAACAAGAAGAGGATGCAACTAAAGGAAGTAAAGTAGAAGTACATGAGGAAGAACCAACTGTAGCACCATCTATGCCTAAAGTTTGCTCACCACAGTTGTCAACGCAACTGCTAATGTCGACACCATAAAATTCTCCATAATAACCCACTGTTACGATACTTTTCCATTTTCACAAATATTTAAAGAAAAAGTCCATGATAAAGAGTATCAATAGTTTGTTTATACTTTGAAACAATTACATATTAACATACCTCTTACAGATGCTCTTGTGTAGATACCCAATTATGGAAAATTTATGAATGAGCTATTATCAAAGAAGAAATTATATGAAATCGAGACGATTACGCTCATAGAGGGGTATAGCACTGTGCTTACAAACAAGTTGCCACCTAAAATGTAAGATCCTGGCAGCTTCACAATTTCATGCTCCATTGGAAATCATTATTTAGGAAAAGCTTTATGTGATTTAGGAGCAAGTATTAACCTTATGCCTTTATTTACTTTCAAGAAGTTAGGAATAGGATCAATGAAGCCCACTGCGGTAACATTGCAACTTGCGGACAGATCCTTAGCATAACCTGAAGGCTAAATCAAAGATGTCTTTTTCAAGTAGATAAGCTTGTGTTTCTTATAGATTTCATAAACCTTGATTACGAAGAAGACAAGGAGGTGCCTATTATTTTCAAGTGACCATTTTTGGTAACAGGACGCACACTTATTGATGTGTTCAAGGGGGAACTTATCATGCGTCATAACGATGAACATGTGACTTTCAGTGTGTTTGAAGCATCACCATCCAAGAGTAAAGAGCAATGTCACCACATCGGCATGTTAGACGAGATAATTTTGGAAGAATTCAATGTAAGAAATTCAGTTGTCCTAGATAAAGATGCAGTGACATTCATTGAGGAAATCCTGGTTGAATGTGACCATAAAGAGGAGGTTAATAAGTGTGAGCTGAGGCAGAATTGGCAATTGGAATCTTTGGATTTGTCGTACAGGACAATTCCTGTTTTTAAACCATCTATTGAGCAATCTCTTACCTTGGAGTTGAAGCCATTGCCAATGCACCTAAAATAATTCCTTTTGGGTGACAACGATACACTACCTGTTATTGTCAACTCATCCCTCAATGCAACGCAGGAAGATAAGCTCATCACCATTTTGAAATAGCATAAGAGAGCCAAAGCCTAGAGCATTGTTGATATTAGAGACATTAGTCCCTCTTTTTGTATGCACAAGATCAGGCTAGAAGATGAAGAAAAGCAATCAATTGAGCAACAAAGAAGACTTAACGAGAAGATGAAAGAAGTAGTGAAGAAGGAAATTATTAAATGGCTAGATACGGGTATCATCTACCCTATTTCTGATAGTGATTAGGTGAGTCCTGTCCATTGTGTGCCCAAGAAAAGTGGTTTCACAGGTGTGAGCAATGACAAGAATGAGTTGATCCCTACTCGCATTACGACTGGCTGGCGAGTATGCATGGATTATCGTCGACTGAATGCGACCACAAAAAAGGATCATTTCCCACTACCTTTTATTGACCAAATGCTAGATAGGCTAGCTGGTAAAGCCTATTATTGCTTCTTAGATGGCTACTTTGGGTACAACCAAATAGTCATTGCGCTGGAAGATCAAGCAAAGAATACATTTACATGCCCTTTTGGAACCTTTGCCTTCCGACGTATGCCGTTTGGGTTGTGCAACGCACCAGCAACATTCCAAAGGTGTATGATGGCGATCTTCTTGGACATGATCGAGGACTCTCTAGAGGTATTCATGAATGATTTCTCTGTCTATGGATAGAAATTTAACCAATGCGCTGACAACCTGGCTAAAGTTCTGAAGAGATGCGAGGACACAAATCTAGTTTTGAATTGGGAAAAATGTCACTTCATGGCAACTGAAGGCATTGTCCTCGGCCATCGTATATCATTTTAGGGCATTGAGGTTTATAAAGCAAAGATTGAAATCATTGAGAAATTACCATCGCCCACCAATGTTAAAGGAATAAGAAGCTTTCTTGGACATGCTGGTTTTTAGAGGAGATTCATCCTAGATTTTTCCAAGATTACTAAACCATTATGCTCACTGTTAGAGCAAAATAAAAAGTTTGTGTTTGATGACGCCTGTCTGAACGTATTTATGACAATAAAGAAGTAGCTGGTAGAAGCTCCAATTTTCGTCGCAACGAAATGGACGCAACCATTTGAACTAATATGCGACGCAAGTGACTTTATTGTGGGAGCTGTACTAGGCCAACGTAAAGAAAAGGTATTTCATTCCATTTATTATGCTAGTAAAACTCTAACTGAAGCGAAGATTAATTATACAACTACGGAGAAGGAGTTGCTAACAGTAGTATTTGCATTTGACAAATTTCGTTCATATCTTGTCGGTGCAAAGATTACAGTGTACACAAACCACTCAGCATTGAGATACATTTTTTGAGAAAAAAGACGCCAAACCGAGGTTGATTAGATGGATCCTACTCCTTTAAGAATTTGATATCGAGATCAAAGATAGAAAAGGATCTGAAGATCAAGTAGCTGACCACTTGTCTCGACTGGAAGTTGGAAGTGAAGATGGGAATAAAGCCTAAATTATCGATGCATTTCTAGATGAGCAGTTGTTCTTTGCCGATGCATCACTTTGGTATGCTGATGTAGTCAATTACCTTGTATGTGGAAAGCTACCTTTGAGTGTTGTTGGTCACAAGAAGATCAGATTCTTGCGACGCTGCAAAATATCATTGGAACGAGCCATACCTGTTCAAGGTATACGTCGATAACATAATCCGTCATTACGTACTTGAAGAAGAAATGACTTCAATCCTACGACATTGCCATGATGCCCCTTGTGGAGGACATTTTAGTGGTGTAAGGACTACTGAAAAGGTCCTACATTAGGATTCTATTGGCCCACATTGTTTCGAGATGCCTACAACCTTGCTCAACAATGTGATAAATGTCATCGTACTGGCTCGATATCTCGACGCAATGAAATGCTCTAACAACCTATCATGGAGGTAAAGCTCTTTGATGTTTGGGGTATAGATTTCATGAGACCATTCTCGAACTCTTTTGGGAATGTATACATTTTAGTTGCTGTTGACTATATCTCGAAGTGGATTGAGGCAATTGCGGTGCCAAAACATGATGCTCGAACAGTGTTGAAGTTCTTTCACACTTACATCATTACTAGATTTGGAACACCTAGAGCGTTAATAAGTGACCAAGGAACTCATTTTCACAACCATCAAGTGGTGACAACATTAAAGAGATATGGTGTGAAGCATCGTATGGCTACTACATATCACTTACAAACCAATGGCCAAGTTGAAGTATCCAATCATCAAATCAAAAGCATCCTTGAGAAGGTTGTTAATCCATCTAGAAGGGATTGGTCTTCGTGGCTACATGATGCGTTATGGTTGTTTCGTACTGCTTATAACACCCCGCTAGGAATGTCGTCATATCAGTTAGTGTTTGGTAAATCTTGTCACCTGCTAGTTGAGCTTGAACATAAAGCCATGTGGGCAATCAAGCAAGTAAATATGGATTACGATACTGCTAGAAGGAAAAGATTGTTGGACATCACTGGACTAGAAGAAATTCACCGCCATGCTTATGAGAATTCTGCAATTTATAAAGAAAAGACCAAGAGATGGCACGACAATATCATCCTGTGTCGACAATTTAGCCTTGGTCAGTTACAGTTTTTGTTTAGTTCTTGTTTACAACTGCACCTAGGTAAATTGCAATCAAGATGGTCAGGTCCTTTCAAAGTTGTTGAAGCATTCCATAGTGGTGCAGTGACAATTGAGAATCTGAAGGATGGACAACAATTCAAGGTGAATGGGCAATGGCTGAAACACTACGTGAGCCCAAATGTCAAGGGACCAAACGAGGCCATCGATCTGGTCACATTTAAATAACGTCAACGTATTTTTACATTTTCTTTTATTTGTTTCACCTTTACTTATTTTGTTTACATTCTATGCAGATATAAAAATCATCTTTTCGTCGATGCATCGAAACACAACTTGTCGGTGCATTCTGCGATAAGCTAGCAAAGCTTTTTCAGTAATAATCGCGCCAATTGATTTCTTTCCTCTCCCAACCGTTTGATCAGATGAAAAGGTATGATCTACAGTCTGGCATTTAATGCTTACAGACGTAACGTTTTCCCGTAATCTTTTGCAATCATCATGATTTTTGCCAAGGTTCGGTTATAAAACCCCTAACTACAGCTTTCTTTTTTTTCCTCATAGTCATCATTGTTACTACATCTTCTTTCTTTCATTGCCTCTATTTTTCTCTTACGTCCACAAGTTTAACTTTTTCTCTGTAAGTTCCTCTAATTTCCTTTTTCAATTACCATGGCTAAAACTAGAGCATCAAAGAATCCTTCCAAAACTCCTTCTAAAACCACACCTTCAACTTCAACCATAGTGGATCCGACCACAACTTCACCACCATCCACAAGGCCGATATTATTTTTGACCACTGCATTCAAAGATCATTATCATAATGTTATGCTAAAGCGGAATATCCATCCAGAGGAAGGTTTGCAACTGTCCCTGCATCAGACCTTAAGGAAGCAAGTCGCGAGGACTATAAGCCGTCTGGGTTGAGAGTTCTTTTGTGAACACCCGAAGGCTACTCCCTGACGCTGGTAAGGGAGTTTTATGCAAACCTTGTCGATTCAGAATAAGAGTTTGTGTTCGTGAGGGAAGAGCTCATCCCATGGAGTACTACTCTCCATTTATGCACGAACTGACTGACGAGGGGGCTGCCCAAGTCTTGAGCGACCTGTTTATTGATGGTGCTACCTAGACAGGTAATGGTTTCCATAACTACACTATGCATAGGAGGTATCTCACAACCTTCAGCAAAGTGTGGTTCCACTTCGTGAACAGCCGTATTTTACCGTCCACGCATAGCACTATGACGACACTGGACCATATGTGTCTTCTGTACTCCATCCTATAGGCCGTCACATCGACATTGGCGAAATCCTCTATGATCAAATAGCTGAAGCTTCTACCAAACAAAATGGTATACTCCCTTTTCCTTCTTTGATAATGTAGCTTTGTAAATAGAAGAACATTGTGCCTCGAGATGATGAGGAAGTAATGGAAAACAAAAATCCCATCAATGATATATCAGTTGAAAAAATGACTCATAGCCAAGAAATGTCGGTGGCAAGAGAAGCACCAAAGAAGAAGGATAAAGGCAAGGGGAAGAAGAAGGAAGAACAAGCTGATGCGCCACAAATCCCTAAGTGGTAAAGAGACTGGTTATTATGGAAGTCCACCTTGACCGAATTGATAGACGCACTATATGCACTGTCGGTGTATTAGAAGATATGGACTACATAGAACATATGTTCTATGCATATACAAAGGTCTGGAATGAAGCCATCATCTTCAAATTATACAAAATAAGCTCCAGTCCAATGCCAGACTTCCCAGCCTTTCCCTCTATTTTTCGCCTGATGCAAGCCTCTTCCTCTGATCAGCCTACTCTTGATGGTAGGCCTGCCCACACACCACCAAGGATTCATATCTCTGGTGATGAAGACCAAGAAGGGCACTCTAATGCTGAGGAAGATTACTACCGCACTATCGCCAGTCTATTTGAAGACGAGTTCTCCAACAGCCTCTGTGCAAACATGGCTGAGAGTGCGGCTATGGTGGAGAAGGTGACTACCCAAATTGTACCCATGGGTGTAGATGCAATGGAGGGCACTGACATTGCCATAACTGAACTAGAGAAGCTTAGGGATGAAGGTGCAAACCAAGCTGAAGGCCAAGAGAAAGAAGAAGAAGAAGAAGAAGAAGAAAATGAAAAGGACCCTATTGAGGAGTAGGAAGAAGAAAAGAAAGATACCCCAACAATTATCGTTGAGGATATTGTCGGCACATCTGTGAGTGTAGGGGCATCTAGCATTGACGAGGCTCTACCTGATTCGAGCCGGGCCGGGGTTGTTACGAGCAGCATTGAGGAGCCTAATCCTCTTGCAGTTGTACCCTATGTGGCACCATTAGCTAAAATCCATCCATCCGAATTAACTACCGATGAAGCCACCACCCAACCTACTGAAAAAGAGCAATCTGCCGAGCCGGTTGGTTCGAAGGATAAGAAAAGAAAATAGCGTAAGGACAAGAAGAGAAAGCACAAGGAAGAGAGTGAGCACCTAAGAAAGAAGAAGAAGAAAACAAAAGCAGCCTCTGCATCGACTACCGAGGAATAAGTTGGTACATTTCTCTGTAGATAGTTTTCATGTATCTTTATTATCATTGCTTTTTTATTTTTTCATTGCATTTTTGTTAAGTTAGTTGCATTGTCATTTCATTTCCATTATATTTGTATAGTATTGTCAGTACATTGAGGACAATGCAGACACTAAGTTTGGGGGGGATATTATGAAATGGAAATGCAATTACACCCACATCTTTGAATTTTACCTTTTTCTTGTGTTAATGAAAATATGCAAAATTTCAACAAAAATGTGCCCACAATTTTTATTTTTATGCGTAAATCTTGATTTAGTTGGAATGCTAATGTGTAAATTGGATGAATGTGAATGGATAGCGAGTCTTCTATTTTTGAATGAATGATTGAAATTGCTTCAGTAATGAATGGATAGTGTGAATGTTTGAATCTTGAACTAATTGACCAGTTGCAGTGACATTGTTTGAATAAAAGACACTTCAAATTGTGAGTGCATTGTGACTTTTCAAGGGAGAACACTCTGTTGCAGGTTTAGAAAAATCATCTAGCCAAAGGTTGTCACTGCAAGAGTGTGTGTCGACGCAATTACATACCTCCTGGGGGTTTGTTGCACCCCATCGTTACTACCTAGAAAAAAAGGTAAAGTAATGCAATGACATCTCTCAGTTACTTGAAAAAGAAAAATGAGAAAAATGAAGAAAGAGAAAAAGAAGAAAAAAATTTATTATAAATGTTGTATTGGTTTAAGGAAGACTAGGATTCAATGCATGATACTAACATTTATGAAGTTGCAGTTTTTAATTGTCCATGCCTATAAATTGTCAGCGCATTATTCTATCATGTAAATACAATTTGTGCATTAGGATTTCAGTAAATTTAAGTTGTGAGAATAATGATTGCGGTGACATATTTGATTATGATTTTGCTAATATTTGTTTACTTGAGGACAAGTAAAAACTCAAGTTTGGGGGTGTGATAGCATTACAAATTACATATATTTTCTCCCTAAATTGATGTTTTAATTGTCTCTTTTATATCTTATTTAGCATGCATTATAAGCATTTCATACTTAGTTTTTATATTTCCTAACTCATTCTAGTTTAGTTTAAATTCTTGTTATTTTTATCTCTTTTTGTACTAATGTCGCCACAAGTAACCGATATATTGTGCCTTGGAATTGTCAGCCAAGAACTTAGCTTAGAAGATCAATGCTGGAAGAAGAATGCAGCCACAAGATCAGCTTGGAATTGTGACCAACGATGTCGCCGCACAGAACCTGAACTTTGAATAAGTAAATTCAAGCTGAAAATAAAACTGGACGCACCAACGTAGGAAAACCACATGTTGTCACTATAATTAACGATTTCATATTGCGCTTAGCAATGTAGTGATAACTTGCAAAGCTATGAAGAAAACATCAAATATGCGTAAGTGCACAGCTATTTTGTAACTAACTTTGACAGCTGCAAAAATTAGATCTGGATCTGAGAATAAAGTAGGATGAAACCTGCAACTTTTGAGGGCTATAAATAGAGGAAAGAAGATGGAAGAAATTATTAAGAGGTGGAGGAATTAAATACTGCAATTACTTTGTGTTTTTGGGATTTAAGCTAGAAATGATGAACTGACGGAGAAAGGGAGCAACCACTTCTAACGAGAGGTGCTCGATGCAAAACAAGAGGAATGGTTAAGGAATAGTCCTAGTAGTTTAGAGATAGTAAGCTTAGATTGTATTCATTAATCCCTCTTTTATGCTGATGGATTCTAATGACAATTGAATGAATACGAGAGTATCTTTCATTGTTAGATCACTTTGATTCTTATATAATGCTTTTCATCTGTTTATTCTTGGATCTAATTTCATCAAACACGAGAGTGCATTTGCAGTCTACCGACATCGAGAGATGCGGTGACAAGTTAGGTTAACAAGCAAGACAGTGAGAGTTGCTTGAGATTAGAGGAGATTCTAGTCACTTGTTCTTGAGTGCACAACGTTGCTCACACCGAGAGGTGGGGTGATTTTGGCTACTTGAGTCTTGATTAAACGGAGGACTATTATTGGTAAGATTTCATTGGAGGTCTATTGCTGCGAGAATTCGTCTATACAATACCTTGTCGACACATCCAACATTGCGACTTAGCGAAATCAGTGATCCACTCCAATCCTTTACACTTGATCAAACCTTTACTTTTATGCATTTAAATTCTTATAACTTCCACAACAATTGATTTACCTTCTGTTGCTTTGACAATTAACCTTAATTGAATTGACAGTATTAACAATTTTAGTGTGCAAATCTGACTTAATTGCGCTGACATCTTTACTCACATTTCATCTAATTCTAGTATTAGTTACTTTGCTAGCTGAACATCAAGAACCTATTCCTCTTAGGATCAATATCCGATAGAATTGTTCTATCAACTATACTTGCATCGACATGTGTCCGCTTGCACAACTGCTGTGACGTTACAGACGCGATCACGCAGCTTGAGTTTGAATAATTGCATCATTTTTAGACATATATTCTTTCAATAAATTTTCTATCAACGAAAAACCTCCATTTTGTTGTTTATTTTACTTTGACAAATTTGGCTCAAATCTAGGTGCTCTGTCATTATTTTGCTGAACAACGTTGCTCAAACTGACTCCTTAATTATTGCTCCAACTAAAATTTGGGTGTTGTCTCCAACCTAAATTATATGTATTAGAATAAGGATTATGATCACCTTTATTAAAATTTCTCATGTAACAAACAAATGTTGGATTGGACGAGCATTCTTTAAAAATGTGATCATCTTTACAATAAACACATTTTGCTTCAGCAACTTTCACTTCTCTAGCCATGCTTGGTTTTTGTATAGTTTTGATCGTATTAGCTAACAAAGATACTTGTGCTATAAGTGATGTAATCGCATCTATCTCCATTGTAATTGCATTTCTTTTACCAAAATTCACTCTTTTTGTCGGATATTGATAATCATTATTTGTAATTCTTTCCAAAATTTCATATGCCTCATTATGCGTTTTAGCCAGCAGCAAACCATTTGCTGACACATCAACTACCATTCTTGCGTGCGCATTCAATCCATTATAAAACATCTCCATTTGCATCCAATGTGGGAAACCATGCATAAGACATTTTCTAAGCTAATCCTTATATCTTTCCCACGCCTCATAAAGTGTTCCATCATCCAATTGCTTAAATGATGTAATGTCATTTATCAACTTTGTATTCATATTTGGCGGATTATGTCGTAGCAAAAATCTTTGACATAATTCATTCCAAAGACAAAATTGTACCCGATGGCAAAGCATTTAACCATGCTCTTGCACGACCATGCAAAGAATAAGGAAACAATTTTAATCGCAAGACATCTTTTAGAACACATTGTTGTCTAAAAGAATCAAATACCTCTAAAAATAATCACAAATAGCATCCTTAGATCTTTCGTAGGCAAATCCCCAAACTGCCCAACAATTTGTAGCATCTGGAACATAATCGGCTTAAGCTCAAAATGAGTGCATCAATTTGTGGCCGCAAAATACCTAGATCGAGATTATCAACAACCGGTATTACATGCTCTCGAATTGGTATATCTCTATCATCAATTACTCGTGGAACATTCAGAACCTTTAGATTTTGAACTTCTGGAAGAGGAACTTCAGGATTTTCCCTTCTTTCAAGTCTTTCCATCTCTCGCTCTTGCAACTCTCGTCTACGTCTTCTCAATGTTCTTTCTATTTCTGGATCTAATGGCAAATTAAACCCCACCACACCTTCTCATAAAACTTCTACAAAAATTTGAAGTAACAAAAATTAAAACAAAATTGAAAATAACAAAATCAAATGTTAGCTCAACAATTTAAAAAAACTCTTACTGAATTACCCCGATCTCCTCAGCAACGGTGCCAAAAATTTGTCTCGTGTAAAATAATATTACTGTAGCAAATGTGCAAGTGTACACAACGTCCAAGTAATAAAGTGATAAGTAGAGTATCATACCCATAGAGAGATTGGTATTCGAAGAAATTGCTAAAGTTGTTGATAAAAGAATTGTGCAAACAAAATAAATGTTATAACAATGATATTTATGATTGCAACTTGCGTGTCATAACAAAATGCAAAAATAGTAAAATGATCAAGAATCAACTAAGCAAAGCATCAGATCTACTAAGTACTCATCACTCTTAGCAGAAATTATTGGCAAAATCTTCAATACAGGACTAAGTTACGATCAGTAAATCTGGAATATTTCGGATCTAAGTCTAGATCTACGAATGTCATAGCAAATATCTATTTCTACAAATTTCCCAAAAAGACTAAGCAATGATGTGTTATTTTTATGCAACAACTTTTATAGTGAACACACATTATATTCCTATAACATGCATTTTCCCAACAAAATTTATTTCACCCTTAATGAACGCAGGTCATCTTTTAGAGATACTACACATATCTTCCGATACATGCTAATTACACTAATTTATGCTCCAGCAAATCTGTCCTGCTTTCAGTCGAGATTATGCACATGCAAAATAAGAGCTCATTCTTAAGATTTCTAGCATGTAAAATTAACAACAACTGAGTCATAAATCAATGAAGAGATTTAATATAAAGATATTGGTAATTCATTCATGGAAATAAACAAAGTATCAGAAATATTCAACCATTAATTGGTCAGAATAAGAGTGCAAAATGTTGTTTAAACAAATTAATAAACAGACTTAAAGATCAAGAGTAATCCTTGTTGAGACCCAAAAAGAACATCAGGCCGTATTCCCGATTCTGCCTCGCTTCGCCACAGTAACGTCTCTTTGCTTCGATGGTTTTGCTATAGCAATGTCGAGCTTTGTTTCCAGCGATAAATGACAACTCTGCCTTCTACACTTCAGATTTGCCTTACGACTCTCCTGATTCTCCTCCTTCCGGAGTATATTGAAATAGCACTCTAGCCTTAGCTTGATTAAATTCTTTGATAACTTTTTCTTCATCAGAATGCTGATCATGTAGGAGCTTGGCTACACAATACACATTCATCATATCCGGATTTCTAGGAGTTCTAGAGCCCTCTTAAAGCTTTCTAGTGCAGACCATAATAGATCTAGCTTGCTTTAGCAGAATCCTGCGTGCTTGGTACTACTAGAGTGTTTAGGAGTTGTAATTTTGCTACTTTCGCTCCTCAACTATGCTTCGTTATTAGGCCTTGTACTCTTCTCTTCCTTCACCTATTCCTGCATCATGAAAACACATACCAACAAGCGTAGTTTGCTACAACAAAAAGGGTAAAAATGTATAGATTTTTCCAATTAAGTGCATTACAGCTCCTACGACAAAAATACATAAAAATACTACAAATGTTATAACAAATTTACTAAACAGCAAACAAAATATTCTAGCAAAAGTGTGTAATATAACTCTTTTTCAAGAGTTATTAGTAGTACTGAAGTTCAATCGAGTACCAAGGGCACAATGCAGAGACTCCTAAAACCTTGAAGTGAACCTCGGATCCCGATAAAAAATGTTAGACAAAGGCACCCCATGAAGATGAACTATCTCAAAAATATATAGTCAAGCTAACTTAATCAAGGGATAGTTAACCCTAACAGGAATAAAGTGGGCGGACTTAGTGAGCCGATCCACAATCACCCAAACTGAATATTTTTTAGACGGTGTTAAAGGAAGACCACTCACAAAATCTATAGTCAACCTCCCACTTCCACTACGGAATCACAATAGGTTGAAGCAACCCTGAAGGACACTAATGCTCAGCCCTGACTTTTTGACAAGTCAAACACTTCGATACTAACTTAATGACATCTCTCTTTAGACCCTTCCACCAATATCTCTTTCGAAGGTTCTTATACATCTTATCCCCACCAAGATGCATAGAATATGGACTATCATGCGCCTCACAAAGAATAGTCTGTTTCAACCCAAAATCCTTCGGAATAGAGTACCGACCCTGAAAGCATATAATACCATCCTGATCGATAAAGAAATCCTCAGATGTACCCTCTTTGACCTCTCTTATTTGGTGCATTAAGAATGCATCATTAGACTGCTCAGCCTTAATCTCAAAAATCAGGGTAAGGATAACTTGGAGTTCAACTAAGAGACTACCATCCTCAAACAAGCTCATTCTAGCAAACAAAGCCCTTAACTCGACAATAGCATTACGACTTAAGGTGTCGACAACCACATTAGTCTTACCAAGGTGATACTCAATCTCATTTTCATAATCCTTAAGAAGTTCCAACCAAAGTTGCTGCCTCAGATTAAGCTCTTTCTAGGTGAGCAAATACTTCAAACTCTTATGATCTGTGTAGATGTAACACTTCTCTCCATAGAGATAGTGTCTCCAGATTTTTAGAGCAAAGATCATCGTAGAAAGCTCTAAATCATGAGTAGGATAGTTAATCTCATGCAGTTTCAACTGATGAGACACATCACTATAAATAGTAAAAGCTTGTCCAAGCTCAGGTTGGGTCAAAACCGATGCTTCAGTCAACACAGACTATAACTTCTCAAAGCTAGACTCTTGAGCCTCAGTCAAAACAAATGAGATGTTCTTCCTTATAAGCTTAGTTAATGGAGCTACAATGATCGAGAAAACCCCACAAACCTTTGATAATAATCGACTAAACCCAAGAAACTAAGAATCTCCAAAACGTTCTTAGGTTGCTTCCAACTCATAATGGCCTCAATCTTTTTGGGACCACACAAATACCCTCAACAGAAACTATGTGCCCCAAAAACATAACCTTTACGAGCCAGAATTCACACTTGCTAAACTTAGCATACAGTTGTTTCTCCCTCAGAGTTTGTAGAACAATTCTGAGATGCTCCTCATGCTCGCCTCAAACTTAGAATAAATAAAGATATCATCTATAAATACCACAACAAACAGGTCCAAGTAGGGTTGAAACACCCTATTCATCATGTCTATAAACGCAGTAGGAGCATTAGTTAGCATCACCAAAAACTCATAATGATCATAATGAGTCCAAAAGGCTATCTTGAACACATTAGAATCTTTGACTTAAGTTGATAATACCCAAATCTCATATCTATCTTAGAGAACACAATATCTCCTCAAAATTGATCAAAAAGGTCATCAATACGAGGCAAGGGATACTTATTCTTAATCGCCAACTTATTCAACTTCTGGTAATCAATGCACAGATGAAGTGTCCCATCCTTCTTCTTAACAAACAGAACTAGAGCTTCCCATGGTGAAACACTAGGCCGAATAAAACCCTTATCCAGTAACTCTTGCAACTAAATCTTTAATTCCTTAAGTTCCTTAGGTGCCATTCAATAAGGTGTGATAGATACAACAGTCGTACACGAATAGACATCAATGCCAAACTCAACCTCATCATGTTTAGAAGGCATACCAAGCAACTCTTCTAGGAACACATCAAGAGAGTCCCTCACAAAACGAATCTTTTCAATCCCAGAATCTAACTATCTTGGATCTAGGTTGTAGGCAAGATAAGCCATGGACCCCTTTTTAATCATTTTTCGGCTTTAAAGGCCAAAATAACATTGGAAAGGAAAACTCTACGTTTACCAATAAGGGTTACCTCTCGATCATCAGAACTTCTCGAAGTTACCCTATTTTTCTCATAATCCAAATTAACTCGATGCTTAGAAAGTCAATCCATGTCGAGGATAAGGTCAAACTCATTGAATGCTAAACCAGAAAGATTTCTCCTTGAATCTCAAGAGGACAGTTGTGATATACCCTATTAACCTTTATTGAATTACCCATAGGTCTCTAAACAGTAACCGCAACCTCAACATTTTCCATAGGAATCTCAAAACCCCAGATACTGCACTCGCCACATAGGAATGTGTAGAACTATCATCAAGTAAAGCAAAGAAAGGAATACAGTGAATAGAGAATGTACCAACTATGACATCGAGCTCATCACAATCCTCATGCCTCTTAATCGCATAAACCAACCCAGGTTGTCTTACCCCAGATCTAGCTGCTCCACCACTCTAAGTTGGTCTACCCCTAGCAACCGAACCCGAAGCAGCAGCTCTAACCTGTCCTTTACCCCTAGTAGGAGCCTAAACTAAAGCTTGGACTGACTCTAAATAAATGAAGCAGTAGGATGATGTGGACAGTCTCTAAAGAAGTGCTCATGAGAACTACACTTAAAACATGCCCTAGTCTTCCTCATACACTCACCCTCATGTCTCTTATTGCAGTGCGAAAAGATGTGCAAGGGACGAGGACTAGTAAAGCCACCTACACTACCCATAGGAACTGTCGAAACGGTAAGCCTCACCCTCGGATAACTACACTGATCAGCCTCCTCTCTAGGCATCTTAGTAGAATGACTAACGGAAACAGGCTGAACCGTTATTCCTACTTGGTTTTTACCTCGCTCTCGATCTTGAGCTCTCTAATTTCTCTTAAGAGCCTTTAACCTCTCAACTATTCTAGCTCGACTAACTAGGTCGCTAAAATCTCTATCGTGATGCATAGAGACTCCCTCTTGTAGTGAAAGACGAAGTCCCTTCTTAAGCCAATCACACTTTTCTTTCTAAGTAGTCACCAACCTAGATACATAACAAACCAACCTGAGGAACTCTATCTCATAATCATTAACCGACATGTTATTCTTCCTTAAATTCATGAAGTTGTCTCTACACTAAGTAAGAAACTTCTCACCCATATACTAATCCTAGAATGACCCCCTAAAGTACTCCCAAGTGAGTTGACTAGTAAGAGTAGACTCTTCCACTAACTCCCACCAATTCGATGCCTTACCTCGCAGTAGTGAAGCGACAACCCTTAACTTTTGACTCGTAGGATAGTTTATCTCAACTACTAATCTTTAAAGATCCTTCAACCAGTACTTAACAACTGAAGGATCTATACCAATCTTACTCTAAAAACTTTAATCCTAGGCAATCAAAAGATATGTGCCCCCTCGGACCCTCAGATTGTCCCCCAACAAAATCACAAAGCAGTCATAGCAATTCTCGATTAACCGTAGCACTATCCAACTCCACAGTCTCACTATCCCCAATATCAGGCAAGTCTGTGCTAGGAGTTTGCTTAACAGGTAAGTCTCCATCGATAACTTGCTGACCCTCAGCACCAATGGGCATCTCATCCTTCTCAACATGAGGCAACTCATCCAAATTCTCCTCAAGCTCAACCACGGGCGTAAGCTCACTAATGGCCCTAGTAGTAATGCCTCAGCCTCTACCACAGCCGCGACTAATCGTAAGTTTAGAACTCCTACAAGGTGACATAGTATCTATCTACATAGGCAAAGATCACTAGAGTAAGAAATGGTACCAGAGTCTTGGGTTAAAAAAATAATTTTTTAATTTTTTAAAAATCCCCATTTACCCCAAAACTTTTAAAACTTTTACAAATAATTCTGGAAAGCCTCACAATTGAAGGGTTAAACTTCGCTCTAATACCATTAAATGTAACCCTCTTTACTCGGCATAAAAGATACGATCGGATCTAGAGGGTCACTAATGCAATTACACCCTCATATAACATCAAATCCATAACCGTTTATATACATATAAGTTGTAATTAAATTAAGTGATCAATAAAACAATCCATTCATGAAATTTTGAATCATTCACATCACTAAAACATTTATCAAATACTAAAAATAAATACCCAAAAATCTCGAATTAAATATTAACATTACAACCTCAAAAATAATAAAATAATAATTAAGAATTATTCCAAAAAATCCCAAAATGTCTTAAACTGGATAATAAAAAAAGAAAAGAAAAATAAAATAGAATAAATAAAATAAATGTTCCTCCGGGTATCAAGTCGCCTATGTCCAAAGTATTTGAAATAAAAGTTATGGGGGAATGAGAGTCCAGTGTGTCTCTAAAGTGCATACATCCTCATTTACATTATCATAGTAATTTCATAGCATATAAAGTAACCGCAAAGCATAATACAACTCAACGTGATACAAACACAAGCATAATGCAATGCACCATTCTCTAGCACACTAACATAGTGAAGAGATTCCCCAAAACCCCTCCTCAACCAAACGTCACCAATCGTAGTGTGGTTTTACTATAGGTCATTTGAAGGGGTGATAACCACGTCTTCTACCGTACAAACCCAACCCATGAGTACACAATGGTATGATATCACATTTTTCTCAGTCTCAAGCTCGGTTTCATGATAATATATATATATATATACAATGTACATAATTCAATGATCATATTAGTTCCAGTGAAAACTGACATATAAACATATCCATGCATGTAATCTCAACATGCTATAACACAACAAAGAACACAATCATACCATTTTCACAACATAGAATATCATCATGCTGACGCCATAACTCAGAATCATCACACGATAGCACATACAAAACATTACCATACAATAGGATGTAACACAGTTAGAAACACACCTCGAGAAGACTGAAGCTCTAATGGCAAGTAGATCGTCTCCCACGCATAGATCTAGCATCAGGTTTAACTTGATAAGAACGTACGAGCACAAATTTTACATTTAAACTAATCTTGAGCCACCAACTAAACACAATAATACTATACCAAAATAAACTCATGTGTAACTCTCGTAGTTTGTGCAGGAATAGGCTAAATAGGTGGAGGAGAAGGTAAGTCATTGACTTCGGAGTCGTGATCACCTAACCACAAAATGTTTCACATCAGATTCTCAAATCAAACCTCTTAATAAACACTAACTACAAAATTAAGGGTAAAAAGCTAAAATGAGGCTTTCAAGTTCAAATTTGATGAAACAAATAGCATAAATGGAACCAGGACGTCAAAAATGGTAGGGTAGGGTTTCTCAAAAAAAGTCAATGGTCAATCGAAAAGTCAACGGTTAATGGTCAATGGTCAACGAGTCGGGTCAAAGTTAATAAGTCGATTAATGGTTGAATTTGAGTCAATCGGTTTGGGTTTAGGTCGATTTGAGTTGGTTCAGTTTGGGCTGGTTCGAGTTAAGGTTGGACTAGTTTTGGGTTTTCACAAGGGTCATGGGTTGTTGGGTCAACTCTTGATTGGGTTGGCATTGGGTGTTGGGTTTGGGAAAATCCTTGGGTCAAAAACTAGATGAGGAAAGGGTTGCTAAGGTTGGGCCTTTGTTGGGTCACACACCATGGTCTAACTCCTATCACTTTAACAACAAAGAGAACAAGGGTTTGAAGACCTTAACAGCGTTGTCACTGATGCCACCACGATTCGACATACCAACACAGCAAACAACACAACATCGACCCAAAAATCAAGGCCTCATCTCAAAAAGCTACTTACCCACGCCCCAAATGGCAACAAGGAGACAGAGCTCGACAGAAGAGAAGAATCGAATCGGTCCAACACCAATTTCCCCGAACTATCGACAACGTAAGGTGGTTTCGAAGGAAGGGTTACGATCTCACAATGATGAGGAACACAACAAGGGTGGCAGTGTATCACACGGACAGTGGCAAGGGGTTCATCGGAGACTAATTGGAAAAAGAGAAAAGGGAGAGAAAGGGAAGAAAAATCGACAGAAAGGGAGATGCAAATGGGAGAGGAAAAGTCTCATTCAAAGGAAAAAGGGGTTTTTTATACCTAATAAAATGGGACATTTACTCGGAGGTCCTCAGAGAACCCTAAGGTTTCTGAATTAGACTCAAAACTTTCGACGCAGCACAATTAATTCCTAAAATTCCCAAATTAGCCCCTAAATTTTATTCCCAATTTAATTAAGTCCCCAAACTTCTCCAAATTACCAAATAGACCCTTAAACTCACAAAATTACCAATTTAATGCCTAAAATAATTTAAGGTGTTACACCCAACGTGGTTAATTTTGACAAAATGTAGAATATTATGGCTAACTTATGGCATCCCCTTGGAGGAATATCCATATTTGATTTGGAGCACAAGAAGTTTTTTTTTTGGTTTTTTATGAAGTGGATGTTGTCATCATGGTTAATGGTAGTCCATGTACTTTTAACAACCATTTATTGGTATTCCATCATCTTGAAAAGGGGGAGACCAGCTTCAGTTTCTGTTATGTTTTGTTGATTTTTGTGTGCAAATTCATGATCTTCTCAATGGCCTTTTCTCGGAGCTAATGACAAAACAATTTGGGTATTTTTTTAGCAAGTTTCTTTATTATGATACCAAAATGATTTCCCTTGGTCTCGAGAAGTTTATGCGAGTGCGTGACACTTTGGATATTCATTTGTCATTGAAGCGTCAGAAGCGAATTGCTTTTCCCAACATAAACATATTTATTGCTAATTTCAATATGAAAGGTTGACTTTGTTTTGCTTTATTTGTGGTATGCTTGGACATGGGGAAAGTTTTTGTCCAGTTCATATTACGCATGAGACAAAGGAGTTACCAATGGAATAGGATATCTCGGTCAACGCTTTTTTGAGGCGAGCATTAGCGCTGATTAGTGTGTGGCTCTGCGATGAAGGTAATCAAGTTAAAGAGACACAAGGTGATTTTCTCGATCCTAAGGTGGGCATTCCGTCAACCTCTTCTACTTCTAGCTTCGTGAACATGATTAGTAAGAATTTTGGGTTGCACCTCGACGGGGTTGAGCCTAATTTGAAGAAGAAGGATATTGAGGATGTGGGGGATAACCGAGATGCTATGGATGAAATGGGTTTGATGCATGAGGAGTGACCTCTTGAATCAGTTGATGGGAATAAAAGGGCAAGAGTTTTTTCTTTAGTCTCTACCATTTCTACTGACTTGGATCTAGTATGGGCTCTAAACAATGATGAATTGATTGGCTCTGCATGGCAGGGCAGCCGACATATAACTCTCCTAAGCTAGAACGTCCGTGGACTGGATCTCTTCATCGACTTTAGTATACGCTAAAGACTTATAACCTCAAAGTTATTTTTCTTATTGAAACAAAGAATAGTGTTCAACGAATGGAGCGTGTAACATTAACCGCCTTCGGACATACTAATGTCTAGAGTGTGAATACTGCAACTAAAGATATGATAATGAGGCGGTTTCCGCAAATACACTAATCAGATTGTAATATAGTTACAACTAAGTAGGTAAGTGCTCTAAAGGTCGTACCCAAGGGAGGCGAGTACTATACCTAAACGCAAATAAATCTAATTAGTACTTTAAATAAATTATATTATGATTAAACATAAATAAGAAAAAGTAGGTTTTATAAGAAAAGAAATAAAAAGAACATAAATGAATGAACTTTGGAAAAACGAATATCTAAATTCAACCAAATCTAAGCATGGGTGATTAACTCGTTTTGATGGTCATAATTAATTCCTATTTTAGGTTTCTACTCAATCAACTAGTCGTTACCCTAGTAGGATCTCTCGATCTTCCACTAAACTAACGAGTCGACAAGAACTACTTATCTCTATACCTCACAATCTAGACCAATTTAGGGATAAGGGGTTCACGAATAGACAATATCAATTTTGGGTTAATTCCCACCTAAATGACTTTCTAAAGTTGTCAGGCCTAGGGTTTAAGTTTTTTCTTTCCCAAATAGCTGATTCGCTAAGAAAACCCTACATTGTAATTAATTAATCACACCTTCAGTCACTAATCCCGTAAGAGGATTAGTTTCTCATAAAATCCATAAACATAAAGTTGATAAAATAAATAAACATTAATAACATATTTATTTATTTATGCTATAGCATTTTAGATTTATATTAATTGTAGTAAGGGATTGATGCATCCCTGATAATGCAGAATCTAATAAAGCAATGGAAGAAATGTGTCTAAAGTTATATTTTGCAAGGTAAGAGTTTGCCATCCTGTTGGTAATTGCATAAGGTGTGGTTGGAGAGAAAATCATAGTATTCAATTCGAAAACTCAAGATTCAAATTAAGGGTGAATTTGGATGGGTAGTGGGGTGCGGCGTGGTGTATTTAATTTGCTTTTTGTCTCGCGTTATAGTATCGCTACAGTATCTAATCTCACCATCATCGCTGTTTTTACACTAACTATAGATAAACATCCCGTCCATCCGAACTCACCCTAAGTTAAACTACATGTGCTCATGTATGTGAGGTTCCGAAAACAAATTATATTGCTTATGTAACCTCCAAACTTAAGCATATTTTGAAGGCATATGGATTTGTGTGTTGTCTTAAGCTCCATTAGGTTTAAATCACTACGTTGTTAAAAGATTAGAACTTTATATCAAACAGGAAGACATTGTTGCATCACAAGTGCACCAAAGAGGCACTATAAGCAATGAAAAATTTTCCTAATTTTTAGGGCTACTCTTCATTTATAAATAAAAGAATGTAGTGACTAAAATGATAATTATTTAGTTGTATGTAATAATGACTTGGAAATTATATTAATTATATTATTAGGTGGAAAATCAAAGTTTTACAACAAATTCCACATGGGTTCTCCATTATCCATTTTAACGGAAGTGACCAAAATGAACATATTATATAACATTGAAGCCTATTTTGCAACTCTATTTAGGTACCTAAAATGGAAATTATGAAAATTGGTTGACCAATTGTGTAGTTTAACCAAACATTTATCTTTCTATATAAAGATAAAAGAAAAAAAAAAGAATGCCACTCGCAGCGAAGCGAAGCCATGGGAGATAAGAGAGAAATGGAAAAGGAAACAGAAAAGATATGTAAGAGATGCAAGAAGAGCTACACTGCATCTTCAAATGCTTCTTCTTCTTGCCGTTTTCATCCTTCTTTCTTTGTTTGTCGTCGTCATGACGACCAAAAGAGGTATCCGCCCACTACTTTCTCTCTTTTTATATGCCTTTCTTCGTGTTTATAATCGTCTCTTTCCTTAAAATAAATAAATAAATTGGAGAGTGATCTTGGATAACCTTTTACCTGATTTGAGTACTTTTTAAGATTCTATATGTTATTTAATTTAATTTAATTACTATCAGCTTGTGCACTAGAAATGGGTAATACACTTTTTATTTTGTTTAATGATTTTCATTTCGTTTGAATGATAATTGATTTGTTACAAGATTCTTTGTTAGGGTTCTAGAAATCGAGAAAACAACAAATTGGTTGATGATGGTTTAACTAAGCTTAGTTTAATTAGGAACCTGTAGGTTTGAGTCCTTAGCAAATGAGGATCATTTGGATTTCCTTTATTCTTTATAAACAAACTGAAGAAAAAGATTAGTCGAATGTATCGTTTATTTTTTATTTCTTCGAATTTCTGCTTGTTATGTCTGCTGCAAGAGTGAGGTTCATATAGGCTTGCAATTTAATACAAATAAGCTATTTTAGCGAATAAAGTTGATATACATTTATAGCCCATGTAAACTAATATAGTGATATAGGAACCGAATCAAGTACTGGAAACTAAATCATTTAAACAACACGGTGGATTGCTCTTATTAACCTTTTTTTAAGAATTTCCTTGTCCATTTACGAGGAAGTTGGTTGCAGTAACTTACATTTTCATCTGGGGTATAAGTGTGCAATCTAGTTTTAGATGCTGGATTGGTTCTGTATTTTTGAACAGAAAAGTTTGCTTTGCGCATTTGGTGATTGCCTAGACGAGCAAGAGCACCATAGTTGCAAAAACTAATGAACCACCCTTAGCCAACTATTGCAAGAAGGTTCCACCTAGGAGGCTTGTGAAGCCTTCAAATGGTTATACATATACTAGGATCAAATCAATTATTTCACCTGGACTTGAGTTATTTTTTGTTGAATAAATTGGTCTCATTCCACTTCAACTGGAATTTGACTATATTACCTATAATCTGGATCAGTCTGATACCAGGAATGGAACTTGGAATGCAAATTGCTAGTTATAAAGGTAGTCTTCTTTGGTTCATTTCTAGGAATTAAATATGACTAATTGAAGCATAAAACCTTTTTTTTGTGGGGAAAAAAAGGAAATTGAAAACCCAAAAGATAAGTATATCTGGGCTCTTAAACTTTATCCTTTCTTAACTTTTATTTGTAATAAAAATGGTAGCTAGTTTCTTCAAGCCAATGTCCACCACCCATCCACTAATAACATTCTTGTAGCATTCTACCACAGCCCACTTTGTCTTAGAGATGAAAGGCAAAACTAGGAACACATGCTTCCCAAATTGGATCATAAACCATCTGCGATTGGGATCTTGGGATTCAATTCTGAAGTCATATGATGAGTATCTATATCTGGTAATAATGCATCTGACTTTCAGTAGGTCGCCAGCAGTCCATCCTGACATTTTCAATTTTGGATGTCAGTGAGCTTTCTCAATAATGGAAAATCATTGCTGTTAGCCTGTTACTTCTATTTGTAATTTTGGTTTGAACAGACCATATCTACATATTTTTGTGTTTACTTGAAATGCCAGTTGATGAAACATGCTTTCAGTTTTATGTTCTACTTTTTTCTACCAAAATAGCTGTTTTCTAATTTCCAAATCTACAATTCTTTGTGATACAACTTTGATTATCTCACTTTGGTAGAAGGTTGCACCACTCAATTCTGCAATCTGAGTGCATAAATGTAAAATATTGCAAAGTCTTTGAATTGCGTTCATGTTATTAAAGACTCTGCATGCAAATATGTTCAACATGTCATATTCTAGAACAGATTATTACTGCTTTCGCTGGAGACTGTTTTCAATGAGGAGATATTATAGTGTATCAAGTGTGCCTGTGTATTTGTTTCTCTTTGTTATGGCAATGATGTTTTATGAAGTGTATGCAGATAATCGATTTACTCAGGGAAGAAACTCTACCCTTGTTTTTAGCCTAATGTTTTCTTACAAGTTCATTGAACGCATTTCCCTTTCTCCAATTTTCTTACAAAAGGACAGATGTTTGCTAGTTACTCTCTTACCTCTTTGGATTGATTGAAGGTACTATGAACTGAAACCTGATGATCCGCCGTATGCTGCCAAATTCTACGACTGCTGTGGGGCTGAGGACCCTGAGGCTTTAGGCTGTACCACCAGTTTCCATGTCTCATATGACGATGATTGATTGGCATGTTATTTCCCTCATTCACCTGAATCCCGTCTGAAGATAAAAAAATCTGTATATTTCTGCACAACTCTGTTCTTGATATAAATGTTAACTGTCTGAGAATTGTGATGTCTAATTTGTGTAATCTTTTCTGTTCCAGAATGTGGGGTTGGTATAGTTTGAATCTCACCAAATGTAGCATTTGTGGTTCTGTGGCTTTTGTCTTATTGGAAGAAAGCATGTGCCACTTGATAATCTGTATTCCTATTGTGTTTTGGCTGTTCTTCCTGTGTTGTATAATCGTGTAGTGTTCAAAATTAAGGGAAGTTCTCACATTTTGTTGATTCATTGTAGTTTTCTGAAAAACTAAAACTATTAGCTTGAGTAATGGAGTTTGCCCTTTCTTAATTGATTAGCCTCCTTGTTTCAGTACATATGTAAACCACCTAGCACTGGCTTCAACCTTGATCAATTACTTTGTACTTCTTTAAACCATATTTTTTGTTTGATTGTTTAGAGAGGCCATATGGTGGAAGAAGTAAAAAACAAAAAAAAAGGCTTGAAAATAGGGTCATCCAAGAAACTTACTCTATGGCCAAAAAAGAAAAGAAAAGAAACTTACCCTTGGTCAGGATTACTGTGTAATGGTGTTAGACATGAACTCCATATGGTGTTTGATTTTATTTAAAATAAAAAAAATATATTTTAAATAAAAATTATTCATAATTAACAATAAATAAATTAATAAAAGTAGTTAAATAACAATCCAAAAAAATTAAGTATAACAACTTCATAACTTATTTTTGGTATGTTTGTAAAATAAAAAATTGAAAGTTCCATAACAGTCCCAAATAACTTGGTTATTTGAGCCATAGGAAGTATTCAAAATAACTCAAACACAGTCGTATAATAATCCTAAATAATTCAAATAATAGAAAATAGTTTCATACCATAAACATGTTAAGTTGTCAAGTTGTAATTAAATTATTAACAACAATAATAATTAGACTATAATTTTTAACTTTTAAAATATAAGTGACTAAATCCTATATCCTATAAAAGTACAAGGATAAACAAAAAATTCAACCTTTTCTTTTCTTAGAGAAACAGTGAGTTTTAAGTTATTTAGCTAATCGTAATGCTAATATTATATTGTTTATTGTAGTATAGTCTAATTGTATATATTTTATAATGTACCATAAAATTGTATATAGGGTTACATATCAACCCTAACTATATAATACTAATTGCATATATTATAGTAAATAATAACTGACATCTTTAGCTTTAAGCTTACATATTATTACTGTAAAAAATATATTATAATATTATAAGTGTACATAGATTTACATATAATTAATTATATAATGTTAATTATATATATACTAAATTATACAGTTAGTTACATATATTTAAGTTTTAAGTTTACATATCATTAATATAAAAATCTACTTTATAATAATATAGTAGTTGTATATAAGATTAAAAATTATTAATAAAAATATAAAACCTAATTTTATCTGGTCCAAATAAAATCAAAATAAATTTTAAAAACCCATTAAATAAATAGTCCATTTTACAAAATGGGACAAAGCCCAAATTACCACCTAACCCAAAATTCATTAAACTACTTAAAACTCTAACCCAAAGTTACAATGAGCCCATAAAACTTAAAACCTTAACAAAAAAGGGAAACCCTAACAACTTGAGTCACCAACCATTGCTATCATGTTAGTAGGTGTCACGTCAGCCACGGGACAGATCTGATCTCTCCCCTTCCCTTTCACCGAAATGGGAAACTTTGGGACTCCCACCGTCGTTGATGCCCTGCCAAATAAAAAAAAGGATAGAGAGAAAAACGAAAAATAATATATGTAATATAATACGGTTATAAAACCGCAACTAAAGATCTGTAATATTGGACACACGAAAAAGCAATAGAAATCAAAGAAAAAATTCAAAACCGAAGGCATAATAATAAAAATAACCCTTAACGTTTGGGTATTATGTCACTTTGGTCTTTAATAAATTTTTTTTAAGCATTTTCATACTTAATTTTTATTTTTTGGTCAAATTGATTAATTTTTAATAATTATGTTGACGTGAGATTAGTTAATTAACGGTCAACATAAATCACTGACGTGATAATTTAAATATATTTAAATGTTGATGTGACACTATTTTTTTTTATATGTCACGCTAACAAATGATTTTAAAATTATTTTTTAAAATTATAAAATTATTTTTTTGAAATAATAAATTCATTAAGTATTTTCAATTTCATCTTCTTTCCTATTGTTTCCTCCCTAAAATCCCTTAATCCACCAAATAAAATCTGGATTTTTGAAATCTGAAAGTTTTTAAAAATCAAACTTAAAAACTTGGGTGTTACAAATATTCTTTTTTTCTTATTGTTTCATATTTTTATTCATTTGTAAACCTTTAAAAACATTAATTTTCAAATTTTAAAAACTTAGATTTTGATGGATTAAGTTCGAATAATAAAATAAAGTAAAAAAAACTAATTGAGTCAATTTATCTGCTAATCTCATGTCGAAAAGTGAAGAACCTTGCAGATTTGGATAATACAGATTCTTATTATAACCATGAAATCAATTATACTTGTGAGCCTCTTTTTCCAGAGCTCATATTATATACATATAGTTTAACATACAGAAGGAAAAAAGTTAACAGAAAAGGAACTTGAGAGCACTTTTTTAGCCTTCCTTCTTCTTTAATTGTTGACTGTACAAGACTGCAACAAAACCATGAAGTTGAAACCATGGCGTTGGATTTTAAGGAGAGGTTGAAGATGAAACTCCTTTGAAGATAAGGAACTTGAGTCTCTCTAATGTGAGGTAAATGAAAGCCCCTTTAGAATGAGTGAAAAATCACCCAAAACTTGAACCCACCACACATTACCATCCATTCCCATACTTGCTATCAAACTCCTACCAATAAAAAGGCCATCATAAGAACAGAAGCTTATCATATAATGGATTTAAACCAGAGGGAAACCATTCCTCAAAACTGAACCTTTTTTATATAACCAGCAATGGAAATGCAGTCAAAGACATCATAAATGTCAAGAGCTTGAGAAGCAAAAGACATCTCTTCAATTTGCATCTTCAATGGCATATCGGAGTCATCAGGAAAACCAGAAAAGCATCAATGAAAAAAATCTGAGGTTTGGGCTTTTATAGATGAATAACTGCTTCTTTATAGAACCCGTCCAGTGAATATTTTGAGAAATCAAAAGCAAAAGATTTAAAAGTATTTAAATGCTTATAGATGATCAAAAGCATGAAACAATGGACAAGAAGATCTGTAACATCCAGGTTTTTACGTTTGCTTTTTAAAATTTTCAAATTTTAGAACTTAAATTTTCAAATTTCATTTGGGGAAGATGAAATTGGAAATTAAAATTATTTAATAATTTTATTATTTCAAAAAAATAATTTTAATAATTTTATATTTTAAAAAAATAATTTTAATAATTTTAAAATCATTTATTGACGTGGCATATAAAATAAAATAGTATCACGTTAATATTTAAATACATTTGAACGGTCACATCAGCGATTTATGTTGACCGTTAGTCAACTAACGACCACGTCAGCATCATCGTTAAAAACTGATCAATTTGACAAAAAAATAAATGTTAAGTATGAAAGTGTTCCAAAAAAATATTAAGGGCCAAAATGATACAACACTTAAACGCCATGAGCTATTTTTGTCATTATGTCAAAATTGAAAAGTTTTTTTCAGATTTTTAGAAGTTTGGGTTTGGTTTTTGGAAATCTAAACCGCAGGTCTGAGGTGTATGGATCAAGAGGTTGGAAAAAAAATCATTTTTGAAAATCCGGCCACCGGGGACAGTGGTCGTCGTCGTCGACAACCAGTGGTTGTGGCGGTGGTCCTCGGTGCCCCCATGACTGGAGGAAGATGGGATTTTGAGAGAGAGATGAGAGAAAAGAGGGATTTTTTTTAAAAACACAAGAGAAAAATGATTTTTTTTAAAGAATAGGGGTTTATATAGCTTCCAAAAACAGCATCGTTTCACCCTTAACCGAATCCAACTTGAATATATCCTTGGGATACACGCGTTTTCACAAAAAGGAGTATTTATGTATTTGATCATTCCATTTTTTTGTTTTATTTTAATTTTGGTCCTATTTATTTTATTTAAATTTAAATTGTACCCTTTATTTTTATTTTTCATACAATTTAATCCCGTAACCCACTATGGACCCTCTTGGGAGTGACATGTGTACAATGGATGGGATAATGTTTACCTAGGTCCCTCTGATTATGTTCATTGTTCAATTTCCCTATTTATTTTCTTACAAATTCACCCCATCAATTTTATCCTAATTTTCCCTATTTATTTTCTTACAAATTCACCCCATCAATTTTATTTTTTTATAATTCAGTCCTCTGACCATTAATATTTGGGAATGACATGTATAGGCTTGGGGAAATTTCCCATTCGATCCCTATGCTTCCCACTTATTTCAATGTGACCCTTATTCTTTTATTTTTTTTAAAATTTTGGCTTTAAACCTTATTTTAATTTTATTTTAATCTTTTCATTTCTTTTCTCTTTTTAAATCTGCCCATTATTTTGTTTTTATTTTAAATTTAATCCCTTTTATATGTATTTATTTATTTGTATTATTTTATTTGTTTTGGGTATTGAATGTGTATTTATCTATTGCTTTTATTTTATTGTATTTATTTATTCATTCATTCTCATACCATACTTGAACAAATTAATCGCACATTAAAATGTTATATTTGATTTTCGTAAAGTATAAGCAATCTTTCAAAATCGAGGCAATGTTATTTTATTTTAGGGAACTCAAGAAATTTTGCCCTAATGTACTGGATATGATTTTTCTTTGAATCTAAGTAATTGAATATCCTATTTAAAATCGATAAATGTTCTTTATTTTCAAAGATTTGAAAACGTTATGTCTTAACTTATTGGACATGATTTTTCTCGATTGATTTAAAATAAATGAGCTTTCTCCACAAAATCCAATTTTCAAATGACATTAAAACATCTCATTCGTGTATTTATGGATCGTATTTTGAATTTTACTCAAGTTTTCAAAATTTAAACAATTAAGACATTAAATAATTGACTAGGTACCAATTTTTGATATGTGAGGGTGCTAATCCTTCCTCATACATAACCGACTCTCGGATCTATTTTTTGAATTTTGAAGACCAAAACTTTTGTTCAAATAAACTTAAGTATTTTATGGTGATCCAATCACACTAAATAAAAAAGAATTGGTGGCGACTTCTTTTTTAATTTTCAAAATAAAAAAAATAAAAAAAAAATGATTTCGAAAAAAAAATGCACATTATAATAATTGTACAATAATCATACATTTCTAATTTGATGATATATAGCAATAGATATATTATATAACATTAAATGTGTATGTATAATTTTTTTTAATATAATATGCATCTAATATAATTATGTCAAATTATAAAATAAATTTATATTAGGTTAATATATATTGATTATATAAATATTTATTTTTTATAAAAAAGTTTAAACGTATTTTAAATTTATTACTATAGTTATTAATACTAATTTATCATTATTTATTCATTATTATATGTAATTTATTAATTTGCGTAAATTATAATTAAAATTCTAAAAAAGTATTGATGGTTAAAACATGTTTTTATGTATAAGAGATTTTTAGTTCAAACTTTGTTTAAGTATTTTATAATTAGAAAATTAAAATTATTTATGGATTATCTAAATTTGAATCCACGATAGTAGATATACAAATAGTCTATCTATAACTGATAGTAATTTTAATTAGTTCTTATATTTTTTATTTTCAGTAATTTAATTTTTTTCTTTTATATTTTTTAACTTCTCTTTTTTTATTCTTTTCTGTTTTTTCTTTTATTTTCATTTCTTATCCGTTTCTTTTAACGTAATTTTTTATATTTTTCATTTGTTAAAACTAGTTTCTATATTTTTATTTTTTTGAATAATTTAATTTTTTCGAGTGAGTCGAGCTTGTGGACTAGTTTTACCAAATGAAAAATGTTAAATTTTTTTTCGTAAAGTCCCGACTTATATTTTGAAAAACGAAAATGGAATTGTCACCAATCCTTTTTAATTTGGTGTGATCGAATCACCTCGTAAAATAATTAAAATTATCAAAACTAATGTTTTGGTCTTCGAAATTAAGAAAACGAGTTCGAGAGTCAATTACGTATGAGGAAGGATTAGCACCCTCACACGCTCAAAACTGGTACCTAGTCGATTATTTAATGTTTTAGTTGTTGAAAATCAAGAACTCGAGGAAAATTTAAAATGCGATCCTTAAATGCATGAATGATTTGTTTCAATGTCGTTTAAAAATTGAATTTTACGAAGAAAACTCGTTTATTTCGAGTTAATCTATAAAAAAAGTCATGTCTAATAAGTTAGAGCATAACACCTCGAATCCTCGAAAATAAAGAGCGTTTCTAATTATTTCATCAAACATTGTATATTTTAATTTTAAAATTGGTTATTCAGTTATCTCGGTTCGAAAAGAAAACCACACTCAGTAAATTAAGGCATAATTTTCTCGAGTTCCTGAAGTAAAGAACATTGACTCGATTTTTGAAAATTCATTTATGTATTAAAAAATTAAAGTATCATTTAATATTTTTATTAGAATATTATACAAAAGTGAATGAATATGTATGAACATAATTTGCAATTTGGTGATGACAAAAATAAAAAATTACATACATGAAAAAAATAAAATAAAAAAATACAATTAAATACAAAAAATAATACAAACAAATAAAAAATAGTTGTAATGACAAATAAAATAACAATAATTACAATGATAATGGAAATAAACATTAATTAATGATGCAAGTAACAATAAATAAAAAAACACAAGCATGAAAAAAATCTAACATAATAAATCAAGGACAAAAATAAAAATATGTAATTAAATAAAAAATAAAAAATATAAATGGCATAAAAATAATAAATAAATAAAATTAAATACTAAAATAAATGAATAAATACAAATAATAAAAAATAAAAGGGACTAATTAAATAAAATAAAACAATAAGGCATAAATTGTATAAACAAAAATTAAGTGGGGCTAAATTAAATAAAGGACAAAATTAAAATTGCAAACAAATTAAAGGTACAAATGAAAAAACAGAAATAAAAAAATTAAATTAAATTAAAACAAAATGAAAATTACAAGGACCAAAAGGGAAAATATCACAACCTCTGTACACGTGTCATTCCTTGAAGAGGGTCCACAATTGGTCAAAGGATCAAATTATAAAGCAAATAAATTAAAGAGGGTGAAATCAAATTAAAAAAAATCAAAAGAACTAAATTAAAACGGATAAAAAATGTGGAAGGACCAAATGGGCAATTAGCCCTTCCTTCCAAAAACATGCTGACCTTAGGGTCGCTTAGGTCGGGTTTTTGGGTATGACTCAATACAGCGTTGTTTTGGAGCCTATTGAATCAAGCTCAAAATGAAGCCGTTTTAATACACCTATGTAAGTTAAAATAAATAAATAAATAAAATTTTACCCTTGTTTTAAAAAAAAAAAACACAAACTTCCTTCTCTTTTTTCTTTCAAAGGGCTCTCGGACGGCCATGGGCCTAATAACCTCGTCACCGTAGGTCCGTCGTGGGCCACCAATCATCGGCAGCAATGATTATCATCTACTATGGTCGAAAAATACAAAAAAAATATTTTCGAAGTCCTCTTCAAAGCCCGAACCCAAATCTATGGTTTTTTCATAAAAAGTCACCCAAATGTTTGAAAAAAATAGAAACCCCTTCGATTCTTAAAGAAAAAAAATCCCTTTGATCAGCCATCTTAGACCTGAAAGGAGCCATCTTTCATCAGAGATGGTGACCTCTACCACCTTCGACCGCGGGAGAAGACCGATCAACAAAAAATAGGTAAAAAAATTAAAAATCCTATATCTATATTTATTTTTAGTTTCAAAAATAAAAAATACAAATTTCTACCTTGAATTCTTTTTTTTTTTTTACTTTTTGATTGCTATTGAATGCATGTGTAAAAAATTACATGGGACTTTTTAGTGGCTTTATAGCCGAATTAAATTACAAAAATATTGTTTTCCTCTGTTTTTGCTCTATTTCTTGCAGGTAGCAACGATAGTGGCAGGGGCTTTCGACGATGGAAGCATCTTTCTCGAGTCAATGGTGGTGGTGGTAGAGGAGGCTCGTGGCTGACGTGGGTGCCTCGATTCGTGCACCTGCTAACGTGGTGGCGGTGTCGAAGGAGCTTAGGCAATTAGGATTTTTGCTAGTTTCTTTAGGTCTTGGGCTTGGGTTTGTATTGGGTAATTGGGTATTGGGCTTTGGTTTTTTTGTAAAATGGATTTTGGGTTTGTATTTTAATTTAGACTTTTAAAGGTTTTTTTTATTATTTTGGTTTGTTTTGTTTTGTTTGTTTTATTCTAGGCTGGACCAAATTGAGCCCTTACAGTTTCCCCTCTTTACTCATTATCGTGTAACGAGAATGAAGCAAAGACTTAAAGGAGGACCAATTTTGTCCGGTCCTGCCGAATATCGGCCTTTGGTGCTTCTCTTTTTTAAGTAACACATTCTTTCATTGGTTGCTCTACTCCACTGTATCCGCTTCGTTACAACTTTAAGAAGATAGGATTTTGGGACACAGCTTAATCTTGCCGCATTGCCGCTTTAAGGAGATAAGGTTTGCCATTATATTTTCATTCCAACTCACTGCAACTTCAGGAGGATTGAAATTATTGTTTTATCTGCTTCACTACAACTTCAAGAAGATAGGAGTTAATTACATAGCTTCATGTTACTCCACTTCATTTTCAGGGAGATAAGATTCACTTCTGTAGCTTGAATTTGATCCACTACAACTTGAGGGATATAGTATTTGGTGTTGTATCTTCATCTTGCTCCACTGCATATTTAGGGAGATAAGATTTGGTTTATAGTTTCGTCTTGCTCTATTATAACTTCAGAGAGATAAAATTTGCTTCTATAGCTTCAATCCGATCCACTGCCACTTCAAGGATATAGGATTTGATGTCGTAGCTTCATTTTGCTCCACTACAACTTCAGGGAGATAAATATTTGCTTCTGTAGCTTTAATTCGACCCACTGTAACTTTAGGGGTATAAAATTTGGGGTTGTAGCTTCATCTTGTTCTACTGTAACTTCAGAGAGATAAAGATTTGCTACTGTGACTTTAATCCCATCCACTGCCACTTCAGGGTTATAGGATTTGATGTCGTAGCTTCATCTTGCTCTACTACAACTTCAAGGAGATAAGATTTGGTTCTGAAACTTTCAATCCGATCCATTGCAACTTCAAGGATATAGGATTCGATTTGCAGCTTTATCTTGCTCCACTGTAACTTCAGGGAGATAAAGACTTGCTACTGTAGCTTTAATCCAATCCACTGTAACTTCAAGGAGATAAAGACTTGCTACTGTAGCTTTAATCCAATCTACTGTAACTTCAAGGATATAGGATTTGGTGTTATAACTTCATTCCATCCCACTGCAACTTGAGTAGAATTGAAATTGTTGTCTTATCCGTTTAGCTGCAACTTTAGGAAGACAGGATTTGACATTGTAAGTTCATCTTACTCCACTACATCTTCAGGGAGAGAAGATTTGGTGTTTTACTGATCCCTCACGCCATTTTCTAGGGAATAGGACCTATAAATTCTTGTTTTATGGGCCTTTATCTAGGCCAAGTAATGATTAGAATAAAACAAATGCCCCTAACTAGATAGGTACGAATGATATTAGCATGAATGCAACATGTCATATTTGTCTTTTGGTCCTTAGGTCAACATTTTTTATCGTTTGCCTAAGTTCTATCACTAATGTGTTACCACGCCTTCCTTTTTGTTATGGTATCTTTGACATGAAACCCAAAGAGGTAGTCATAACCTAAAGTATTTGTTTTAGGACCCCTCTAACCCTTGGGTGTGGTTATTTCTAACCAGTGGTCCTATTTCAAGTCCCTGTACTATTTAGAAATATTCTAAAGCGATATGCAAAAATCCTTTTATGCCTTATATCGTTGTTAGTCCACTAACTATTTTTTTAATGCAAAAATGCTTGAATAGGGTTGTAAAGTAGATAAGATTGAATTTTATTGAAGACAAATCTCGAATGAACGAAATGAATAAAAAGATTAAAAATGACAAGCATTGGTAAAAAATTGTAACATCGGTCAAAAATTGCTAAACACAAGGTAAGCAAAAGAAATGAAATCAGGTGCCCCAAATATCAAGGTATGAGCTTCTCTGAGCAGACTTGATGAGGACAATTCTAAGCCTGATATATGCCCATGAAATCTAGAGTACTTCGTCAATGCCCAGGATGTAAAATTCCTTCACTTTGTTACTTTGAGAGAGAAGACTATTTCTCGCCCATTCTTTGATCTAAATTTGAGCCGCCCTTCAGGTTTTCAACTTAAATCTCCTTAGGTTTCGAGTCACCTTTTACGGGTTTTCATCTCGACCTTTCATTTTTCATTTTTCTTTTCTTTTCCCTTTTTTAGGTGAAATATTTCTTCACCAAATCTGAGTTGCTAGGCATATCTTTGCTGTCCATTTCGACTAGAATTAGAGCTCTTTCGAAAAAGACTTTCTTTACTACATAAGGTCCTTCCCAATTTGACATCCATTTTCCTCGGAAGTCCTTTTGTATAGGAAGGATCTTTTTCAAAACTAGATCTCCCTCATGGAATTCTCTAAGGCGATCCTTTTTTGGGCATGTAAAGGTTCTAATCCTTCCTCACACGTAATTGATTCCCAAACCTATTTTCTGGATTTCGAAGATCAAAACATTTGTTTAAATAAACTTAAATATTTTATGGTGATCCAATCGTACCAAATAAAAAAGGATTGGTGGTGACTCCTTTTTCGACTTTCAAAATAAAAGTCGAAACTTTTTTCAAAAAATTGGTTTTGACAACTTGGCCACTCCACTGGGTACCAATAAGAGAGTTAAGTCGCGAGTCGATTACTTTTTGGTCTTTTGTTGAAAATTGAGAATTTGGTTTAAATTTAATTTGTGATCCTTTCTTGCATTTTGTATGCATATAGGTGATTTAAAAATTAATTTGTTTATTGATTTATTTCTCGGGTCGAAGGTGAGGGTTTTTCACACATCATGATTGGTTTTCTTCATCCTTTTAAGTAAAAGTGAGAAACCACTCCATTATGAGGTCTTCACCTTCGTGTAAGATAGTGGATCACTTTTACGATATATCAGTACCTATGTTTTCATGAAGTTTTCACTTCCGTGAAAACATATGGGAAATATATCCGCCTGAACTGAACTTGTCCATATGAGCCTATAATGAGTGAGGATTGATGAATTTGTCGGTTCAAGTACCCTTACTTTAGAACTTAAATCGCATGTAATCGACCCTAGGAGCCTACCCTAAGAAGGACCAAGCCGAACCTTTAATGGTCATCCAAATAAATGTAGGAGAGAGAGACATTTTTATGTTTTGATTTTTTCTTTTAATTGCAATTTTATCGTTAGATTTTTTTCTATGTTAATTATACTGACTTGCTTTAATTTGTTTTTCTTCTCACATTGCATTTTCATCTAAGGAAAGGTGTTGATTTATACTTAATTACCAAATAGAGATCTTAAACGGAAAACAAGTTTTTTTATAAAGTGGAGGACAATGTGGCCATGCGTATATGGTCAAAGGAAAGACAATTAAAGGTGACGGCCTGCCAAAGGGGCATATATTAGAGTTATGAGATCTCACTCGGGTTAATGTAACCCAGAATAATCTGCAAAAGATGAAAGAAATATAAGATCAGTGGGATAATGAGACAAGGCAGATATTCTACCGAATATGGTGATTTGCCTTACTTACTCGAGATTAAGGTGGATAGGCATCTTTTCTAAACCCTCACGTAGTATTGAAATCCCGCTTACAGTTGTTTCACTTTTCTAAAAGTAGACATCGTACCCATGATCGGCTGTAAGCGTCACAGCAATAATGTGCAAGCATACATTGTCGATGCAAGTATAGTAGACAGATGTGAATCTGTCGAATATCGATCCCACGAGGATGGATGTTAGTTGTCTATTAATGTCGGTGCAATAAATAAGTAAATGTGATAAAATTGTGAGAGTGATTTTCGAAGCAATAATGTGAAATTAAAAACAATATGTGATAATAATAAAATGGGGTCCCCAACGTGAATAGTCAACAAAATACTAAGTGTGGCTCACAAGGTTTTAAAGAATAGGTGATTGTCGCTGCAATATGGTACAATGAATGTCTTACCAAACTTGGCTTCTCTATTCGATCTAAGATTTAAACATGCACACTCACCCTACCTTTCGATGATGGCAATATAACACATTTAAAAACAAGTTTGCTTTACTGCAGCTTCTGCGATCTGGGCGTGTATGAGTTCACCGATGTCTTTGTGTCGGTGATGCAGGATGGAATGCAATAGACACATACGGTCCAATGTGGCCGTAGTGCTGTGGGTTGAAGGCATAACACGTCTGTTGATAAAATAAAACCATACCTTACAAAAAATTGAAAGGTATCACCTATGTGTTGTATAGTTGTGAAAGCCATTGCTCGTCCATGTAGTGCCATCGATGCAGAGATCTTTCATCATCTAAGCCATGCAATCATGGTCTAGACTATGCATAAAAGGTGCATCGGTGTCCACCCTTTTTGGAATCCTTAGCAAAACATTGATATATGCAGCACTCCATGGAACAAGCCCCTCTCGAACAAATACAAACTCCTACTCTTGGTCCATCAGATTTGCGTAAAACTCCCTAACTTAAGTAGGGGAGTAGCCCGAAGGATGGTCGCAAAAATATTCCCACCCGAGGCGGATGATGGTACGGTGGACTTGCTTTCCAAGGGTCAGGTGTGGAGAAGGTTGGAGGCCCTGTTCGGGGTGGATGTTACGCTTAAGCATGACATTTTGGTACCAGCCTTTGGTCGCAATCATTAGAAACAAGACAGGGCCTGTGGATGGAGGTGGTGGTGTTGTGGACGGAGTGATAGTAGAAGTGGTTGGGGTGGTCTTGGATGAGGGTTTAGGAGTGTTTCTTGAAGCACAGGCTTTTTCCATAGTGAGATGAAAAGAAAGTAAGGAAGACTTTGCAAATAAAGATTGCGTCGAAATTAGAAAAGAAAATATGTAGACAATTAAAAAGAGGAGTTGCAATAACAATGGATGATGTGAAGAGAAAAGGTAATTGTAAGGGGAGACTTTATAACCTAGGCGTGATGAGTGGAAAAACACGGGGAAATGTCGCATCTACAACCATTAATTGCCAAATTCTATAGATTGTACTTTTTCGTTTGATCCAACGGTTGGGATAGAAATCAATCAATCGGCGTGATTCTTGCTGGAAAAGTAATGCTGACTCATCGTAGAATGCGTCGATAGTATGTGCTTCGATGCTTCGACAAAAATTCAATTTTTATTTCTGTAAGGAATTTGAAACAACACAAAGAAAAGTGAAACAAATAAAAGTAAATAACGAAATGCATCGACATTATTTAAATCACCAGGTTACGGCTTCGTCTTATTCTCGAACATCTAAACTCGTATAATGTTTAAGACGTTGACCATTTACTTTAAATTGTTGTCCATCCTTTAGATTTTCGATTGTCACCGCACCACTTGGGAATGCTTCGACAACTCTAAATGGTCTTGACCACCTTGATCTCAATTCCCTGGATGCAATTTTAAACGTTAGTTAAATAAAAGTACCAACTGACCAGGATGAAATTATCGACGCAAGATAATGTTGTCATGCCATCTTTTTGTCTTTTTCTTATATATTGCAACATTCTCATAAGCATGGTGTCAGATTTCTTCTAATTCTGTAATGTCCAACAGTCTTTTCCTTTCTACAGCGTCATAGTCCAAATTCACTTGCTTAATTGCCCACATAGCCTTCTGTTCAAGTTCGACAGGTAGGTGACAAGATTTTCCAAACACTAGCTAATATGGCGACATTCCCAACATTGTTTTGTTGGCGGTGCAAAGTGCCCACAATGCATCATGTAGCTACGCAGACCAATCCTTCCTAGATGGATTAACCACCTTTTCAAGTATGTTTTCAATATGACGATTGGATACTTTGGCTAGACTATTGGTTTGTGGGTGATATGTGGTAACCATACGATGCTTCACACCATATCGTTTTAATGCATTCGCCACTTGGTTATTATAAAAATGGGTGCCTTGGTCACTTATCAATGCACTTGGTGTTCCAAATCTCTTGAGGATGTACGTGTTAAAGAACTTTAATACCATCCGAGTGTCGTCTTTTGGCACCCAATTACCTCGATCCAATCCGAGACGTAGTCAATAACCACTAAAATATACACATTTCCAAAAGAGTTTGAAAATGGTCTCATAAAGTCTATACCCCTAACATCAAAGAGCTCTACCTCTATGATAGGTTGTTGAAGCATCTTATTGTGTTGAGATATTGAACCAATGCGTTGACAACGATCGCATTGTTGTGCGAAGTTGTGAGCATCTCGAAACAATGTGGGCCAATAAAATCCTGACTGTAAAACCTTTGCAACTATCCTTCTTCTGCCAAAATGGCCTCCATAAGAGGCATCATGGTAGTGTCGCAGGATTGACAATATTTCTTCTTTAGGTACATAATAACGAATGATATTTTCTACACATACCTTAAATAGGTATGGCTCATTCTAATGGTATTTGGCAGCATCACGTCTGACCCTAATTTTGTTGTGACCAATAACACTCATGGGTAGCTTCCCACATACAAGATAATTGACGACATCGGCATACCATGGCGATGCGTCTACAAAGAATAATTACTCATCAGGAAATGCTTCGATAATCTGGGTTATTTTCCCATCTTTACTTTCGACTTCCAACAGAGACAAGTGATCAGCTACTTGATTTTTAGATCCTTTCCTATCTCTGATTTCAATATCAAATTCTTGAAGGAGTAAGATCCATCTGATGATTCTAGGTTTGGCGTCTTTTTTGTTGAAAAGGTATCTCAATGTTGAGTGGTCTGTGTAGATTGCAGTCTTTGCGCCGACAAGATAGGAACGAAACTTGTCAACTGCGAAGACTACTGCTAGCAACTCTTTCTCAGTCATGGTGTAATTAACCTGTGTTTCAATTAGAGTTTTACTAGTATAATAAATAGAATGGAATACCTTTTCTTTTCATTGGCCAAGTACAACTCCCACATGAAAGTCACTTGCATCGCACATAAGTTCAAAAGGTTATGTCCAGTTCGGTGCAACGACAATTGGGGCTTGTACTAGCTGCTTCTATATTATCATGAATGCGTCCAGACAGATGTCGTCAAACACAAACATCTTATTTTGCTCCAGCAATGAGCATAATGGTTTAGCTATCTTGGAGAAATCTCGAGTGAATCTTCTATAAAAACCAGCATGTCCAAGAAAGCTTTTTATTGCTTTGACGTTAGTGGGCTGTTGTAGTTTTTTGATGATTTCTACCTCTGCTTTATCAACCTCAATGCCCTGACAAGATATCCAATGCCCGAGGACAAGCCTTTAGTTTCCATGAAATGACATTTCTCTCAATTCAGAACTAGATTTGTGTCCTCGCATCTCTTCAAAACTCTCGCCAGATTGTCAGCTCATTGATCGAAGTTCTATCCATAAACAGAGAAATCATCCATGAATACCTCTAAAGGATCCTCGATCATGTCTAAGAATATTGCCATCATACACCTCTGGAATGTTGTTAGCGCATTAGATAACCCAAATGGAATCCGTCGTAAAGAAAAGGTTCCTTAAGGGCATGTAAACGTGGTCTTTACTTGATCTTCCAGCACAATAGCTATTTGATTGTTTCCAGAGTAACCATCTAAGAAAAATAGGCTTTACCAGCTAGCCGATCTAGCATCTGATCAATAAAAGGTAGTGAAAAATGATCGATGCATACTCACCAATCAGTTGCAATGCGAGTAGGAATTAACTCGTTTTTGTCGTTAGTGATAACTGTGAAACCACTCTTTTTAGGCACACATTGAACGGGGCTTACCTAATCACTATCGGAGATAGGGTATATAATGCTCGCATCTAACTATTTGATAATTTTCTTCTTCACTACTTCTTTCATCTTTTCATTGAGTCTTCATTGCTGCTCGATTGATTGCTTCTTTTCATTTTCTAGCCTAATCTTATGCATGCAAAAAGAGTGACTTATGCCTCTAATATCTGCTATGCTCTAGGCTATGGCTCTTTTGTGTTCTTTCAGAATCATGATAAGCTTATCTTCTTGTATTACGTCGAGGGATACGTTGATAATAACATGTAGTGTTTCATTATCACCAAGGAAGACATATTTCAAATGCGTCGGCAAAGGCTTCAACTCCAAGGTAAGAGCTTGCTCAATAGATGGTTTAAACATTGGGATTATCCTATTAGACAAATCCAAAGACTCCATTTGCCAATTTTGACGCAGCTGACAATTGTCAACCTCCTCTTTGTCGAAACAGTCATCTAAAATGTCATCAGTAGGTTTCGTCGCATCATCATCAGATAGTGCTAAACTTCCTACGTTAAATTCTTCTAAAATAATCTCGTCCAACACATCAATGTGGTGAGATTGTTCTCTAGGTCCGAACGGTGATGCTTCAAACACACTGAAAGTTACATGGTCATTATTATGACGCATGACAAGCTCTCCTTTGAATACGTCGATAAGTGTTCGTTCTGTTGCTAGAAATGGCCTCCCCAGAATTATGGGTACGTCCTTATCTGCTTCACAATCTAGGATGATAAAATCAGCAGGGAACACCAACTTATCAACTTGGATAAGAACATCTTTGATTTGTCCTTCAAGTTGTGTTAAGGATCTATCTGCCAGTTGCAATGTCATCGCAGTGGGCTTCATCGAACCTATTCCTAGTTTCTTGAAAGTAGACAAAGGCATAAAATTAATACTTGCTCCCAAATCACATAAAGCCTTACCTAAGTAATTATTCCTGATGGAGCATGGAATTGTGAAACTGCCAGGATCTTTCATCTTAGTTGGTAACTTATTTGTAAGCACAACGCTGCACCCCTCTATGAGCGCAATCGTCTCGAAGTCGGACAATTTCTTTTTCTTTGATAACAGCTCTTTCATGTATTTCCCATAATTGGGTTCTGCATAAGAGCATCTATTAGAGATATATTAATATGCAATTGTTTCAAAGTAGAAATAAACTTTTGGTATTCTTTGTCATGGACTTTTTCTTTGAATCGTTGTGGAAACAGAAAATGTATTGTAACATTAGGTTGTTGTGGAAAACTCGACAATGTCAACATTGGTAGTTGCGTCGACAACTTAGTTGGGCAAACTGTAGGCATAGATGACACTACAGTTGGTTCCTTTTCATTTTCTTTTGCTTGACTTTTTTTAGCTATATCCTCTCCTTGTTATTGTGGTTCAGTTGCGTCGATATCATCTTAGTCATAACTGCTTGGCCCTACCGTCTGTTTTCCACTCCTTAGAGTGATTTCTTTACAATGCTCCTTCCCTCTTTGTGTTGGATTTTCAGTATCACTAGGCAGAGTACCTAGTGACCTGGTGCTGAGACTAGAAGCTAACTGATCGAGCTGATCTTCTAATGCTCGTATGGAAGAAGAATTTCCTTGCACGATCGCCTCTGTTCTTGTGATATGTTCGCACATCATTGCTTCAAGAGCAGCCATAAGATCTGCCTTTTGTTGAGAGAATTGTTGCTATTGATGCTAATGATGTTGTCCTTGGATTTGTGGTAGTAAAGACTGTTGTGACTGTAATCTCGATTATGGTTGCATTTTACTAGGTTACTGTGTCTAGTCAGAACCAGAATTTATCTGTGAATTCTGATGATAATTCTGCGATGGATTACTATTGTAACTCCCTTATCTATAACCCCCTTGGTTTGAGGAATTTTCATATCTGTACGTAGAAGTATTTGATTTCCCCAAGGTTGTTGAGAACGGTTGTTGTATGAGTTACCAAATGAACCACCTTGGATGTTGTTGATGTAAAATGCATTTTCTGCATGTTGTGGGCAGTCCTCATAGTTTTGGTTATCGCCGCAAATTTCACAGGTAAATCAGCACATCCAATTACTGAGCCACTTGAATAGGAGCAACATCGCTTGTTCCTTTCATATTCTTTATGATGTTAGCTAATGAAGATACCTGCACTGACAAAGCAGAAATAGCATCTAACTCAAAACTCCAGGGTTAGTTTTTACCTATACAGAACGAGAAATAGTATATTGATAATAATTCTGAGCAATTCTCTCTAGAATTCTTACAACTGCATTATATGTACAATCGAACAAGGGACCATTAGCCGATGTGTCGATAAGGTTCCTTGTCTGAGCATTCAAACCATTATAAAATATTTCAATCTGGGTCTCTTGCTGAATTCCGTGCATTGGGCAGCATCAAAGCAATGTTTTATAATGCTCCCAAGTTGTATGTAAATTCTCATAATCCAGTTGATGATATGAAGTAATGTCATTTCGCAACCTTGCTTTCATTGTCAGCAGATTGAAACGTAAAACAAACTACGTTGCTAACATATTCCAAGATGTGATAGATCCTGCCAGCAATCCTAAGAACCATGTTCTTGCTTTACCCTGTAATGAATAAGGAAATAGTTCCATTTTCAAGGCATCATCAGGGACACCGTGTTGACTAAAGGATGCACAAATAAGCAAAAATGATTTTAAATGTTGTCGTGAGTCTTCATAAGGAAAACCATAATACTGCCCATTTGAGTTGAACAATTGAAACATCACTAGTTTCAATTCAAAATTACTAGCTTGGATAGTCGGTGTCAAAACTCCTGGTTGTAAATCATCAAGAATAGGGACAACAAAATCTCTTATTGTCCTATTTTGTATTTGTTCTTCTTATGGACGTGGTGGTGGTATATTGTTAACTATTTGTGGAAGCACTGGAGGAATTCCATCTTGTGGCAACAATGGTGGCAAATTATTATTATTGTTGTTACTAGCCATTTTCCGTTGTTCTTGCCTTTTCTTCCTAAGTGTCATCTCAAGCTCTGGATCAAAGCTTACAATGTCCTTAAAATTTCTCCTTGTGGACATGCAACAATTAAAATCTAAAAAAGAAAACAATTAGAAAAATAACAACAGATTAGTAAAGATTAAAATTTAAGTAAAATTAATTGCAACTACAAAAGTAAACATCAAACAAACGCCATTCCCTGGAAACGACACCAAAACTTGATCGGTGTTTTTACGTCATAGCAATGTACAAGTGAACACACGTCGATGCAAGTATAACTGATAGATAAATCTATCAGATATCGGTCCCACGAGGAATGGGTTCTTGATGTCTAAATGTTAGAGTAATCAATATTAAAATTAAGTGTAATGTAAGTACTGATGTTAGTGCAATATGTTAGATCTACACACTAAAATAATCAGTAATGTCAACGTAATTAGAATTAAACTTTAGAGGTTAAATGTCAGTGTACTGAAAGTAAATCAAATGTGTTGAGTGTTGAATATTTAAATGCATGAAATGTAAAATTGATCAAGTGTAAAAGGGCAGAATTGGTTCACTGATTTTGCTAAATTGCAATGCTGGATGCGTTAATTAGGTAAAATGTTGATGGAATGTCACTATAATGAAATCCCTTTAAGTTCTTACCAATAACAACTCTCTGCTTAATCCTGACTTAAATATCCACAATCACTCCACCTCTCGGTGCGAGTAATGAGGTGTATTCTAGAACAAGTAACTGGAGTTTGTCTCAGTCCCAAGCAGCTCTCGCCTAACTTACTTGATAACCCAACCTATCACCGCATCTCTCGATGTCGGCGAACTACAATTTCACTCTCGTGCTTACAACGATTAGATCTAAGAATAAACAGATAAACAGAGTAAAATAAGAATCAATACGAATTAACATTAAAAGACACTCTCGTATTCATTTAATATCATCAAAATCCATCATCGTTTAAGAAGAATTAAAGAGTACAACGAAGCTTACTATCTCTATACTACTAGGCCTAATCCCTAATTGTTCCTCTTGCTTTGCATCAAGCACCTCTCGTCAGAAGTGGTTGCAGACTTGCTTCATCAGCTCCCTAATTTTCAGCTCAAATCTCCAATTCACACAAAAATTTCAAAATTTAGTCCCTTCGCTCTTGATCTCTCCTTTCCTTCTTTGTTCATCTATTTATAACATCAAAAATGTTGCAGGTTTTAGCCTTCATTCTCAGATCTAGATCTAGGTCTTATAGCTATCAAAATTAGTTAGATTACAGCTGTGCACTCACGCAGTTCTAGTATGTTCTTCAGAGATCTACAAATTGTCGCTGTATCGTTGGGTGCATTTTGAAATTATAACTACAACGACATATGTGAAATTCCTGTGTTGGTGCTTCCAGCTCTGTATTCAGCTTGATTCTAGAAATTCAAGGTTCAGTTTCAATGTGGTGACATTTCTTGGTCGCAATTTCCAACTAATCTTGTGGCTGCATTCGTACAGCATTAAGCTTCTAGACTGAGTTCCTGCATTGACAATATTAAGACACAATATATCGGCTGCTTGCGTCGACATTAGTACAAAAATAGATAAAAATAACAAGAATTTAAACTAGTTAACAATGAGTTAGGAAATATGGAAACTAGGTGTAAAATGCTAATGATGCATGCTAACTGAAATACAAAAGAGACAATAAAAGCATTTAATTTGGAGAAAATCTATGTCATTTGAAATACCATCATCTCGCTATCCCTAATGTCAGGGACATCCTCACAGGAGCTCAGCAGGTAAGTCTCCCCTTGACCCTTAGTACCTACGGGCAACTCATCCTCCTCAACATGAGGCAATTCATCCACATTCACCTCAGCCTCAATTGCAGGAGTAGGGTCGCTAACGATCCTAGCAATACGGCCCTGGGCTTGACCTTGGCAGCGACTAATTGTAAGTCTAGAACTCCTATGTGGTGACATACTATCTAAGCAAAAAGTACTAAAGTAAGAATTGGTATGGGATATTTAGAATAAATAACAACTTTAATATATCTATACAACAAAAATTATTTTATAACACATTAATTTATTTAAAATCCTCATTCAACCCCAAAACTTTTTAAAATATTTTTAAACCATGTTTAGAGAGCCTCAAAGTCAGAGGGTTGAACTCAACTATGATACCACTAGATGTAACCCCTTTTACCCGACCCAAAAGATATGATCGGATCTAAAAGGTTATTTTTGTAAATATACCCTCACGCAATCCGATAAACCACAATCATTCACATACACACACACACACACATATATATAGTCTAAAATTAATTAATTAAACTCCCAAAATAAATGCCAAAATCCCTAAAATAAAATAAAATAAAATAATACTATAAATATGCCTCTAGGTACCAAGTCACCTATGTCTCGGGTATCTATAAAAGAAACTATAGGGAAATGAGATAAAAAGCCCAATGTGTCTCTAAAGTACATACAACCTAATATATATTATCACAACAATTTCTAACACAAAAAGTAACCACAAATCATGTTACAAACACAAGCACAATGCAATGCACCTAGACTCCAACACACCAACACAGTGAAAAGGTTCCGCAGAACCCCTTTCCAACCAATCGACACCAATTGCAGTGTGGTTTTAATATCAGCCGTCTAAAGGGGTGATAACAACGTCTTCCACTGTACAATCCCAACCCATAAACACACAATGGTATTTCTCATATATCATAGTGCACAGTAGAATGATCATAATAATTTAAATTAGCCACATGTCTTGTATATATAAGTATGACAATATCAACATGCTTTACACAACTCAACCTCAATCATACCATCTTCACATCACAATATAATCATCACAACAACAAAAACTTGTAATCACATATGACACAACATCTCATACAATAGGATATATTGTAGTTAGAAACACACCTCTAAGAAGTAGAAACTCTAACGACGAGGAGGTCGTCCACCACGTAATGGTCAAGAACTCGGTCTAACGAGATTAGATCCTACAAACACAACTAAATATTAACACTATTTCTATGCCACCAACTAAACACAAAACGAAACCAAAATAACTCACGTGTAACTCTCAAAACTAGTAATGGAATAAGTTGCACAGGTGGAGGAGGTAACTCTTCAGCCTCAGAGTCGTGATCACCTATGTAACACCCAAAACCTAAAATGTTAGGGTTCCGGTGTCTTATTGTTCATTTATCACCGTTATCTTTAACATCATATTATTCAGCTTTATTTATTAAAGAATTTCACTTCACATGTTATATACCGTCATTTATTCATAAAAACAATTCAACAAGGGCAAAAATGACATTTCTAAAATTTTTGAAGACTTCTACCGGTACTTGATGGACAAGTATCAGTAGTAGCCAAGTTAGTAAACAATTCAGAAACTATACAGATTTCTACGGATACTTGTGCTAGTTCTACCGATACAAGTCATGCATCTATTAATACTAAAAACTTCAGAGAGCTAAGATTCCCACCCTGCAACTTTTACCAATACAAGAATATAAACTACCGATACGTCAAAACACATAACTACCGATACTTGCAATTCAACTACCGATACAACCCAAGCTAGTGAACAACCTCTCTCCTACACTATACTTCTACAGATATGTGCATAGGTTTTACCAAAAGAAGTATGCAAAATGTCAAGAGTTATGCCAAAAGACAACTTTAACAACTCAAACATACACAGCTTCATAGCTCAGTAAGTTCGATAGCTTAAGGAGTTACCACATTTTTGATAAGCCACTATAGCTCCAACGAGCCAAGATAATCCCATTATTTCTTGAGTTAAATTTAACTTTATTTCCATGTCTATAACTTTCTTTTACTAGTACTCGATGTTGATCACACGAGCAATCGAGGATTCGTAACATATGCGGTACCCCAGCCATCGGTACGGTGTCTGTCTGTACTGTAAATTATTCCCTAACGATGCTACTTACATGAGCTGTCGGGAGTATGCATAAAGCATAAGTCCCAGCCATCGAAGGGCTTATAATCCATTTAGGATTCATATATATTTTTCAATCACGATACTGCTCACATGAGCTATCGAGGACCGTAACATATGCGATACGCTAGCCATCGCGTCAGTACTTTTTCAACGGCATAAAGCCTACTATCTCTTTCATTTCATTTCTTCGATCTCTTCAATGTCAAGTGCTTCCGATTCGCTGAACATTGACAACATACACACAAGAATTATTATGTAAAATTTACATTACGAACTTACAGGATTGAATTGTAGTTGAGGAAAGACTTCAAGGACTAATCCACCAATTTCTCTTTTTCGCGATCTGTAGCACTATCGTAGTCTACATCCATAAATCATTCAATTTCTTACATTAAACCACTCAATCAGATCATATAACATAAATCTATCATTTTTAGGAAAATTATGATTTTACCCCTAATATTTTCCTCTTATTCAATCTAGTCCTTTCAACACAAAACATGCAAAACAACCATTTTCTCACACAACCAACCTTAGCCGAATTCTCTAGGGTGTTTATCCCACCCCTTCACACATTTATTTTGCACTATAATACATGTAATTTCAGCATTTTTACATTTTAGTCGTTAAACCTTAATTTCATCAAGAATCTCTTTACAAGCATTTAACATTTAAATATATAAAAAGCCTTAAAGAACAAGTATTTTCAACAATGACAAGTTTCATAACATTTGAAAGATCCACAAATTTGTCCTTTTATAAGCTAGATTAAGCTAATACGAACCCAAAAATATAAATATTACCAAAAACGGTTAACATTTGCTTACTGAAATCAACACTTGAAGCTTAGGATGCAAAACACTAATTTTCTTCCTCTTGGCCAAATGTTGAAGATGAAAGTTTTAAATTATAAGAATTTTTATCATTTTTGTTTCTTTATTTTCATATATATATAATAATGATAATTTTGTAATTTTTGTAACTTTCATAATTAAACTTTCTTAATCACTTTTAGTCTTAATTAAACCTGTTTACATTTAATATAAATAATCTAATCCACTCAATAACAATCCTTTGATTAATTTACTCATTTAATCCTTTTAAGTAATCATCTATACTTTTGCACCTATTACAGTTTGATCCTTCCTACTCCATTAACTATCTAATCATTAAAATGTCATTACCAACTTTTAATACGATGCTAACAAAGTCATAAATATTTAAATAAATAAATTAACGACTCGATTCGTTGGAGTTGTGATCTCAAAATCATTGTTTTCGACACCACTGAAAACTGGGTTGTTACAACTCTCTCCCCTTAGGAAAATTTCATCCTGAAATTTCTTACTAGTAAACATGTTAGGGTATTGTGATCTCATTGAAGCTTTTGTTTCGCAAGTGGCATCCTCTAACCTATGACGATTCCATAATACTTTCACTAATGATACTCTTTTGTTTCGTAGCTCTTTTACTTCATGAGCCAGTATTCTAACTGGTTCCTCTGAATACGACAAATCTAGCTGTATCTCAACCTTACAAGGTGTAATCACATGAGAAGGGTCTGATCTATACTGTCTTAGCATCGAAACGTGAAATGCATTATGAATCTTCTCTAGTTTTGGTGGTAGAGCCAACTTATATGCTATAGGACCAACCCGTTTGATAACTTCATACGACCCGATAAACTGCGGACTCAACTTTCCTTTTCTGTCAAACCGTAACACCTTCTTCCAAGGTGAAGCTTTCAGGAAGACTCGGTCTCCCACTGCAAACTCTATATCTTTTCTTTTAAGATTTGCGTATGACTTCTGTCGGTCAGACGCTACTTTCAAACAATCACGGATTGCCCGCACTTTGTCCTCAATCTCATGAACCAAATCGGTTTCAATCAATTTAGGCTCGTTCAACTTTAACAAATACAAAGGTGTTTTGCATTTTCTACCGTATAATGCTTCAAATGGTGCCATTTTAATACTAGATTGATAGATGTTATTATATGCAAGCTCTACCAGCGGTAGATATTTCTCCTAGCTTCATACAAACTCAAGTATACAGCATCGTAGCATATCTTCAAGAATCTGTATCACCCGTTCTGACTGACCATCTGTTTGTGAATGATATGCGATGCTGAAATTCAACTTGGTTCCTAAAGCTTCATGCAACTTAGCCTAAAACCTCGAGGTAAAACGTGGATCCGTTAAGAGATAATAGATGCTGGTAATCCATGTAGTCATAGGATCTTAGATACATACAGTTTAGCTAACTTTTCTAATGGATAATCCACTCTAATAGGAATAAAGTGGGCTGACTTAGTAAATCTGTCAACTATAGCCGAGATTGAATCTTTCTTCCTTGGTGTCACCAGCAATCCTGTAACAAAATCCATTGTGACTTGTTCCCATTTCCACTCCGGAATGGTAATAGGCTGCAATAATCTAGACGATACTTGATGCTCAGCTTTTACTTGTTGACACACTAGACATCTGGTCACAAACTCAGATATTTCTCATTTCATACTTGACCACAATACATCTTCTTCAAGTCGTTATACATTTTTACACTTCCTAGGTGAATAGAATAAGTACTACTATGAGCTTTGGTCAAAATATCCCGTCTCAAATCAAAATCATGAGGAACACATATCCTGCCTCTAAAATACAGCATCCCATCTGTTCTTTTCTAGTCACTAGCTTCGGATCATTTCACTATAACTCTCGAATTTGCTGTAGAAATAACTATCTCGTCTTAAGCTCCGTAATGATAGAACCATCAAGCTCCAATGATAGGTGAGCATTCATTCCCTTAAGGCAAACAATGATTTTCGACTCAGGGCATCAGTAACAACATTAGTCTTCCCCAGATGGTAGTCAATTACAAGGTCATAGTCTTTCAATAATTCTAATCATCAGCGCTGTTGCAAGTTTAGCTCCTTTTGTATCATCAAATTCTTCAAACTCTTATGATCGGTGAATACGTGACATCTCTTGCCATATAAATAATGTCGTTAAATCTTCAGGGCAAAAATAATGGCAGCTAACTCCAAATCATGAGTCAGATAGTTTCGTTCATGTGACTTTAACTATCGAGAAGCATAAGCTATTACCTTTCCAGCTTGCATCAAAACACAACCCAAACCGTTCAGAGATGCATCACTGTATACGACGAACTCTTTACCTGATTCATGCTATGTCAAAACTAAAGTTTTTGTCAACAAATTCTTTAACTACTCAAAACTCTACTGACACTTTTCTGACCATAGAAATTGGACATTCTTATGCATTAACTTCGTCATCGGTAAGGCTATGATGGAAACGTCCTTCACGAACTGACGATAATAACCTGCTAACTCGAAGAAACTACATACCTTGGAAATATTCTTTGGTACCTTCCAATCGAGGATAAATGAGACACTACCTGGATCAACCCAAATTCCCTTCGATGATACAACATGACCCAAAAATCCCACTTCTCACAACCAAAACTCAAACTTGCTAAATTTCGCATACAACTATTTTTCTCTCAAAATTTGTAACACGTCTCTCAAATGCTAATTATGCTCAGATTTTGTCTTTGAGTAGATCAAAATGTCATTAATAAGCACAACTACAAACCTGTCCAACTGAGGTTGAAATACTCTGTTCATCAAGTCCATAAATGTTGCGGGGGTATTAGTTAACCCAAATGGCATAACCAGAAACTCATAATGCCCATAGCGAGTTATGAATGTCATTTTCATTATATTACAATCCTTCACTCACATTTGATAGTAACCTGATTGGAGGTCTATCTTAAAGAATACGGTTGCACCCTTTAACTGATCAAATAACTCATCGATCCGAGGCAACGGGTACTTAATCTTAATTGTCACCTTATTTAGCTGGCTATAATCTATACACATCCGCATCGATCCTTCTTTCTTTTTCACGAATAACACGGGCACACCCCAAGGTGATACACTAGGTCGTATGAATCCTCTGTCTAACAATTCTTGCAGCTGAGCTTTTAACTCTTTTAATTCAATCGGTGCCATTCTATACAATGGAATTGAGATCGGAACGGTACCAGGTAGCAAATCAATACCAAACTCTACCTCCCTAGTTGGTGGCAAACCCGATAATTCTTCTAGAAACACATCTGTATACTCATTAACAATTGGTACCTATTTCAACTCTATTCCCGAACCCCGTGTATCAAGTACGTATGCCAAGAATGCTTTACAGCCTCTACGAACCATCTTATATTCTAAAATAGTTGAAATCACCTTGGTTTCACTATTCAATTTGTCGGACTCAAATGTAATCACTTCACCTGTTAGGCATTTCAAACTAATCTGTTTTTGCTTGCAATTTACTACTGCATCGTGCTTAGATAACCAATCCATACCCAAGATCATGTCGAACTCGGTGAATGGCAATAACATTAGATCAACAAAAATTCATAGCCCTGAACTTTCAGTGGACATTTACGACACACCAGATTAACAATGACACTATAACCTAATGGGTTTGTGACTTGCACATCAAACTCAATTAACTCAACAAACAATTTCTTATCAGTAGCTAAAGAAGTGCAAAATATATGAACGAGTCGATCCCGGGTCAATTAAAGCACACACAATATCATTAAAAGGATAGAATATACCAGTCACAACATCGGGAGCGGTAGCCTCTTCTCTAGCTCGGATGGTATAAGTCTGTGCAGGTGCTCGAGCTTCCGATCTGTTTACGTCATCTCTGTTTTCATTTCGATTTCCACCTACACCACTACTCTGCCCTGGGCGTCTGCCTTTCTGTGGTGCAACTGGAGGATTAACACTCCAATCTTCCCTTGCTTCAAAATTCATCGGGTAATTTCGCATGAAGTGATCGGTAACTCCACATTGGAAACAGGCTCCCTTAATCAACCGACATTCACCATAATGGATTCTTTTACAATGCTCGCACATTGGTTTTGGACGTTACGAACACTAGCCACACTGTCAGCTGGTCAATCCTGAAATCTTGATTTTGGTGGTCCTGATCGGCTCCTACTCAAAAAACCGAAAGAGACTGCTCCTTGAACTTCACTATCTCTGAATTTCTTTAGTGGTGAAATTGAGAAGGTTCTAATGGGATTCTTCTTCCCAAAATCTCGAAATCTAATCTCTCTTTGTTTCTTCTGGTTGTATACTTCCTCTATTTTCTGTGCTCTATCTGCCAAAATGAAAAATGGTCATATTTTTTAACCACCTACCATCATTTTTATTTCATCGTCCAACGGTCCTTAAATCAGACACACATAGCCTCGTCTATAGGTACAATCTCCCATGCATATTTGTTGAGAAACACAAACTCTCATTCGTATTCTACTACAGTCTTGTTTCACTGTCTTAACTCTAGAAATTCTTTCTTCTTTTTATCCAAATACCTCTTGCTAACATATTTCTTTTTAAACTCCATCTGGAAAAATTTCCAAATAACCTAGTGTTCTAGCATCACTACTACTATCATTACCTACTAATTATAAGCTTCATCTTTTAGCAGCAAAACGACACACCTCACATAATCTTCGGGCGGACAAGCCATTTCATTCAGTACCCTCAAGGTGTTTTCCAACCAATACTTAGCTTTGGATGGATCATCTTCTGCATTCCCACAGAATTCTTCCATTCCATACTTTCTTACCCTATTTTTCGAGATACGACGCCTCTGTTCTATTACAAGAGGAGGTGGAGGCATTACGGGAGGTGCCGTAGGTCGGGTAATAAGCTATGTAGCTAAGGGTGGAGGTGGTGGTGCCATACGGTTTTTTTGCATAAATTCTGAGAACCACTGTCCCATTAAGCTGAAGAACATGTTTTTAACTTCACTTTCTATCATCGACAAAATAAGTGCCCCATGACTAGCCCCGAAATCACTTGTCAGGTTATTGCTATTTACTTCGTTGGTTTCCTCCCTTTCAGAATCGAGCATCTTTACTTTTTTCTACAAAAACTATGATTAGATCAGATTCATCTATATCACACTATCACAGGATCATATGGCGTGTACTACTAAATCATTAAATACAATCATAGTTGTCCGAGAAATGGCTAAATCGAAAGCTATAATATCACTAAATATAACACTCAAAACTCGAAAACTATCAACAATTAAGGTTCCGATGACTTACTATTCATTTATCACTATTCATCTTTAACATCATATTATTCAGCTTTATTTATTAAAGAATTTAACTTCACACGTTATATGCTGTCATTTATTCATAAACACAATTCAACAAGGGCAAAAATGACATTTCTAATATATTTGGAATACAAGTACTTGATGGACAAGTATCGGTAGTAGCCAAGTAGTAAACAATTTAGAAACTGTACATATTTCTACCGATACTTGTGCTAGTTCTATCGATACAAGTATAACTTGTATCGATTCAAGTCATGCATCTACTAATACTAAAAACTCCAGAAAGCTAAGATTCCCATCTTACAACTTCTACCGATACAACAATACAAACTATCGATACGTAAAAACACATAACTATTGTTACTTGCAATTCAACTAACGATACAACCTAAGCAAATGAACAACCTCTCTCCTACCCTGTAATTCTACCAATACATGCATAGGTTCTACCGAAACAAGTATGCAGAATCTCAAGAATTATGCCAAAACACAAGTTTAACAACTCAAACATACACAACTTCAATTATGCATTAGACCATCACACAACATACATAATTTCCAAGTCTTTACATAGCATCATAAGTTTATACTCCAAATTTGCACTTCATGCATATCCACTTTCATCATAATAAGATTTTATCATCTCTAATACAAAAACAAAAGATAATATCATCCTAGTACATGCCATAAGACTGAGTGATGCAAAAACTACTAACAAACTCCGTGATAGTGTAACTTCAACGAGATGACCATGATTTGATCTTCAAGCAGAAAAATAATCTACAGAACAACAACAACAACAACAACTGTGGTAAGCTACATAGCTCAGTAAGTTCGATACTTAAGGAGTTACCACATTTTTAATAAGAGACTATAGCTCCAACGAGCAAGATAATCCCATTGTTCCTTAAGTTAAATTCAACTTCATTGCCCTGTCTATAACTTTCTGTTACCAGTACCCAATGCTGCTCACACGAGCTGTCGAGGACTCGTAACATATGCGGTACCCCAACCATCGGTACGGTGTCTGTCTATACTGTAAACTATTCCCTAACGATACTGCTCACACGAGTTGTCGGGAGTATGCATGAAGCATAAGTCCAGCCATCAAAGGGCTTATAATCCATTTAGGATTCCTATCTCTTTTCTGAATCATGATGCTGCTTACATGAGTTGTCGAAGACTCGTAACATATGCGCTACCCCAGCCATCGCGTCTATACTTTTTCAACAGTATAAAGCCTACTATCTCTTTCGTTTCATTTGTTCGATTCACTGAACATTGACAACATACACAGAAGAATTATTAAGTAAAATTTATATTCTGAACTTACCGGAATGGATTGCAGTTGAGGAAAGACTTCAGGGAGTAATCCATTAATTTTCCTTTTTGTGATCTATAGCACGATCATAGTCTACATCCACAAATCATTCAATTTCTTGCATTAAAACACTCAATCAGATCATATGACATAATTCAGCCTTTTTTAGAAAGATTATAGTTTTACCCCTAATATTTTCCTCTTATTCGATCTAGTCTTTTCAACACAAAGCATGCAAAATAACCAATTTCTCACACAACCAACCTTAGCCGAATTCCTTAGGGTGTTTATCCCACCCATTCACAATTTATTTTCACAACAATACATGTAATTTCATCATCTTTACATTTTAGTCCTTAAACCTTAATTTCATCAAGAATCTCTTTACAAAAAGATCTAACCCAAGCATTTAACATTCACATATATTAAAAGCTTTCAAGAACAAGTATTTTCAACAATGGCAAGTTTCATAACATTTGATAGATTCACAAATTAGTACTTATATAAGCTAGATTAAGATAATACGAACCCAAAAACATAAATATTACCAAAAACGGTTAACATTTGCTTACTCAAATCAACATTTGAAGCTTAGGATGCAGAACCCTAATTTTCTTCCTCTTGGCCGAATGTTGAAGATGAAAGTGTGAAATTATAAGAATTTTTATCATTTTTCTTTCTTTATTTTAGATATATAGTAATGACAGTTTTGTAATTTTTGTGACTTTCATAATTAAACTTTCTAAATCACTTTTAATCTTAATTAAACCTATTTACATTTAATATAAATCATGCTAATTCATCCACTAACAATCTTTTGGTTAATTTACTCATTTGATCCTTCTAATTAATCATCTATACTTTTGCACCTATTACAATTTGGTCCTTTCTACCCCATTAACTATTTAATCATTAAAATTTAATTACCAACTTTTAATACGATTCTAATGAAGTTATAAATATTTAAATAAATAAATTAATGACTCGAATCGTCAGAGTTGTGATTCTGGAATTATTGTTTTCAACACCACTGAAAACTGGGCTGTTACAACCTAAACACAAATATCTCACATTAGATTTCCCAAATTAAATCTCTAAATCACTCTAAGTACACAATTAAAGATAAAATAGTCAAAACGAGACTTTCGAGTTTGAATTTGACAAAACGGGCAGCAAAAATGAACTCAGGATATCGAAAACGATAGGGTAGGGTTTCTCCAAAAAGAGTCAACTGGTCAAACGATCAATGATCAACTATCAACGTCAACAGTCAATTGTTAACGGTCCTGTTCGATCAAAGTCAACGGTCCTATTCGATCAAAGTTAATGGTTTGGGTCTAGTTCGAACGGGTTCGGGTCGGGTTATCGGGTCGAGTTATCGATTGGGCTTGGTTCATTTGGTTTGGGTGTTGGGTTTGGTTTAGGTCAAAAGGTTTGGGTTTGGTTGAATTTGGGCTTAAGGTTATTGGGCTGGTTTTGGGTAATAAGGATTTGGGCTAAGGTACTTTAGAGCCCAATTTTAACACACTACATAGGGTTTGGTTTCCCCCCCAAACGGTGCCGTCAACACCTCCACCATTGTAACCAGCATCTGACTACTGAGATCAACATGCAAACAACCCAAATTGAAGCCACAACATGATTTCAACAACTTACCAACCCCAAAATGATAGAATGAGTGGTGATGCACAAAGGAGAAAATGAAAGCCGAATGTTCACTTCGTGTTTCTCATAAACGGTGGTGGCAAGGAAGGAGAAAAGGGTGAGGTTAGGTTCGCGATGTGAAGAGAAGGGAGTTGGCAAAGGCGGTGTAACAAATGACCAACGACACGGGCTTGATCGGAGGGTGATCGAAAAAATGAAATAAGGGAGAGAGGGGAGCTTTGGAAATTTCGGCAGAGGTAAAGAAGCAAAAAGAAGTGGAAGAGTCACACCAAGGCTTTAGGGTGTTTAAATACCAAAGAAAAAGGTGAAATTATTTGGAGGTCCCTAAACAACACTAGGTTTTTTGAAACGGCCCAATTCTTTTCACGTAATTACAATTAAGTCCGCTTAATTGCAATTAAACGAATAGGTTTAATTTCCAACTCAACTAGGTCCCCACACTTACCCAAAATCACAATTAAACCCTTAAATTTTCTAAATTCCCAATTAGATCCCTAAAATAAAATTAGGGTGTTATAAATAGTTAGCTTACCACTTCTGACATCAAACATCTAAGTTCAGTACATTACAAAATATACAAGCATTAAGATTCTCAAATGTAGGATTCCATCAACAAATCATTAAGTATGTTGATTATCTTAGCAGAATACAAATAGTAGCACATGCAATTGTTTGGTGTAACATCCATTCATGCATAAGGATACCTAGATCTCATAGGACTTTTTGGCTTGTAACGTTCTAAAGCTTAGGACAGGTATGAAAATCGGGAATAGTAAGCATCAAAAGGGTTTCAAGCATGAAAATAGTTTGACACATCATATTGTTTCGTATTCTCCCTCTCAGTGACCCTTTTCTCGCTCATTGCCTTATTTCTCTTTCTCTCACCTTTCTTAATTTTCCTTATTTCTCGGGTTCATTTGTAACAGTCCTTACCCGGATTCAACGATCGAATCGGGTGAGGATGTTAAATAGTCCTTAAAATTTTTTGTATTTACAATTTTACCCCTCAACTTTTACTTAATTTCACTTTTGGTCATAATACTTTTTACATCTTTAATACCTGTCTTAAATTAATATTTCACAATGTTACACTTTTCACAATGTATACATTTCTTTATCATATTTTATAAAAAAAAATTATTTGATATATGGTAAAAACGTGACAAAAAATAATGTTAGAAATAAAGATTTTATTTACCTTTTTAAGATAGTAATAAAGATTTTATTTGGATATATTTCCATATCAATAAATGTGCATAAGTTTTATAAGGAAAATACAACAAATCATATAATATACTGAAAACCTTGTTTACACCCACCTTTCAATTTATCACAAGTTTAATTTCTCTTAAATCAAAGCCCCACAAAATATTATGGAAAAATCCGGTCCTTCAAATACAAATTTCTCATTCTTTTGCTGGTTGTATCATGTAAGCTCTCATCTTACTCTTATTCAATATTAATTGATCAATGGTTAAATTATAATTATTCAATTCATGCCATTTGTTCAAGCCAACCTCCTATCTTGAATAAAATTTAACTGTAGTTGTAATATATATATTTCCATCAATGATGTTGCCAATGGTACCAAGGGCTCGAGGGCAAATACATTTGTCATGCAGCAATGAAGATGATCACAAAGCAATTGAGTGTTAATGGGGAACCGCACATTGCATCAATGCGCAATGCCAATGCACAACTTTCCAAATCAAAAGAATTACTTGTGCCACTGACTTTCAGTGCATCAACAAATGTGGTCCTACATCCACTGTCCATAAATGTGTTAATGGTTACTGCATCTACTAAGATTATGCAACTTTCTCTAATATATGTCATGAAATAAAGTAATTTTTTTACTTCTTTTTGCTATATATATATTTTAAATTTTAATTCTACCTTTTTAAGGCATTACTAACATTTAGAATTTAATAAGGATTATAATTTAGGGCTAATTTTCATTTAAGCTTTCACATACATATATATAAAATGAAGGTAAGAACCAATAAGTGTTGGGTACAGTGATACGGTGTACTTCTAATGGAGAACACAAGTTCAAATATCGAAAACAATATAATTGGGAAAGACAATCATACATACTTGAAAAGATTAATTTTCATTGTCTATAAAACATACATGAAAGAAACCTTGGGTATACTAAAAAGAAAAAAAAAAGAGAAATGTACGTAGGTATGCTCTCTCTCTAATTTGAAATCTATATTGGATTTAATGTCATAAGCTAATTGAATATCAATTTAATATGTTTTAAGAGAAAACTAATCCATTGATAATTTTAAAGAAAGGACTCTTTTTTTTTTTAAGAAAAACTTACAATCAATCCTACTTAAAGGTGCTCATGGGTCGGGTCGGGTCGAGTTCGAGTTAGGCTTAAGTATGATATTAATATACTTTATGTTTGTCCAAGCTTGGCTAGGCCCAAAATATATGCTTAAAATTTTTCCTAAACTTATCCATATTTGTAAAATATTAACCGTCCATATTATTTTTTAAAAAATATTTATTTTATTTTAATATTTAATAGTTTTATGCATTGTTTGTTTATTGACAAATTTTATATAGTCATCTTAACGTTATTTTATTGTTTACATTAGAATAGTATTATATATTTAGTATAATTTTTTTAATGTATTCTAAATTACATAATATATAAAAAAATTTAATATAAAGTATTATAAATTTAAAAATGGATCGGATCGGGCTTAGGTCTTGAATGTTTAAACCTGAGCCTGACCCATATTTTAAATGGGCCTAATTTTTTTTGCAAAGACTTATTTTTCGAGCCTATTATTTTTTCCAAACCCTCTCAAATTTCGGACAAGCCTTTTGACTTGGACAAGTAGCTCGACCTATGAACAAATCCACAAGCAGCAATACAAAAAGAAAAAAAAAACTAAAGATAAGAAGAACCAACTTTTTATTAAATGTTATTATTATTATTATTAAAATCATCATTTTTTATAATATTTTTGCATTTTTCTCTTTTCCTCCTTTAATAATTCCCTTCATTTTTTTTGTTTGGTGAATTATAAGATGAGGGTAAAACACTAGAATGTGACTAGCGCGACTCGAATCTAAGTCATATCTAGAACGGTTAACACCCTGACCATTAGAGTAACACACAAAATTCTTATCTTAAATTTCTCTTAAATCAAATTCCCCCAAATATCCTTCGAAAATTAAATTTCTCATTCTTTTCCTGATTGCACCATGTAAGTTCTTATCTTACTCTTTTTCAGGGACATAGCTAGGGAGGTTGGTAGGTCCCGCCCCTTTAAAATGAAAATAAAATCATTTAGTTCTTTTAAAATTTTTAAAATTTAAAATTAGTAAAAGTAAAATTACACTTTAGCCCTCTTTAAAAATGATAAAAACTTGATTTAATCCTTTAAAAATTATAAAGATGTAAACTATTAAAATGGTGAAATTGTATTTTTATTATCGCCCCTAAAAATATTTTTTGGCTTCGCCTCTGCTCTTATTCAATATTAACTAATCAATGTTTAAATTATAGTGATTCAATTCGTGCTATTTGTTCAAGCCAACCTCCTATCTTCGATAAAATTTAACCGTAGTTGTAATATACACATTTGCAGCAACAATGTTGTCAATGGTACCAAGGGCTGGAGCATGCAGTAGTGAAGATGATTGCAAAGCAATTGAGTGTCAAGGGGGAACTGCACATTGCATCAAAGAGCAATGCCAATGCACTCCAAATCAAAAGAATTTCTTATTTCACTTTGATTGCATCAACAAATGTTGTCCTAAATCTAGTATCCATAGATGTGTTAATGGTTACTGCATTTGCTAAGATTATGTAGATTTCTCTAATACATGCCATGAAATAAAGTATTTTTTTTACTTCTTTTTGCCCTTTTTCTTTCAATTTTAGTTTTTGTTTAATATTAAACTTTAATTTGTTTTATCTAATTAAGATGTCACATGTCACAACACGATTAGTTAATAGAAATTTTTTTAACAGGAGGTAACAATTGGACCATTTTATGTTATAGAATCATAGTTTAGGCATCACTCTTGACAAAAAAAAGGTTTAAGTACCTAAACGGGATAAACACTATAGTTTAGGGCCAATTTTCATTCAAGCATTTACATACATATATACAAAAGGAAGGTAGGTACCAACAAGTGTTGGGTGCAGTGATACAGTGTACTCCTAAGGGAGATCATAAGCTTGAATTTCGAAGGCAACACTGTTGGGAGAGACAAACATAGATCCTCGAAAGGATTAATCTTCACTGACTGTAATACATACATGAAAGAAACGTAGGTTATATACAAAAGAAAAAAGAAGAGAAAGGTACACGAAATTTTAATGTCATAAGCTAATCCAACATCAATTTAATATGTTATAAGAGAATATTTATCAATTGATAAATTTAAATAAAAGCCTCAATTTAAAAATTACTAAAAAACAATCCTACTTTTTCTATGTAGTTTATTTTTATCAAAATCATTTATTTATTTTTATTAAGGATTAATATATACGATGGTACTTGAACTTGGTAACTTGTACCTATTTAGTATCTAAACCTTTTTTTTGACCTTTCTGGTACATGAACTTGGAACCATAAACTACCTTGGTACCATTTATTTTTACCGATCCGACCAATTCTTTCATGCCATGTGTATTAAAAGAATCAATCAAACTATTACACATGTATTCCAAAACATTTAATATAAATTTTTTAAATTTATTAATTAAATTGAATTAAATCCAACTTAGGAGGTTCCCCTATCGACGACTTAGGAGGCTTCAAAGAATGGTTTGATGGCTCCAATGACTTAAACTTCTTTCCTGGTCGAACTCTGAATTGCTTGGCTTCTTCTACTTCACTACTTTATTCAAAAATCTCAAATTCTTTAAACTATAGGACATCTACATCAGCAGAAGTATTGTCAAGGCAAAATTTTGCCCATTCTTCTTCCACCACTGCATCAATCAACTTAATGGCATGGCATTCGTCCTTCTTATCAGGTCACTTCAAAGCATCAAAGAAATTAAACGTGACCTACTGATCATTAAACGTCATTGTTAATTCACTCTTTTTCAAATCAGTTAAAGTTCGACCCATGGCAAGGAAGGGTCTTCCAAGAATAATAGGTACATCTTTAACGACTTCACAATCTAGAATGATAAAAATCAATAGGAAAAATAAATTTATCTACTCTTACCAATACATCATCGATTTTACCTTCTGGATGTGCATATGATCTATCCACAAGTTGCAATGTCACCGTGGTTGGCTTCACTTTTGCAATCCCTAGATTCTTGAAAACAAATATTGGCATCAAATTAATGCTTGCTCCTAAATCGTACAATGCCTTACCAACGTAATGATTGCCTATTGAACAAGGGATATCTTTCAATTTCGAAGGCAATTTATTCATCAACATTGGCGTGCACTCTTCAGTGAGAGCAATGGTTTTAAATTCTTCAGGTCGCTTTTTGTTTGATAGAATGTCCTTCATAAATTTGACATAGTTAGGCATTTGCTCCAAAGCTTGAACAAGTGGTATGTTGATGTGCAGTTGTTTCAGTACATCCAGAAATCTCTTGAATTGAAAATCTTGTTTTGACTTCTAAAATCTTTGAGGGAAAGGTGGTGGTAGCCTTCCATCAGATTGCTGGTAATGCTTTGTTGTGGCATTCTTGTTAATAGCATGCCCTGTTTCAACCACAGATTTTTGCTTAGCCTTTTTAGGTGTATGCTGTTGTTTAGATGTCTGAGCATCTTCTTTCTAAATAGGGTCTAAACTCTCTCCTTCTGTCGTGGCATTTTGATTAGCAACATAATCTTGAAATTAAACTCAACTTCTGAGTGTAATGGCTTTGCAGTGCTCCTTCCCTTTCGCTCTTGTATTTTCTGTATTGTTGGGCAATGCTCATTGTGGTCTTGAATTCAAGGCATTGGATATTTGGACCAATTGATTCTCCAAAGCTCTTAAAGAAGTAGCTTGGCTCTAGATTACAAAATCATTTTTAGCCATATACCAATTCAACAGATTTTCAATAAACAACGAAGAAGTTGGCATTGAATTTTGTTATTGAATTTTGTTGTTGATTTTGCCGTGGTATTGACTGATTGTAGCTAGGTGGAGCATTGGTGGCATTTTGTCGCACCATATTACTTGAATTACCTGCTCCTTAATTATTCCAACTAAAATTTGGATGTTGTTTCTAGCCAGGATTGTAACTGTTGGAACAAGGATTATTACTACGGTTATAATTACCCATGTAACACATGGATTCTGATTTAATTAGCATTCTTCAAACTCATCGTCACCTCAACAATAGACACAAGTTGTCTCGACAATCTTCACTTCTTTAACTGCAACAGGCTTCTACATAGTCTCGATCATATTAGTTAGAAAAGATACCTGAGCTGTTAACGATGTGATGGCATCAAGCTCCCTAGCTCCTGTAACTCTTCTGCCAGTTCCTAGCCTTGTGGTAGGATATTGATAAATCATTATTCGTAATCCTCTCCAAAATCTCATCAGCTTCATTGCATGATTTGTCTAGCAAAGTTCCATTTGCAGATGCGTCAACAACCATTCTTGTGTGTGCATTCAACACATTGTAGAACATCTCCATTTGTGTCTAATGTTGAAAACCATGCATTGGACATTTTTTGAGTAAATCTTTAAATCATTCTGATGCTTCATATAATATCTCATCTTTTTCTTGCTTAAAGGATGTAATGTCATTCCACAACTTAGCATTCATGTTGGTTGGATTATGCCTCGGCAAAAATCTCTGAAAATGTTCTTTCCATGATGATGCAGTTCTAAATGGAAAATCATTTAACCATGATCTTTCTCTCTCTCTTAATGAATAAGAAAATAGCTTGAGTATCAAGGCATCATCAGGAACACCCTGTAGACGAAAAGAATCGAAAACCTCCAAACACAACCGCAGATGCAATCTTGGGTCCTCAGTTGGTAATCCACTAAACTGGCCAACTATTTGTAGCATTTGAAACATTACTGGCTTGAGTTCAAAATGCGGTGCATGGATCTGTGGCCTAACTATGCCAAGGCTCAAATCATCTAAAATAGGAACCAGGTGTTATCTTATCGTCCTATCCTGGTCATCTTACACTGGTGCAATAGGAAGGTTCTTGCCATTAGGATTTAATGGATCCTCTACACCATGATTATTTCCAGCCATGGTTCGTAAATCTCTTCTTTTTCTTCTTCTTAATGTCCTCTCAATTTCAGAATCAAATTGATATGAGTCTTGATAAGGAATGCCTCTTCTCATGCACTAGAAAACCTGTTACAATAAGTGAAGACAATTAACAAACAAAAAGAAAATAAAATGAACAATAACTAAATCGAATTCCACCAAATTGTCAATCTCGGGCAACGGTGCCAAAAACTTATTGCGTGCAAATCGTGTATGCAAATGTGCAAGTATAGACTTCGTGACAAATAATAAAGTGTTAAGTAAAGTATTGTCTCCATAGGGATTGGATTAATGCAACTTAACCTAGTTTTTCTAAGACAAAATTATGTGATGGCAAAGTGATAGTACTATTAAGAAAATATAAAACATGCAACAACAAAATCAAAATGTGATGAAAAAGTATACAACAAAATATAAAAGCAAAATATATATGGTAAAGAATGATGGCAAAATGCTGAGCAAGTGTCAAGGGTGAAATATGATGAATAACAAGCCTGGGAGTACTGGAAGTCCAGTTTAGTACCAAGAAATGCAATGGAAAATCCTAAATAGTTCACTGCCCAAAGAAATGCTCCAGTAGCCTACTTCTTTCGAGAGCTAAGCTTAAGGACTATTTTCTTGAGGCATTATATGTCAATAAAACTCGAGAATTAACTCAATATTACGTCCTCTATATAGATCACAACTTTATTATTCAATTATTCGCTTGTATCATTCGAAAGCAGTCCAACTTAAAATATTCCTTTCAGAAATTAAGTTTAAGAAACATACATGCATCCATCTATACCTAGGGCATGCATGCATGAGAATGAAAACCATTCAAGTGAAACAATGAGAATATTTAGATTTAAACCAAATCCATTCACAAGATGGGTGCATCATCATCTTAGATGGGTGCATCATCATCTTCCTTGCGACTCTGTTCTGCTCTGCAACTTGAACTTTTCCCTTCTTGTTGCAGATATTACTCGTGGGATTTACGCACATTACTTACATGATTTTTCCTCATGTTTCTTTATACTTTTCTCTTTCTTTTCTATGAGCTTTATAGATTTGCTGTAGGTAGGTCCTTTCCAACTCACGCTTTCCTTTACTACTTCCAGTAGATTCTATAGGTATGTTCAACTGGCTTGTTCTAGAACAAGTTGCTTTTACTAAGTCAACTTTCTCCTAGAATTGCCAAGGCATTTGCGTTGACAAACTGTACAGCCTTTTGCCAGTGCAATGGTTTCTCTCCTTCATATATGTTCCTTCTTTGTTGCATCTATTACAACCACACACTAATCCTTTTTCTCCCACAAATTAAAGTAATAATTCTAAACATTTAAGTGCAACCAAGCTTTGTTATGCAAAAACTAAAATTGCTAAATTCCTATCCTAAAATGTCTAACTTTACCTAAGTACAAGTAATTTCTCAATATTAAAAGGTCTAAAAGATAACTCTTTTCAAGAGTTATCAGCAATCCATGACAAGAGTACCATGTTTGAAGATGATTTGAGTCAAGGTTAACAACTTTGAAAAAAGGCCATTCCATCATGTATCCTCCACTCTTAAATGAAGAAAACCACTCTAATTGAAGAGTGAGGATGAAATTCTTTGTCCAAACATTTGATTTTGGTACTTGGAAGAGTATCTTAATAGGTCCATTAGAGGTACCCAAGGAGGAAGAAAGATGGGATTCAAATGGAAAGGAAAAGGCTCAATACAACTCCAAGGCAATGCATACACTCCTTTGTGCTAAGAGTAAGTAAATCTTCAACAAAGTTTCCTCATGTGGAAGTACCAAGGAAATATAAAATAAGCTAGAGGAAATCTAAGGAAACAAAAAAAAAAAGGAGATTAAGAAGCCTTGTGAGAAAGAAAACTCAACTAGTGGCAAGCAAACCAAAGATGAGCAATCAAGTGAAAGTCACCCCTCAAATCCAAAGGTGATGTGTTTCACGACTCTTGAAAAGCTAGATGCATCTTCTAATTCACATTATTTAAATTCATTTTCTTTTTATGAACTACACTATGCTTTTAATGAGTTAGTATTGGAAATTGATGACAATACATGATAATTATGACACACCCCAAAATTGGGCCTAGAAGTTTGAAGGGTATTTTAGGAATATTAACCCATATGAGCTCAAAATTTCGTAAGATTGGTAACTGATAATGTTTTCAACAATGGTTTTTAGGAAATTAAATCAATTATCGAAAATGAGTTTTAAATACCTTTAATTTTGAAAATAAGACTGATTTGTAAAATATTCAAAACTAAGAGTTTTTATGAAGCAACTTAACCAAATTATAAAATTCAACCAAACCCTCCTTTTTCTCCAAATTTCTCACGTTAGTTTTTCCTCCCACACACTTGTGTCATCCCTCTATTATCTCATACTCTTCTAATTGATTTTTACTTCTAAATTCTAATCCTTTTTGAATTCCAACATTCTTGAACCATAAATCTCCATTAAAACCATGAAAACACCCAAAAATCTCACTAAATTCATCATCTTCTCTAAACATTGGTTTTCTCGGGTTTGCATCAAAGCTAATTTTTCTTCCATCGAAGATAACCATTCATCTTCCTATTAGTTTTAAATGTTATCTAGACTTTTAAATCGATTTCTTAGCCATTAAAACACATGTTTTAAATAAAAGTCGAAAATTAGGTCGTTAATGGTGGATTTCAAGTTTGTAGATAAAAATTTGGTTTTAAAGTGTTTTTCAATTAGTTTTAAAATGATTAAAAGGTTTCTAAAGTTACTTTGAATTTTTATCAAGTATTTCTCGAGTTTTAATGAATTTTCGTCATAATGGTCATTGTTTGTCGAAAAATTTTGATAACTTGAAACACGTAGTTTTGTGTATTTTAAGGAATGAAAATTAGTTGTAGATGAATAGAATGTATTTCGTGCAAAAAAATTAAGTGTAGATCAAGATATTAGAATTTGAAGTTTTCTATGTTAAAGGTTTCGATAAAAAGAGAACGTAATTTAGGCTATTTTATGATTGTTTAAGATGACTTGATGACTAATTGTTACTTGTATACTTGTGTGGTATGTCTTGTTGAAGCGTCAGAGTGATTTGAACCTTCAACTGGTACAGAAAAAAGCAACGAAAAGCTTGTTTGAGCTTTCGGCTCTTTAACGAAAGAATATTTTTCGTGAGTGTTTTTGAATAGCTACTCATAGATGATTCATTGTATAATTGAGAATTTAGAGGCAACTTAAAATCATACTTTAAATTTCGAGTGTAAGTGTTCTCGTACCTATGAATATTTTTTATATATGTATGCTTGTGCAAATATGAAATATGAACATATATGAGATGCTATGACATGTGTTAAAAGCTTGAGATGATTGTTGTGAAAGTGAATATGTGGGTATGTTATTCATGCCATGAGATAGAAAATATGTGTAACACCCCAAAAGTCGAGTATGAAAGTAGTGACAAATCAAGATTTTTTCCTTGATAAAATGAAAAAATAATAATAAAGGAAATAAACGTGATAAAAAGGGGAAGAAGTTGAGTTATATCAATTAAAAAATTGATTAATAAGTATATTATGATGTATTGATTCAAGTAAGGACTAAATTGTAAATGTGAGAAAAGTTTTGTGGCTCAAGAGTAAATACTTAAAATTTGAGGGGTTAAAGTATAAATATGGAAAAGTGAAAGGGCCAATAGTGAAAATATATTAAGTGTGGAAGGATTTAGAAACTAAGGAAAATGGATGAATTAGGACCAAATTGAAAAAGTGGAAAAAGTATGAGGGGTTAAATTGTAATTTTACTAAAATGAGTGATGACTCAATGGAGGAATTTTGAAGGATTATAAGGGGTAGAATGGTCATTAGCAAGAAAGATAATTTTGAAGAGTAATGATGATGTTGGTGATATTTTGGAGATATTTTTAATTAATTAATTAGAAAAAGATATTTATTTAATATTTTATTAAGATTTATAGCAATATTTTATTTTTAAATTATTAGTACAAAAGGGAGGAAAGATGGAGAATTCTCTCCATGCTTCCTACGTGAGAAGAAGAAGAAATAAATAATTTTTCTGTTCTTTACAATTTGGTCTTTTAGAAAGATTAAAATATATAGACTTTTTCATACCCTTTTTAACTTAAATTCATTCAAATTCTGAGTAATTAATGTCGAAAAATATAATTTAATTATAAAATAATTAATTTGTGCTAAATTTTCTAACATATTTATTTTTAATTATTTTTATAAATATTAAGCATGAATTTGATGATTTTTTGATAGATTTGCACAATTGGTGAAAATCGACCCAAAAGACACTGCTGACAGCTTAAACCGTTGAGGGAATTTTTACACCAAATCAATAAAGAGCTAAGAGAAATATTTTTCCAGCCAAAGTTCAGTCCAATATGAAGTTAAATTATGCTTTATAATTATATTTTTAATTCAATTAATTTGGATTAAAATAAATTATAAAGGTTGAAGTGAAGTGGCTCGATATGCATGCAACCGAGGGTCGAACCACCTTTATTTGAGCTAGCCATGTTCTGTCCAAGTGCTGTTCCATTCAGATGATTATGTTGACCATTTCAACCTTGTAAAAAAGCCCTAAACTTTCCCAAAATCCCATTCAAACCCCTCCACTTTTGGTGGTTTTAAATTCTCACCCCAAGCCAAATTTAGCAAAGTTTGAAATTTTCAAACCTTACTTATGCATGGCCAGCCAAGCAAGTTGTGTGGCTGATATTTATTTGCTAAATATAGCCACCAACTCTCACCTATAAATGCCACCCTCACTCACCTCATTTTCCATACCAATTCACTCCATTCTCTATTCTTTCTCTCATTTGCTCTCTAAGCCATCCATCCATTTTCTCCCCTCTTCCTTTGCTGATTTCCCCTCTTGAGAAAGAGTGTTTCTTCAACCCTTCCATAGCCTTTGTTGAGTGTTCATCAGAGACCACGATCTGAGAAGAATCGAGCAAGAATGATGAAGAACGCGACAGTAATTTTTAAGAAATCGATGGATTTAATCCTATTCTTTTTCTTTATTTTAGATTCTAGTTTGTTATTATGATGAATGCTATTATGAATGATATTATTTATTTAATTAAAATGACTTAAATTCTTTAAGTGTTGGGTTGATTGTGTTTAATTGCTTCTTTATATTTAATCCATGTTCATATTATTATAGGCCCTAAATGTTCTGTTTGATTAAATATTATCATGCCAAGGTTATTATTGCAATACCCTTGTGATATAACTATTGAATTAATCATGTAATCGCATTGAAATTGTGATTAATGGACACACTATTTAATTTTTGCATGTCTAATCTTCTAAGGGAGCTAAAGGTTAGATTAGTGATGGTATTAAACAATAAATAGCCTTGCATAACTTGCAGGATTTTTGTGATTAACTTGTTTCAACATAGAGACATGATTGCTACTTCACTTGATCCTTTACATGCTTATGATTGTTAATTAGTCGGTTAAATTGACATAGAGATATATTTAATAGATTCTTTAGCTTTAATATAGTAGTATGTGCAATAACACATTTTCTTATTAAAGTTGATTTAGTCGATTGAATTGGCATAGAAATATGTTCGAGAGGTGAATAAATTTTAGTAAGTGATGTTGTTCATAAGTTAGCAGAATACTAGGTTGCCGTGAATATTATTTCGTAACAAGCATGAACATGATTTAGATTTAATCAAGTAATTAAATCAATTAACCTGACACATTTATGTCATATTGATTAAAGCCTTTAGAAATCTTGCAAAGGAATTTAATTTAGTTTTAGCTTTAACTTAGATTAATTTAGTTTAGAATACTTAGATTAATATCCCTCAGAAATATTATCTTGTTTTTAACCAATTTGTTGATTAAATATTTCATAGATACTTTTCATAGCACAGTCCCTGTGGGTACGATACTCAACATTACTTGTCACTTTATTACGTGAATATGATTGTGTACACTTACACATTTTCATCGTTCTAAGTTTTTGGCACCGTTGTCGGGAATTGTCAAAATTATTTGTAAAATTATTTGTTTTACATTTTGGTTTATTTTTCTATCTAATTACTAACTTATTCGTTTCTTATTTCATGTGTTTATGAGTATTGACCGAATTATTGACTTTCTCCCAATGGACCCTGAAATTGAATGAACTTTCTGAGTAAGAAGAAGATAAACATCTCAAAGAAGGACTGAAGAGATGAATTTCAAGAACCAGAGTCAAGGAAACGAAGCGAACCATACTCATAATCTTATCCTTATTGCTAATGATAGGGATAAAGCCTTGAGACAATATGTAGTGCCTTTGTTTCACAAGCTTAATTCAGGAATCATGAGACCTAATATCGAGGTACAAGAACTCGAACTAAAGCCAATGATGTTTCAGATGCTTTAGACAGGAAGCCAATTTAATGGATGTCTACCGAAAACCCTCATCTCCATTTGAGACTATTCATGGAGGTGAGCGATTCTTTCAAGATAGTTGGAGTGTCAAAAGATGCACTTCGATTGAAGTTATTCCCATTTTCACTAAGGGATAAAGCTAGAGCTTGGTTGAACTCATTTCCACCAAATTTTGTCACAACATGGCAAGAGTTAGCAAAACAATTCCTTAGGAAGTATTTCCCTCCAACCAAGAATGCTAAGTTGAGGAGTAATTACTACTTTCCAATAGATGGATGATGAATCTTTGTATGAGGCATTGGAAAGTTTCAAAGAGTTGTTAAGGAAATGCCCTCATCATGGAATCCTGCATTGCATCCAGCTACAGACGTTTTATAATGGACTTAATTCGCACACAAGGATGGTAGTAGATGCTTCCGCCAATGGAGCTATTATTTCTAAGTCTTACAATGAGGCTTATGAAATTATAGAGAGGATCGCAAGCAATAATTACCAATGGCCGACTATTCGAGCAAACTCAAGAAGATGAGTTATAGGAATTCAGGAAGCTGATCCATTAACTTCACTTGCAGCTCAGGTATCATCGATTTCCTCAAGGCTTAAGAATTTTACTACTAATAGGTTTAATAATGTTATAGCTCAGCCACCTAATCAATTTGAGAATGTAGTCTTTGTCTACTGTGGAGAACGGTACTTGTTCGAAGAATGCCCATCAAACCCAGAATCAGTGTATTACATGGGCAATCAGAACTAAAATCGAGGAAGGTGGGGACTGCAGTCGAACTTTTACAACCTATCTTGGAGAAATTAGCCTAATTTCTCATGGAATAATCAAGGGGCTAGACCTAGTAAAAATTACACTCAATCGAGACCAACCCAGCCATAAGGATTTACCCAACAAGTTCATAAACTAACTCAAGTTGAACCTTCTAATGGTTTGAAAAATCTATTGAAAACATACATGGAAAAGAATGATGCTTTGATCTAGAGCTAAGCAACCACATTTAAGAACCTTGAAAACCAAATGACTCAACTTTCCATTGAGCTTGGAAACCGTCCACAAGGTGCTTTGTCGAGTGATACGAAGAATATGAGAAATTTAACGAATGATCATTGTGAAGCATTGACATTAAGGAGTGGAAAGACGTTGCAACCCAACGTTGTTGAAGTGAATAAGAGCAAGCTGATGTTCAAGATGCAGTGGAAGTTCAACCAAGTGTTGAAACTTCAACTTTGCTAGAACTAGAACCGATGAATATTAAGAAAGAGACTACCAAACCAATCAGGTTTGATGATCTAATAACTTTGTTAGATGCAGAAGTGCCACAGAAGTCAAAGTAGCCAGTTCAAGTTAGAAATCCTCCACCACTCTACTCTCAAAGACTTCAGAAACAGAAGCAGGAAGTCCAATTCAAGAAATTCCTTGATGTACTCAAACAACTTCATATCAACATTCCATTGGTAGAAGCACTTAAGCAAATGTCATATTATGTCATGTTCATGAAGGATATCCTGTCAAAGAGGCGAAGACTTGGGGAATTTGAGACAGTAGCTCTAACAAAGGAATGCAGTGCATAACTTCAAGATAAACTACCCCTAAAGTTAAAGAATCCTTGATGTTTTACTATACCTTGCAATATTGGAGCAACCTATTATGGTAAACCACTATGCGATTTAGGTGTGAGCATTAACTTAATTCCAAGTTCGATCAGAAAGTTGGGGATAGGTGAAGTTAAACCAACTACAGTTACACTTCAGTTAGCCGATCAATCTATAGTATATCTTGAAGGAAAAATTGATGATGTATTGGTTCGTGTTGATAAGTTTTTTTTTCCTACTGAATTTTTCGTATTAGATTTTGAAGGAGATAAAGAAGTGCCAATCCTATTAGGAAGGTCGTTCCTAGAAATAGGAAGGACTTTGATTGATGTGCAAAAAGGTGAGCTGATGATCGCGCTATGAATGTCACAGCAAATATATGCAAGCATACACTGTCGATGCAAGTATAGTAGAAAGATATGTAACATGTCGGATATCGATCCCATGAAGTGGATGTTTGTTGTTTATAAATGTCAGTGCAATGAACAGATAAGTGCGATAAAATTGTGAGAGTGATTTGTCGAAGCAATAATGTAAAATTAAAGAAGAAATGCAATAATAATGAAATGAGATCCCCAACATGGATAGTCAGCAGTAAGCGTGGCTCACAAGGTGTAAAATACTTGGTAATTATCGCTGCAAATAAGCACAATGAATGTCTTACCAAACTTGACTTCTCTATTAGATCTAAGACTTAAGCATGCACACTAAACATACCTTCCAGTGTTGGCAATGCAACATATTCAATAACAAGTGAATTAAATTCCTTCAATCCCCAAGCAACTTCCATTGTCTTGCTTGTTAGTTTAAATTGTCGCTGCGCCTTCCAATGACAGTGACTGCAATAACACTTCCGTGATCAAAACATTCAAACCCAAAGATTAAATAGTAAAAGCAAGCTTGGATAAAATATTATTTAGTCTAAAAATCAAGTCTACTACCATACAATCTTGAAATAAACATTAATCACCAGCGTTTAAGAAAGAAATATAAAAGAGAAAATGAAGAATACTATTCCTAGGCTACTAGACTTGCTCTCTTACTTCACACTTAGGGCTCCTCGTCAGGAGTAGATTTGCATCCCTTCATCTTGGTTCACCAATGAAGGCCTCAAGCCTTGATTGTATTACAAATGACATAGATTTTCATCCCAATTTTGTGTTTAAATTGCACCTTTTGTAGTTAATTTAGCATGCATCATTAGCATTTTATACTTACTTGTTTTCCAATTCATTGTTAGATAGTTTGAATTCTTGTTATTTTAACATATTTTTGTACTAATGTCGACGCAAGCAGTCGATATATTGCATCTTAATATTGTCAGCACATGAACTTAGTTTAGGAATGAAATATTGGACAATTGCAGCCACAAGATCAGCTGAACATTGCGACCATGAAATATCGTAGCATTAAAACTGAACCTAAATTAAGAGGAATCAAGCTTAATTCATAACTAGAAGCACCAGATGTAGGAATTTCACAGATGTTGCCACAAATTTTCTTTCAGAATGCGTCTAGCAATACAATGACAATCTGCAGATCTCTAAAGAATACACTAGAACTGCGTGAGTGCACAGCTATAATTTAACTAATTTTGACAACTGTAAGATCTAGATCTGAATCTGAAAATGAAGGCTAGATCATGCAACATTTTAGAGGTTATAAATAGAAGAACAAAGAAAGAAGAAGGTATCAAGAGGAAAGGGGATTTAATTCTAGAAATTCTGTATGAATTAAAGATTTGAGCTGGAATCGATGAACTGATGAAGCAAGTCTGCAACTACTTCTGACGAGAAGTGCTAGATGCCAAGCAATAGGAACAATTAGGGAGTAAGCCTAGTAATCTAGAGATAGTAACTTCATTGTACTAGTTAATTTTTCTTGAACGATGATGAATTCTGATGTTAAATGAATATGAGAGTATCTTTTAATGTTATATCATTTTGATTTTTACTTCACATTGCTTATCCGTTTATTCTTAGATTTAACCGTTTTAAACACAATAGTGAAATTGTAGTACACCGACATTGAGATATACGGTGACAGGTTAGATTAACAAGTGGGTTAGGCGAGAGTTGCTCGGGACTAGGACAAACTCCAGTTACTTGTTCTTAGATAGACATCATTGCTCACACCGAGAGGTGGAGTAGTGTATTTGAGTCGGGATTAAGTAGGGAGATATTATGGGTAAGAACTCGAAGGACTTCATTGTTGCGACAATTCATCTATACTCTACCTTGTCGACGCATCCAGCGTTGCGACCTGTAGAATCAGTGAACCCCTTTCACCCTTTACACTTGATCACTTTTATATTTCCTGCATTTAAATTTTTAGCATTCAACACTCAACACATTTAGATTTATTTTCATTACACTAACATTTAACCTCTAATATTTAATTCTAATTGCATTGGCAGTAATGATTATTTTAGTGTGCAGATCTGACATATTTGCGCTGACATCCTTACTTACATTACACTGATTTTTAGTACTGATTGCTCTGACATTAGAACATTGGGAACCATTTCCTCATGGGATTGATATCTGATAGCTCTGTCTATTAACTATACTTGCATCAACGTGTGTACGCTTGCACAATTGTTGTTTCGTAAAAATACCAACCAAGTTTTGGCACTGTTTCCGGGGAAATTGACATTTGTTCGATGTTTACTTTTGTTGCTGCAATCAATTTTACTTAACTTTTAACTTTTACTAATTTTTTATTGTTATTTTCTAGTTTTGAAGGTATTGTATGTCCACAAGGAGAAATCCTAAGGACATTGTAAGCTTTGATCTGGAGCTTCAGAGAGCACTTAGGAGGAGAAGGCAAGAACAAAGGAAGATGGCTGGTAACAACAACAATAATAATCTACCACTACTACTAGCACATGATAACATTCCTTTAGTGCTGCCACAAGATTTACCACCATCACGCCCACAAGAAGAACAAATACAGAATAGGCCAATAAGAGATTTTGTTGTGTCTATACTTAATGATCTGCAACTAGGGGTTGTGAGACCAATTATTTAGGCTGGTAACTTTGAACTAAAACTAGTGATGTTTCAAATGATCAACTCAAATGGGCAATATTCAGGTTTTCCGCATGAAGACGCACGCGAACATTTGAAATTGGTTTTTACTCATTTGTGCATCTTTCAGTCAACATGGTGTCCCTGATGATGCTTTGAAAATGCAATTATTTCTTTACTCATTATAAGGAAAAGCACGAAAATGATTTTTAGGTTTGTTAACTGGATCCATTACATCTTGGAATGCATTGACAACACAGTTTGTTTTGAGATTTAATTTGTCGACAATGAATGCAAGGTTGGTAAATGACATCACTGCATATCATCATCTCGATGACGAGAATTTACACACAACATGGGAGCGCTACAAAGCATTGCTTCGACGCTGCCCAATGAATGGGATTCAACAAGAGACCTAGATTGAGATATTTTATAATGGTTTGAATGCTCAGACAAGGAATCTTGTCTATGCATCTGTAAATGGTCCATTGTTGGATTGCACATATGATGAAGCTGTTTGAATTTTGGAGAGCATATCCCAAAATGATTACCAATATCCAATTTCTCGTTCTGCACAGGTAAAAATTAACGCTAGAGTTCTTGAATTAGATGTTATTTCTGCATTGTCAATGCAAGTATCTTCCTTGGCTAACATCATTAAGAACATGAATGGAACAAGCAATATTGCTCCTATACAAATGGCCCAGCAAATGGATGCGCCGATATTTTTGTGTGAGATTTACGGCAACAACCACAGCTATGAAAATTAGCCACAGCATGCAGAAAATGCATATTATGTCAACAACATCTGACGGGGTTCATTTTGTAACTCCTACAACAATCGTTCGAAATAACCTTAGGGAAATCATAATTCATCCACATTTCGATATGGAAATTCTTCGAACCTAGGAGGTTATAGGTAAGGAGGTTACAACAATAGTCAATCTTAAAACTATCATCAGAATTCACAAGTACATCCTCGATTTGAATTGATGCAATTTCATAGTCAATTACAACCATAATCGCGATTACCGCCACAATCAAGCTTGCAACCACATATGTAAGGACAACCTGATCCACATCAACAGTTGCAATTTGCTTAACCAAAGGCAGACCCTTTGACTGCTCTTGAGGCTATGATGCGCGAACATATCACAAGAACTGAGGCAATAGTGCAAGGCAATTCTTCTTCTATACGAGCATTGGAAACCTAGCTTGGACAATTGGCCTCTAATCTTAACTCTAGATTACTAGGCACTTTGCCTAGTGACACTGAAAATCCTACGTAAAGAGGAAAGGAGCATTGCAAAGCAGTCACGCTCAGGAGTGACAAACAAACAGTAGAGACAAGCAATTCTAACCAAAACCATGTCGAAGCATCCATTTCGAAGTAACAAGATGAGGCTATAATTGAAGGAAATCAACTGCAAAATACTACTGAAGAATCGATTGAAGTACAATCTGTGCCTACAGATTGAAAATGAAGGCTAAATCCTGCAACATTTTAGAGGTTATAAATAGAAGAATAAAAAAAGAAGAAGGTATCAAGAGGAAAGGGGATTTAATTCTAGAAATTCTGTGTGACTCGAAGATCTGAGCTAGAATCGGTGAATTGATAAAGCAAGCTTGCAACTGCTTTTCATGAGAAGTGCTAGAAGCTAAGAAAGAGAAACAATTAAGGAGTAAACGTAGTAATCTAAAGATAGAAACTTCGTTGTACTAGTTAATTTTTCTTGAACGATGATGAATTCTGATGTTAAATGAATACGAGAGTATCTTTTAATGTTATATCATTTTGATTTTTACTTCACATTGCTTATCCTTTTATTCTTAGATTTAACCACTTTAAACACAAAAGTGAAATTGCAGTGCACAGACATCGAGAGATACGGTGACAGGTTAGATTAACAAGTGGGTTAGGTGAGAGTTGCTCGGGACTAGGACAAACTCCAGTTACTTGTTCTTAGATACACATCATTGCTCACACTAAGAGGTGGAGTAGTGTATTTGAGTCGGGATTAAGTAGGGAGCTATTGTGGGTAAGAACTTGAAGGGACTTCACTGCTGCAACAATTCATCTAAACTTTACCTTGTTGATGCATCCAGCGTTGCGACCTGTAGAATCAGTGAACCACTTCCACCCTTTACACTTGATCACTTTTATATTTCCTACATTAAAATTTTTAACATTCAGCACCTCAACACATTTGGATTTATTTTCAGTACACTGACATTTAACCTCTGATATTTAACTCTAATTGCGTTGACAATAATGATCATTTTAGTGTGTAGATCTAACATATTTGCATTGACATCCTTACGCACATTACACTAATTTTTAGTATTGTTTGCTCTGACATTAGAACATTAGGAACCATTTCCTCATGGAATCAATATCCGATAGCTCTATCTATCAACTATACTTGCATTGACGTGTGTACACTTGCACAATCGTTGTGTTGTAAAAACACCGACCAAGTTTTGGCGCTGTTGCCAGGGAAATATAGCCACCAACATTCACCTATAAATACCACCCTCACTCACGTCATTTCCACACCAATTCACTCCATTATCTCTTCTATCTCTCATTTACTCTCTAATCCTTCCATCCATTTTCTCCCTTCTTCCTTTGTCGATTTCCCCTCTTGAGAAAGAGTGGTTCTTCAGCCCTTCCATAGCCTTTGTTGATTGTTCATCAGAGACCTTGATCTGAGAAGAATCGAGCAAGAACACCGAAGAATGCAACAGTAGTTCTTAAGAAATCGATGGATTTAATCTTATTCTTATTCTTTATTTTAGATTCTTGTTTGTTATTATGATGAATGTTATTATGAATGCTATTATTTATTTAATTAAAATGGCTTAAATACTTTAAGTGTTGGGTTGATTGTGTCTAATTGTTTGTTTATATTTAATCCATGTTCATATTGTTATAGGCCCTAAATATTCTGTTTAAGTAAATATTATCGTGCCTATGTTATTATTGCATTACCCTCATGATATAACTATTGAATTAATCATTTAAGCGCATTGAAATTGTGAATAAGACACACAAATTAAATTCGTCGATTTCTAAGAAAAGTTGTTGCGTTCTTCGTCGTTCTTGCTCGATTCTTCTTAGATCGAGATCTCTGATGAACAATTAACAAAGGATATGGAAGGGTTGAAGAACCACTCTTTTTCAAAGAGGAAATCGACAAAGGAATGGGGAAAGACTAGGATGGAAAAGCTAGAGAGAACTCTAGAGAGAAAGAAGAGAAATGTGAGTGAATTGGTGTGGAAATGAGGTGAATGGAGGATGTATTAATAGGTGGAGTTGAGGAGAGATGTGGTGGCTATATTTAGAAAATAAATATGAGCCACACACTCCCCCATGGCCGGCCACCACACACAATCTTTGACTTGTTCAAAGCTTTCTTAAAATAAGCTAAGGGTAAGAATTTGAAACCATGAAAAGAGAAGGGGTTGGAATGAAATTTTGGAAAAGTTTGAGGCCTATTTTGCAAGGTTAAATTGGTCAAAATTTCAACTGAATATGGTCAGCACTTGGACGGAAATGGCTAGCCCAATTATAGGTGGTTCGACCCTCGGTTGCATGCACATCAAACCACTTCAGTTCAGCTTTCATAATTTATTTTTAATCCGATTTAATTTGAATTAAAAGTATAATTATAAAGCATAATTTAGCTTAATATTGGACAAACCCTTGACTTGAAAAATATTCTTCTTAACTTTATTAACTCGGTGTAAAAATTCCATCAACGGTGTAAGCTGTTAGTAGTGTCTTGATGGGCTATTAATGTCACAGTAATAATGTGCAAGTGTACACTATCGATGCAAGTATAGTAGACCGATCTGAATCTATTAGATATCTATCCCACGAGGATGGTTGTCTGTTATCTATTAATGTCGGTGCAATGAATAAGTCAATGCAGTAAATTGTGAGAGTGGTTGTCGAAGCAATAATATGGAAATAAAAGTGAACTGTGATAATAATAAAATGGGGTCTCCATCGTGAATGTTCAGCAGAATACTAAGTGCGGCTCACAAGGTTTTAAAGGATAGGTGATTGTTGTTGCAATAAGGTGCAATGAATATCTTACCAAACTTGGCTTCTTTATTTTATCTAAGACTTAAACATGCACACTAACCACACCTTCCAATGATGGCAATGCAACACAGTTAAAACAAGTGGATCAAAATTTTCTAATCCCCAAGCAACTTCTGTTGTCTTGCTTGTTAGTTTAAACTGTCGTTGCACCTTCCAGTGACAGTGACTGTAATAACAAGTCCGTGGTCAAAACATTCAAACCCAAAGATTAAATAGTAGAAGCAAGATTGAATAAAATAACATTTAGTCTAGAAATCATGTGTACTTCCATACAAACATGAAATAAACAATAATCACCAGCGTTTTGGAAAATAAATGTAAACGAAACAAGTGGAGAATATTATTCTTAGAAGAACTTGACATGCTCTTCCGATTTCCTTCTTATGTCACACTTAGGACTCCTCATTAGGAGCTTTTCAGCATCTTTCCCACGTCGGTTCTCCCGTGAGAACTTTAAGCCTCCATAGTCGCAAGCTTTAAAAGCTAGGTTGAAGAAGAATATTGACCGAATTCTTATCAATATTTAGTTTTTGCCAAATTATGTAGGTGTCCTCTTATTAAAATAGAACTGTCTATGGTCGTACCAGTTGGTTATACTAGACTGGATAGCTCATGAATTTTTGTTCTTATCTAGATAGCTGTTAGATGCGGCAACAATCTTGGACACAAATTGAAAATACTTATGCAGTGACATTAGTAGCAAAATATGACAAAATTAAGGGCAACTGGGCTAAGTTCCGTTGGGTTAGAAAATGCAATAAACTAAACTAAAAAGTGCTAAAATATGTGCTAAGGATGACTAAATGGGAATAACTTAACCAATAAGTAGGGAGAAAACAGTGGTTTTTTCTAGTACTATCACACCCCCAAACTTGAGTTTTTACTTATCCTCAAGTAAAATAGAAACTAGTAAGGCTATACAAAAATTTACCAAGGAAAAATAATCATTCTAGCAACTAGAATCATCTAAAATCCCAATGAATGAATCACATTCAAATGACAAAATATTGCATCGAGAATAAATAAGTATGAATAACTAAGATTGCAACTTCATCAATGCTAGTATCATGCTTCAAACCCTAAATTCTATCTACCAATACAACATTTATTGTACAATAATATATACATATATCTTTTTCTTTTCCCTTTTTTTTTATGTGACTGAGGAATGTCGTTGCATTACTATACCCTTGTTCTTGAGAAGTAATGATGGAGTGCAACAAACCCCCAAGGAGTACGTAATTGTGCCGACACACTCTTACAGTGACAGCCTTTAACTAGATTCATTTTTTCTAACACTAGCATTGGAGTGTTCCCCTTGAACAGTTCAAAATACACCCACATTGGAGTGTTTCTTATTTATAACTATATATATAAGTAGTTGTAAAAAGGTAGATTCATTCAAGATTCAATGAATGATACTAGTCATCTATTATTAATGCAATCTAAATCATTCATCAAAGAATTGAAGATACAACATTCAGTCAAATTTGTCCAACTCATTCATTGACAGTTCACATGATTCAAGAATTAAGCATCGAATGTAACAAAATTTTCAAACACATTTGTAATAACCATTCATAACCTTACATGCTTCATTAAACTCAAAAAGAATTTTTTTTAAAATGTGGATGTAATTGCATTTCCAAATCCCATATACATTCCCCTAAACTTAAAGTCTGCATTGTCCCCAATGCATTAACATTAAAATGCGATGACAATAAAAATGCAATGACAATGGGAATGCAATGACAATGCTTACTAACAAACTAAAAATTACAACTACATGTTATGCATGAATACTATAGTTGCAAACTTAAAAAAAACTAACTCAAATTTTCGCAGCCGTCGATGTGGTTGCATGGTGCTATTTCTTCCTTCTCTTATTCTCTTCCTTTCTATGCTTCTTGTCCTTAGAGCTATTTCTCTTTCTCTCTTTAGGCTTTGCCCGATCCTCGGATTGCTCCTCAATATCCGGCTGTGCTCCGGCATCATCAGCTACATCTTGTGTCGGATGGATTACTTCAAGTGGTCCAATGTAGACCACTATTGCCAAAGGATTATGGTGTTCCTCATTAGTTTCCTCCGCAGCTTCCTCCTGACTCTCTCCGTCTTACTCTAAGTCCTCAGTTGTTACACTTACAACTTCGGGTGCGGTGATAGTTTTTTCAATGATTCTTTCTCAGCTTCTTTTTCTTCATCCTTCTCTTTCTATTCTTCAGTATGGGTTTCCTCCGCTTCAGCAACATGCTCCTCTTGACCAACAGTGAAATCATCTTTGAATAGGCTCTTAATTTTTTGCAAACATTTCTCGACATCCCCTGATTCCTCTTCCTTCTCGTCATCATAGACGTGCACCAAAGGAGGGGAAGCCATCGATTGGTGTTTGTCCCCTAAGTCAGCCTCTTCAGATGAGCGCTCATACTCTCTAACGATTGGGGGAAATACTGGGAATTCTGAGAGTGGGGCTTTGCTCAACTGCCTTACTGTGGTCATAGCATAACTGTTCCATGCCCTGGTATAGGTGTAGAATAAATTTTGTGTACTATCCATGTCTTCCACTATAGCGACAAGCCTGATTTTTCTACAGCAGATGGTCATGGCTAACTTTTTGACAACCTTCATTTTACGCCACAAAGAAGTCTTTGCAGTCACATTTGCTCCTTTGTTTTTTGCTTTTTCTTTGCCATTGCTTTTGATTGCTTCTATTTCTTTCACTGTGGGTGTATCCTTCCCACAAGTCATTCTCTCGATCGAAGCTTCATTGATTCGGCCTTTATACTCTAGGATTTCTTCTCCATCTCGAGGTACGATTCCCTTTTGCTGGCATAGTTGCATCACCAGTAATGGGAAAACAACGATGCCCGTTTACCTAGCCCCACATTTAGCGATTTCCTAATGTAATATTGACTGGCATTGATTTTCCTTCCCTTGATAATGGAATGTCTCAAACGCATTCTGTTAAGGGTGACAGTGGTACTGTGCGTAGAAGGATTCAATCTGCAGTTTACAAAATGGAACTAGACTTTGCTTTGCAACGTTAAAAAGCATCTGTGCATGGTGTAGTTTTGTGATTTGAACTCGTCCATATTTCTCCTTCTACACAATGATCCTTCACTAAGAGGTCTGTCTTGTTATCAATGATTTATTCAATGAAAACAACATGTTCATCCCTATCTACCTTGGTGTTGCATAGCTCGTTGATATGTTCAGCGTTCCAAGGGATTAATCCTTCGTGAACAAAGATAAACTTTAACTCAGGGTCAATAAGGTTACCATAGAACTCACGTACTAGAGACAGAGACTAACTGCCAGGGTGAGTGCAAAAGGTTTCCTATTTCAACCTTGCGATGTTATTGTGTACTCTTTTACCCAGGTCTTGTTGTCGCAACAAGAGAAAGCCTTGTTCTGGGTGACAATTTCTTTTCAGCATGTTTTCTTGAAAATGATATTTAGCCGCTTTTGAGAGGAATATCATCGGATCTTTAGACATGGAGGGCTCTGTTTCACGGATGGCTATTACAGAGGATGAAGGTTTTGCGACAGATTTGGTTGCTTTCTTAACTACTCCTCAAGATCTTTCCATGGTTTTGTAAGTAAATAAGGTTTTAATGCGTAAAGGTACGAGCTTTAAGAAAGATTATCAAGAAAAATGGTTTTTTTGGGATTTTAACAGTCAGCACAGAGGAGGGTGATTATAGTGAGTGAAGAAGGAAGATGGAAAGGCGTGTTTTTTTGTAACAAAGGAAAGGACATAAAGTCTTACGAGAATAAATACGTCCAATAAAAATTATACCCGTTCAGATAGATCCAACGGTTGGGTGCCTGTTGATGAAATGGTGGAATCTGCTCCCTGATATGCTCTGATTTTTTAATGAGTCTACAAATTCAGTAAAGACATATGAATTGCGTCGACAATGAAGACTGAATGTGTCGACAATGGAATCAAATTATTCTGCATAAAACACGAAGTGAAATAGCCGTAAACAAAAACAAAAGAAACAAAAATTACATGATAAAAATTTCAAGAAAAATTAGAAAAATTTGACCAATTTAATGGTCTCTTCCTGCTTGTGATCACTATGCCTTAAATAATGCTTCAATCGCTATCCATTCACTGTAAACTGGTGCCCATCATGTGGATCCTTAATTGTGACTGCACCATGAGGAAATGCTTCGACAACTTCGAAATGTCTAGACTAATGTGAGCGCAATTTACATGGGTATAATTTTAGTCTAGAGTTCAATAATAGCACTTGTTGACTCGTAATAAATTTTTACTGCAAAAAGATTCTATCATTCCATCGTTTGGTCTTTTCCTTGTAAATTACAACATTTTCATAGGCATTTCGCCTAATTTCCTCTAGTTCAATGATGTCTAACAGGCTCTTCTTTCTAGCAGCTTCATAATCCATGTTCAATTGCTTAATCTCTTAGATTGCCTTGTGCTCTAGTTCCACTGGAAAGTGACATGCTTTCCCAAAAACTAGCTGATACAGTGACATCCTTAGTGGAGTTTTGTATGCTGTCGGCAACGCCCATAAAGCATCATTAAGTCTGGAGGACCAATCTTTCCTTGAAGGGTTTACAACCTTCTTAAGAATGTTCTTAATTTTTTGATTGCATACCTCGGCTTGTTCGTTGGTTTGCGTATGATAAGTGGTGGACATTCTATGATTAACTCCATATCTTTTCAGTGCGGCTGCCACTTGGTTGCAAAGGAAGTGTGTACCCTGATCATTGATCAATGCTTTTAGTATGCCAAAGCGGGTGAGTATATGCTTATGGAAAAATTTAAGCATTGTCCTTGCATCATCCCTGGGGACTACAACAGCTTCAACCCATGACGTAGTCAACAACAACTAGTATATAAACATTTCCAAATGAACTTGGAAATAGTCCCATGAAATCCATACCCTGAACATCAAAAAGTTCAACCTCCATAATTGGCTGCTATAATATTTTGATAACATTAGAAATGACACCTATTTTCTCCCAAAATTTGTGTATTAATTGTCTCTTTTGTAGCATATTTGACATGTATAATAGGCATTACATACTTAGTTTTAAAATTTTCTAACTCATTGTTGTTTGGTTTACATTCTTGTTATTTAATCTCTTTTTATGCACTATTTTCGCCACACGCAGCATATATATTATATCTTAAAAATGTCAGCACAGGGATCCATCTCAGTAGATTGATGCTAAAAGGAGTCAAAGATGCAGCCATAATTGTAGCTTGGAAATGCGGCCAGAGATGTCGATGCATAGAAATCTTTACTTTGTTTGAGTGAATTCAAGCCACAAGCACACTGGGAAGCACCAGCATAGGAATTTCACACGTTGTTGCCACAATTAAAGATTTCAGATCACGACCAGAGATGCGGCGACAATCTACAAATTTTTAAAGATTACACCAGATTTACGTGAGTACACAGTTGGAATTTAACTAACGTTGACAGCTGCAATTAGATCTGGATCTGAGAAGAGATGTCCACAAATGCGGTGACATTCTGCTAATGAATTATCGTCAAAAATTAAAATCATAATTTATGCCAACATTTTGCAATAGTCCAGTAAACAAATCAGATCTGCGTAGCTGTCAATAACAAACTTTTACAGCTGTACAAAGTAGTTGGATCTAAGAATGAAGGAAATCTGCAATTTCTTGAGCTTATAAATAAGGAAATAAGAAGGAGAAAGATATCAAGAAGTGGAGAAATTAAATACAACAATTACTTTGTGTTTTTGGGATTTAAGCTGGAAACGGAGAACTGACGGAGCAAGGAAGAAACCACTTCTAATGAGAGGTGCTCGATGCTAAGCAAGAGGAGCGGTTAAGGAATAGTCCTAGTAGTTTGGAGATAGTAAGCTTCGATTGTATTTGTTAATCCTTCTTTTATGCTGATGGATTCTAATGACAATTGAATGAATATGAAAGTATCTTTCATTGTTAGATCACCTTGATTCTTATATAATACTTTTCATCTATTTATTCTTGCATCTAACTCATCAAATACGAGACTACATTTGCAGTCTACTGACATCGAGAGATACGGTGACAAGTTAGGTTAACAAGCAAGACAGCAAGAGTTGCTTGGGATTAGAAGAGAGGTCGGGTGATTATGGGTACTTGAGTCTTGATTAAATGGAGGATTGTTATTGGTAAGATTTCATTGGAGCTCTATTACTGCGACAATTCGTCTATACAATACCTTATCGATGCATCCAGCGTTGTGGCTTGGTGAAATCATTGATCCACTCTAGTTCTTTACACTTGATCACACCTTTACTTTTATGCATTTAAATACTCAACACTTCAACAATACTTTGATTTACTTTCTGTTGCTTTGACAATTAACCTTGATTGCATTGATAGTATTAACAATTTTAGTGTGCAGATCTAACTTATTTGCACTGACATCTTTACTCACATTTCATCTAATTTTATTATTAGTTGCTTCGATAGCTAAACATTAAGAACTCATTCCTCGAGGGATCGATATCCGATAGAATTGTTCTATCAACTATACTTGCATCGATGTGTGTTCACTTGCACAACTGCAGTGACGTTACAGACGCGATCAATTTGGCGCCGTTACCGGGAATGGCGTTAGTTTGATGTTTATTTTTGTCATTGTATTTAATCTTTATTATCTAAATTTTATTCGTCACTAACTTGTTTCCTTTTTTTTGTTTACTTTACATTTTTTTAGTGAAATATGGATAGGAACGAGGTATATAAAACCTCAAGATTTTAGACTGACATGAGTGATGCTGTAGAAATGGAGCTTGATGCCATAACAACCCAAGTATCTTCTTTGACTAATATGCAGAATGGTACAGCAGTTGCAGAATGAAAATTTACAGTGACAATTTGTAATTACTGTGGGGGCAACAATGAGTTTAAAAAATGCCCATAAAATCGAGCAAATGTGTACCACATCAGGAATTTCTATCGAAATGAAAATCCATATTCCAACACTTACACGCTAGGGTGGGAGCAACATCCAAATTTTTGTTGGAACAATCAAGACCTTGGAAGTATAGACAATGATGCTAGATCCTAGTAGACATTGCCTAATTATGATCAACCTTTGTCAAGGAAAAATATCCAGCAAGATGAAGCATTAGAGTTTTCATCAATTGAAAATTTGCTGAGACAATATATTGCCAAGATTGATATTGTGCTTCACAATCAACCTGAATCCATACGAGCTCTAGAATATCAATTTGGTCAGATAGTAGGCACAATAAATTTGTGACAACAAGAAACTTTGTCGGTTGATATTGCGAATTCGATAGCAAAGGGCAAGAGCATGATGAGGAAATCATTCCCAGAAGTGAAACTCAACTAAATGGAGTTGTTAGAGATGCTACAACAAAAGAAGATAATTCAAATCTCAATAATGGAAAGATATCAGTGTAATCTGAAAAGCAAACTACAGCTGAAGAGGTTAAACAAAATATTAAGGCGACAAAATCAGATCACTTTGTCGCGGCAACTGTTACAGCAAAACAACCTCAGAAACTTGAAGACACATTGTCAAAGAAGAGAAGATTGGGAGATGTCGAAGCAATCGCACTTACTGAAGGGTGCACTATCATGACAATTAAATTGCTCCAAGAATTTAAGGATCCCAAGAGCTTCTCAATACTCTATTCCATTGGTGATTGGTATATTGGAAAGGCATTACGTGATTTCAGTGAAAGCATAATTTTGATGCCTATATCCGTAATTAAGAAGTTACGAAATTGGAAAAATGCAAGAAAGAGTGGAAATTTTTGGGACCGTGTGGAGAATAAAATAGTACGTAGCACTTGAAAAAGAAGAGACACATGTTGTGTCTACACCAATTGAAGAATAAGTAAACACTAATGTCGACGCATTAGGATTCCATTGTCAATGCAATTTTGTACAACTGTACTACACCTACTACTTAAAGCTGAAAACAAACAAAGTTCATATGGAGGAAGAAAAAGATAAAAAATAGAAGTCGAGGCAAATTTAGCTGAGAAATTTGTCCCTACACCTGAAGTTGTGGGTGCAATAACTGAAGACTTGGCGCAAGATGGAAGTAGTTAGGCAGAAGCTTCTGATGAAAATCTTTTGGCGATAGTGGTCTATATTAGATCAACGAATGAAGCAGTTGATGATGCTAGAGCAGAAATAGAAGTTGAGGAGAACTCCATAGATCATACGAAGCTCAAACAAAAGTAAAAGAAGAAAGAAGAGAATGACCTGATGTCATAAAAAGTTCGACTTAGGAATTTGTCAACATACCTGAACTTGTGGATGTATCATCTGATGATTTAGCGCCACCTGAAGCGAGTTAAGCGGAGGCTGTGATACCTGCTATTGAGGAGCAATCCATAGGTCTTGCCAAGCCAAGGGAATGAAGGAGGAATTGCACCAAAGACAAGAAGCAACGTAAGGAGGAACGAAAGCACAAGAAGAAGAAGACCAATGCAGCCATATCTTCGGTTGCAGCACACTCAGTTAGTTTTTATTTTTTAAGCACTTAGTTTAGTTTTCATGCTTATCATGTAGCTGTAGTATAATTTTCCCTACATTATTAATGTCATTGCATTTTTATTGTTTCTGCATTTACATTGTCATTGCATTTCCATATATATTTATTAATGTCAGTGCATTGGGGACAATGCACACTTTAAGTTTGGGGGGAATTTGTTTGAAATGGAAATGCAATTGCACCCACATTCATTTTTTAAAATTTACTTGTTTCTTTAGTTTTATGAAAAGTATGCAAAGTTTTAACAAAAATGTGACCATAATTTTTCATTTTTATGCGTTATTCTTGAATTGCTTAGGATGATGATGTGTAAATTGGATGAATGTGAATGAATAGTGAGTCTTCTATTTTTTTGAATGAATGATTGGAATTGCTTCAATAATGAATGAATAGTGTTAATGTTTGAATATTGAACTAACTGACCAGTTGCAGCGACATTATATTAATAAAAGACACTCCAATGTGAGTGAAATGTGACTTTTCAAGGGAGAACACTCCGCTGTAGATTTTAGAAAAATCATCTAGCCAAAGGTTGTCACTGCAAGAGTGTGTGTCAGTGCAATTACATACCTCCTGGGGTTTGTTGCACCCCATTGTTACTTCCCAGGAATAAAGGTAGAGTAATGCAATAACATCTCTCAACACTTGAAAAGGAAAATGAGAAAAAGAAAAAAGAAAAGAAAAGAAAAGAAAATGTTTGCTATAAATGCTGTATTGGTTCGGCGAAGATTAAAATTCAATGCATAATACTAACATTAATGAAGCTACACTTTTAATGATTCATGCCTATAAATTATCGGCACATTATTGTATCATATGAATACAATTTGTGTATTATGATTTTCAAAAATTAAAGTTGTGAGAATAATGATTGCGGTGACATGTTTGCTTGTGACATTGCTCAATTTTGTTTACTTGAGGACAAGTAAAAACTCAAGTTTGAGGGTATGATAGAATTAGAAATGACATTTATTTTCTCCCTAAATTTGTGTATTAATTGTCTCTTTTGTAGCATATTTAGCATGCATAATAGGCATTACATACTTAGTTTTTATATTTTCTGTCTCATTGTTGTTTGGTTTACATTCTTGTTATTTCTTTCTTTTTATGCACTAATGTTGCCACATGCAGCTTATATATTGCGTCTTAAAAATGTCAGCGCAGGGATCCATCTTAGTAGATTGATGCTAGAAAGGAGTCAAAGATGCAACCACAAGTATATCTTGGAAATGCGGCCAGAGATGTCGACGCATAGAAATCTTTACTTTGTTTGAGTGAATTCAAGCCACGAGCACACCTAGTAGCACCAACGTAGGAATTTCAAACGTTGTCGCTGCAATTAAAGATTTCAGATCGCGACCAGAGATGCGGTGACAATTTGCAGATTTATAAAGATCACACCAGATCTACATGAGTGCACAGCTAGAATTTAACTAACTTTGATAGCTGTAATTAGATCTGGATTTGAGAAGAGATGTCCTGAAATGCGGTGACATTCTGCTAATGAACTGTCAGCGCAAATTAAAATCATAATTTGTGCCGAAATTTTGCACCAGTCTAGTAAACAAATCAGATCTGCGTAGCTGTCAATAACAAACTTTTACTGCTGTACAAAGTAGTTGGATCTGAGAATGGAGGAAATCTGTAATTTCTTGAGCTTATAAATAGAGGAAAGAAGAAGGAGAAAGATATTAAGAGGTGTAGGAATTAAATACTGCAATTACTTTATGTTTTTAGGATTTAAGCTGTAAACGGTGAACTGATGTAGCAAGGGAGCAACCACTTCTGACGAGAGGTGCTCGATGAAAAGCAAGAGGAGTGATTAAGGAATAGTCCTAGTAGTCTAGGGATAGTAAGCTTCGATTGTATTCGTTAATCCCTCATTTATGCTTATGAATTTTAATGACAATTGAATTAATAAGAGGGTATCTTTAATTGTTAGATCACTTTGATTCTTATATAATGCCTTTCATCTGTTTATTCTTGCATCTAACTGCATCAAACACGAGAGTGCATTTATAGTCTACTGACATCAAGAGATGTGATGACAAGTTAGGTTAATAAGCAAGAAAACGAGGGTTGCTTAGGATTAGAAGAGATTCTAGTCACTGTTCTTGAGTGCACAACGTTGCTCACACCGAGAGGTGGGGTGATTATTGGTACTTGAGTCTTGATTAAACGAAGGACTGTTATTGGTAAGATTTCATTGGAGCTCTATTGCTGCGATAATTTGTCTATATAATACCTTGTCAATGCATCCAGCGTTACGACTTAGAAAAATGAGTGATCCACTCCAATCCTGTACACTTGATCACACTTCAACACTTCAACAACACTTTGATTTACTTTCTATTGCTTTGAAAATTAACCTTGATTGCATTGACAGTATTAACAATTTTAGTGTGTAGATCTGACTTAATTACAATGACATCTTTACTCACATTTCATCTAATTTTACTATTAGTTGCTTCGACAGCTGAACATCAAGAACTTATTACTTGTGGGATCGATATTCGATAGAATTGTTCTATCAACTATACTTGCATCGATGTGTGTTCGCTTACACAACTGCTGTGATGTTACAGACGCGATCACATTTCATTGTGTCGAGATATAGAACCAGTGCGCTGACATCTATCGCATTAATTCACAAAATTGTGGGTGTCCTTAAATAGTAAAGGCAAGTAAAATCTTGATTGAAGAACCTTAGCAGCAATTCTCATGCCACCGAAATGACCCCCATAAGGAGTATCGTGACAATGTCAAATGATATTGTCATTGCATTCCTTGAGTAAATACGGCTCGTTCCAATGGTATTTCACTACTTCATGAAGAAATCTTTCTTTCTTATGGCCTGTGACATCTAAGGGTAGTTTCCCACATACAAGATAATTAACCACATCTGCATACCAAGGGGTTGCATTAACAGCAAATAACTTCTCATCTAAAAATGCATCGACTATTTGAATTATGTTTCCATCTTCATTGGCAACTTTCGAATGAGATACATGGCCTGCAACTTGATTTTTTGAACCCTTGCGGTCTTTGATATCTATATCAAATTCTTGCAACAGCAGGATCCAGCGTATCAGTCGTGATTTTGCATCCTTCTTTGCAAAAAGATATCTCAACACTGAGTGATTAATAAATATGGTAACCTTTGTGTCGACAAGGTATTAGAAAAACTTGTCGGAAGCAAAGACTACAGCCAACAATTCTTTCTTTGTAGTTGTATAATTGATTTAAGTCTTTGTAAGACTCTTGCTAGAGTAATAGATGACATGAAATATTTTTCCCTTGCATTGTCCTAGGACAACAACCGCAGCAAAGTCGCTTGTATCGTACATAACTTCAATTAGTTGAGACCAATCTGGTGCAACGACAATGGGTGCATTTACTAGCTGCTTCTTAATTAAATGAATGCATTCAAACATGTATTGTCAAAGAGGAATTTTTTATTCTGTTCCAGCAATGAGCATAAGGGTTTTAAGATTTAGGAAAAATCTCGAATAAATTATCGATAAAACCTCGCATGCCCAAGAAAACTACGAATACCCTTCAAATTTATTGGTGGAGGTAATTTCTCAATAATTTCCACCTTAGCTCTGTCCACTTCGATACCTTGACAGGAGATGCGATGTCCTAACACAATGCCTTCTGTTTCCATGAAGTGGCATTTTTCCCAATTTAGCACTAGATGTGTGTCTTCACATCGCTTAAAGACTTATCCAAATTGTCAGTGCATTGATCAAAATTATTCCCATAGACTGAGAAATCATCCATAAAGACCTCTAAAGAATCCTCAATCATATCCGAGAATATTGCCATCATGAACCTTTGAAATGTGGCTGGTGCATTGCAAAAACCAAACGACATATGGCGAAAAGCAAACGTGCCAAAAGGGCAGGTAAAAGTTTTTTCGCCTGATCCTCTGGCGTAATAGAAATTTGATTGTAGCAAGAATAACCATCTAAGAAGCAATAGTAGGCTCTTCCAACATATGTTCAATGAAAAGAAGTGGAAAGTGGTCCTTCCTTGTGGCTGCATTAAGTTTACGATAATCCATACATACTCGCCATCCCTTAGGAATGCCTGTAGGAATTAGCTTTTCTTTGTCGTTAAATATCACAATGATACCACTATTTTTAGGAAAGTATTACACTGGACTTATCCAAATGCTATCTGAAATAGGGTAAATAATTCCAGCATCAAGCCACTTTAAAATTTCTTTTCTAACAACTTCCTTCATCTTCTCGTTCAATCTTCTTTATTGCTCAATCGATTGCTTGCCTTTGTCTTCCAACTTGATTTTTTTTCATGCAAAAGATGGACTAATGCCTCGAATATCGGCAATACTCCAAGCAATAGCTTGTTTATGCTGCTTAAGAATACGGATTAATTTCTCTTCTTGAGTTGAATCTAGTGTTGTGGAGACAATAATTGGGAGAGTGTTGTTGTCACCAAGAAAGATATATTTCAGATGAGCAAGTAGTGGCTTCAATTCTATAATAGGAGCTTCTCAATAGATGGCTTAAAAATTGAAGCCGTTCTGTTGGCTAAGTCTAAAGATTCAATTTTCCATCCGTGCTTGAGTTCAATGTTATTAGCTTTAACCTTGCTGTCACAATCAGCTAAAAATTCATCATCAGATGTCATTGCAAACTTTTTAGAAAGTAATGTTCTTTGGTCATAAAATTCTTCCTCAATTAAATCATCAAGCACATCAATAGTGTGACATTCTTCTTTATCCAGGCATGGAATATATTCGAAAACACTAAAGGTAACATGCTCATCATTATGTCGCATGATTAATTCACCTTTGTACACATTGATAAGAGTGCGTCTAGTAGCTAAAAATGGTCATCCTAAGATTATGGGAACCTCCTTGTTTGCCTCGCAATCAAGTATAACAAAATCAGTCGAAAAAACAAATTTATCCACATAGACTAAAATGTCTTTGCTATTCCCTTCAAGTTGATCCAAGGATCGATCCGTTAATTGCAATGTCACTGCAGTCGGTTTCATGTGACCAATTCCCAACTTTCTAAAGGTAGACAGTAACATAAGATTGATGATAGCTCCCAAATCGCATAAAGCTTTACCTAAATAGTAGTTGCCAATTGAACATGGGGTAGTAAAGCTCATAGGATATTTCATTTTGGGCGACAACTTATTTGTCAAAACATCACTATAGCCTTTTGTGAGTGCAATAGCTTCAATATCAATGAGCTTCTTCTTCTTGGACAAGAGCTCCTTCATAAATTTCTCATAACTAGGAATTTGCACAAGAGCATCCACTAAAGGATTATTGACATGAAGTTGCTTCAGTGTGTTCAAGAATGGCTAATACTATTTACCATGCTCATTTTCTATGAATCTTTATGCAAAAGGCAAAGGTGGAGATACATCAGATTGCATCGAGGCCTTCGGTTGCGTCAATAGTTTCGAGGGTCTAACATTAGGCATATGAGTGACAATTTGTGGAACTTCTTCGTCGGTACATCTACAAACCCTAAAGATTCAACTTTCTTACCATGGGTCACTGATCAAGCTATGAACGTCACAGCAATTTGTGAAAGTGAACATTGTCGATGGAAGTATAATAGATAGATGTAAATCTATCGGATATCAATCCCATAGGAATGGTTGTTTGTGTTTACAATTGTCAATGCAATGAAAGTTAAAACAAGATAGATTGTAACAACAGATGTTGGAGTAATTAAAATAAGAAATACAGTAAAAGAATGAGATTAATTTATCGAAGCAATATTTAAAGATTTAAGAAGTAAAGTATTAATAATAAAATGGGGGTTTCCTAACTTGAAAAGTTGGTAGAAAGCTAAATGTGATCACAAGGTTAATAACAGATAAATTGTCATGAGAAATAAGCACAATGAAATCTTACCAACCTTAACTTCCCTATTTATCAAAGGCTCAAATAATCACACTAACCACACCTTCTAGTGTTGGCAATGCATTATACTCAAGAACAAGTTGAATGACTTCCTTCGATCCACAAGCAACTTCCGTTGTCTTGCTTGTTAACTTAATTTGTCGCTGCACTTTCCAGTGACAGTGACCGCAATCACACTTCTGTAGTCAAATAGTTAAATCCAAAGATAGACTGTAAAGGAAACATTAAAGTAGATATCATTCAGATCTAAAATGAAATTGTACTTCCATACAACTCAAATTATCAAAACTTATTAGCGTTAAGCAAGAGAAATAACAGAATAAATTGAAGTATCCTATTCCTAGTTTGCTTGAATCACAATTAAGGTGCTCCTCGTCAGGAGCAAGGCTACCTCCTCGTCAATGTCAGGTTGCCCTCAGGAATTTAAGCTGCCATGGATGCAAGCTTGAAAAAAATGTTGAGGAAGAAATTTTATCCTCTCAAAAGTCCATAAGAAGATCCAAAAAATCTTTTCTCTTCATTATTTAACATCCACTACACAGTACAAGTACCCTCCCTTTCAGATCTAACTTCCTCTAGTTGTACAAGTTGGTTATACTAGTTGTACAACTCACACAAATCTTGTGTGTTCATCAGACAGTTGTCAAGTGTAGTAAGTTTTGGGCACAAATTTGGATCCTATTTTACAGCGACAACTCTGGACACCTTCATGCATCGATCCTTTAGTACAGGTTCCTACAGTGACATCTTTGGGTGTAATACTGAATAACTAATGCAACGACATTGGTAGTAAAACATGATAAATTTAAAGGAAATTAGGCCAAGCTTCACTATGTTATAAAATGTAATAACTAAGATAAAAAGACTAAAAATTCATGCTAAAGATGATCAAATGGAAACAATTTATTCCATAAGTAAGGAGAAATCAATGGTCTTTTCTAATTCTATCACACCCTCAAACTTGAATTTTTACTTGTCCTTAAATAAACAAAAGCTAGCAAGGTTATAACAAAAATTTTTTTCAAGGCAATGATCATTCTTGCAACTTGAAGTATCTGGAATCCTAATCCATGAATTGCATTCAAATGACAGAATATTATGCCTACAATTTATAGGTTTGAATAATTAAAATTGCAACTTCAAATCAATGCTAGCATCATGCTTTAAATCTTAAATATCTTTCTGCCAAAACAACATTTATTATATAAAAATATACACATATATTTTTTTCTTTACGCTTTGCCCTTTTCTCTTTTTTTTTTCCTTTTTTATATGTGACTGAGGGATGTCGCTGCATTACTATACCCTTGTTCCTGGGAAGTAATGGTGGGGTGCAACAAACCCCCAAGGAGTATGTAATTGCACCGACACACACTCTTGGAATGACAGCCTCTGGATAGATTACTATTTCTAACGCTTGGATTGGAGTGTTTCCCTTTGAATAGTTCACAATACACCTACATTGGAGTGTCTTTTATTTATAACTATATACATATATAAGCAGCTGTAAATGGAAAAATTATTCAAGATTCAAATCATGATACTATTCATCCATTACTAATGCAATCTAAATCAGTCATCCAAAAATTGAAGATACAACATTCAATCACATTCATCCAACTCATTCATTAGCATTTCACATGATTGAAGAATTAAGCATCAAATGAATAAAAAACAATTCAAGCACATTTCTAAGAACTTCATTTGCTTTCATTAAATTCAAAAGGACAAATTTTTAGAATGTAGGCGCATTTGCATTTCCAACCCATATACATTCCCCCTAAACTTAAAGTCAACATTGTCCCCAATGCACTGACATTAATTTACAAATATATATGGAAATGCAATGACAATTTAGATGCAGTGACAAAAAAAATGTGATGACAATGACATTACAACTACATGATATGCATGGAAACTAAACTAAGTGTTGAGAATAAAACTAACTCAATTTGCTGCAGTCGAAGATGTGGTTGCATGGGTCTCCTTCTTCTTTCATTTACGCTCCTCCTTGTGTCACTTCTTATCCTCGGTGCGTTTTCTCTTCCATTCTTTTGGATTGGTCTGAACCTTAGATTGCTCCTCCGTATCAGGTTACGCCCTGGCATCATCGACCGTGACATCAAATGGGGTATTTCACCAAGCGATGCAACATAGAGCACCATAGCTAGAAGATTAGAATCCTCATTACTGATAGTCATGGCCTTTGCTTGACTTGCATCAAGTGACGCCAAGTCATCAAAAGATGCACCCACAACTTCAGGTGCAGTGACAAATTCCTCAGACGAACTTGTCGCGACATTAGGTTATTCTCTTCTTACTTCTTTTCCTTCCTCTTTTGTCTCCACATGTTCAAAGGGCGTGTTTCCTTCATCAAAATTGGCCTCCTCAGCCATAATAGCCACTAGGCTGGTAGAAAAATCACCCTAAAAAAGGCTGGCAGTGTTTCGAAGGTAATCTTCTACTTCCTTCGAGTTCACCTCGCGTTCATCATCAGAAATATAGACCATCTGCGGAGATGCTACTGATTGGTCCTTTCTTTCTGATGCAGCCCTCTCAGTTGAAGGCGTAGCTTCTCTGATGATTGGAGGGAACACAAGGAACTCGAACAAAGGTGCTTTGCTCAAACAATGCAATGTAGTCACAATGGCACTATTCCATGCCCTTGTGTAGGCATAGAATAGGTTTTGAGATCTTTCCATTTCCTCGATTGCATTGAAAAGTTTGATTAGTCGAATGTTGATGGTATCAGCAGTCTTTTCTACCTCCTTAACCTTACGCCATAAGTTAGGATCTGTGGTGACATGAGCCTTCTTTTCTTCCATCTTTGCTTTATCTTTCCTCTTCTTGGCCTCAGCTTCCTTCACAACAGGAGTGTCCTTCCCCTTAGTCATGCGCTTAATGGAGGCATCATTAATAGGTCCTTTGTTATCCAACATTTCTTCTCCCTCACGAGGCATCACTCCTCGTTATTGGCATAGTTGCATGATCAGTGAAGGGAATGATAGAATACCCATCTGCCTTGCAGCATAGTTCGTAATTTCTTGGTGCAAAATTGCATCGACATCAATTTTTCTTCCTTTGATGATCGAGTAGATTAAATAAATTTGATCCAAAGTAATTGTTGTGCTATGAGTAGAAGGCATGAGATGATAGTTTATGAAGTGAAACCAGACCTTACTTTGTATTGTAAGGAAACGACGATGCATTGTGTAGTTGTTTGGATTGTTGCCCGTCCACACTACTCCGTCAATGCAAAGGTCCTGCATCAGGATGTCAGCCCCCTCTTTTGTGAGTTGTTCTAGAAAGGCCATGTGCTCGTCTTCTTCGATCTGATGTTGTAAAGAGCATTAATGTGGGAGGCACCCCAAGGCATCAACCCTTCATGAATGAAGACAAACTCTTGTTCGCTGTCAGTCAGGTTCGCATAGAACTCTCTCACAAGTGATGGTGAATATCCCTCAGGATGGGTGCAAAAGGTTTCCCAACCCAATCTCACAATAGTGTTGTTGACTTTCTTCCCCAGATCTTGACGCTTCGATAATTGGAAGCCTTGTTTAGGGTGATAGTTGTGCTTCAGCATTTTTTCATGGAAGCAATCCTTCGTAGCCTTGGTCAAAAACATCACTAGTTCTCTCGATGGGTGTTAATCTGTTTCTCGCACCATTGTGGCGGAGGAGGATTTTACAACAGATTTGGACGGTGTTTTTGCGCCTCGAGTTCTAGCCATATCTTTTGGTATCGAAGATAGTAAAGAGAAGGAAAGGTGAGACCTTTGAAGAAAATTTTAAGCAGCAATGGAGGTTTTTCTAAGGAACACTATCGATACAATGAATTGCTTTATAGGGAATGAAACGTGAAGATGGAGAGTCGTGCTCTTTTCCACTATAGAGATATGCGTCGACTCGGACTGTCCTTTTTGAAACAAATATAACAGTTGGGAAATAAGTGCTTGAAACGTCGTAATTTCTTTCCTGAATTGTTTCGATTTTGTAATGAGTCAACAGATAAATTACGTCGACAAGGTGTTTTTCATGCGTCGGTGAAAGGATAAACTTTATTCCTACGAAAAGACAAAGAAAAATAACTGAAATATAAACTAAATAAACTAAAAAAAATGATAAAAATGTAAAGAAAGGTTAGAAAAATGTGACCAGGTTAATGGTCTCTTTTTGGTTGTGATCATCCTGGCTAAAGTAATGCTTCAGTCGTTGGCCATTCACTTGAAATTGGTTCCCATCATTTATGTTCTTAATTGTGACAGCACCATAAGGAAATGATTCAACAACCTCAAATGGACCAGACAATCTTGAGCGCAATTTACTTGGGTGCAATCTTAGTCGCGAATTAAATAAAAGCACCAGTTGACCTGTAGTAAATTGTCCCTATAAAATAATATTGTTATGTCATCTCTTGGTCTTTTCCTTATATGTTGTGTCATTTTAATACGCATTGCGTCGAATTTCCTCCAATTAAATAATGTCCAACAGCTTTTTTTGTCCAGTAACTTCATGCCCATGTTGACTTGCTTCATTGCCCACATGGCTTTATGTTGTAATTCCATGGGCAAGTGACATGCCTTACCAAACACAAGTTGATATGGCGACATTCCAAGTGGCATTTTATATGTTGTGCTTAACGCCCATAATTCATCATCAAGCCTAGAAGACCAATCACTCCTCGATGGGTTCACCACCTTTTCAAGAATATTCTTAATTTGCCAATTGGAAACTTCAGCTTGGCCATTGGTTTATGGATGGTATGTTGTCTACATTTTATGATTAACGTCATACTGCTTCAGTGTGGTCGTAACTTGATTACAATGGAAGTGAGTGCCTTGATCACTAATTAATGTCTTAGGTGTGCCGAAACGAGTGAATATGTACTTGTGAAAAGATTTTCACACTGTCCTGAATCATCCTTTGGAACAACAATTGCTTCCACCCACTTGGACACATAATCAACAGCAACTAGGATATAAACATTTCCAAATGAACTTGGAAATGGTCCCATGAAGTCCATACCCCAGACATCAAAGTGATCAACCTCCATAATTGGTTATTGCAGCATCTCAATGTCGAGTTATTGCACAATATTATAGGCATCTCTAAACAACAAAGGCCAATAGAATCTTGATTCAAGAACCTTTGTAGCAGTCCTTACACCACCAAAATGACCTCCATAAGGGGTATCGTGTCAATGCTTCAGGATAGAAAGCATTTCTACTTCTGAAACACAACGTCTAAAAATATTGTCATTGCATACCTTGAATATGTATGGCTCATTCCAGTAGTATTTTACGATGTCGTGAAGAAACCTTTCCTTCTTGTGGCTTGTCGCACTCAAAGGTAACCTTCCACACACCAATTAGTTGATGACATTCGCCTACCATGGGGCTGCGTCGACAGCAAATAGCTTCTCGTCAGGAAATGCGTCGACAATTTGGAATGTATTTCCATCTCCACTTCCTACTTCCAAACAAGATAAGCTTTCTTCTACTTGGTTCTCCGATCCTTTGCGATCCTTTATCTCAATGTCAAATTCTTGTAATAACAAGATTCATCGAATCAATCTTGGTTTAGCATCTTTCTTGGCAAAGAGGTATCTCAACGCAAAGTGATCAGTTAATACTGTTACCTTTAAACTGACATAATATGCACAAAATTTGTCGACGGCAAAGATTGTTTCCAACAGCTCCTTCTTTATGGTTGTATAATTAATCTGCACTTCAGTGAGTGTCTTGATGACATAATATATGACATGAAATACTCTTTCTTTGCATTTTCCTAGCACGACACCGACTGCATAATCATTTGCATCACACATTACCTCAAATGGTTGCTATTAGTCTAGTGCAACGACAATAGGTTCCTTCACTAGCTACTACTTAATTTGCATAAATGCATCTAGACATACATAATCAAACATAAATTTTTTATTTTGCTCTAACAAGGAGCAAAGTGGTTTTGCAATCTTGGAGAAATCCCGAATAAATCTTTGATAAAAACCGGCATGATCGAGAAAACTCTGAATAACTTTTACATTGGTTGGCGAGGGTAACTTCTCAATACTCTCAACCTTTGCTTTGTCCACTTCAACGCCCTGACAAGAAATTTAATGACCAAGGACAATGCCTTATGTTGCCATGAAGTGGCATTTTCTCCCAATTCAGCACTAGATTTATGTCCTCACATTGCTTTAGAACTCTGACCAAATTGTCAGCGCATTTATCAAAAATATTGTCGTAGACAGAAAAATCATCCATAAATACCTCCAATAAGTCTTCAGTCATGTTTTAGAATATTTCCATCATACACCTTTAAAATGTGGCTAGTGAATTACAGGGACCAAATGACATTGGGCAAAAGGAAAATGTACCAAAAGGATAAGTAAAAGTCATCTTTGCTTGATCCTCCGGGGCAATTGCTATCTGATTATAGCTAGAATAGCCATTGAAAAAGCAATAATAGGCTTTACCAGCAAGTCTGTCTAGCATTTGATCAATGTAGGGAAGTGGGAAGTAATCCTTCTTTGTGGCTGCATTCAAACGGCGATAGTCCATGCATACTCGCCAGCCGGTAGGATTGCGAGTAGGGATTAATTCATTCTTGTCGTTACTTACCACCGTGTTACAACTCTTCTTTGGAACACATTGGACTGGGCTCACCCACGTACTATCAAAAATTGGGTAAATGATGCTCGCATCCAACCACTTAATGATCTCCTTCTTAACAACCTCCTTCATTTTTTCGTTTAATCTTCTCTACTATTCAATGGACTACATTCCTAGTCTTCTAATCGGATTTTTTGCATGAAGAAAGAGGGTCTAATGCCTCTAATATCTTCAATTCTCCATGCAATTGCATGCTTGTGTTGCTTTAATATACGGATTAATTTTTCCTCCTAACTTGTGTTGAGAGTTGTAGAGATAATTACTGGGTGTGTCATTCTTACCAAGGAAAACATACTTCAAATGGGTAGGCAATGGCTTTAACTCCAAAGTAGGAGCTTCTTCAATAGATGACATAAGTACAGGAGCTGCTTTATTGGTCAAATCCAAAGATTTCATCTGCCATTCGTGCTTAAGCTCCACATTATTTGCCTAAACCTTGTAGTCACAATCACTTAGAAAATCTTCTTTTGTTATCACCATAAATTCATCTAGGACTGCTGTGCTACCCTAATTAAATTCCTCTTCAATTAATTCGTCTAGCATATCAATATGGTGACATTCCTCTTTATTTCTATAGGGAATTGCATTGAAAACACTAAAGGTGACATGTTCATCGTTATGTCACATTATTAGTTTTTCTTTGAACACGTCGATAAGAGTGTGGCCAGTGGCAAGAAATGGGCATTCCAAGATTATGGGCACCTCTTTATCAGCTTCACAATCAAGGATAATAAAATTCACTATAAACACAAACTTAACTACTTGAACTAGGACGTCTTTAATTTGCCTTTCAAGTTATGCTATTGATCTGTCTGCCAACTGCAATGTCACTATAGTGGGCTTCATGTGATCAATCCCCAATTTTCTAAATGTTGACAATGCAATGAGGTTGATACTTGCTCCTAAATTATAGAGTGCTTTTCCTAAGTAATAATTTCTAATTGAACATGAAATTGTAAAACTGCCAAGATCTTTCATCTTTAGTGGCAATTTATTTGTCAAAACTGTGTTACATCCCACTGTGAGCGTAATTGTCTTGATATCAGTCAAATTTCTCTTCTTGGATAGGAGCTCCTTCATGAATTTCCTATAGCTAGGAATCTGTACGAGAGCGTCAACAAGGGGTATGTTGACATGCAATTATTTCAATGTGGCCAAAAACTTTTGATATTCTCTATCATTGTCCTTCTCCTTAAATCTTTATGAAAATGGAAAAGGTATTGATACATCAAGTTTTCGTGAAAAATCGGTTGCGTCGACAATTTTGTTAGTCTAATGGTAGGCATGGGAGTAACAACTAGTGGATCCTCTTTACTTTGTTCGTCTACTTCTTCTTCAGATACAACTTTTTCCCCTTGATCTGCTTAATTTGCATCGATAATTGTTGTATTAGAGCTACTAGTTGGCTCGACAGTTTGCTTCCCACTCGGAAGAGTGATAGCTTTGCAATGCTCCTTCCCTTTTTGATTTGGATTCTCGGTATCGCTGGGTAAGACACCTGGTGGTCTTGTGCTCAAATTTGAAGCTAGTTCCAATGCTCAAATGGAAGAAGAGTTTCCTTGCACAATAGCTTCTGTTCTCATGATATGCTCACGCATCAAGGCTTCAAGGGCTGCTAATGGATCAGCTAATGGTTGGGAATAATACTATTGCTGTTGTTGTCCTTGCATATGCAGATTTGACATTGAAGATTGTTGTGGCTGCACACGAGTGTGTGGTTGCAGCTGATATTGATGTACATGTTTGATTGAAATTTTGTTGTTGTTGATTGCAGTTCCCTTGTAGAAAATTGCCTTGACTAGAGGAATTGCCATATCTAAATGTGGTAGCATTTTGATTTCCCTAAGGCTGCTGATTTCGAGCAGGTGCTGTTGTAGGAGTTACCATAGGAATTTCCTCGAATATTATTAACATAAAACACGTTCTCTGCGTGTTGAGAATAATCATCGTAACTATGATTATCACCGTAAATTTCGTAACAAAATGTCGGGACATCCAGTTGTTGGGAAACTTGAATGGGTGCAACTTCACTGGACCGCTTCATGTTCTTTATCATATTTTTACTAACGAAGATACTTGTGCACTCAGAGCTGATGTAGCATCTGATTTGATAACTCTGAGGTTTGCTTTGACTTATGCAGCATGAGAGATCGAATATTGGTAGTCATTCTGAGCTATCCTCTCTAAAATTCTATCAGCTTCATCATAAGTGTACCCAATAAAGGACCATTCGCATATGCATCAACAAGATTTATTGCTTGTGCATTCAACCTGTTGTAAAAGATCTCAATCTGCATTTCCTGTTGATTCTATGCATGGGATAATGTCGAAGAAAAGTTTAGTAACGCTCCCATGTAGTATGCAAGTTCTCATCATCCAATTGATTATATGTAGTGATATTATTCCTAATTTGAGTATTCATCGTTGGTGGATTAAATCGCAAAACGAATTGAGTTGCAAGTGCATTCGATGATGTAATCGATCCAGCAGGCAATCCAAGGAACCAAGTATGAGCTCGTCCTTGCAATGAGTAAGGAAACAGTTGCATCTTCAAGGCATCATCAGGAACACCATGCTGACTAAAATAAGCACAAATTAGTAAAAAAAGATTTAAGATGCTCTCTCTCATCCTCATGAGGCAGTCTAGTATATTGTCCATTCGAATTTAGCATCTAAAACATAACTAGCTTTAACTCAAAATTGCTAGCTTAAATAGTTGGTCGAACAACCCCTAACTGCAAATCATCCAACAGAGGAACAACAAAGTCTCGAATCATTCTATTTTGCATCCATTCTTCTTGTTGTAGTGGTGGATTATTTATATTTTGTGGTTGTATTAGAGGAATAGGATTTTGTGGCGACAATTGTGGTATGGCTGCATTATTTCAGGCAAAGCCATATTCCTTTGCTCTTGTCTTCTCCTTCAAATAGTTCTCTCAATTTCGAGGTCTAAGCCAACAACAAATTCAAGATTGCTTCTGATCATAAACACCTAAAAAGAAATTTGTAAAATAGTCAACAAGAAAGGAAACAAGTTAGTAACAAGTAAAGATTAGAGAATGAAGAATAATTGCAAGTACAAGAATAAACATCAAACAAACGTCATCTCCGACAGCAGTGCCAAAACTTGATTGGGTTATGAACGTCACAACAATTTGTGCAAGCAAACACTATCGATGCAAGTATAATAGATAGATATAATTCTATCAAATATCGATCTCATAGGGATGATTGTTTATGTTTAAAATTGTCTATGCAATGAAAGTTAAAACAAGATAGATTGTAACGACAGATATCAGAGCAATTAAAATAAGAAATGCAGTAAAAGAATAAGATTAATTTGTCGAAGTAATATTGAAAGATTTAAGAAGTAAAGTACTAATAATAAAATGAGGGTTTCCTGACTTGAACAATTGATAGAAAGCTAAATGTGATCATAAGGTTAATAACAGATAAATTGTCACCGCAAATAAGCACAATGAAATTTTACCAACCTTAACTTCCTTATTTATCAAAGACTCAAATAATCATACTAACCACACCTTCTAGTGTTGTCAATGCAATATACTCAAGAACAAGTGAAATGAATTCCTTCGATCCTCAAGCAATTTCCATTATCTTGCTTGTTAACTTAATTTGTCGTGTCACTCTCTAGTGACAGTGACTGCAATCACACTTTCGTGGTCAAACAATGAAATCAAAAGATAAATAATAAAGGAAAGATAGAAATAGATATAATTCATATATGAAATGAAATTGTACTTTCATACAACTCAAATTTTCAAAACTTATCAGCATTAAGAAAGAGAAATAACAAAATAAATTGAAGTATGCTATTCCTAGTTTACTTGAATCACTCCCTGACACTCATCTTGGATCGCACGTAAGGTGCTCCTCGTCAAGAGCAAGGTTTCCTCCTCGTCAACGTTAGGTTGCCCTCAGGAATTTAGGCTGTCATGGATACAAGCTTGAAAAAAATGTTGAAGAAGAAATTTTATCCATTCAAAACTCTAGAAAAAAATCCAAAAAATCTTTTATCTTCAGTATTTAACATCCACTGCATAATACAGGTATCCTCCCTTTCAGATCTAACTTCCTTTAGTTGTACAAGTTGGTTATACTAGCAATACAACTAACACAAATCTAGTGTGTTCATCAGACAGTTGTCAGGTGCAACGATAGTTCTAAGTGCAAATTTGGATCCTATTTTGCAACGACAACTCTGGACACCTTCATGCACTGATCCTTTAGGACATATTCCTGCAGTGACATCTTTGACTGCAATACTGAACAACTAATGCAGCGACATTAGTAGTAAAAACATGATAAATTTAAAGAAAATTAGGCCAAGCTTCACTAAGTTAATAAATACAATAACTAAGTTAAAAAGACTAAAAATACATGCTAAAGATGATCAAATGGGAACAAATTATACCACAAGTAAGGAGAAATCAATGGTCTTTTCTAAACCTATGAATCACTTCACAAGTGTCTTGAGGTGCTTCAGTAGAGTTATTAGTCGGCTTACCAATTTGTTTACCACTGCTAAGAGTGATAGCCTTGCAGTGTTCTTTCCCTTTTGGATTGGGATATTTCGTGTCACTAGGTAATGTGTCTGGTGGTCGAGTATTTAGATTTGAAGCAATTTTTCCTAATTGTGTCTCTAACACCCGAATAGAAGATGAATTCCCTTGCACAATAGCTTCTGTGCAAGTAATATGCTCCCACTTTAAAGCTTCAAGTGCTACTAATGGATTAGACTAGGAAGCTTACGTGTACTGTTGTTGCCAATGTCCTTGACCTTTCTGATTTGGCATGCAGATTGATGTGGCTGCATCTAGCTTTGTTGTGGATGCATCTGAGTATGTGATTATAATTCTATTGTTGTTGACTGTAATTCTCTTGTCTTGGGTTATAATTACCTTGATTAGATGAATTCCCATATCGAAATGTCGCAGCATTTTGTCCACCATTCTTAGTTCCCCAAGAATGTTGATTGCGTACAGAATTATTATAAGAGTTGCCATAAGAATTACTGCAGATATTGTCGACATGGAAAGCATTTTCTGCATGTTGTGGACAATCTTCATAGCTATGGTAGTCACCACAAATCTCACAACAAAATGTAGGAACATCAACTTGTTGAGTGACTTTTATAGGTGCAACATCACTAGTCCCATTCATATTTTTTTATCATATTCACAAGAGAAGAAACTTGAGCACTAAGTGTAGATATTGCATCCAATTCAATAACTCCCAGAGTAGGCTTTGCTTGTGCAGATCTAGAGATAGGATATTGATAATCATTCTGACCAATTCTCTCAAGAATTCTAACAACTTCATCATAAGTACAATTAGTAAAGGTCCATTGGCTGATGCGTCGACAAGATTTCTCGTTTGTGAATTCAACCAATTGTAAAAAATCTCAATCTGTGTTTCTTGTTGAATGTCGTGCATGGGCCAACATCGAAACAAAGATTTATAACGTTCCCATGTAGTGTGTAAAATTTTATCATCCAGCTGATGATAAGCTATAATATCATTTCAGAGACAAACAGTCATTGTTTGTGGGTTAAAGCACAAAACAAATTATTTTGCGAGTGCATTCCACGAAGTAATTAAGCCGGTAGGTAGTCCAAGGAACCAGGTACGAGCTCTTCCTTGTAATGAATAAGAAAATAATTGCATTTTCAAAGCATCATCAGGAACGCCTTGTTGACTGAAGGAGACACAAATCAATAAGAATGATTTGAGTTGTTCTGGTGCATCTTCATGTGGCAATCCGACATATTGTCCATTAGAATTCAACATTTGAAACATTATTGGCTTGAGTTCGAAATTTCCAACTTGGATTGTTGGCCTAACAACTCTCAATTGTAAGTTATTCAAGACATGTATGATAAAATCTCGTATAGTCCTGTTTTGTATTTGATCACTTGCAGCAACGGTGGATTATTAACATTTTGTGGCTGTATTGGAGGTATAGCAGGATTTTGTTGTTGCATTGGTGGTATGGTTGCATCGTTCCTTGGTAAAGTCATATTTCTTGTTCTTGACGTCTCCTTCGAATGGTTCTTTCAATTTCTAGATCCAAACCAACTATAAATTCTGAATTGATTTGAGTCATAAAACACAAAAAATAAAATGTGAACGTAGCAACAAAAAGAAAACAAGTTAGTAACAACTAAAGGTTAGATAATAGAAATAAAGTGCAAAAACATAAATAAACATCAAACAAATTCCATCCCTGGCAACAGCGCCAAAACTTGATCGACTGTTAACGTCACAGCAATAATGTGCAAGCTTACATTGTCAATGCAAGTATAACAGACAAATGTGAATCTGTCGGATATCAATCCCACGAGGATGGTTACCTGTTGTCTATTAATGTTAGTGCAATAAATAAGTAAATGCAGTAAATTGTGAGAGTAGTTGTCGGAGCAATAATGTGAAAATAAAAGGAAACTATGATAATAATAAAATGGGGTCCCCAACGTGATTGTTCAGTAGAAAACTAAGTGTGGCTTACAAGGTTTTAAAAGATAGGTTATTGTCGTTACAATAAAGTGCAATGAATATCTTACCAAACTTGGCTTCTCTATTTGATCTAAGACTTAAACATGAACACTAACCACACCTTTCGATGATGGCAATGCAACACAGTTAATAACAAGTGGATCAAATTCCTCTAATCCCCAAACAACTTCTATTGTCTTGCTTGTTAGTTAAAACTGTCACTACACCTTCCAGTAACAGTGACTGCAATAACACTTCCGTGGTCAAAACATTCAAACCCAAAGATTAAGCAGTACAAGCAAGATTGAATAAAATAACATTTAGTCTAGAAATCATGTGTACTTCCATACGAACATGAAATAAACAATCATCACCAGCGTTTTGGAAAAGAAATGTAAAAGAAGCAAGTGGAGAATACTATTCCTAGAAGAACTTGACTTGCTCTTCCGATTTCCTTCTTATGTTGCACTTAGGACCCCTCATCAGGAGCTGTTCTCCATCTTTCCCATGTCGATTCTCCCGTGAGAACTTTAAGCCTCCATAGTCGAAAGCTTCAAAAGTTAGGTTGAAGAAGAATATTGACCGAAGAAGTTCTCTCTTTCTCTTTCCTTATCAATATTTATCTTTTGCCAAATTGTGCAAGTGTCCTCTCATCAAACTTGAGCTGTCTATGGTCGTACTAGTTGGTTATACCAGATTGGACAGCTAACGAATTTATGTTCTTATCCGAACAACTATCAGATACGGCGATAATCTTGGACGCAATTTGAAAATACTCATGTAGCGACATTAGTAGCAAAATATGACAAAATTAAGGGCAACTGGACTAAGGTCCATTAAGTTAGAAAATGATATAAACTAAACTAAAAAGTGCTAAAATATGTGCTAAGGATGACTAAAAGGGAACAACTTAACCCATAAGTAGGGAAAAAATAATGGTTATTTCTTGTACTATAATGTCTGTCGAGCCGATTTTCACCAATTATGCAAATCTGTCAAAAAATCATCAAATTCATGCACAATATTTATAAAAATAATTAAAATTCAATATGTTGGAAATTTTAGCACAAATTAATTATTTTACAAATAAATCACAAAAGAGTTGATTATTACTCCTTATACTTATGAATCCAAAATAATTAAGCATAAAAACGATAATTTAGAAATTATGTAGCTCAATTATTTTTTATTCAATTATCTTCAATCATCATGCTTATCTTAATGAAACATGTTAAAATCCTATCACTTAATCTTTATTTCCTCAGTTAAGACTAAACTACGATCATTAAGTTTAACTTGTGTCTTCATATGTTAAACATAGCAATTTCTCTCCACTAATGCAGGTAGCATTGAAATCTTGAATCAAATAGATCTTTTGCATAAGTTGTAATGGGGCTAGGCTAGGGGTAGGGAAAAGATAGATAAATTTAAGCTAAAAACCCTAGACCTCATCATGGTTCAACTTAACATAATCACCATTGAGATAATAAAATTTTATTTTTACTAAAGCTTTAACATAATTAACTTAAATTCAAATTTTCAAGCAAAATTATAACTAAATTCATAAAATAAAAAGAAATAATAACTAGCAAGAAGTTTTCGATTTTCGGTTCCCTCTACTTAAATTGAACAATTTCCTCATTATTAAAAACAATTGAGAACATGCAAATAAAAGTGAATAAATATTGTACACCAGGTACGATCAAAGAAGAGGAGGTGAGTCAACTTGACTGCTTAAGTACAAAGATCTTCAATGTCCAATCCTAGACATGTACATATTTATTACCACACTTTTACTTTTCTAAGTTGGTCAATTTTTATCTTCAACCTCTTAATTTATTATGCAAGAATTAAAACTAACCTAGTGACCTAGTCCTAAATTCATTCAAGAATTAAAAACTGAAAGTAAAAATAACTGAAATTAATGAAAAGACAAGTTCCCCCATTTTATTTAAGTTCAGACCCCCTAGACTTTGACTCTCCTTTTGATTGGTACTCACCTTGCTCCTTCTTTTCCATTGGAGTCCATGGTTCAAATATGTAATATGTAAATTCAGGCACAAAGACAAATGGGTCACAAAACAATTTTTCAAATGCTTCATCTCGTATCCTCGTGTATCTCCAATACGATTGTTGCTGCTATTGCATGTGTTGCATGCAATCCATCATCCTTGACAGCTCATTATGAAGTTTAGTTGGAGGTGACAGTGGTCCCAATATGGATCTGTCAGGCTCGAATGTTCGTTCCAAAGAATCTATCTCATCATGCATTCCAATAGGTTTTGTCATCGAAAGATCATTTTCAATCTCCACAGGATCTTCCTCGGGATCTTTTTCTTCTTCCTCAGGATCCTCTTCTTCTTCAGGGTCTTCTTCTTCTTCAAGATCTTCTTCTTCTTTTTCAGCTTGTTGTTGAAGAATGGAATCTCCTGCTACTCGATGTAGATCCTAATCAAAGATTGCTCCTTGGTTATATCTTGCTCTATTTACATCCATAAGAATTTCAGCTTTTAGGCATAACACTATGATCACAAATGGGAAATAAGCTTGAGCAGAATGTCTCATGGCATAGTTTTGAATTTCTCTAATGATGATTCTTCCTACATCGATGGTTTTCGCCTTCAGGATTGAATAAATCAACACCATTCGATCTAATGAAACAATAGTTCCCTGTTGAATAGACATTAGATTGAATCGAATAAAATAAAATCACACTTTCACTATCGGTGTCAAGTTTTCTCTACGACATCTACGAATTTCATATTTTGACATCGTCCATTCAGACCTTGGAATTGTAAGTTCTTGAAGAATTTCTTGCAATTTCCAGCCTCTAAGTTCTTCAACAAAGTATGATATTCATCTTCTTCGAAATCAGGTAAGTCAAAGAACTCACTAATAGTGCTTGACTTCAATGGTACCTTGATTCCTCGGACGAGAATTTATTTAAGTCCATCTGAGGTGAAATTTGCATAAAATTCTTGAACTAGTTCCTCATCTGCACTCGGTCGCTTTTCACAAAATAATCCCTAGTTCAAAGCTTCAGCAATTTGTCGGACTTTTGTCATGAATTTGGTGTATTTACTTATTTCCCAAGTAAATCCTTTTTCAGGCCACATCAATTGATTTCTGAATGTGCTATCGTATCTTTCCTTAGCTCTTACACTGTGAAATTTTTTTAACTCTTCTTCCATTGCGACACGAGTTCTCTTGCGTGGCATGATTTTACCCTAATCAACAAATAAATGGACACAAACATTTTTCTAAAATTTAATTAGTATAAATATTAACAAATTAAAATAAATTAAAGAGTTAATAAATTAAAAATTAGAAGATGAATATTTACCACCTTTTGTTGAAATCAAATCCAAATTTATTAAATAGGGCTAAAAATAAAAGGGTTTTATCTAAGGTAGGATTTGGAGAAAACTTAGTGTTTGGGTAAGGGGCACACAGCCTAGGTACCTAGGGCGTGTGGTCCACACGGCCTAGGAATGTTGCATTAGGCAACAGCACGACATGGTGTTAACGTGGGCATGGCTCGACAGTAACATGCGTGCGGACGTGCGGGACAGCAGTAATCGCCTAGCGTGCACAAATCGTTGGGACGTGCAGACGCTATCAGGTGCTATTGGATGCTTGCGGGAGCTGCATCACCAGTCGTTGGGCGGTATCGGGCAATGTTGGGCGCTTGCGAAAGGCGTCGACTGATTGCGCTCGATGTAGCCTGATGACTTTCGATGATTGTCGATGGTGGCTACCTATGGTAGCTAATTTGATGGTTTGAGTGATAATTCCCTTAAGAGGTGGACTATTTATAATGCATGGAAGATAATTCACACTTAAACACTCAAATTAAATTCCTAAGTCCTATTTTAACTCAAACACAAATTTTATTAAATTAAAATTAAAAAAAAAAATCCTAATTTAGACTTTTTGTATATTAATTATAAAATTTAATTTATAACATAATATTAAGAATTATCAAATTTTGAAAATTAAATAAAATAAATAATTCAAATGAAAAAAAAATATTTTTAGTTGTTTTAAAAGTATTTAAAAAATCTAATTTTAATATTTAAAAAATTAATAACCAAATTTTTACAAAAAAAATTCAATTAAGTCCTTGAACATAAAAATCATTTGAAAATTGGGATGCAATTAAAAACATGGATCAACAATTGACCCTTTTATTTTCAAAATTCAAAAATTTATTTTCTAAACTTAGGAAATAATTTTTAGGAAGATTATGTTAAAATTAATTCCCAGGAAAGATTGGAGGGGTCACAAGTGGTCCCGCTTAAGTTCTAAACTCCTTAACAGAATTCATTTAAACTTATTAATCTAGAAAATATAACCTAAGTTCTTTATTAAATAACAAAAATTAATCATCAAATAAAATGAGCGACGATTTATCTCGCTCAATTTCACATCCCTAATAATGTTTTGACCTCTGAGCATTAATTCAATAATTACCTCTCTTACTATGAAGTTCCACAACTTCGTAAGGAAAGACTTTGTGAATAGTAAATGGACCAGACCAATGAGATCACAACTTACCTGGAAAGAACTTCATTCTTGAGTTAAATAATAAGACTTGCTGACCTGCTTTGAACTCTCTGACTCGAAAGTGTTTGTCATGCCATCTTTTTAATCTTTCTTTGCATAGATTGGCATTATCATAAGAAAATGTTCGGAATTCTTCTAACTCGTTGAGCTGAAGCATTCGTTTCTCTTTAGCAAGATTAGGATCTAAGTTGAGCTACTGAAGAGCCCAATAAGCTTTGTTTTCTAACTCCAAAGGCAAATGACAGGCTTTTCCAAATACAAACATATAGGTAGACATCCTTAAAGGTGTCTTGTAAGTTGTTCTGTAAGCCCATAAAGCATCGTCCAATCTTTTGGACCAATCTCATCGATTTGGACACACTACCTTCTCGAGTATGCCTTTTATTTCCTTATTCGCTAACTTAGCTTACCCATTCATCTATGGATTGTAAGCTATAGCAATCTTGTGTCTTATTCCATGTTTATCGAGTAACTACTTCATCCATTTGTTCACAAAATGGGACCCCTCATCACTGATGATGGCTCTCGGAGTTCCAAATTATGTGAACACATGCTTCTGTAAAAACTTCTTCACTACCTTGGCATCATTTTTCAGATATGCCTCGACCTCAACCCATTTCGATACATAGTCGACTGCTACTAGAATATACTTATTATCAAATGATGGAGGGAATGGACCAAGAAAATCAATACCCCAAACATTGAACAACTCCACTTCCATGATGTTTGTTCTAGGCATTTCATTTCTGTTGGTAACATTACAAACCCTTTGACATTGGTCATAGCTTCTGACATAGGCGTACACATCCTTGAATAATGTCGACCAAAAGAATCCAGCTTGTAATACTTTGGCCGCAGTACGTGATCCTCCAAAGTGTTCCCACTTGGAGTTGTTGGCACTGATATAAAATTGCTCGTACTTCATCTTATGCCATACGTCTTCTTATCATCTGATCTGCAGACTTCTTAAACAAATACGACTCTTCCCAAAAGTAATACTTAACATCATGAAGGAAATTCTTCCTTTACTGATACGTCTTATCATAGGGAATCAAACCATAAGCTATGTAGTTAGCAAAATCAGTATACCAAGGGGTGTTATGACTTACCTTGAATATATGTTCGCCAAGGAACGTCTCTTGTATGGGAACAAGAGTTGAACTTTCTTCTCGTGGCTCCAATCTAGATAGGTGATTGACTATTGGGTTTTCTATGCCTCTTCAATCTAGGATTTCCAAGTTGAATTCTTGAAGTAGTAGCACCCAAAGAATCAGTCTTAACTTAGAACCTTTCTTGGCAAGTAAGTATTTAATTGCCGAATGATCCATAAAGACCGTCACTTTTGTACCTAAAAGATAGGATTTAAACTTGTCAAAAGCAAACACAACTGCAAGTAATTCTTTCTTAGTTATCGTATAGTTTAGCTGAGCTCCTAACAAAGTCCGACTTGCATAGTAGATGGGATGAAAAACTTTATTCTTTCGTTGGCCCATCACAGCTCCGATCGCAAAGTCACTTGCATCACACATTAACTCGAACTGCAATTCCCAATTTGATGTGATGATAATTGGTGCTGGAACTAACCGATTCTTCAAATCATTGAATGTTGTCAAGCATTCTTCATCAAAGTTAAATGTCAAATCCTTCTTTAAAAACTTGCTTAAAGGTTTAGCAATCATAGGGAAGTCTTTGATAAATCTTCGATAGAATCCAGTATGTCCCAAAAAGCTCCTAACATCCTCTACAGATGTCAGAGGTGGAAGCTTCTCGATAACATCTACTTTGTCCTGCTCTACTTCAATCCCTTGTCTTGTTATTCCGTGCCCCAAAACAATACCTTCTCATACCATAAAATGACACTTTTCCCAGTTGAGAACAAGGTTTGTCTCTTCGTATCGCTTCAGTACCTTAGCTAGATTAGCTATGCAGTCATCATAAGTTTCCCCGAACACTGAAAAGTCATCCATGAACACTTCCAAATACTTTTCAACCATGTTAGTAAAAATGTCCAACATACATCTTTGAAACGTGGAAGGTGCATTACATAAATCAAATGGCATGCGTCTAAATGTGAACATACCACACGAGCATGTGAATGTCGTTTTGTGTTGATATTCTGGTGCAATTGTAATCTAATCCTGTGAGTCTATCCAGCATCTGATCCAAAAAGGGCAAGCGAAAGTGATCCTTCTAGTCACCTTGTTAAGTTTTTGATCCAAATTCGCCATCTAGTAACCGTTCTAGTCGATATTAACTCGTTTTTTTCATTCTTCACGACCGTAATACCTCCTTTCTTTGGCATGCATTGGATAGGACTAACCCATGAACTGTCTGAGATGGGATAAATTATACCCACATGTAACCACTTGATCATTTATTTCTTGACCACATCCTTCATAATTAGGTTCAACCTCTGTTGTCCATCAATTGTTCCTTTTTATCATCTTCAAGGATGATCTTGTGCATGTATACAGACGGACTTATACCATGAATGATAGCTACAATCCATCCTATCTCCTTCTTGAATTGCTTCAGTACTTTAATCAATTGATCTTCCTGCTTCTCAGTTAGTTGTGTTGAAATAATCATAGGCAAAGTAGAAGCATCATCTAAATAAACATATTTTAAGTGTGAAGGTAATACCTTAAGCTCTAATTTAGGTTTCTCTTCAATTAATGCTTTTGGTTGGATGTAATCTCTTCTTTCCAAATCCAAAGATTCAAAACGAGGTTGTGGATTAAATTCACTCGAATTAGCATCCAGCAAAGCTAAGTTTTCCTTCCCCTCTTCATCACTTGGAGGGTCTATCAGCAAGATTCTTTCTAAATAATCTTCAATAGAGTGTTGAACTCCTCTTCAATGACTATATCTTCTAACTTAGACACTACAGAACAATCATCAACTACATCAAGAAATCTAATAGACTTAAAAACATTAAACGTTACTTGATCGTCCTGAACAAGAACAATTACCTCGCCTTTCTGCACATCAATTAAAGTCCTTCCTATTGCTAGGAATGGCCTTCCTAAGATGATTGACACTTCTTGATCTACTTCAAAGTCTAAATGACAAAGTTAGTAGGAAAAATAAACTTATCATCACGAACCAATACATCTTCAATTTTTCCTTCAGGATATTTTATAGATCGAACGACTAACTAAAGTGTAACTGTAGTTGGTCTAACTTGACCTATCCTCAACTTCTTGAATATTGACATGGGCATTAAGTTAATGCTCGCACCAAAATTGCATAGTGCTTTACCACAATAAGTTGCTTCAATAACATTTGGGATCCTTCAACTTTGGGGGTAGTTTGTCTTGAAGAATGCACTGCATTCCTTTGTTAGGGCTACTATCTCAAATTCTCTAAGTCTTTGCTTCTTTGATAGGATGTCCTTCATGAGCTTGACATAATTTGGCATTTGCTCAAGTGCTTTTACCAATGGAATGTTGATATGAAGTTACTTGAGTACGTCTACGAACTTCTTGAATTGAAATTCTTGTTTCTGCTTGTGAACTCTTTAAGGGTAGGGTGGTGGAGGATTTCTTACTTGAACTAGTTCCTTTAGCTTATGTGGTAATTTTACATCTAACTAGGTCATTAGATCATCTGATTTGATTGGTTTTGAAGTCTCTTTCTCAACATTCACCACTTCTGGTTTTGATTCTATTGGTACTGAAAAATTTGGTTCTGGTTTTGGTAAAGTTGGAGTTTCAACACTTGGTTGAACTACAACTGATTCTTGAGCATCAGCTTGCTCTTCTTCTACTTCAACAATGTTGGGCTGCTACATCTTTCCGCTCCTTAGTGTTAATGCTTTACAATGCTCCTTCCCTAGATTTCTCGAATTCTTCGTATCACTCGGCAAAGCACCTTGTGGACGGTTTCTAAGCTCAGTGGTAAGTTGACCCATTTGATTTTCAAGGTTCTTCAATGGGGTTGCCTGGCTCTAGATCAAAGCACCATTATTTGCCATGTATGCTTTCAACAGATTTTCCAAACCATTGGAAGGTTTAACTTGGGTTGGCTTTTGAACTTGTTGGGTAAATCCTTGTGGCTGAGTTGGTCTTGATTAAGTGAAAGTGTTACTAAGTCTAGCCCTTTGATTACTCTATGAGAAATAAGGATGATTTTGCCAAGATGGGTTGTAAAAGTTTGACTGCCTCAATTTTGGTTCTAATTGCCCACGTAATACATTGATTCTAAGTTCAATAGGCATTCTTCGAACACGTGCCCTTCTACCCAATAAACACAGGCTATGTTCTCGAATTGATTAGGTGGCTGAGCTGCAACATTATTAAACTCATTAGTAGTAAGATTCTTAAGCATTGAGGACATCAATGATACCTAAGCTACAAATGAAGTAAGTGGATCAACATCGTGAATTCTTACAACTAGTCTTCCTAAGTTTACTCGATTAGTTGGTCATTGGTAATTATTGCTTGCAATCATCTCTATAATTTCATAAGCCTCATTGTAAGACTTAGAAAGAATAGCTCTATTGGTAGAAGCATATACTACCATCCTTGTGTGGGAATTAAGACCGTTATCAAACGTCTCTAATTGGATGCAATGAGGAATTCCATGATGAGGGCATTTCCTTAATAACTATTTAAATCTTTCCCATGCCTCATACAAAGATTCGTCATCCATTTGTTGGAAAGTAGTGATTTCACTCCTCAGCTTAGCATTCTTGCTTGGAGGGAAATACTTCTTAAGGAATCATTGAGCTAACTCTTGCCATGTTGTAACAGAATTTGGTGGCAACGAGGTCAACTAGGCTCTAGCTCTGTCCCTTAGTGAAAATGGGAACAACTTCAATCGAAGTGCATCTTCTGACACTCCAGCTATCTTGAAGAGTCGCTCACCTTCATGAATAGTCTCAAATGAAGACGAGGATCTCTGGTAGGCATTCCACTGAATTGGCCTACTTTCTGAAGCATCTGAAACATCACTTGATTTAGTTCGAATTGTTGTGCCTTGATATCATGTCTTCTAATTCTCAAATTGAGCTCATGGAATATGGCACTGCATACTGTCTCAAGGCTCTATCCCTATCATCAGCAATAAGGATAGGATTATGAGCATGGTCAGCTCTAATCCCTTGATTTTGGTTCTTGAAATTCATCTCTTTAGTCCTTCTTTAAGATGCTTGTCTTCTTCTTTCTCGAAAAGTTTGTTCAATTTCAGGGTCCACTAGGAGTAAGTCGATAATCCGATCAATACTCATAAACACCTGAATAATAAAAAAGAACAAGTTAGTAAAATTAGATAGAAAAACAAACCAAAATGTAAAACAAATAATTTCACAAATAATTTTGACAAGCCTTGGCAACGGCGTCAAAAACATGGAACGATGAAAATGTACAAGTGTAACACAATCGTATTCAAGCAATAAAGTGACAAGTAAATGTCGAGTATCATACCTACAGGGACTGTGCTATGAAAAATATTTGTGAAATATTTAATTAACAATTTGGTTAAGAACAAGATAATATTGGTGAATGATATTAATCTAAAGTAGTAATCTAAACTAAACTAATCTAAGTTAAAACTATATTAAATTCCTATGCACGATTTCTAGAGGTTTTAATCAATATGACATAAAGGTATCAAGTTAATTGCTTTAATTACTCAATTACATCTAACTAATGTTCATGCTTCTTACGAAATAATATTTACGGCAACCCGATACTCTACTAACTTACGACCAACATCACTTACCAAAATTCATTCATCTCTTGAACATCTCTATGTCAATTCAACTAACTAAATCAATTCTAATAAGCAAATGTGTTATTGCACATACATACTATATGAAAGCTAAAGAATCTCTTAAACATATCTCTATGCCAATTCAATCGACTAATTAACAATCATAAGCATCTAAAGGATCAAGTGAAGTAACAATCATATGTTGAAATAATTTAATCACAAAAATCTTGCAAGTTATCCAAGGCTATGTATTGTTTAATACCATCACAATTCTAACCTTCAGCTCCCTTAGAAGATTAGACATGCACAAATTAAATAGTGTGTCCATTAATCACAATTTCAATGCACTTAAATGATTAATTCAATAATTATATCACAAGGGTAATGCAGTAATAACTTAGGCATGATAATATTTAATTAAACAGAATATTCAGGGCCTATAACAACATAAACATGGATTATATATAAACAAGAAATTAAACACATTCAACCTAACACTTAAAGAATTTAAGCCATTTCAATTAAATAATTAATAGCATTCACAATAGAATTCATCATAATAACAGACAAGAATCTAAAAAATAAAGAAAAAGACTAGGACTAAATCCGTCGATTTCTAAGAACAACTGTCATGTTCTTGGTCATTCTTGCTCGATTCTTCTCAAATCGAGGTCTCTAATGAACACTCTACAAAGGCTAGGATGGAAAAGCTAGAGAGAAAGAAGAGAAATGTGAGTTAATTTGTGTGGAAATGAGGTGAATGGAGGGTGTATTTATAGGTGGAGTTGAGGAGAAATGTGGTGGCTATATTTAGCAAATAAATATCAGGCACACACTCCCTCATGGCTTGCCACCACACACAGGCTTTGACTTGTTCAAAGTTTGCTTAAAATAAGCTAGGGGTAAGAATTTGAAACTATGAAAAGAGGAAGGGTTGGAATGGAATTTTGGGAAAGTTTAAGGGCTATTTTGCAAGGTTGAAGTGGTCAACATTTCAGCTAAACATGGTCAGCACTTGGACGGCACATGGCTAGCCCAATTAGAGGTGATTCAACCCTTGGTTACATGCACATCGAGCCACTTCAATTCATCCTTCATAATTTATTTTTAATCCAATTTAACTTGAATTTAAAATATAATTATAAAGCGTAATTTACTTCATATTGGACCGAGCCTTGACTTGAAAAATATTCTTCTTAGCTCTTCATTAACTCGGTGTAAAAATTTCCTCAACAGTGTAAGTTGTCAGCAGCGTCTATCGGGCCGATTTCGCCAATTGTGCAAATCTATCAAGAAATAATCAAATTCATGTTCACTATTTATAAAAATAATTAAAATTCAATATGTTGGAATTTATATCACAAACTAATTATTTTACAAATAAATTATATTTTTTGACATTAATTACTCAGAATTTGAATGAAATTAGGTCAAAAAGGGTATGAAAAATTCTATATATTTTCATCGTTCCAATGGGACATCCCAAGCATCAAAACAAGGTCAATTCACATCAATAATGCTTAACCAAAAGCCATGATTCAAGGTACATCTCTAATACATCTACCAATATAACTCAAATTGTTCTATTTCATAAATGAGGGACACCGCAATGGTGAACTCTTCCAACATTAAAAACAACATAGACATCTTTTCTATTGCAATGCTACTTATCCACCATTTTATACATATTAACAATCAACTCAATCATTCACGAACGATTTCTCATACTCAAACATACATACTTCATACCAATTTGGTATATTTACAATTATTTACATTGCATCAAGATTAATTAATTTCTCACATCATTCACAATATTCAAACCAACTATCATTTAAGTAATATTCACAACAAAATATCACCTAAAGACCTCTAGACTCCTACGTACATGCCAAAATAACAAAAGGAAGCTTCATTGACTTTGAGTATGGGATGTCCAACGAGATGCTGAGTCACAATCTACTAGCAATCTAACCTAAAATCACGATAAATTGATTTACATTAGTAACCTTTCGTTTATACAATAATTATCCACATGAATGTATATAAATTCTAAATAGATTGGAACAACTTAATACATTTCCAAGATCCATATTAATATATATATATATATAGCACATGTTTCCAATCATTCAACCACATATATACTACATATCAAAGGTGTTAATTACTCCGTAGCATTTACTCACTAACCCCTTTCAAAGTACTTAATCATGTTATCAACATATAAATCCATCAATTCATGGCACTCTGTACCTAGCGGATAAACTGTAATACGTGAGCCTATCTCTAGGTAGATTAACCAACGATAATTCCATTGATTCTTGGCACCCAGTGCCTCGCAGATAAACCACAATAAGTGAGCCCAGCTCTAGTTTGATTAACCAACAGTTTTGCACCCAGTGCTAGACGGGCAAACCGACGATCCTAGCACAATGCCTAGCAGATAAACCACAAAAGTGAGCTCAGCTTTAGTTGGATTATCCAACAAATCCTGGTACCCAGTGCCTAGCAGATAAACCGTAAAATTAAGACCAGCTCTAGTTGGATTAACCAACGGTTTTGCGCCTAGCGCTAGTCAGTTAAACTGATGAACATTTAATAATTCATTTCCACAGTTTATTCAATTCATACTTAATAACAACAATTCAATTCTACCCTTTCATCATTTCAAGGTATATTACCATTTAATCACATATTCATAAGATATGCTATACATGAGCCAAAAGTTTTAATAATAACTAAACATCATTTACAATTGATTAAAAATATTATGTTCGGGAATACAAACTTAACGAATTACGATTGTCGTTCAAACCGTGGTTGACTATTCTGTAATCTTCTCTTTCCTCGTCTAATATTCATTCGGCTCGTTTCTTGCTCTATATGTATAACAATTTAAATTTTAGTCAACCATTTGTATTTATCTCATTTCAACAATCCATATATTCCATTTAGTTCACATGTCAACAAGCCTTTTTATTCCCATCATCAACTATTCATGAAAATACACATATATATTTACATACCTAATTTTCCAAAGAACTTTTTTTAATTTATCAGGTTCTAATGCTCTACTTATTAACATTTTAGCCTCATACGATTATGTCCAACTTTAACACCATTTAAATTTACTACTTAAATTGATTTAGGTATATCTGAGCTTATATTCCTCACTCAAATAACCCTTAAAACAGCCCATGAACATCGTTATCTTCGTACAACATTATTCTACCCATATATAATATTTAATTACATCTTTATATACCATTCATGAATCTCTCATGCCAAATCTTTGTATATACTAGACATGCAAAGAATATACCAACCAAAATCCATGAAGAGCTTACAATTTCAACGATAGCATTTCTCAAAATACTTTATACTTTTAAAATTAACACCCAAATTAATTAGCTTGACTCTAGAGGATCACACATATATCAAAATCATGAGGAATGGATCAAGTTTCACTTACATGCATGCACCTACAAAAGCCAACTCAAGCTTTCCACAATGGCTTCTATTATTTTCTAGTTTCGACAAGAGAGAAAAAAAATCATCATCCATGCTTTTGTGATCTTTCTCTTTACTTAATCCTAACTATTTTGATTTATTTAATTACTAAAATATCCCCTTTCAAATTATGAAAATTCCCATCATACTAGCACATCAAAAAGGTTTCATTCGATTTGTTGTGGATTAGATGATGGAAAAACCAGCAAGCTTGATAGCATTAGAAAAGACCATTGATTTTTCCTTACTTAGGTTGTAATTTGTTCTCATTTTATTATTTTTTAGCATGCATTTTTAGCATTTTTAAATTAGTAACTGCATTTTCTAACTCACTGATGCTAGGTTTAATTTTCTTTAATTTTATCTTGTTTTTACTATTAATGTCGCCACAATTAGTGCTCAGTATTGCATCTAAAGATGTCAATGCAGGAGTCTATCTAGAAAGATCAACGCATGGAGGTATCCAGGGTTGTCGCCACAAAATAGAATCTAAATTTGCACCTAAAAATGTCGTCATAACCGACAACTATTTGATGAACACACCAGATCTGCGTGAGTGTACAGTTGGTATAACCAAAAGCTAGAGGAAGTTAGATCTAAAATAAAGGACATTTGTCCTTGGCAATGGTTGATAAATATTGACGAGAGAGGATCTTCTTGGGGGGTTGGATCTTAAATATTTTTTATGCACACAAATTTTCTCTTCAACATTTTCTTAAGCTTGCTTACATGGTAGCTTAACTTCCTTAAGAGCAACCTGACTATGATGAGAAGGCAAGTCTACTCCTGACGAGGAGCATTCCTAAATACGATGCAAGAGGAGTGTAAGGGAATAGTTGTAGTAGACTAGGAATAGGATGCTTCAATTATTACTGTTATTCTCTCTTTAACGCTGATGAAATTTTGATTATTTGAGTTTGTATGGAAGTACAATTTAATCAAATATGACATTTACTCTATCTTTCCTTCATTGTTATCTTTGGATTTAATTGCTTGACCACAGAAGTGTAATTGCAGTCACTGTCATTTGGAAAGTGCAAGCGACAAATTAAGATAACAAGCAAGACAACGGAAGTTGCTTGAGGATCGAAGGAATTCTGTCTACTTGTTCTTAAATTTTTGCATTACCAGCACTGGAAGGTGTGGTTACTGTGAGTGTTTGAGCCTTTGATAAACAGGGAAGTCGAGGTTGGTAAGATTTCATTGAGCTCAATTGCGACGATAATTTATCTATCATTTACCTTGTGGTCACATTTAGATGTTTCCATCTTTTCAAGTCAGGGAACCCCATCTGTTTATCACTATTTTACTTCTTAAATTGTCTTAAAGTGCGTGACAAATTAGTCTCATACTTTTACTACATTTTCTTATTTTATTGTTTCGACATTATTCATCACAATCTCTTTAGTTTTAACTTTCTTTGCATTGACAATTATAAACGTAAGTAGCCATCCCTATGGGATCGATATCCAATAGATTTTTATCTATCTATTATACTTTCGTCGACAGTGTACGCTTGCACATATTTTCTATGACGTTCATAGTACGATCAAGTTTTGCCATTGTTGTCGAGGATGGAGTTTGTTTAATGTTTATTCTTGTTCTTGCAATTATTTTTCATTTTGCAAGTTTAACCTGTTACTAGCTTGTTTTACTTTTCTTTGACTCTTTCTCAATTTTTTTTAGGTGTTTTATGACCAGGAGCAATTCTGAAATTATTGTTGGCTTAGATCTGAAAATCGAAACTACTATTAAAAAGAGAAGACAAGAACAAAGGAATATGGCTTTGCCTTGAAATGATGCAGTCATACCTCCATTGCCACCTCAAAATCTTATCCCTCTGATACAGCCACAAAATATAAATAATCAATTGCTTCCACAAGAAGAACAAGTGCAAAATAGATCGATTGGAGACTTTGTTATTCTTGTATTAGATGATTTGCAGTCAGGGGTTGTTCGACCAGCTATTCAAGCTGGCAATTTTGAGTTAAGATTGATTATGTTTCAAATGTTAAATTCGAATGGGTAGTATACTAGTTTGCCTCATGAGGATGCAAGAGAGCATCTTAAATCTTTTCTACTAATTTGTGTTTCTTTTAGTCAGCATGGCATTCTTGATGATGCCTTGAAGATGTAATTGTTTCCTTACTCATTGCAAGGACGGGCCCGTACCTAGTTACTTGGATTGTCTGCTGGATCAATTACATCATGGAATGCACTTGTAACTTAGTTTTTTTGTGGTTTAATCCACCAACAACGAATGCTTGATTGAGGAATGATATCATTGCATATCATCAAATGGATGATGAGAATTTACACACCACATGGGAGCATTACAAAACCCTATTTCGATGTTGTCCCATGCATGGAATTCAACAGAAACACAGATCGAGAGCTTTTACAATGGGTTGAATGCGTAGACTAGAAATCTTGTCGATGCATCTGCGAGTGGTCCTTTGTTGGATTGCACCTATGGTGAAGCTGTGAGAATTTTAGAGAGGATCACTTAGAATGACTACCAATATCCAATCTCTCGAGCTGCTAAAGTTAAAGCAAACCCTAGAGTTATCGAGTTAAACGCTATATCAGCTCTGAGTCCATAGGTATCTTCGTTAGGAAATACGATAAAGAACATGAAGGCGACAAGTGAAGTTGCTCCCATCCAAGTTGCCTAACAAATAGATGTCCCGACATTTCATTGATAAATTTTCGGTGATAGTTATAGCTATGAAGATTGTCCGCAGCATGTAGAGAATGCATTTTATGTTAATAATATCAGAGGAAATTCTTATGGTAATTCCTACACCAGCTCAGCTTGAAGCCAACAGCCTTAGGGAAATCAAAATGCAACCACATTTAGATATGGAAATTCTTCAAGCCAAGGAAATTTTTGACAAGGGAATTATATTTAGTAGCAGCAAAATTTCAAGCAAAGTCCTTAGATGCATGTAAATCAAGATCAGTTGCAGCCACAACAATCTTCAATGCAAGGACAATAACAGCAACAGCAGTATTCCCAACCACAAACTGATCCATTAATAGCTTTTGAAGCCATGATGTGTAAACATATCAAGAGGACAAAAGCTATTGTGCAAGGAAATTCCTCCTTCATACGAGCATTGGAAGCACAAGTAGGACAACTAGCTTCAAATATGAGCACAAAACCACCAGGTGCTTTACCCAGTGACACTGAGAATCCAAATCAAAAGGAGAAGGAGCATTACAAAGCTATTAATCTTAAGAGTGGAAAGCAAACTGTCGAGCCAAGTAGCAGCTCTAGTAAAGCACCTGTTGATGCAAGTGAAGCAGATCAAGAAGAAAAAGTTGTATCTGAAGAAGAAACAGACGAATCAAATAAAGAGTAGCCACCAGTTGTTACTCCTATGATTACCATTAGACTAAAAAAATTATCGACATAATCACCAATGTCAACGTAACTAGTTTTGTCACGACAACCTGATGTTTCAATACCTTTGTCATTTCCATAAAGATTTAAGCAGAAGGAGGACGAAAAAGAATACCAAAAGTTTCTCGCTACATTGAAACAATTGCATGTCAACATACCTCTTGTGGATGCTCTCATATAGATTCCTAGCTATGGGAAATTCATGAAAGAGCTCTTATCCTAGAAGAAGAAGTTGACTGATATTGAGACAATTACGCTCACAGAGGGATGCAACGCAGTCTTCACAAATTAATTGCCACAGAAGATGAAGGATCCTAGCAATTTTACAGTTCCATGTTCCATTGGAAATTATTACTTGGGAAAAGCTCTCTGTGATTTAGGAGCAAGTATCAACCTCATGCCATTATTAACATTTCAAAAATTAGGGATTGGTCACATGAAGCCTACTATAGTGACATTGCAGCTGGCGGATAGCTTTTTAGCTCAACTTGAACGAAAAATTAAAGATGTTCTAGTTCAAGTAGATAAGTTTGTGTTCTCAGCGAATTTCATCATCCTTGATTGTGAAGCTGATAAGGAAGTTCTCATAATCTTGGGGAGCCCATTTCTTGCCACTGGTCGCACTCTTATAAACATAGTTAAAGGTGAATTGATAATGTGACATAAAAAGGAACATGTCACCTTCAGTGTTTTTGAAGCGATTCCCTGCAAAAATAAAGAGGAATGTCACCACGACGGTGTGTTGAATGAATTAATAGAGGAGGAATTTAATGAGCATCGCACGATAGTCCCAGAAGAATTTGTTGTGATAATTGAAGAAGAATTTCTAAGTGATTGTGATAAATGGTTGAGGCAAATAATGTTAAGCTTAGGCGCGGATGGCAGATGGAATCTCTGGATTTGACTAATAGAACGACTCTTGTATTTAAGTCATCCATTGAAGAAACACCTACTTTGGAGTTGAAACTATTACCTACCCATTTGAAGTATGTTTTCCTTGGTGAGAATGACACCGAGCTAGTAATTGTCTCTGCAATTCTCGACGCAAGTCAAGAAGAAAAATTAATCCAAATATTGAAACAACACAAGCATGCTATTGCCTGGAGTATTGCAGATATTAGAGGCATTAATCCCTCTTTCTGTATGCATAAGATCCAGTTGAAAGATGAGGGAAAGCAGTCCACTGAACATAAAAGAATATTAAATGAAAAAAATGAAGGAAATTGTTGAAAAGGAGATTATTAAGTGGTTGGATGTGGGCATCATCTACCCAATTTCTGATAGTACATGGGTGAGCCCAGTGTAATGAGTCCCAATGAAGAGTGGTATCACAATGTTAAGTAACGAAAAAGATGAATTAATCCCTACTCGCATTCCTACAGGTTGGCGAGTATACATGGATTATCACCGTTTGAATATAGCCACAAAAATGATCATTTTCCACTTCCCTTCATTGATCACATGTTGGACAGGCTTGCTGGTAAAGTCTATTATTGTTTTCTCAATGGCTATTCTGACTACAATCAAATAGCAATTGAGCCAGAGGACCAAGCAAAAATGACTTTAACTTGTCTTTTTGGTACCTTTTCCTTTTACCGAATGTCATTTGGTCTATACAATGCACCGACTACATTTCAAAGATGCATGATGATAATTTTCTCAAATATGATTGAAGACTCATTGTAATTATTTATGGATGATCATTCTGTATATGGTAATACTTTTGATAAATGCGCTGAAAATTTAGCCAGAGTTCTTAAGCGATGTGAGGACACAAATCTAGTGCTGAATTGGAGAAATGCCACTTCATGGCAACAGAAAGCATTGCCCTTGGTCATCGTCTCTCTTGTCAGGACATTGAAGTGGACAAAGAAAAAGTTGAGATCATTGAGAAGTTACCTCCGCCCACAAATGTAAAAGGAATTAGGAGTTTTCTTGGCCATGCGGGCTTTTGTCGATGATTCACCCAAAAATTCTCTAAGATTGCAAAACCTCTTTTCTCCTTGTTAGAACAAAATAAAAAAAATTTGTTTGATGCTACATGTCTGGCCGTATTTATGCAAATTAAGCAACAACTAGTGAAGGCACCTATTATCGTTGCACCGGATTGGTCACAACCATTTGAGGTTATGTGTGATGCGAGTAACTATGTAGTAGGTACCGTGCTAGGTCAACGCAAAGAAAAGGTATTTCATGTAATATATTATGCTAGCAAAACTCTTTTTGAAGCAAATATCAATTACACAACAACAGAAGAAGAGTTGTTAGCAGTAGTTTTTGCTTTTGACAAATTTCATGCGTATCTTGTCAGCACAAAAGTTACGGTTTATACTGATCATTCTGCATTGCGGTACCTCTTTGCTAAAAAAGATGCCAAACCAAAATTGATTCGCTGGATCCTACTATTACAAGAATTTAACATTGAGATTAAGGATCGCAAAGGATCAAAAAACTAAATAGCAGATCATTTATCTCGTCTAGAGGTAGGAAGTGAAGATGAAAATACATCACAAATTGTCGACGCATTTCCTGATGAGAAACTTTTTGCTATCGACGCATCCTCATGGTATGCGAAGGTCGTAAACTACTTGGTGTATGGAAGATTGTCATTGAATGCAATAGGCCATAAAAAGGAAAGATTTCTTCACGACATAAAAAAATATTATTGGAAAGAGCCTTACCTATTCAAGGTATGCAACAACAATATTATTCGAGCTGTGTTCCAGATGAAGAAATGCTTCCTATCTTGAAACATTTCCATGATGCTCTTCATGAAGGTCATTTTAGTGGTGTTAGGACTGCTGTAAAGGTCTTTCAATCAGGATTCTACTTGCTTTCATTGTTTTGAGATGCCCAAAATTTTGTGCAATAATGTGACAAATGTCAGCGTACTGGATCAATATCTTGATGCAACGAGATGCTGCAACAGCCTATTATGAAGGTTTAGCTCTTTGATGTTTGGGGTACGGATTTCATGGGGCCTTTTCCAAGTTCTTTTGGAAATGCTTACATCCTGATCGTTGTAGATTATGGTGTCCAAGTAGGTGGAAGCAATTGACGTTCCAAAAGACAATGCTAGGATAGTGCTGAAATTTTTCCACACATACATACTCACTCATTTTAGTGCACCTAAAGCATTAATTATTGATCAAGTTACACTCTTCCATTGCAATCAAGTTACGGCCACATTGAAGCGTTATGGTATTAAGCATCGAATGGCGACTACATATCATCCACAAACAAATGGCGAAACTAAAGTTTTCAATCGCTAAATTAAGAATATCCTTGAAAAAGTAGTAAACCCATTGAGGAGAGATATGGTCTTCAAGGCTTAATGACGAGTTATGGGCGCTTCGTATAGCATATAAAACACCATTGGGAATGTTGTCGTATCAACTTGTGTTTGGTAAATCATGTCACTTACCCGTGGAACTTGAACATAAAGCCATGTGGGCAATTAAGCAGGTGAACATGGATTATGATGCTGCTGTAAAAAAGAGGTTATTGGACATTACTAAGTTGAAGGAGATTCAACACAATGCATATAAGAATGCTGCAATATACAAGGAAAAAACCAAGAGATGGCATGATATTATTATCTTGAAGCGACAATTTACTTCAGGTTAGTTAGTGCTTTTATTTAATTCGCGACTTAAACTGCATCCAGGTAAATTGCACTCAAGATGGTCTAGTCCATTCGAGGTTGTCGAAGCATTTCCTCATGGTGCAATCACAATTAAAGACCTTAATGATGGGCACCAATTTAAAGTAAATGGGCAATGGTTGAAGAACTACATTAGTCTGGATGATTACAATCATAAAGAGACCTTTAACTTGGTTACATTTTTCTAACCTTTCTTTACATTCGTATTATTTACTTTTTATTATTTATATTTTAGATTTGGCTAACAGTCTTTTGTAGGAATAAAATTCTTACTTTTGTCGGCGCATGAAAATCTCCTTGTCGATGCAATTTTCTACTGACTTATCATACAGTGAAACGTTTAATGAAAGAAATCACAATGTTTTATTAACTTTCTCCCTAACCGTCAGATCATTATGAAAAAGGACAATCCAAGTCATTGCATTTATTGGATGCAGACTCAGTGTCTTATCTCTGCAGTGGCAAAGAACTCGCCTCTTCACCTTCACGTTTCATTCCCTATAAAGAACCCTATCGTGCTGACGATGTTCCTCACAAACAAGACCTACATTGTTACTGCAAAATTTTCTCTTCAAAGCTCTCATTTCACGGTTATCTTTTATCTTTCGATCCCAAAGCCATGGCCAGAACATGAGGTGCCAAAACTCCTTCCAGATCTCCTACTAAATTCTCCGTTGCAATGGTATGTGATATTGAACAGTCATCGTCGAAAGAGCCAGTGCTATTTTTTAATAAGGCTGCTAAAGATCGCTTCTATGATAACATGTTGAAACATAATTACCACACAGAACAAGGCTTCCAACTGTCGCCACATCTAAACCTGGGGAAGCAAGTTCATAAGACCATTAAGAAATTGGGGTAGGAAACTTTCTGCACTCATCCTAAAGGATATTCATCATCCTTTGTGAGGGAATTTTATGTCAATTTGACCGACAAGGACCAAGAATTTATCTTCGTTCAAGAAGGGCTAGTACCCTAGGATGCATCCAATATCAACGCGCTATACAACATCGATATCGAAGAAGACGAGCACATCGCTTTCCTCAAGCAACTCACTGAAGAAGGTGCTGACACCCTGCTACAGGACTTGTGTATTGATGGAGCAGTTTGGACAAGTAATAATCCAAACAACTATACCATGCATAGTCATTTCCTCACTATCTAGAGTAAGGTTTGGTTCAATTTCATAAACTATCATTTAATGCCTTCTACCCATAGTACTATAGTTACCTTGATCGAATGTGTTTTAATTCATTCGATAATTAAAAGGAGACATATTGACATCGGTGTAATTCTGTACCAAGAAATTGCTGATTGTACGGCAAAGCAAACAAGCATTCTGGCATTCCCTTCACTAATCATGCAATTGTACCGACAATGTGTGGTGCCTCATTAAGGAGAAGAGTTGTTAGACAACGAAGGGCCAATTAATGATGTATCTATTGAGCGCATGTCTAAGCGAAAGGATACTCATGTAGTGAAAGAAGTTGCAACCACGTAAGGGAAAGGCAAAGCAAAGAAGGAGGAAAAACGAACTCATGTCACCACAGACCCTTAGTTATGGCATAAAATTACAGAGGTGGAATAGATTACTAATAAAATCAATATTTGACATACATAAATTATCAGTGCAATTGAAGAGATGGAGCGATCGCAAAACCCGTTCTATGCTTATACAAGGGCATGGAATAGTGCTATTGTGACGACATTATGCAATCTCAACAAAAAGCCTTTACCAGAGTTTTCGGTGTATCCTCTAATTATCAGGGAAGATACGCCTTCAACTGAGAGGGCAACCTTAGAAGGATGGGACCATTCCGTCGCATCTCTGCAGATGGTCCACATCTCTGATGATGACCGTGAGGTAAACTCTAAAGATGTTGAAGATTGCTTCCGAAATCTTGCCAACCTGTTTGAGGATAATCCTTCTACCAGCCTAAGGGCTAATATGGTTGTGAAGGAGGTTAATGTTGAGGGAGGAAACACACCTTTGGAGGTTGTGGGGACTGATGAGGAGAAAGAAGAAGGAAAATAAGAAAAACAAGAAGAGGAAGGGAAAGAAGAAAGAAATGAAGAACCTATTATCGCAACAAATTCATTTGAGGAATTTGTTGTCGTACCCAAAGTTGTGGGTGCAAATGTTTAAGACTTGGCACCACCTGATGTGAGTCAAGCGGAGAGCATGATGATCAACAATGAGGATTCCAATCCTTTGGCCATAGTGCCTTATGTAGCACCACTTGTTGAGATACACCCTTTTGACGTCACGATCGATGAAGCTAGGGAACAACCTGATTTGGAAGAGCAATCCAAGGATCAAGCTAAACCAAAAGAAAGGAAACAAAAGCACGCCAAGGATAAAAAGAAACACAAGGAGGAACGCAAAAAGAAGAAGAAGAAAACCCATGCAACCACATCTTTAGTTGCAGCACACTGAGTTAGTTTTTATTTTTTAGCACTTAGTTAAATTTCATGCATATCATGTAGTTTTAATATCATTGTCATCACATTTCTTTAGTCCTTGCATTTTTCATTGTCACCGCATCTTCATTTGTCATTGCATTTCAATATATATTTGTACATTGATGTCAATGCACTAGGGACAATGCAAACTCTAAGTTTACAGGGAACGTATATGGATTGGAAAGGCAATTGCACCCATATTTAAAAAAATTTTGTCCTTTTGAATTCAATGAAAGCATGCAATATTATAGGAAATGTGATTGCGATTGTTTTCATTTGATGCTTAGTTCTCGAATCACGTGAAATGCTAATGAATGAGTTACATAAATGTGATAGAATGTTGTGTCTTTATTTTTGGATGAATGGTTGAGATTGCATTAGTAATGAATGAGTAGTATCATTATTTGAATCTTAAATAAATTTTCCATTTACAGCTACTTGTATATAAGTATAGTTATAAATAAAAGACACTCCAACATGGGTGTATTGTGAACTGTCAAGGGAGAACACTCTAATGCAAGTATTAGAAAAAGTAATCTAGCTAAAGGTTGTCACTGCAAGAGTGTGTGTCGGCACAATTACATACTCCCTGGAGGTTTGTTGCACCCCATTATTACTTCCCAGAAACAAGGGTAGAGTAACGCAATGACATCCCTCAATCACATTATAAAAAAGAAAAGAAAAAAAAAGAAAAATATTTATATTAGTGTACAATAAATGCTGTTTTGGTGGAATCAATTTAAGATTTAAAACATGATGCTAGCATTGATGAAATTGTAATTTTATTTATTCATACCAATAAATTGTCAACGCAATATTCTGTCATGTGAATGTAATTCATACATTAGGATTTCAGAAGATTCAAGTTGCTAGAATGGCTATTGCTTTGACAAAACCTTTTGCTATGACTTTACTAGCATTTGTTTACTTGAGGATAAGTAAAAATTCAAGTTTGGGGGTGTGATAGCATTAGAAAAGACCATTGATTTCTCCTTACTTAGGTTGTAATTTGTTCCTATTTTATCATTTTTTTAGCATTCATGTTTAGCATTTTTAACTTAGTAACTACATTTTCTGACTTAGTGATGCTAGGTTTAATTTTCTTTAATTTTATCTAATTTTTGCTATTAATGTCGCCACAATTAGTGTTCAGTATTGTATCCAAAGATGTCAGTGCAGGAGTCTGTCCGGAAAGATCAACGCTTGGAGGTATTCAGGGTTGTCACCTCAAAATAGAATCTAAATTTGCACCCAAAAATGTCGCCACAACCGACAACTGTTTGATGAACACACCAGATCTGCGTGAGTGTACAACTGGTATAACCAACTTGTAAAGCTAGAGGAAGTTAGATTTGAAAGATAGGACACTTGTCCTTGGCAATGGTTGATAAATATTGATGAGAGGGGATCTTCTTGAGGGCTAGATCTTAGATTTTTTTACGTACACAAACTTTCTCTTCAACACTTTCTTAAGATTGCTTCCATGACAACTTAACTTCCTTGAGGGCAACCTAGCTGTGACGAGAAGGCAAGTCTGCTCCTACAAGGAGCATTCCTAAATGTGACGCAAGAGGAGTGTAAGGGAATAGTTCTAGTAGACTAGGAATAGGATGATTCAATTATTGCTGTTATTCTCTCTTTAATGCTGATGCATTTTTTATTATTTGAGTTTGTATGGAAGTACAATTTAATTCCAGATCAAATATGATATTTACTCTATCTTTCCTTCATTATTATCTTTGGATTTAATTGCTTGACCACGAAAGTGTAATTGCAGTCACTGTCACTGGAAAGTGCAGCGACAAATTAAGTTAACAAGTAAGACAATGGAAGTTGCTTGAGGATCGAAGGAATTTTGTCCACTTGTTCTTGAATATTTTGCATTACAAGTACTGGAAGGTGTGGTTAGTGTGAGTGTTTGAGTCTTTGATAAACAGGGAAGTTGAGGTTGGTAAGATTTCATTGAGCTCAATTGCGACGACAATTTATCTATCATTTACCTTGTGGTCACATTTAGATGTTGCCATCTTTTCAAGTTAGGGAACCCCATCTGTTTATCATTGTTTTACTTCTTAAATTTTCTTAAAGTGTGTGACAAATTAGTCTCATACTTTTACTGTTTTTTCTTATTTTATTGCTCTGACATTATTCATCACAATCTCTTTAGTTTTAACTTTCTTTACATCGACAATTATAAACATAAGCAGTCATCCCTGTGGGATTGATATCTGATAGATTTTCATCTATCTATTATACTTGCATGGACAATGTATGCTTGTAGATATTTGTTGTGACGTTCATAGCGCAATCAAAGCCCCTTGACTTTCTATTTAGTAAAGGGCGCAATGAACTGTAATTGTGAAAAGTTTGGAAGATATGGCCAAAGAAGGTGATAGCCCTGTAGATTCGTTCCCATTGTTTGATCCTTCCCAGTAAAACCCGACGTGTTCAAATTCTGATCGCTTTATTTTCCAACTCCTCAATCATCATTTCTTCTTCTTTTCAACTCTTGTATTTTATAACACTCACTTCACTCTTTCCTCAATTAAGTCCTTTTTAATTAAATTACTAATCAATCATAACAATTCAAAAATTTCTTACCGCCTTTCTCAATTCTAAATAATTAAATTTTAAATAAACATTCTCTTAATTACTAATAGCTAGGAACCTAATTCATCATTTCCGTTAATACTAAAATGGGTTGTTACACCTCACCTTGGAATAACCTTGTCTAAACCCACCTTTCAATTCATCACCAGTTTAATTTCTCTTAAATCAAAGACCCTCCAAATATTATGGAAAAATCTGGTCGTTCGAAAATAAATTTCTCATTCTTTAGCTGATTGCATCATGTAAGTTCTTATCTTACTCTTAGTTAGGGACATAGCTAGGGGAGGCTGGTAAGTCTCACCCCCTAAAATGAAAAAAAATTCATTTAGTTCTATTAAAATTTTTAAAATTTAAAATTAGTAAAGGTGAAATTACACTTAAGCCCTCCCTAAAAATTATAAAATTTTAATTTAATCCTTTAAAAATTATAAAGATGTAAATTATTAAAATGATGAAATTACATTTTTACTATCATAAAAATTACAATTTAATTTTGTCCCTGCTCTTATTAAATATTAATTAATAAATGGTAAAATTATATTTATTCAATTCATGCTATATATTTGCAGCAATGCTGTTGTCAATGGTACCAAGGGCTCAAGGGCAAATACAATTGCCATGCTGCAGTGAAGATGATTGCAAAGCAATTCAGTGTCCAGGGGGAACCGCACATTGCATCAGCGGGCAATGTCAATGCACAACTTTCCAAATCAAAAGAATTACTTGTTTCACTAACTTTCTTTGCATCAAAAAATGTGGTCCTAAATCTAGTATCCATAAATGTGTTAATGGTTACTACACCTGCTAAGATTATGCAACTTTCTCTAATACATGCCATGAATTAAAGTACTTTTTTACTTCTTTTTGCCTTTCTTTTTTATAATTTACAAAGAGAGGCCAAAACCTAACAACAATGTAATTGACACGACTCGAATCTAGGCAATATTTGAGATAATAAACATCCTTAATCATCAGGCAAACTCACAGAGTTCTTTTAGTTTTACCTTTTTAAAGCATTATTGAACTTTTAGAATTTAATAAAAAAATAAATATTTGAGATAAAATTATTATGATTGCAATATATTAATTTTTATATTTTTATAAGGATTAAATAAAAATTGACCCAAAACTTTATTGTTTTTTCATTTATGTAATTAAAATTTATTTTGGTCTTCTATTTAAAAAAACTATCATTATATCATTACATGTGGTACTTTTTTAAAAAATTAAATTAAATTAAAATGAAAATATAATTATATTTAGAATCAAATTAAAAAGTTAAAAGATAAGTTTTAAAATTTTAATTATTTTATTGATTTCTTCTTTATATTTTCTTGTTATTTCTCAAATATTCTTACTATTTCTCGGATTTTCTTGAGAACTAAACACACATTTTCCTTTGATAAAAAGGTTTAGGTACCTAAATAGAATAGACAGTATAGTTTAGGGCCAATTTTCTTTCAATCTTCTATATACATATATATAAAAGGAAAGTAGGTAAAAACAAGTGTTGGGTGTAGTGGTATGGTGTACTCCTAAGGCAGAACGCAAGTTTAAATTTCGAAGACAATACTATTGGGAGAGGTAAGCATAGATCCTCGAAAGGATTAAGCTTCATGGACTGTAATACATACAGGAAAGAAACCTCGATTATACAAAAGATAAAAAGAAAAAGATCTATTGACACGTGGGTATACACGAAAGTTTAATGTTATAAGCTAATCGAACATCAATTTACTATTGAGGGTATCTTGGACAAAGAATAGACATTAGAATTCCTTGAAGAACAGAAAAGGGTTAGTGATGTTAAATAAAGCATGGTTATAATCTAAATATTTCTTAATTATTCTATTGAAATGTAAAAATTAAAATTAAATTAGGCGAGCACTAAGTCAATTTTAACCTAAACACAAATAGATCTAATTCATACTCGAAATAGATTATATTACGAAGAAATACAGGAGAGAAATTTTTAAGGTTTTTATAATAATAATAGAAATAGAAAAAGCAAATAAATATCGAGAAATCAAATAGTGTAATTTATCAAATCTGATCATGGGATTAGCTCGCTTGGTTTATCATAACCAACTATTGCTTCGGGCTCCTCGTTCAATCAACTAGTCGATACTGCAGGATCTTCTGATACGTCCACTAGAATAACAATTTAGCAAGAACTACTTAGGTAGTGTTAGAGAAAAAAAACTTATATGACTAATTACACATAACTAGAGATGTTCATGGGCCGGGTCGATCCGGGTCTAAGCATGATATTAAGATACTTTATTCCTGTCCAAGCCCGACCCGGCTCGAAATCTAAGCCTAAAATTTTGCCCAAACTTGCCCATATTTGCCAAGGACTAAATCAAGACCATTTTAGACCTGCCCATATTTTTAAAAAAAATTAAAAAAAATATTTATTTTATTTTATTTTAGTATTTAATAATTTTATATATTTTTTATTTATTAAAAATTTTATATAGTCATCTTAATATTATTTTAATATTTACACTAGAGTACTATTATATATTTTAGTATATGTTTATTTTTTAAAGTGTTCCAAATTACACAATATATAAAAAAACATAATCTAAAGTATTATAAACTTAAAATGGGTCGGGCCGAATCAAGCTCAAACTCGAATGTTCAAACCCAAGCCCAACCCATATTTTAAACAGGCCTAATTTTTTTCCCAATCCCATTTCCAGGCCTAAAATTTTTGTTCAAACCCTTCCAAATTTCGAAAGGACCTTTGGGCCTTGGGCGGATGACTCGACCTATTAACAGGTCTACACATAGATGTTGAAAATATTTCAATTAATTGTAAAATGTTTTATTTTTGAAATATTATGTATACATTTCTTTATCATATTTTATAAAAAAAATAAAATTATATGATATATGGTAACAATGTGAAAAAAAGGAATGTTAGAAATAAAGATTTGTTTTATTTGTTTTTACTTTTTTAAGGTAAAAATAAGGATTTTATTTGGATATATTTCCATATCAAGAAATGTACATAAGCTTTATAAGGAAAATACAGCAAATACTATAATATAGTGAAAACCTCACCTTTAAATAATCTTGTTTACACCCACCTTTCAATTCATCACAAGTTTAATTTCTCTTAAATCAAATCCCCATAAAATATTATGGAAAATTCTGGTCCATTGAATACTAAATTTTTCATTCTTTTGCTGATTGCATCATGTAAGTTCTTATCATACTCTTATTCAATATTAATTAATCAATGTTTGACTTGTAGTTATTCAATTCATGCTATTTGTTCAAGCCAACCTCCTATTTTCCATAAAATTTAACTGTAGTTCTAATATATATATTTGCAGCAATGATGTTGCCAATGGTACCAAGGGCTCGAGGGCAAATACATTTGCCATGCAGCTCTGAAGATGATTGCAAAGCAATTGAGTGTCAAGGGGGAACCGCACATTGCATCAATGGCCAATGCCAATGCACAGTTTTCCAAATCAAAAGTATTGCTTGTGTCACTGACTTTCAATGCATCAACAAATGTGGTCCTCAATCCACTATCCATAAGTGTGTTAATGGTTACTGCATCTGCTAAGATTATGCAACTTTCTCTAATACATGCCATGAAATAAAGTTGTATTTTTACTTTTTTGCTATTTTTCTTTCAATTTTCCTTTGATAGAAATATTTCATTCCTTTCAATAGAGAAATCAAGATGCTAAATAAAAATCCCTTGTTTGAAAAGTTTCACAAATCAACACTTTTAGACTATATTGATAAAACCCAAAAAGAACTCTTCATTTCTTTGAAGAGTTTCACATAAAAGATGATATCAAATTTGAGATAGTTCTGAAAATTGATGAAACCCAGAAAAAATTTAAGAAAAAAAAACTAAGACATCAAATTATACAAACCCCATTTCTCTCAAAACCCAAACAAATGTTAAATATAAATTCAACTGGTGTTCTTCGATTTGTGCTCCCCACATCCACAAAGGCACAATATATACTAAGATCAACTAGTAAAAGGTATTGATGAAATTCTTGGTCCTGAAAATTATTCCCTCGTTATCTTGTTGTGCGTGCACAATACTTCCACCGCAAATTGCTCTCTCTCATGAAAAAAAAAAAACAAAAAATTATTCTAAAGAAAAAACACATGTTTATGTATTTTGGTGAGTCAAAATTTGCTCTCTTTCATCTATGATCTCTAGACTACCTTCCTTTTTGTAACATAGGAGATTCATGGATAAAAGTGTTCATGGTCGGGTCGGGTCGAGTTCGAATTGGGTCTAAACATGATATTAATATATTTTATGTTTGTTCAAGTTCAGCCCGATTCGAAATATGAGTCTAAAATTTTGTTCAAACCTGTCTATATTTGCAAAAGACTAACCCAAGCTCATTTTAGGCCCGCCCATTTTAGTTTTTAATTTTTTAAAAAAATTTATATTTATATTTTAATTTTTAATAATTTTATAATTTTTTTATTTATTGAAAATTTTTATACAGTTATTTTAACATTTTTTTAATGTTTACATTAAAGTAGTATTATATATTTAGTATAAGTTTATTTTTTAATATGTTTTAAATTATATAATATATAAACATAACATAATATAAAATATTATAAACATAAAACGGGTCGGGTTGGATTGGGTTCGAGCTTTGAATGTTCAAGTTCGAGCCCGACCAATATTTTTAACGGGTCTATTATTTTGCCCAAGTCTATTTTTTTGGGTCTAATATTTTTACCCGAACCCTCCTAAATTTTGGACAGACCTTTGGGCTTGGGCGGATAACCCAACCCATGAACAGGTCTATTCATGGATATATTCTACTTTTTGAACAATGAGAGGTGATGAAGGGGAAAAGAAGAAGAGAGGATAATATCAAATGATGTTTCATTGAATTTAATTTAATTTTTATTTAATATTTATGTTTTATTAAATTTTATTTTTGTAATTAAGATGTTACAAGTCACAACATGATTGGTTAATAGAAATTATTTTAGTGGAAGTTAACGGTTGGACCATTCTATGTAATAGAATCATAGTTTAGGTATCACTCGTTATAAAAAAATTCTTGCAAAAATCAAAGGTTTAAGTACCTAAACAGAAAAAACACTATAGTTTAGGGCCACATTTCATTCAAGCCTCTATATACCTATATATAAAAGGAAGGTGGTATACCAACAAGTGTTGGGTGCAATTGTAAGGTGTACTTCTAAGAAAGAATACAAATTCAAATCTCAAAGACAATATTATTGAGAAGGACGATCGTAGATCCCCAAAAGGATTAATCTTCATAGAGTGTAAAACATACACACAAAAAAAAGAAGAAAAATGTCTATTGACACGTGAGTATGCTCTCTCTCTATCTAATTTAAAATTTATATTGAGTTTAATGTCATAAATTAATCAAACATCAATTTAATATGTTACAAGAGAAAATTAACGCATTGATAAATTTAAATGAAAGACTTAATTTAAGAAAAAAAAACTAGAAATCAATCCGACATTTTCTATGCAGTTTATTTTTATCAAAATTATTTATTTTTATTTTTATTAAGGGTTAATATATACGAAGGTAATTAAACTTGGTAACTTGTATCTAATTACTATCTAATTTTTTTTTTTTACCTAATTGGAAAACTTGATTTTTTTTAGGTGCTTGATTTACACCATTCATTTTTATCAATCCAACCAATACTTTCATGCCATGTGTATTAAAAGAATTAATAATTTTTACACATGTATTCAAAATCATTTAATTTAAATTGTTTTTAAATTTATTAATTAAATTGCATTAAAAAGTCATGTGACAACTTTACTAGGACAGAGGTAGTATAATATAATTATAAAAAAAATAGTTAAGGTATTTATATTTAAAAGTTTAATAAAAAACAATATAATTGTAGTAAAAGACATGTCTATATATGAAATTACATATAGTTTTAAGCTTTTTCCCTCCCATCGGAAGAATGTCTTCCTTGTGTTGATGCTTGCTCTTTCTCTCTCTTTTTCCATCCGGAAGAATGGCTATAAGATAAAATTCACTACATTGGGATAAGAGGATATTTTCTTGCATGAGTAGGTAGTTATTTACATTTAGTTCCATTCTTTTTACTATTCCTGTGAAGTGGGGCTTAAGCATAAACATTCTAGTTTGGAGACTCTTTAAGTTCATTTGAACTTTCAAAGGTTTTGATGTGTGGTTGTAGGATTCATGGAATAAAGAACTCGAGTAGGGATCAAGTTGGACTCTGATAAACCAAGAAGCACCATAGTAAAGTGTCATGCACATAGGAAGGGTACCTTTAAAAGACTTCGCCAAGGGGGAAAATGTATCAAAATCTCGTAGTTACCATAGAATCTGAAAACTTGAGCTAGTAAACTTCAATTTAAGAAATCTATTATAAGGAATATATATTACTCAATAAAGTTAGTTTAAAATTGTTAAGTTCATAATTTGGATCGTAGTTCAAATAGGGTTCATTTGTGGCACTCTAAACTCGGATTCGACGATCGAGTTAGGTAAGGGTGTTACATAGTCCTTAAAATTTTTTGAATATATAATTTAACCCCTCAACTTTTACTTAGTTTCACTTTTGGTCTTAAAACTTTTTACATCTTTAATATTTAATCCATGCCTTAAATTAATGTTTCCCATTGTTACACTTTTTCCAACATTCTCCAATACATAACTATCTTCTTTACTTAACACTAATAATTCTGTTGAAAATAGTGGTTAACTAGAGAACTTTGAGGCATATTATTTATGGATAAAATTGGAGTTTTTTAAATAATAAGTTTTATTATTATATTCTACTCCATGAGACCTTTAAAATGATATATAATATGCTCAAAATGGTTGAGTAATGAATGAAAAATTGAAGCTCAAATTAAGTTACATGAAAATGGTTGTTGAGGAAATGTGGTGCTTAAAACCTCATATCCCACATAGTTAAAAGTGTGGTATACAGGAAGGGTTTATAAGCTAGAAGCAACATGTTGATTAGTAAATGACTAAACTAAAGCTTTCTCTCATGCGTAGGGGTGGTGCAAATCAAATCAAAACAAGTTAGGGGTGCACTCGCATGATGTGGGTGACGTGAAATGTTCGAATTCGTTGAGCCGTAATAGACCAATCAAATTTTTAGCCCATTTAAATACTTTTTTCCTCTTCAACAAAATTGTTTTTTGGTGTTCCAAATGACAATTATTATAGCTTTATTTTGCTTTTAATTTTTTGTAACTCACTAGTTATTATTATTTTGTAACTCTCCTGTCATTATGTTTGTTTTAATTTACATGAAAACGTTTCAGCTATTTTTCACTATAAATAGCCTAGTTCTTTATTCATTTTACACACAAGAAAAAAGAAAGCAATCTTTTGCTCTCTGTCAAATTGTTGTTCTTAGTTTTCTCTCAAATTCCAGTTTTGCTTGGTGATAGAAGAGGCTTAGTTAGAATTCGTTTGTTCACTGAAAGTTGTGTTGCTTTTGGTGGGTGATCATGGTTGTATCCTAGGATATAGACATCCAAAGATCTTTAGCACCTAGGAGAGGATGAATTTGTCTTAAGGAGACTGTTCAAACAGGCCTCAACTGATTTTTGTTTTACAATTCATCTACAAATACTACGTAAAGTATTATTGTTTATTTGTTTTTATTAATTTACAATTTATTATTAAATTTAAATTGTGTTTATATTTATTTTATATTGCCTTTTGTTTAACAATCTTAAAGTATATACTTATAAATCAAAGACGAGTACGTACGGATAATTGAAAAATAATTTTGCAGTGCATGTCTAGAATTGGTTTTTTGAAAGACTTGGTATTTAAGCGTGCCTAATGCATCACCTCTCTTTCAAAGTAACCTACCTGGTGCACTGTTCATTATTGTGTTTTCTATTAGTTCGTCTGAACTTTTGTTTCGGGTTTTTAGTTTTACTAAATTCCTATCATTTAACAAAAGTTGTGTTTCTATTTCCGGTTTTTAGTTTCTAACTAAATTTCTAATGTTTAACAGATTCATAAATTTACTAATATTAGTTTTGTTTCTAAATTCCAAACGAGAAAAATGACTGAAACATCCAACAATTCAACCAGTCCTCAGTCTGGTAGTGCTATTGTCCCTACTCAGGCTAAAAGCCAGACTCAAATGTTGTCGGTGGCTATGAGCCATAATGAAAAGCCTACAAAATTTACTGGAGTGAATTTCAAAACGTGACAACAAAAGATGCTATTTTATTTGACCATGTTAAACCTAGCGAACTTTTTGAAGGATGACCCTCCTATTGTGAGAGAAGATAAGGTAGATCCTGCTACCGCCTTCAATGCTTGAAGCTTAAAAGCACTCTGATTTTCTATGCTGTAATTACATTCTGAATTGTTTGACTGATTCACTCTATGAAGTGTATAGTGTGAAGAACACAACTACAGAACTATGGGAGTCATTGGACCATAAATACAAAACTGAAAAATACTGGAGCTAAGAAATTTTTAGTTTCTAAATTCTTAAATTTTGTAATGATTGATTCTATAGCTGTTGTGAATCAGGTCCAGGAATTTCAACTGATCATTCACGACATTTTTGCTGAAGGGATGATTATAAGTGAATCCTTTTAGGTGGCAGACATTATAAAAAAGCTACCCCCTGCTTGGAATGACTTCAAAAACTATTTGAAGCATAAAAGTAAGTAAATGACAGTGGAAGAATTGATTGTCAGACTTCGGATTGAAGAAGACAATAGAAATGCATCCAAAAAGCTCAACAAAATAACCAATCTTAATGTAGCTAGGGCTAATGTTGCAAAAGTTAAGAAAGACTTCAAGAAGAAGAAACAACCTCGGGCTGGGTCTAAATAGGGACCAAAATGAGGTGTTTATAAGAAGCCCGAATTCTAAGGGAAATGCTTCAATTTCAATAAGATGGGACACAAGTCTTTTGACTGTAGGCTTCCAAAGAGAGTTAAAAGCAACAAAGCCAATGTTGTGGATGATATTTCGAAAGAAGTGATTGAAATCAACTTTGTGGTGTGATTTCTGAAGTCAACTTAGTTGACTCAAACTCAAGAGAATGATGAGACTGGTGTCACACATCATATCTACTGTGACGAGTACTCCTTTGCTAAGATGGTTCCTTGTGAGAAAGGAGAGAAGCTCTATATGGGCAACGATTCAACATCCAAGATCAAGGGGAAGGGAACTATTACTTTGAAGATGATTTCTGGCAAAGAACTGAAGCTTCAAAATGTGTTGTATGTGCTTAACATATGTAAGAACCTTATTCTAGGACACTCCTAAGTGTGCATGGTTTTAGGATGATATTTGAATATTAGAAAATAGTGTTGTCTAAAGGGGGAATGTTTGTAGGAAGGGGATATGTATTGAATGGCATGTGGAAACTCAATGTTATATCTGTAAAAGCAAAAAGTATGAATAAGAATAATGTCTCTTCTTCTATTTATATGCTTGAGTCATTTAATTTATGACACTATAGGCTTGGACATATTAATTATTATACTTTTCGTAGATTAATTAACTTAGAGTACATTCCTTCATTTCACATTAATTATAATCATAAATGTGAAACTTGTGTTGATGCAGAATTAACAATGTCTTCATTTCAAACTGTTGAAAGAAATACAGAACCACTTGATTTAATAAATAGCGATGTTTGTGACTTAAAGTTTGTTCAAACTAGAGGAGGGAATAAATATTTTATTACCGTCATTGACGATAGCACAAAATATTGTTATGTCTATTTGCTTAAAAGCAAAGTTGAAGCTATAGAAAAAATTCATTCCCTATAAGCAGGAAGTTGAAACCCAACTGAATAAAAGAATTAAGATGGTAAGAAGTGCTCGTGGTGGTGTATGTGTTGAACCATTTGGTGAATATTTTGCACAACGTGGTATTATTCATGAAGTGACACCACCATACTCTCTTCAATCAAATGGAGTAGCAGAGCGAAAAAATTGGACCTTAAGGGAAATGATGAATGCAATGCCAGTAAGCTTTGGGTTATCACAAAACATGTGAGGCGAAGCTATTCTATCAACTAATTATATTTTAAATAAAGTGCCCTGCAAGAAAAAGGACAAGACACCATATGAGATATGGAAAGGCAAAAAACGTTCCTATAGCTACTTGGAACAGTGGGGGTGTCTTGTAAAAGTAATGGCTCCGTTACCAAAGCAAATGAAAATAGGTCCTAAAACTGTGGATTGTATTTTCATTGGCTATGCACACCATAAAAATGCATATCAATTTCTTGTATATAAATCAAAGAGTCCTAAAATTCACAAGAATACAATATTGGAATCAAAGAATGCCTCATTCTTTGAAAATATATTCCCTTGTAAGACTAGGGATATTGGTTCAAGTTCATTGAAACGAACCTCAGAGACTATTAATGAAAATAGTTAAGATGTTCAACAAAAGGTTGAAATTGAGGTAGAGCCAAGGAGGAGTAAAAGAGAAAGGGTAGAAAAGTCCTTTGGATCAGATTTTTTAACCTATATGCTAGAGGCTAAATCTCAAACTTATAGTGAAAGCTATATGCTCTTTTGAAAGCACTTTGTGGAAAGATGCTATTAAAAGTGAAATTGATTCTATCATGCAAAATCATACGTTGGAATTAGTAGATCTACCTCCGAGAATTAAACCATTAAAATCTAAATGGATTTTCAAATGGAACATTAAAGTAGATGGAACGATTGATAAGTACAAGGCTAGATTGGTGATAAAAGGTTACAGATAAAAGGAAGGACTTGATTACTTGATACATTCTCTACTGTATCAAGAATAACGTCTATAAGGATGATATTTGCAATTGCCGCTTTGCGGAACCTATAAGTACATCAAATGGATGTTAAGATAACTTTTCTAAGTGGAGATCTTGATGAGGCAATTTACATGGTACAACCTGATTGTCATGTAACTCCTTGGCAAAAAAGAAAAGTCTGTAGATTAGTGAAGTCTTTGCATGGACTTAAACAAGCACCAAAGCAGTGGCATGAAAATTTTGATAGTGTCATGATGATAAAGGGATTTAAAATTAATGAATGTGACAAATGTATGGATGTTAGAACCATTGTCAATGGATATGTAGTATTGTGTTTATATGATGGTGACATACTCATTATTGGAAGTAATGATGACATGGTAAAACGTACCAAAGACATGTTAAATTCAATATTTGACATGAAAGATATGGAACTAACTGATGTGATTTTGGGCGTAATCAAGAGATCACCTAAAGGTCTCATATTAACTCAGTCACATTATGTGGACAAGATTCTTGGAAAATATAGCAAAGATGATTCTATTGTAGCTAGAAATCCTATAGATATGAGCCAACATTTATCCAAAAACAAAGGTGAAAATGTTGACCAAGTGAAATATTCAAGGGTCATAGGCAGTCTAATGTACGTTATGAGCTGTACTAGACAATATATTACTTTCATTGTGAGCAGTTTAAGCAAATTCACAAGAAATCCAGGGGAAAACCACTAGAGAGCGATTGTGAAGGTACTGAGATATCTCAGATGTACTCGGGAATACGGACTGCATTATTCCAGAGATCTTACTCTATTATAAGGATTTTCCGATGCTAGCTGGATATATTATATTTAAGATACTAAAGGTACAAGTGGATATGTTTTCACATTGGGAGGAGGAGCTATGTCATCAAAATCATCAAGGCAAACGATTATAACCAGATCCATAATGGAATTTGAGTTTGTAGCTCTAGACAAATCCGGAGAAGAGGCTGAATGGCTACAAACTTTCTTGGAAGATATTCATGAATGACCACAGCCTGTGCCCACAATATGCATATATTGTGATAATCAAGCTACAGTTAGTAAAGCAAAGAATCTGATGTATAATGGTAAGTCAAGACATATGAGTCGTCGACATAATACTATTAGACAACTGATCTCAACTGGGGTTATCTCTATTTATTTCATAAAATCAAAAGATAACATTGTGGATCCGCCAACTAGAGGATTAAATCGAGATCAAGTTGATAAAATAGCGAAAGGATTGAGATTGAAGCCCATGAACATTTAAAGGCACTATATGAAGGAAAGCCCAACCTAGTTGACTAGAGATCCCAAGATCTAGGTTCAAAGGGACAACCTACTTGCATAAACCTTGTAAGGTCATTGTGGGGGTTATTACTTTAAGTACATTTCTATGATGATAATAGTGATTAAAAATATGGAAAAGGCTAAGCAAATGCTTTTAATGACCATTGTAAGTTTCGGTGAGCCGAACAACATAAGTCACCCATGTGAGAATAAAGCCGGGCTGCTTCTAAGAGACTACTAGGGCATAATTCTCTAAAACTCTTGCAAAACTAATAGATGTTCACGACCAAATGAACATACCCATGAAACTCAAAAACCTTGCCAGGGAGGTATTTGAGTGAGGTATATCATCGTTTACACTAAAGGCAGAATAGCTCAAGGACATCGTGTCTACTAGTCAACCAATAAAGTAAATATACTTTCACAATGAAAGGTTAAAGGGTTGATGCCTACTTATCCTCTGCAAATATTTAACGTAAACTCTATCACCACTCCTTGTCATTGAATTTTGTTGATCCTTCAATTTCATTCATGTGGGGATTGTTAGAAAATAATGATTAATTAGAGAACTTTGAGGCATATTATTTATGGGTAAAATTGGATTTTTTTAAATAATAATTTTTATTATTATATTCTACTCCATGAGACCTTTAAAACAATATATAATATGCTCAAAATGGTTGAGTAATGAATGAGAAATTGAAGCTTAAAGTAATATACATTAAAATGATTGTTGAGGAAAAGTGGTGTGTAAAACCTCATATCCCACATTGTTAAAAGTGTGGTATATAGGAAGGGTTTATAAGCTAGAAGTAACATTTTGGCTAGTAAATGAAAAAACCAAAGCTCTCCCTCACGCGCAATGGGGTGTGGATCAAACCAAAATGGGTTAGGGGCACACCCGCATGATGTGGACGATATGAAATGTTCGAACCAATTGAGCCTTAATGGGCCTATCGAATTTTTAGCCATTTAAATATTTTTTTCCTCTTCAACAGAACTGCTCTTGGTGTTCCAAAGGCAATTACTATAGCTTTATTTTGCTTTTAATTTTTGGAAACCTACCAGTTATTATTATTTTGTAACTCTTCTGCCATTATGTTTGTTTGAATTTACATGAAAACGTTTAAGCTATTTTTACTATAAAGAACCTTCTTCTCTATTCATTTTGCATGCTAGAAAAAAGAAACAATATTTTGCTCTCTCTCAAATTCTTGTTCTTAGTTTTCTCTCAAATTCCAATTTTGCTTGGTGATAGAAGAAGCTTGGTTAGAATTAGCTTGTTCACTGAAAGTTATGCTGCTTTTGGTGGGTGATCATTGTTGTATCTTGGGAGGTAGACGTCCAAAGTTTTTTAGCACCTAAGAGATGGTGAATCTGTCTCAAAGAGATTGTTCATACAGGCCTCAACGGATTTTTGTTTTACAATCCATCTACAAATACTGCGTAAAGTATTATCGTTTATTTTTTTATTAATTTATAATTTATTATTAAAATTAAATTGTATTTATATTTATTTTATATTGCCTTTTGTCTAACAATCTTAAGATAGATACTTACAAATCAAAGGTGAGTACGTATGGATAATTGAAAAACAATTTGGGAGTGCATGTCTAGGACTGATTTTGTGAAAGAGTATTTAAGAGTGCTTAGTGCACACCTCTCTTTCAAAGTAACCTACCTAGTGCACTGTTCATGATTGTGTTTTCTATTAGTTCGTCTGAACTTTTGTTTCAGGTTTTTACTTTTACTAAATTCCTGTCGTTTAACAAAAGTTGTGTTTCTATTTCTAGTTTTTAGTTTCTAACTAAATTCCCAACGTTTAACAAATTCATAAATTTACTAATATTGGTTTTGTTTCTGAATTTTAGACGGTAAAAAGTGATTGAAACATCCAAAAATTCAACCAGTCCTCAGTCTGGTGGTGCTATTGTCCCTACTCAGCCTCAAAGCCAGAGTCAAACATTGTCGGTGGCTACGAGCCATAATGAAAAGCCTACGAAATTCACTAGAGAGAATTTCAAAACGTGGCAACAAAAGATACTGTTTTATTTGACCATGTTAAACCTGGCCAAATTTCTATAGGATGATCGTCCAACTATGAGAAAGGATGAGGTAGATCCTGCTACCATCTTCAATGCTGTTGAAGCTTGGAAGCACTCTGGTATTTATGTCGTAATTACAATCTGAACGGTTTGACTGATGCACTCTTTGAAGTGTATAGTGTGAAGAAGATAACTAAAGAACTATGAGAGTCATTGGACCATAAATACAAAACTAAAGATGCTGGAGCTAAGAAATATTTAGTTGTTAAATTATTAAATTTTGTAATTATTGTTTCTAAAGTTGTTCTGAATCAGGTGTAAGAATTTCAACTGATCTTTCACGACATTCTTACTAAAGGGATGGTTATAAGTGAATCCTTTTAGTTGGCAGCCATTATCAAAAAGCTACGCCCTGCTTGGAATGACTTCAAAAACTATCTGAAGCATAAAATAAAGGTAATGACAGTGGAAGAATTTATTGTCAGACTTTGGATTGAAGAAGACAATAGAAATGCATCCAAAAACTTAACAAAGCAGTCAATCTTAATGTAGCTAAGGCTAATGTGGCAGAAGTCAAGAAAGATTTCAACAAGAAGAAACAACCTTAGACTGGGTCTAAACTGGGCCCAAAAGGAGGTGTTTCCAAGAAGCCCAAATTCCAAGGGAAATGCTTCAATCGCAATAAGTTGGGACGTATGTCATCTGACTGTAGTTTTGCAAAGAGAGTTGGAACTAACGAAGCCAATGTTATGGATGATTTTTCAAAAGAAGTGTCTAAAATTGATCTTTATGCTGTGATTTCTGAAGTCAACTTAATTTACTCAAACTCAAGAAAATGGTGACTTTATATTGGTGCCACACGTCATATTTGTTGTGACAAGGACTCCATTGCTTAGATGGTTCCTTGTGAGAAAGGAGAGAAGTTCTATATGGACAATGATTCAACATCCAAGATTAAGGGGAAGGGAACTGTTATTTTGAAGATGACTTCTGGCAAAGAACTGAAGCTTCAAAATGTGTTGTATGTGCCTGACATATGTAAAAACCTTATTCTGGGACACCCTTAAGTGTGCATGGTTTTAGGATGGTATTTGAATCCCAAAAAATAGTGTTCTCTAAAGGGGGAATGTTTATGGGAAGGGGATATGTATTGAATGGCATGTGGAAACTCAATGCTATATCTGTAAAAGCCAAAAGTATGAATAAGAATAATGCCTCTTCTTCTGTTTATATGCTTGAGTAATTTAATTTATGACACAGTAGGCTTGGTCATGTTAATTATGATACTTTATGTAGATTAATTAACTTAGGGAACATTCCTTCATTTCACTTTAATTATAATCATAAATGTAAAACTTGTGTTAAGACAAAATTAACAAGGTCTTCATTTCAAACTGTTGAAAGAAATACAAAACCACTTGATTCAATACATAGCGATGTTTGTGACTTAAAGTTTATTCAAACTAGAGGAGGGAATAAATATTTTATTACCTTCATTGGTGATAGCACAAAATATTGTTATGTATATTTGTTTAAAAGCAAAGATGAAGCTATAGAAAAATTCATTCTTTATAAGCAGGAAGTTGAAACCCAATGTAATAAAAGATTTAAGATGGTTAGAAGTGACCATGGTGGTGAATATGTTAAACCATTTGGTGAATATTGTGCACAATATAGTATTATTTGTGAAGTGATACCACCATAGTCTCCTCAATCAAATGGAGTAGCAGAGCAAAAAATTCAGACCTTAAAGGAAATGATGAACGCAATGCTAGTAAGCTTTGGGTTATCACATAACATGTGGGGGGAAGCTGTTCTGTCAGGTAATTATCTTTTAAATAAAGTGTCCTGCTGATGTGTCGTCGAGAACACCAAATATAACCTATTCCAAAAATTATAAGAAAAATAATAGTATAGGGAAGTAGGGTCTAATCCATAGGGACTAGAGTGTCGTAAAGAATCCTATCTGTCTAGATCCTGGGCGAAATCTTGCCTAGGAAAAGCATCAAAATCTAGAGAAAATAAAATAAACAACAGAATTAAAAGAAATAGAAGATTGAGGTGTCGAAATAAAATAAATTTCATAAAAATAAATAGAGTCAAAGGAAGAAAGGTTTTATTAATATTGATAGATCCAACCTTCGATTATCTTAATTCCTCCTTGGTTCAATCATAGACTTTGATGGTTCTTCTCGTGCCCGAATAAGTCAGTTATAGTGGAGGAGGACACCTACGACTACCAGCTCTAGATATAGTTTTTAGAGGAAACTGACTCTAGCCAACCATCGCTCCAATGGGACCGTCTTACACTAGATCACTTTTTCCCAATGACGAATGTCACGCCATTTTGTCTATTTGGCTCGGTAACCTCTAATGCAATAAGTTAGCGAACCGACTCTGCAACTTTCTCAAAACACACAAAGTGGTCGTCTTTGCACAAGATGAAAATATTACTTTTGTAGGGATTTTGGACGGAAGCGTCAATCCCATAATACAGAGAATTGATGAATACTCGGGTGAGAAGAATTAAGCACGGATTCTAAGCCTCATGAACTTTGAAAGAATATTTCATAACCTTTGGCTAGAAGAGTTTTTAGTTGCTCATGTTTTTGGGAAAAAACACAAGATAATAAAAATAGAGCTTTTATTGAAACTAGGGTTTTTAGGAGATGAAGGATTTTACAATAAATGGGAAGTGAATAATTCAATCACTCCATCCCCTATTTATAATACATAGAAATCTCTAGTTGAATCCAATCTAAATTCTAAAAGATAATTAGAATTATATCTAAACATTAATTCCCTAATTGGATCCAATTTAAACTCTAAAAGATAAATATAAAAAGATAAATATAAATTAAATACAAATTAAATATAAATAATATCCTAAATATTAATCCTAATAAAAATAAAGTTTTAAAATAAAATAAAGTCAAGTCTTTTTGTCCCATAAAAACTCTCTTCAAGTCTTCCACCCTTTCACAACTTCTATTTCTCTTCCAAAATCATGGTTGCCCCTACTTAGCTCATGCTTGCCCTCAAATATGATTTTTAATCCACTAAGTAATTTAAATTTTACCACGTAAAGAAATAACACTCCAAAGTTTTACAAACAATTAGATTTAATGCTTATAAAAATAAGGAGAACTCTTAGCTTGCTGTAAGTAAAATCGAAGAAGTAACCCAATTAAAACACACAACAATTAAATCGTCTTGAATTATTACATTAAAGTTAAAAAATTTACGAAACTTACCAAGACACCTATTTGTTTACCCTTAGTCTCCAAATTTAATTCTCTTCCTTTTATTTTGTCGATTTTCCTCTTTTTTTCTTTTTTTTTGTAAGAATATATTGGACCTTTTGACGCGAAATGAAATGATAACCCAAATACTCTATCCCGGTTACTTAGCCTAATCATACTCCTAATCATTTTTTACTTAAGAATGTATTAGCCCTTTTGATTCGAAATGAAATGACTATAACACCTAAATCCCGTCTATATTCTTGGAATAGTAACACTATGAACCATGATGCATTTCGTATTATTCTTCTCACACTTGTTGCACAAGATAAACATATGATATACAAAACAAGCGTACAGACTCAAATCGACTTTAAAACAAGCTAATTTGAACCTTTAATTTAATAAGGGTCATTTCGAAACAGTTTTAAAAGTGATAAGTATATCGAGAAAAGTTTGAAAAACAAGGGCACACGATCGTGGGCCAGGCCGTGTGCTTGCCTGTGTATAAGTTCAAAATTGTGACACACTACCGTGGGTCAGGCCGTGTGCCAGATCGTGTGGCTATTGCACCATTTTAAGAAATTCCTCACGGCCATGGTCTAGACCGTGGGTCTACTAAAATTTGTGTTACATGCCCGTGGGTTTACCCGTGTATATGCCCATGTTTAGTTGTGAAAATGGAAAACACGATCGTGTACTAGGCCATGTTCCAAGCCGTGTATGCCCTGCAGCAAACATGCCCAATCCCCACCCCCATGTATACCTTAAAACTTAAGAAAACAAGTTCAAAACAACCTCGATTGATTCTCTCACTTAAACATACCAATGTCATACCTACCATATCTAATTACACAATAGAATGTATGAAATCGTGCAATTTAAAAACACCATACGTCCTATCTTAAAACACACTTATAAACATATGTATGTGAGTATGTAAGCAACAAAATACTCTAACATTTCACATAACTAAAAAAAGGAATGTAAGTATAACATTTTATATGGTCATTCATTTCAAACATCATTTACAATCAACCAAACGAACAAAAGAATTATTTGTGAATCCAAAAAACCATGACTTAATGGATTCATCACTAGCCAAAGTTATACTACCCAAAATGAGATGTCCTATATATGTGCCATATTAAACAAAAAGTGAGCATCTAAGTACTACCAAACATGAAGTGGATAGTTGTGAATGCTCCGACGATCCAACCCTTGTAGAAGTCACAAGTTCAAATCTACAAAACAGACAAAAATAAGCCATGTTAATTCAAACAGTAATGATAATTAAGATGTCTAGCATAACATTCACCCATCAAAACAAGTCCTTCCAACAACTCATAATGCTTGAACCCAAACTTTCATCTATGTAACCTTTCATTTAACTAGTACTTAAATTGATTCAAACACATATTACATTTGTCCATATTCATCTATGTGTACATGTAATTAATACGCATTTACGCTCGCCATCTTATACTTATGCGTTTACGCTCGTTAGCTTATACTTAAGCGTTTACGCTCGCCAGCTTATACTTATGCGTTTACGCTCGCTAGCTTATACTTATGCATTTATGCTCACCAGCTTGCATATGTTTACACTCGTCAGCTTATTCATATTTGTTTACGCTCGCCAGCTTGCAAACGTTTACGCTCTTCAGCTTATTCTTCTGCTTTTACGCTAGCTAGCTTATACTTATACGTTTACGCTCGTCAACTTATTATTATGCATTTACGCTCGCCATCTTATACTTATGTGTTTACACTCGCTAGGTTGCACACGTTTATGCTCGTCAGCTTATTCTTATGCATTTATGCTCACCAGTTTGCACACGTTTACCCAATAAAGAACAGATATATATTTATATATATATATATATATATATATATATATATACACTTTTTTAAAATTAAAACAAGGTAAGCCACATGTGTACGTACAGATAGGAGATTTCCACCAACCAAGACTAATCAATAGCTTTGCCTTTGCCGCGTGTATCCTCCACTTGACGCGATTCTTGATCTGAAATAAATTTCACTCCACTTAGCACAAAAATTTCCATTTTAAATAATCTATTCGTCAAAGTTCTCACTCTCTTGGAAAGACCAACAATTCACCATATAAACATACATTTGCTTGAACACACATTTATTCAACCATAATACATGAAGAATTTCCAATCAATTTATACATATACATAACTATAACAACAATTTCATCAATTACCACAATTTTCTATTAATTAATAACAATTTATTCTCAAATCTTAAACTTCCAAATATAACAATCATTCTTCACATGTCCATACCCAAATCATCATCATACAAGGAATCCACTTGAAAATCAAACACAATTTGCCAAAAAGGAATTAAACCCTAAATTTTCAATGATCTCTCAAATAAAATTCCCATTCAAGTGTTTAAATTTAATTAAGCTTAACCCAAAATAAAATACAAATTTAAAAACCCAAAGAAACTTACTTGGAGAGCTTGGTTTGTGAGTAACCCTAATTCCCCCAAAATTTCCCTTGTTTCGTGCGTTTGAAAAGAGAAAGGAAAGTAAGAAATTTGATGTTATTTCTTAATATTTCCCCCTTTCAAGTATTTGTGATATTTTTACATATATTATATTATTTTATTTCAACTCATTTTACACCACAAATTTATCTCCCTTGCCACTATCCATCCCACTAACTTATAATTTTGTCTAATTGCTACTTAGATCCCTAACTCCTTCCCCTAGTTAATTTACCACTTTACTTAACATAGTTGACTTCTCACCATTTATTTTCAGAACCTTTATCTTTAGGTTTTATGGTAATTTAAATACTCTTCATGTTAAATTCGTAAATTAAAATTTGAACTAATTTTCTTAAAAGACCAGCAACAAATGTGATCCCGTGTCACTGTTTTTGATATTTCTAAAAATCGAGATGTTACAACTCTCCCCTCTTAGGGAATTTCATCCCCGAAATTCTTACCAATAAATAGATTGGGGTATTGCTTCCTCATTAATTCCTCAGTTTCCCAAGTAGCCTCCTCGACCTCGTGACGATTCCATAACACCTTCACTAAAGTTACTCTTTTATTTCACAGCTCCTTTACCTCATGACCTAGGATCTTAATCTGTCCTTTAGAATATGACAAATCTGGTTGTATCTCCACTTCACAAGGGTTTATTATATGGGAAGGATCTAATCGATAACGTCTTAACATAGATACGTGGAAGACATTATGAATCTTTTCAAATTTTGTAGGCATTGCTAATCGATAGGCTACCGGGCCAATCCTCTTAGTAATTTCATAAGGCCCTATTTATTTCGAACTTAACTTCCCTTTCCTACTGAACCGTAGTACTTTCTTCCACGGTGAAACTCTCAAAAACACTTTGTCACCCATAGAAAATTCTATATCCTTCCTCTTCAAATCTACATATGATTTTTGACGGTCAGATGCCGCTTTCAAGCAATCCCGAATTATCCATACCTTATCCTCTGTTTCACGAACTAGGTTAGTACCAACTAACTTAGCATCATTCAGTTTTGTCCAGTATAATGGCGTTTTACATTTTCTACCATATAAGGCTTCAAAAGGTGTCATTTTAATATAAATTGATAACTGTTATTATATGCAAATTCCACTAAGGGTAGCTACTTTTCCCAACTGCCTCGAATTCTAACACATAACACCGTAGCATATCCTCCAAAATCTAAATCAATCACTCGTATTATCCATCGATTTGCAGATGATACACGGTGCAAAATTTAATTTCCTACCAAGAGCTTTATGGAGTTTACTTCAAAATCTTGAAGTAAATCTTGGATCTCGATCCGATATGATAAACAATGGTACACCATAGAGCCTAAAGATTTCTGATACATACAAATCCGCCAATTTCTCTGATGAATAGTTTGTTCGTACTGGAATAAAATGTGCAAACTTCATTAACCTATCGATAATAACCCAAACTGATTCATTCTTCCTAGGTGTTACTGGTAACCCAGACACAAAATCCGTGGTGATTCTTTCCCACTTCCACTCCGAATAGTGATAGGTTGAAAGAACCCTAATGGTACTTGATGTTCAGCTTTAACTTGCTGACAGATCAAACATTTAGACACAAATTCTTAAATTTCCCATTTCATACCTGGCCACCAATACATTTTCTTCAAATCATTAAACATTTTGGTACTACTAGGATGTATGGAATAAGTACTACTATGAACCTCAAATAGAATATCTGTTCTTAATTTTTTATTATTCGGTACACACAATCTATTACGAAAGTATTTCATTCCATCATCACCCACTAAAAAACCTGAGGTTCGATTACTTGGAATTTGTTCCCGTTTAGCCGCTAGCTTCAAATATTGTAGAAATATTGGTCTAGCCCTCAATTCGACAACGAGGCAACCATCACTTTCGAGTGTCAAATGTGCATTTAATGCCTTTAATGCAAACATTGACTTTCGACTTATAATATCTATAACAACGTTAACCTTTCCCAGATGGTAGTCTATGACCAAGTCGTAATCTTTCAATAACTCTAGCCACCTCCTTTGACGAAGATTCAATTCTTTTTGTGTCATTAAATATTTTAAGCTCTTATGATCAAAATAAATATGACACCTTTCGCCATACAAATAATGTCGCCAAATTTTTAAAGCATAAATGACTACGACCAGTTCCAAATCATGTGTTGGGTAGTTTCTCTCATGAGTTTTCAATTGTCTCGAGGCATAAGCCCCCACTTTTCCCTCTTGCATGAGTACACATCTGATCGCGCTATGAACGTCACAACAAATATGTGCAAGCGTACACTATTGATGCAAGTATAATAGATAGAAGTGAATCCATTGAATATCGATCCCATAAATATGACTGTTTATGCTTAAATCTATCGAAGCAATTTGAGTTAAAATGAAGAGAACTGTTAAGAGTAATGTCAACGCAAGCTGGTTAAAACTACACAGGTTAAGAGTTAAATCTTTTCAGTGCAAATGTAATATAAAATTGCAGAGTAAATTAATAGAAAATGGATTGATTGTTGAGATGTTGTAATGTAAATTCAGAAATATAAAAAAAATAGATCAAGTGTAAAAAATTGGAGAGGATCACTGACTTCACAAGTTGGCAATGCTAAATATGACTACAAGGTACCTAATAGATGAATTGTCGCCGTAATTACATCTCAATAAGATCTTATTGCTATGACTGCTTGTTAATTTAGCTTGTCACCGCACCTTCCAGTGACTATGACTGCAATCACACTTCCTTTGTCAAAACAGTTAAATCCAAATATTAACAGATGAGAAGAATTGAGTAGAAATCAAAGTAAATCTAAAATTAATAGATACTTCTGTATATAATCAATATTTAATAGAATTCACTGACATTCAAAAGGGATTAAAGAATGAAATTGATGCATGCTATTCCTAGTCTACTAGAATTCTCCCTTAATCGCTCCTTCTGCGTCGCACCTAGCACTTCTCGTCAAAAGTAGTTGCTTCCTTGTTGCATCAGGTCACCTTCCTCCGAAATCAAGCTTCCATGGCAGCTGTCATCGAGAATGAATGAGAGAAATTATAGATCTAAATTCTTCACAGCTTGATATTGATCTTCTCTTCCTTCCTTCTATTTATAATCACTAGCAATTGCAAATCTTCCTCCCTTTTCAGATCTAACTCCTTTTTGCAGCTTTAAAAGTTTGTTATTGCCAGCTATGTACTCACATAGATTTGATTTGTTCATTAAGTAGTTGTAGATTGTCGTGACATTGCTGGGTGCAAATTATGATTTTAATTTGCTGCGACAACTTGTCATTCTCCTGCGCTGGTGCTTTTGGATATGTCAGCAACGTAAAATCCTGATGATATGTAGAAGCAGTTATGTGATGACATATATCAATCCTATCCTGATCTTCCCAAGTGGATTTTTGAGCTGACAACTTTAGACGCAAAACTAGTACTAAATACAGCGACATTAATAGCACAAAAGAGATAAAATGAAAGAAAGTAAGATCAAACAAAACTGAGTTAGAAAATGCAAATACTACGTATGAAATGCTAAAAATGTATGCTAAATATGATACAAAAGGAACAAATTATACACTAATTTAAGGAGAAATTAAGTGTTATTTCTAATGCTATCAAACTTAAGTGTCATATCAATATTCTTGTCACCACATTCATCATTCTAGTAAATTATATTCTCTAAAATCATAATGTATAAATTTTATTCATATGATGGAATATTGTGTCGAAAATTTATAGGCATGAATAATCAAAATTGCAACTTCACTAATGCTAGCATCACACTTTAAATCTTAAATCTTCTTAACCACTACAGCATTTATTGTATAATAATATACATATATATATATATATATATTTCTTTTATCAACTTTTCTTTCTTTAATTCTTTCAATTTTCTTTTAAGCGACTGAGAGATGTCATTGCATTACTATACTCTTGTTCCTGGGCAGTAATAATGGGGTGCAACAAACCCTCAGGGAGCATGTAATTGCGTTGACACACACTCTTATAGTGACAACCTTTGGCTAGATAATTTTTCTAACACTTTCAGTGGAGTGTACCCCATTGTTGAGTCATAATGCACCCACATTAGGGTGTCTTTAATTTAGTAAATATGATTATATACATAGTTGCAATATGGTAAGTTAAGTCAATAATTAAAGAATGATACTACTTATTTATTACTAATGCAATCTCAACCATTCATCCAAAAATAGAAGGATTCAACATTCAATCACATTCATTCAATTCACGCACTAGCATTCCAAATAATTCAAGAATTTACGCATCAAATGAAAAAATTATGGTCACATTTTTTTTAACTTTGCATACTTTCATTCAACTAAAAAAACAAATATATTCCTAAACTTGTGAGTGTAATTACATTTCCATTCCCAACTTCCCCCTAAACTTAATGTTTGCATTGTCCCAAATGCACTGACAATACTATACAAATAATAATGGAAATGCAACTACAATGCAAATGCTAGAACAAATAAAATGCAGAGATAATAAAAATGCAATGACAATTAAAAGAAATGCATGCAACTAACTATTGAAAAGTAAACTAACTTAGTGTGTTGCAGCCTCAGAAGTGGCTGCTTTGGATTTCTTTTTCTTCTTAGGGCGCTCCTCTTTGCTTTTCTTCTATGCCTTTCATTTGCGCCTCTTCTCTTTTGGTTCAACCGATGGGGTTGATTGCTCCTCCATTGCTGGTTGAATGTTAGCTTCATCGACAGTCACGTCCGATGGATGGATTTCAGCAAGTGGTGCCAAATATGGCACTATAGTCAGAGGATTTGAATCCTCATTGCCAGATGTGACTGCCTCGACCTAGCTCGCCCCAGATGGCACCAAGTGTTCAACAGATGCACCCACATTGGCGAGTGCGTCGACAAATTCCTCCGATAAATTTGTCTGGGCAACGTCTTCTTCTTTTTCTTCTTCTTTTCTCTCTTCTTCTTTTGTCTCTATACCCACAGAAGCAACTGGTGTGTGCTCTTCCGTTGTAGCAGCCTCTCTCTCCGCCTTAGTGGCCTCAAACTATTCGACGGTTCTTCTTTAAAGAGGCTGGCTATGTTTTGAAAGCAATCTTCCATTTCCTTGGATTGCACCTCTTGATCCTCATCATCAGAGTTGTGGATTCTATTTGGAGACTGGACAGATTGGGTTCTGCCTTTTGAACCATACTGCTCTGATGATGGAGTGGCTTCATCGATAATAGGAGGGAACAAAGGGAATTCAGGCATCAAATTTTTGCTCAAACCTCTTATTATGCTGACAAGATCAATGTTCCATGCCCTAGTATAAGCATAAAATAAGTTCTGTCTGAACTGTATCTCATCGATTGCACCAACAAGTTTGATTTGTCTGCTGCTCATCCGATCAACAAACTTTTCAATCACATCATGTTTCCTCCACATCCGAGGATCTACGGGTGCATGGGTATGAGTGTCTTTCTTTTTCTCTTTTCTCTTTTCCTTATTTGGCAGGACCTCCTTCACCATAAGGGTTTCCTAACCCCTTGTCATCCTTTCCACCAAAATATCATTAATCAACCCTTTGTTTTCCAAAGTCTCCTCCCCTTTACGAGGTACAATACCTCTCTGTTTACACAGCATCATTATTAGAGAAGGGAAAGACAGGATACCTGTCTGTTTGGTGGCGGCTTTAGCGATTTCTTGATGTAGGATTGTGTCGACATCAATACGTCATCCCTTCAGTATAGAATGCAGCAAGCACATTATGTCTAGCATTGCAGTCATACTGTGGGTGGATAGCAGGAGACAACAGTTTATAAAATAAAACCACACCTTACTTTGAACAATGAGGTAGCGATGGTGCATAGTGTAGTTGTTTGGATTGTTGCCAGTCCAAACCGCGCCATTGACGCATAAATCGTTCAGTAGTAGATTAGCACCATCCTCTGTCAAGTTCTCCAAGAACTCAACATGCTCATCTTCTCCATCAGCAATATTGAAGAGAGCATTTATGTGGTCAGCGCTCCAGGGCACCAAACCTTCACAAAAAAATATGAATTCCTATTTCGGATCAACCAGGTTAGCGTAAAATTCCCTTACCATGGAAGGAGAGTACCCGACTGGATGGTTACAAAATTGCTCCCATCCCAAACAATAAATTGTTATGGTGACCTGCTTCCCCAGTGTCAGTTGCGAGGACAACTAAAATCCTTGCTCAATATGACAGTTCCTTTTTAACATCAGTTCATGATAATGGTCCTTCATCACTTTCGATAGAAACAGAATAGGATCCTTGGGTTGAGGTTGGTCGTTTTTTTACCATAGCAGTCGAGGATTCAGCCACTGATTTGGATGGGGTTTTTGCTCCCGAGTTTTTGCCATGACTACTGAAATAAAGAGAGTGAGAATATTTTGCAGAAAAACAAAAGGTTGAAGTCAAAGGAAATACAACAACAATGGTGATTGTGAGTGTGAGAGAATAGTCGACAGAAAAATGGAGTTTTATAGACAATGAAGGTGAAGAGACGTGATGATTACTGAGAGTATACTATGCCTATGATGGTATTACAAATGACATATATTTTCTCCCTAATTTAGTGCTTTTACTGTCTCTTTTGTACTCCATTTAGCATGCATCATTAGCATTTTATACTTAGTTTTCATGTTTTCCAACTCATTGCTAGTTAGTTTCAATTCTTGTTATTTTTATCTATTTTTGTACTAATGTCGATGCAATCAGCCGATATATTGCGCCTTAGAATTGTCAGTGCAGGAATCAACCTAGGAGCTCAATCATGAAAGAAGAATACAACCACAAGCCAGCTTGGAATTGTGACAAAAAATGTCAATGTATTTCAATTGAACCTCAAATGAGTAAAGTTAAGCTGATTTTACACTTGAAGCACCAGCGCAAGAATATCATAGATGTCGCTACAATTATAATGTCAAATTGCATCAAACACTATAGCGACAACCTACAGATCTCTAAAGAAAATATGTAATCTACGTGAGTGCACAACTATTCTCTAACTAACTTTTATAGCTGTAAAAATCTAGATTTGAATCTGAGAATGAATGATTAAATCTGCAATTTTTTAGAGGTTATAAATAGATGAAAAAAGAGGAAAAGCATCATCAAGAGCAAGGGAATTAAATCTTGAAAATTCTGTGTGAATCAAAGATTTGAGCTAGAATTCGGTGAGCTAATGAACCAAGTCTGCAACTGCTTCTGACGAGAGGTGCTTGATGCCGAGCAAGAGGAACAAGTAGAGAGTAGACCTAGTAGTTTAGAGATAGTAAGCTTCGTTGTACTCTTTATTTCTTCTTGAACGATGATGGATTCTGTTGATATTAAATGAATATGAGAGTATCTTTTAATATTATATCATTTTGATTCTTAGTTACATTGCTTATCCGCTTATTCTTGGATTTAACTGCTCTAAACACAAAAGTGAAATTACAGTACATCGACATCGAGAGATGTGACGACAGGTTAGATTAACAAGTGGGTTAGGAGAGAGTTGCTCAAGACTAGGATAGACTCCAGTTACTTGTTCTTGGATACACATCATTGCTCGTACCAAGAGGTGGAGTAGTGTATTTGAGTCGAGATTAAGTAGGGAGTTATTGTGAGTAAGAACTCAAAGGGACTTCATTGCCACGACAATTCGTCTATATTATACCTTGTCGACGCATCTGGCATTGCAACCTATAGAATCAGTGAACCATTTCCACCCTTTACACTTGATCATTTTCATATTTCCTACATTTAAATTTCTAGCACTTAACACTCAACACATTTGGATTTATTTTCAGTACACTGACATTGAACCTTTGATATATAACTCTAATTGTGTTGACAGTAATGATTATTTTAGTGTGTAGATCTGACATAATTGCGCTAAAATCCTGACTCGCATCTTACTGATTTTTAATTTTGATTGCTCTAGCATTAGGACATCGGGAACCATTTCCTCATGGGGTCGATATCCTATAACTCTGTCTACCAACTATACTTGCATCGACGTGTGTACGCTTGCACAATTATTGTATCGTAAAAGCACTGATCAAGTTTTAGCGCCGTTGTTGGGGAAATTGGCGTTTGTTCGATGTTTACTTTTGTTGTTGCAATTAATTTTACTTATTTAATTTTTAACTTCTATTAATTTGTTTATCGTTCTTTTTTGATTTTGAAGGTAATCTATGTCCACAAGGAGAAATCCTAAGGACATCGTAAGCTTTGATATAGAGCTTGAGAGAACACTTAGGAGGAGAAGGCAAGGACAAAGGAAGATGGCTAGTAACAACAACAATAATAATCTACCACTATCACTGCCACAGAATAACATTCCTACAATGCTGCCACAAGATTTACCACCACCACGCCCACAAGAAGAGCAAATTCAGAATAGACCAATAAGAGATTTTGTTGTACCTATACTCGATGATCTGCAACCAGGGGTTGTGAGACCAGCAATTCAGGCTAGTAACTTGGAATTGAAACCGGTGATGTTTCAGATGCTTAATTCTAATGGACAGTATTTGGGTTTTCCACATGAGGATACGCAAGAACATTTGAAGTCATTTTTACTTATTTATGCATCCTTTAGTCAACACAGTGTCCTTGATGATGCTTTGAAGATGCAATTATTTCCTTATTCATTGCAGGGAAAAGCTCGAACATGGTTTTTAGGATTGTCGGCTGGATCTATCACATCTTGGAATGCGTTAGCAACACAATTTGTCTTTAGATCTAATCCGCCGATAATGAATGCAAGGTTACGGAATGACATCACTAAATATCATCAACTCGATGATGAGGATTTACACACAACATGGGAGCGCTACAAAGCATTGCTTCGACGCTGCCCAATGAATGGGATTCAACAAGAGACTCATATTTAAATATTTTATAATGGTTTAAATGCTCAGACAAGGAATCTTGTCAATGCATCTGCAAACGGTCCATTGTTGGATTGCATATATGATGAAGCAGTTCGAATTATAGCCCAAAACGATTATCAATATCCGATTTCTCATTCTGCACAGGTGAAAACTAACCCTAGAGTTCTTGAATTAGATGTTATTTCTGCATTGTCAGCACAGGTATCTTCCTTGGCCAACATTATTAAGAGCAAAAATGGAACAAGCAACATTGCTCCGATACAGATGGCCTAGCAAATAGATGCATCGATATTTTCATGTGAGATTTACGGCGACAACCACAGCTATGAAGATTGCCCACAGCATGCAAAAAATGCATATTATGTCAACAACATCTGAGGGGGTTCATTTGGTAACTCCTACAACAATCGTTCGTAACAACCTTGGGGAAATCAAAATACATCCACATTTCGATATGGAAACTCTTCGAACTAAGGAGGTTATAGGCAATGAGGTTACAATAACAACCAATTGTATAATTATCATCAGAATTCACAAGTAAATTCCCATACCAAACCAATGCAGTTACATAGTCAAATGCAACCACAATAATGATTGCAACCACAACCATTTATTTTACCACAAATACAAGGACAGCATGATCAGCATCAACAATAGCAATTTAAATAACCTAAGGTAGATCCTATGGCTGCTCTTGAAGCAATGATGTGCGAGCATATTACCAGAATCGAAGTGATAGTGTAAGGTAATTCTTCTTCAATACGAGCATTGGAAGCACAATTTGGATAGTTAGCCTCTAATCTCAACACTAGATCACCAGGTACTCTACCTAGTGATACTGAAAATCCAACGCAATAAGGGAAGGAGCATTGCAAAGCAATCACACTAAGAAGTGGAAAACAGATGATAGAATTAAGTAATTTTGATAAAGACTATGTCAAAGCATCCACTTCATAGTAACAAGAAGAGGTTATAATTGAAGAAAGTCAATCACAGAAGAATGTGGAAGAACCAACTGTAGTACCATCTCTACCTACAATTTGTCTAGATAAGTTGTCGATACAACCATCACTATCGAAGTAAGAAAGTTATCCACACCCATCTACTGCAACCATTCCTTTGTCATTTCCACAACGTTTCAAAGAAAAAGTCCATGATAAAGAATACTACAAGTTTGTTTCTATTTTGAAACAATTGCATATTAATATACCTCTAATATATGCTCTTGTACAGATACCCAGTTATGGGAAATACATGAAGGAGCTACAATCAAAGAAAAAGAAACTATCTGACATTGAGACGATTGCGCTCACAGAGGGGTGCAGCGCTGTACTCACAAACAAGTTGCCAACAAAGATAAAGATCCTGACAGCTTTCAATTCCATGCTCCATTGGAGATCATTACTTAAGTAAAGCACTATGTGATTTAGGAGCTAGTATTAACCAAGTTCCTATTTCTACTTTCAGAAAGCTAAGAATTGGATTAATGAAGCCCACTGCGGTGACATTGCAATTAGCAGATAGATCTCAAGCACAACCGGAGGAACAAATCAAAGACATATTGCAATTAGCGGATAGATCTCTAGCACAACCGGAGGGACAAATCAAAGACGTTCTTGTTCGAGTTGATAAGTTGGTGTTCCTTGCTGATTTTATCATTTTAGATTGCGAAGCTGATAAGGAGGTACCCATTATTTTAGGAAGGCCATTTTTAGCAACGGGACGAACACTTATCGACGTGTTCAAGGGAGAACTAGTGATGTATCATAATAATGACCAAGTAACCTTCAATGTGTTTGAAGTAGCATTGTTAGGGCCCAAAGAACAATGTCACCAAGTTGATGTGTTAGACGAAATTATTTTCGAAGAATTTCATATCAGGAATTTAACATTGGTTGATACTGATGCGATGACATTTACTGATGATATCCTAGGCGATTGTGTTGACAAAAAGGAGGTGAACAATTGTGAGTTGCGAAAATATTGGCAAATGGAGTTGTTGGATTTGTCTAATAAGACAATTCTAGTTTTTAAACCATCTACAGAGCAAGGTCCTACCTTGGAGTTAAAATAATTATCGACACATTTGAAATATGTATTCCTTGGTGCCAATGAGACACTGCCTGTCATTGTCAACGCATCCCTTAATGCAACACAAGAAGAGAAGCTTATTGCAATCTTGAAAGAATATAAGAAAGCCATAGCTTGTAGCATCGCAGACATCAGAGGCATCAGTCTTTCTTTCTGCATGCATAAGATAAGGTTAGAAGAAGGGAAGCAATCGATTGAGCAACAAAGACGACTCAATGAGAAAATGAAAGAAGTGGTAAAGAAAAAAATCATCAAATGGTTTGATACGAGTATAATATACCCTAATTCTGACAACAATTAGGTAAACCTCGATCAATGTTTTCCAAAAAAGTGGTTTTACTATTGTGACCAACGATAAAAACGAGTTAATCCCTACTCGCATCGTAACTGGATGATGTGTGTGTGTGGATTACCAACGATTGAATGCAGTCACAAAGAAGGACCATTTTCCACTTCCTTTCATCGATCAAATGTTAGATAGGCTAGTTGTCAAAGCCTATTATTGCTTCTTGGATGACTACTCTGGATACAACCAAATAGCTATTGCACCGGAAGATCAAGCAAAAACCACATTTACATGCCCTTTTGGAACTTTTACTTTCTAACGGATGTCGTTTGACTTGTGTAATGTGCTAGCAACGTTTTAGAGATGTATGATGGTGATATTCTCGGATATGATTGAAGATTCACTCGAGATATTCATGGATGATTTTTCAGTCTATGGACAGAGTTTCGACCAATGTGCTAATAACTTGGCAAATTTTTTGAGAGTATGCGAGGAAACAAACTTGGTTCTGAATTGGGCGAAATGCCACTTCATGGCAACAGAGGGGATTGTCCTTGGCCATCAAATCTCATGTCAAGGCATTGAAGTCGATGGAGAAAAGGTAGGAATCATCGAAAAATTACCACCACATACTACTGTCAAAGCAATAAGAAGCTTTCTTGGATACGCGGGCTTTTATAGAAGATTTATCAGAGATTTCTCCAAGATAGCTAAACCATTATGCTCTTTATTAGAGCAAAATAAAAAGTTTGTATTAGATGACATCTGTTTGGTTACATTTACAATAATAAAGAAAAAGTTGGTGCAAGCTCCAATTGTCATCGCACCGGATTGGACACAACCATTCGAATTAATGTGTGACGCTAGCAACTTCGCTGTAGGAGCTGTTCTCAGACAAAGGAAAGAAAATGTATTTCATGCTATCTATTATGCTAGTAAAACACTAACTGAAACACAAGTTCATTACACAACAATTGAAAAGGAGTTACTAGCAGTGGTCTTCGTATTTGATAAGTTTAGTTCTTATCTTGTCGGTGCAAAGACTACAGTCTACACGGATCACTCAACTTTGAGACACCTTTTCAACAAAAAATATCCTAAGCCTAGGCTTAATAGATGGATCTTACTCCTCCAAGAGTTTGATGTTGGAATCAAAGATAGAAAGGGATTTGAGAAGCAGGTAGCTGACCATTTGTCTCGACTGGAAAGTGGGAGAGAAGATGGACAATAGACTTAGATTGTCGAAGCATTTCCTGAAGAGAAATTATTCACTATCGACACATCACCATGGTATGCTGATGTAGTCAATTATCATGTGTGTGGAAAGCTACCCATAAGTGCAACTGGTCATAAAAAAATCAGGTTCATACGCGATGCTGCTAAATATTATTGGAACGAGCCATATTTATTCAAGGTATGCGCTGACAATATAATTCACCGTTGTGTTCGTAAAGAAGAAATGATGTCAATACTGCGACATTCCCACGATGCCCCTTATGGAGGTCATTTTGGTGGAACAAAGACTATTGTAAAGGTCCTGCAATCCGAATTCTATTGGCCCAATTTGTTTCGAGATGCCCATAATTTTGCTCAACAATGTGATCGTTGTCAATGTACTAGTATTATTTCTTGACGTAATGAGATGCTCCAACAACCTATCATGGAGGTAGAACTTTTTGATGTTTCTGGTATTCATTTCATGGGACCGTTTCCGAACTCTTTTGGAAATATGTATATACTAGTAGCTGTTAACTATGTATCCAAATAGATTGAAGCTATTACGGTACCAAAAGACGACGCTTGGACAGTGTTGGAATTGTTTCACACATACATCCTCACTAGGTTTGGAACCTCAAGAGCATTGATAAGTGACCAAGGCACTCATTTCTACAACAATCAAGTGGCGACTGCTTTGAAATGTTATGGTGTGAAGCATTGTACGGCTACTACGTATCACCAATAAACTAATCGTCCAGCCAAAGTATCCAATCGTCAAATTAAAGGTATACTGGAGAAGGTGGTTAATCCATCTAGAAAGGATTTGTCAATACGGTTACATGATGCATTGTGGGCACTTTGCACCGCTTATAAAACCTATTGGGAATGTCACCATATCAGCTGGTATTTGGAAAACCTTGTCACCTACCTGTCGAACTTGAACATAAAGCTATGTGGGTAATTAAATAGGTAAATCTAGATTATGATGCAACTGGTAAAAAACGAATGTTGGACATCACAAAATTAAAAGAGATTCAACGCCATGCCAATGAGAATGCAACGATATACATGGAAAAGACAAAGAGATGGCATGACACCATCATTTTGCATCGATAATTTCATCCTGGTCAGTTGGTACTTTTATTTAATTCACGTTCAAAATTGCATCCAGGGAAATTTCGATCAAGGTGAGCAGTAAAATCCTGATTGTAAGACCTTTGCAGCAGTCTTAATACCACCAAAATGGCCCCTATAAGGAGCATCATGGCAATGCTTCAGGATAGATAACATTTCTTCCCCAGGAACACAGCGAGGAATGATGTTGTCGGAGCATACCTTGAACAGGTATGGCTTATTCAAATGATACTTAGTAGCATCCCGAAGAAATCTGACCTTCTTATGACCTATTGCACTCAATGGTAGCTTTTCACAAACTAGGTAATTGACAACATCTGCATACCATGGAGATGCATCGACAAAGAATAATTTCTCTTCTGAATGTGTCGGTAATTTGTAACTTATTTTCATCTTCACTTCCAGATTCCAACCGAGATAAGTGTTTTGCTTCTTGATTTTTCGGTCCTTTCCTGTCCTTAATCTCAACGTCAAATTCTTGTAGTAAAAGGATTCATCTAATCAGCCTGGGTTTTGCATCTTTCTTAGCAAAAAGGTATCTCAAAGCAGAATGATCAGTAACACTGTAATTTTTGTGCCGACAAGATATGAACGGAACTTGTCAAATGCAAAAACTACTGCCAACAACTCTTTCTCAGTGGTTCTGTAATTCACCTACGCTTCAGTTAGAGTTTTACTAGCATAATAGATTGAATGAAATACCTTATCCTTTCTTTCTCCAAGCACAACACCTACATCAAAGTCGCTCGCATCGCACATTACCTTGAACAGCTGTGACCAATCTAGTGCGACGATAATGGGTTATGTACTAACTGCTGTTTAATCTTTAGAAATGCTTCCAAGCAAGCTTCATCGAACAAAAACTTTTTATTTTGCTCCAACAAGGAACAAAGTGGTTTTGCTATTTTGGAGAAGTCTTGGATTAATCTTTTATAAAATCTGGCATGGCCTAGAAAACTCTTTATTCCCTTTACATTATTTGGAGATAGCTTTTCAATGATTTCCACCTTCGCTTTATCCACTTCAATACCCTGACATGATATTCAATGACTAAGGACAATTCCTTCGGTTGCCATGAAGTGGCATTTTTCCTAGTTTAGAACCAAGTTAGTGTTCTCGCATCTTTTCAACACTTTGAGCATAAATACGTCTAATGAATCCTTGAGCATATCAGAGAAGATGGTCATCATGCACCTGTGGAATGTGGCTAGGGCATTACACAAACCAAATGGCATTCATCGGAAAGCAAAGGTTCCAAATAGGCATGTAAAAGTTGTCTTTGCTTGATCCTCCGGCGCAATTACGAACTGGTTGTATCTAGAGTATCCATCAAGGAAACAGTAATAAGCCTTACCAGCTAGCCTATCCAACATTTAATCAATGAATGGAAGTAGGAAGTGATTTTTTTGTGGCCGCATTTAAACAACGATAGTCCATACACACTTGCCAACCTGTAGCAATGCGAGTAGGGATTAGCTCATTTTTATCGTTACTTACCATTATGATTCCACTCTTCCTACGCATACATTGGACCGGGCTCACCCATATACTGTCTGAAATAGGATAGATTATGCTCGCGTCTAACCATTTGACAATCTCCTTCTTCACTACTTCCTTCATTTTCTCATTCAATCTTCGTTGTTGCTCAATTGACTGTTTGCCTTCATCTTCCAGCCTAATTTTATGCATGCAAAAAGTGGGACTAATACCTCTGATTATGCTCCAGGAGATGGCTCTTTTGTGCTGCTTCAACATTCCGATTAATTTTTCTTCTTAACTCGCGTTGAGACTTGTGCTGACAATCACTGGCAATGTATTATTATCACCTAGGAAAACATATTTCAGGTGTGTTGGCAATGGCTTTAACTTCAGTGATGGTTTAAAAACAGGGATCGTCTGATTAGTCAGATCTAAAGATTCCAATTGCCAGCCATGTTTCAGCTCATAGACATTAGCCTCAACTTCATGGTCACATTCAGGTGGAATATTGTCATCAGCTGTCATCACATATTCCTCTTGTACTGCTAAACTTTTTTCATTAAATTCTTCTGTAATTAACTCATCCAGAACATCAATGTGGTGACATTGTTCCTTACTTCGTGATGGAGATGCTTCGAAAACACTGAAGGTTACATGTTCATCGTTCTGACGCATAATCAACTCGCCCCTGAGAACATCTATAAGTGTGCGTCCCGTTACGAGAAATAGGCACCTTCTTATCGGCTTCACAATCAAATATGATAAAGTTGGCTGGGAATACAAACTTATTGACATGGATGAGAACATCTTTAATCTGTCCTTCAGGCTGTGCCAAAGATCTGTCTGCAAGTTGTAATGTCACCGCAGTAGGCTTCATATGACCAATCCCTAATTTCCTGAAAGTTGACAATGGCATAAGGTTAATGCTAGCTCCTAAATCACATAAAGCTTTACCTAGGTAATGGTTTCCAATGGAGCATGGGATTGTAAAACTGCCAGGATCTTTCATTTTTTGTGGCAATTTATTTGTCAGTACAACGCTACACCCTTCTGTGAGCGCAATCATCTCAATATCAAATAGCTTCTTCCTCTTTGATAGTAGCTCCTTCATAAATTTCCCATAACTGAGAATTTGCACAAGAGCATCAACTAGAGGTATATTAATATGTAATTGTTTCAAGGTAGATACAAACTTTTGATAATCTTTGTCATGTTCTTTCTCCTTGAATCACTAAGGAAATGGTAAAGGTATGTTCACAGTGGGTTGTTTTGTTGTAGCCGGTTGTGTCAACATGGGCAGTTGTGTTGACAACTTTTTAGGATGAATAGTCGGTATAAGTGTGACTATTTGTGATTCCTCCGTATTTTTGCTGTGTCTTCTTCAAGTGCAACTTCTCCTTGTTGCTTTGGTTCATTTGCGTCGACAAGTGCCTGGTTAGAGCTACTACTTTGTTCGGCAGTTTGCTTTCCACTTTGCAATGTGATAGCCTTGCAATGATCCTTTCCTTTTTGATTTGGATTTTTAGTGTCACTAGGCAAAGCACCTGGTGGTCGTGTGCTCATGTTAGAAGCCAGTTGTCCTAATTGTGCTTCCAACACTCGGATGGAAGACTAATTTCCTTGTACAATTGCTTCTGTTTCGATAATATGCTCACGCATCAAAGCTTCAAGAGTAGTTAATGGATCTGATCTTGGTTGAGAATATTGTTGTTACTGTTGCTAATACTGTCCTTGCATATTTGGCAGCACAGTTTGTTGTGGTTGCATTCAAACCTATGGTTGCATCTGAGTATGTGACTGCATCTGGTTCTATTATTGCATCTAGTTAGGCTGAGCATACACATAAGGATTGTGATTATAATTCTGTTGCTGTGGAATGTAGCTCCCTTGTCTAAAATTACCTTGATTTGAGGAATTTTCATATCTGTATGTGAATGCATTCTGACTCCCCCAAGGTTATTGAGCTCTACTTGAACTGTTGTACGAGTTACCATATGAATTTTCGCGAATGTTATTAACATAGAATGCATTCTCAGCGTGCTGTGAATAGTCCTCATAGCTATGGTTGTCGCCAAAAATTTTACAAGAAAATGTCGAGACGTCCATTTGTTGAGCTACTTGAATAAGGGCAACATCATTCATCCCCTTCATGTTTTTAATCATATTCACTAGTGAGTATACTTGTGCACTTAGGGCTAAAATAGCATCTAACTCAATAATTCCAAGATTTGTTTTCACTTGAGCAGAATAGGAAATCGGATATTGATAATCATTTTGCACAATTCTCTCTATGATTTACACAACTTCATTATAAGTGCAATCCAACAAAGGTCCATGAGCAGATGCATCGACAAGATTTCTTGTATGTGCATTTAATCCATTTTAGAAGATCTCGATTTGTGTCTCCTATTGGATTTTGTGCATGGGACAACGTCTAAGCAGAGTTTTGTGACGTTCCCACGTAGTGTGCAAATTCTTATCATCCAGTTGATGGTATGTTGTGATATCATTCCGCAGTCTACCATTCATTGTAGGTGGATTGAATAACAAAACAATCTGAGTTGCTAGCACATTCCATGAAGTAATAGATCCAGCCAAGAAACCAAGAAAGCATGTACGTACCCTTCCTTATAAAGAGTAAGGGAACAACTGCATCTTTAAGGCATCATTAGGAACATCGTGTTGACTGAAAGAAGAAAATATAAGCAAAAAAGATTTGAGATGCTCCCTTGCATCTTCGTGAGGTAAACCTACATATTGGCCATTCGAGTTAAGCATTTGGAACATCACTAGTTTTAATTCGAAATTACCAACTTGTATTGTTGGTCTAACAACCCTTGTTGTAGATCATCGAGTACAGGAACAACGAAGTCTCTAATTGTCCTGTCTGGAATTTTCTCTTCTTGTGGTAGCAGTATGTTGTTGACTACTTGTGGCTACATTGAAGGAACAAGATTTTGTGGTAGCAAAGGTGGTAGATCGTTGTTATTTCCAGCCAATTTTCTTTGCACTTGTCTCTTCCTCCGAATTGTTCATTCAATTTTCGGATCAAAACTAACAATGTTGTTAGGATTTCTCCTTGTGGACATAAACACCTAAAAAAACCTAAAACAAAATCAATAAAAGTTAGAAAAAGAATACTAAATGCAACTAAAAAAATAAACATCAAACAAGCACCATTCCCGACAACGGCGCCGAAACTTGATTATACTATGAACGTCACAGTAAATATGTGCAAGCGTACACTATCGATGCTAGTATAGTAGACAGAAGTGAATCTATCAATTATCAATCCCAAAGAGATGGTTGTTTATGTTTAAATTTGTTGAAGCAATTTGAGTTAAAATGGAAAGAACTATTAAGAGTAATGTCAACGCAAGCTAGTTAAAACTGCATAGGTTAAGAGTTAAATCTTATTAGTGCAAATGTAATATAAAATGTCATTAATAGAAAATGGATTGATTGTTGAGATGTTGTAATGTAAATTCAGAAATATAAAAGAAATAGATCAAGTGTAAAGAATTGGAGAGGATCACTAACTTCACAAGTTGGCAAAGCTAAATGTGACTACAAGGTAACTAATAGATGAATTGTCATTACAATTACGTCTCAATGAGATCTTACTGCTATCAAACTCTCTGTTTAACAAAGACCCAAGTACTCACAATTACCACACCTTCTAGTGTTAGTACTTCTTTGTACTCAAGAACAAGTGGCCAAAATTCCTTGCCTCAAGCAACTTCCATTGTCTTGCTTGTTAATTTAACATATCACCGCACTTTCCAGTGATTGTGACTACAATCACACTTCCGTGGTCAAAACAGTTAAATCCAAATATAAACAGATGAGAACAATTGAGTATAAATCAAAGTAAATCTAACATTAATAGATACTTTCGTATACAATCAATAGTCAATAAAATTCATCGACATTTAAGAGGGATTAAAGAATGAAATTGAAGCATGCTATTCCTAGTCTACTAGAATTCTTCCTTAATTACTCCTCCTACGTCGCACCTAGCACTTCTTGTCAGAAGCAGTTTCTTCCTTGTTTCTCAGGTCACCTTCCTCCGAAATCAAGCTTCCATAACAACTATCTTTGAGAATGAATCAGAGAAATTATAGATCTAAATTCTTTACAGCTTGATATTGACCTTCTTTTCCTTCCTTCTATTTATATTCACTGGCAACTAAATATCTTCCTCCCTTCTCAGATCTAACTCTTTTTTGCAGCTGTAAAAGTTTTTTATTGCCAGCTATGCACTCAGGCAAATCTGATTTGTTCATTAAGTAGTTGCAGATTATCGCGACATTACTAGACGCAAATTATGATTTTAATTTGCTGTGACAACTTGTCATTCTCCCGCACTAGTGCTTCTAGATATGTTAGCAACGTAAAATCCCTGATGAAATGTAGAAGCATTTATGTGATGACATATTTGGCCGCAATTTTGGATTAAACTTGTGATCGCAACTCTGAATGCTTTCCTATCTTGATCTTCTTAGGTGGATTTTTGCGCTGACAACTTTAGATGCAAAACTAGCACTAGACACAGCGACATTAATAGCACAAAAGAGATAAAATGAAAGAAAGTAAGATCAAACAACACTAAGTTAAAAATGCAATACTAAGTATGAAATGCTAAAAATGTAGGCTAAATATGATACAAAAGGCACAAATTATACACTAATTTAAGGAGAAATAAAGTGTTATTTCTAATGCTATCAACATCCCAAACCACTTAGTGAAGCATTAATTAAAACTACAAATTCTTTTTCGGATTCGGGTTGAGTTAAAATTGGAGATTTGGTTAACATCTTCTTTAATTGTTCAAAACTTTGCTGACATTTAACAGTCAACACAAACTGAACTCTTTTTTGTAATAATCTTGTCAATGGCGAAGCAATGACTGAAAAGATTTTCACAAATCGCCTATAATAACCTGCTAACCCCAAGAATCTTCGTACCTCCGAGACATTCCGAGGAGGCTTCCAATTTACAATCGTAGAGATTTTATTTGGATCGACTCGGATACCTTCAGCAGAAATCACATGTCCTAAAATCCAGCTTCCTTTAGCCAAAACTCACACTTGCTACATTTTGCGAACTACTACTTCTCTTGCATGGTCTGTAGTACTATCCTCAAATGACGATCATGCTCTACTTCATTCTTGGAATAAATCAAAATGTCATCAACGAATACTACCATAAATTGATTGGTGTGTAGCTTAAATACTTGATTCATGATATCCATAAACACCGTAGGAGCATTTGTCAACCCAAATGCAATAACTAAAAATTCATAATGCCCGTATCGAGTTGTAAAGGTTGTCTTCGAAATATCCAGTTCCTTGACTCGCAATTGATAGTACCCTGAATGTAAATCAATTTTTGAAAATAAAGTCGCTTCCTTCAATTGATCAAACAGATCATCAATCCGTGGCAATGAATATTTGTTCTTTACCATTACTTTATTTAATTGTCGACAATCTATGCACAACCTCAGGGTATCATCTTTCTTCTTAAAAAATAAAATAGGCGCTCCCCAAGGTGATACACTCAGTCTAATGAATCCACGCTCCAACAATTCTTGCAACTATGATTTTAATTCCTTTAGTTCAGTTGGGTCCATTCTATATGGAGCCATCGAAATCAATGTGATTCCTGGGGTTACTTTAATAGCAAATCCATATACTCGCATATGGTTGGAACTTGATCTATCTTTTGTTTTGATGTTCTCGTGTCGTGTCTAAAATATAGGCGAGAAAAGCTTCAGCTCCCTTATGAATTAACTTTTGTGCACACTGAGCAGATATTAAATTGGTTGAACAATCATATCTTTTTTTGTTTTCAATACATAACAAATCTTCATTAGAGCATTTTAAAATAACTCGTTTCTGCTTGCAACTCATCACTGCCTCATGAGTAGTCAACCAATCCATTCCCAAAATAACGTCAAATTCATCAAATGGTAACAACATTAAATCGACCTAAAACTCATGACCCCGAATTTTTAGTGGCTAATTTTTACAATTTTTTTGACTACCACACTTTGACTTATTGGATTCGATTCTCTGATATCAAATTCTATGGATTCAATAAGCATGTTCTTTTTAAAGGCTAATTCTGAACATATGTAAGAGTGTGTGGATCCTGAATCAATTAAAACAATAACATTAGTATCAAGAAGAGTAAAAATACCCGCAATGACATCAGGTGTTGTTGTCTCTTCCTTGGCTTGGATGGTGTAAGTTCTTGCGGGTGCTCGCCCTTTAGATCTGTAGGTCGAATCATGCGATTCACTTTGATTAACATCAGATGTATTTACCATCTTCGTTTTCTTATTCTTTTGTGGAGTGATTGAAGACTTCATCAACAGTTCGGTACGAAAATCACTCATTCGAGGATAATCTCTAATACGGTGTTCAAACGACTCGTATCGAAAGCAAGCTTTAGATCTGAACCTACACTCTCCCCCATGTGATTTGCCACATATTTTACTAGTAGGAATCTCTGCATTTCTCATACTACCCACACTTATCTCAGAGATAGCTTGTGACCTTGGGGAAATTTGACTGGACAAACTCCTTCTCGGGTTTCCCCCACTGTGAACAAGGTAAATATGAGTCTCACATGCTTTCTTTGGTAGAGGAGCAAAGAAATTTTTGGCTTCACTGTGTTTGGTCGATGTCTCTTTCTTAGCTTTTGCTTACTTCTTCTCCTTCCATATCGCTTCCATCTTTTGAGCACGTTGTGACAGTGCCAAAAATATTTTAATTTCTAACATCCCCACCATAGCTCGGATGTCTTCATTCAATCCCCTTTCGCATCTCGCACACATCTTCGCTTCAGTAGTCATTTGCTTCCTAGCATACTTCATTAAATTAACAAACTTGCGCTCATATTCTACTACCAACATGTTTCCCTGTTTAAGATTAAAGAACTCCCTCTTCTTGTCTTCAAGGTACAATTAATTGACGTATTTTTTTCGGAATTCGCTTTGAAAGAATCCTTACGTTACTCGTTCATGAGGAATTACAAAAGTCAATCTGGTCCACCATTGATATGCGTCTTCCTTTAAAAGAGAGATAGCACATTTCAGTCTATCTTTAGGAGACTAGTTTAATTCATCAAATACTCATTTAGTATTCCCCATCTAGTACTCCGCTTTAGCAGGATCATCATTATAAAGTCCCGAAAATTGTTCAGCCCCACATTTGCGTATCTTGTCAGTAGGTGGGTATGATGCCGATATTTGTTCAGCATTTTGGAGCTGTACAAGCACATTTATGGTTACGAGAGGAGGTGGGGGTCGTGGAGCCATTGGGTTGTTTTGCATAAATTGAGTAAACCATTCATTCATCATTTGGAAGAACACCTCACGATTTCCACTCTCAACCCTTTGGGATTCAGATACATTCTGATGTGCTCATTCACTTGTAGCCGGAGCATGACTTTCTACCTTATCATTATCCGTGGGATTATTTCTGTCTACCATTTCTAGTGAATTAAGAGGAGAATGCCAAGTTAGATTAGATTGTGAGCATCACAAAATTTACAAGTCAATATGGCACTAAATTTCTAGACTTTATGCATGCTATGTTTAGTCTTAGAATTGACTAAATCATAAATCTGACACCATTAAATGTAACATCCAAATCCCATCTGTATTCCCAAAATAGTAACACTATGAACCACGATGCATTTCGTATTATTCTTCTCACATTTGTTGCATAAAATAAATATATCATATACAAAACAAGCGTACAGACTCAGATCGACTTTAAAACCTGCTAATTCGAACCTTTAATTTAATAAGGGTCATTTTTAAATAGTTTTAAAAGTGATAAGTATATCGAGAAAATTTTCAAAAATAGGGGCACACGAGCGTGGGTTAGGCCTTGTGCTTGCCCGTGTGTAAGTTCAAAATTGTGACACACGGTCATGGGTTAAGCCATGTGCCAGACCGTGTGGCTACTGTACCATTTTAAGAAATTCTACACGATCCCGGTCTAGATCGTGGGTCTACATGAATTTGTGCTACACGCCCATGGGTTTACCCATGTGTATGCCCATGTTCAACTGCAAAAAAAGGATACATGGTCGTGTGCCAAGTCGTTTATGCCCTGTAGCAAACACGCCCAATTCCCACGCCCGTGTATGACATAAAAATCAGGAAAACAAGTTCAAAACAACCTCGATTGGTTTTTTTCTCTCAAATATACCAATGTCATACCTACTAATAGCATTACAAATGACATATTTTCTCCCAAAATTGATGTTTTAATTGTCTATTTTGTATCTTATTTAGCATGCATTATAAGCATTTCATACTTAGTTTTTATATTTCATAACTCATTGTAGTTTAGTTTAAATTCTCGCTATTTTTATCTCTTTCTATACTAATGTCGTCACAAGTAGCTGATTTATTGTGCCTTAGAGTTGTCAACGCAGGAACTCAGCTCAGAAGATTAATGTTGGAAGAAGAATGCAGCCACAAGATCAGCTTGGAATTACGACCAGAGATGTCACCGCATAGAACCTGAACTTCGAATAAGTAAATTCAAGCTGAAAATACAACTGGGCACACCAGCGCAGGAAAATCACACGTTGTCACCGCAATTAACGATTTTAGATTTCGCTTAGCAGTGTAGCGACAACCTGTAGATCTCTTAAGAAAACATCAAATATGCGTGAGTGCACAGCTGTACTATATCTATCTTTGACAGCTGTAAAAATTAGATCTGGATCTTAGAATAGAGAAGGATGAAACCTGCAACTTTTACGGGCTATAAATAGAGGAAAGAAGATGGAAGAAATCATCGAGAGGTGGAGGAATTAAATACTGCAATTAAAGTTTGTTTTTTGAGATTTAAACTAGAGAATGGTGAGCTGATGGAGAAAAGAAGCAACCACTTCTGACGAGAGGTGCTTGATGCAATGCAAGAGGAGAGTTGAGGAATAGTCCTAGTAGTCTAGAGATAGTAAGCTTCGATTGTATTCATTAACCTCTCTTTTATGCTGATGAATTTTAATGACATTAGAATGGATACGAGAGTATCTTTCATTGTTAGATTGCTTTGATTCTTATTTAATGCCTTTCATCTGATTATTCTTTGATCTAACTGCATCAAACACGAGAGTGCATTTGTAGTCTACCGACATCGAGAGATGCGGTGACAAGTTAGGTTAACAAGTAAGACAGCAAGAGTTGCTTGGGATTAGAAGAGATTCTAGTCACTTGTTCTTGAGTGCACAACGTTGCTCGCTCAGAGAGGTGGGTGATTATGCGTACTTGAGTCTTGATTAAATGGAGGACTGTTATCGGTAAGATTTCATTGGAGCTTTGTTGATGCGACAATTCGTCTATACAATACCTTGTCGATGCATCCAGCATTGCAACTTAGCAAAATCAGCAATCCACTCGAATCCTTTACTCTTGATCAAACCTTTACTTTTATCCATTTAAATTATCAAAACTTCCACAACAGTTGATTTACTTTTTGTTGCTTTGACAATTAACCTTGATTGCATTGACAGTATTAACAATTTTAGTGTGTAGATCTAACTTAATTGCATTCACATCTTTACTCACATTTCATCTAATTTTAGTATTAGTTGCTTCGATAGCTGAACATCAAGAACCCATTCCTCGTGGGATTGATATCTGATAGAATTATTTTATCAACTATACTTGCATCGACGTATGTGCGCTTGCACAACTGCTGTGATGTTACAAAAGCGATCAAGTTTTGGCACCGTTACCGGGGAATGACATTTGTTTGATGTTTGTTTTTGTAGTTACAATTAATTTTACTTACTTAAATTTTAATCTCTACTAATCTATTTACTTTTCTATTGTTTTCTTTTACAATTTTCTAGGTGTTGCATGTCCACAAGGAGAAATCCTAAGGACGTTGCAGGGTAAAGCGAGAACATGGTTCTTGGGATTGTCGGTTGGATCCATAACATCTTGGAATGCGCTAGCAACGCTCTTTGTTTTGTGTTTTAATCCGCTGACAATGAACGCAAGGTTCCGCAATGATTTTACAACATATCATCAGCTGGATGATGAGAATTTACATACAACATGGGAGAATTACAAGACGTTGCTTTGATGCTACCCAATGCATGAAATTTAGCAAGAGACCTAGATAGAAATCTTTTACAATGGTTTGAATGCCCAGACAAGGAATCTTGTCAACGCATCGACTAATGGTCCTTTGTTGGATTGCACCTACAGTGAAGCTGTAAGAATTCTAGAGAGGATTGCTTAGAATGATTATTAGTATCCAATCTCTCGTTCTTCGCAGGTAAAGACTAACCCTGGTGTTCTTGAATTAGATGCTATTTCTGCTATGAGTGCACTGGTATCTTCATTGGCCAATATCATAAAGAATATGAAGGGGACAAGTGATGTTGCCCCTATTCAAGTGGCTCAACAAATTGATGCGAAATTTGCGATGACTACCATAGTTACGAGGATTGCCCACAACATGCTAAAAATACTTTCTATGTCAATAACATCAAAGGGAATTCGTATGGCAACTCATACAATAACAGAACTCAACAACCTTGGGGGAATCAAAATGCTTCCACATACAGATATGAAAATTCCTCAAATCAAGGAAGTTATAGACAAGGGAGTTACAATAACCATCAACAACAAAATTTTAATCAAAATTTGCAAGTACATTCACACCCTGATTAGATGCAAGTATATAGCCAAATGCAACCACAATCTCGAATGCAGTCACAACAGTCTGTATTGCCACATATGTAATGATAGCATCAGCAACAATAGCAGTAGTTTTCTCAGCAAAGGTCAGATCTAATGGCTACTCTTGAAGCATTGATGGGAGAGCATATCACGTGAATTGAAGTAATTGTACAAGGCAACTCTTCTTCCATCCGAGCATTGGAAGCCCAGCTAGGACAGTTGACTTCTAATTTGAATACAAGCACCTGCTACTCTACCTAGTGATATTGAGAACCCAATGTGGAGAGGAAAAGATCACTGTAAGGCTATCACACTGAGAAGTGGGAAGCGAATGACTGGACCAAGCAATTCTAATTAGAACAATGTTAATGCATCTGAGCCACAGCAACAAGAAGAGAATGCAGCTGAAGGAAGCAAAGCAGAACCACATGAGGAAGAACCAACTGTAGCACCATCTATGCCTACAGTTTGTTCACTGCAGTTGTCGACACAACTGCCAATGTCGACACCACCGAGTTTTTTGTAACAACCCACTGTTATGATATCTTTGCCATTTTCGCAAAGATTTAAAGAGAAAGTCCATGATAAAGAGTATTAATAGTTTATTTCTATTTTGAAACAATTATATATTAACTTACCTCTTATAGATGCTCTTGTGCAGATACCCAGCTATGGAAAATTTATGAAGGAGCTGTTATCAAAGAAAAAGAAATTGTTTGAAATCTAGATGATTGCGCTCACAGAGGGGTGCAGTACTGTGCTGTGCTTACAAACAAGTTGCCACCTAATATGAAAGATCCTGGCAGTTTCACAATCCCATGCTCCATTGGGAATCATTATTTAGGTAAAGCTTTATGTGATTTGGAAGCAAGTATTAACCTTATGCCTTTATCTACTTTCAAGAAGTTAGGAATAGGATCAATAAAGCCCATTGCGGTGACATTGCAACTTGCGGACAGATCCTTAGCACAACCTGAAGGCCAAATAAAATATGTCCTTGTTCAAGTAAATAAGCTCATGTTTCCTTCTAATTTCATAATCCTTTATTGCGAAGTAGACAAGGAGGTGCCTATTATTCTAGGGTGATCATTTTTGGCAATGGGACGCACTCTTATCAGCGTGTTCAAGGGAGAACTTATCATGCATCATAACGATGAACATGTGACCTTCAGTATGTTCGAAGCATCCCCATCCAAGAGTAAAGAGCAATGTTACCACATCGACATGCTAAACGAAATCATTCTGGAAGAATTCAATGCAAGGAATTCAACTTTCTTAGATGAAGATGCGACGACATCTGTTGATGAGATCCTAACTGATTGTGATGGCAATGAGGAGGTTAATAATTGTGAGCTGAGATAGAATTGGTAATTAGAGTCTTTGGATTTGTTGAACAGGACAATCTCGGTTTTTAAACCATATATTGAGCAAGCTTCTACCTTGGAGTTGAAGCCATTGCCAACGCACTTGAAATATATCTTTTTAGGTGACAATGATACATTACCTATTATTGTCAACACATCCCTCGACACAACGCAAGAAGATAAGCTCATCACTATTTTGAAACAGAATAAGAGAGCCATAGCTTGGAGCATTGTTGATATCAGAGGCATTAGTCCCTCTTTTTGTATGTTCAAGATCAGGCTGGAAGATGAAGAGAAGAAATCAATTGAGCAACAAAGAAGACTTAACGAGAAAATGAAGGAAGTAGTGAATAAGGAAATTATTAAATGGCTAGATGTGGGCATCATCTACCCTATTTCTGATAGCAATTGGGTAAGCCCCGTCCAATGTGTGCCTAAAAAAAGTGGTTTCACATTGTGAGTAATGAAAAGAACGAGTTGATCTCTACTTGCATTGCGACTGGCTAACAAGCATGCATGCATTATCGTCGATTGAATGCGGCCACAAAGAAGGACCATTTCTCACTACCTTTCATTGACCAGATGTTGGATAGGCTAGCTAGGAAAGCCTATTATTGCTTCTTAGACGACTATTCTGGATACAACCAAATAGCCATTGTGCTAGAAGATCAAGTAAAGACCACATTTACATGCCCTTTTGGAACCTTTGCATTCCAACGTATGTCATTTGGGTTGTGCAATGCACCAGCAACATTCCAAAGGTGTATGATGGCGATCTTCTCGGACATGATCGAGGACTCTCTAAAGGTATTCATGGATGATTTCTCTGTCTATGGACAAAATTTTAACCAAATACGCGGATAACCTGGCAAAAGTTCTTAAGAGATACGATGACACAAATCTAGTTTTGCATTCTGAGAAATGCCACTTCATGGTAACTGAAGGTATTATTCTTGGCCATCATATATCATGTCAGGGCATTGAGGTTGATAAAGCAAAGGTTGAAATCATTGAGAAATTACCACTGCCCACAAATGTCAAGGGAATAAGAAGCTTTCTTCAACATGCTGGTTTTTATAGGAGATTCATCTGAGATTTTTCCAATATTGCTAAACCATTATGCTTACTGTTAGAGCAAAATAAAAAGTTTGTGTTCAATGATGCCCGTTTGGACGCATTTATGACAATAAAGAAGTAGCTGGTATAAGCTCCAATTGTCATCGAACCGACTGGACACAACCATTTGAACTAATGTGCGATACAAGTGACTTTGTTGTGGGAGTTGTACTAGGCCAACATAAAGAAAAGGTATTTCATTCCATTTATTATGCTAGTAAAACTCTAACTGAAGCGCAAATTAATTATACAACTATGGAGAATGAGTTGCTGGCAGTAGTCTTTGCATTTGACAAGTTTTGCTCATACCTTGTAGACGCAAAGATTACAATTTACACAGATCACTCTACATTGAGATACCTTTTTGAGAAAAAAGATGCCAAACCTAGATTAATCTGTTGGATCCTACTCTTACAAGAATTCGATGTTGAAATTAGGGATAGAAAAGGATCTAAAAATCAAGTAGCTGACCACTTATCTCGATTGGAAGTTGGAAGTAAAGATGGAATAAAGCCTAAATTGTCAATGCATTTCCAGACGAGCAGTTGTTCTTTGTTGATGTATCACCTTGGTATGCTGATGTAGTCAATTACCTTGTATGTGGAAAGCTACCTTTGAGTGCTGTTGGTCACAAGAAGATCAGCTTCTTCCATGACGCTGCAAAATATTAGTGGAATGAGCCATACCTATTCAAGGTATGCGTCGACAACATTATCTGTCGTTGCGTACCTGAAGAAGAAATGACTTCAATCCTGCGACATTGTCATGATGCACCTTATGGAGGACATTTTGGTGGTGTAAGGACTGCTGCAAAGGTCCTATAGTCAGGATTCTATTATCCTACATTATTTTGAGATGCCCACAACTTTGCTCAACAATGTGATAAATGTCAATGCACTGGCTTGATATTTGGATGTAATGAAATGCTTTAACAACCTATCATGGAGGTAAAGCTCTTCGATGTTTGGGGTATAGATTTCATGGGACCATTCTCGAACTCTTTTGGAAATGTATACATTTTAGTTACTATTGACTATGTCTCAAAGTGGATCGAAGCAATCGTGGTGCCAAAAGATGATGCTCGAACAGTGTTGAAGTTCTTTCACACTTACATCCTTACTAGATTTGGAACACCTAGAGTGTTAATAAGTGACCAAGGAACACATTTTTACAACCATCAAGTGGCGACATTATTGAAGAGATATGGTATGAAGCATCGTATGGCTACTACATATCACCCAGAAACCAATGGCCAAGCTAAAGTATCTAATCGTCAAATCAAAAGCATCCTTGAGAAGGTGGTTAATCCATCTATAAGGGATTGGTCTTCACGGTTACATGATGCGTTGTGGGCACTTCGTATTGCTTATAAGACCCTGTTGGGAATGTCATCGTATCAGTTAGTGTTTGATAAGTCTTGCAACCTACCATTTGAGATTGAACATAATGCCATGTGGGCTATCAAGCAGATGAATATGGATTACGATGCTGCCGAAAGAAAAAGATTGTTACACATTACTGAACTAGAGGAAATACACCTCCATGCTTATGAGAATGCCATAATATATAAAGAAAAGACCAAGAGATGGTAGGAAAACATCATCTTGCATCGACAATTTAGCCTTAGTAAGTTAGTACTTCTGTTTAATTCACGATTAAAACTGCATCTAGGTAAATTGTGATCAAGATGGTCAGGTCCTTTCAAAGTTGTTGAAGCATCTCAGAGTGGTATGGTGACAATTAAGAATCTGAAAGATGGACAACAGTTCAAGGTGAATGGCCAACGTCTGAAACATTACGTAAGTCCAGAAGTCAAGGAACCAAACGAGGTCATCGATTTGTTTACATTTAAATAATGTCGATGCATTTTCAATTTTTCTTTTATTTGTTTTACTTTTACTTGTTTGGTTTTAATTTGTTTTCAGGAATAAAAATAGTCTTTTTGTGGAAGCATCCAAAGCACAACTTGTCGGCGCATTCTTTGATGACTCAACAATGCTTTTTCAGTAAGAATCGTGCTGATTGATTTCTTTCCTCTCCCAACTGTTCGATCAAATGAAAAGGTACAATCTGTAGCCTAGCATTTAATGGTTGCAGACGCAGCGTTTTCCCATAATCTTTTGCAATCATCACAATTTTTGCCAAGGTTAGGTTATAAAACCCCTCACTGCAAATTCTTTTCTCCTCATAGTCGCCATTGTTGCTACATCTTTTTTCTTTCGTTACCTCTATTTTTCTCTTATGTTCACAAGTTTAACTTTCTCTCTGTAAATTCCTTTAATTTCCTTTTTCAGTTACCATGGCCAAAACCAGAGGAGCAAAGAATCCTTCTAAAACCACCCCTTCAACTTCTGCTACAGTGGTTCCAACCATAACTCCAACACCGTCAACAGGGTTGGTCTTGATCTTGTCAAAAGCAGCCAAAGACCGTTATCAAAACGTAATGCTGAAACGAAATATCCACCTAGAGCAAGGTTTGTAACTGTTCTCACATCAAACTTTAGGGAAGCATGTCGCAAAGACCATAAGTTGTTTGGGATGGGAGTTCTTTTACGAACACCCTGCTGGTAAAGGAATTCTATACAAACCATGTTGATTCAAAGCAAGAGTTTGTATTTGTGAGGGAAGGTCTAATCCCATGAAGTGTTGTCCATATTAATATTCTGCTTCAGATTCCTGAAAGGGTCAATGACCACTCTCCATTTGTACACGAACTGACCGATGAGGGGTCTGCCCAAGTGTTGAGAAACTTGTGTATTGACGGTGCTACCTGGACAAGTAATGGTTTCCATAACTACACTATGCATAGGAGGTATCTCACAACCTTGAACAAAGTGTGGTTCCACTTCGTGAACAGCCACATTCTATCGTCCACGCATAGCACTATGGCGACACTGGACCGTTTGTGTCTTCTGCTCTCCATCCTATAAGGCTGTCACATCGACATTGGCAAAATCCTCTATGATCAAATAGCTGAAGCTGGTGCCAAACAAAATGGTATACTCTTCTTTCCTTCTTTGATAATGTTGCTTTGCAAATAGAATTGCATTGTTCCTCGAGATAACGAGGAAGTATTGGAAAACAAAAGTCCCATCAATGATATATTAGTTGAAAGAATGACTTACGGCCAAGAAACGCTAATGGCAAGATAGGTACCAAAAAGGAAGGATAAAGGCAAGGGGAAGAAGATGGAAGAACAAGATGATGTATATACAGATCCCCAAGTGACAAAGAGAATGGCTATTATGGAAGTCCACCTTGACCGAATTGATACACACACTATACACACTATCGGCGTATTAGAAGATATGGACTACAGAATCATATTTTCTATGCATATACAAAGGCCTAGAATGATGCCATTGTCGTCGCATTATGTAGAATAAGCCCTAGCCCATTGCCAAACTTCCCAGCCTTTCCCTCTATTTTTCGCCCGATGCAAGCTTCTTCCTCTAATCAGCCTACTCATGATGGTAGGCCTTCCCATGCACCACCAAGGATTCATATCTCTGATGATGAAGACCAAGAAGGGCACTTTAATGATAAAGATTGCTACTACACTATCGCCAGTCTGTTTGAAGACAAGTTCTCAAATAGCCTCGGTGTAAACATGGCTGACGTGCAGCTATGGTGGAGGAGGTGACTACCCCGATTGTACCCATGGGTGTAAACGCAGTAGAAAGCGCTGACATTGCCACAACTAAACCAGAGAAGCTTGGGGATGAAGGTGCAGACCAAGCTGAAGGCTAAGAGAAGGAAGAATAAGAAGAAGAGAATGACATGAAGGGCCTACAGTAAAGCATGAGAAGAAGGAAGAAGGAAGAAGATACCCCGACAACTATCGCTGAGGATATTGTCGGCACACCTGTATGTCTGGGGTTATCTAGCACTGATAACATTACAAATGACATATATTTTCTCCCTAAATTGATGTTTTAATTTTCTGTTTTGTATCTTATTTAGCATGTATTATAAGTATTTCATACTTAGTTTTTATAATTTCTAACTCATTGTAGTTCAGTTTAAATTCTTGTTATTTTTATCTCTTTTTGTACTAATGTCGCCACAAGCAGCCGATATATTATGCCTTAGAATTGTCAGCGCAAGAACTCAGCTCGAAAGATCAATGCTGGAAGAAGAATACAACCACAAGATCAACTTGGAATTGCGACCAGAGATGTCGCTGCATAGAACCTGAACTTCGAATAAGTAAACTCAAGCTGAAAATACAACTGGACGCACTAGTGCAGGAAAATTACACATTGTCGCCGCAATTGACGATTTTAGATTAGGCTTAACAATGTAGCGACAACCTGCAGAACTCTGAAGAAAACATCAAATATGAGTGAGTGTACAACTGTACTGTAACCAACTTTGACGGCTGCAAAAGTTAGATCTGGATCTGAGAATAGAGGAGGATGAAAACTACAACTTTGAAGGGCTATAAATAGAGGAAAGAAGATGGAAGAAATCATTAAGAGGTGGAGGAATTAAATACTACAATTACTGTGTGTTTTTGAGATTTAAGCTAGAAAATAGTGAGCTGATGGAAAAAAGGAGCAACCACTTCTGACAAGAGGTGCTTGATGCAAGGCAAGAGGAGTGGTTGAGGAATAGTCCTAGTAGTCTAGAGATAGTAAGCTTCAATTGTTTTCGTTAACCCCTCTTTTATGATGATGAATTTTAATGACATTTTAATGAATATGAGAGTATCTTTCATTGTTAGATTACTTTGATTCTTATTTAATGCTTTTCATCTGTTTATTCTTAGATCTAACTGCATCAAACACGAGAGTGCATTTGCAGTCTACCAACATAGAGAGATGTGGTGACAAGTTAGGTTAATAAGCAAGATAGTGAGAGTTGCACGTGATTAGAAGAGATTCTAGTCACTTGTTCTTGAGTGCACAATGTTGCTCACTCCGAGAGGTGGGGTGATTATGGGTACTTGAGTCTTGATTAAATGGAGGACTATTATTGGTAAGATTTCATTGGAGCTTTATTGCTGCGAAAATTCGTCTATACAATACCTTGTCGATGCATCCAGCATTCCAACTTAGCGAAATCATTAATCCACTCCAATCCTTTACACTTGATCAAACATTTACTTTTATGCATTTAAATTCTCAAAACTTCCACAACAATTGATTTACTTTCTGTTGCTTTGACAATTAACCTTGATTGCATTGACAGTATTAACAATTTTAGTGTGCAGATCTGACTTAATTGTGTTGACATCTTTACTCACACTTCATCTAATTTTAGTATCAATTACTTCAACAGCTGAACATCAAGAACACATTCCTCGTGGGATCGATATCCGATAGAATTGTTCTATTAACTATACTTACATCGACATGTGTCCACTTGGACAACTACTGTGACATTACAGACGCGATCACCTACCATATCTAATTACACAATAAAATTTATGTAATCATGCAATTTAAAAACACCATACGTCCTAACTTAAAACACACTTATAAACATATGTATGGGAGTACGTAAGCAACCAAATACTCAAACATTTCACATAACTAAAAACAGGAATGTAAGTATAACATTTCATATGGTCATTCATTTGAAACATCATTTACAATCAACCAAAAGAACAAATGATTTATTTGTGAATCCAAATAATCATGACTTAATGGATTAATCACTAGCTTAAGTTATACTACCCAAAATGAGATGTCCTATTTACGTGCCATTTTAAACCAAAAGTGAGCATCTAAGTACTACCAAAGATGAAGTGGATAGTTGTGAATGCTCCGAAGATCCAACCCTTGTAGAAGTCAAAAGTTCAAATCTACAAAATAGACAAAAATAAACCATGTTAATTCAAACAGTAATGATAATTAAGATGTCTAGCCTAACATTCACCCATCAAAACAACTCCTTCCAACAACTTATAATGCTTGAATCCAAACTTTCATCTATGTAACCTTTCATTTAACTAATACTTAAATTGATTCAAACACATATTACATTAGTCCACATTCATCTATGTGTACATGTAATTAATACGCGTTTACGCTTGCCAGCTTATACTTATGCATTCACGTTCGCCAGCTTATAGTTATGCATTTATGCTCTCTAGCTTGCACACATTTACGCTCGTTAGCTTATTCATATACATTTACGCTCGCCAACTTATATTTATGCGTTTACACTCGCCAACTTGCATTCATTTACGCTCGTCAACTTATTCTTATGAGTTTACACTCGCCAGCTTATACTTATGCGTTTACGCTCGCCAGCTTGAACATGTTTATGCTCATCAGCTTATTCTTATGCGTTTACGCTCACCAGCTTATACTTATGCGTTTATACTCGCCAGCTTGCACATGTTTACGCTCGTCAACTTATTCTTATGCGTTTACGCTTGCTAGCTTGCACACATTTACCAAATAAACAACAAATATATATATTTATATATATATATATATATATATATATATATACAATTTTTTAAAAATAAAACAAGGTAAGCCACAAGTGTACTTACAGATAGGAGATTTCCACCAACCAAGACTAATCAATAGCTTTTCCCTTGCCGCGTGTATCCTCCACTCGACGCGATTCTTGATCTGAAATAAATTTCACTTCTCTTAGCACATAAATTTCCTTTTTAAATAATCTATTCGTCAAAGCTCTCTCTCTTGGAAACACCAACAATTCACCATATAAAACATACATTTGCTTGAACACACATTTATTCAACCATAATACAAGAAGAATTTCCAACCAATTTATACATATACATAACCATAACAAGAAATTCATCAATTACTACAAATTTCTATTAATCAATAACAATTTATTCTCAAATCTTAAACTTCCAAATATAACAATCATTCTTCACATGTCCATACCCAAATCATTACAAGGAATCCACTTGAAAATCAAACTCAAATTACCACAAAGGAATTAAACCCTAAATTTTCAAGGATCTCTCAAATAAATTTCCCATTTAAGTGTTCAAATTTAATTAAGCTTAACCCAAAATAAAATACAAATTTAAAAATCCAAAGAAACTTACTTGGAGAGCTTGATTTGTGAATAACCCTAATTGCCCCAAATTTTTCGCTATTTCGTGCGTTTGAAAAGAGAAAGGAAAGTCAGAAATTTGATGTTATTTCTCAATATTTCCCCCTTTCATGTATTTGTGATATTTTTACATATATTATTTTATTTTATTTCAACTCATTTTAAACCACAAATTTATCTCCCTTGCCACTATCCATCCCACTAACTTATAAATTTGTCTAATTGCAACTTAGATCCCTAACTCCTTCCCTTAGTTAATTTTCCACTCTACATAACATATTTGACTTCTCATTATTTTTAGAACCTTTATCTTTAGGTCTTATTGTAATTTAAATACTCTTCATTTTATATTCCTAAATTAAAGTTTGAACTAATTTTCTTAAATGACCAGCAAAAAATATGATCCCGTGTCACTATTTTCGATATTTCTATAAATCGGGATGTTACAATGACAACCCAAGCACTCCATCCCGATTAATCGATCCAACACACTCCTAATTTATTATTCCATAATTTTGGTTAGCAAAGATTTATCTAAGACGTCACATAATCTTTTTACGTGAAATAGGAAGACAACCCAAGCACCCTACTCCGATTACTCAGTTAGTCACGTATTAAGTTATGCTCATAACCACGAAATTGTCAAAAAAAAGGGTAAAACAATCAATTATAAAAAAAGGGTTTTGGCAACAAACTAACAACCATGAAAAATAATTTAGCATGCATCAGAATTAACTGTTCTCTTTGTACTTAGACTCAATCGATTTTACCATAAGCAAGATGGGGTTATCTTCATTAATCATAATCATGTCCGCCTAATAGAAATAAAACAGTGGAGACAAAATCAAAATTAACTCAGCAAACAATAAGCATACTCATGGGCAAAATAGTGGGCAATTCATGAGCAAAATCTTGGGCATGAAAAGGAACAGGATATACTTAAAAATAATAATAAATGTGGGCAAAACAAGCAGAAAGTAGCAGCAACATTAAACACACAGCAGCAAAAATAATGAGGAACGTCTCCCCCTACTTAAAACACACTACCCTCAATGAAGAAAAATAGGAAAAGGAAAGGGTTTAGAATACTCCCCATGTCATTATCGCTCTCGTAATGCTGCAAGTCAAATTTCGACGTGGGTTGTTCGCTGCTCGTGGAAGATGTGACGTAGAGTTGGTGTGGTGGTTGGGTCAAGGCACCTCGAGGTTGGCGAAGGGAGTGACGGCGTAGTTATGAAGGGTGATGTCAAGTGGATTCGGGTTATGGCTCAACGATGATAGGGGAGAGGGTGGAGACGTGGGTGATTGGGAGTGTGTTTTGCGACGGCTTAGGGTGAAGTGAGGAGTGAACGACGACTGTAGGGGAGAAAAAAATGGAAAGAAAATTAGGGTTTGAAAAATATGTTTATATAGGGTAGGTGGTGTTTAGTTATAGGGATAAGGTAATGGAAGGAATGCTCTATTCCTAATTGAGAAGGATTATTGGCAATGGTTATTTGGTTGTAGGAATAGGGGTTTTATCATAAGGTGCCCTTATCATATAGGGTTTTCGTCACCCATTTTTTTCATGAAATAAATTCCTCGAGGTTCTTAGACATAGAATAAATAAATAAAAATAAAAGAAAAAATAAAAAAAATTGGGTTGCCTTGCAACAAGCGCTTGTTTAACGTTGCTAGCTTGATGCCCGAACTAGTATTGGAATTATTTTAGCTGAATTTTTTCAATCATATGGGCTTGAAAATTTAGTGCCTGCACAACAGATGGTAAAAGTTTAGTATTCATAGGGGAAATTATTTATTAACAGATTCGCAAGTTGGATCTAAATCATCAAACAATATTTTAGGTTCATTTTCATGGGGTGATTTGGAAGTCTCTTTGATTCAGGATTCAACTATATCGACATAGTTTACGCTCAAGATTTCACTAGGGTGACTGATGGCGTCGTAAACATTGAACTTCACGATCTCCCCATCAAACTCCATCGTGAGAGTTCTGCTATGCACGTCGATCTTATTATTTGTGGTACCAAGGAAAGGTTATCCTAATAGAATGTTGGAAGACCCAGGAGCATTATCCTTTTCCATTTTCACACATAAAATTCTATAGGAAAGATCAATTCGTTGACTTTCACCAACACGTCCTCAAGGACTCCTTCAAGATGCACAATAGATCTGTCCGTCAATTGGATTATAACACATGTTTCCTTCAAAAAACCCAAATTAAGTGATTCATAAATAGAAAACGACATTACAATTATAGAAGCCTCTAAATCACACATATCTTTTTTTAATTCCAAAGTGATCTATTTTGCATGGTATTTCAAACATGCCTCTATCTTTACATTTTGTTGGCATCCTTTGCTGCAACAGCAGAGACACATTTTCACAATGTTTACCTTTTCATTTTCGGTCAATTTTCATTTGTTGGTGCAAATTTCCTTAAGAAATTTAGCATATCGTGGAATCTATTTAATGGCATCCAACAATAGTATGTTAATCTCAATGTTTCTTAATGTTGCGAGGATCTCTTTTTCCTCCTTACCTATCCGATTTGGTTCAACCACCTTATAAACGGAGGTTGGATTTTGTGTAATGGATGTTTCGTTCGGACATGTTCATCGCTCTGCTACTTTTCCTGGGTAGAATCTTGACAAATATTTGTGCAAGGATTTGGTTCCAATACTCTTCCACTTCGTAGTGTCACTGCATTCCCATTTTGTCTTGGGTTAGGTTTTGTTTGTGACGGCAGACTACCCTTTGCTCTTAATTTCTCCATTGACGTGGTCAACTCCTTAATAGATGCCTCAGTTTTCTTTTGAAAATCTATAGTTTGCTGCTGAAATTCAAGCACATTCACTGCTAATTTATTTACCATGGCTTCTAGAGATGTACCTGAATAATCGCATTCGAAACTTTGTAAGGTTCATCATTTTACATATAATCCAAGCTCTGTTTTTTTTAATTTCTCTATTTTCGAAAAAATATATATAAGTACATGTATAAAAGTACAATAATCGCATTCGAAACTTTGTAAGGTTCATCATTTTACATATATTATTGTTTTATTTTTTTATATTTTCGAAACCACATATTACATCAATGGGCAATGCCAATGCACAACTTTCCAAATCAAAAGAATTACTTGTGTCATTGACTTTCAATGCATAAACAAATGTGGTCCTAAATCCACTATCCATAGATTATCCATAGATTATGCATCAACTTAGGTTTATTTTATTTAATTAAGATGTCACATGTCACAACAAAATTGGTTAATAGAATTTTTTTAATGGGATTTAACGGTTGGACCATTTTATGTAATAGAATCATAGTTTAGGCATCACTCCTGAACAAAAAAAAGGTTTAAGTACCTGAACAGATAAACACTATAGTTTAGGGCCAATTTTCATTCAAGCCTTTATATACATATATAGAAAAGGAAGGTAGGTACCAACAAGTGTTGGGTGCAATGGTATGGTGTACTCCTAAGAGGGAACGTAAGTTTAGATTTCGGAGGCAACACTATTGGAAGAGACAAACATAGATCCTCCAAATGATTAATCTTCATGGACTGTAATACATACATGAAAGAAACCTTGATCATACAAAAAAGAAAAAAGAATAGAAAGGTCTGACATGTGGGTATACACAAAAGTTCAAAGTCATAAGCTAATCGAACATCAATTTAATATGTTATAAGAGAAAATTAATCAATTGATAAATTTAAATAAAAATTACTAAAAATCAGTCTTACTTTTTCTATGCAGATTATTTTTATCAAAATCATTTATTTTTATTTTTATTAAGGATTAGTATATACGATGGTATTTGAACTTGGTAACTTCTACCTATTTACTATCTAAACCTTTTTTTTAACCTAACTTGTACATAAACTTGGAACCGTAAACTAACTTGGTACTTTTTTTTGGGTGCCTGATTAATACCATTTATTTTTCCAATCCAACCAATTCTTTCACGCCATGCGTACTAAAAGAATCAATCAAACTACTACACATGTATTCCGAAACATTTAATTTACATTGCTTTTGAATTTATTAAATAAATTGCATTAAATCCAACTTAGGAGGTTCCTCTATCGACGACTTAAGAGGCTTGAAAGAATGGTTTGACAGCTCCAATGACTCAAACTTCTTTCCTAGTTGAACTTCGAATTGCTTGGCTATTGCTACTTCACTACTTTCTTCAAAAATATCAAACTCTTTAAACTCCAGGACATCTACATCATTTGTAGTATTGTCGTGGCAAAATTTTGCCCATTCTTCTTCCACCACTACATCAATCAGCTTAATGGCATGGCATTCATCCTTCTCATCATCACACTTCAAAGCATCAAAGACACGTGACTTACTGATCATTAACCCTAATTATTAATTCACCCTTTTGTAAATAAATTAAATTTCTACCCATGACAAGGAAAGGTCTTCCAAGAATGATGCATACATCTTTGTCGGCTTCACAATCTAGAATGATAAAATAAGCGAATAAAATAAATTTATCTACTCTTACCAATACATCCTTGATTTTACCTTCTAGATGTACATATGATCTATCCGCAAGTTTCAATGTCACCGTGGTTAGCCTTGCTTTTTTAATCCCAAGATTCCTAAAAACAGATATTGGCATCAAGTTAATGTTTGCTCCTAATGTAACAGCCTGATTTTCAATGGTGTCGAAAACAGTGATTTCGAGATCACAAATCTGATGAGTCAAGTCATAAATTTATTTATTTTAATATTTATGGTGTTATATGCATCATATTAAATTTTAGTTCTGAAATTTTATTGTTTAGATAAATAATTGAATAGAAGGGACTAAATTTTAATAGGTGCAAAAGTATAGAAGTTAAATTAAAAGGACCAAATGAGTAAATTAACCAAAGAATTGTTAGTAGGTGGATTATCATGACAAATATTGATTAATAATAGGATTCATTAAGGTTAAAAAGATAACTAATTAAGTTAATTATGAAAGTTTAAGAAATTACAAAAATGCCATTGGTATATATATTAAATTAAAGAAAGAACGATGATATTTTCACATATTATTTCTTCTTCTTCTTCTTTACATAGCTTAAAGGAGGAAAACTTGAAGTTTGGCTTGAGTTGCAATTTCATCTGGTAAGTTTGTTGTTAGATTTCCTATTTAAACTGCTGATTATTACTTAAAGATGATGTGCATGGAACATTTGGTGTATAAAAAGGAAGACTCATGTCTCGGGTTGAGCATGAGAATTTGTATTAGTGGAAGACTCGTGACTCGGGAATGAGAATGAGATTATGAATAAGGAAGACTCATATCTAGAGATGAGAATGAGATTATGAATAAGGAAGACTTATATCTCGAGATGAGAATGAGATTATGAATAAGGAAGACTCATGTCTCGAGATGAGAATAAGATTAAGATTAAGGAAGACTCATGTCTCGAGATTAGAATGAGAATATGGTTAAAGGAAGACTTATGACTCGGTAGAGCATAAGGTTGTCTAAAGAGGAAATCCTGCATTCTGATGTTAATTGTTATTGAAATGTCTAATGTTGAGTACTGATTCACTATGTATGAACTTACTAAGCTAGAGTGCTTATGATAGCATTAGTAATGACACCTATTTTCTCCCTAAATTTGTGTATTATTTGTCTATTTTGTACCATATTTAGCATGAATACTTAGTATTTATGTTTTCTAACTCACTTATGCTTGGTTTAAATTCTTGTTATTTTATCTCTTTTTGTGCACTAATGTCGTCACATGCAACATATATATTGCGTCTTAAAATTGTCAGTGCAAGGATCCATCTCAGAAGATCAAAGCTAAAAAGAATCCGAAAATGCAGTCACAAATTAAACTTGAAACTGTGATTAGCAATGTCGCCGCATAGGAATTTCTACTTGAAATGAGAGAATTCAAGCTGCAATCACAGCTAGAAGCATCAGCGTAGGGGAAGAGCACGTTGTCACCATAATTGAAGGGTTCAGATTGCGCCTAGCGATGTCGCGACAACCTACAGATCCATTAAGATCACACTAGATCTACGTGAGTGCACAGCTGGACTATAACAAACTTTTACAGCTGCAATTGGATCTGGATTTGAGAAGAGGGAAGGTCTACTATTCTTGAAGCCTATAAATAGAGGAGAAAAGATGAAGAAAGGTATCAAAAGGTAGAGGAATTAAATTCTACAAATACTTAGTGTTCTTGGAGATTTAAGCTGGAGAAAGGTGAGCTAATTAATCAAAGGAGCAACCACTTCTGACGAGGAGTGCTCGATGCAACGCAAGAGAAGTGGTTAAAGAAAAGTCCTAGTAGTCTAGAGGTAGTAAACTTCGATGTATTTGTTAACCCCTCTTTTATGCTAATGAATTACTCTTGGCAATTGAATGAATATGAGAATATCTTTCAATGTTAGATTACTTTGATTCTTACTTAATTCTTCTCATCTGTTTATTCTTGGATTTAATTACTTCAAACACGAGAGTGGAATTACAGTCTACCGACATCAAGAGATACGGTGACAAGTTAGATTAACAAGCAAGTCAGTGAGAGCTTCTTGGGATTAGAAGAGATTCTATCACTTGTTCTTAAGTGAATAGAGTTGCCAACATCGAGAAATGGGGTACAGTCTACAAACATCAAGAGATACGGTGACAAGTTAGATTAACAAGCAAGTCAGTGAGATCTTCTTGGGATTAGAAGAGATTTTATCACTTGTTCTTAAGTGAATAGAGTTGCCAACATCGAGAGATGGGGTAATTGTAGGTACTTGAGTCTCAATTAAACAGAGAGCTGTTATTGTTAAGATTTCATTGGAGGATTATTGCTATAACAATTCGTCTATACAATACCTTGTCGACGCATCCAGTGTTGCTACTTAGTGATATCAGTGATCCACTACAACCCTTTGCACTTGATCACACTTTTATTTTTCTTCATTTAAATTCTCAAAACTTCAAACAACAATTTGATTTACTTTCAGTTGCGCTAACACTTAACTTTTATAATTACATTGACAATTTTAACTATCTTAGTGTGCATATCAGATTTAATTGTGCTGACATCTTTACTCGCATTATCTTTAATCTTAGTTTTAATTGCCTCGACATATAGACATCAAGAACCCATTCCTTGTGGGATCGATATTTGATAGAATTAATCTATCAACTATAGTTGCATCGACGTGTGTCCACTTGCACAATTGTTGTGATGTTATAGGCCGATCAAGCTTTGACGCCATTATTAGGGAATGACGTTTGTTTGATGTTTATGTTTGAAGTTGCAATTAATTCTTCTTACTTAACTTTTATCTTTTACTAATTTGTTTACTTTTTTTTGTTAATTTCTTTCAGAATTTTTTTTTGGTGTTGCATGTCCACAAGGAGAAATCCTAAGGATATTGCGAGGTTTGATCTAGAACTCGAGAGAATGCTTAGGAGGAGAAAACAAGAGCAAATGAAAATGGCTGGTAACAACAACGATAACAACCTACCACCATTGTTGCCACAAAATGTTGTTCGTCCGGTGCAGCCACAACTCGTAAACATAATACCACTGCCTCCACAAGAAGAACAAGTGCAAAATAGGACAATCCGAGATTTTGTTGTTCCTATCCTTGATGATTTACAACCGGGGATTATAAGACCAGCTATACAAGCTGGAAATTTTGCGTTGAAACCAGTGATGTTTCAGATGCTTAATTCAAGTAGGCAATATTTTGGTTTGCCTCATGAAGTCGCAAGAGAACATTTAAAATCATTTTTGCTTATTTGTGCATCCTTTAGTCAACATGGTGTCCCTGATGATGCCTTGAAAATGCAATTATTTCCTTATTCGTTACAGGGTAAAGCGAGAACATGGTTCTTGAGATTGTCAGCTAGATCAATTACATCTTGGAATGCGATAGCAACATAGTTTGTTTTACGTTTTAATCCACCGACAGTGAATGTAAGGTTGCGAAATGACATTATAGCATATCATCAACTGGATGATGAGAACTTACATACAACATGGAAGCGTTATAAAACTCTGCTTAGACGTTGCCCAATGCATGAAATTCAACAAGAGACCCAGATAGAGATCTTTTATAATGGATTGAATGCTCAGACAATAAATCTTGTTGGCGCATCTTCCAATGATCTTCTGCTGGATTGCACCTATAATGAAGCTGTACGAATTCTAGAGAGAATTACACAAAATGATTATCAATATCCAATCTCTCATTCTGCTCAGGTAAAAACTAACCCTGGTGCTCTTGAATTAGATGCTATTTCTGCTTTGAGTACGTAGATATCCTCTTTGGCCAATATTATAAAGAATATGAAAGGGACAAGTGACGCTGCTCCTATTCAAGTTGCCTAACAGATGGATGTGCTGACATTTTCCTATGAGATTTGCTGCGACAACCACAGTTACGAAGATTACCCACAACATGCTGAAAAAGCATTTTACGTTAATAATATCAGAGGAGGTTCCTATGGTAATTCATACAACAACAGATCTCAACAAACTTGGGGAAATTAGAATGCTTCCACATATAGATATGAAAATTCCTCAAACCAAGGGAGTTACCACAATAATCAATAGAAAAATTTTAATCAGAATTCATAGGTACATATGTACCCTAATCAATTGCAAGCACATAGCCAAATACAACCATAGACACGATTACAACCAGAAATGAATACAATGTCACGTATGAAAGGACAACATCAGTAACAGCAATAGTTTCCTCAAAAAAGATCAAATCCTATGGCTGCTCTTGAAGCGCTGATGCGAGAGCATATCATAAGAACTAAAGCAATAGTGCAAGACAATTCTTCTTCTATTCGATCATTAGAAGCCCAGTTAGGGGAGTTGGCTTCTAATCTGAGTGCAAGATCACCAGATACTCTACCTGGTGACATTGAGAGCCCAACGCAAAGAGAAAAGGAGCATTGTAAAGCTATCACGCTGTGAAGTGGGAAGTAAACTGCCGAGCCAAGTAGACACTCTAATTGAGACCAAGTCGAGGCATCCAAACCAACGTAATAAGGAGAAGTTACAGCTGAAGGAAACTCAAAAGAAATAAGTGAGGAAGAGCCGTCGTAGTGACATCTATGCCTACTATTTGCCCAAAAAAGACGTCAATGTAATTTCCTATGTCGATGTTATCGATTATCCCACAATAAACCACTGATAGTATACCTTTCCCATTTTTGAAAAGATTTAAAGAGAAAGACCATGATAAGGACTATCAAAAGTTTGTTTCTACTTTGAAATAATTACATATTAACATACCTCTTGTAGATGCTCTTGTACAGATCCCTAGTTTTGGGAAATTTATGAAAGAGCGGTTATCAAAGAAGAAGAAAATGTTTAAAATCGAGATGATTGCGCTCACAGAGGGGTGCAGCGCTGTGTTTACAAACAAGTTGCCATAAAAAATGAAAGACCCTGGCAGCTTCACAATCCCTTGCTCAATTGGAAATCATTATCTAGGTAAAGCTTTATGTGATTTGGGAGCTATTATTAATCTCATGCCTTTGTCCACATTTAGGAAGTTAGGAATAGGATCAATGAAGCCCACTACGGTGACATTGCAACTTGTGAACAGATCTCTAACACAAGCTGAAGGCCAGATCAAAGATGTCCTTATACAAGTTGATAAGTTTGTGTTCCGTGTCAATTTCATAATCCTTGATTGCGGGGCAGATAAAGAAGTGCCTATCATTTTGGGACGACTATTTTTGGCAACAGGACGCACTCTTATCGACGTTTTCATGGGTGAGCTTGTCATGCGACATAACGACGAACATGTGACCTTTAGTGTGATTGAGGCATCTTCATCTGAGAGTAAAGAGCAGTGTTACTACATTGATGTGCTGGATGAAATATTTATGGAAGAGTTCATTGAATAGAGTTCAGCAGTCTTAGATGAAGATACAATAACATAAAGTCCTAGTTAAATGTGACCACAATGCTGACGTTAATAGTTGTGAGTTGAGACAGAATTGACAATTGGAATCTTTGGATTTGTCTAATAGGACGGTCCTCATTTTTAAACCATCAATTGAACAAGCTCCTACCTTGGAGTTGAAGTCATTACCGACGCATTTGAAATATGTCTTTCTGGGTGACAATGAAACATTACCAGTAACTATCAGCGTAACCTCAACACAACACAAGAAGAAAAGCTTGTCACGATTTTAAAAGAACACAAAAGAGTCATCGCCTGGAGCATTGTAGATATCAGAGGCATCAGTCCCTCTTTTTACGTGCACAAGATTAGGCTGGAAGATGAAGGGAAGTAATCCATTGAACAATAGCGACGACTCAATGAGAAGATGAAAGAAGTAGTGAAGAAGGAGATTATCAAGTGGCTAGACGCGGGCATCATCTACCCTATTTATGATAATGATTGGGTGAGCCTTGTCTAATGTGTGCCTAAGAAGAGTGGCTTCATAGTTGTGAGCAATGAGAAGAACGAGTTGATCCCTACTCGCATTACAACTGGCTGTCGAGTATGCATGGATTATCGTCGACTAAATGTGACCACAAAGAAGAACCACTTTCCATTACCTTTCATTAACCAGATGTTGGATAGGCTAGCTGGTAAAGCCTATTATTGCTTCCTAGATGGCTACTCTGGATACAACCAAATTGCCATTACGCTGGAAGATTAAACAAAGACCACGTTCACATGCCCATTTGGGACCTTTGCCTTTCGACGTATGCCATTTGGATTGTGCAATGCACTAGCCACATTTCAGAGGTGTATGATGGCTATCTTCTCGGACATGATTGAAGATTCTTTAAAGGTATTCATGGACGATTTCTCAGTTTATGGGCAAACTTCTGTTTAATGCGCTGATAACCTGACGAAAGTTTTGAAGAGATGCGAGGACACAAATCTAGTTCTGAATTGAGAGAAATTCCACTTCATGGCAACTGAAGGCATTGTCCTCGGTCATCACATATCATGTCAGGGCATTAAGGTAGATAAATGAAAGGTTGAAATCATCAAGAAATTACCACCGCCAACAAATGTTAAGGGAATAAGAAGCTTTCTTGGACATGATGGTTTTTATAGGTGATTTATCTGTGATTTTTCCAAGATTACTAAACCGTTATGCTCATTGCTAGAGCATAATAAAAAGTTTGTGTTTTTTGACACCTGTCTGGACACATTAATCATGATAAAGAAGTAGCTAGTATAAGCTTTGATTGTCATCGCACCGGACTGGACGCAACCATTTGAATTAATGTGCGACGTAAGTGACTTTGCTGTAGGAGCTACATTAGGTCAACGCAAAGAAAAGGTATTTCATTCCATTTATTATGCTAGTAAAACTTTGACTGAAGAGCAGGTCAATTATACAACTACTAAGAAGGAACTGCTAGCAATAGTTTTTGCATTTGACAAGTTTTGTTCATACCTTGTCAACACAAAAATTATAGTGTACACAGATCACTCTACATTGAGGTACCTTTTTGCGAAGAAAGACGCCAAATAGAGGTTGATTAGATGGATCATGTTGCTACAAGAGTTTGATGTTGACATCAAGGATAGAAAGGGATCTGAAAATTAAATAGCTGACCATTTGTCTCGACTAGAAGTTGGAAGTGAAAATGGGAATAAAATTTAAATTGTCGATATTTCTAAATGAGCAGTTATTCTTTTTCGATGCATCACCTTGGTATGCACAAGTTGTCAACTTTCTTATCTGTGGGAAGCTACCCTTGAGTGTTGTTGGTCACAAGAAAGTCAGATTTTTGTGCGACGCTTCGAAGTACCATTGGAACGAGCCATACCTATTCTAGGTATACACCGACAACATTATTCATCGCTGTGTTCCTGAAGAAGAAATGACTTCCATCCTAAGACATTGCCATGAGGCTTCCTATGGAGGCCATTTTTGTTGTGTAAGGACTACTACAAAGGTCTTCTAGTCAGGATTATATTGGCCCACAAGTTTGCACAACAATGTGATCGATGTCAACGCACTGGCTCAATATCTCGATGTAACGAATTGCTCCAACAACCTATTATGGAGGTGGAAGTATTTGATGTTTGGGGTATAGACTTCATGGATCCATTCCCTAACTCTTTTAGGAATGTGTACATTTTAGTTGTTGTTGATTGTGTCTCGAAGTGGATCACAGCAATCGCGGTGCCAAAAGATGATGCTCAAACGGTGTTGAAGTTCTTCCACACTTACATCCTTACGAGATTTGGAACACCTAGGGCACTAATAAGTGATCAAGGTACTCATTTTCACAACAATCAAGCTGCGACAGCATTGAAAAGATATGGTGTGAAATATCGTATGGCCATAATATACCATCCATAAACAAATGGCCAAACGAAGGTTTCCAATCGGCAAATTAAGAGCATCATTGAGAAGGTGGTTAACCTATTTAGGAAGGATTGGTCTTCATGGCTACATGATGCATTGTGGGTGCTTCGCACCACATATAAAACCTCATTGGGAATGTTTCCATATCAACTCGTATTTGGTAAGTCATGTCACCTACTAGTTGAGCTTGAGCATAAAGCCATGTGGGAAATCAAGCAGGTAAATATGAATTATGATGCTACTGGAAGGAAAAGATTATTGGACATTGCTGAACTGGAAGAAATTTGCCGCAATGCCTATGAGAATGTGATAATATACAAACAAAAGACTAAGAGATGTCATGACAATATCATCTTGCATCGATAATTTAGCCTTGTTCAGTTAGTACTTTTGTTTAATTCACGTTTAAAACTGCATCCAGGTAAATTGCGTTCAAGATGGTCGAGCCCTTTTAAGGTTGTTGAAGCATTCCAAAACAGTGCAGTGACAATTGAGAATCTAAAAGATGGGCAACAGTTCAAGGTGAATGGCCAACGTCTGAAGTATTATGTGAGCCCAGAAGTCAAAGAACCAAACGAGACCATCGATCTGGTTACATTTAAATAATGTCAACACATTTTACATTCTCTTTTATCTTTTCACGTTTACTTGTTTCCTTTTCAATTTTATGAAGGAATAAAACAATCGTCTTTTTCTCAATTCATCACAAGCACAACTTGTCGGTGCATTTTGTGATGACTCAACAAAGCTTTTTCAGCAAGAATCGCGATGATTGATTTCCCTCTCTTTTCAACCGTTAAATAAATCAAAAGGGTACGATCTGCGGCTTGTAATTTATTGGCTACAGACAGAATGTTTTCCCACGTTCCTTGGAATAATCACGACTCTTGCCATTGAAAGGTTATAAAACCCTTCTCTACTAACTTCTTTTTTACTCACAATCGCCATTCTTGCTGCAACTCGTCTTCTTTGTTATTTTCGCTCTTACTCTCACGAGTTTATTTCTTTCTTTGCAAGTTTCTTTTAACCTCTTTACTGACTTATTATGGCCAAAATAAGAGGTGCGAGAACTCATTCTAAAACCCCTAAAACTTCCACCATCGTGGTTTGGTCCACTAACCAACCTCCACCAAAAGAGTCGATCCTATTTCTGTCTAAAGCGGCCAAGGATCGCTACCATGATGTAATGCTAAAACGAAACTGCCACCTAGAGCAAGGTCTACAGTTGTCCCCACTCCAAACTTTGAGGTAGCAAATCGCACAAACAATCTGTCAGCTGGACTAGGAATTCTTTTGCGAGCACCCAGCCGGATATTCCCCTACAATGGTAAGGTAATTTTATGCTAACCTTGTTGACATTGAGCAGGAATTCATCTTTGTGCGGGAGGGCTTAGTACAATGGAGTGCTGCCCACATCAACACTCTATTCCAATTTGCTAAAAAAGAAGACACCTACACTATGTTTTTGGAAGAACTGATCGATGAAGGTATCGACCTGATACTAAAAGATCTTTGTGTTGATGGTGTCGTCTGGACGGGCACTGATCCACACAACTTTACCATGCACCATCGATATCAAACAACCTATAATAAGGTGTGGTTCCACTTTATCAATAGCTACATCTTGCCTTCTACACACAGCACAATAGCGACACTAGATTGCATGTGCATTCTGCATTCAATCTTAAAGGTTACATCAATTGTCGGTGCAATTCTCCACGACCAGATTACTGACGCAGCATCTAAACAGACAGGTATATTACCGTTTCCTTCCTTAATCATGCTGCTATACAAACAAAGGGGTATTGTACCCAAAGATGATGATGAGGTGCTAGAAAAAAAAGGCCCCATTAATAATATTTTAGTAGAGCGAATGACGAGAGGCCAAGAAACTCCATTGGTAAAAGAAGTACCAAAGAAGTAGAAAAAAGGGAAGGGAAAGAAGATGGAAAAGCAATTAAACAATGTACCCACAGACCCTCAGTTGGGGAAGAAATTGGCTGCAATGAAAGTAAACATTGATCGCATCGATTTGCGCCAAATTCGTATTGTCAGCGCATTGGAGGAGATGGACTACAGACAAAATTTATTTTATGCATACATAAGAGTGTGGAACAAGTCTATTGTTGACGCATTAAGAAGGATGAGCCCAAATCCCTTGCCTGAGTTCCTTGTCTTTCCACCCATTATTAGGGAAGCTCTCTCATCCTCCGAATAACCTACTCCTAATGGTAGGCCTCAACATGTCTCCTCTCCAACGAGAATCCACATTTCAGATGATGAGGAGTACGAGGGGCATTCTAATGATATGGAGGATTGCTATAGAACTATAGCCAGCATGTTCGAAGAAGAATTCTCGAATAGCCTTGGGGCTAATATGGCAGCAGACGGCTATGGCTGAGGAGGTACATACCCTGATTATATCCATGGGTGTGGACGCAAAGGAAGGCGCCAAAAAAGATTCCACTGAGTAGGAACTGCTTGGGAAAGAAGAAGCAGAACAAGAAGAAGGCCAACAGAAGGAAAAGGAAATAGAGGAAGAACTTGAGAAGAAGGACCCTGTAGAGGAGCAGGAGGAAAAGTAAGATGATGCCCCGAAAAATATCACTGAGGATATTGTTGAAGCACCCAAAGTGTGGGGGCATCTAGTGACGACATGGCTCTACTTGATTGGAGTCTGGCTGAGGCAATTACCAACTACGCAGAGGAGTTCAATCCTCTCACCATTGTGCCTTATGTGGCACTGCTAGCTGAGATCCACCCATCAGATGTAACTGTCGATGAGGCTACCACCCAACTAGCTGTGGAGGAACAATCCGTTGCTCCGGTTGGTTCGAAGGACAAGAAGAGGAAGCGCAAGGACTAAAAGAAGAAGCACAAGGAGGAATGAGAGCGCTTAGGAAAGAAGAAAAAGAAAACCAAAGTAGCCACGACATCTGCTGCTGAATAAATGAGTTAGTTTACTTTTCTATAGGTAGTTGCATTGTTATTTGTCATTGCATTTTTCATATTAGTTTAACTACATTGTATTTGCATTTCCATTCTTATTTTTATAAAATTTTCAGTGCATTGAGGACAATGCAGACATAAAGTTTGGGGGATATTGTGTGAAATGGAAATGTGATTGCGCCCATATATTTGAATTTTACTTGTTTCTTTAGTTAATGAAAATATGCAAAATTTCAACAAAAATGTGACAATAAATTTTTATTTGATGCGTAAATCTTGAACTGATTGGGATGCTGACATATAAATTGGATGAATGTCAATGAATCTTGAGCTCTTCTATTTTTTTGAATAAATAATTGAATTGTTTCAATAATGAATGGATAGTAGCAATCTTTGTATCTTGCACTAACTTGCCAATTGCAGCAACATTGTATTAATAAAGAACACTCCAATGTGATTGCATTGTGACTTATCAAGGGAGAACACTCTGCTGCATGTGTTAGAAATATCATCTAGCCAATGGCTATCATGTAAGAGTGTGTGTTGGCACAATTACATACATCCTGAGGGTTTGTTGTACCCCATCGTTACTGCCAAGGCACCAAGGTAGAGTAATGCAATTAAATCTCTCAGTCATGTATAAAAAATGTTGAATGAGAAAAGAAAAGAAAAAGAAAAAAAGAAAAAAAAGAAATATTGCTATAAATGTTGTATTGGTTTAAGAAAGGGTAAGATTCAAAGCATGTTACTAACATGAGTGATGTTGCAGTTTTAATTGTTCATGCCTCTAAATTGTCGGTGCATTATTCTATCATGTGAATGCAATTTGTACATTAGGACCTTAGAAAATTTAAGTTGTGAGAATAATAATTACGGTGACATGTTTGTTTGTGATTTTACTGATTTTTGTTTACTTGAGGACAAGTAAACACTCAAGTTTGGTGGTGTGATAGCATTAGTAATGACACCTATTTTCTCCCTAAATTTGTGTATTACTTGTCTCTTTTGTACCATATTTAGCCTGCATGTTAGGCATTTCATACTTAATATTTATGTTTTCTAACTCATTTATGCTTGGTTTAAATTCTTGTTATTTTATCTCTTTTTGTGCACTAATGTTGTCACATACAGCATATATATTGCGTCTTAAAATTGTCAGCACAAGTATCCATCTCAAAAGACCAAAGCTAAAAAGAATCCGAAAATGCAGTCACAAATTCAGCTTGAAATTGCAGCTAGCGATGTCGCTGCATGGGAATCTCTACTTGAAATGAGAGAATTCAAGCTGCAATCACAACTAGAAGCACCAGCGTAGGGGAAGAGCACGTTGTCACCGTAATTGAAGGTTTCAGATTACGCCTAGCGATGTCGCGACAACGTGCAGATCCATGAAGATCACATCAGATCTGCATGAGTGCACAGTTGGACTGTAACAAAATTTTACAGTTACAATTGGATCTAGATCTAAGAAGAGAGAAGGTCTACTATTCTTAAAGCCTACAATTAGAGGAGAAAAGATGAATAAAGGTATCAAGAGGTAGAGGAATTAAATTTTGCAAATACTTAGTGTTCTTGGAGATTTAAGCTGGAGAATGGTGAGCTGATTGATCGAAGGATCAACCACTTCTGACGAGGAGTGCTGGATGCAATGTAAGAGGAGAGATTAAGGAATAGTCCTAGTAGTCTAGAGATAGTAAACTTCGATGTATTTGTTAACCCCTATTTTATGCTGATGAATTACTCTTGATAATTAAAAGAATATGAGAATATCTTTCAATGTTAGATTACTTTGATTCTTACTTAATTCTTCTTATCTGTTTATTCTTGGATTTAATTGCTTTAAACATGAGAGTGAAATTGCAGTCTATCGACATCGAGAGATGCAGTGACAAGTTAGATTAACAATCAAGTCAGCGAGAGCTGCTTGGGATTAGAAGAGATTCTATCACTTGTTCTTAAGTGCACAGAGTTACCAACATTGAGAGATAGGGTAATTATGGGTACTTGAGTCTCGATTAAACAGAGAGTTATTATTGGTAAGATTTAATTGGAGCATTATTGCTGAGACAATTCGTCTATACAATACCTTGTCGACGAATCCAGCGTTGCTACTTAGTGATATCAGTGATCCACTCCAACCCTTTGCACTTGATCACACTTTTATTTTTCTGCGTTTAAATTCTCAAAACTTCAAACAATAATTTGATTTACTTTCAATTGCTCTGACATTTAACTTTTATAATTACATTGACAGTTTTAACTATCTTAGCGTGCAAAATCAGATTTACTTGCACTGACATCTGTACTCACATTATCTCTAATCTTAGTTTAATTGCCTCGACATATAGACATCAAGAATCCATTCCCTGTGGGATCGATATCCGGTAGAATTAATCTAACAATTATACTTGCATCGGCGTGTGTCCACTTGTACAACTGTTGTGACGCTACAGGTCGATCAACTTACCTATGTATTTTGATTTTTTTGTACATTTCATTTTAGCTGGTTGAAGATCGGATTACCTTGAAGACATCACACTATCCCAGAGCTAGTTCAGTAGTTCTTGCTTCACGTAGTTATATGGCATGTACTAGGATGATGTTATGTGTTGTATATGCTTACTTAAGATTACGATACTTGTAGTACCTTGGTTAAATGATAAGTTTTGAATATTTAATCAATGTTGTATGTGACATCTAGTACTTAGATGTTATGTTAGTCTTGTATTTAAAGACAAAGGTGTTATTCGTTGCACCTTAAGTCTATGAATGATGTTTTATAGATGAACTTATATAAATTTGAGAATTCTGCATATTTGTTTCGATAAAACTCCTGCTTGTATCAGTATAAGCACAAGGTAAAAGAGAGGTTGTTTATTGACTTGGATTGTATCAATAGTTGAAATTTAAGTTTCAGTAGTAATGAGCATATTTGTATTGATAATTAGAATACCTGTATTAGTAGAAGTTGTAAGGTAGGACTTTTAGCTCTCTAAAGTTTTTAGTATCGGTAGAAGCATAACTATTTTCGGTAGATGTTATACTTGTATCGGTAGAACAATCATAAGAATCGGTATCCTAATTGTTTACTGACTTAACTACTACCAATTCTTGTCCAACAGGTATCGGTAGAAGTTTCCAAAAATTTGAGAAATGACCTTTTTGCCCTTATTGAATTGTATTTATAAATAAATTATAACTTATGACGTTTTAGGTGTATTTCTTAAAAATTATAAGAACGAATGACATGATTTTAAAAGACAACCAGTGATAGATGATTGAGTGACTCCGGGACCCTAGCCGATGATGGTTTTAGGTTTTGGGTGTTACATTTAGTGGTATCAAAGCTTACTGTTTAGTCGATTCTTGGACTGTATAGTTGGAATATAAAGTTTAGAAATACATGCCATATAAACCTGTGATAGTGTGATATTGGTGAATCTGATCTAACCTTAGTTTTTATAGATAATTAGAAAATGTTAGACTCGGAACAAGATGAGACAAATGAGGTAAATAGTAATGTTCTGACAAATGATTCTAGAGCAAGTCATGGAGTACCAATATTACCGATGACAAAAAATGAAGCCAAAAATATGTTCTTTAGTTTAATGGGGCAATAGTTCACGGAATTCATGAGAAACAACTCGATGACACTGCAGCCTCCACCTCTTGTGGCACAGCCTATCATAAGACCTATAGTACCACCCACGCCACCTATCAGGCCTTCACCTCCCCCAATGGTTGAACAAAGGTGTTGAGTTCCAACAGATAAGGTGAGAAAATATAGTGAAGAGGAATTCAGAGGTAGTATTGAGGATGATCCTTCTAGGGCTGAATATTGGTTACAGAACATGCTGAGAGTTCTCAATAAGATGGCTTGTCTTCCCGAAGACTATCTGAGATGCGCTACGCCATTATTGAAGGATGAAGCTTATCACTTGTGGACGACTTTGTTAGCCGTAGTTCCAGAAAATAGAATTACCTGGTAATTCTTCCAGGCTAAATTCAAAAAGAAATACATCAGCAAAAGGTACTAAGATCGAAAGAAGAAAGTGTTTTTAGATTTGGAACAGGGAAATAGATTAGTGGTAGAATACGAACGAGAATTTGTGCAACTCAGTAAATACGCTTGTGCCAATGGATGAGGATATGTGCATTCGATTTGAGGATGGGCTGAATGATGAGATAAAAATGATGGTGGGTGGTTCAGAGTTATGACCATTTGTTATTTTAATTGACCGTGCTCAGAACATGGAAAAAATATATAACCATAAAAGATAGTGGGAAAAAAGGTTTCAAGAATTCGGTAAGAAGATTTCTCCTAGACCATTTTCAATGCCACCACCGAAGAAATTTAGAGAGAATGAGAACCGACCGACCGTAATGTCTAGATTTTAGAGCAGGAGTAGGTCGATGCAGCCTGATTCAAGATTTCAAAATCGGCCAGTGGACAGTGTAGCTAGCTTTCGTAATGTATCGAAACCTGCTTGTGAACACTGTGAAAGTTCCATCTTGGTGAGTGTGTAATGAGCAAAAACTCATGTTTTAAATGTGGAGCCACAGATCATTTCACTCAGTTTTGTCCGATGGCATCTGGGGCAAATGAAAATAGAAGTTGAAACCCTAGTTACTCCACAGAAGGGTAGACGATCGGGTCAAAATGGTGGTATGATCGGAAGTCGAAGTGAAACAAAAGATGGTGCAAACAGGTCTGAGAGTCGAGCACCTGCACGCACATATGCTATCCGTGCCAGAGAGGAAGCTACTGTGCCTGATGTTGTTACTGGTATATTTTATCTTTTTAATGATATTCTATGTGCACTGATTAATCCAGGGACGACTCACTCTTATATTTGTACTGTGTTAGCAAAAGATAAAAAGTTGTCTGTTGAGGCAACTGAAATTAATGTGCAAGTTACCAACCCTTTAGGTTATAGTATCGTAGTTAATCAGGTGTGTTGTAAATGTCCACTGAAAGTCCAAGGCTGTGGATTTCCTGTTGATTTGATGTTACTTCCCTTTTATGAGTTGATGTATTCTTAGGTATGGATTGGTTGATCGAGGATGATATAGTGGTTAATTGCATATAGAGGCAAATTGGGTTGAAATGTTTGACAGGTGAGATAATTACAGTTGAATCTGGTAGGTTGAACAGTGATGTGAATGTGATTTCAGGTATGTCTACTCAAAAAATGGTTCGTAAAGGTTGTAAAGAATTCTTAGCATATATTTTGGATACGCGGGAGTCAAGGACAGAGCTGAATCAAGTTCCAATCATTAAAGAATTCATAGATGTGTTTCCCGAAGAGTTACCGAGTTTGCCTCCGATTAGAGAAGTAAAGTTTGGTATTAATTTGGTGCTGGATACTATTTCTATATCTATTCCACCATATAGAATGGCACTAACTGAGTTGAAATAGTTAAAGGCACAGCTACAAGAGTTGTTAGACAGAGGCTTTATCTGACCGAGTGTATCACCCTAGGGTGCACCAGTGTTGTTTGTGAAGAGAAAAGATGGTTCAATGAGAATGTGTTTTGACTATCGATGGCTAAATAAAGTTACAGTAAAAAATAAATACCCGTTGCCTCATATTAATGAGTTGTTTGATCAGTTGGGAGGTGCGATAGTTTTCTCTAAAATAGACCTCATATCGGGATATTACTAGATGCGGGTAAAAGACTGTGATGTATTGAAGATAGCATTCAGAACTCGATATGACACTATGAGTTTCTAGTGATGCTGCTTGGGTTGACTAACGCTCCTATAACATTTATGGATTTGATGAATAGAGTATTTCAGCCTCAATTGGACAGGTTTGTGGTTGTGTTTATTGATGACATATTGATCTACTCCAAGACTGAATCAGAGCATACTCAGCATTTGATAGAGGTGTTATGGATTTTGCAAGAAAAGTAGTTGTATGCAAAATTCAATAAATGTAAATTCTAGCTACGTGAGGTTGGATTCTTGGGACATGTGGTATCTTCGAAGGGAATACGGGTTAATCCAAACAAGGTTTCAGCTATTTTTAATTGGAAAATACCGAAGAATGTTATAGAAGTACGTAGTTTCTTGGGACTCGCAGTTATTATCGTCTGTTTGTGAAAGATTTCTCTATTATAGCTTTGCCGATGACAAAGTTGCTTTAGAAGAATGTTCAGTTCGTTTGGTCAAAAAAGTGCCAGCAGAGTTTTGATCGATTGAAGAAAATGCTAACAGAGGCTCTAGTTTTAACGCAGCCTGAGATGGGGAAGGAATTTGTAGTGTACAGTGATGCGTCATTGAATGGGTTGGGTTGTGTGTTGATGCAAATCGGGAAAGTAATAGCTTATGCCTCCCCGTAGCTGAAACCGCATGAGAAGAATTATCCGACTCACGATTTAGAGTTAGCAGCCATTGTTTTTTCATTGAAGATCTGGCGACATTATCTATATGGTGAGAGATTTCATATCTTTACTGATCATAAGAGTTTAAAGTATTTGATGATGCAGAAAGAGTTGAATTTAAGACAGTGAAGATGATTAGATTTGTTGAAAGATTATGACCTTGTACTTGATTATCACCTAGGAAAGGCTAACATTGTTGTTGATGCCCTAAGTTGGAAGTCATTATTTGTGTTGAGAGCCATGACTGCTCATTTATCATAGGAGATTGATGGGAATGTTATAGCTGAACTTAGAATGAAACCACTATTCTTACAAATGCAGAGTGATGTCAAGCTCACAGTTTAGAGAGAACAGATGCAGAGTGATGTCACTATTGGATTTACTTTTGATAACGATGGTATGTTGTATTTTCGAGAAAGAGTATGAGTTCCTAATGATACCAATTTAAGGCGGGATATTTTGTCAGAGGCTCATAATAGCACTTACTCCATTCATCCAGGCGGTGAGAAAATGTATAACAACTTAAAGAAGATGTATTGGTGGCCAGGTGTGAAACGAGAATTCTCAGAGTTTGTAACTAGATGTTTGGTATGTCAGCAAGTAAAAGCCTAGCATTAGGTACCATATGGATTATTACAATCTGATTACCATTCCAGAATGGAAGTGGGAACGAATCACCATGGATTTTGTTATAGGATTACCGTTGACACTAAGGAAGAAAGACTCCATCTGGGTTGTAGTTGACAGATTGACCAAGTTAGCTCGCTTCATTCTTATTCCAGTGCATTATCCGCTAGAGAAGTTAGCAGAGCTATATGTATCTAAGATCGTACATTTGCACAGGGTACCAACATCTATCATATCCGACAGGGATCCACGATTTACTTCGAGATTCTAGGGTAAGATGCAAGAAGCTTTGGGAACCATATTGAATTTCAGCACTGCATATCATCCACAGATAGATGGTCAGTCAGAGTGGGTGATACAGATTCTAGAGGACATGTTACTATGTTGCGTACTTGAGTTCGAGGGTAGTTGGGAGAAATACTTACCGTTGGTAGAATTTGCTTACAATAAAAACTATCAATCCAACATTAAAATGGCTCCGTTCGAGGCATTATACGATAGGAAATGCAGAACGCTTTGTTTTGGTTAGAATTAAGTGAGCCTAAGTTGATAGGGACTTATTTGAAACACAAAACTGAAGACAAGGTTCGGATAATACGTGACAGTTTAAAAGCAGCATCTGATCGACAGAAGTCGTACGCCGATCGAGTTTTTCTGAAGGTTTCACCTTGGAAGAAAATATTACAATTTGGTCGAAAAGGAAAGTTGAGTCCACGATTTATTGGGTATAAAATCCTTGAGAGAGTCGGTCATATAGCTTATAAGCTAGCTTTACCCTTGAAACTTCAAAGGATTTAAAATGTATTTCACGTTTCGATGCTGAGACGGTACAGATCAATTCCTTCTCATGTGATTACACCCATGGTAGATGAGATTTAACTGGATTTGTTGTATTTAGAGGAACCAGTTAGGATACTGGCTCGCGAAGTAAAAGAGCTGAGGAACAAAAGAGTACTGTTGGTGAAAGTATTGTGGAAATTTCACGGGTTAGAGGAAGCCACTTGGGAGACAAAGGTGTCGATGAGATCACAGTATCTTAACCTGTTTACTTGTAAGAAATTTCGAGACGAAATTTCCCTAAAGGGGGAGAGTTGTAACAACTCGATTTTTAGTGGTGTCAAAAACAGTGATTTTGGGATCACAAATCTAACGAGTCAAGTTATAAATTTATTTATTTTAATATTTATGGTGTTATATGCATCGTATTAAATTTTGGTTCTGAAATTTTATTGTTTAGATAAAAAATTGAATAGAAGGGACTAAATTATAATAGGTGCAAAAGTATAGAAGTTAAATTAGAAGGACCAAATGAGTAAATTAACCAAAGGATTGTTAGTGGGTACATTATCATGACAAATATTGATTAATAATAAGATTAATTAAGGTTAAAAAGATGATTAATTAACTTAATTATGAAAGTCTAAGAAATTACAAAATGTCGTTGGTATATATATTAAATTAAAGAAAGAAATATGATATTTTCACATTTTCTTTCTTCTTCTTCTTCTCTACACGGCTAAAAGGAGGAAAACTTAGGGTTTTCATTTCTAATCTTTGAGTTTTGATTTGGGTAAGCAAACCTTAATTGTTTTTAGTAATTTTTATGTTTTCGAGTCCATATTAGCTTAACTTAGCTTATGCAAGGACTAATTTGTGAATCTGTCAAATGTTATAAAACTTGCCATTGATGAAAATGCTTGCTTTTGAAGGTTATTGATAGATTTGTATGTTTGATGAATAGATTCATTGATTTTGTAAAGTGATTTTTGTTAAATAGTTAAATGGGGATGTGGATGAATACCCATGGATATTTGGCTATTATAAGTTTAAATGAAAATGGTTATTTTACATGTTTTAGCTCTAAGGACTAAATTGAATAGAAATGCAAAGTTTAGAGGTAATTTTGTAATTTTTTTAAAAAGGAATTATATGTGTAAACTGATTAAATTATATGATTTAATGAGAGAATTGATTTATTTTGTGATAGATCAAGATCGGGTGACAGATCGCGGAAAGGGGAAAATCATAGAATAGTCATTGAAGTTTCTCCTAAACTGCAATTTCATCAGGTAAGTTCGTTGTTAGATTTCCTATTTGAACTGTTGATTATTACTTAATGAAGATGTGTATGGAACATTTGGTGTATAAAAAGGAAGACTCATGTCTCGGGTTAAGCATGAAAATTTGTATAAATGGAAGACTTGTGACTTAGAAATGAGCATGAGATTATGAATAAGAAAGACTCATATCTCGAGATGAGAATGAGATTATGAATAAAGAAGACTCATATCTCGAGATGAGAATGAGATTATGAATAAGGAAGACTCATATCTCGAGATGAGAATGAGATTATGAATAAGGAAGACTCATGTCTCGAGATGAGAATGAGATTAAGATTAAGGAAGACTCATGTATCGAGATGGGACTGAGAATATGGTTAAAGGAAGACTTATGACTTGATAGAGCATAAGGTTGTCTGAAGAGGAAATCCTACATTCTGATGTTAATTATTGTAGAAATGTCTAATGTTGAGTAATGATTCACTATGTACGAACTTACTAATTTAGAAAGCTTACCTGTGTATTTTGATTGTTTTGTAGATTTCATTTTGGCTGGTTGAAGATCGGATTACCTCAAAGACATCACACTATCCCAGAGCTGGTTCAGTAGTTCTTACATCACTTGGTTATATGGCATGTACTAGGATGATGTTATGTGTTTCATATGCTTACTTGAGATTACAATAATTGTAGTACCTTGGTTAAATGATAAGTTTTGAATATTTAATCAATGTTGTATGTGACATCTGGTACTTAGATGTTATGCTAGTCTTGTATTTAAACACAAAGGTGTTATTCGTTACACCTTAAGTATATGAATGAAGTTTTATAAATGAACTTATATAAATTTAAGAATTCTACATATTTGTTTCGGTAGAACTCTTGCTTGTATCGGTATAAGTATAGGGTAAGAGATAGGTTGTTTACTGACTTGGGTTGTATCGGTAGTTGAAATTTAAGTCTTGGTAGTAATGAGCATATTTGTATCGGTAGTTAGAATACTTGTATCGGTAGAAGTTGCAAGGTAGAAATTCTTAGCTCTCTAGAGTTTTTAGTATCGGTAAAAGCACAACTAGTTCCAGTAGATGTTATACTTATATCGGTAGAATTATCACAAGTATCGGTAGAAATTTGCATTGTTTCCTAATTGTTTACTGACATGAATACAGCCGATACTTGTCCAACAAGTATCCGTAAAAGTCTCCAAAAATTTGGGAAATGACCTTTTTGCCCTTATTAAATTGTATTTATAAATAAATGATAACTTATGACGTGTTAGGTGTAGTTTTAAAAATTGTAAGAACGGATGACATGATTTTAAAAGATGATCAGTGATAGATGATTGAGTGACTCCGGGACCCTAGTCGACGATGGTTTCAGGTTTTAGGTGTTACCCCTAAATCGCACAATGCCTTACTAATGTAATGATTGCCTATTGAACAAGGGATAGTAAAACTTCCTAGGTCTTTCAATTTCAGAGGAAATTTATTCATCAACATTGTCATGTACCCTTCAGTGAGAGCAATGGTTTCAAATTCTCTGAATCGCTTTTTCTTTGACAGAATGTCTTTCATAAATTTGACTTAGTTGGACATCTGCTCCAAAGCTTCAACGAGTGGTATGTTGATGTCCAGTTGTTTCAATACATCCAAAAATCTCTTGAATTGAAAATCTTATTTTGACTTCTAAAATATTTGATGGAAAGGTGGTGGTGGCCTTCCTTCAGATTCCTGGTAATGCTTTGCTATGGCATTCTTGTTAACAGCATGTCTACCACAAATTTTTGCTTAGCCTTTTCAGGTGTATGCTACTCTTTAGATGTCTCAGCGTCTTCTTTCTGAGTCGGTCCTGAAAACTCTCCTTTCGTCATGGCATTTTGACTGGCAACACAATTTGGTAATTAGACTCCACTTTTGAGTGTAAGGGCTTTGTAGTGCTCCTTCCTTTCTGCTCTGTCATTTTCTATATCACTTGGCAATGCTCCTTTTGGTCTTAAATTCAAGGCATTGGCTCTTTGTCCCACTTGATTCTCCAAAGCTCTTAAAGAAGAAGCTTGGCTTTGGATTACAACATCTTTTTAGCCATATACTACTTCAATAGATTTTCAATAGATGATGAAGAAGTTGACATTGAATTTTGTTGTTGATTTTGTCGTGTTATTGACTAATTGTAGCCAGGTGGAGCATTGGTGGCATTCTGATGCACCATATTGCTTGAATTACTTGATCCTTAATTATTCTAGCTAAAGTTTGGATGTTGTTTCTAGCCAAGATTGTAAGTGTTGAAATAATGATTATTACTGCGGTTATAATTACCCATGTAACACACGGATTCTAGATTTGATAGACATTCTTCAAACTCATGATCACCTCCATAATAGACACAAGTTGTTTTGACAATCTTCACTTCTTTAACTACAATAGGCCTCTACATAGTCTTAATCATATTAGTTAGAGAAGATACCTGAGTTGTTAACGATGTAATGGCATCAAGCTCCATAGCTCCTGCAACTCTTCTACAAGTTCCCAGCCTTGTGGTAGGATATTGATAATCATGGTTTGTAATCCTCTCAAAAATCTCGTAAGCTTTATTGTATGATTTGTCTATCAAAGTACCATTTGTAAATGTGTCAACTACCATTCTAGTGTGTGCATTCAACCCATTGTAGAACATCTCCATTTGTGTCCAATGCTAAGAACCATGCATTGGGTATTTTTTGAGTAAATCTTTAAATTGCTCTGATGCTTTATACAATGTCTCGTCTTCTACGTGCCTAAAGGATGTAATGTCATTCCTCAACTTAGCATTCATGTTGGGTGGATTATACCTCAAAAAAAATCTCTGAAAATGATCATTCCATAATGATACAGTTCTAGATGGAAAAACATTTAACCACTCTTTCTCTATCTCTTAATGAATAAGGAAATAACTTAAGTCTCAAGGAATCATCAAGAACACTTTGCTGACAAAAACAATCACAAACCTCTAAAAATAATCGTAGATGAAATATTGGGTCTTTAGTTGGCAATCACTAAACTTCCAAACTGTCTGTAGCATTTGAAACATTATTGGCTTGAGTTTAAAATGCTGTGCATAGATCTGTGGCCTAACTATGCCAAGGATCAAATCATCTAAAATAGGAACCACGTGTTCTGTTATCGGCCTATCCCGATCATCGTACATTGGCGCAACAGGAAGGTTCCTATCATTAGGATTTAATGGATCCTCTACACCATGATTATTTCCAGCCATGGTTCGTAGATCTCTTCTTCTTCTTAATGTCCTCTCAATTTCAGGATCAAATTGATATGAGTCTTGAGTAGGAATGCCTCTTCTCATGCACTGGAAAACCTGTTAAAATAAGTAAAGACAATTAACAAGCAAAAATAAAATAAAATGAACAATAACTAAATCGAATTCCACAAAATTCTAGATTCTCGACAATGGCGCCAAAAACTTATACGTGCAAATCGAGTATGCAAATGTGCAACTGTACACTTTGTGACAAATAATAAAGTGTTAAGTAGAGTATCATCTCCATAAGGATCGGATTAATGCAACTCAACCTAGTTATTGCTAAGACAAAATTATGTGATGGCAAAGTGATATTACTATGAAGAAAATATAAAACATGCAACAATGAAATCAGAATGTGATGACAAAATATATAACGAATTATAAAAGAAAAAATTTATACGGTAAAGAATTATGGTAAAATGCTGTGCAAGTGTCAAGGGTGAAATATATGTTAAATAACAAGGTTGGGATTAGTGAATGTCCATTTTAATCTAAGAAATGCTACAGAAAAATACTAAATAGTTCACTACCCAAAGGAATGCTCTAGTAGCCTGCTTCTTTCGAGAGCTAAGCTAAAGGATTATTTTCTCGAGGAATTATATGTCTATAAAACTCGAGAATTAACCCAGTATTACGTTCTCTGTACAAATCACAACTTTATGTCCAGAGTGCTACGAATATCATTCAATTATTCGCTTGTATCATTCGAAACCAGTCCAACATAAAATAATCCTTACAGAAATTAAGTCTAAGAAACATACATGCATCCATCTATGTCTAAGGCATGTATGCATGAGAATAAAAACCATTCGAATGAAACAATGAGAATATTTAGATTTAAACCAAAACCATTCACAAAAAATCCAAAATGTAATCCAATAATCCAACACAATGAGAATTAGTACATGGATCTGGGATTAATCATCAAAATAATATCATCCAACATTTTTCCCAAAGTAAATATAAATAAACACAAATAAGAAATAAGAAAGAATTGCATGAGATCCTGATCCAGCCTCTTTCGCACTTCAATGCCTTGCAAGCTCAGGTGGGTGCATCGTCTTCTTCCTCGCGATTCTACTCTGACTACAACTTGAACTTTTCCCTTCTTGTTGCATATCTTACTCGTGGGATTTATGCATGTTACTTCCGTGATTTTTCCTCAATTTTCTCCACACTTTTCTCTTTCTTTTCCACAAGCTTCATAGATCTACTGTAAGTAGGTACTTTCCTACTCACGCTTTTCTTTCCTGCTTCCAGTAGATTCTGTAGGTATGTCCAGCTAGCTTGTTCTAGAACAAGTTACTTCTTTTGAGTCAGCTTTCTCTAGAATTGCCAAGGCATTTATGTTGACAAATTGTATAGCCTTTTGCCAGTGCAATGGCTGTTACAACCACACACCAATCCTATTTCTCCCACAAATTAAAGTAATAATTCTAAACATTTAAGTACAACCAAGCTTTATTATGCAAAAACTAAAAATGCTAAATTACTATCATAAAATGTCTAACTTTACCTAAGTAAAAGTAATTTCTCAAGATTAAAAGGTCTAAAAGATAACTCTTTTCAAGAGTTATCAGCAATCCAAGGCAAGAATACCAAGTTTGAAGATGATATTTGAGTCAAGGTTAAAAACTTTGAAAAAAGGCCATTCCATCATGTGTCCTCCACTCATAAATGAAGAAAACTATTTTAATTGAAAAGTGATGATAAAATTCTTTGTCCAAACATATGATTATGGTACTCGGAAGATTATCTCAATAGGTCCATTGAAGGTGCCCAAGGAGGAAGAAAGATGGGACGCAAATGGCAAGGAAAAGCCTCAATACAACTCCAAGGTTATGCACACACTCCTTTGTGCTAAGAGTAAATAAATCTTCAACAAAGATTCCTCATGAGGAAGTGCCAAGGAAATATAGAAAAAGCTAGAGGAAATCTATGGAAACAACAAGCAAAAATAAGGAGATTAAGAAGCTTTGTGAAAAAGAAAACTCAACTAGTGGCAAGCAAACTAGAGATGAGCAATCAAGTGAAAGTCTCCCCTCAAATCCGAAGGTGATGTGTTTCACGGCTCTTGAAGAGCAAGATGTATATTCTAATTCACATGATTTAAATTCATTTTCTTTTGATGAATTACACTATGCTTTTAATGAGTTAGTATTGGAATTTGATGACAATACATGATAATTTTGATACACTCCAAAATTAGGCCTAAATGTTTCAAGGGTATTTTAGGAATTTTAACCCATATGAGCTTGGAATTTCGTAAGATTGGTAATCGATAATATTTTCGACAATGGCTTTTAGGAAATTAAATCAATTTTTAAAAAATGAGTTTTAAATACCTTTAATTTTGAAAATAGGATCGATTTGTAAAATATTTAAAACTTATAGTTTTTATGAAGCAATTTAACGAAATTTTAAAATTCAACCAAAACCCCTTTTTTCTGCATAATTCTCACATTATTTTTTCCTCCCACACACTTGTGCCATCCCTCTATTATCTCATACTCTTCTAATTGATTTTATTTCCAAATTCTAATCCCTTTTGAATTCCAACATTCTTGAACCATAAATCTACATTAAAACCATGAAAGAAATCCCAAAAGTCTTTACTAAATTCATCATCTTCTTGAAACGTTGGTTTTCTCGGGTATGCATCAAAGCTCATTTTTCTTCCATCGAAGGTAACCATTCATCTTCCTATTAGTTTTAAATGTTATCTAGACTCTTAAATTGAATTCTTAGCCATTAAAGCACATGTTTTAAATAAAAGAAAATAATTGGGTTGTTAATGGTGGATTTCGGGTTTGAGGATAAAAATTTGGTTTTAAAGTGTTTTTAAATTAGTTTTAACATGATTAAAAGGTGTCTAAAGTTACTTTGAAGTTTCGTTAAGTATTTCTCGAGTTTTAATAAATTTTCCTCATAATGGCTATTAAATGTCGAAAAATTTCGATACCTTGAAACACGTAGTTTTGTGTAGTTTAATAGATGAAAATTAATCATAGATGAATATGTAGATGAATGAAATTCGTTTCGTGTGAAAACATTGAGTGTAAACCAAGATACTAGAATTTAAAGTTTTCTATGTTAAAGGTTTCGGTTAAAAGAGAACATAGTTTAGACTATTGTTTATAACTGTTTGATATGAGTTGATGACTGATTGTTACTTGTATACTTGTGTGGTATGTCTTGTTGAAACGTCAGATTCAATAGAACCTTCAACGAGTGGAGATAAAAGCAAAGAAAAGCTTGTTTGAGCTTTCAGCTTTTCAATGAAAGCATATTTTTGGTGAGTGTTTCGGAATAGCTGCTCGTAGATGATTCATTGTGTAATTGGAAATTTAGAGGTATCCTAAACCCCTACTCTAAATTTTGAGTGTAATTGTTCTCGTACCTATGATTATTTATGATTTATGTGTGCTTGTGCAAATATGAAATATGAACATATATGAGATGCTATGACATGTGTTAAAAGATTGAGATGATTATTGTGAAAGTGAATATGTGGGTATGTTATTCATGCCATGAGATAGAAAATATGTGTAACACCCTAAAAGTCGCTACAGTATGAAAGTAATGAAAAATCAAGATTTTGTCCTTGATAAAGTGAAATAATAATAATAATAATAATAATAATAATAATAAAAGAAATAAAGGAGATAAAAAGGGGAAGACGTTGAGTTATATCAATTAAAAAAATTGATTAATAAGTTTATTACGATGTATTAATTCAAGTAACAACTAAATCATAAATCTGAGAAAAGTTTTGTGGCCCAATAGTAAATACTTAAAATTTGAGGGGTTAAAGTGTAAATATGAAAAAGTTGAAGGGCCAATAATGCAAATATATTAAGGGTGGAAGGACCTAGAAACTAAGGAAAATGGATGAATTAGGACCAAATTGAATAAGTGGAAAAATTATGAGGGGTTAAGTTGTAATTTTATTAAAATGAGTGATGATTCAATGGAGGAACTTTGAAGGATTATATAAGGTAGAATGGTCATTAGCAAGAAAGATAATTTTGAAGATTAATGATGATGTTGGTGATATTTTTAATTAATTAATTAGAAAAAGTTAATTAGTTAATATTTAGTAAAGATTTTTAGTAATATTTTATTATTAAATTATTATTTCAAAAGGGTGGAAAGATGGAGAATTCTCTTCATGCTTCCAACGTGAAAAGAAGAAGAAATAAATAATTTTTCCTTTCTTTACAATTTGGTCCTTTCACCAAAAATCCACCATTTTCACCTAGAAATCAAAAGAATTTTCATAGTCACCAAGAGAGAAAAATGATAAGGAGACTATGGGGAGCTAGAATATCAAGTTAGATTCAAGAAAATAGAAGTTGGAGGAGAGAGAAAGTTAAGATAAAGTTTGGCTTCAAGAGAATAAGGTATGGATGTTAAGGTTTTATGTTATTTTCATGTTTAGCAATGATAGAAAAATATAAATATGGTGTTAAAGTAAAAATTTCTCATGAAAAAATATTGTGTTTTTGACATGTTGATGAAGAAAGAAATTGAGAAAGTGAATCAAATGGTTGGAGAAGAGAAAAACAAGAGATTTCGATAGAAAAGAGGTAAGTACCTATGAACTTCCCTGTTATTTAAGGATTAAAATGTGAACTTTGTTAATTAAGTGGAAATTAAGTAAAATATAGTAAGAAATTATTTAGTATGTGAATTAGAAAATTAATATAAAAGCATAATAGTTGAGCTATGCGTTAGTGAAAAATATACAAGTATTAAATAAATCAATTTAAAATATGAAATTTTATGGAATCAACACTTGAGAAATACATGTGGTGGAAATAATACAAGTGAAAAAATATATAAATTTGGTGTGGTAAATGAGATAGTGCAACTAATTATGTGAATTAAGTGAGATGAGAAAAAAAAAATTAATAGTGAATAGGAATATTTTATGATTGAAGGTGATTAAATTGGAAAATTATAAAAGTTTACAAGGAAATATCGATAAATAAAGCATATAGTGAAAAATAAAAGACTATATGAAATTTGTAGTCTAAACTACAATTATTTTCTAAGTTGTGAAATTAATGGCTAAATCGTGAATTTGATAAAATTTATATTACAAATAGAAAAGTAAAGTGCATAATACTTAAAATGAGAAAACTGATACTGCGATGAGTTTTGGAATATTAATAGTATTGAATTATATTATATGTGTTAGTGAAAGTAAAAGATATTTCTACATGAAATATTATGGTGAGGACTAAATTGCAAAATACACAAAAGTGATATATAAAATGGATGGTAAGAATTATTAGTGAATTATAGATGAATATTGAGTTTAGAAACATATTACATGTATTAAAGATAGTGAAGATATAAGTATATGGATTATTGATACAAGGATTAAATTGTGAAGTATGTGAAAGTGTAAAAGTGATATGTGTGCATGATTTAATTTGCCTAAGTAGACAAGATTAGAACTATTGGGATATAGATGGCATGCCATTAAGGAAATTTTAGCGCGCTTATTGTCTTGCGCTTTAGCACTTACTGTTTCGCACTTCGGTGCTTAGTGATTTGCATCTCGATGTTTAGTGATTAGACTTTGGTTCCTAGTGTTCTATTAGGCCACTTTAGTGCACCTCTGTATCAGTTTCGTATATCCTAAGTGTTCTATTTAGTCTACTGGGCCTCTGCTAAAAAGGTAAATAATTTTTTTTGGGTCAAAAACTTCCTAAACTAAATCAACACACTTGTAAAATGAGATGCCAATTTGACCTAATAATCCTCCTAATGATTGATCAGACATGTCTTGTAGGTTCCTAACTAAATCCTAACCCTAGGTATCAACGTATTGCTTTGCCCAACAAATTGAGATCTTGATGGTTTCTCATAGACTCCATGATACTAGAAAAACATACAAATTCCTATTTTTCCATAGTCTTCATGCTATTAATCCATACAGGGACACCTAATTAAATGATGAACTTGGGAGCCAATTGTGATTTCCAAAGTTTGTTTCAACCCAGTCAAGGAGATTTTCTAAGAAAAAACTGTGATTGACAGTCAGGAGGTACAAGACTTGGCCACACCTCTTTGGCAGGCGGGCAATCCTTGGGTACACGCAGAATATCTTCTATATTATGTTGACACATTAGATAGGTTGAGTTTTGGCCAATCACCCGCCATACTCACTCATAATTCGTAAGTAGACGCTGTTCGCAAACCAGCCATAAGAAAATTGAATCAATAAACTGAAGACCTAAGAAAATTGAATGTATTTGAGGAAGTATAAGAAAGACAAGGACTAGCAAGTTAAATATGTAAAAATAAATTGTGAAAGAAATCATAAAGAATAGTGATGAAATTATGAAAATTGCATCTATTAAAAAGAGTAATAATTTATATGGGTTGAATTGATGAATTAAGGACTAAATTGTGAAATAAGTAAAAGGTGATAAATGAACATGATAATAAGAAATTGAGATGTAATTTGATGAATAAACAAAGAAATGAAATATTAAGAATTAAGGAATTTAATAGATTTTGAATATCATGGATACTTACATAGTCTTCACAAACTTAACACGTTTATTTTCAACGCGTAGGTGTGGAGGCATTTGACAGGCCGTTTTTGTGATCGTAAGTCTCTCATCTCATCACATCTCCAAGTTCTATGAGGGTATGTATTAAATTTTGGGTTAGAACCACATGTACATAGGTTTGCTGAGTTATGGATAAAGTTAGGTGATAGGAGGACTAAAATGTAAGGTTTTACAAATTCTATTAATTTGGTGAATTATTTGAAATTAAAAATGCTTAGTTAAGTTAGATAAATATGAATATTACAAGTTGATTAGAATGCTTAAGTGGTGAATTAAAATGGTTAAAATCAAGTGTTAAACAAGGGTAAAACATGCAGTACTTAAATGGAGAATTGACCTAAACCCCAGAATACCCATTTGGTATTGATATTAGCCAAAAGTATTGATATTTTTAAGGAAAGTATCGATACCTTAAACATGGTATCGATACCGTGGGTATTTTTCTCGAATTTTTGAACTTCGAAGCTCAAAAGGGTATTGATATATCATAAGGTATCGACACCTAAGCCATAGTATCGATACCCTTGTCCTTGTATCGATATTTAGGCCCTATTTTGTGTAAAATAAGCCCCTAAAATAAATTTTTATTGAAAATTTTTACTCGAGTTGATCCATTATCATTGAATTATGATAATAACCCCTAAATAGGTCTTATATTTAATTAGATGACAATTTGAATTAAACGGTGTAGCCAAGACTTCTCTGGCACTCAAATGTAGCATTTCTATATTTGACTAGGTAGTCAGGTTAGGTATAAGGGTGTTACAATATGTAGATATGTTATCCATGTCATGTGACAGTGAATATATTGTGCTAATGATGTGAATATGCAGTGTTGATGTGTAGAAAACCTATAAGAAAATGTGTAATAATAATATGGATATTTTGGCCTTCTGACCTGATCGGCTATTTAACGTCACAACAATGTTGTGCAAGCATACACTATCAATGCAAGTATAGTAGATAGATATGAGTCTACTGAATATCGATCCCACGAGGATGGTTGTCTTTTGTCTATCAATATTAGTGCAATAAACAGATGAGAACGAGATAGATTGTGAGAATAGTTGTCGGAGCAATACTTGAAAATAAAGATGAAATATGATAATGATAAAATGGGATCCCCAACGTGAATATTCAACCTTATAGTAAGTACTCACAAGGTGTCAAAGGATAGGTGATTTTCGATGCAATAAATTGCAATTAATATCTTACCAAGCTTAACTTCTATATTTGATCTAAGACTTAAACATGCACATTAACCACACCTTTCGATGATGGCAATAGAACACAATTAAGAACAAGTGGATTAAATCCCTCTAAACCTCAAGCAACTTCCATTATCATGCTTGTTAGCTTGAACCGTTACTGTACTTTCCAGTGACAGTGACCGTAATAACATTTCCATGCTAAAAACATTCAAACCCAAAGATTAAATAGTAGAAGCAAGGTTGAATAAAAAACATTTAACCTAGAATTAATATGTACTTCCATACAAACATGAAATGGTAAGTAATCACTAGCGTTCAGAAAAGAAATATAAAAGAAACAAGTGGAGAATACTATTCCTAGACAATCTTGACTTGATCTCTCACTTCCTTCTTGTGTCACACTCAAAGCTCCTCGTCAAGAGCTGGTCTGGATCCCTTTCACGTTAGTTCACCCATAGGAGATTTAAGCGGCATAGTTAAAAGCTTCAAAAATGAGTTGAAGAAGATAATGCATGAAAAGGGCCCCTTTTTTTTCTTTCCCTGTGAATATTTATATTCTTCCAAATTTTATACCGTACCAGTTGGTTATACCAGATTGGACAGCTCACACATTTTTGTTCTAATTCGCATTGGAAACTCCTTTGAGAATTGTCGGATGTGGCGATAGTCTTGGGTGCAATCTAGAAATACTCATGCAGCGAATCAGTACCAAAACATGACAAAATTAAGGATAAATAGGCTAAGATCTACTGAGTTATAAAAATGCAATTTACTAAACTGAAAATGATAAATTATGTGCTAAAGATAACTAAATGGGGACAAATTGACCAATAAGTAGGGAGAAAACATATGTTCTTTCTAGTAGTATCACACCCCCAAACTTGAGTTTTTACTTGTCCTCAAGTAAAACAAAAACTAGCTAGGCTACAAAATAATTCACCAAGGCAAATGGTCATTCTAGCAACTTGAATCACCTAAAATCCCAATGAATGAGTCACATTCAGATGATAGAATATTGCATCGACAATACATAAGTATGAATAAATAATATTGCAACTTCATCAAAGCCAGCATAATGCCTCAAATCCTAAATTATATTTACCAATACAACATTTACTATACAATACTAAGTATTTAGGAAGATTGTAAATATCTATCTCTTTTCTTCTTTCCTTTTTTTATAAGGGATATTGTTTCATTATTGTACCCTTGTTCCTAAGAAGTAACGATGGGGTGCAACAAACCCCCAGGGAGTACGTCATTGAGCCGACACACACTCATACAACGACAACCTTTGGCTAGATTCATTTTTCTAACTCTTGCATTAGAGTGTTCCCTCTTTAACCGTTCACAATACACCCACATTGGAGTATCTTTTATTTAGAACTATATATATATATATAAGCAGCTGTAAAAGGCAGATTCATTCAAGATTCAAGGAATGCTACTAGTCATCCATTACTAATGCAACCTAAATCATTCATCAAAGAATTGAAGACAAAACATTCAGTCAAATTAATCCAACTCATTCATTAATAATTCACATGATTCAAGAATTAAGCATCGAATGTAACATAAATTTTCAAACACCTCTGCATTAACCATAAATAAACTTGCATGCTTCATTAAACTCTAAAAAAATTTTGAAATGTGGATGCATCTACATTTCCAAACCCCATACGCATGCCCCCAAACTTAAAGTTTGCATTGTCCCCAATGCACTAATATTAAAATGCAATGACAATAGAAATGCAATGACAATTTGCACTAACAAAACAAAAATTACAGCTACATGCAATGTGTGAACACTGCAGCTACAAAAACTTAAAATAAACTAACTCAATTTTCCTCAGCCACAAATGTTGCTGCATGATCCTTCTTCTTCCTTCTCTTTTTCTCCTCTTTCCTGTGCTTTTTGTCTTTGGAGCGGTTTCTCTTCTTTTCTTTTGGCTTTGCATGGTCCTCAGATCGCTCCTCAATTTTCAGCTTTGCACCGGCATCATTGACTTCTTCTTGTCTAGGAGGAATCACCTTGGGTGGTCCGGTATAGACCACTATCTTCAATGAATTGCTGCTCCTCACTAGTTACCTCTGCAGCTTCTACCGGTCTAGCTTCATCTCACTCCAAATTCTCAATAGTTACACCCACAAACCCGGGTGCAGTGACAATGTTTTTAGCAAGTTCTTTCTCAGCATCTTCTTCTTCATCCTTCTCATCCACATCTTCAACACAAACTTCCTCCTCTCTAACATTAACTTCCTCCTAAACAGCAGGTTCCTCTTAACCAACAGTGAAGTCACTCTCAAACAAGCTATCAATCTTTCGCAAGCACTCCTCAACGCCCCATGATTCCTATTCTTTCTCATCCTCGGATATCTGCACAATGGGAGGGGATGCCAACGATCTATCTCAGTCCCCTAAGTTAGTACCACCTGATGAGAGTTCATAATCTCAGATGATTGCCACTAGAAATTCTGGGAGTGGAATCAGTCTCAATGACGCAATGTGGCTACAATAGAAGTATTTTAGGCCGTCGTATAGGAATAGAACAAATTTTATGATCTGTTCATATCCTTAATTGTAGCGACAAGCCTGATCTACTTATTGCTAATGAAGTTAGCCAACTTCTTGATTTCTTTCATTTTGTGCAACAAGGATGCCACTACAGTAAGGTTCATTCCCTTATTTTCTACCTTGGCTTTGCCTTTCCTCATCTTACTTCTCTCTGCCTCCTTTACTGTCGGCGTATCTTTGCCACGAGTCATTCTTTCAATAGAGGCTTTACTGATCGGGCCTTTATTCTCCAGGACTTCTTCATCATCACGGGGCACGATCCTTTTTTACTAGCATAATAGCATTACCAACGATGGGAGATCCAAAATTCGAGTTTACCTTGCGACGCAGTTAGCAATTTCCTGGTGGAGTGTTGCCCCGACATTAGTCTTTCTGCCCTTGACAATTGAATGTATCAGACACATTTTATCAAGGGTGACTGTGGTGTTATGGGTAGAGGGCTTTAGCATGCAGTTAACAAAATGAAACCAGATTTTTCTTTGCTGGTTCAGGAAGCATCGGTTCATGGTATAATTTTTGTGATGTGAACCCGTCCACACTACTCCCTTGACACATAAATCCTTCACCAATAGGTCTGTTTTATTGTTTGTGATATCCTCAATGAATTCGGAGTGTTCATCTACATCCACCTTAGTGTTGCACAGCTCATTGATTTTTTTAGCATCCCACTAGATTAAGCCTTCTCGAACAAAGATGAAATCTAACTCATGGTCATAAAGGTTAGTGTAAAACTCACATACCAATGAAGGAGAAAAGCTTCCAGGATGAGTGCAAAAAGTCTCCCACTTCAGCTTGGAGATGGTTTTATAGACTTGCTTGCTCAAGTCTTGCAGTTATGAAAGGAGAAAGCCCTATTCTAGCTGAAAATTTTACTTCAAAATGTTGTCTTGATACTGATCCTTGGCTGCTTTCATTAAAAAGATCACCGACTCCTTTTTCTCTGTTGGTTTGGAGGATTCTGGTTCACGAACTGTAGTTGTAGAGGGCGAGTGTTCTTCAACAGACTTGGTGGCTTTCTTAACTAATCCTCTAGTTCTTTCCATATTTTTGTGAGTGAAGAAGGTTTTAAGATGTAGAGGTACGGGCTTGGGAAATAGAAAGTGAATAAAAATGGTGGCTTTGAATTTTTTACAGTCTGCGTAATGGAGGGGGTTTATAGTAAGTGAAAGAATAAGATGGAAAGGCGTTATTTTTGTGAAGGGACATAAAGCTAGCTGGAATAAATGTGTCCAATGAAAATTACGACCGCTCAGACAAATAAGGTGGCTAGGTCACTTTTGATCAAACGGTGGAATCTAAAATCCCTAATAACTGTCATTTTTATGTTATAAGTGACAATACAATAGTGCGAACTGCAGGGATAAAATTACAATATAAATTAAAAAATTTCGACCAATTTAATGGTCTCTGCCTACTTTTGATCAAAATTCCTAGAATAATGTTTCAACCATTGTCCATTCACTTTGAACTAGTGTCCATCATGTAAATCTCTAATTGTGACTGAACCATGAGGAAATACTTTGACAACTTCGAAAGGTCCAGACCAACGTGAGCGCAATGAAAGTGTGTACCCTGATCACTAATCAATGCCTTTGGTGTGCCAAAGCGGGTGAGTATATGCTTATGAAAAAAATTTAAGCACTGTCTTTGTATCATCCTTTGGGACTACAACAGCTTCAACCCAGTTTGAGACGTAGTCAACAGCTACTAATATATAAAGATTTTAAAATGAACTTGGAAATGGTCCCATAAAATCCATATCCCAAACATCAAGCAATTCAACCTCCATAATCAGTTGTTGCAACTTTTGATGGCGTTGGGATATAGAACCAGTGCGCTGACACCTATCACATTGAATCACAAAATTGTGGGCATCCTTGAATAGTGAAGGCTAGTAGAATCCTAATTGTAGAACTTTAGCAGCAGTTCTCATGCCACCAAAATGACCTCCATAAGGAGCATCTTGATAGTGCTTCAGAATTGAAAACATCTCCTCTTTCGGAACACAATGCCGACTGATGCTATCATTGCATACCTTGAATAAATACGGCTCGTTCCAATGGTACTTCATTACTTCACGAAGAAATCTTTCTTTTTTATGGCCTGTGACACCTAATGGGAGTTTTCCACACACTAGATAATTAACTAGATTCGCATAGTAAGGGGTTTCATCTATAGCAAATAATTTCTCATTTGGGAATGCATCGTTAATTTGAAGTATGTTTCCATCTTCGCTACCAACTTCCAATCGAGACAGATGGTCTGCAACTTGATTCTCTGAACCTTTGCAGTGTTTTATCTAGATGTCGAATTCTTGCAACAGTAAGACCCAGCGTATCAGTCTTGGTTTTGCATCCTTCTTAGCAAAAAGATATCTCAATGCTGAGTGATTAGTAAATACGATAACCTTTGCGCTGACAAGATATGAACGAAACTTGTCGAAAGTAAAGATTACAACCAACAATTCTTTCTCTGTAGTGGTATAATTGATTTGAGCCTCTAAGAGTTTTGCTAGCATAATAGATGGCGTGAAATATTTTTCCTTTGCGTTGTCCTAAAACAGTACCTAGAGCAAAGTCGCTTGCATCGCACATAACTTCAAAAGGCTGAGACCAATCTAGTGCAATGACAATTGGTGCATTTACTAGCTGCTTCTTTATTTGAATGAATGGAACCAAACATGCATCATCAAAGAGGAATTTTCGATTTCGATCCAGCAATGAGCATAAGGGCTAATAAATCTTCGGTAAAACCCCGTATGCCCAAGAAAACTGTGAATACCCTTCACATTTGTTGATGGAGGTAATTTATCAATGATTTCCACTTTAGCTTTGTCTAGTTCAATACCTTGACTAGAGATGCAATGGCCTAACACAGTACCTTCAGTTTCCATGAAATGGCATTTTTCCCAATTTAGAACAATATATGTATCTTCACATCGCTTCAATACTTTATCGAAATTGTCAGTGCAATGATCAAAATCATTCCCATAGACTGAGAAATCATCCATAAAAACCTCTAAAGAATTTTTAATCATATCCGAGAATATTGCCATCATGCACCTTTGAAATGTTGTTGGTGCGTTGCAAAGACCGAAAGGCATACGACGAAAAGAAAATGTACCAAATGGGTAGGTGAAAGTTGTTTTCTCGTGATCCTCCTACGCAATAGCAATTTGATTGTACCTAGAATAACATCTAAAAAGCAATAATAGGCTCTTCCAGCTAGCCTATCCAACATTTGGTCAAAGAAAGGAACTAGAAAGTAGTCCTTCCTTGTGGCAGCATTAAGTTTGCGATAGTCCATACAAACTCAACATCTTGTAGGTATGCGTGTAGGAATTAACTCGTCTTTGTCATTGCTAACCACAGTGATGACACTCTTTTTAGGTACGCATTACACTGGACTTACCCAATTTCTATCTGAAATAGGGTAAATAATTTCAGCATCAAGCCATTTTATAATTTCCTTCTTAATAATTTCCTTCATCTTCTCGCTTAATCTTCTTTGTTACTCAACCGATTGCTTGCCTTCATCTTCCAACTTGATTTTGTGCATGCAAAAAGATGGACTAAAGCCTCGAATATCAGCAATACTCCAAGAAATAGCTCATCTATGTTGCTTAAGAATATGAAACAATTTCTCTTCTTGAGTCACATCCAGTGTTGCGGAGATAATAACTGGGAGAGTATTGTTATCACCAAGAAAGACATATTTAAGAGGAGTAGGTAGTGGCTTCAATTCCAGAGTAAGAGCTTCTTTAATAGATGGCTTGAAAATTGGAGCCATTCTGTTGGCTAATTCTAAGGATTTCATCTGCCAGCCATGCCTGAGTTCAATATTATTAGCTTCAACCATGCTGTCAAAATCATCTAAGAATTCATCGTTAGATGTCACTACAAATTCTATAGAAAGTAGTGTGCTTTGGTCATTGAATTCTTCCTCAATTAGATCATCTAGCACATCGACAGTATGGCATTCTTCTTTATCCTTGCATTGAATAGATTCAAAAACACTGAAGGTAACATGCTCATTATTAAGTCGCATGGTCAGTTCACCTTTGTAAACATCAATAAGAGTTCATCCGATGGCTAAAAATGGTCATCCCAATATTATGGGAACCTCCTTGTCTACCTCACAGTCAAGTATAATAAAATCAGTTGAAAAAATGAATTTATCCACACGAACTAAGATATCTTTGATTTTCCCTTCAGGTTGAGCTAAGGATCGATCTACTAGTTGTAATGTCATAGCAGTAGGTTTCATATGACCAATTCCCAATTTTCTGAAAGTAGATAGTGGCATAAGGTTGATGCTAGTTTCCAAATCACATAAAGCCTTACCTAAATAATGGTTTTCAATTGAACATGGGATAGTAAAGCTCTCAAGATCTTTCATTTTGGGGGTAACTTATTTGTTAAAATAACACTACAGCCTTCTATGAGTTCAATAGTTTCAATATCACTGAGCTTTTTCTTCTTAGAGAAGAGCTCCTCCATTAATTTCCCAAAACTAGGAATTTGCACAAGAGCGTCCACTAAAGGAATATTGACATGAAGTTGCTTTGGTGTGTTTAGGAATTGTTGATACTACTTATCATGCTCATTTTCTTTGAATCTTTGTGTTCGTTGATAATTTTAAGGGTCAGACATTAGGCATATGAATGACAATTTGTGGAACTTCTTTGTTTGCTTCATCGAAAAGCTCTTTAGATTCAACCTTCTCACTAGGGATCACTTTACCAGTATCTTAAGGTGCTACTGTAGAGTTTGTAGTTAGCTCGCTAGTTTGTTTAGCACTCCTAAGAGTGATAGCCTGCAGTATTCTTTCCCTTTCAGATTGGGATTTTTCGTATCACTAGGTAGTGTGCCCAATGGTCGAGTATTCAGATTTGAAGCAAGTTGTCCTAATTGTGCCTCTAATGCCCAAATGGAAGATGAATTTCCTTGCACAATAGCTTTTATGCGAGTAATATGCTCCCGGATTAAAGCCTCAAGAGTTGCTATCGGATCAGAAGGAGAAGCTTGCGTGTACTGTTATTGTCGATGTCCTTGAGCATGTTGATTTTTCATTGAAGTGTGTTGTTGCTACGTCTGATTCTGGTGTGGATGCATCTGGCTTTGTTGTGGATGCATTTGAGTATGTTGATTGTAGTTCTGTTGTTGCTGATTGTAATTCCCTTGTCTTGGATTATAATTGCCTTGGGTAGATGTATTCCCATATCGGAATGTCGCAACATCTTTTCTAGCATTCTAAGTTCCCCAAGACTATTAATTGTGTGTAGAATTATTATAAAAGTTGCCATAAGAATTGTTGTAGATGTTATTGACATAGAAGGCATTCTCTAGATGTTGTGGACAATCTTCATAGCTATGGTTGTCACAGAAAATCTCACAACAAAAAGTAGGAGCATCAACTTATTGAGCAACTTGTATAAGTGCAACGTCATTAGTCTCGTGCATGTTTTTTATTATATTTGCAAGAGAAAAAACTTGAGCACTAAGTGCAGATATTGCATCCAATACAATAAGTCTTGGAGTAGCTTTTACTTGTGCAGCTTTAGGGATAGGATATTGATAATTATTCTGAGTAATTTTCTCAAGAATTCTAACAGCTTCATCATAAGTACAATCCAACAAAGGACCATTAGCTAATGTTTTGACAAGATTCCTTGTTTGTGAATTCAGCCCATTATAGAAAATCTCAATTTGTGTTTCCTATTGAATACCGTGCATGGGCATCGTCGCAGAAAATATTTATAACTTTCCCATGTAGTGTAAAGATTCTCATCATCAAGCTGATAATAAGCTGTAATATCATTTCGGAGACGGGCATTCATTGTCGGTGGGTTAAAGCACAAAACAAACTGTGTTACAAGTGCATTCCAAGAAGTAATTGAGCCGGCAGGTAGTCCATGGAACCAAGTACGAGCTCTTCCTTACAAGGAATAAGGAAATCATTGCATTTTCAAAGCGTCATCAGGAGCATCTCATTGACTAAAGGGAGCATAAATCAATACAAATGATTTAAGATGTTCTCGTGCATCCTTCATGTGGCAGTCCAGCATATTGCCCATTAGAATTCAACATTTGAAACATTACTAGCTTGAGTTCAAAATTCCCAGCTTGGATTGCTGGCCTAACAACTCTCGGTTGTAAATTATCCAAGACAAGTACTATAAGATCTCGTATAGTCTTATTTTTTATTTAAGCTTCTTGCTACAATGGTGGGTCATTAGCATTTTGTTACTGCACCGGAGGTATGACTACATCGTTTCTTGGTAAAGCCATATTCTTTTGTTCTTAAAGTCTCCTCCGAATGGTTCTTTCAATTTCTGGATCAAAATCAGCAATAAACTCCAAATTGCTTCGGGTCATAAAAAACCAAAAATAAAATGTGAAACTAGCGACAAAAATAAAACAAGTTAGTAAAAACTAAATATTATATAATAAAAAAAGTGTAAAAACAAAATAAACATCAAACGAATGTCATTCCCCGGTAATGGCGCCAAAACTTGATCGGTTGTTTAACGTCACAGCAATATTGTGCAAGCGTACACTGTCGATGCAAGTATAGTAGACAGATATGAGTCTGTCGGATATCGATCCCAGGAGGATCATTGTCTTTTGACTAATAACGTCAATGCAATAAACAAATGAGAATGAGATAAATTGTGAGAATAGTTGTCAGAGCAATACTTGAAAATAAAGATGAAATATGATAATGATAAATTGTGAGGATAAGTGATTGTCGATGTAATAAATTGCAATGAATATCTTACCAAGCTTAACTTCTATATTTGATCTAAGACTTAAACATGCACATTAACCACACCTTTCGATGATGACAATGGAACACAATTAAGAACACGTGGATTAAATCCCTCTAGTCCTCAAGCAACTTTCATTGTCATGCTTGTTAGCACCATAGCTGCACTTTCCAGTGACAGTGACTGCAATAACATTTTTATGCTAATAACTTTCAAACCCAAAGATTAAACAGTAGAAGCAAGGTTGAATAAAATAACATTTAACCCATACGAACATGAAATGGTAAGTAATCACCAATGTTTAGAAAAGAAATATAAAAGAAACAAGTGGAGAATACTATTCCTAGACAATCTCGACTTGATCTCTCACTTCCCTCTTTGTCACACTCAGAGCTCTGATGGTATTACGAATGACATAGATTTTCTCCTTAATTTAGTGTTCTAATTGTCTCTTTTGTATTTCATTTAGCATGCATCGTTAGCATTTTGGACTTAGTTTTCATGTTTTCCAACTTATTGATAGTTAGTTTAAATCCTTGTTATTTTTATCCATTTTTTGTACTAATGTCGACGCAAGTGGCTGATATATTGCGTCTTAATATTGTTAGCGCAGAACTAAGTCTAGAAGCTTAATACTGGACGAATGCAGCCACAAGATTAGCTGGTAATTACGACCAAGAGATGTCGTTGCATTACAACTAAACCTTGAATGAGTAGAATCAAGTTGAATCCACAGCTGGAAGCACCAACGCAGGAATTTCACAGATGTTGCTGCAATTATAATTTCAGAATGCGCCCAGTGATACAACAACAATCTGCAGATCTCTGAAGAACATACTAGAACTACATGAGTGTACAGCTGTAATCTAACTAATTTTGACAGTTGCAAGATCTAGATCTGGATCTGAAAATGAAGACTAAATCCTGTAATTTTTTAGAGGTTATAAATAGACAAACAAAGAAGGAAAGAAATCATCAAGAGCTAAGGGATTAAATTCTACAATTCCTGTGTGATTTTGAAGATTTGAGCTGGGAATTGGGAAGCTGATGAAGCAAGTTTGCAGTCACTTCTAACGAGAAGGTGTTTAATGCAAGGCAAGAGGAACAATTAGGGAGTCGGCCTAGTAGTCTAGAGATTGTAAGCTTTATTGTACTCTTTAATTATTCTTAAACAATGATGGATTTTGATGATATTAAATGAATACGAGAGTGTCTTTTAATGTTATATCATTTTGATTCTTATTTTACACTGCTTATCTGTTTATTCTTGGATTTAACCGGTTCAAGCACGAGAGTGAAATTGTCGTACGCCGACATCGAGAGATGCGGTGACAGGTTGGATTAACAAGTAAGTTAGGCGAGAGCTGCTTGGGACTTGGCAAACCCCAGTTACTTGTTCTTGAATATACATCGTTGCTCACATCGAGAGGTGGAGTGATTTTTGATATTTAATTCGGGATTAAGTAGGAAGTTATTATTGGTAAAAACTTAAAGGGGCTTCATTGCAGCGACATTCCATCTATATTTTACCTTGTCAATGCATCCAGCATGTAACATAGTAGAATCAGTGAACCATTTCTACCCTTTACACTTGATCACTTTTACATTTTATGCATTTAAATATTTAACACTCAACACTCAACACATTTGATTTACTTTCAGTACATTGACATTTTAACACCTAACCTTTGACTTTGATTGCGTTGACATTGATAACTAATTTTAGTGTGAAGATCTGACTTAATTGCGTTGACAAGCTTACTTACAATTACCTTAATTTCAGTATTAGTTTCTCCGACATCTGAACATCAAGAACCTATTCCTCGTGAGATTGATAACAGATATAATTGTCTATCAACTATACTTGCATCGACGTGTATATGCTTGCACAATTGTTGTGACGTAAAAACACCGATCAAGTTTTGGCGCCATTGCCGGGGACTAGCGTTTGTTTGATGTTTACTTTTTTTGTTGCAATTAATTCTAACTTTTAACTTTTACTGATCTGTTTCTTTTTCAGTTATTTTATTTTCTAGCTTTGAAGGTATTACATGTCCACAGGAGAAATCCTACGGACATTGTAAGTTTTGATCCAGAACTTGAAAATACATTGAGGAGGAGAAGGCAAGACCAAAGAAGGATGGCTGGAAATAACAATGATTTACCACCACCGCTACCATCAATGCTGCCGCAAAATAACATTCCTCCAGTGCTACCACAAGCAGTCAATGATTTGCCACCATCGCTATCACAAAATGAACAAGTATAGAATAGGACAATAAGAGATTTTGTTATGCCTATTCTTGATGATATACAACCAGGGTTGTTAGACCGGCTATTCAGGCTGGTAATTTTGAATTGAAACCGATGATGTTTCAGATGCTCAACTCAAATGGGCAGTATTCAGGGTTTTTGCATGAAGACGCATGAGAACATTTGAAATCATTTTCTCTTATTTATGCATCCTTTACTCAACATGATGTCCCTGATGATGCCTTGAAAATGCAATTATTTCCTTATTCGTTGCAAGGTAAAGCACGAACATGGTTTTTAGGATTACCGACTGGATTTATCACATCTTGGAATGCATTAGCAACGCAATTTGTTTTGAGATTTAATCCGCCAACAATGAATGCGAGGTTTTGAAATGACATCACTGCATATCATCAACTTGATTATGAGAATTTACACACAACATGGGAGCATTACAAAGCATTGCTTCGACGTTGCCTAATGAATGCAATTCAACAAGAGACCTAGATTGAGATTTTTTATAATGGTTTAAATGCTCAGACAATAAATCTTGTTGATGCATCTGCAAATGGTCCATTGTTGGATTGCACATACAATGAAGTTGTTCGAATTCTAAAGAGGATTGCCCAAAATGACTACCATTATCTAATATCTCGTTCTACACAGGTTAAAACTAACCCCGGAGTTCTTGAATTAGATACTATTTCTGCATTGTCAGCGTAGGTATCTTCACTAGCCAACATCATAAAGAATATGAAAGGAATAAGCGATGTTGCTCCTATACAAATAGCCCAGCAGTTGGATGCACCGATAATTTCCTATGATTTGCAGTGACAACCATAGCTATGAAGATTACCCACAACATGCAAAAAATGCGTATTATGTGAACAACATTCGAGCGGGTTCATTTCGTAACTTATACAACAATCGTTCTCAACAACATTTGGAGAATCAGAATACTTTCACATATAGATATGGAAATTCCTCAAATCAACAAAATTATAAACAAGGGAGTTGCAACAACAATCAACTACCGAATTACCATCAGAATTCGCAAGTAAATTCTCTTTTTGACCAATGCAGTCACATAGTTCAATGCAACCAAAATCGCGATTACAGCCATAATAGTCTGTACTCCACAAATGCAAGGACAACATCATCAGTATCAACAGTAGCAATTTGTTCAACCAAAGGTAGATCTTATGGCTGCTCTTGAAGCAATGATACGCAAGCATATCATAAGAACTGAAGCAATAGTACAAGGAAACTCTTCTTCCATATAAGCATTGGAAGCTTAGCTCGATCAGTTGGCTTTTAATCTCAGTACTAGGTCACCAAGTACTCTGCTTAGTGATACTGAAAATCCAACACAAAGGGGGAAGGACCATTGCAAGCAATCATGCTAAGAAGTGGGAAACAGACGGTAGGGCCAAGCATTCCTGATCACAACCATGTCGATGGATCCATTTCGCAGCAACAAGAAGAGAATATAGTTAAAGGAAGTCAAGCAGAAATCAATGCTGAAAAACCAAATGCAATACCATCTCTGCCTACAGTCTGTCCAAATAAGTTGTCTACGCAACCACCAATGTCAATACCACTGAGTTATTCACAACAACCCACTGCGACCATACCTTTGCCATTTCCACAACGATTCAAAGAAAAAGTCCATGGCAAAGAATACCAAAAGTTTATTTCTACTTTGAAATAGCTGCACATAAATATACCCCTAATAGATTCTCTTATGCAGATACCCAATTATGGGAAATAAATGAAGGAGCTATTATCAAAGAAAAATAAATTGTTCGACATCGAGACGATTGCGCTTACAGAGGGGTGTAGTATTGTGCTCACAAACAAGTTGCCAACCAAGATGAAAGATCCTGGCAGCTTCACAATCCCATGCTTCATAGGAATCATTACTTAGGTAAAGCTTTATGTGCTTTAGGAGTAAGTATTAACCTAATGCCTTTGTCTACTTTTAAGAAATTAGGAATAGGCTCGATGAAGCCCACCGCGGTGACATTACAACTGGTGGACAGATCCTTAGCACAACCTGAAGGATAAATTAAAGATGTTCTTGTCCAAGTTGATAAGTTGGTGTTCCCTACTGATTTTATCATCCTAAACTGCGAAGTAGATAAAGAGGTCCCATTATTTTGGGACGGCCATTTCTGGTAACGAGACGAACACTTATCGACGTGTTCAAGAGAGAAATAGTTATGCGTCATAATGATGACAATGTAACCTTCAATGTGTTTGAGACATCACCATCCGGACCTAAAGAACAATGTCACCACATTGACGTGTTGGACGAGATTATCTTGGAAGAATTTCATGCAAGAAGTTTAACATTGTCTGATGATGATGCGGTGACATCTACCGATGACATTTTAGATGACTGTGTCGAAAAGAGGAGGTAAATAACTATGAGCTGCGTCAGAATTGGAAAATGGAGTCGTTGGATTTGTCTAACAGAATGATCCTAGTGTTTAAACCATCTATTGAGTAAGTTCCTACATTGGAGTTAAAACCATTACCGACACATTTGAAATATGTTTTCCTTGGTGACAACGAGACGCTGTCTGTTATTGTCAACGCATCCCTCGATGCAATGTAAGAAGAGAAGCTCATCGTAATTCTAAAAAAACACAAAAAAGTTATAGCTTGGAGCATCGCAGATATCAAAGGTATCAGTCCCTCCTTTTGAATGCATAAGATACGGCTAGAAGATGAAGGAAAGCAATCCATTGAGCAACAAAGACGACTCAATGAGAAAATGAAAGAAGTGGTAAAGAACGAAAATATTAAATGGCTAGATGCGGGCATTATATACCCTATATCTGATAGCAATTAGGTAAGTTCTGTTCAATGTGTGCCTAAAAAGAGTGGTTTCACAGTTGTGAATAATGATAAGAATGAGTTAATCCCTACTCACATCGCAACTAGATGGCGAGTATGCATGGATTACCAACAACTAAATGCAGCCACAAAGGACCATTTTCCACTACCTTTCATCGATCAGATGCTAGATAGGCTACCTAGTAAAGCCTATTATTGCTTCCTAGATGGCTACTCTGGATACAAATAAATAGCCGTTGCACTGGAGGATCAAGCAAAGACAACATTCACATGTCCTTTTGGAACATTTGCTTTCCGACGGATGCTGTTTGGATTATGTAATGTGCCAGTAACATTCCAAAGGTGTATGATGGCGATATTCTCAAATATGATTGAGGACTCACTCGTGGTATTCATGAATGATTTCTCTATCTATCGACAGAGTTTTGACCAATGCGCTGACAATTTGGCAAGAGTTTTGAAAAGATGCGAGGACACAAATCTCATTCTGAATTGGGAAAAATGCCACTTCATGGCTACTGAAGGCATTGTCCTTCACCATCGCATATCTTGTCAGGGCATTGAGGTTGATAAAGCTAAAGTAGAAATCAACAAAAAACTACCCCCGCCCACCAATGTCAAAGCAATAAGAAGCTTTCTTGTACACGCTAGCTTTTATAGAAGATTCATCGGTGATTTTTCTAAGATAGCTAAACCCTTGTGCTCATTACTAGAGCAGAATAAAAAGTTCGTATTCGACAATGCTTGTTTGGATGCATTCAAAACAATAATGAAACAACTTGTTCGAGCTCTGATTGTCGTCACACTAGACTGGACGCAACCATTTGAACTAATGTGCGACGCTAGTGACTTTGCTGTAGGAGCTGTCCTAGGCCAAAGAAAAGAAAAGGTATTTCATTATATTTACTATGCTAGTAAAACTCTAGTTGAATCGCAGGTTAATTATACTACTACGGAGAAGGAGTTGCTAGTAGTAATTTTTACATTTGGCAAGTTTCATTCCTATCTTGTCGACGCAAAGACTATAGTTTACACGAACCACTCAGCATTGAGATTCCTTTTCAACAAAAAAGATACCAAACTTAGACTCATCAGATGGATCCTACTCCTCCAAGAATTTGATACTGAAATCAGAGATAGGAAAGGATCTAAGAATCAAGTAGCTGACCACTTGTCTCGATTGGAAATTGGGAGTGAGAACAGGCAAACAACCCAGATTGTCGAGGCATTTTCTGACGAGAAATTATTATTTGTCAACGCATCTCCATGGTATGCTTATGTCATTAATTACCTTGTGTGTGGAAAGCTACCTATGAGTGCGACTATTCATAGGAAGATCAAGTTCATACGTGATGCTGCCAAATACCATTAGAATGAGCCATACCTATTTAAGGTATGCGCCAACAATATCATCCTTCGTTGTGTACCTGAAGAAGAAATGATGTCAATCTTGCGACATTGCCATGATGCCCCTTATGGAGGTCATTTTGGTGGAATAAGGACTGCTGCAAAGGTCTTGCAATCCAGATTTTATTGGCCCAATTTGTTTCGAGATGCCCACAATTTCACACAACAATGTGATTACTGTCAACGCATTGGATCCATATCTCGATGTAACGAGATGCTCTAACAACCCATCATGGAAGTAGAGCTCTTTGATGTCTAGGGTATAGATTTTATGGGGTCATTTCCAAACTTTTTTTGAAATGTGTATATCTTAGTTGTTGTTGACTACATCTCAAAGTGGATTAAAGCTATTACGGTGCCAAAAGACGATGCTCGAACAATGTTGAAGTTCTTTCACACATACATCCTTACAAGGTGTGGAACACCGAGAGCGTTGATAAGCGACCAAGGCACTCATTTCTATGATAACTAAGTGGCAACTATAATAAACCGAAATGATGTGAAGCATCGTATGGCCACCACATATCACCCACAAACTAATGGTCAAGCCGAAATATCCAATCGTCAAATTAAAAACATATTTGAGAAGGTGGTTAATCAATCTTGGAAGGATTGGTCTACGCGACTACATGACGCATTGTGGGTGCTTTGTACCACTTACAAAACCCCGTTGGGGATGTCGCCATACCAACTAGTGTTTGGAAAGCCTTGTCACCTGCCTGTCGAACTTAAATATAATGCCATGTAGGCAATTAAGCAGGTGAATTTAGACTATGATGCTGCTGGAAAGAAAAGGCTGTTGGACATCACGGAATTAGAAGAAATCTGACACCATGCTTATGAGAATGTGACAATATACAAGGAAAAGACAAAGAGATGGCATGACAACATCATCTTGCATTGATAATTTCATCCTGGTCAGTTGGTACTTTTATTTAACTCACGTTTAAAATTGCATCTAGAAAAATTGAGATCAAGATGGTTAGGCCCAGTTAAAGTTTTCGAAGCATTCCAAAGCGGTGCGGTGACAATCAAAAAAATAACGGATGGACAACAATTTAAAGTAAATGGCCAACATCTTAAACATTATACGAGCTCAGATGTTCAAGAACCAGGCGAAGTCGTCAACCTGGTGGCATTTAAATAATGTTGATGCATTTCTTTATTTACTTTTAATTGCTTCACTTTTCTTTGTGTTGCTTTAAATTCCTTGCAGAAATAAAAATCATATTTTTGTCGAAGCATTGAAGCACATATTATCGACGCATTCTGCGATGAGTCAGCATTACTTTTTTAGCAAGAATCATGCTGGTTGATTTCTTTCTCTCCCACCCATTGGATCAAAACAAAACTGTACAATCTGCAACCTGGTAATTAATGGTTACTGACACAACGTTTCCCTGTGTTTTTCCACTCATTACGCCTAGGTTATAAAGCCTCTCAGTATAGTTTCTTTTTCTCTTCATATCCGCCATTGTTATTGCATTCTATCTTCTCCATTATCTGCATATTTTCTAATCTCAGAGTAATCTTTTTCTACAAAAACTTCTTGAACTTCTTTTCTTATCACCATGGCTAAAACCCGTGCTTCAAGAAACACACCTAAAACTTCTTCACAGAATACCCCGATTACTCCTACTATGGTTCCATCCACAACACCACCACCATCATCCACTAGCCCAATCTTATTTCTAATGACTGTGGCAAAAGACCGTTACCACAATGTTTTGCTTAAACATAATATCCACTCCGAACAAGGTCTCCAACTATCTCTACATCAGACCCTGGGGAAACAAGTTCACCATACCATCAACCGCCTCGGATGGGAATATTTCTACGACCATCCTTCTGGCTACTCTCCCACAATGGTGAGGGAGTTTTATGCAAATTTGGTGGATCAAGAGTAGGAGTTTGTCTTTGTACGAGAAGGGCTAGTTCCATTGAGTGTTGCATAGATCAACATACTGTTGAGAATTCTAGAACGAGTAGACGACCATACACCCTTTATGCACCATTTGGGTGATGATTGTTTGACCCAAATGATGAACGATCTCTGCATCAATGGCGCTACATGGACGGGCAATGGGTTTCACAACTATATGATGCACAAACAGTACGTTACAATCTTTTCCAAGGTATGGTTTCATTTCATCAACAGCCGTCTTATGCCTTCTACCCACAACACTACAACCAAATTGGACCGTATGAGTCTCCTACATTTCATTCTCATCACTGACACATCGACATCGGTAAACTCATACATGCCTAGATCACAGAAGCTACAGGAAAGCAAATTGGTATCCTTCCTTTTCACTCTCTTGTTATGCTACTTTGTCAGCACAAGGGAATTGTGCCCAAAGATGAGGAGGAGGTCTTCGATAATAAAGGCCCAATCAATGATATTCTATTGAGAGGATGATGCGAGGCCAAGATACACCAGTGGAGAGATAAAGGAAAGGGTAAGAAGAAGGCTGACCAATCTGATGGTTGACAGAGGTCCAAATGGCAAAGAAGTTGGCCTTGATGGAGGTACACCTGGACCGCCTCAACACTCGATCCATCCACACTGATAGTATAGTGAACAATATGGATTTTCGGCTCCACAAGTTTTATGCCTACACTAAGGTATGGAATGAAGCCCTTGTTGCTGCATTGAGCCAGATTAGTCAAACCCCACTGCCAAATTTCCCAACTTTCCCATCCATCTACAGCCCGATGAAGTATTCATCTCCCGAACAACCTACCCCTAATGGTAGGCCTACCCCTAGACCAACTCGGATCTATATTTCTGACGATGAGAATGATGGCGTGCAGTCACAGGCTAATGATGATTTTCATCGTAACATCACCCACTTATTCAAAAATGATTTCTCATATAGTCTGGGAGCAAATATGACAGAAAGGGCAGTTGTTCTTGAAGAAGATGTCGATGTAGTCGATTGCATTGACACTGGTCCAGTTGAAAATGAGCTGAGTGTAAAAGAAAAGGAAAATTAGAGAGGTAATTAGGAGAAGGATCAAGACGAGGGAGGAAAGGAAGAAGAGAAGGAAGAAATAGACCCTACAGAGGTGTAGGAGGAAAAGGACACCGATGCCTCAACAACAATTGTTGAGGATGTTGTGGGGGCATCCAGCTTAGATGATACTTGACCTACTACAAGTCAGACTGAGGTTGTCATTGGTGAGTTAGAGGAACTGAATCCTTTAGCTATTGTGCCTTACATAGCACCACTCGTCAAGATCCACGGATCAAAAGAAACAGCTAATAAGGCCATCACCCAACCCGTCGAGGAGGAGAAATCCATCGAGCCGATTGGTTCAAAGGATAAGAAGCGAAAGAGCTGCAAGGACAAAAAAAGAAGAAGCACCATGACAAGGAAGAGCGCCTGAAAAGAAGAAGAAGAAAACAAAAGTAGCCTCTGCATCGGCTGCTACTGAATAATTTGGTACATCTCTTTTTAGTTAGTTTTCATAAATTTTTATTGTGCCTGCATTTTAATTGATGTTGCATTCATTCTAGTTTAGTACATTGTAGCTACATTTCCATTATATATGTATATCTATTGTTAGTGCATTGGGGACAATGCAAACATTAAGTTTGGGGGGGAAGATAATGTGAATAGGAAATGCAACTACACCTTCATGTTTGACTTTTATTTTGTTTCTTGAGTTAATGAAAATTTACAAAATTTTAACAAAAATGTGCCCACAATTTTATTTTGATGCGTAATTTTGGAATTGTTTGAATGCTGATGTGGAAATTGGATGAATATGAATGAATTATGAGTTTGATATTTTTGAATGAATAATTGGAATTGCTTCAGTAATGGATGAATAGTATTGGTATTGAATCTTGAACAAACTGACCAATGTAACCACATTTTATTAATAAAACGCTCCATTACTACTGCATTGTGACTTTTAAGGGAGAACACTCCGTTGCAGACTTAGAAAAGAAAATTCATTCAGCCAAAGGCTATAACTGCAAGAGTGTGTGTCGGCGCAATTACATGCCTCCTAGGGGTTTGTTGCACCCCATCGTTACTACCTAGAAACAAAGGTAGAGTAATGCAATGACATCTTTCAGTCACTTGAAAAACAAAAAAAAAAGAGAAAAAGAAGAAGAAAAAGAAAAAGAAAAAGAATAAATTGCTGAAATGGTTCAAGGAAGGTTAAGATTCAATGCATGATACTAACATTGATGAAGTTGCAGTTTTAAGTTGTTCATAGCTATAAATTTTTAACGTATCATTCTATTATATGAATGTAATTTACACATAAGGAATTTAGAGAATTCAAGTTGTATAAGTAATGATTGCGGTGACATTTCTAATTGTTACTTTGTTAATTTTTGTTTACTTGAGGAAAAGTAAAAACTCAAGTTTTAAGGGTGTGATGGTATTACAAATGACATAGATTTTCTCCATAATTTAGTGTTCTAATTGTCTCTTTTTTATTTCATTTAGCATGCATCGTTAGCATTTTGGACTTAGTTTTCATGTTTTCCAACTCATTGATAGTTAGTTTAAATCCTTGTTATTTTTATCCATTTTTTGTATTAATGTCGATGCAAGCAGTTGATATATTGCATCTTAATATTGTCAGCGCAGGAACAAAGTCTAGAAGCTTAATACTGGATGAATGCAGAAGATCGGCTGGTAATTGCGACCAAGAGATGTCGTCGCATTGCAACTAAACCTTGAATGAGTAGAATCAAGCTGAATCCACAGTTGGAAGCACCAATGCATGAATTTCACAAATGTTACTGCAATTTTAATTTCAGAATGTGCCCAGCGATACAGCAACAATCTGTAGATCTCTGAAGAACATACTAGAACTGCGTGAGTGCACAGCTGTAATCTAACTAATTTTGACAGCTGCAAGATCTAGATCTGGATCTGAAAAAGGTTGAACCCTGCAATTTTCGAGGTTATAAATAGACAAACAAAGTAGGAAAGAAATCATCAAGAGCTAAGGAATTAAATTCTACAATTTCTATGTGATTTTGGAGATTTGAGCTAGGAATTGAGAAGCTGATGAAGCAAGTCTGCAATCACTTTTGACGAGAAGGTGTTTGATGCAAGGTAAGAGGAACAATTAGGGAGTAGGCCTAGTAATCTAGAGATAGTAAGTTTTGTTGTACTCTTTAATTCTTCTTAAACAATGATGGATTTTTATGATATTAACTGAATACGAGAGTGTCTTTTAATTTTATATCATTTTGATTCTTATTTTACACTGCTTATCTGTTTATTCTTGGATTTAATAGCTTTAAGCATGAGAGTGAAATTGTAGTACGCTGACAGTGAGAGATGCGGTGACAGGTTGGATTAACAAGTAAGTTAGGTGAGAGCTGCTTGGGACTGGGACAAACTCTAGTTACTTTTTCTTGAATATACATCATTGATCGCACCAAGAGGGGGAGTGATTGTGGATATTTAAGTTGGGATTAAGTAGAATGTTGTTGTTGGTAAGAACTTAAAGGGACTTCCTTGCAACGACATTCCATTTATATTTTACCTTGTCGAAAAATCCAGCGTGCAACTTAGCAGAATCAGTGAACCATTTCTACCGTTTACACCTGATCACTTTTACATTTTTTGCATTTAACTATTCTTCACTCAACACTTAACACATTTGATTTACTTTCAGTACATTGACATTTAACACTTGACATTTGACTCTGATTGTGTTGACATTGATAACTAATTTTAGTGTGCAGATCTGACTTAATTATGTTGACAACCTTACTCATAATTACCTTAATTTCATTATTAGTTGCTCTGACATCTGAACATCAAGAACCTATTCTTCGTGGGATCGATATCGTATAGAATTGTCTATCAACTATACTTGCATCGACGTGTGTACGCTTGCACAATCGTTGTGACGTAAAAACACCGATCAAGCTCCTCATCAAAGAGCTGTCTGCATCCCTTTCCTGTCAGTTCACCCGTAAGAGACTTAAGCCGCCATAGCCAAAAGCTTCAAAGATGAGTTGAAGAAGATAATGCACGAAAAGGGCCCCCTTTTTCTCTTTCCTTGTGAATCTTGCTACCTCTGTCCATACCAGTTGGTCATACCAGATTGGACAGCTGACACATTTTTGTTCTAATCTGCATTGGAAACTCCTTTGACAACTATCGGATGCGGCAACAGTCCTAGGTGCAAGCTGGAAATACTCATGCAGCGACATCAGTACCAAAACATGACAAAATTAAGGATAAATAGGTTAAGATCCACTGAGTTATAAAAATGCAATTTACTAAATTGAAAATGCTAACTTATGTGCTAAAGATAACTAAATTGGGACAAATTAACTAATAAGTAAGGAGAAAACATATGTTGTTCCTAGTACTATCATGACCTTATGAGACCGTTGGATATAGTTGACATGCCGTAGGATTGTGAGTACTCACCTATATGTGTTATGTGATTTGGGCATTGAGGCCCTGGATAGTTTTGGATAGATAAAGGAATGCAAGCTAAGCTCCATTCAACGAGATATGTATGTTGGTGTGTTTGGAGAGTGTTAGCTATATGTTTCGCTTATGGGACATGTTCGACTTTACAAGTCATATTTGGTGTGTTTGGAAATCTACATATCTAATGTGTGGTGATAGAGTCCACTTTATATTTCATATCCTAAAGAGCCAAACTATCATTAAATGTGTTAAATATTAATGTAATTTATGCTTAAATGTTAATATGATTTATGCTTAAATATTAATGTGAGTTGTGCTTAAATATTAACATGATTTTTGCTTAAATGCTAATATGATTTATGCTTAAATATTAATGTGATTTATGCTTAAATATTAATATGATTTATGTGTAAATGGACTCATGAAAGATGTTAAAATGTATATAATATGACATTAAATTTGGTAATATTGTGAATGCATTATATGACTGTTTCGTTAATGCATAATGGTTTGTTTGTGTAGTAGTTGTTTTGAACATTCACTAAGCTTGTTGAAGTTCACCCTCCCCTTTTTAACCATTACAGATACATAATGTGGGTGTGAGTGGTGTGGTTCCATGGGGCGAACCAAGCCAAAATTTTAGTAGCTATTCTTAGGTGTTTATTTGTTTAATTATGTTTTGGAGATAAACGGTAATGTGGTAGATTTTATGTCGGATTTGATATTATCTTTAGTTGATTGCATGTCTATTATGCTTGATAATTTGTGAACTTAAAATATGATATTTGAGACTAATATGCGACATTTTGATGCTTATTTTATGAGGTAATTCTTGCATGATGTTTAATGTCTATTTGATGTTTATTCGATGTATGTTAACATTAATTTGAGTATGTAAGGCTTAAAATTCATATTAATAAAGGAATAAAAAGAGATGCATGTATTTAATGTGATGATTGTTATGAAAATGATGTGAGACGGTGGTCTAGCGTCTTAGTATTCGGGCTCCACAACTGAATCGAGTATAAGGTGTTACAAATTATCTAAATTAAAACGACCATTTTGCCCCTCAACTTTCATTAGAATTATTTCATTCAATTATCACTTAATTTAATAAAATCATAATTTGGTCCCTCTAATTTATTCATTTATTCAATTTAGTCCTTCAACTATTTTTAATTTCACTTTAAACCTTAACTTTTGCTTAATTTCATTTTTGGTCCCAATACTTTCTACCTATTTACAATTTAACCCATGCCTTAAATTAATATTTCACAATCTTATACTTTTTTTAACTTTCTCCAATACGTAACTATCTTCTTTACTTAACACTAATAATTCTTATTTTATTTATTATTAAAGATCTATTTCATATTCTTTCCAAATTTGCACTTTTTACAATTAAGGAGGTTTGAAAATGTTACATGACCCATTATTAAGAAAATAATGGATAAAATATTTGAATCATAAATTTTTTTTAAATAATTAATTACACTTTACATATTTTGCTATTATAATATTAATCCTCCATAAATATGTAATGTTAGGAAAAAGAATTGACTAATTACACAGAGTTGTTATCATATTTTATAAAAAATAAATTTATTTAATTTATTTTTTGGTGAATTATAAGGGGAGGGCAAAGTCTTAATGACAACACGACTAGCACCGTTCGAACCTAAACCACACCTAGTGCAAAGAATACCCTTAACCATCAGACCAACACACAATTTCAATTATTTGATATATTTTAATTAAGTCATTTAATTAACATGTACATTACACAAGAAAAAACTAGTGTATATATACGGTAAAAAGGTGACAAAAAAGGAAGATTAGAAAAAAAGATTTTATTTACTTTTTTTAAGGTAGAAATATGATTTTTATTTGGATACATTTTCATATAAAGAATTGTACATAAGCTTTATAAGGAAATATTTTAATTAAGTCATTAAATTAACATGCACATTACATAAGAAAAAACTATTGTATATATGGTAAAAAGGCATCGAATATTAAATTTCTCATTCTTTTGCAGATTGCATCATGTAAGTTCTTATCTTACTCTTATTCATAGACATAACTAGGGGAGGCTGGCAAGTCCCGCCCCCCTAAAATAAAAAAAATCATTTAGTTTTTTTAAATTTTTTAAAATTTGAAATTAATAGAGGTAAAATTACACTTTAGTCCTCCCTAAAAATGATAAAATTTTGATTTAATCTTTTAAAAACTATAAAAATGAAGACTATTAAAATGGTGAAATTGAGGATCTTACCAAAGGGAAGCGAGCACTAAGGTAATTTTAACCTAAACATGGATAGATCTAATTATTACTCGAAATAGATTATATTACGAAGAAATAAAGGAGAGAAAATTTTAGGGTTTTTTATAATAATACAAATAGAAAAAGCAAATAAATATCAGGAAATCAAATATTTTAATTTATCAAATCTAATCATGAGTGATTAGCTAGCTTGGGTAATCATAACCAACTGTTGCTTCGGGCTCCTCGTTCAATCAACTAGTCAATACCCTAGTAGGATCTTCTGATACGTCTACTTGAATAACGATTTAGCAAGAACTACTTATCTTTCAACCTCACAGTCCAGACCGGTTCGAGGTTAAGGTCTTCATGAATAGGTCATACCAATTTTGGGTTAATTTCGACCTTGATAACTTACTAGGGACGTCAAGCTTAGGGTTTAGGTTTTTCCTTTGCCAAACAATTGATCCATTAAGTAACCCTATAAAATAGTTAATTAATCATACCTCCACTCACTAATCCTTCATAGAAAGATTAGTTCCTCATGGATATTATAAAAATTATAAACATGGTATAAGGAATTGACATGTAAAATAAATCAAGAATATAAAGTTTAAAGAAGGCTTGATTTGTATTGAATAAATTGTTGAATCTTTCGAAGAGTTTTATCAAATTCTAAAATCAAATCTCCCGATCAAGGGAAAATAACAAAACTAAAATAAATACTAAAACCTAAGAAAAGGAAAAACTAAAACTAAAATTAGAATGGAAAAGGTGTGTATAACATGTGTTAGTTGAGCCTATTTATAGACTTAGAGTTGTCGTCATCCTTAACCCTAGGTTACTTGACGTTCTCGAGCTTAAAGTTTGATTGTACGGACTAAAACGGCCTTAGCTTGTATTAATTTCCCATATAGTCAATGCCGTGACACACTAGAGCCTGTGCCACAACATCGAAGGCAATATGCTCATTTTTAGGGAATCTTTAGGGGTATGTTACGACATACTCAGCTTGTGTTGTGACATTGAAGGCAGTCTCAAAATTCTTCTATTCTACTCCTTATGTTACGACATCGAATCCTTCATGTTGCGATGTGGAGACTAGTATTGAGTTAGTACACCTTCTAATGGTTTCCTGCACACTCATAAAGTATATTGCTCACCCTTAGGCCTCATTAAACCTCTAAGGTCAATAAAATACTAAAATGTCACAATTTATTGAATCTAAATAAATGTAAGAAAATTAACTAAATCTTAACTAAAATGCTCGTATTCAATCTCCTTAAATGTAAAAACTAGTTTGATTTGCTATATCAAATTACGACAGATCAAACTCCCCCACACGTAAGTCATTTGCATATCCTCAAGTAAGACAAACAAAGGCAATAAAAAGAAAATACGACCTTTGAGCAAGTATGATACAAGTGTTACCTTTGGAGCACATGACTAAGCAATTCATATTTACACATAATCATGACATGATGAATAGTTAACTTACAACTTTTGACAACAAACATCTAAGTTCAATACATTACAAAGTTTACAAGCATTAAAGGTCTCAAATGTAAGATTCCATCAATAAATCATACAAGTATGTTGATTATTGATTACAAGCTTGTCCTCATACGATGCTACTTGGTTCTCGGATCCTTTGCAATCTTTAATCTCAATGTCAAATTCTTGTAATAATAGGATCTAGCGAATCATTCTTGGTTTGGCATATTTTTTAGCAAAGAGTTACCTCAATGCAAAATGATCAGTATAAACTGTAACTTTTGCGCCAATAATATATGATAGAAATTTGTCGAAAGCAAAAACTACTGCCAATAACTCCTTTTACGTGGTTGTATAATTGATCTGTGCTTCAGTAAGAGTTTTGCTAGCATAATATATTACATGAAATACCTTTTCTCTGCATTGACCTAGCACCGCACCCACTACATAGTCACTCGCATCACACATAACCTCAAATGGTTGTGACCAATCCGGTGTAACAACAATAGGTGCCTTCACTAGTTGCTGCTTAATTTGCATAAATGCGATCAAACTTGCAGCATCAAACAGAATTTTTTTATTTTGCTCTAACAAGGAGCAGAGAAGTTTTACAATTTAGAGAAATCTTGCATGAATCGTCGATAGAAGCCCGCATGGACGAGAAAACTCCTAATACCTTTTACATTTGTGGGCGGAGGTAACTTCTCAATGATCTCAACTTTTTCTTTGTCCACTTCAATGCCCTGATAGGAGATACGATGACCAAGGAAAATGTCTTTTGTTGCCATGAAGTGGCATTTCTCCCAATTCAGCACTAGATTTGTGTCCTCACATCGCTTTAGAACTCTGGCTAAATTGTCAGCGCATTTATCAAAAGTATTACCATAGATAGAAAAATCATCCAGAAATACCTCTAATGAGTCTTCAATAATATCTGAGAATATTGCCATCATGAATATTTGAAATTTAGCTGATGCATTGGATAAACCAAATGACATTCGATGAAAGGCAAAGGTACCCAAAAGGACAAGTGCAATTCGTTTTTGCTTGGTCCTCTGACGCAATTGCTATATGATTGTTGCCAAAATAGTCATCGAGAAAACAATAATAGGCTTTACCAATAAGCTTGTCCAGCATTTGATCAATGAAGGGAAGTGGAAAATAATTCTTCTTTGCGGCTGCATTGAAACGGCGATAATCCATGCATACTCGCCAACCTATAGGAATGCAAGTAGGGATTAATTCATCTTTGTCATTACTTACCACTATGATACCACGCTTCTTTGGGACACATTGGACTGGGCTCACCTACATACTATCATAAATTGGGTAGATGATGCCCACATCCAACCACTTAATGATCTCCTTTTTAACAACCTCCTTCATTTTTTTCATTTAATCTTCTTTGTTGTTTAATGGACTGCTTTCCCTTATCTTCCAATCGTATCTTGTGCATACAGAAAGAAGGACTAATGCCTCTAAGATCCGCAATACTCTAGGCAATAGCACGCTTGTGTTACTTCAGTATTTGGATTAATTTTTCTTCTTGACTTGTGTCGAGAGTTGCAGAGACAATTACTAGCAGGGTGTCATTCTCACCAAGGAAAACATACTTCAAATGGGTAGGTAATGGTTTCAACTCCAAAGTAAAATGTTCTTCAATAGATGACTTAAATACAGGAGTCTTTCTATTGGTCAAATCCAAAGATTTCATCTACCATCCGTGCCTAAGCTCAACATTATTTGCCTCAACCTTGTAGTCACAATCACTTAGAAAATCTTCTTCAGATGTCGCCACAAATTCTTCTGGGATTGTTGTGCTACGTTCATTAAATTCCTCCTCCACTAATTCGTCCAACACATCAACATGGTGACATTCCTCTTTATTTCTGCAGGGAATTGCTTCAAAAACACTGAAAGTGACATGTTCATTGTTATGTCACATTATCAATTCACCTTTGAATACATCTATAAGAGTGTGACCAGTGGCAAGAAATGGGTGCCCCAAGATTATGGGAACTTCCTTATCAGCTTCACAATCAAGAATAATGAAATCCGTTGGGAACACAAACTTATCTACTTTAACTAGAATGTCTTTAATTTGCCCTTTAGGCTGTGCAAAAGATCTATCCGCCAGCTGCAATGTCATCGCAGTGGGCTTCATGTGACCAATCCCCAATTTTTAAAATGTTGATAACGGCATGAGGTTGATACTTGCTCTTAAACCATAAAGAGCTTTTCCCAAGTAATGATTTTCAATGGAACATGGAATTGTAAAACTTCCAGGGTCCTTCATCTTAGGTGGCAACTTATTTGTCAGCACTACACTGTATCCTTCTATGAGCACAATTGTCTCAATATCGGTCAACTACTTCTTCTTTGATAAGAGCTCCTTCATGAATTTTCTATAGCTAAGAATCTGTATGAGAGCATCCACAAGAGGTATATTGACATCGAATTGTTTCAATGTGGCCAAAAACTTTTAATATTCTTTATCATTCTCCTTCTCCTTAAATCTTTGTGGAAATGGCAAAGGTATTGACACATTAGGTTGTTGTGACAAAACTTGTTGCGTCGACATCGGTGGTTGCATTAACAATTTTGTTGGTCTAATGGTAGGCGTGGGAGTAACAACTAGTGGCTCCTCTTTATTTGGTTCATCTGTTTCTTCTTCAGATACAACTTTTTCTTCCTGATCTGCTTCACTTTGCATCGACAAGTGTTGTATTAAAGTTGCTACTTGGCTCGACAGTTTGCTTTCCACTCCTAAGAGTAATAGCTTTGCAATGCTCCTTCCCCTTTTGATTTGGATTCTCCGTGTCACTAGGTAAAGCACCTGGTGGTCTTGTGCTCGTATTTGATGCTAGTTGTCCTACTTGTACTTCCAATGCTTTTATGGAAGAGGAATTTCCTTGCATAATAGCTTCTATCCTCGTGATATGTTCACGTATCAAGGCTTCAAGAGTTGCTAATGGATTAACTCATGGTTGGGAATACTGCTGTTACTGTTGTTATCCTTGCATATGCAAGTTTGTGAATTGAAGATTGTTATGGTCGCACACGAGTATGTGGCTGCAACCGATCTTGATGTACATGCATCTAAGGACTTTGGTTAAAATTTTGCTACTGTTGACTATAATTCCCTTGTCAAAAATTTCCTTGGTTCGAAGAATTTCCATATCTAAATGTAGTTGCATTTTGATTTCCCTAAGGCTATTGATTTCGAGCTGAACTATTGTAGGAATTACCATAAGAATTTCCTTTGATATTATTAACATAAAATGCATTCTCTGCATGCTATGGACAATCTTCATAGCTATGATTGTCGCCGTAAATTTCACAAAAAATATCGGGACATCCATTTGTTGGGCAACTTGGATGGGAGAAACTTCACTTGTCCTCTTCTTATTCTTTATCATATTTGCTAATGAAGATACCTATTAACTCATAGCTGATATATCATCTAACTCGATAACTCTAGGGTTTGTTTTAACTTGAGAAGCTCGACAGATCAGATATTGGTAGTCATTTTGAGTGATCCTCTCTAAAATTCTCACAGCTTCACCATAGCTGCAGTCCAACAAAGGACCATTCGCAGATGCATCGACAAGATTTCTTGTCTACACATTCAACCCATTGTAAAGGATCTCAATCTGTGTTTCCTGCTGAATTCCATGCATGGGACAACGTCGAAGTAAGGTTTTGTAACTCTCCCATGTGGTGTGCAAATTCTCATCATCCAATTGATGATATGCAGTGATATCATTCCTCAGTCGAGCATTCATTATCGATGGATTAAACCGCAAAACAAACTAAGTCACAAGTGCATTCCACGACGTAATAGATCCAGCAGGCAATCCAAGGAACCAGCTACGAGCCCGTCCTTACAATGAGTAAGGAAACAATTACATCTTGAAGGCATCATCATGAACACCATGCTTACTAAAAGAAGCACAAATTAGTATAAAAGATTTAAGATGCACTCTTGCATCCTCATGAGGGAAACCGACATACTGCCCATTCAAATTTAACATTTGAAACATTATCAATTTTAACTCAAAATTGCTAGCTTGAATAGCTGGTTGAACAACCCTTGGCTGCAAATCATCTAATACAGGAGCAACAAAGTCTCGAATTGGTCTATCGTACTTGTTCTTCTTGTGGAAGCGGTGGATTTTTTATATTTTGTGGTTATATCAGAGGGATAGGATTTTGTGGTGGCAATGGAGGTATGACTACATCATTTCCAGGTAAAGCCAAATTACTTTTTTCTTGTCTTCTCCTTTTAATAGTTCTTTCGATTTCTAGATCTAAGAACAATAATTTCAAAATTGCTCCTGGTCATAAAATACCTAAAAAAATTGAGAAAGAGTAAAAAAAATTAAAACAAGTTAGTAATAGGTAAAACTAACAAAATGAAAAATAATTGCAAGAACAAAAATAATTATTAAACAAACGCCATCCTCGGTAATGGCACCAAAACTTGATCATGCTATTAACGTCACATCAATTATGTGCAAGCATACACTTTCAATGCAAGTATAGTAGATAGGTTTAAAACTATCAGATAACGATCCCACAGAGATGGCTGCTTATGTTTATAATTGTCGATGCAAAGGAAGTTAAAATAAAAGAGATTGTGATGAATAATGTCAAAGCAAATTAATAAGAAAACGCAGCAAAGGGTTGAGAATAATCTATCAAAGCAATTTTAATAAAAGTTAAGAAGTAAAAACAATGATAATGAAATGAGGTTCCCTGACTTGAAAAGATGGCAACAGCTAAATGTGATCACAAGGTAAAAATAGATAAATTGTCGCTGCAATTAAGTTCAATGAAATCTTACCAACCTCAACTTCCCTGTTATCAAAGACTCAAACACTCATACTAACCACATCTTCCAGTGCTGCTAATGCAAAATATTCAAGAACAAGTGGACAGAATTCCTTCGATTCTCAAGCAACTTTCGTTGTCTTGCTTGTTAACTTAATTTGTCATTGCGCTTTCCAGTGACAGTGATTGCAATTACACTTTCGTGGTCAAGAAATTAAATCCAAAAATAACAATGAAGGAAATATAAAGTAGATATCATATTTGATCTAGAATTAAATTGTGCTTCCATTCAAACTCAAATAATCAAACATTCATCAGCGTTTAAAGAGAGAATAACAAAAATAATTGAAGCATCCCATTCCTAGTCTACTAGAACTATTCTCTTACACTTCTCTTGCATCACAATTAGGGATGTTCCTCGTAGAGAGCAGATTTGCCTTCTCGTCACAATCAGGTCACCGTCAAGGAAGTTAAGCTGTCATGGAAGATAGCTTAAGAAAATGTTTAAGGAATCATTTTTAAAGCTTCAAAGAAATCTCCCCAATGATCCTTGAAGAAGATCCTCCCTCATCAATATTTGTCAACCATTGCCAAGTATAGGTGTCCTTTCTTTCAAATCCAACTTCCTCTAACTGTACAAGTTGGTTATAATAGCTATACACTAACTCAGCTCTGGTGTGTTCATTAAACAGTTTTCAGTTGTGGTGACATTTTTGGGTGCAAATTTGGATTTTATTTTGTGACGACAACCCTAGATACCTTCATGTGTTAATCTTTCGGAACAGACTCCTGCACTGACATATTTGGATGCAATATTGAACACTAATTGTTGCGACATTAATAGAAAAAACAAGATAAAATTAAAGAAAATTAAACCTAGCATCACTGAGTTAGAAAATGTAGTTACTAAGTTAAAAATGCTAAAAATGCATGCTAAAAATGATAAAATGGGAACAAATTACAACCTAAGTAAGGAGAAATCAGTGGTCTTCTCTAATGTTGTCAATGAGTTACTGATCGAAATTAAGAAGTATCGTTCGTAATGGATTTCGTGAGGGTTAGAATTGATAATGGCGGGTTGTAGAAGGATGGATGGATGAATATGCAATGGATAACGAAAGATAGGCTTGAACTAGATTTAAGGACTCAAGAATGAACCAATATTATAGAAAAATATTGACCCAACTCTTATATTAGCCTTAAAACGAATTGCAAGTAAGAATCGTGGCCCTCTATCTAGCAAGATAGGAACCAATCGATATAAAGGTTGAACGCCACACCTCAATTAAGTGATAAGTTCGAAAGAATCAGATTGATGCCATAAGGGTTACTTAATAAGTCAATTTGAGTCAAATAAGAACAAGGAGTTTGTAAACTCTTAATAAGATTAAAATTCATCAAAAGTTGTTACAAAATGTTTCAAACCTCATATTTATAGGCTTACAAATGACCAGCAGAAAAGGCATGAAGTAATAAACAAATTAATTAGTTTACTGCCCTTAATTTCGTCCAAAATTCCCAATGTACTTTAAGTTAATGTGGTGGCTATTTCAATGGAGTTTTTGGCCGAATTTAGTGCTTGGTTAACTAGGAAGAAGTGTTTTTTAAATTTAGCTGAAGTTCCTATACACTTTGAGTAATTGTGGGCGGTGCATTAATGTTTTTTCAGCCATATCCCATGTCCCCATGAGCAGCTTTTAAGCATTTAAGCACCTTGTGACATTTGATGCAACCAAATAGCCATGCATGAAGAGAATATGGATTTCCTTTGCTCTTCACAAAATGTCTTTTTGACGAGGTGTTTTCAGTACTTTAAATGTTGGTAGGTGCAATAAAATCTTGTGTTGGCCAGCCATTAATATCCATTTTAAACATGTTGGTTAGGACAAATTAAATGGGTAGCAATATTTGACTAATAACAACTAAATTAGGACATATTTAAAGGCTTATCAAAATAACACAAAACATAATTAAGACTTAGACTAAAGTGATTAAATGGTTAAAACCTTATTTTCCAGCAATTTAATTAACTAAATAAATTAAAGTTTTATGCACAGCACATTGCATGGAATGCATGTCTTGAAAGAAGTGCACGAGTTATATGAAATGCATGGAATGCATGAACTGTTTTCCGAAACTCGTTTAATTAAACCCATGACAGCTTCTTTGAATTTCTTGGCTTGTGCTCTCTTGATTGGTCCTCTAAGTAGCTTGATTGGATCGTACTAGGCTTTACTACATTCATCTTCGCAACTTCGAGGCTCACAACAGTAGTGCTCGCTGCATTAGTGTTCGTAGCATTAGTGCTCGCAACACTAGTGCTCGCATCTTTCATGTTCGCAAGGTCAATGCTCGCATTATCTGTGTTCGCACTATTCGTGCTCACATCATCCCCTCCCTCTTCAAAGCGATTTGTCCTCAAATCATTGCCTACATCATAAGGGGATAGATCAACAACATTAAAGCTCGCACTAACAGTATACTCACCTGAAGGTCCAATTTGTATGAATTTTCATTAATCCTTTCCAGCACTTGAAAAGGGTCATCGCCTCATGGTAGCAACTTGGATCTTCTTTGAGCTGGAAACCTTTATTTTTGCATGTGAAGCCAACCCCAATCTCCCAGTTCAAAGACTATTCCTTTACATCCCTTGTTGGCTTTACTTGCATATTGCTTGGCCAAACTAAAGGAGTTAAAGGATTAAGATCGTAAACAACTTTATATGGTGAAGGCTTGGTGGCCGAATGTACAGAACAGTTGTAGGTAAACTCAATGTGCGACAAGCATTCTTCCCATGTTTTCAAATTCTTTCGAATGATTGCTCTCAACAAGGTAGACAGCACTCAATTCATAACTTTAGTTTGGCCATCCGAATCGATGCTAAAAACAACAATGCTTTCGAATAAGAATGAGTAATCAAATGAAATAAAGCGGCTCGATAAGACCCCATACTTAGAGCTAACATCATATAACCCAGTTGGGACATTGTAGAATAGGCTAAACCCCTCTAAATATCTTTTTGAGAAAGGGCTAAAGTGGCCCCTAATAATACCGTTATTATACCTATCAAAGATATTAGATTCATTATGTAAGGTATAACTATAAAAAGAGGAAGAATGCGGGCTACAAGAAAAATTCCCATAGCTACCATAGTGGCAGCATGTTTAAGATTCGAAATAGGAGTAGGCCCCTCCATGGCATCAGGTAACCATTCATGAAGAGGAAATTGTGCCGATTTAGCAACTGCTCCAGCAAATAATAAAGAGGCACATAAAGTAACAAATAAAAAATGAACCTCATTATACAGGTTATTAAATATTTCGAACAAATCTTGGAATTCAAAACTTCTAGTTATCCAATAAAAATCCAAGATTCCTAATAAAAAAACAAAATCGCATATTCGATTAGTTACAAACACTTTTTGACAAATGTTTGTCGTAGGGGGTCGTGTGAACCAAAAACCTATTAATAGATAAGAACACATTCCAACTAATTCCCAAAAAATATAAATTTGTATCAAATTTGAACTAGTAACTAATCCCAACATTGAAGTATTGAACAAACTCATATAAGCAAAAAAATCTCAAATATCCTTGATCATGAGACATATAGTTGTCACTACAAATAAGAACAAAAAATTCCAACAGTAGTGATTATTATTGACATAATAGAGGTAAGTGAATCAATAAAGTAGCCAAACTTGAAAGAAAAATCATTATTGATGGTCCAAGACCATACATATTGATAGATAGAACTTCCATTTATTTGCTGAATAGACAGACCGATCGAAAAAATCATAACTATACTTAACAATAAAATATTGGGAAAAGCCCACATACGAAGAAGATTTTTTGTTGCCATCAGAAACAGTAGGAGTCTCACTACTATTAAAATAGGAATGGTAAGTGGAATAAAAGGTATGATCCATGAGTATTGATATGCATGCTCCATAAAAACTTTTTTGTTATTCTTTCTTAATTAATGGTTTCTGATTCACTGGCTCTTATCTCTTTTAATTGAAGAGGGGCAATTAAAAAATGAGAGATTACAAAGTTAACTGGAATTTTCTATTCTTAATTTTTTAATCTTTCATAACTATTTCAAAAATATTCAAATTTCGAAGTTAGAAGTAATCAAATGATCTCGTCGAGTTACTATAATGAAAAACAAAAGAATTTTTTTTCAATATAGTTATATTTTCTTAAAATATCAATTATTGTAATATGTAATAATAAATAATAACTGATATTTACAATAAGTTAGATACATCAGTCAAAAATACAAAGAATTCCCCTACAAAAAGTATGCTATGAATCGTAGGATGTCCTAGAACTTAAAAGAAAAAAACGAATTATTTATGTTTGTTTATTCAAACTTATTAACTAGTTCATTTCATCGCGGAACTGATTGATTGTCTTCCACTACAATGAATGAACCTTTTCTTGTAGGAAAGACTATCTGATATTTTCTTCCAAAAATGACTAAGGAATTTATCATCTTGATCAGATACAATCTTCATTACTACACCATGCAATCAAACCACTTCTCTGAAAAATAGATTAGCTACATTCGAAGCATCAGCAGTTTTGTGGCATGGAATAAAATGAGCCATTTTAGAAAATCGATCAACTACCACAAAAGCACAGTCTTTTCTAGTTTTAGTTCTAGGAAGGCCTAGCAGAAAGTCCATAGAAATGTCTACCCACGGTGCTTCGGGAATGGGTAAAGGCATGTACAGTCCATAGGGTTTAATGCGAGATTTTGTATTCTTGCAAGTAATGCATTAATTGCAAACCCTTTTAACATTTTGACTCATTTTGGACCAAAAGAATGTTTATGGAGCATAGCTAAAGTTTTGGTCACTCCAAAATGTCCCATGAGACCTCCACTATGCGCTTCTTTTACGAGCACATCTCGAATGGAACCTTACGGAATACACAATTTATCTTCCTTGAAAAGGTATCCATCATGCTTATAGTATCTTTCAAAGGGCCTTTTTGAAAGCTTTATAGATCTCACAAAAATCAGCATCAGTTTCATAAAGCTTTTTAAGATATGCAAAACCAAGTAACTTAGCATCTAAACTATTAAGTAATTCGTACCTTCTTGACAATGTGTCCTCAACAACATTCTCTCTACCTTTCTTGTATTTAATCACGTAAAGAAATGATTCTAGGAATTCAACCCATTTGGCATGTCTCTTGTTCAACTTGTTTTGCCCCTTGAGATGTTTTAGTGCCTCACGGTCAATGTGAATGATGAATTCCTTAGGCCATAAGTAGTGTTTCCATGTCTCCAATGTTCTGATTAGTGCATACATTTACTTGTCGTAGGTCGGGTAATTGAGAATAGCACCATTCAATTTCTCACCAAAGGAGGCTATAGGTCACCTATCTTATGTTAGCACGGCTCCAATTCCTATTTCTGATGCATTACATTAAATCTCGAATGTTTTTGTAAAATCAGGTAAGGATAACAATGGTGCATTAGTCAAACAATCTTTAATCAAATTAAAATATTTCTTTTGCTCCTCATCCCAATAAAGCTAGAGTTTTTCTTGATAATTCCAGTTAAAGGAACAGCTAAGGTGCTAAAATTAGGAACAAACCTTCAATAAAAACTAGCAAGACCATGAAAACTTCTTACTTGGCTTATGCTAGTAGCTCGTGGCCACTCTCTGATTGCTTTTACATTTTCTTGGTCAACTTCAAGACCTTCGGACCTAACCATAAATCCTAGAAAAACAAGCTTGTTACTACAAAAGGAACACTTCTTAAGATTTGTAAATAAAGTTTCCTTCCTTAGTACCTCTAACACAGATTTCAAATGATGTATATGATCTTCCAAAGACTTGCTATAAATCAAGATATCATCAAAATATACTACACATAATTTATCAAAGAAGGATTGAAGAACATGATTCATTAACCGCATAAAGGTGTTGGGTACGTTAGTTAGGCCAAAGGGCATAACCAACCACTCATACAAATCATGTTTGGTTTTGAAAGTAGATTTCCATTCACCTCTTTCTCTCATATATATTTATTGATAACCACTCTTGAGATTGAATTTGGAGAAAATGCGAGCTCCACTTAGCTCGTCCAACATATCGTCTAAATGTGGAATGGGATGTTGATATTTGATGGTAATGTTATTGATCACACAACAATCAAGGCATGTATGCCACAAGCCATCCTTCTTAAGTACCAACAGTATAGGCATAACACATGGACTTATGCTTTCTTGAACATACCGCTTTTCCATTAGCTTGGTAACTTGCCTTTGTAGCTCTTTGGTTTCTTTCGGATTGCTTTGATAAGCTGGCCAATTCAGAATAGTGAATCTGGGAATAAAATCTATTTGATGTTCAATGCCTCTAATGGGCGACAATCCACTTGGGATATCCTTCGGAAACACGTCCTCGAACTCCTGCAACAAAGTCACAATAGGAGAAGGAAGAGTGTTATCTAAATCATTAGTGCTAAATAAACTTTATTCTATATGATCACAAGCAAAGGTTGCTTAGAAAGTAAGGACTTTTTTATCTCCCTTTCTGTTGTAAATATACTCAACTTTCCTAACTCACTCTCTACTTTTCACTCATTTTTCTCTTGTGTTTTTACCTTATGTTCTTTCCTCTCTTTCACTTTTATCTCATTATTTTCTCTCTTCTTTTGTATTTTCTGATTTTTCTCACACTCATCTTTTTCTTTCTCTTTCAATTTTTGAAACGAATTTTGTAATTTGAGCTTATCTTCATACACTTGTTTAGGAGTAAGTGGTGTCAAAGTAACATTCTTTCCTTGATGTTTGAAAGTATATCGGTTTGTATAACCATCATACAACACTCGACGATCAAATTGCCATGGTCTTCCCAACACAGCAAGTGACTAGCATGCATTGGCACTACAGCTCAAAGGACTTCATCACAATACTTGCCAATCGTAAAAGCAACAACAGCTTGCTTAGTAACTTTGAGCTCACTATCCTCATTGAGCCATTGAAGCTTGTAAGGGTGCGGATGCTAGGCCAATTTTTTCTACCAACAAGTAGCTAGTAACGTTAGTACAACTACCACCATTAATAATAACATTACATACCTTTCCTTGGACATGGCAATGCGTATGAAAAATGTTCCACGTTGCTGCTCATATCTCCATGGTTGGGATACTCAAGCTTCGTTTAATGACAAGGATTTCCCCTTATACAGCATACTCCAAGTCATTCTCCTTATCGATAGGTGATTCGGGCTCATCTTCTTTTTTGGGTTCAGATTCGATCTCACTATTGTCTCTTATAAACATGACATTCCAATTTTGACATTGGTTCACAATTTAAAACACGTGATGCCTCGGGATTGATTTGGTACAACCTCATTCTTTATTTTACTTGAGTCTACACTCGGCTTCTTGGGCTTGGACGTTCCAACATTATCTTTAGATCGAAAAGTGGTATCATTTTTATAGGTTCCTTGCCCCCTCTTCGACATAGAAACAGAATTAGAAAGGGGTCGTGTGGTACCTTTTTCCTTCAATTGCTTCTCTACTTTAAGTGTCATATAAACCATATCAACAACTTCAACATAATGTTATAGTTATACTATATTGGTGATGTCTCGGTTGAGACTGACTAAGAATCTAACCATGGTAGCCTTTCGGTCTTCCTCAACATTAGCACGTATCATGGCTATCTCCATTTCCTTGTAGTAGTCCTCCACACTATGATTTCCTTAATAGAGATTTTATAGCTTTTGATGCAACTCTCAATAATAGTGAGCAGGTACAAACCTCTTTCTCATGACAGCTTTCATTTCAGCCCATGTAGACATGGGTTGTTCGCCATTTTGTCTCCTACTCAAGGTTAGCTTATCCCACCAATAATTGCATAATCAGAGAATTCGATGGTAGCAAGTGTTACCTTTTTATTTTCTGAGTAGTTATGACATTCAAAGACGAGTTCTATTTTCTTTTCCTATTCCAAATAAGCTTCGGGCTCGATTTTCCCTTAGAATTAAGGAATGGTCATTTTGATATTGCTAAGATTGTCATCTTTTTTTATTTCGATCCCTAGGACCTCCATTTCTTTTTCCTCGATGCCTCATACTTCGATTAAAGGATTGATCACTCTCCACTTCACTTGGTTCATAGTAATCCTCTTGATTTGGTCTTGGAAGACCTTTCTCTCTCCTTTGATCTTGAGGTGAACATCTTCTTTGAGCTCTTACCTCTAATTGGTATAATTGATCTTGCATTGGCTCCGATCGATGTTGTAACAATTTATCCATCTCACGTATAAGAGCTTGGTATGCTAAATCGGGCACACCACCACCACCAACATTATTTCTTTCGAGACTTCGAGACATGATGTTTTCTTTAAAATAGAAAAGATTAGCAGCAAAAGATTTTGATTGAAAGTTAATGAGTACCTTACCAAATACAAAACCTCATGAGCCACTTAAAAAGGAAATCATTCCACTCGTGCTTGCGCTCGTATTAGCTTTTAATCTTCTCTAATGCTCTTTCGTACTCTTTGCTCACTCGAAGTTCTTAGGTGACTTCCTTAGACTTAACAACAAACCTAGTAGTATCGACTTCAAATATGATGTAAGGTAGGAATGTTGATTTGGTGATAGGGAAGGGTTCAAATAAAGATAGAAGTGTGACTGAAATTGTTATGGTAACGAAGACTTGTAATCGGGAAATTACACACTTTAAACTAGCTCTTCTTCTTCATTTTTTTTATATAATTTTGAATCTCCCTTGTATTTTCACACTTGGGATGCAAATATGATGCCTATATATTTTTATTTTTTTTATTTTTTTTATTTTTTCAAATTTCTTTTTTCTTTTTTTTTTCAAATGTTAACCTTGGGAGAGATAAGAACATCAAATACTTACTTAATTTATGTAGCTCTAATACCAAATGATGCGAGCTCATCCTCATAGGATGATTATGAGTCGCGTGAGTTCCCGATCGAAATTAAGAAGTATTGTTTGTAATGGATTTCATGAGGGTCGAAAATAATAATGGCGAGTTGTAGAAGGATGGATGGATGCATGTAGATGTAATGGATAACGAAGGATAGGCTTGAACTCGGCTTAAAGACTCAAGAATGAGCCAATATTATAGAAGAATATTGACTCAATTCCTATATTAACACTTAGAACGAATTGCAAGTAAGAACTGTGACCCTCTATCTAGCAAGATATGAACCAATCGGTATAAGGGTTGAACACCACACCTCAGTGAAGTGGTCAGTTTGAAAGAATCAGATTGACGCCATAAGGGTTACTTGATAAGTCGAGTTAAATAAGAACAAGGAGTTTGCAAACTCACAATAAGATTAAAATTCATAAAAATTTGTTACAAAATGTTTTAAGCCTCTTATTTTTAGGCTTACAAATGACCAACTAAAAAGGCGTGAAGTAATAAAAAATTTAATAAGTTTAATGCCCTTAATTTCATCCAAAATTAATGTGGTGGCTACTTCAATGGAGTTGTTGGCCGAATTTAATGATTGGTTGACTAGGAAGAAGTGTTGTTTAAATTTGGCTGAAGTTCCTATGCACTTGGAGTAATTGTGAGCGGTGCATTAATGATTTTTCAATCACTTTCCATATCCCAATGAGCAGCTTTTAAGCGTTTAAGCACCTTGTGGCCTTTGATGAAACCAAATAGCCATGCATGAAGTGAACATTGATTTCCTTTGCTATTCACAAAATGTCTTTTTGGGGAGGTGTTTTCAGCACTTTAAATGTTGGTAGGTGTAATAAAAGCTTGTGTTGGCCAGCCATTGATATCCCTAAGACATATGAAACATGCTGGTTAGGACATATTTAAAGACTTATCAAAATAACACGAAACATAATTAAGACTTAGACTAAAATGATTAAATGGTTAAAACCTTATTTTCGAACAATTTAATTAACTAAATAAACTAAAGTTTTATGTGCAACACATTGCATGTAATGCATGTGTTGCGAGAAGTGCACAAGTTATATGAAAGGCATGAAATGTTTAAAGTGTTTTCCCAAACTCATTTAATTAAACCCATTACTGCTTCTTTGAATTTCTTGACTTGTGCTCGCGTGATTGGTCCTTTAGGTAGCTTGATTGGATCATGTGAGGCTTGTTTTACATTCATGTTCGCAACTTCAAGGCTCGTAACAGTAGTGCTCGTAGCATTAGTGTTTGCAGTATAAGTGCTCGCATCTTTCATGTTCACAAGGTCAATGCTTGCATTCTCCATGTTCGCACTATTCGTGCTTGCATCAATTATCCTTGCAAAATACAACTAGTTGCATTCATGCATAAGAATAGTAAGAATCAAAAGGGTTTCAAGCACGAAAATAGTTTGACACATCATATTGTTCCCTATTCTCCCCTTTAGTGATCTTTTTTCTGCTCACCGTCTTATTTCTTCTTCTCTTACCTTCTTATTTCTCCTTATTTCTCGGGTTCATTTGTGACACTCCTTACCCAAATTTGACGGTCAAATCGGGTGAGGGTGTTACATAGTTCTTAAAATTTTTTGAATTTACAATTTAACCCCTCATCTTTTACTTAATTTCACTTTTGGTTGTAATACTTTTTTCATCTTTAAAATTTAATCCATGTCTTAAATTAATATTTCACAATGTTATACTTTTTCTAACTTTCTCCAATATGTAACTATCTTCTTTAGTTAACAGTAATAATTCTTATTTTCTTTATCAATAAATGTCTATTTCATATTTTTTTCGAACTTGCAATGTTTGCGATTAAGGAAGTTTGCAGATATTACAGGACCCATTATTAAGAAAATAATGGATAAAATATTTGAATCATAAAAAAAAATTTAAATAATTAATTACATTTTAAATATTTTACTATTATAATATTAATCCACCATAAATATGTAGTGTTAGAGAAAAAAAAAACTTACGTGACTAATTACACATAGTTAGAGGTGTTCATGGGCAAGGTCGGCCCGAGTCTAAGAATGATATTAACATATTTTATATTTGTCCAAACCCAACCCAGCTCGAAATCTACGCCTAAAATTTTGCCCAAACCCGCCCATTTTTACAAAAGACTAACACAAGCTCATTTTAGGCCTACCCATATTTTTTAAAAAATTTTAAAAAATATTTATTCTATTTTATTTTAATATTTAATAATTTTATACATTTTTATTTATTAAACTTTTTATATAGTCATCTTAACATTATTTTAGTGTTTACATTAGAGTAGTATTATATATTTAGTATATGTGTATTTTTTAAAGTGTTCTAAATTACATAATATAAAAAAAAAAAAAAACATAATCTAAAGTATTGTAATCTTCAAATGGATCGGGTCGGGTCGGGCTCGAGTTCAAGCTTGAATGTTCAAACCCGATCCCAACTCATTTTTAAATTGGTCTATTTTTTTTCCCAAGCCTAAAATTTTTGCTCAAACTCTCCCAAATTTCGAGCAAGCCTTCGGGCTTGGACGAATGACTCAATCTATGAACAGGTCTACACATAACTGTTGAAAATATTTCAATTAATTATAAAATATTTTATTTATGAAATATTATGTATACATTTCTTTACCATATTTTATAAAAAAAATTTATTTGATATATGGTAAAAAATTGACAAAAAAGGAATGCTAGAAATAAAGATTTTATTTACTTTTTTAAGATAAAAATAAGGATTTTATTTGAATATTTTTCCATATCAAGAAATGTACATAAGCTTTATAAGAAAAATACAGCAAATCATATAATATAGTGAAAACCTCACCTTTAAATAACTTTGTTTACACCCACCTTTCAATTCATCACAAATTTAATTTCTCTTAAATCAAATCCCCACAAAATATTATGGAAAATTCTGGTCTTTCAAATATTAAATTTCTCATTCTTTTACTGATTGCATCATGCAAGTTCTTATCTTACACTTATTCAATATTAATTAATCAATAGTTAAATTATAATTATTCAATTCATGTCATTTGTTCAAGCCAACCTCCTATCATGAGTAAAATTTAACTGTAGTTGTAATATATATATATATTTGCAGCAATGATGATGTCAATGATACCAAGGGTTCGAGGGCAAAAACATTTGCCATGCAGCAGTAAAGATGATTGCAAAGCAATTTTGTGTCAAGAGGGAACCGCACATTGCATCAATGGGCAATGCCAATGCACAACTTTCCAAATCAAAAGTATTTCTTGTGTCACTGACTTTCAATGCATCAACAAATGTGGTCCTCAATCCACTATCCATAAATGTGTTAATGGTTACTGCATCTGTTAAGATTATACAACTTTCTTTAATACATGCCATGAAATAAAGTAATTTTTTCACTTCTTTTTGCTATTTTTCTTTCAATTTTCCTTTGATAAAAATATTTCATTCCTTTCAATAGAGAAATCAAGCTACTAAACAAAAATCCCCTGTTTGATAAGTTCCACAAATCCAACAATTTCAGACTAAATTGAGAAAACCCAAAAAAAACTTTTCATTTCTTTGAAACGTTTCACATAAAAGATAAAAGATGATATCAAATTTTAGAGAGTTCTGAAAATTGATAAAACCAAAAAAAATTAAGAAAAAAAAAGAAACTAAGACATCAAATTGTACAAACCCCATTTCTTTGAAAACCCAAACAAATGTTAAAGATAAATTCAACTGTTGTTATTCCTTTTGTGCTCCACACATCCATCAAAGGCACAATATATATTGCGATCAACTAGTAAAAGGTATTGAGGAAATTCCTGGTCCTGAAAATTATTCCCTCGTTATCTTGTTGTGCAAACACAATACTTCCACTGTAAATTGCTCTCTCTCATGCAAAATAAGATCAAATTATTCTAAAGAAAAAAAACACATGTATATGTATTTTGGTGAGTCAAAATTTGCTATCTCTTTCATCTATGACTTCTACACTACCTTCCTTTTTGTAGCATCGGAGATTCATGGGTAGAAGTGTTTATGGGTTTGGTAGAGTCAAGTCCAGATTGGACCTAAACATGATATTAACATAATTTATGCTTGCTCAATTTTGGCTTGGCTCAAAATTTTAGCCTAAAATTTTGCCCGAACCCGTCCATATTTGCAATAGACTAACCCAAGCCCATTTTAAACCCGACCATATTAGTTTTTAATTTTTTTAAAAAAATTATTTATATTTTTTATTTTAATATTTAATAAGTTTATAAACTTTTTATCTATTGAAAATTTTTATATAGTTATTTTAACAATTTTTTAATGTTTACATTAGAATAGTATTATATATTTAGTATAACAGGCACAAGCTCCAGTTTTGATTAGCTCCCTGTGTTTTCTTGGGGTATGCTGATAATCATAGAGGGTACAAGTGTGTTGATAGTGGTGGTAGAGTGTATATCTCGAGGCATGTTCAATTTGCTAAAAATGAGTTCCCTTTTAAGGAGTTAGCTGTTCAACCTGTTCAAAATGCTAGTTCACCTTGGATTGCAGCTTCCTTGCCTGTGTTCATACAAGCACCAAATGTTATGAATGATGGGACTCCTTCTACTGAGATTATGGGTGATTCTAGTGAGAGAGCTTCAGAAGCAGCAACTGTGGAGTCAAATTCAGTTCTAGTTCTTTCAGTTGACTTTGAGCATGAGATAAGTCCTGGTGGTGCTACTATGGAAACTTCTGGTGTGACAGGGTCAGGTCTTGGCAATGTTCATCCTATGGTTACAATAAGTAAAGTGGGAGTGTTCAAGCCTAAGACATATTTGGGGGAGTTGAGCATGGTTAAGCCCAAGAATATTCGTGAGGCCATGTTAATCCCTGCATGGCAATGAGTTGTTGATAAGGAATATCATGAATTAATCAAGAATGGTATGTGGGAGTTAGTTCTAGCTCCTGAGCATCGAAATTTGGTAGGCTGTAAGTGGCTATTTAAGATAAAAAAGAATCCAGATGAAAGTGTGGCCAGAAACAAGGCTCGTTTGGTGGCACAAAGCTTTTCTCTAACTATTAGTTCAGATTTTCATGAAACCTTCAGTCTAGTTGTGAAGGCAAAAACTGTGCGCATGGTGCTAGCTATAGTTGTGTCTCAACAGTGGAAGGTTCGACAAATAGATGTGAATAACGCCTTTTTAAATGGCAATTTGCATGAGGAGGTGTACATGAGACAGCCACATGGATTTGAGGTGAGTGATGTTGATGGAAACATACTAGTATGCAAGTTGAAAAAGTCACTGTATGGACTTAAGCAAGCTCCTCGTCCATAGTTTGACACCTTGAGGAATTTCTTGTTTAAGGTGTTGGGGTTTCAAATTTGTAAAGTTGATTCTTCTTTATTTTTCAAGAAAACTTCAGTTGGGAGTGTGTTTTTGCTGGTTGATATGGATGATATTCTAGTTACAAGACCTCAGGAGGTTGATATACTTGATGTTATTCGAGCATTACATCAACAATTTTCTCTGAAGGATCTTGGGGATTTGCATTTTTTTCTTGGGCTTGAGGTGAGCAGAGGAGATCATGGTGTCCATGTATCACAACAAAAATATGCTCGTGAGCTACTAGAGAAAGCAAATACGGGAAGTACTAAACCTGTAGACACACCAATGGTTGTTTTCCTACTCTATCATCTCTCACTGGAGCTAAGTTGGCTAATGGGAGTTTGTATAGAAAAATTGTAGGAGGGTTACAGTACCTTTGTTTGACTTGACCTAACATTTCTTTTGTAGACAATAAGGTTAGTCAGTACATGCACTCTCCTCATGATGAGCAGTGGAGTGCTGTTAAGAGAATACTCAGATATGTAAAGGGATCCACGGACTTTGGGTTGAGGTTTCAACCATCTAATCTTACCTTGATAGGTTTTTTAGATGCTGATTAGGCAAGCTCACTTGAAGATAGGAAATCAACTTCTGGTTACTACATGTATCTTGGAGCTAATTTGGTTCGGTGGTCTTCAAAGAAACAATCAGTTGTGTCTAGATCGACAACTGAAACTGAATATCGTAGCCTAGCTAATGCTACATCAGAGCTAGCTTGGTTTCAATCTCTGTTGACAGAGGTTAGAGTAAATTCTATCTACAAGGGTGCCAACAATTTGGTGTGATAATGTTAGTGATATTTCATTGGCAAAAAATCAAGTTCTCCATGCACGATCAAAGCACATTGAGATTGATCTACATTTTGTACATGATAAGGTGCTACAAGGACTCTTGTAGGTCAACTTTGTTCCAGGGAGTGACCAAGTTGCTGACATCCTTACTAAGCCTTTGACTGTTAGGAGTTTAGGGTTTAGGGATCAATTGAGTGTTGTATCATTTACTGAGTTTGAAAGAGAAAGCAAGGGGAATATTAGGTAGTTAGTTGTTAGTAGTCAATTGATGACAGTTATCTGTTAGTTCAAGAAGTAGCAGTTATGATCAGTTAGGTGGTTGAGTTATATATAAAGCTTACTTGTGTATTGTGTGTGGATTAATAAAGTAAGAATGATATAATTCATCATTCTATCTACTGATAATAAGTTTATTTTTTAATGTGTTTTAAATTACATAATATAAAGTATTATAAACTTAAAATGGGCCGAGACAGGTCGAGTTTGGGCCTTGAATGTTTACACCCGACCCATTTTTTAACTGAGTATTTTTTTGTCCAAGTCCATTTTTCGAGCCAAATAATTTTACCCAAACCCACCTAAATCTCGGACAGGCCTTCGGGCCTAGACGGATAGCTCGATCCATAAACAGGTTATTCATAGATATCCTCTACTTTTTGAACAATGAGAGATGGTGAAAAAAAAAATAAAAGAAGAGAGGATAATATCAAATGATGTTTCATTAAATTAAATTAAAATTTTATTTTATATTAAACTTTACTTTTTTATTTAATTAAGATGTTACAAGTCACAACAAGATTGGTTAATAGAAATGTAATAGAATCATAGTTTAGGTAACACTCGTTATAAAAAAATCTTGCAAAAACCAAAGGTTTAGTACCTAAACAGGAAAAACACTATAATTTAAGGTCAATTTTCATTCAATCCTCTATATACCTATATATAAAAGGAAGATAGTATACCAACAAGTGTTGGGTGCAATTGTAAAGTGTACTCTTAAGGAAGAATGCAAGTTCGAATCTCGAAAACAAATTTATTAGGAAGAACAATTGTAGATCCTCAAAATGATTAATCTTCATGGACGGTAAAACATATACAAAAAAAAAACAGAGAAAAGAAGAGAAAGGTCTATTGACACGTGGGTATGCTCTCTCTCTCTAATTTAAATGAAAGACTTAATTTAAAAAAAATACTAAAAATCAGTCCTACTTTTTCTATGCAATTTATTTTTATCAAAATCATTTTTTATTTTTTTATTAGGGATTAATATATACGGAAGTATTTGAACTCGATAACTTATACCTACTTGGTACTTATATTTTTTTTACCTAATTGACTAACTTGATACATTTTTTAATGCCTGATTAACACCATTTATTTTTACCAATTTAAACGATCGTTTCACACCATGTGTATTAAAAATCAATAAATTTTTACACATGTATTCAAAATCATTTAATTTAAATCATGTGTATATATTTTGGACTTACATGATAAGTGAAGTGAGAGACTCCATTTTTTATAGGTCTTAGCTAGGTTCAATTGTTTCATTGAATGGTTGGCGATATCGAGAAAAGATTGTATGAAATTGCGATTCCACGTCATCCTTATTCCTTTCCAATAAGGGAATATCAAATCAAATTTTTCTTCTTGATTTTTAGCTTTTTACACTTGAAAAAATTCAAATTCAACTAAAAATGCAAAAAATTACGAGGAAAATTCTGATTTGTCATTCCCTTATTGTAAAGAGATAGGGATGATGTGGAATCACGGTTTCATACAATATCTTCTCTTTTTTTTTAGGGAAAATTTCTATCGTAGTCTTATGAAAAAAAATAGTAAATATAAAGGTTATAACTTTTACTTGAAAGGTAGTAATTTTTATAGTGAATTAAAAATTATTGATTGAGATATACTAAGATAGTATAGGTAAACCAATTCTTCTTTAGAAGAATTTTCTTATTTTATTTTCACACAAGTACCCATTTATATCCTGCCAGCTTTCATCTTTAGGATTTTGGACTACAGGTCTAAAAACCTCAAGTTTAGCAAGTGAATTTAATTTTTCTTGAATTGCATCTTTCTAATTTTATCAATATGTTTTATTTCTACATTCTTCAATAGATTTAGGCTCAAGATCATAATTTTGTTTTGCTGTTTAAATAGCAACATAATAAGCAAAAATGTCCCCGACAACTGTATTTTTTTTAGCTCCACATTTTTCCTAAAGGGATCTAACTTATCAAGATCTCTTCATTATCACTGTTTTTAAGTACCTGAACCTCTTTAAGGTTTTTTTTTTATCAATTATGACATTGGCTTATTCTTAGGCATTTACCTCCAAAATATGACCACCTTGAATGCTTACTCCTCTCTTTTTAAAAGGAATTTTATTTTTGGAACCAATAAATCTACTGTATTTCAGACATGCATTTCTTTCATTTACTTTAACAAGATGTCCTACAAGGAGTGAATTACCTTTTAAACTTCTATTTCAATTTATTTTCTACAAGGTTCTAGATAAAGATAATTCATTTCAAGTAATTTATTCATCCAACTGTTTATTCTTTTCACCCGAATGTTGAGAAAACTATCTCATAATCAACGACAACTCATATCATAACTAAATCTCCAATTAATAGCTCAAACATATATATAATAATATAAGGAGATTCATATTAGTGTACATTCTCAACCTCTTATAAGGATCCATCTTTGTGCATTATGGTGAACAATTGAAACATATATCATACATCCAAAAGAGATTTTTTTTTTTGTAACAAAAGGTAAATATTTAACTCTTGAGAAAAAGTCAATTGTAACAATGAGTATTTATTATAATTTATTGGTTTGATATGCGCAAGCGTTGTAACATGTAAATCAGCATAATCTCATCTTGAAATGAAAAGATTTTTTCTCATAAGTAATCATTTAAATGTTAACTAGAGGCGTTCAATCAATAACTTTTTTAAACTATTATGCATATAAATTACAAGCTTTGTGAAAGTTGTTTAAATTTATATACAACAATTATTAAAAGCATGAGATATAAACCTATTAACATTAGCAAGACGAATTGTCTTAATTGTATAATCGGAAAATATAATTATTTAAACAAGCAATCTCACAATCAACAAGTTGGGAGTTGATAACACACATGTGATTATCATGTAGATGCATGTAACAAAATCATCTTCATTGAGAACAGACAACAAAATGAGAAATTTTTAAAATGAAAAATCTTCAAGTTTTTTTTAATAAATATCCATATAAATTATCATTTTTCCTATCATTATTGATCTAGAATGTCTAATCGATAATGCCAACTAATTAATATATTTTGACTAATAAACTTCTAGTTTACTATCTCATATTATTCAACAATATTAATGTACATGTGAATTAACAATACTAATATAAGCATAGTACAAACAAGAGGAAAAGATGGTAGTTTTTCAATACAAAATTCTTACCTTATACAATATATTTGATATACATAATTTAATATTTTCCTCATCCACGATCCCAATATGATATCCATTACAACAAATGTTTTTTAAACTTATTAATTTACTTGAGATTGAGTAGAACATAATGTATTAACTATTACAAATTATGTTCTTTCAAATTGATAAATTTGTTCTTTCGGAGCTTCAAATTAATATTGCACCACAAAAAATTATATTGATATTGACTTGTTTTATTACCACATTGGTAACATAAGTTATTCTATTTTTCAATTGTTGTCTTTTGAACTCTTTTTTGTTTCGTACGTTTCTATTTTTGATGATGAGAAAAAGTATTGCAACTATCTTTATGGTGGTTATTACAATGCCTCCAATTTGCGTTTACTTTAGGGAATGAAGCATATCTTTAGGCTCAATTTTGGGGTCGTTTGGAGGTGTGGTCGCCTAGGGTTTAAGATTGAAAAGGATCCAAAATATTATTTTTCAGATTTTAAGGGATCCAAATTTTTATTTAACTTTTAAAGGCCAAAAATTTTGTTTACAACTTTTAAGGGGTCCCAAAAAAAATTTTAGCTTTTAAGGGCCCAAAATTTTTACTAACTTTTAAGGGATCTAAAAAAATGTTCTCCAACTTTTAAAAAACCTAAAACCTCATTTTATTATTTTGCCTAGAAAACTAAAAATATGAAGAACGAATCTACATATCCTATAAGATAGACTTGTAGCATGTTAATAGATTATTTATCTAAATAATGCCTGTATCCTAAAAACAAATTGAGTCTAAGTAAATGACCAGTCAAGCATGTTTGAAGATAATTAAAATAACCCAAACAAAAATAACATTAACTAATGTGTCATCAAAATCAAAATTTTGAAATATATTAAATAAAAAGATGCAACTAATGTTGGGGATCGACCCGGTTAAGCAACGAACAATTAAAAATAGCAGAAGAATTTGAGAAATTGAACACAAAAATTTATCATGGAAAAACCCCTCCAAAGAGGATAAAAAACCACGAGTAAAGATAATTTTACTATAACAAAAGAACGAAGAGTACAAAAGATGGAGATAAAACTAAACCCTGAAAAACCCGAAACCAAAAAACCCTCAAAATGTAAACACAAAATTCTCCAAAAGTATTAGGAATTATAATCTTTAATGGGTGTAATTTCTATGGTTGTAAAAGAACCTATTTATAGGCTAAATTCTTAGGTCAAATAATAATAAAATAATCTAGATTAATCAGAGTTTAATTGAAAAAAATAAACAGAGTTTAACTGAAAGATTACTTCTCAATTTTGACTGAAATAGGAGTCGTATTTCAACAAATCTTCACCTTGACTTGTATTTCCATAACATCATCTTTGCCATAGCTCGCCATGAGCCTATCTTGAACTATGCATGGAATTAACTAAGTCGAATCTATGCTTAGAAGCTGAAAGTCTTCTAGTTTTCGACTTATTGATCTATCAATTTTGTACCTAGCAGATTGAACTAATTTTCACATTTAATGAGCTTGAAATCAAGTAACCTTCCCTATGTTTTATGGATTTTTAGTTAGTTTTGTATTTTGAATAAATTGTGCCAAAAAGGTTATTTTATTTCTTTCAAGGCTAAATAAGGCCTAAAAATTAGCTAACATACTTTGTGAGTACACATGAGACTAGTAGCAATTGAGCCACAGTGATACTGACCACTTCGTCACGATATAGAGAGCCCTATGTTGAAACAAAAGGATCAACAGTGAAGAATCAAGGGATTGACTGCTTTTTCACAACACAAGTCCTGCTGTGTCACGACATCGACCCTAGACTTCAACTCTACATCAAGCGAGGGGCGTTTTCATCTTGACAATGTAACTTAAGCATGAAGGGCGGTAGCTAACCTATGGCTGATGAAAACAGCCGACCAAAAGCTATAAATAGGGCCTTTAGCACTAGGGTTTTACACACCTTATTTACTAGATTTCAGTTTTTAGTTTTAAGTTTGTATTTTCTTTTGGGAAACGAGATTGTAAAACTCGCATAAACATTCAAGGAATTTTTGCAAACAGATTTCCAATACAATTCTAGTTTCTTTTTCATTCTCTTATTCAATTATATGTTTTTATATATATTTGTGTTTATGATGATCAAGAAACCCATGAGGAATTAATTCTATTTTGGGGAATTAGGGAGTGAAAGTATGAATATTTAATTATTGTTTAAGAGGGATTTTTCCTTTTGGATAAACTATTTAGGAAAGGAAGAACATCGAACATACATTAGGCCAAACAACCTTAGAACGTCATTTAGGTGGGAAAGAACCCAAAATTGGTATTGCCCATCCATGAACACCTTTTCCCCAAACTAGTTTAAATTGTGACATCTAGTGATTAGTAATCTCTATCGACTTGCTATGCTGGCGAAAGATCGAGAGATCCAACTGGGATAGTGACTAGTTGATTGGAGGAAAATCCCCAAAACCCAATGATCGAAGAACTCATACAGAAACGACCTAATATCCCCAAAGGCGTTTATAAGAATTTCTACATCTCAAATATTGCTTTTATTTTCTATTCTATTTTCTACTTTATTTTATGCTTTTCCAATACCAACACTTTTTATACCTCTTCGTACTATAATCCATAACGCAAGTACTAATTAATTTTATTCTTTGCAGGGATCTAATTTACTATCGCCTTACGCCTCCTTTTGGTATGATCCTCGGAATACTACCAAGTGTTTCGTTGTACACACTATATTTACAACCTGACCTGTATACTTGCGGAAAGCCTAAATCTACACCGAACGGGAGTACGTTCGAGGGCGGTCAAGTTTTGAACTATGAGAAAGATTATGTACAAAAAGTGGACTTTAATTTATTTTAGAATATAGATATGGAGGAAATAATTAAGTTCTTGATAGAGAGGCAAGGTGTTTGGAACTATAGCCTGACACTAGTACACCCTCAAACTTCAACCAAGCTATCATGTTCTCGGTAGCTAAAATGTGGATACAATTCCTATATACTTGCATTAAATGTCTCTAACATTAATTCTTTGCGGGCTTTGCTATTATATGTCATTTTACAGCCTAAATAGATTTGTGTATGCTCTTGGATCTATGAAGAGATGAAACGGTGCACTCAAGGCCAAAAGAGTGGTCTCTTCTTCCCACACTTGGTAACAACCTTATGTAAAAAGACATGCATACCAATGAAAGAAAATGAACAATTCCTAAAGCTGACTCGGAGCATAATCGGAGATTCCTTATACAAAATAATATGTTGAGCTTCAGAGAAACAAATCAAGGAATGGAATCAGAGGAGAAAAGAAAAGATGGATGTATCGGCTTAATTGAAAAGAAATGGGAAAATTAAAAAGAGCCAAGGAAGCATCGAAGCTAAGCTCGATGGAATTATTGCTTGGATGCAAGAGATGGGACTATTTCTTCAAGAGTTTTCATGAGTCAATGGGTATGATGATATGTTTGGAGGAGGAGGAGACCATGAGGAAATTGATTCAGATAATGAGGAGCAAGAAGGCCATGAGGAAGAAGATGAGTGTGATGCTATGTTCTAGCCTCAATATTTGACACCCAAAGGGCCAGTAATTAAGAGTTCATCAAGGCAACATGGTGGGAGCACTCATTAAGCATATTCTAGCAAAGGCAAAGCTACCATGGATCCTCAAATTGATTCATAAGAAGAGGATTGAAGTTTTACATTTAATCATTTTAAGACATTGATTTATTTTAAAACTTGTAATTGTTGGGATAAATTTTTATTTTTAGGACTTATATAATTTGTAAGAGTAGGATTAGGAATTTTTTTTGTATATATGCTTTAATTCTTTTTGTTGGAATCTCACATTATGGACACACAACAATTTTGAGCACTCACACCAAAAGGAAGAAGGACAACCACCATGAGAAGAAACAAGCCATCACGATCAATCGGGTAACTTCGTTCCTCAATACTTGTAGGGGTACACATTGAGGACAATGTGTTTTCTAAAGTGTTAGGGGTAACATAGGAATTTTTGCATATAGTTTTTCTTTTTATTTTCCTTTTGATGTGTGCTTGAGCTTGTAGAACTACGAGTGATTGGTTAGGAGCATGTATAATAGGTTGATTGTGTTTTCTTGATAAATTTAGCATGATGACGAGAAATTTTAAATTTTTTTAGCATGAAATTCTTGAAGTTTTATAGGTTACGTTATGTGTAGATAGAAAGGTATTATTGATACCAAATGATGTGCATAATATGAAGAAACAAGCATGATAGTATATATGATAGATGATAATTTCAAAATTAGGTGATTAAATTGATATTTGTGCATATTGAATTGTTCAGGGATGACCTAAGGTATAGTTTGGACACACCTAAAGCTAAAGAGCTAAACCCTATTCTAAATTGTCAATACGTCCATTTTTGAGTCTTATGACACCTTTTTTATTAACTACAATATAAGCCTCTTAAGCCTTAAATGATAATTTGTGTATATCCTTTTCTTTAGTCCTATTTTGCATGAAAATGGACGTATGGTCATATGTATTGAGGGTAGGTAAACACATTATGGTGGATGTTGTAAAACAAAAGAGGGAAATCATGATAATGTATGAATTTTAGTTCTAACCAAGGAAGAGAAAAATAGTGAAAAAATGAGTAGAAACAAAAAAAAAAAAAAAAGAGATAACCTTGAGTAAGAAAATATGTGAAAAGTGACAAAATCATTAAGTCACCAAAAAGTTGAAAAAAGAGAATCTTACTCAAAAAACAAAGAAAATGAAGTACTCATAGGCTAGCTAAAAGTATTACTTTAGATTGATTTCTTGAAAATGAAGAGATAAGGAAGGTGAGAGAAGGAGAAATAAGGAGGTGAGATAGAGTGAGACATAAAGGGGGAGAATAGGGAACAATACAATATGCCAAATTGTTTTCGTGCTTTGTAACCTTTTGTGTTCTTAACCTTTCTTTGAAAAATATACCTGTCCTAAGCCTCAACACATTACAATCCGAAAAGCCCTATGTGACCTAAAACAACTCTGTGCATGGATAGATGTGAAAATTGCATAATCTCATTATAATTGTCTGTATTGTACTAGGATAATCAAAGTACTTATTAGGCATTGATGAAGTTATATCGATGGGACTTTAATATTTGTATTTCTTGTAACCTACTAAACTTAGATTGTTTCTACTTAGAAATAGTAAAGTTTCTCAATCATCATGTTAGAGTTATCAAAAGATACATAAAACCTAGGATAGATGCTAAGAGTCTAATCTTTGTATGATACAATTTCAATCTCTCTTTTGTTTCTTTTCTTCATCATTTTGTTTGTTTTCTTGTTTGCTTGAGGATAAGCAAATACTTAAGTGTGAGGAAGTTTGATCTGTTGGTTTCGTACCTAACAGATTGAACTAGTTTTCACATTTAATGAGCTTGTAATCAAGTAACTTTCCTCATGTTTTTTCAATTTTTAGTTAGCTTTGTCTTTTGAATATGCTAAAAAGGTTATTTTATTACTTTCAAGGCCAAATGAGGCCTAAAGATTAGCTAACCTACTTTATGAGTGCACAGAAGACTAGTAGTAGTTGAGCCATAGTGATACTGACCATTTCGTCATGACATAAAGAACTCTATGTCGCAACAAAGGGATCAGCAGTGAAAAATCAAGGGACTCTTGCTTTGTCGCAACACAGGTCCTAGTGTGTTGCGACATCGACCCCATACTTCAACTCTACATCAAGCAAGGGGCGTTTTAATCTTCACAATGCAACTTAAGCATGAAGGATGGTAGCTGACCTAGGGTTGATGAAAACGGCGGCCAAAAATTATAAATAGGGCCTTTAGCACTAGGGTTTTACACACTATTTACTAGATTTCAGTTTTTAGTTTCAAGTTTGCATTTTCTTTTGGGAAACAAGATTGTAGAACTCACATAAATATTTAAGGAATTTTTCTCGACAGATTGCCAATACAATTCTAGTTTCTTTTTCATTCTCTTATTCAATTATATGTTTTTATATATATTTTTGTTTATAATGATCAAGAAACCAATTTGGAACTAATTCCATTTTAGGGAATTAGAGAGTGGAAGTATGAATATTTAATTATTGTTTAACAAGGATTTTGCCTTTCAGATCATCTGTTTGGGAAAGGAAGAACATCGAACAAACACTAGGCTTGACAACCCTAGAACGCCATTTAGGTGGGAATGAACCCAAAATTTGTATTGCCCATCCGTGAACATCTTTCCCCCAAACTAGTTTAGATTGTGACATCTAGCTATAAGTATTATCTATCGACTTACTATACCGGCAGAAGATCGAGAGATCCAACTAGGGTTTGACTAGTTTATTGGAGGAAAATCCCCAAAACCCAACGATTGAAGAACTCATACGAAAATGACCTAATATCCCCAAAGTCGTTTATAAGAATTTCTACATCTCAGATCTTGCTTTTATTTTCTACTTTATTTTATGCTTTTCCAAAACCAACCCTTTTTATACTTTTTCGTACTATAATCCCTAAGGTAAGTACTACTTAATTTTACTCTTTGCAGGGATCTAATTTACTATCGCCTTACGCCTCCGTTGGGTACATCCTCGGAATACTACCAAGTTTTCGTTGTACACTATATTTACAGCTTGACCCGTATACTTGCGGAAAGCCTAAATCTACGCTGAATAGGAGTACTTTGGGGGCGGTCACTTGTACACTGTCAAATCAAAACTAATCGAGGTCTGATTTTCACGAACACAGTGCCCTAACTTTTCAAAACCTTCATCCAAAAGAGAACCTCTCTTCAATGAAACGGTCATACATTTTTCTCTGCTATGACCTGCCTCCGCTCTAAATGAGTTGACTTCAACTCTGTAACTGACGAGGGATGTCCGATTTCACCGGTCACTATAGAACCTTCCAGAAGATAAAGACTGTCAGTTCTTTTACCTTTTAACAAAATGAGTCCCACGAGACACCTTAATATCGTTAGACTCGATGTTGATCCTACAACCTTTCGAGTATAAAATACTCAAGGAGATGAGATTCTTTCATAAATCAAGTGCATACCTGACATTTGAGAGTGTCCTAATCGTCTCATCGTGCATCCTAATTTTAACAGTACCAGTATTGATTACCTTACTGGATGAATCGTTTCCTATGCACACAACTCCACCTTCAATCGAACTGCATGTGGAGAACCATTCTCTGTTGGGACACATGTGAAAAGAACATCCTAAATCTAAGATCCACTCGGACATAATTTGCTCGTTAACAATAACAAGAAATCATCACCCCTTTTGTTGGCCAAATTAGCACCAGCTACATCTTCTTGGTTACTCTCAGCAACTTTTTTAATTCGTAATTTGTAGCAATCTGCTTTGACGTGACCTAACTTCTTACAATAGCAACATCATTTGTCTCGCTTCTTTGATGCTACCAAAATAGAAGCTTGCCTATCAACCTTACTATCTAAACTAAACTTATTATTGAGTTTGTCTTTACTTAACAAATGACCCTTCAAATCCTCGAACGAGAGTTTGTCTCTGCCATAAATCAGGGTCTCCCTGAAAGACTTGTATGAAGGGGATAAAGAGCACAACAATAGTATAGCTTGATCCTTATCGTCAATCTAAACCTTAACGTTATTTAAATCATTCAAAAGAGTAATGAATTGACTGATGTGAACTCTAAGAAGCTCACCCTCGTTCATGCGAAATGTAAATAGATGTTGTTTTAACATTAAACAGTCAGCTAGAGACTTAGCCGCATAAAGAGTTTCTAACCTTTTCCACAAGGCAGATTAATGAGGTCTCCTCTATCAATACCTCCTACAATACCCTATTCGCGAGGCACAATTGGATTGCAAATAGGGCCTTTTTATTAAGCTCTTCCTATTCTGATTGATCTAGATTCTCGGAGTTTTTCTCGGTAACGACCTTTTTCAAGCTGGTCTAAACTAGAATTGCCATCATCCGAACTTGTCACAGATTGAAATTTTTGACTCCATCGAACTTCTCAATGTCGAACCTTGTTGTTGTCATCTCTAAATGGGCTGATCTACGAAAAATTGAAATTGCTCTGATATCACTTGTTGAGGATCAACCCGATTAAGCAACGAATAAGTAAAAATAGCGGAAGAATTTGAGAAATTGAACACAAAAATTTAACATGGAAAAATGACACCAAAGAGAATAAAAAATCACGAGAAAATATAATTTTACTATAACGGAAAAAGAACGAAGAGTATAAAAAATGGAGATAAAATTAAACCATAAAAAACTCGAAAACAAAGAACCTCAAAACGTAAACACAAAATTCTCCAAAAGTGTTAGGCGTTCTAATCTCTAATGGGTGTATTTTCTAAGGTTGTAAAAATGTCTTTTTATAGGCTAAATTCATAGGTCAAATAATAATAAAATAATCTAGATTAATCAGAGTTTAATTGAAACAAATAAACAGAGTTTAGCTAAAAGATTATTTCTCAAATTTGACTGAAATACAAGTCATACTTCAACAACTCATATTTTCACAATTCTTATCACAAGAGTTTTGCATAATCAATCATTATCAAGAAGAACTATTTAGGTCATGTATAAAAATAAACCTAAAGCAAAATGTATGAATAAAATTCACTTAAACATCAAAATCCGACATAATGCAAGAATTGACAATTTTTTCATAACCACCATCACTAGCACGACTGAAATTCAACTTAATATCCAACTATTCATGTTCACAACATTTTGCCATTTACAATGTCTCATTCTATTTCTTTAAATAATTAACAAATGAAATAGTATAAAGTGTATGAATTGACTTTAACGACTCTACAAAAGTAACAAGTATCTTAAGGATATATGGTTGGAAAAATATAAGGCATTTGCACAATCAGACAACACGAGTTTTATTTTATGATTCGTATCAAACAAGATTGGTTAATACAAACGAGGTCTGTAGAAATATCAAAAGTCAAGTTATTATAGTAATTCTCATTTGTAAATTTATGAAGATGTTTTCAATCAAAATAATTCAAGAATTAAAAATGACAATAACTAAACTTGAAATTCTAGAATAGAATCAACCTAAAAATCAATTTAGACATTCTTCAAAAACTGTCCTTAAAACTATGCAGGTACGAGTACCGAAAAATTTCAAATTCTATAACCAAATTAAGGAGATGCATTAGAGGAACACAATCTGTAGTTGAACTAAATCAAATTCAAGCAATCAAAAATTCCATCAATTTACCAACACAAATTTAGTATTTACTCTAACACAACAACAAAAAAATGCATACTAACTATATTATTTAATTACAAAACTTACTATAATAACATAAATAAGTTAATCAATATTCATTTTCTTTGGAATAACTCACACGACACTGAAACACCCCAATTTAAGAATATTGAACCAAATTCCAAACAGATAGAAAATCTAATTAAAAAATGAAATACGACTCATTAAATAAAAAAATTTCTACAAAACTTTACATCTTGTCGTTTAAGATCTTGAAAATCATGTAGGATAAATTTGATTATCAATAAAAGGAACTATCACTCTAAGCAAGATCGTATTGATAACATGTTATAAAAGTTAAAAGAATTATAGTAAGAACAAGAGAGAAGAGTAGACACAGAAGTGAAAGGAAAATTCAACTTTATTTTGGGATACAATAAACTTATACATGCCCTCTATTTATAGGATCTCAATCATCATAGATCATAAAAACATAAATAAGAGAATTAAAGTATCCTATAAATACTTTAGAGGTTATAAGAGAATAAATTTTTCTTTGATCAAAACCAAAATACATAAGTCAGCGCCCAAAACCCTAAACTTGCCTGCCTAATTGTCATCTTAAACACCTTTGTTAAGCCCAATCTATTTGCATATTCAAAGTTTATTATGATCAGTTTGAAAGATAAATTGTAATCATCAATTTGTTAAGCATAAGTTTACATCATTCAAAAACATGATATTCTCTTATCAAGTAAATTCAATCACCGAAATCCTAACTCATAAATTATCAAGCACACTACTTTTGATTTTGACTAGGATCACTCATATCTGATACCATTTGCCTGCAGTCTAAGAATATTGGATGCGGATGCAATTTGTCAAGGTTCCCAACTCACTTGTGGCCCAATAAAAGCAACTTTGGCCTATTTGTTATCAACCCTGTAGTTCCACAGTAATGTGATCAACAAAGTGGGATATATTTATAAATTTTTAGGCTCCAGGAGGCTTTTTGTTTCAAAGCCACATGCCAGCAACCAACGCAAATATACTGGAGATAAGGGCCAAAAAAGTTCCTATTGTGGGGTCTGTAAGCATGAGAAACTAATGCCACTATATATATATATAACATCACTCTCGAAGCTACCAGTGGGATTAGGCAACGTTCTTGAACATGGAGGTTCATTTTACTCAATTTGTCACTCATTGCAAACTTCACATTTGTTGTCAATGTCACATTATAATTAAAATCATAGCCAAATGGTTTCTTAGGTGCAAGAATGAGCAACCTGGCAAGTTAGAAGAGCAGAATAATGGTATAAATAAATATAGAAATGGTCATTTCCACCTTTTTAACATCTGTGATTGTTGATCTGTCTTTTGTCTTACATTTGTTGGTTGACATATATGCCTTTTAAACAGCTGAAACATATTTAAAACTAGCCCTTTCATCCATCCAGTCATGTTTAGTTTTATATGTCGAACAATCATATTATGCCAACTCAAAGCATATCAATTGACAAGTACCTAACATGATTTAACTACAGTTATAGTAAAGCTTGGGACTTTGAAGATTGACTCAGGTAAGAGCCTAAATGAAAATGCTTAAATGGATGAATAGTTAATATAAGTGATTTATGTGTTGTGTGAGAAAGGGAATATGTAGGGCAAACCATATTGTCCTATTCAAGAAATGGAGAGGCCAATAGGGTTAAATTGTCCCCTAGTGCAATCAAAGATGCACTCATTGCAGCTCAAGACCTTTTTTGCGTTTGGCTTTTGGGTCTTTGTAATTGTACCCTGTGCTTCCTATATGATTTTCCATAGAGTGTGTGAGGAAATTAGCTATAATGCAGGAGTGTGTTTCCAGGATCCACTGTCTCGATCGTATAGTCAAAACCAAGTATCTGCAATAAATTCTAAAAGATCTCCAAGTACTAGAAAAGAACTACAAAGGTGCAGATAAATGTATCAGAGATTCCGGTTCAAAGTACATGATGCTCTAACATAAGGCAACCAACTAATTTGACATATTTAGACAGTGATATCAAGTATAACAAGGCCAAATCCAATGAAATTTGATTTTTTATTTATTTCTTATTCTGAGATAAGAAACCAGCATATCTTTGTACAGTATGCTATTATATTATATGCAACTAAATCAGCACCTAAGCATTGGAGGACAAATCAACCGGCAGACATAATATCTAAAAGAATCTTGGATTATAGTATATCAAGCAAGGTCATAAATAGACTAGTCTACTTTTGACATGTATATATATACACACATAACAAACCATGGTTTAGTTAACCCTATATTTCAGTCCCTGATCTGTAATTAAACTGTTTGAAACCTGAGTTTAGTCCCATGATGCAATTACTTGTTAATGGAGACACCAAAGTTATGAAGTTGACATGCTTACGCCAACTTTTTTGGTTAGGTTCAAAGGTGATGATGATGATGGTAAGTAAGGCATGGCATATTGTTTTTATAGATGTCATTAGTGAAATGGCTGGTTAATGCGTGGGGCTAACGAAACTTGTGGCTCAGAGTACTTGGAGAATCCCCTTAATCATTCCTATATCAAATATATATATATATTAAGAAGGTTGAGCATATCAAGCTCTTAATGCTGATTCGTTTTTGGCAATACGGTATGAGATCACTGAGCAAGCTTCCCATCACTTACCTTAAACAACTTTAGGCCATGCCATTGGAATTATTGAATGACAAATTCGTAGGAGATGAATATTCTGATAGATAGAGATTGATCACTGTGGCACGTCTTTACTGGCTTCAAGTTTGACAACAGTAGTAGGAACAATATGATGGGGACACTTATCCTTTCATGTACTAAATATTTAATCATTAATGAATGGCTCCTGAAGGAACCCTTGGAGCTATCAAAACTCATTACATAACTGATAGCTTTATTAACCAAATCCAGAAGCATAAAGAAGTATGCCGTACTGAATAATTTTATATGAAGATTTCTAATTAAACTAAAACATTTCTTTAAAGTACCTAAACAACTTTAGTATCCACATTGTTAGTGGATTAAGACCTTAATAACGATACGTCAGCGCCTGCAAACAAGCATGATAGTTCAGTATATATTCTAAATGCACCATCCACCATTACTATTATTATTATTATAAAACAAAACGAACTTTGTGTATCATTGACAACAAGGCATTCTAAGATTTTAGAAATACATGTAAACAAATAGAAAACTTGTTTTTTAATAAGATGTGGGTAATGGGGGTCATGAAATTTAGTAGAACAGGGAAGATGGTGATGAGCTTATCCTATTTGAACCAATCAGTACAAAAACCTGATGGCCTCCTGAAAGAAAAATAAAATAAAATAAAAAGTAGGGGTTGTTTAAGTGGGGGGGAAAGTGGAGACAGTGCATATTTGGTACAGGTGAGGGTACCAAAAAATTTGGCATTTCCATGATGGAGAAACTTAAAAAGGTTTGAAAGCTTGTGCTGATATGGTAGACTGTGTGGTCACAAAATTTCCAAGGGGCACATACTATTACTTAAGTAACAAATTCTTTATAAGACAAAAACAATTTCAGTGGCAGTACATAAAAGTAATGCACACCCTATATTGCCTAACCCCATATGCATGATGGATGAGTGTTTTCCAAATGCAAGTATAGGGCAGACACTCACTGTTACAATTGCATGGCTTCATCTTCTTTTAATAAAGATTTCCCCAAGATATTACATAAAACTCCGTAGTCTTTTTTAATGTCCACAGGATCATTGACTGTGGGAGGCTTCCTTGCTTCCAGTTACAAACAAAATTTGAAGTATGGACATACGTATTTAAGACTTCTGACAAAAATACTGCAATGTTTTTTGAGTTTTTCTTGACATATATTAAATCTTAGTTTCTTCATGAATTTTGATTGGGGGGAGGGGGGGGGAGAGAGTTCATATATTGGGCTGAGTTGACGGGTTGTGCAATTTGGTGATGGAATGGTGCACCAGGCACCCATGATCACTAGTAAAAAGTACCCACTTGGGCACAATTATGTGTTTCAATTCAATGGTTGCCCCTATGTGATGATATTTGGCACCAAATGGAGTAGGTGTTAAATCCAGTCCCCCACCGTACGTAGCACTTCTTTCACATTTGTGGTGCCCCTTCTCCTCTTTCTTCACACTAGCTATAGCAACATATTAGGGTAGGCATGTATCAGGATAAAAGGAAAAAAAAAAAAAAAGCAATTGTGTAAGCAATTCTTCTTTTAGTTTCAAACCTTTTTTTGTTGTTTTCTTGAATTGGTAGGACCCCAAAACCTTAGCTCATCCCCAATTTTCCAATGATTAATCAATCCAAGGCATCTTCTTTTTTATTGAATAAAGAAGTCAAATTTTAGATAATACATAGGATTAATCCTGTATATGGTTTATGCATTTATGCAAGTTGTGATTCAAAAGGTGTTTGCATATTCATGATTAATCTATCTCGTTGGCATTAATACTAATTGCTATAGACCGCCATATTGGGGCAGTGAGTGTTGTGAAAGATCAGAAATCCATGCCATATTGCATGTCACAACTTACCTTCACCACACCAGTTTAAATTATTAGTTCAATTGCAGATGAGATAAAATTTCACATATTTCATTTTTCTTCTCTCAGTTGCCATTGCAAGTTCGAAACCCTACCGTTATCGATGTTCCGTGGGAAGAAAGAATGTGACTGATAATACCAGCATTGAGGAACATGGATAAATTCATCTTAAATGACTTAGTATAGTCAAATTTAGCAGTGGATATATGTCAGTTGTTCATATTCTCCACCTGAAATCATGAATGAATAGCCAATTTTCCATCCATTCACATTCCATAAAGAGTATACACAACGGTGCCCACAGGCTATCAAGTTGTAGTAATGGCCAATCTTAGCTTTGTGTGTATCTTTTTTTTTTTTTTTTGCTTTCTCCCCCACAAAACTTACTATCAGTCGGTCTTGTCTGGTCCAACTTTTGTCAGCTTTGGTTTTCCAGGTGTTTGCTCAAAAAGTTTGGCTTTGATTCTTCTTTTTCCAAATATGTGGAGTACAATATACGTATACACTTATATGCATGAAAGATTTTGATTAGATTTAAAATTTGCCATTTATAAAGATATCAGAAATCTCTGCATTATCCTCTCAGATAAATGGAATAAAGCAACCTCTATTATTCTTCAATCTACTGACCATGTGATCCATGCCAATAATAGCATTCAAAGATAGTGACCATTGTTTTCTCATTTGAGTACATATTTGCACACTCAGACAAAATCTCCTAAAAGAGAATAAAAGATTCTTCAAAATCCTGAGAAATATTTATGTAATTTCAAGTACTTGATTCCCTTTTTACAAAATTTAGAACATGTTTTATACAACCCCTTCAAGTCTGTCACTCTTCAGCAATAGCTTTAGTTATGTTACCATTTTAAGGTGTTGAGAAATGATCATTCATGCAACGGCTTGCACGTTTGGTGAATAAGTTAAATGCCAAAATGGCGAATTGTCATTTGGCGAACAGGATAAGAGCGAGAACAATGGTGCGAACAGTCTCAATATGGCAGATAGTCCGAGTGTAAGGTAGAATGGCAGACAGTCTAACCACCAATTACCTCGAAGCTCTTATTACAAGCTAACAGGTTGCCAACTTGTTTTGTAAAACTGCTAGATTATTTTATTTATCTTTAACTTGATAGGTTAATATAAACAGTGCTTATTAGATAGAAATCAGCCAATGAGTAGATTCTATGTATTTGGACTTGCCAACTTGTCAAGTTGCAGTTGGTGCTTTTCTATTTAAATTTGTACATTGTATATAATTTAATAGTGAGGAACTGAATTAAGAAATAGCAAGCCTATATCGATTGCTAATCTTTGTTTTGTTTTCTTTCTTCCTTTGTAACAAAAACCAACAATTGGTATCTACAGCCAGTCATCATTTAGGGCTGATTTGTTAAGAAAGAAAGAACAACCTCTGCTTTCTTGTTATTTTTGCTAAAATGTCTTCAACTAGTTTTGCACCTCCATCACCACCAGTCTTTAATGATGAAAACTATCATATTTGGATAGTTAAGATGAAGACCACCTACAAGCTTATGATGTTAGTGATTGACCCGATTATGCAACGAACAAGTAAAACTAGCGAAAGAAATTGAGAAATTGAACACACAAATTAAATGTGAAAAAACCCCTTTGAAGAGAATAAAGAACAACGGGCAAAGATAATTTTACTATAATGGAAAAAGAACGAAGAGTATAAAATATGGAGATAAAAACTAAACCCCGAAACCCGTAAAGAAAGAACCCTCAAAAAGTAAACACAAAATTCTCCAAAAGTGTTATGAGCTCTAAATTTTAATAGGTGTATTTTCTAAGGTTGTAAAAGAGCCTATTTATAGGCTAAATTCCTAGGTCAAATAATAAATAAAATAATCTAAACTAATTAAAGTTTGATTGAAACAAATAAACAGAGTTTAACTAAAATATTATTTCTCAAATTTGACTTAAACATGAGTCATACTTCAACATATGATTTATGGGAGGTTGTGAATGCGGATGTAGAGTCATAACCGTTGAGAGCCAGTCCAACGATAGCACAAATCAGGCAGCATAGTGATGATCGTGCTAAAAAATTCAAGGCGAGGTCATGTCTTTAGAATGGTGTTTCTGATGTGATTTTCACAAGAAGTATGGTCTGTGAGACTCCTAAGCAAGCTTGGGATAAGCTGAAGGAAGAGTTCAAAGATACAGACAAGACAAGGCTGCAACAAATCATCAATTTAAGGAGGGACTTTGAGAACCTAAAGATGAAGGAGTTTGAGACTGTCAAATAGTATTCTAATAGAATCATGGTTGTTGTAAACAAATAAGGTTACTTGGAGATCAGTTTTCTGATAATAAGGTAGTTGAGAATGTGATCATTACACTTCTTGAGTGGTACGAATAAAAAATATCCTCTCTTGAAGACTTGCGACACCAATCAACAATCTCTCTATTAGAGTTGATAAATGTCTTGTATGCTTAAGAACAGAGGAGAGTTGAAAGGTAGGAGGAGCATGTTGAATAAGCTTTTCAAGCAGGAAACAAGGAAGGCTCTAGCTCCTCAAATAATAGTGGAAAGAAAAGCTAGTCAGAAAATACAGAGAAGTCGATTAGAAAAGGTGGAAAGAAGAAATATGTATAATTCTCTCACCGCAAAAAGACTACTCATTTGGAGAAGTTTTGGTGGTTTAGACCAAACATACAATGTAGAGCCTACAAGTAGTTTGGACACATGGAGAAGGTTTGCAAAAATATGAAGCGAACTCAATAGCCACAACCACATCGGAATATCAAGGCTCAGGCAGCTAAGGGAAATCATGCTTAGGAGGAGCAAGTGTCCGCAGCCTCTTGTTTTGCACCTAAAAGCATAGTTGCAAAAGCTTAGCTAATTGATAGTGGATGCACCAACCATATGACCTCAGATAAAAGCGTCTTGAAAAAGATTGATATAAGCTGCATTTCAAAAGTGAGGGTTGGAAATGGCAAACTCATACAAGCCAAAGGTGAAGGTGATGTACTGATCAATACGTAATCAAGTACTAAAGTAATTTCAAGTGTTCTTTTAATGTTTGAAATAGACCATAATCTCCTTAGCATTGGTCAACTGCTTGAGAAAAATTACAGCGTTGTTTTCAAAAATAGTGGTAGCACTATATTAGACTTGTTGGGGCAGTAAGTTATTACAATCTCGATGAAATATAGGAGCTTTGTATTGGAGTAAAATTTGGCAAACTCAAGAACTTATACCAATTTAGTTGATGAAACAAAACATTGCCATAGAAGATTGGGATTCATCACCATCTCACCAACATATATACTATGAACAAGCTAGGATTCATCACCATCTCACCAACATATATACTTGTGTCGCGTGATTACGTTCAAGTGTACACGGTCGTACAAGTAATAAGTAGTGAGAAAATAGTATCGTTTCCACAATGATTGTTATGTGGATTATTTGCAAAGTAAATTTTAATCAATTTGGTTAAACAAAATAAAAATAAAATTTAATTGTTAAAATTCAATTTTTAAGTTAAGAATGTAATCAGTTGTCAAATAATCACAAAATAAAACAATATACCTTGCAGAAAAATTATCACAACAGGAATTAGACACAAGATTTAATATAACAAAACATGAATAAACTAAAATAAATCTTTCACATAACAAGAATTTATTGGCATTCATAGAAAGAATATCACGAAAGAATGGTGGCAAGACGTAAATTCATTAAAACCATTTTAATTTATGCATAGGCTTCTCTCGAAGTCCTATTATGTCCCTAAGTTAATTAGCATATGTCTATGTCAAAAACTAACCTAGAAATCATCGTTTCAGGCATTTACACAGTTTATGCATACAATAATCATCTTCTGATATCGACATGATATGCATCATTTAGGTCTTCTATCACTAACCATTACCTCTTCCTAGATTAAATAGTTAATTCATTAACCTATAAATGTTTGTCATACATTTACAAGTATAATCATGAATTAAACCTAAATTAATAAAATAATCATTTGCACAAAACAATCATAAAACGAAAACCAATTAATTCAAATCAAGATTCATATCCATTTTGAATAAATAAAATTAAGTCATATCATATTAAATTGAAAACATGAAGACGGGATGCAATCTTGTCTCTCGAAATAAAAAAAACAATAATTAACAATAAAGAGAAAGGTAGGAAAGAGTAGCCAAAAAGGGCTATCCATGGTCATTTCACAATAGAAAAAGTAAACAGTTAAATGCAAGTATCGAAACATTTTTTCAAAAAAGGAAAAACGGTCTCGCAAATATTTTAAATTGAAAAATGGGAGTTGCCACCAATCTTTTATTCAGTGTGATTGGATCACCTCAAAACGTTTAAAATCCGTTTTAAAAAATTTCGATCTTCGAAATCCAAAAAACGAGTTCGAGAGTCGGTTACGTGTGAGGGATACGTGTGAGGAAGGATTAGCACCGTCACACGCCCAAAATTGATACCACATCGATTATTTTTTTGTCTTGATTGTTAAAAATTTGAAAACTCGAGTGAAATTTAAAATATGATCCTTAATTGCATGATTTATTTAGCGTGATTTTCAAAAATTGAATTTGAAAAGGAAAATGCTCGTGTGTTTCAATTTTTTTGGAGAATTGAAGTTGTGTCCAACACATTAGGGCACAACGTTCTCAAAATTTATAAATTAAAGGACATTGTGAAAAATTTAGAAGAGCATATTCGATTTGTGCAAATTCTACGAAAAATTATACCCAGCACGTTAGGACATAATTCTTCGAAGTTTTCACATGAAGGTGTATTGCCTCGATTTTGAAATTTTAAGGCACTCGGTTATTTCGAGTCAAAGAGGAAGAAACACACCTAGTAAGTTAAGGCATCAGTTTCTCAAATTCTCGCAAATAACGAGCGTTCCTTCATTGTCGATTTTAAAACTCTAAAAGGGTATTCGATTATTTCGATTTGAAGAAAAATCGCGCCTAGTAAGTTAAGGCACAATTTTTCAAAATCCAAAATAAAGGAATATTGCCTCGAATTTAAAATTATTTGTATCTGTTTTTTGAGACAGAAACAATTTTAATTTTAAAAATGAGTGCGTAAGTTCAATACAAATGTACAAATAATAGCAAAATTAAATAGAACAATTAAGCATATAAGTAAATGCAAAAAATAAACATAAGATTAATTAAAAAAACAAAGAATGATAATTAAATTTTACTTACGAAGAATCGAAGAAAAGAAAATAAAAAAAGGGGTCGAAAAATGAAGTTTTAGAGAATTTAGGGTCAAAATGTAATTTTATAAAATTTAAGGGTTAAAGTGTAATTTTGGAAAGTTAGAGGTCAAAATTTGATTTTGGGAAAGTTTAGGGGTCAAAATGTGATTTTGAGAAAGTTTGGGATCAAAATGTGATTTTAGGAAAGTTCGAGGGTCAAAACTAAATTTTTGAGAAGTTAAGGGTCAAATTCAAATTTTTGGAGAGTTAGGGACTTTCTGCACAATAAAACCAAAAAACTGACACATGGCAGCCTTAAGGCCATTTTTGAGTCAAGGAGTAAATTGTAAAAATATTAAAGTTATCGAGCTAAATTGTAATAAATTAAAAATAACATAAAAGGACTAAATTGAAATAAGTAAAAATGTGAAAGGACCATAGAGGCAAATTACCCCTTTAAAAATTTGATTTTAAATCATAGATCAAAACGATGTCGTTTTGGAGTGTTTAAGTCACTCCCAAAACTACATCGTTTTGGGAGGCTATTTATACCCGTTTAATTTTTTTTTTTCATTTTCTCATTCCCCTCTAAAAAAAAACCAAAAATCATCTCTTCTCTCTCCTTTCTCTCTTCTTTCTATTTTTTTTGGTGAGCCATTTCGGCTGTCGCTTTCATCGTTCCCTGCTGGCCGCTGCTCGCCATTACCGTCTGCCGCCATGCACGACAGCTCTAAAGTAATTTTTTTAATTTTTTTTAGATCGTAGATCGGGATCTAACCCCTCAAATCTTCAAAAACTTCAAAAATAACCTCTCTTTTTTATTTTTTCGAAAACCCAATTTCAAAGGTTTTAACTTTTTTTTATTCTATTTTTTTGTTTATTTTTATCTATATATTTTGCTTAAAAATAAAATAAATAAAAGAAAATTTAAATAGAACAAGATATATATATATATGTATGTATGCGTATAAAAAATAAACAAATATATGTATGCACGTATGTGTATGTATATGTATATATATATATTCGAAAGTATATAAAAAATAAATAAACATATATATATTGGTATATATATATTTCTATATATATACAAGTATTAATATACCTTATGATCATGGTAGATTGAATTTTTTTTGGTTGAATCTGTTTTGTTTTTATTGCTCGTGAAATCGGAAGGGGAGCCCCCCCTTTTACAATTTGATTTCAAGTGGCTTTTATAGCCATAATACAATGATTTCATTTTGTTTTTTTTCATTTATCTACTTGATCTTGCGTGTGTAGATCCGAACAGTGGTGGTGGTTGATGGCAGAGGCAAGTGGGGTGACGTAGAGGCATGGGTGGCAACATAGGAGCGACTGGAAAGGCATCCCTAGCAACTAGGGTTTCCAAAATTTAGATGTACTTGGGCTTTTAGGGTTTGACCTATGAAAATGAGTTTGTAATATAGACATTTTTTTAATTAAATAAATTTAATTTAAAATTTTATTTTTAGATCATATTTTTTAAATTGGGCTAGGTCAAAATTAGGCTCCAACAACAAGGGATTATTGGCGACTACTCCTTACAACTTTCCAAGGTAGCTTTCCTCCTCATCTTTATGATAAACATCTAGACGTCTTCAAGTCATCCTTCTAGTTGCTCTCATTTCGACAAGTGTTTTTCTTATTTTGTGGAATTCAAGTGTTTAGCAAGCCATGAGTAAAGCAAGAACACTCAAGGGTATTTTTCTCTAAAAACTTAGTGTGTCTACTGGTGTGTTGATAAATGAAAAATGGAGTCTCCTTGTATAGCCTTTTAGCCCCTAACGACCCTTGCTATTTTTAGTAAGAGAATCCTTGATTTTCTCCCTTTTGGTGTCGTCCCTTGATATATGGATAATTGGGGAGATTTTTCTTGATTGTAGGAAGGGAGTTGCTTGATTTTCTCCCTCTTTGATGTCATCCCTTGATATGAGGAAGAGTGGGTGTTTCCTTGCTAATTTTAGCAAGGAAATTCACTTGTATTCCTCTATGTATGGTAGGCCATTAAGTGGTAAAAGGGGGTGGTTTTGACTGTTATTTTTAGTAGAGGAGTGGACGATTGAAGCTTGTGTCAAGGGGAATAAGGTTATGATTTTATTCAATGAAGATTGGGGTCAAATATACTATAATTGGAAGATGAGTGGTCGGTTATAGACTACTATTTTTATTTCTTGGTAAAGTGGGTAAGTGAACTGGTTTTGGGTCTTCGATTAAAACAATATTGGGCCTCAATGTAATTAAGTTTGGAATAATGTCATTTTGAAGCCCACATGACTACATCTTGGATCTTCTAGCCTTTACCTATCTAAGATCCAATTACAACTAAAAAAAATTTATCCTTTCCTTTAGTCCAATTATTACCAAAAAATAACTAATAACATGTATTTAACATAAAATTCATAAACTTAACACATTCCTATGAAAAAAATAAAATATTATTAAATTAAGTGAAAAAAATACATAAAGTGTTATTTATTTCCTCGAAATTATCATAAAATGTACATAAAAGAGTGCTAAAATATCTAAATATTTTAGAGATTACATATCCCTAAAATTAAATCATTGCTCGTCCCGAGTACTGCTAAAAATATGTCATAATGTAGAATTTAATTCATCCCAGTAGTCATGGAAGAGCAATAATTATAACCTCAAATTAATTTTGCAAATATGTAGTTCATATACAACGTATCATCCAATATTTCTTCAAGTATCTAGATGCTAACAAATCATGATTTGAATAGTTAATTTTATAGTAGAGTTAGTTCAATTACATAAAAGATTTTAACTTCCCTAAATTAACTAAGCATCATTCCTAGGATTTAACACAAGTTTGCATATGTTGAGTTCAATACTTTCCTCTCCACTAATGTAGTTAGCTTAGCAATCTAAATCAATAGGTCTTTATAAAGGTTGTAATGGCGCTAGGGTTAAGTTATGGAAAAAATAGATATTTTAAGTTTAAGAACCTTAAACTTAGCTTGCCTTGGCCTTCAAAAATTGTATCTACCCACTAGATATCCAACTTTTTTCAGCACATTTGTGCAATGGTACTCTTTTTTTTTAATACCTTTCAGAGCATGTCTTTGTATGTAACTCATCCTCGAGTGTTTTATCATATACACCCAATATTCCTCTTTGACTCTCCCAAACTTAAACTTTGAATACTTCCAAAGTAAGCAAAGCTAAAATTCAGGGGTTCAAGAGTTAAAGAAACAATTATTTAGGAAAAGCTACTTATTTAATGGGTTATCTCCAAAAAATATAGGACATACAACTCAGAAGTGATTTTCAAGGGATTCAATTAATAGGGTGGGCTTGAAAGACTCAATCAATCCAAAGAAAAGAGGCCTAAATCATTTTTAAACCTGCTATGCTACATAGGATTTCTCCTCAAGGAAAGTACCAAACCAATTCCAGAGACTAAATCCCCATGCATGCTTAATTTCTAAGGAATGTAAAACAATTATGGTGAATCTACACATACTCAATAAAACCAACTTTCATCTCATAATTTGCTTAACGTACAAATACTAGAAATAAATAAGAGATCATACTTGAATTTGGACTCACATACCATACAAATTTAATTGGTATTGAGTATCTTTCCTGCTTATCTACCTCTCTACACGAATTCATCTTCCACAAAAATTGAGGTAAAAATCGAAAAAAAAATTGAGGCATAGTCTCCCCTAAACTTAAGAAGAACAATGTCATTGTTCAAAACATTCATCAGAGAATAAATAAGAAAAACACTTTCAAATTCTGTTAAAGGAAGTATTCGTGGTTATCTCTATTAAAGGATGCTTTTTTGACCAATGTAAAGGAAGTGTCTTTATGGAAAATCAGAAAAGGCTGCCTTTGTGGCATAAACGATGGGAAAGCCTTTGTAGCTATCTCGATGAAAGGAAGCCTTTGTGGAAAAATTCTGTTAATGGAAGCCTTTGTGGCTATCTCCAAAAGAGTACGCCTTTGTGGTGCAATATGAAGAATGACCCTCGTGGCAACCATCTAAAGTAATCTCCGTTGGACAAACTTTGAGAAATGGCGTATACGGTACTCTAAGAAATGGCAAGCGTGACTAACCCAGAAAGGACAATGAGTATGATAACTTATATAGAAGTAAGATGTGATGGTGAACTCTGAGTGAAGAACTCAGCTTGGAACAATAAGGCGAAGTCCTCGCAACCGTCAAAGTCAAAGATATGGGTGAGAGATCAAATAATGAAATTCCAAAACGTGAAACTCAGGTAAAAAGGGAATTATTCTTACTATGTTCTATCAAACTTACCCCTTTGTGTTTTATGTCTCAAGTAAAGGCTATGTTAGGAGGGATGACACTACGGGTACTCCAAGGGAATGGTGAAGTTTGCACTTATGCATATAGAGCGGGCCAGCACGGGCGTGATTGAGTCTAGAAAGTTAAGCAAATAAATAAAGAGAAATACTTGTAAGCGCATGTAGCGTGTATAGAATGGGTTAACTCTGTAAACATAGTCAACGCTATAGTTGTAGGAACCACTAGTAGAACCTTGTTATTAATTATGACACCCACTTGTAAGTCTTCGTCGTTTGTAAAGTCTTAATCTCTGTTTGTAATTAACCAAAGTATACTCAGTTGTATTTTCAATGGGTCAGAATCATAAATTCAATGTATTGTTCAGAAAAATTTTGTTTTCGTGATTAAGTTGAGTTTGTATAGGAGTAGTAACACCCAAAATACGAATCTGACGAATCGGATTGGGTTGAGGGCGTTATAGTTTGTGACCCTCCAAAATGTCCCCAACTAGGGGATGAATGGTAGTTGTACTAAATATTGGCTACTTCGCTCTTTGGTACACACCCTTTAATCATTTGGTATGCACATTTCTTAAATAAATATGGTTCCTCCAAAAAATAATATCTCAAAGATGTGTTCGTCTAGAAAGTACTCATTAATAGGAACTAAAGAGTGGGTATTATCTTTTTGCTCTAATCTAGACAAATGGTCTACCACTTGATTCTCTTCCCATTTCCTATGTTGTATAGCCAAATCAAACTCTTGGAGTAACTAAACCCAGTGAATCAATTGTGGTTTTGCATCTCTTTTTGACAATAGATATTTAATGGTCGTATGGTCAGTATAAACTGTCACCTTTGTACCTACAAGATATGAATGAAATTTGTCAAAGGAAAAATAACAACGAGTAGTTCTTTTTCTATTATAGTATAATTTAATTATGCTCCCATCAAGGTTCGACTAGCATAGTAGATGGGATGGAAAATTTTATTTCTCTGTTGTCCCAACATAGCTCTTACTGCATGGTCACTTGCATCACACATCAGTTCAAATGGTGAACTCTAATCTAGGGTATTGATGATTAGGGCTGAAATTAACCATTTCTTCAACTCCTTAGAATCTATTAAACAATCATCATTAAAAATAAATACTAAGTCTTTCTCCAACAATTTGCAAAGTGGTTTGGAGATTTTGGAGCAATATTTAATGAATCTCCTATAAAACCCAACATGTCCCAAAAAACTCCTAATGCCCTTCACAGACACTGGAGGTGAGAGTTTCTTGATAACATCTATCTTTTCCTTGTCAACTTTTTTCCTTTTCTCATGATTTTGTGTCCCAAAACAATGCCCTCTCTCACCATGAAATGGCATCTCTCCTAGTTGAGAAGAGGTTCGTCTCTTCGCATCGTTTGAGTACTTTGGCTAAATTATCTAAACGAATGTCATAAGAGTTTCCAAACATAGAAAATTCATACATAAACACTTCCAATAATTTTTCAACCATGTCAGTGAATATAACCATCATATACCACTAAAAAGTTGCAAGATCATTACACAAACCAAAAGGAATGCAGCTGAAAGAAAACTTATCATATGGGCATGTGAAGGTTGTCTTATGCTAATCTTCTGGGGCTATAGTGATCTGGTTATATCTCGAGTATCCGTCTAAGAAATAATAGAAATCATGCCCTATAAATTTATCTAACATATTATCCAAAAATGGCAATGGAAAATAATCTTTTCGTGTTGCCTTTTTCAACTTATGGTAATCGATACAAATCCTCCAACCCGTAACCGTCCTGATTGGAATCAATTCATTGATTTTATTTTATACAACAATCATGCCACCATTCTTTGGCACACATTGGATCGGACTCACCTAACAACTATTTGAGATGGGGTAAATGATTCTCGTATCTAACCACTTGATGATCTCCTTCTTGACCACCTCTTTCATAATTGGGTTTAACCCTCTTTGACCATCAATAGTTCCTTTTCACCATATTCCAAGATGATTTTGTGCAAGCAAAAAGATGGACTTATACATCGAATATCAACTATCGTCCAACTGATTACCTTCTTCATTTTCTTCAAGATATTAATCAGCATCTCTTCTTAACTTTCCGTTAATTCGACTAAAATGATCATAGGTAGAGTAGAAGAGTTACCCAAAAAAATATTTAAGGTGAGAAGGAAGTACCTTTAATTCTAACTAGGGCGATTCTTCAGTTGAAGCTTTCAACTACTTATACTCACGTGATTCCAAATCTAAAGATTCGAAATAGGGTTCCGAAATGAATCCTTTCAATTTAGCTTCCAATTCAGTCTAATCTTCATCTTCTTCATTATTACTTAGCATCTCTCGTGCTAAGAGTTGTTCCAACGAATCATCCATAAGAGCTGACGATTCTATCTCATCCATAGCAAAACATTCTTCTCCTATATCAGGGTATCTCTTAGCTTTGAAAACTTTAAAGGTTATTTTATCGTCTTGGACTCGCATGGTAAGTTTTCCCTTTTAAACATAAATTAATGCTCTTTCGGTTGCTAAGAAAGGTCTTCCCAACATGATAGAGACTTCTTATCTACTTCAAAATCTAAAATAAGAAAGTCAGCAAGAAAAATAAATTTATCAATACATACCAGAATGTATTCAATTTTTCCTTTAGGACATGCTATCGATCAGTCTGGTAGTTGTAATGTCATTGCTGTTGGTCTAACTTCACTAATTCTCAATTGTCTAAACACAGACATGGGTATCAAATTTATGCTTGCTCCAAAATCACATAGAGTCTTACCACATTAGGAATTATCAATGTTACACAAAATGGTAATGGTTTCAGGGTCTTTCATCTTTGGTGGTAACTTATTTTGTAGGAATGCACTGTACTCCTTAGTTAAAGCTACTATCTCAAACTCTCCTAACTGTATCTTCTTAGAGAGGATATCTTTCATGAATTTCACATAATTCAACATCTGCTTTAGACCTCTAGTAGCAGAATGTTTATATGTAACTACTTAAGTATATCTTAGAATTTCTAAAATTGTACCTCTTGTCGTTGCTTTTGGAATCTCTGCGAGTAAAGAGGTGGTAGAGTTTTTACCTTAACTATACAACTTTGTGGAGGTAGTGTTGGTTCTGAATTCACTATGGGTGTTGATTTTTTAGGACTACTCTATTATGGTTTTACCTCAGTAGGGATTATAGCAATGGGATTCTGCATTATGGGAGATTCAACTTTTGGTTTAACTACCATCTAATTGTGGACAACAATAGGTTCATCTTTATATTCAACATTCTCCCTATGGTTGATGGGTCATCCACTGGTAGTTATTACTTTTAAATTCTTTCAAGAATCTCATACGCCTCATTATATGACTTTGGAAGAAGATTTTTGTTAGACGAAGTGTCTACCACCATTCTCGTGTGAGCATTGTGACCATTGTAGAAAGTCTCCAGTTGAATACAATGAGGAATACCATGATGAGGGAATTTTCGTAATGACTTCTTAAATCGTTCCCATGCCTCATACAAGGACTCATCATCGGATTACTGAAATGTGGTAATTTCATTTCTTAGCTTAGCATTCTTACTTGGTGGAAAATACTTCACCAGAAAACATTTTGCCAGTTTTTTCTATGTGGAAATAAAATCGAACAGTAAAGAATTCAACCATGCTTGTGTGCGATCTTGCAACGAATATAGGAAAAGCTTCAATCTTAAGGCATCTTTAGATACTCCTTCTAATTTGAAAGAGTCGCTTACTTCTACAAATGAGCGAAGATGCAAATGAGGATCTATAGCAGGCATCCCATTGAACTGTCCCATTGTTTGCAACAACTAGAATATCATCGGTTTTAGTTTAAACTGAGGGGCCTTAATCTCAATTCTTACAATCCTTGGATTATGTTCACTAAATAAGGTCATACCATATTGCCTAATCACTCAATCTCTGTTATCAACAACAAGGACTGAATTTTGATTATTACAGGTTGCGTCTTCTCTTATATTTTGATTCATTTCTTCTACTTGTCTTTGGGCTAATCGTTCCCTTCTTCTTTGCCTAAAACGACATTCAATTTCTAGGTCAATTGGCAATAGCTTGATGATTAAGTCTATGTTCATAAACCCTGAAAAATCACAAAGAATAATAAAGTTAAAATTCATTATGGCAAAAATAAAAATAATCGAAACTGAAAAATAATTATTTTCACAAATAATATAAAAATACAGTCCCCAGCAACGATACAAAAAAGTTTTATCCTGTGATTACGTGCAAGTTTACACAGTCGTATAAATATTAAGTAGTGAGTAAAGAGTATCGTCTCCATGGGGACTGTTGTGTGAATTATTCGCAAAGTCAATTTTAATCAATAAGATTTAATTGTTGGAAGTTGATTTTTAAGTTAATCATATAATTAGTAGTCAAATACCCACAAAATAAAACAATATAACTTGCAAAAAAATAATCACAATTGGAATTAAATAAAAGATTTAACATAACACAACATGAATAGACTAAAATAAATATTTCACTTAAGAGGAATTTATTAGCATTCATAGAAAGAATATCACGAAAGGATCATGGCAAGATGAAAATTTATTAAACCCATTTTCAATTAAGGCATAGGCTTCTCTTGAAGGCTAATTATGTCCCTAAATTAATTAGCATATGTCTATGTCGAAAACTAAACTAGAAATCACCCTTTTGCGCATTTACGTAGTTTATGCATAAACAATCATCTTTCGATATCAACATGATATGCACCATTTAGGTCTTTTGTCAACTAACCATTACCCCTTCCTAGATTAAATAGTTAATGCATTAACCTACAAATCTTGGTCATACATTTACAAGTATAATCATGAATTAAACCTAAATGAATAAAATAATCATTTGCACAAAATATTTAGAAAACAAAAACAAAATAATTCAAATCAAGATTCATATCCATTTTCAATAAACAAAATCAAGTAATATCATATTTAAACTGAAAACATGAAGATGAGATACAATCTTGTCTCTTGACATAGAAAACAATAATTAAAAGTAAAAAGAAAGGTAGGAAAGACTAGCAAGGGGGCTATCTACGACCATTTCAGAATAACAATGGTAAACAATTAACTGTAGGGGATTATCTGTGATTGCTCCTTACGGCTTTCCATGATGGCTTTCCTCCTCATCTTTATGATAAATCATCTAGACGTCTTCAATTCATTCTCTTAGTTGCTATCATTTCGACAACTGATTGTCTTATTTTGTAGAATTCAAGTGTTTAGCAAGCCATGAGAAAGGCAAGAACACTGAAGAGTATTTTTCTCTGAAAGCTTTATAAGCATATTTACTACAACAAATTTTGTAATGGAAAGAGTAAAAGATAAAAATCTCAAAAGAATTACTCAGCATACCAACATAGCTATAAAAATGACGGCTGTTAAATTGGTCATTTTCAGGACTAACCAACTTTGTCCTTATTGTCACAACTTCGTATAAATCAACCATTCCCATTGTTGAATAGATGAGACTGATAATACAAAAGAATCAACTTTCTCCTTTGTTTTTTGTATTCATTATGCTCTTATACTTATTTTCTAGCTTGGTATCTAAAGCCAGGTTTCTTTTTTTCCCACCATACTACACAACCCACCCTCTGTTACTGCAAATCCCCCTTGCTTCGAGTTCTGTAGTGGTTAACCTTAACACAGATGATAATAAGCTTTTCTCCACCAAATGTATTAGTGTCATCCTTGATGATTCAAACTATCTATTTTGGAAGCAGCAGATTCTTCTCACCTTAAAAAGTCATAAACTCCAATGCTTTATTGATCCCTCATACCCTATACCATCTTAACACCTCATCAACAATGTTGGAACTACCTCAACAAATCCTAATTTTGAGCTATATGAAAAATAAGACAATGCCTTAGCCTCCTAGTTACTGTCATCTATCAGTCATGATCTTCTCCCTCATTTGATTATGCATTAAGTTGCTTGTGACATATGGAATGTGCTTCACAAACTTTTCAGCAGTAAATCCTTGGCTGAACTGATGCATTATCGATGATTACTTCATACCCAACGAAAAGGTGAATTACTCATGAAGGATTTCCTCATGAACATAAAAATGATATGTGACAACCTAGCCAACTGCGGTGAAACCATTTGGAAAGAGAACACATTACTGCTATCTTAAATGGGCTTCCTCCTAAGTATGACTCTGTGGTCACTATCATAACAGCCTTACCTCAAACACGTTGTGACCTACATGCTGTCATAATGATTCTTCTTGATGCAGAAAATTGACAACTTTCTCTATTAAACCAGGTCACTGCCTCTACTAACGTGATCACTGCTCAATCTCCTATGGTATTTCAACCCTCTGAGGACTCTCATGATACTCCTCGATATCGTCGACCCATAAACGAGACCTTTTGCAACTAAGATAGGGGTCACTTTAGTGGTTCCTCACAACCATAATGCCAATTGTGTGGCAAATTTGGTCACTTGTTTGATCATTGCTACTTTCGATTCTATACAACATACAAAGTGCCTTCCCCTTAACCTTCCCATGTGATACCGACAACCTCATTTGGACAACCACAGGTTCATAATAATGTTTATGGTGGTTCTATTCAAGGATCTCCTGCAAATGGTCTTTACTATTTAGGCCACAATTATCCCAACCCAACCCCTCCTCATATTAAACCCACTAGTCCAAGCCCACTTACCTTCAACACTACAATTGAATCCCACTCATCCCGACCATCCATTCCATTAGCTCCAACTCACCCTAATCTCCTTAGGCATTACTCTGGTATTACAAGTTCTACTATTGGGAACTCAATTAATGCTCTAACTGAACCATCTATCTCTCTCACCACCTCTACTGTTGTTAGTGATAATGCTTGGTATCCAGACTCAGAGGCAACAAATCACCTAACATCTAATGCATCACAACTTGACCACAGTATCTCATATAAAGTTTCAGGTAAAATTCTTCTTGAAAATGGCTTTCTTGTTCCTATTATGAAAGTAGGACAATCATCTTTCCTCTCTAATCCTAGAAGATTACACTTGCTTGGTTAACTTCATGTACCCACCATTACTAAAAATCTTCTCTCTGTGTCTAAGTTTTTTAAGGACAGCAATGTCATGTTCGAGTTTTATCCTAATTCACAATCTAGTAACATGAAGAATTCTGCTCCATGCTCCTGAGTGGGATGGTCTCTATCGACTACAGTTACCTACTGCTCATGCTTCTGGTTCCTCTTTACTTTCTAATGCTTCTTATAATAGTGCCTCTATTAGTGTCTCTCAACATGTTTGGCATCTACGATTGGGCCATCCCTCGTCTGATGTATTAATTAAGACCTTGAGTCACTATAATGTTCCTTTTATCAAGATAAAGAAGACACTCTTTGCACTGCATGTCAACTTGCCAAATCTCACCGCTTACCTTTCATTGCTTCCTCTGCATCTTATACATCTCCATTAGAACTTGTAGTTGCTAATTTATGGGACCTGCTCCCGTTTACTCTAATGGCTTCAAATATTATGTTACATTTGTTGATGCTACTACAAGGTATACTTGGATATATTTTCTCAAGCAAAAGTCTGATGGTAAGCACTCCTTCTTCGAAGTTCATAAACTTGCGAAACGCCAACTTAGGACCAAGCTCAAAGTCCATCGTCAATCTGCAGATTGATGATGGTGGTGAGTTCATTGCTCTTCATAGATATCTTACAGAATATGGGGTTCAATGTCATCTCTCCTATCCACACACTTCGGAACAAAACGGATTGGTAGAATGCGAACATCGTCAAGTTGTAGTGGTTGGCTTATCTATGCTTGCTTATGCTCAAATGCCGTTGTCCTATTGGAATCATTCATTTTTTACAACGTTATTTCTAATGAATCGATTACCTACCAAAGCTTTGAAAGGGACTTCACATTATGAGTCGTTGTTTCTTCTGAAGGCCATATCATGCTCACAAGTTGGATTACTGCTCTGCTCCATGTGTGTTCCTAGGCTATTCTCCAAAGCACAAGGGTTATAGATACCAAGATGTTGTTAGTCGTGTATACATTTCATGACATGTTCGATTTGAAGAACATATCTTTCCTTTTAAACAACCAGAGTCCCCATTCCTTCCCACACCTTACTCTAATCCTAACCATCTCGCTAAACCTCAACTCCCCCCACTTACCCTAATCACCTACCCCCCATCATCACATTCATACCCTCCATCGTCAGTCCCCCAATACAGAGACCAATACCTCTAATTCTGACATCTCAAACTCTCCCAACCTTTCTCCCACTTCAACTTAATCTACCAATCCCTCTTATCACTCACAACAATCACCCATTATACACCCTCCATCCCTAGAAAACACACATCCCATGGTCACTAAAGCAAAAGGTTGAAATTTTTAAACCAAAATCTTTCTTAATTTGAAGCTTCCATTGTTCTAAAAGACCCATTAGACATTCATAAAGCCATGAAATTTCCTCAATGGGTTCAAGCCGTTAAGAAGGAGCTTAGTGCCTCGTCGAACAATCACACATGGTCACTCACTCCTCTTCCTTCCTCTTGACAGGTGGTTGGATGTAAATGGCTATTCAAAGTGAAACGAGATTGAAATGGTACGGTTGCCCGCTACAAGGCTCGTTTGGTTGCTAAATGGTATTCTCGAAAGATAGGTTGTGACTACTTTGAAACTTATAGTCTTGTAGTTCGTTCTAGAACCATTCGAACATTACTTGTATTAGCTATAATGAAAGGTTTGTCACTCCGAAAAATTGACGTCAAGGATGCATTTTTAAATAAGGATTTACAAGAATAAATCTACATGGCACAACCTCCTAGTTTTGAAATTGCCTCTGCTACAGGATAACCTCTTGTCCGTCGTCTGAATAAGGCATTGTATGGCTTTCGACAGGCTCTTTGCGCATGGTTTGACAAATTACGCTGCTTCTTCACTATTGTTCTACACTTTGTCCCCTTACAAGATGATACTTCAATATATATCCGCAACACATCTACATCACAAATGATATTGATAATATATGTTGATGATATCATTCTTACTGGGTCCACTACCATTGAAATTGATGAGGTAATCTCTCAGCTAAACCAACAATTCTCATTGAAAGATTTTGACGGAAGAGGATCGTAAAGCTGTCAAGTCGCAGATCTACCCTAAAGCTCTAGACAAATGTAATCTGAAATGAAAACAAAGAAAGATAGATTAATTGATAAGAAGAATAATCAAACGAAATTAAAATGAGAAAAAGATGAATGGCTGGTAACGGATCCAATAGAGAACAAAATTAGGATTTCTTGGATGAAAGAAACCATCCTTGGACCTCAAGAAAATCTACCAACTAGATCTGGAAAACAAAAACACAAACAGATTCGTTATAAGTGATTTAAAAGATAAAAGCAAACTATTTAGGCAAGAATGATTGAAACAGCAAGAAAAGATTGAATCTCCTAATTTTGATGTGTTTCTTGATGGATCAAGGTAGGAGAACGTCCCTCTTAAAGCAATTTCAACCAAGAATGAAAACAAACTAAATCAGTAACCCTAAATAGCAAGAAATAAACTAGATTAAACTAGAACAATCGAATAAAGATAAAAAGAGAAGATAGCGTCCTAAGAAGCCTTGAAAACAATAAGAATCAACAACTCCCTTAAATGACTCTAATTTCCCCTCCAAGAAAGAGATCTTTGCAAGAAAAATCTTGAAGATGATTCCCACAACCTGAAAGATTGTTAAAATAACTTCTAAAAAAAACTTAAGAGCAATTCTTGAAGAAAAACTTAAAGAGAATTATTATTAACTCAAAATAATCAAAATCCAGTGTTCTTTGTTTACAATTCCAAAGCCTATATATAGGAAAGCTAAATAAATCTAAATAAAATGCTTAATTAAACTAGAACTCTAACTAATCTAAACAAGAAGTAGTTTTAAACTAAACTTTCTTGTTGACATAAAACTCCTAAAAACTTAAACTACTTAATAATTATTCAAAATTCGGAGTAAAAATAACAATAAAATAATAAGAGCTGATAATACAATATTGGGCTCATATATAATAAAAATTAAACCTGAAACTTGAACCCAATATGATTTAAACTCGAATTAAAAGCCCGAAACTCGTAATTTCCGTCATAATCACGTCCAGAAATTCTGCCTGCACAATTTTATTAAAACGGTCATAACTTGAGTTCCCGAACTTGAAATCAAGTTATGCAAAATGTGTTTCGAAGATAAGAGATAGATCTTCGAAATCCATGCAGATATCTCAACCCATAAATTCCTGGATCCCATACAAAAAGTTGTTGCAAGTCTGCTGATTTCCCCAACTTGAAAATTGGCAGCTTCAGTTTCTTGGACCAAGATTTCCAAGATTTTAAATCTTGATTTTCTTGATTCTTAAAATTGTTTGGAATGGAAAAATTGGACCAATATTTGGTTTCTTGATTTTCTTGAAAACAAGAAAGTGAATCTTGATTTTCTTTTTCAGCAGTGTGCGCATCTAGAGCCTTGGTAACGAAGTCTTGGATGGTCTCGTTCAATCTTGCTCGAATTTGCTTGGCCTTCAACCTCGTTATTGGGCCTTGAGAAACTTTGATCCCATCACATTCATAAATTGAATTTGGGCCTTACAACTCATATCATCCCACTTCCTCAAGAAGATTCGTCCTCGAATCTTTAGCTCTCTCCCACAAGTATATGTGTTGATCGATGGTAGAGTAATGTAATTGGAAGTCTGCCAATGGATCTTTAAAATCCTGTAACAAGGAAACACCACTAAACAAATTTGAGTTATGGTTAGTTAAAACATAATCATTCCTCACTTTTGTATGGGTATCTTCTTGTTTTTCATTTTTTTTTTCTTCTTGTTTTTCTTTTTCTTTTTCCTCTTGAGAACTCTCCAATTTTATCTCATATGGATTATCACTCACCAAATTTGGGCAATCAAGTAGACTTTTATCACTCAAGATCTCTTTTCTCTCGGCCTTTTCACATATTTTTTTCTCACTTCCCATATCCCCCTCACAAGTATTTTGAATATTCAATTCGGTACAAGGCATCTTAGTAGGAGAACATGATGTTTCTACTTCATCTATAGATTCAAGGGAAAGTTTCTCATTATCATCTTTTTTCGGTTCACAAAGTTCGCCATCACAACAAATCTTTTTTGTCACTAGAGTAAGAGTCAACAAAAGGCACAAAGTCATACTTACTTTCTTCTCTAGTTTTTCTCGAGTTTGAACCACTAGAAATGGGTTGCTTAGAAGGTACTGGCATCTTCATAGGAGCCCTACTCTTCCAATTTGATTTCTTAGTATCACCACTTGAAGAAGACTTATTAGCAGTAAAAGGTGGTTTCAAATTCCTAAAGTCAGAATTGGAACTGTTACCTTTGTAATACTGTGAAGTAGAGAATGAACGAGAACCTTGTTCCCTCAATTGTTGTTCAATTTCAACGGCTTTGTGAACTGCCTCTTTGAGATCTATATAAGTTTGTAACCACAAAGTGTTAGCTATGGGTTTGTTCAAACCATCAATAAAACGTATCATAGTGGTCTCATCATCCTCCTCCACATTTGCTCGTTGAATGAGTATCTCCATCACCTTGAAGTACTCATCAACTGATTTACTTCCTTGAACAAGTCATCGAAGTTTGGTTTTGACCTCCCTATAATAATGTGTAGGAATAAAGCATTTTCGCATAACTTGTTTCAACTCATCCCATGTGGTAATTTCTCTCTTGTAGTTTCGTTGGCGACTTATACCAAGTTGAGTCCACCAACTCAACACATAGTTTGAAAACTCAAGGGTTGCCAATGGAATGTTCTCATCTTCTGGGCATTTATAGTAACGAAACATAAGCTCTATTTTTTATTCCTACTCACAGTATGCTTCGAGATCATTCTTTCGACGAAATTGAGGAACTGTGAACTTCGGCTTTGCCAACGAAGGCTATCCGCGATCATTGGGAAACAAAGGATCTTCATCCACACGAGGGACACGTCTAGCTTGATGTCTATGAGCACAAGGTTGTTCAAACCCATCATTATTATTAGCACCCCAACATTGAGTCCTTTGCTCAGTTCGCAACTGATTTAAGGTATTGTTCAACTGATTGAACATGGTTTCAAACTTATCAGTGATGGCAAGGAGATCTAACTTTTTTGCGACACTAGCAAGATTTTCGATGTTAACTAGCGGTTTGTCACTCTGGTCATCACTCCCTTTTTTACTATGAGACATTGTGACAAATCTGGAAAAAAAAAACACAACACTCAAAAAAAGAAAAATTAAACAAACCTCACCTTTATGCACTCAAAAAGAAAAATTAAATTCTCAATGAAGTAAGAATTAATCTTGTGAGTCTTTTAGAAATATTTATATCAATCAATCAGGATGTATTAGAATCAAACTAACAAAGTAATCCTAATAGCACTATGAGTCCAAAATCAGCTAGACACCAAAGAATTGTGTTGCATGGAGGAAGGAAGGTGCAACGTTCGTTAATCCTACTAACACAAGAAATAAGAAAGTGTTAGAATGTGTAAAAGAAACAATAAAAAGCAAAAACAAATGAAAACCTAAAACTAAGAATCAATAAAATTGCAGAAAACCGAAAACCCAAAAATTGCGAAAGAACTTAACAAACTTCGTTCGAGGTGTTCTCGATTTCAAAAATCACAAAATTTAAATCGGAGCCTCTCCAAATAATGTGGTTTTGATCTGGAAATTTTCGACACAAAATTCAACCCACAGAATATTTTTTTATTTTTTATTTTTCTCGTATTTTTCTTTTTTTTTCTCGACTTTTTGATCACTTTTTTTGTGAAAAATATTTTTTATATTGTAATATAGTGTCAAGAATCAGTATATAAAATTTTAGAACAATTGAAAAACGTTTACCCACTCAAATATTTTTTTCCGAAAAAATTATTGGGTAAAAACTTCTTATTGGCTGTTTGTAATGGAAATCAGTGTAGAAAGCAACGAATAACACCCAAAACTCCCAAAATCTAATACCAAATTATACGAAAAAAATGCGAAAGAGGATCATATAGTTGTCAAGTCGCGAATCTACCCTAAAGCTCTAGACAAATGTAATCTGAAACGAAAACAAAGAAAGACAGATTAATTGACAAGAAGAATAATCAAACGAAATTAAAATGAAAGAAAGATGAATGACTGGTAACGAATCCAATAGAGAATGAAATTAGGGTTTCTTGGATGAAAGAAACCGTCCTTGGACCTCAAGAAAACGTTCCAACCAGATTTGGAAAACAAAAACACAAACAAATTCGTTATAAGTGATTTAAAAGATAAAAGCAAACTATTTAGGCAAGAATGATTGAAACAGCAAGAAAAGATTGGATCTCCTAATTTTTTGATGTGTTTCTTGATGGATCAAGGTAGGAGAACGTCCCTCTTGAAGCAATTTCAACCAAGAATGAAAATAAACTAAATTAGTAACCTTATATAGCAAGAAATAAACTAGATCCATCTAGAACAATAGATTAAAGATAGAAAAGAGAAGATAACGTCCTAAGAAGCCTTGGAAACAATAAGAATCGACAACTCCCTTCAATGGCTCTAATTTCCCCTCCAAGAAAGAGATCTTGGTAAGAAAAGCTTGAAGATGATTCCTACAACCTGAAAGATTGTTAAAATAACTTCTAAAAAAAAACTCAAGAGAAATTCTTAAAGAAAAACTCAAAGAGAATTATTATTAACTCAAAATAATCAAAATGTAGTGTTCTTTGTTTACAATTCCAAGGCCTATATATAGACAAGCTAAATAAATCTAAATAAAACGCTTAATTAAACTACAACTGTAACTAATCTAAATAAGAAGTAGTTTTAAACTAAATTTTCTTGTTGACATAAAACTCCTAAAAACTTAAACTACTTAATAATTATTCAAAATTCGGAATAAAAATAACAATAAAATAATAAGAGCTGATAATACAATATTGGACTCATATATAATAAAAATTAAACCTAAAACCCGAACCCAATATGATTTAAACTCAAATTAAAAGATCGAAACTCGTAATTCCCGTCATAATCACGTCCAGAAATTCTGCCTGCGCAATTTTATTAAAATGATCATAATTTGAGCTCCCGAACTTGAAATCAAATGATTCAATGTGTGTTTCGAATATAAGAGATAGATCTTCGAAATCCATGCAGAATCTAAACCCATAAATTCCTGGATCCCATACAAAAAGTCATTGCAAGTCTGCTGATTTCCCCAACTTGAAAATTGACAGTTCGGTTTCTTGGACCAAGATTTCCAAGATTTTTAATCTTGATTTTCTTGATTCTTAAAATTGTTTGGAATGAAAAAATTGGACCAAGATTTGGTTTCTTGATTTTCTTGAAAACAAGAAAGTGAATCTTGATTTTCTTTTTTGGCCATGTGCGCATCTAGGGCCTTGGTAACGAAGTCTTGGATGGTCCCATTCAATCTTGCTCGAATTTGCTTGGCCTTCAACCTCGTTATTAGGCCTTGAGAACTTTGATCCCGTCACATTCATAAGCTTGAATTTGGTTCTTACGACTCGTATCAGATTTAGGATCAACTTAATTTTTCCTCGGCATGGAAATCATTCAACTACGCCAAGGCATGTTCCTCAATAAAAAAAATATATTAATGAGTTGTTACACAAGATGTCTATGGATAATGCTTCCACAGTTCCAACTCCCATGGTTGTTACTCCCAAACTTAATGCTACAGATGGGGATTCCTTCATTGATGGTCATCTATAAAGACAAGCTATAGGTGCGCTCCAATATATCTGCCTTACTCGACCTGATATTACCTGTAGTGTAAATAAAGTCAGCAAGTTCATGAACTCACCACGAGATGTTTACTAGAAGGCTGTCAAATGAATACTTCGTTATCTCAAAGGCACAATTACTCACAGTCTCTAGTCTTGCACAAATGAGGTCATGAACTTAGAATGTTTTGCTGATGCAGATTGGGCATCATGTCCAGAAGACAGTCGATCCACGTCAGGATATTACATATTTTTGGGGGGTAATCCAATAAGTTGGTACTCCAAAAAGCAACAAGTTGTATGCTGCTCAACATCCGAAGCAAAATATTGTAGCCTTGCAAATTCTGTCTCTGAACTTGTGTGGATACAACATCTTTTACACAAACTAGGGGTCACCATTCATGGCAAGCCTACTGTCTGGTGTCACAATACTTTTACCATTTCTATGGCTACCAATCCTACTCACCATGCTCGTATCAAACATGTAGAGATTGACCTTCATTTTGTCAAGGAAAAAGTCTTAAAGGATTAGCTAGTCCTCAACTTTGTGCCTTCAATAGAACAACGAGTTGATATTCTAACAAAACCCCTACCTCCTTCTATGTTTGATCAGATTCACAAGAAACTTGGCATCATAGAACAACATGAAACTCTCAACCACCAAACTTAAACTGCGATGCTCATCATTTTCTTTCTTATTTGTTTGGAGAGGAAAAGAACCATGAGAATATTAGCATATTTACTACAACAAATTCTGTAATGGAAAGAGTAAAAGATAAAAATCTCAAAAGACTGACTCAGAATACTAGCATAGTTGTAAAATGACAACTGTTAAATTGGTCATTTTCGAGACTAACCAACTTTGTCCTTATTGTCACAACTTTGTATAAATCAACCATTCCCACTGTTGAATAGATGAGATTGATAATACAAAAGAATCAGCTTTCTTCTTTGTTTTCTGTATTCATTCTACTCTTATGCTTGTTTTCTAGCTAACTTCGTGTGTCTGATGGTGTATTTTGATGAATGAAAAATGGAGTCTCCTTTTATAGCCTTCTAGCCCCCAACGTCCCTTGCTATTTTTAGCAAGAGAATCCTTGACTTTCTCCTCTTTGGTTTCATCCCTTGATATGTGGATGATGGGTGGGATGTTACTTGATTGTAGTAAGGGAGTTCCTTGATTTTCTCCCCTTTTGATGTCATCCCTTGATATGAGGAAGTGTGGGTGTTTCCTTGCTAATTCTAGCAAGGTAGTTAACTTGTTTTCCTCTATGTAGGGTCAGTCATTAAGTGGTAAAAAAAGAGGGGTGGTTTTGATTACTACTTTTAACAAAGGAGTGGACGGTTGAAGCTTGTTTCAAGGGGAATAAGGTGTTGATTTTATTTCATGAAGATTGGGGTCAAATATGCTATAATTGAAAGATGAGTGGTCGATTATGGACTGTTAATTTTAGTAGTGGATGTTGCCATTTTTATTTCATGGTAAAGTGGGTAAGAACTGGTTTTGGACATTTAATTAAAAAAATAATGGGCCTCCATGTAATTAAGTCTAGAATAATGTTATTTTGAAGCCAACGTGACTGCATCTTGGATCTTTTAACCTGTATTTGTCTACGACCCAAATACAAAAAAAACTCTATCATCCTTTCCCTTAGCCTAATAATTACCAAAAAATAAAAAAATATGTATTTAATATAAAATTCACAAGCTTAACATATTCCCATGAAAATAATAAAATATCATGAAATTAAATGAAAAACCACATAAAGTGTTATTTATTTACTCGAAATTAGCATAAAATGTACATAAAAGAGTGCTGAAATATCTATGTATTTTAGAGTTTTCAACACTATGCAACAAAATGGAGTGTGTGAGAGTAAAAACAAGACCTTGACGGACATGGTGAGTTGTTTGTTATTTGAAAGCAAGCTACCAAAAAAGTCTTGGGCTGAGGTAATTAACACTTCAGTCTATTTGTTGAACAGGTTGCCAACCAAGATTGTAAAGGAGAAGACTCCATTTGAAGCTTGGTATGGATGCAAACCTTCTATTTCTCACCTGAAAGTATTTGGCTATATTTGTTTTGTTCATGTACCACAAGTGAAAAGAAGCAAATTGGAAAGGAGATCGTAGCCTGGGTTTTTCTTTGGTTACATTATCAACAAGAAAAGATATAGAATTTACGATCTATTCTCCAAGAAGATAGTTGTAAGCAGGGATGTTGTGTTCGATGAAGAAAGAACATGGAAATGAGATGTTACTGAAGCTAAAAAGCTTGAGCAAGGAAAGCTTAAGCTAGGGTTGGAACTTGTGGACAGAGATGTTGAAGAAGATTTCGATGACACACCAGTTAGGGGTACTGTCGTGTGTAAAAAAATGTATGTTCGATTGTGCAAGTATACACGTCGTGGAAAGTAATAAAGTGTAAGTGAGATCGTCTTCACATGGATCGAATTAGTAGAATTTGAGTTATGCTATCACTATGGATATATGATATGGCAAAAACAATGATAAAAATGTATTGTCAAATTCAATAACAAAGATGATTAAAAAAATAAAAAAAAGTTATTAACTACAATGCAATGGCAAAGATCTTAAAGCAAAGATGAATAGGTTGTTGAATGAAAGATTGGGGTTACTAGGAGTATACCTTAAACTCTAATAATGCCTTGCCAATATCTAAATTATTTTACTGATCAAAACAAATCTACTGCAGTTTGCTTCTTTCGAGAGCCAACTTAAGGATGTCTCAACCTAAACAATATATGTCTATAAGCCTAGGGAGTGATTTCCAACACTAGCTTCTCTTAATCCTATATGAACGTTACTCTATGTTTAGAGTCAACTACAAGTATCGGTTGAGTACTTGCTCATATCATTCAATTTTGCCTCAACAAATCTAACTTTTTCAGAATTAAATTATGCACATGACATACATTTGCCTATGTCTAGATCTGCATGCATGTAATTTTCAACAAACAAAACTCGAATGAAACAGTATAACAATTTTATATTAGAACCCTTAGCATTAAAAAGAAAATTCAAGATAGCATTCAAGTAACTCAACCCAATGAGTATTTAACTCATCGGTTGCAAATTCAAAATAGCTATCTTATCCAACATTTCAACCATTAACATTCAAAAGAACAAATTTAAAGAAACCCAGAAGAACTTCAAGATTGCTTCGTTGGTTTGCCCTCAATGTTAGCACTGTAACGCCTTGCATGACAAGATGAGTACTTCCCTTAGCTTCGTTCCCAGCTCAGCTGCAAACCTTCTTTGTGCTTCGAATCTTTACCTCCAGAGAGATGATTTTCTTCTCTTTCTCGTGCTCCTCTTTCCTCTCTGGTATAGGCTTATCCTTTTTTCTCCTAGATCTTCCTCCTTTTATGGAGAGAAATCAACTCAAACCATGCATGCTCCTATTTTCTAAGATGATTCCTCTAGAGCCTTTTTTAGATCCTTCTAGTGCTTTTATACAACTGGTTGATGACATGTTGTAAGTGTTGAATCAGCAATCCTGGAATTGCCATGGCATTCAAGTTGGCAAAATAGTCAACCTTTTGCCACAACAACACTTCACTCCTTGATTCCTTTTCCCTTCCCCTGCACCTGTTACTAAAAACACCACAAGCTCTTTCCACCAATGGGTAAAAACACATAAAATAACCTTTTAGAACAAATTAAGCTCCAAAATGCAAAGTTAAAGAAAACGTAAATAAAATTCCTAAAATGCAACAAATTTTACTAAAGTTTAAAGAATTAACTCAAATTTAGGCTCGAAATATAACTCTTTTCAAGAGTTATCAGATATGCAACAAATTGCTTAAAATCAGATAGCAAAAGTACTAGTCCTTGAACTTGCGAACTTTGAAGAAGAAGAAATTTCAAAAGGCTAGAAAGAAGCTATGCAAGCTGAGCTAAACATGATTCGTGTAACACCCAAATCTCAGGTACCGTCGTCGGTTAGGATTCTGGTGTCTTCTATTCATTTTATATTGTTCATCTTTTATACATATCTGACTATTTACATCATTATTCAATTCAAAAATCATTTCTCACAATTTAAAACAATATATAAACATAACACAATTTTGTCAAGGGTAAAAATGGAATTTCAAACATTTTAGGGTTCTACCGGTACTTGATGGTCAACTATCGGTAGCAGTTAATTTAATAAACAATTCTAAATAATGTAGATTTCTACAGGTACCTATACTAATTCTACTAATACAAGTATAATTTCTACTGATACTTGGCATCTATCGATACTAAAAACTCCAGAGAGCTAAAATTTTCATCCTCCAACTTCTACCGATACAAACGTTCAATATACTGATACTTCTATACATACAACTACCGATACTCGCAATTTAACTACCAATACAACTCAAGTCAGTGTACAACCTCTCTCCTACCCTGCATTCTATCAAAATATACATGAGTTCTACTGAAACAAGTATGCTAAATCTCAAGAATTATACCAAACACAAGTTCATTTATTTCATACAAGCACAACTTTTAACTACGCATTCAAGACAACACAAATACAAGATTTATGTCAATACAAGGTACTTAAAACTACATCCAACATTTCATCAAAACATAACAAGCTTTTCATAAACTCATTGTATAAAGAAAAAGGTAACATCATCCTAGTACATGCCATATTAACCAAGTGATGTAAAAGTCTACCAGACAACTCCATGATAGTGTGATGCTTCAAGATTATCCGATCTTCGAAAAACAAAATTGAATCTACAAAACAAATACAAATCCAAGGGTAAGCACTTTAAGGCTTAGTAAGTTCATAAAGTTAACTAGATTTATCGAACTTCAAGAGTTGTAAAAATCTAATTAACCAAATGGAATACTGTGTATATCCGAGGTAAGTCTCACTCGCAATTATTACTCACGATGACACAAAGTCATCGAACCCTTGTTCCACATTGAAACTCATTTCATTTAATACTCATGATGATATATAGTCATCGGACCTCTTGTTCCATACAAGAATCCATAAACTCACGGTGACACTTAGTCATCAGACCTTTAATCCATAAAGGACTCATTTACACACAATGACACTTAGTATCAGACCTTTAATCCATAAAGGATTCATTTGCTCACAATGACACTTAGTCATCGAACCTTTAATCCAGAAAGGATTCATTTGCTCATGATGACACTTAGTCATCGGACCCTTTCGTTTATAGCTCGAACCCGTTTATCCTCCATATTTCCTTCATTCCTGTCTTCCACAAGTTTGATTATCAATTCATCTCACTACAATAGTTTACATTATATGAATATGCAATTTAAGTTAGAATTTAATCATACGAACTTACTAGACTGGGTTGCAGTTGTGAATGGATTTCAAGGACTATTCCGTTAATTTTCTTTTTCCACGATCGATGGCACGGTCGTAGTCTACATTCACAAATCATTCAATTCTCACGTTAAATTACACAATTTAGTCATTCAACACCATTTAGTCCTTTTTAGGAAAATTATAGGTTTACGCCTAATAGTTTCCTTGTATTCAATCTAGTCCTTTCAATACAAAACATGCAAAATACCCATTCTCTCACACAACTAACCATAGTTGAATTCTCTAGGGTACCTATCCAACCCATTTACATATCTATTTTCACAACAATACATATAATTTCTCCAATTTCACATTTTAGCCCTTTAACCCTAATTTCATCAAAAATCACCTTACAAAAGGATTGAACCCAAGAATCAAACATTCAAATACATCAAAAGTTTTCAAAAACAAGCAATTTCAACAATGGCAAGTTTTCTAACATTTGACAAATTCACAAATTAGTCCTTGCATAAGCTAGATCAAGCTAATACAGACTCAAAAACATAAAAATTACTAAAAATGATCAAAGTTTACTTACTCAAATCAAAGCTCAAAGATTGAATGTGCAAACCCTAGTTTTCTTCCTTCTTTGCTGTGGAGAAGATGAAGAAATAGTGAATTTCCTTTTTTTTTTCTATTTTAATTCATATATATAGTCAATGGTAATTTTGTAAATATTAAGACTTTCATCATTAAGATTTAATTAACCATTTTTAACCTTAATTAAATCTATTTACTCTTAATTTAACCCATACCAATCCACTAGCTTATATTCATTTAGTTAATTTACTTATTAAGTCCTTCTAGTTTAACAACTATACTTTTATCCTTTTTTATAACTTAGTCATTTCTATTCAATTAACTATCTAATCAATGATATTTTTGAATCATAATTCATACGATGCATATATCACCAAAAATATTTAAAATAAATAATTTTACTACTCGACTCGTTAGAGTTGTGGCATCGAAACTATTGTTTTCAACACCACTGAAAATCGGGCTGTTATAACTCTTCCCCCTTAGGGAAATTTCATCTTGAAATTTCTTACCAATGAACAGATTAGGGTACTGTGATTTCATCGAAGCTTCTTTCTCCCATGTAGCTTCTTCAAACCCATGTCGGTTCCAAAATACCTTTACCTAGAATCTTAATCTGTTCTTCTGAATACGACAAATACGGCTGTATCTCAATTTCACAAGGCGTAATCACATGGGAAGCATCTGACCTGTACCATCTCAGTATCGAAACATGGAACACATTATGAATCTTTTCTAATTTCGGTGGTAAAGCAACCTTATATGCTACAAGACCAACCTGTTCAGTGATCTCATACGGCCCAATAAACCGTGGACTCAACTTTTCTTTTCTGCCAAACCTTAACACTTTTTTCCAAGGTGAAACTCTCAAGAAGACTCGGTCTCCCACTGTAAATTCTATATCTTTCCTTTTAAGATCTGCGTAAGACTTCTGTCGGTCAGATACTGCCTTCAAACAATCGCGGATCACTCGTACCTTGTCTTTGGTCTCATGAATCAAGTCGGCTCCAACTAACTTGTTTTCACTCAACTCTGACCAATACAAAGGTGTTCTACATTTCCTACCATATAATGCTTTAAATGAAGACATTTTAATACTAGTTTGGTAGCTGTTGTTATATGTAAACACCACCAATGGCAAATATCTTTCCCATCTACCCTCAAACTTAAGTATATAGCACCGTAGCATATCTTCGAGGATTTGTATCACCCGTTCTGACTAACAATCCATTTGCGGATGATATGTAGTACTGAAATTCAATCTAGTTCCTAAGACTTCGTGCAACTTGCCCCAAAACCTCGAGGTGAAACGTGGGTCTCTCTCAGAAATAATATATGTTAGTACTCCATGTAATTGTACTATCTCAGATACATACAATTCAATCAACTTCTCTAGTGGAAAGTCCACTCGGATAGGAATAAAGTGAGTTGATTTCAGCAATCTATTTACTATAACCCAGATCGAGTCCTTCCTTGGCGTCACAGGTAATCCTGTAACAAAATCCATAGTGACCCGCTCCCATTTCCGCTCGGGAATGGAGATAAGCTACAAGAATCCAGACGGCACTTGGTGTTCAGCTTTTACTTGCTGACACACCAAACATCTAGTCACGAATTCGGATATCTCTCGTTTCATACCCGACCACCAATACATTTTCTTCAAGTCATTATACATTTTCACGCTACCTAGATGAATGGAGTAAGTACTACTGTGAGCCTCTGACAGAATGTCCCATCTTAAGTCAAAATTTTCAAGAACACATACTCTGCCCTGGAAATACAACATACCATCATCATCCATAGTAAATTCAGTAGTTGCATCATTCTGCATCTATTCCCTCTTAGCCTTAAGCTTTGAGTCATCCTTCTGCAACTCTCATATCCATTATAAGAATAATGGTTTAGCTCGAAGTTTTGCTATTACAGATCCATCACCCTCAAGTGACAAATGAGAGTTCATTGCTCTCAAGGCAAATAATGATTTTCGGCTCAAAGCATCAGCGACAACATTAGCCTTTCTTGGATGGTATTCAATTACTAAATCGTAGTCTTTCAATAATTCCAACCACTGACGTTGCCTTAGATTCAGTTCCTTTTGAGTCATCAGATACCTTAAACTTTTATGATCTGTGAATATGTGACATTTCTCCCTGTATAAGTAATGTCGCTAGATCTTCAAAGCAAACACAATGGCAGCCAACTCTAAGTCATGGGTCGGATAATTCCGTTCATGCAATTTTAATTGTCAAGAAGAATAAGCTATTACCTGACCTTCTTACATCAATACACAACCCAAGCTATTTAGAGATGCATCACTATATACGACAAACTTTTTTCTTCAGGTTGTGTCAATACCGAAGCTTCTATCAATAATTTCTTCAACTGATCAAAACTCTACTAACACCTTTCTGACCACACAAACTGAATATTCTTCTGTAGCAATTTCATCATTAGCAAGGCTATAATAGAGAAATTTCTCACGAATCGATGATAATAGTCTGCTAATCCTAAGAAACTACATACCTCGAAAATATTCTTAGGTACCTTCCAATCTAGAATAGCCGACACTTTACCTAGATCAACCCGAATCCCCTCCGATGACACCACATGGCCCAGAAATCCCATTTTCCAGAGCCAGAACTCGCATTTACTAAACTTTGCATAGTACTATATTTCTCGTATTATTTGCAAAACTTCCCTCAAATGTCGATCATGCTCTGTCTCTGACTTGGAATAAATCAATTTATCATCAATAAACACCATTACAAATCTGTCCAGTTGAGGTTTAAAAACTGAATTCATCAAATCTATAAATACTACCGAAGCGTTAGTTAACCCAAACGGCATTACTAGAAACTCATAATGTCCTTATCGAGTTCTGAATGTTTTTTTTTGCACATCATTATCTTTTACTTGCATTCGATAATATCCTGATCGAAGGTCTATTTTAGAAAAGACGGTCGTACCTCTCAGTTGATCAAATAACTCACCAATATGAGGCAACGAGTATTTATTCTTGATTGTTGTCTGTAGTCTATACACATCCTCATCGATCTATCTTTCTTTTTCACAAACAATACCAGTGAGCCCCAAGGTGATATGCTCGATCTAATAAAACCCCTGTCCAGCAACTCTAGCAACTGTGCCTTTAAGTCTTTCAATTCAGTGGGTGCCATCATGTATGGTGGAATTGAAATTGGAGCAGTTTCGAGTACTAAATCAATGCCAAATGCTACATCTCTGACTGGTGGTAAGCCCGGTAACTCCTCTGGAAACACATCTGTAAATTCTTTGATAATCGAAACTTGTTCTAACTCTATTCCGGTACTCCGAGTATCAAGTATATAAGCCAAAAATGCTTTACAACCCTTTCGGACCATTTTCTGTGCTGATAAAGAAGAGATTATTTCGGTGCCACTTTTTAACTTCCTAGACTCAATTGTAATTACTTCCCCTGTCGGCCGCTTCAAGTCAATCCATCTTCGTTTACAATTAACTACTGCATCATGCTTAGTTAACCAGTCCATTCCTAGAATTACATTGAACTCAGTAAATGGTAATAACATCAAATTAGCAGGGAACTTACAGTCCAGATTCTCAGTTGACATTTACGACATACCAAATTAACAATGACACTATGACCCAAAGGGTTTGTGACTTGTACGTCAAACTCAATCGACTCAACAGACAATTTCTTTTCAGTAGCTAATGTAGTACAAATATATGAATGAGTCGATCCAAGATCAATCAGTGCATACACAATATCATTTAAGAGATAGAATATACCAGGCACAACATCAGGTATGATAACCTCTTCTCGAGCTCGGATGGCATAAGTCTATGCAGGTGCTCGAGCCTCAGATATGGCTACAATGTCTCTGTTATCTCCGCGATTTCCACATGTACCACTACTCTTCCCTGGACGTCTACTCTTTTGTGGTGTAGCAGAAGGTTTTACACTTTGTTCCTCCTTTGCTTCAGATCTCATAGGGAAGTTCCTTAGAAAATTATCTGCACTTCCGCATCGATAACATGTCCCTTTCATCTTACGACACTCACCTGCATGGCTCCTCCTACAATACCCACATATCGGACTAGGTATATTACAAACACTAGCTACACTGTCTGCGGGTCTATTCTAAAATTTAGATTCTGGTGGTCCAGACTTACTCCGACCTAGAAATCCTGAAGAAACTGACCCCCAACTAACCTCTTCTCTAAATCTCTTCAACGGTGGCATAGAGAAGGTCTTGATAATGTTTTTCTTTCCAAATTCTTGAAACCTCTTTTCTTTCTATCTCTTGCTGTTATAGATTTCTTTCATCTTTTGAACTTTGTCCGCTAACACTACTAGCGGTCAAATTTCAGAACCACCCACCATCATTCTTATTCATTATTTATCCCCTCTTCGAAATGAACACACATAGCTTCATCAGTTGGTACCACTTCTCTGGCATACTTGCTCAGCTGTATAAACTCTCGTTTGTAATCTGCCACTATTTTATTTCCCTATCTCAGTTCTAAAAATTCTTTCTTCTTCTTATCTAGGTGACGTTTGCTAACATATTTCTTTTTAAATTCTTTTTGGAAGAAATCCCAAGTAACTTCATTTTAGGCATCATAGCCACGATCATAGCCCACCAATGATAAGCCTTGTCCTTCAACAGTGATGCAGCACACCTTACATAATCTTCAACAGGACAAGTCATCTCATTCAAGACTCTCAGCGTATTTTTCAACCAGTATTTAGCTGTGGAAGGATCCTCTTCTACACTGCCTCGAAAGTCTTCTACTTCGTATTTCCTAACCCTATCTATAGGGATACGACACCTCAATTCTACCACTGGAGGTGGTGGAGGCCTTTTTGGGGGTGCTATCAGTCAGGCACCTCGCTGTGTGACAGAAGGCGTAAGGGGTGGTGTCATCGGATTATTTCTCTTGAATTCTATAAACCACTGTCCCATTAAATCGAAGAACATATTCTTTGCTTCATTTTCTGTCATCGGTAATATTGATGCACTATGACTAGCCCCAAAGTCATTAGTCGAAACATTGCTATTTACCTTATTAGTTTCATCTTTCTTAGAGTCAGACATTCTGTATTTATCTGTAAAAATCTTAGTTAGATCGGATTCATCCATATCACACTATAATAGGTTCATATGGAATATACTTTTAAATCATCAAACATGACCACTCAGTCCAAGAAACAACTAAACCGTAAACTTTGATACCACTAAATGTAACACCCAAATCCTAAGTACCGTCGTCGTTTAGGATTTCGGTGTCTTCTATTCATTTTATACTATTCATCTTTTACACATATACGACCATTTGCATCATTATTCAATACAAAAATCATTTCTCACAATTTAAAACAATATCTAAACATAACACAATTTTGTCAAGGGTAAAAATGGTATTTCCAACGTTTTAGGGGACTTATACCGGTACCTAATGGTTAAGTATCGGTAGTAGTAAATTCAATGAACAATTCTAAATAGTGCAAATTTCTACAGGTACCTATACTAGTTTTACCGATACAAGTATAATTTCTATCTATATATGTCATGCATCTACCGATACTAAAAACTCCAGAGAGCTAAAATTTCCATCCTGCAACTTTATCGATACAAACATGAAATCTATCGATACTTCTATACATACAACTACCGATAGTCACAATTTAACTACAGATACAACTCAAGTCAATGTACAACCTCTCTCCTACCCTACACTTTTACCGAAACATACATGGGTTCTACCGAAACAAGTATGCTTAATCTCAAGAATTATACCAAACACAAGTTCATTGATTTCACACAAGCGTTACTTTTAACTATGCATTCAAGACAACACAAATACAATATTTATATCAATACAAGGTACTTAAAACTACATCCAACATTTCGTTAAAACATAACAAGTTTTCCACAAACTCATTGTATAAAGAAAAAAGTAACATCATCCTAGTACATAACATATTAACCAAGTGATGTAAAAGTCTACCAAACAACTCCGAGATAATGTGATGCTTCAAGATGATCCGATCTCCGAACAGTAAAATTGAATCTACAAAACAAATGCAAATACAAGGGTAAGCACTTTAAGGCTTAGTAACTTCATAAAGTTAACTAGATTTATCGAACTTCAAGAGTTGTAAAAATCTAATTAACCGAATGGAATACTGTGTATATCCGAGGTAAGTCTCACTCGCATTTATTAGTCACGATGACACAAAGTTATCGGACCCTTGTTCCACATTGAAACTCATTTCATTTAATACTCACGATGATATATAGTCATCGAACCTCTTGTTCCATATAGGAATCCATAAACTCACGATAACACTTAGTCATCGGACCTTTAATCCTGAAAGGATTCATTTACTCACGATGACACTTAGTCATCGGACTTTTAATCCATAAAGGATTCATTTGCTCACGATGACACTTAGTCATCGAACCTTTAATCCATAAAAGATTCATTTGCTCACGATGACACTTAGTCATCGGACCCTTTCGTTTATAGCTCGAACCCGTTTATCCTCCACATTTCCTTCATTCTCGTCTTCCACAAGTTCGATTATCAATTCATCTCACTACAATAGTTCAAATTATATGAATATGCAATTTAAGTTAGAATTTAACCATACGAACTTATTGGACAAGGTTACAGTTGTGAATGGATTTTAGGGACTATTCCGTTAATTTTTCTTTTCCACGATCGGTGGTACAGTTGTAGTCTACACTCACAAATCATTCAATTCTCACATTAAATTACATAATTTAGTCATTCAACACCATTAAGTATTTTTTAGGAAAATTATAGTTTTACCCCTAATAGTTTCCTTTTATTCAATCTAGTCTTTTCAACACAAAACATTCAAAATACCCATTCTCTCACATAACTAACCATAGTCAAATTCTCTTGGGTTCCTATCCAACCCATTTACATATCTATTTTCACAACAAAACGTATAATTTTACCAATTTCATATTTTAGCCTTTTACCCTAATTTCATCAAAAATCACTTTACAAAAGGATTTAACCCAAGTATCAAACATTCAAATACATCAAAAGCTTTCAAAAACAAGCAATTTCAACAATGGCAAGTTTTATAACATTTTATAGATTCACAAATTAGTCCTTGCATAAGCTAAATCAAGCTAATACGGACTTAAAAACATAAAAATTACTAAAAACAATCAAGGTTTACTTACTCAAATCAAAGCTCAAAGATTGAATGTGCAAACCCTAGTTTTCTTCCTTCTTTGCCATGGAGAAGATGAAGAAATAGTGAATTTCCTCATTTTTTTTCTATTTTAATTCATATATATAGTCAATTGTAATTTTGTAAATATTAAGACTTTCATCATTAAGCTTTAATTAACCATTTTTAACCTTAATTAAATCTATTTACTCTTAATTTAACCTATACCAATCCACTAACTTATATTCCTTTGGTTAATTTACTTATTAAGTCCTTCTAATTTAACAACTATACTTTTATCCTTTTTATAATTTACTCTTTCTATTCAATTAACTATCTAATCAATGATATTTTCGAATCATAATTCATACGATGCATATATCACAAAAAATATTTAAAATCAATAATTTTACGACTCGACTCGTAGGAGTTGTGATCCCGAAACCACTATTTCCGACACCACTAAAAATCGGGCTGTTATAATTCGTAAGAACCGTACTTGGGAACTTGTTGATAGGTCATCACACAAAAGGGTTATTGGCGTGAAGTCGGCGTTCAAAACCAAACTCAATATCGATTATTCTCTCAACAGACTGAAATCAAGACTGATTGTGAAAGGTTTCAAACAGTAATATGAGATTGATTACTTATAGACATTTGCACCAATGGCAAGGTTGGATGCAATCAGACTGTTGATAGCTTTAGTGACACATATGGGATGGAAAATCCATCAGCAAGATGTTAAGTCAGCATTTTTTAATGGCTACTTGCAAGAAGAAATTTATGTGGAGCAACCTGCTGACTTTTCCATTAAGAGAAAAGAAGATAAGATGTATAGGCATAAGAAAGCTTCATACGATTTAAAACAAGCTTCAAGGGCTTGGTATGTAAGAATTGATGATCACTTGCAAAACTTAGGGTTTGAAAAAAGGATTAGCGAGCAAACTCTCTATGTAAAGAAGCTTGGAAAAGGCACAGCATTGATAGTTTCTCTGTATGTTGATGACCTGCTGGTAGTTAGGAGTTATGATGATTTGGTGAAAGAAATCAAGCAATAGATAGGGAAAATGTTCGAGATGTCAGACCTCGGAAAATGAAATACTTTCTGGTCATAGAAGTGGACCAAGTCTAAGAAAGCATATTCATTAGGCAGCAAAGATTTACCTTGAAGATCTTGGAAAGGTTTTGCATGGAAAAATGCAAATCAACAAGCACACCTATAACACTTGGTGAAAAACTTAGCAACAATGAATATTTTGAGATGCTTGATAAGAAGAATTACAGAAGTCTTATTGGTTGCTTGTTGTATTTAACAGCAACATGCCCTGATATTATGTATGCAGTTGGTTTGCTCTCAAGGTTCATGCAATGCTACAATATATCGCACTTGAAGGTTACTAAGAAACTACTGAGATATATTAAAGGAACTGCAACTTTTGGGGTTTGGTTCGCAAAGGAGAACTCATTAAAGCTTGTTGGATATACTGATAATGACTAAGCTGTGTCAGTGGATGATATGCAAAGTTCTTATGGATATTTGTTCTCACTTAGATCTAGCGTACTCTCCTAGAGTTCCAAGAAGAAGCCAATTGTGGCACAACCCACAGCTTAGTTAGAGTATATAGATGCAACAACAGTCAACCAAGCAATTTAGTTAAGAAAACTTTTAAGTGACTTGAATCTTGTGCAGGTAGAAGCAACACAATTTTTTGTGACAATCAATCTGCCATTGCAATTGCGAAGAATCTTGTTCACTATGGGAAGACAAAACATTTGAAGATCAAGTACCATTTTGTGAGGGAAGCTGAACAAAGAAAAGAAGTCACTCTAGTTCACTACAGCACAAAGAGCCAGCCGAAAAACATACTAACCAAGCATCTTGGAAGGGCAAGGTTTGAAAAACTAAGAAATGAAATTGGTGTTCGCTGCATGAAGGCCAATTAGGAGTGTTGCGAGATGGCCATTCATGCAACGACTCGCACATTTGGTAAATAGGTTAAAAGAAGAATGGAGAACTATCATTTGAAGAACATGATAAGAGTAAGAACAATGTGGCAGACAATCCAAATGTAGCAGACAAGTCAATGTGTAAGGCAGAATGGCAGACACTCTAACCACCAACTACCTTGAAGCTCTTGTTACAAGATAACAAGTTGCCAACTTAATTTGTAAACCTATAAGATTATTTTATTTATTTTTAACTTGATAGTTTAATATGAACAGTGCTGATTAGTCAAAAATCAATCAATGAATAGATTCCATGCATTTAGACTTATCAACTTATCAAGTCGCAGTTAGTGCTTTCTATTTAAAGTTGTACATTGAATGCAAATCATAGTGAGAAATTGAATTAAGAAATAGCAAGTCAGTTTTGATTGCTAATCTTTGCTTAGTTTTCTTTCTTCCTTCGTAACAAAAACCAACATAAGGGTAGTTCTATAGTTAGACCCCATAATCTAACATTGAAGAAAGCAACTAATAGACAAAACTCACCTGCATTCAACATCGGAACAACGTAACCCGTAAATGAAGAATATTTTCAACATAAATTCCAAATATTATCTTACCTAGCCTTAGGATGTTTTGCATTGAAACATGTTCTCTTTATTTTGCAGCCTAGAGTAGTTCTGTTAGTGGAGAATCACCTAAACTATGTAGTGTTACGAAACACGGCAACGAGTTGCATGTGGTTAGAATATTGTACTTCATTAACAAATAGCAGATGCGTTTGTAGGATGCTACCTCTCAGATTAGCCAGCATTTTTTATTGTATATATATATATATTATTATAATCTCACCCTTATCATATTTGAAAGTGGGCCTCAAGGGGATATAGCTTAGCTGCAATATATTAAATAATCATCAACAAACGAGCTGATGTTCATGTGCTGATAAATATACTACCATTTCTTGCATGGTAATCGTGCCAATCGATGATATGCCATTAAAGAATAACAAACCAGATAACCTGTTAAGAGGCAATGAACTATTCCCACACGTAGATCCTGTTCTTGAGTCAATGTCTTTAAGTTTTTCGATCAGATATAAAGCAATTCAATTCAAGTATTAAACTATTAGGATAGATGATAACTTTTCTTAACAAAATAACAGGCAAAACTTGAAGAAAACATAGAGGATACAGTTTTTCCTATGAGATTGCTGGGATTTAGGTTCTGATGTTAAAGTATATCTAGATAATTGCAGTCTTATGGACCCTATTAAACTTGAAGTGCTTAATGAGTCATCCGATTATAATAAAAATTAGTCTTGAGAAACTATGTTTAGTTTAATGGTTTGCCTTTTAAACTAGGTTCATTGCGTCATCAGGCACAATGTTTTATTCCTTATGCAGTTTTGAAGTATGAAAACCTCTCCTGAGATTGACTTCAAAGCCATTTCTTAATTGCCATTTTTCTTTTTTTATTCCTTGAAACATTCCTAGCTCAAATTATTACTCCCATCAGTAGGTTTCCTTTCTTCTAAGCATTATAACAAATGCCAGATGATTATGGCATGCTCACACACATGATTCTCATGCATACATGCATGCATACGTGTCAGTTGACCATTGTTGGCTTTAGAAATAATGTATGTGATTTAAAGCAAGCACTTACATACATATATGCATACGTATTGTCACACTTGTTGCTGAAACTGGCCCACCCCAGGCAATTTTCCTCCTATAAAAGCTCTTCAATTGTACCTTCATCCCCAACCTTCAAGTTCTCAATTCTCATTCACTACAACATACTTAAAATCATGGTTCCCGGTGAGTTCAGAGGACTTCACTACCTAGCACCAGAAAATCCTATCCTGATTCCAGCCAACTTTGGCATGATGCAAAACTCTATACCATCTTTTCATTTCAATACATTTGAAAGCAGGCTACCGAATTCCCACATCGCACCATCTGCTCAGGAATTTGCTGCGTTGTCCTCAAGTATCAGCAACACTTCAACTTCAGATGAGGCTGAGGAGCAGCAGGTCAATGTCATCGACGAAAGGAAACAGCGGAGAATGATATCTAACAGAGAATCTGCTCGTAGGTCGAGGATGCGGAAACAGAAGCACCTGGATGAACTTTGGTCACAGGTAATCAGGCTCCGTAACGAGAACCAGGGTCTTCTAGACAAGTTAAATCACATCTCGGAGTCCCATGACCGTGTTCTTCAAGAAAATGCAAGGCTCAAGGAAGAAGCTTCGGATCTTCGCCAAATGCTGACTGATCTAAAAATTGGAAGTCCTTATTCCCTTGCATTCAGAGACCTGGAAGAGATTCCCTGCAACACTGCTCATCTGAAAGCTGAGTCCACAAATCAATCCATTGCTAACTCTGTTGAGTTGCTTCATTGAGATAAGAATCATCTTGTCATATATATATTCTATGTTCCTCTGTATGCTCCGGTTGTTAATCAAGCATTTGCCTTAGCTTGAGCTGTATGAGATTAGAATCAAACCATGAAATAACATCTTTTGATCATATTTTCCTAACTCATCTGATTTTAACTGTCTACACAATATAGTTTGAAGCAACTGTTTGCAGCACTTCTCGCTGCATACAACTCATCCATATCAGAATATATGTGAAAACGATGCCTGCATCAGCAGTGGTCCATTAAAAAGCAAATCAAACACTCAATCATGACTTTTATCTATTAATCATTTTTATGAACCCCACCAAGTGTAGTAATAGGATTTCACCTAAGATGTGGATTAGGTAAAGATAAATAGTACTGAAATGACTAAAAGAGCAGAAAATTTTGACCCATGAGTTATATTTAACCAATTTTACTGCCATAAGGGGAACTAGAGTGGTGGCCAAAAGGAGGCCGCATAGCCACTCCAATCTCCATTGCTGCTCACAATAACAGGGACAAGGAGGATAAATGGTGGTGGAAAGTGGTGTTACTAGTGCCTCATTATTTCATATAACTACTGTAGCCAAGCAAAACATTTGTAAAGGCTATCCACTATACATAAACCCAAAGTACTGTTTTCAGATTTTTGTGAGGACATCATTTTTTGCCAATCGAACTTTGGGTTTCAGCCCAAGCTTACATTGTTTTCACCAAAAAAAACCAAAGCATAACCTACGGTTCAGGTGCTGCTTGAACAGTGATCCCACTGCATAAATAGCAAGGTTTATCCATATCTCTGTTGCACCAGTAACCAATTTCTGTATAAATGGATACAATCTGCAGCCTTTGCTTGTCCTTTACAGGGACAAATTAGTGATGCTGAATATAGTCAAACAGTATTTTGTTTAGGAATCTCTTCCTTTTTTCAATTCAATATATTCTTTTTTATTATAAAAGTTTTGTTACCCATTGACTGAAAACTCTATGGCACTTCAAAAAATTGCCAATTCTTGGAAGGTTGTTTCTATTATATTTGAAAGTCAAAAGTATTAAAGTACTTTTAATATTAGGAACTTGGGTTATTTCCAGCAGAGGTCCCCAAATTTTCAAATTAGTCCTAAACTAGAAATCGTTCTAATTGAGTCTTATTTTTAGCACAAATTATTCATGGAGTAAATATCAATGTATTTGAAATTTGATTATTATATTTTAATTATGCTCTACTTTATATCTAAACTAGCTGATAGTACTAAAAAGAACGATTGATTTCTCTCTACTTATTGTTTAAATTGTTCTCATTTAGTCATCTTTAGCACATATTTTAGCATTTTTTAGTTTAGTTTATTGCATTTTCTAACTCAATGGACCTTAGCTTAGTTGCTTTTAATTTTGTCATATTTTAGTACTAATGTCACTGCATGAGTCTATTCAGAATTGCGCCCAAAATTGTCACTGCATGATGATGTCCAGAAATGTCGCTGCATGAGCATGCCCAGAATTGTCGCTGCAGGAACTCGTTCAAAATTATCGCTGTGTGAATATATCCAGAGTTGTCGCTATATAAGATGTCCAGAATTGCACCCAGAACTGTCGCCGCACCTAATAGCTGTCCGGATAAGAACATAAATTTCATAAGCTGTCCAGTCTGGTATAACCAACTGGTACAACCATAGGCAGCTCAGTTCTGCAGAAAAGACACCTGTACAATTTGGAGGGATATAAATACTCACAAGGAAAGAGAAAAGCTCTCTCTCTCCTTTAGTCTCCTTTGGTGCATATTCTTCTTCAACCAAGCCTTTGAAGCTTTTTGGCTAGGGGGCTTGAGGCCCTCATTATGAACCAACGTGAAGGGATGCAACTTTGCTCTTGACGAGGAGCCTTAAGTGCGACGCAAAAAGGAAGTAAGGGAGCAAACCAAGTAGCCTTGGAATAGTATTCTCCATTTGTTCTTTTATATTTCTCTCTTAAACGCTAGTGATTAATGTTTATTTCGAGTTTGTATGGAAGTACTTTTGATTTTTAGACTAAATGATATCTTATTCAAGCTTGCTTTTACTGTTAATTTCTTCGGTTTGATTGTTTTAACCACGGAAGTGTGATTGCGATCACTATCACTGAAAGGTGCAGCGATAAATTAAATTAAAAAGCAAGACAATGGAGGTTGCTTGAGGATTGAAGGAATTTAATCCACTTGTTCTTGAATGTGTTGCATTGCCAGCACTAGAAGGTGTGGTTAGTGTGAATGTTTAAGTCTTAGATCTAATAAAAAGCCAAGTTTGGTAAGTCATTCATTGTGCCTTATTGCAGTGACAATTACCTGTTATTTTAAACCTTGTGAGCCACACTTAATTTTCTGTTGACTATTCACGTTGGGGACCCCATTTCTTTCTTATTGCATTTTATCTTTAATTTTACATTATTGCTCCGACAACTATTGTCACAATTTATCTCTTTTATCTATTCACTGCATTGACATTAATAAACAAAAGACAACCATCCTCATGGGATCGATATCTGACAAATTTACATCTATCTACTATACTTGCATCGACAGTGTACGTTGCACATTATTGTTGTGACGTTCATAGCACGATCAAGTTTTGGTGTCGTTGCAGGGGATGGCGTTTGTTTGATGTTTTTTTTTTATTTTGCACTTTATTTTTATTATATAGTATTTAGTTGCTACTTGTCAAAACCACGACATGTTTCAAAAATTATTTTAAAATCGAAAAATAATGGGAGTCGCCATCAATCCTTTATTTAGTGTGATTGGATCACCACAAAAAGCTTTAAAAACCGTTTTGAAAACACGTAGGTCTTCGAAATCCAGAAAAACAGGTTGGGGAGTCGGTTACGCATGAGGAAGGATTAGCACCCTCATACGCCCAAAATTGGTACCGTATTGATTATTTTCGGGTCTTAAGTTGTAATTTTTAAAAGCTTGAATAAAGTTTAAAATACGATCCTTGAATGCATGAGTTAAGTTTAGAAGAAATCGGGTTTGTTTGGAAATCCCACTATTTCAAAGTGATCGAGGAAGAAAGTTACGTCCTGTGAGTTAGGACATGACATTTCAAGATCTAGAAATAACGAGCTTTCCTTTGTATAACTTTTTTAAAATTTTTGCAAAAAAGGATATCCAATTATCTCGATTTGTAGAAAGGTTGCACCTAGTAAGTTAAGGCGCAATATTTCAGAATCGAAGATAAGGAAACATTGCCTCGATTAAGGGTATTCGATTATTTCGATTTGAAGAAAAATTGCACCTAGTAAGTTAAGGCGCAAATTTTCGAAACTCGAAATAAAAGAATATTGCCTCGATTTTAAAGTTTTTATGAAAAACAATTTTGAAAACAAGCATGCGAGTTTAATACAAATAAGCAGCTAATAATGGATATTAAATAACGCGAAGTAAGATAAATAAGAAAATAAAATGAAAAAAAAACACGAAATGCAAAATACGAGTGCATAATGTTTAAAATAAACGCAAATATTGATGATGAAGAAAAAGGACATGATCGGGTTTGAAAATGAGACTTTTCGGATACCCGGGGGCAGAATGGTAATTGGGAAATTCGAGGTTTAAAAAATGGAATTTTAGATATTCGAGCGTAAAAAGGTAATTTTTGAGAGTTTCGAAGTCGAAAATGGAGATTTTGGAAGTTCGAGTGTAAAAAATGGGATTTTTGGAAGTTTGGGGGGTAAAATGGAATTTTTGGAAGTTTTAGGGTTAAAAATGGGATTTTTGGAAGTTTAGGGGTAAAAAGGGAATTTTTGGAAGTTTTAGGGTCAAAAATGGGATTTTTGGAAGTTTGAGGATAAAAATGGAATTTTTGGAAGTTTCGGGGTCAAAAACGGGATTTTTTGAAGTTCGAGGGTAAAAATGGGATTTTTGGAAGTTCGAGGGTAAAAATGGAATTTTTGGAAGGTTTAGGGACCTCCAGGGCAATAAAACCAAAAAATAGGTGACACGTGGCAGCCCCTCAGGCATCTTGAAGTTAGAGGACTAGTTTAAAATCCATGAAAAATTTTGGGGGCAATTTTGTAATTAGATAAAACTCGATTTGATGATTAAATTAAAACAAATTAACAATAAGAGGGACTATTTGCATAAATAAGCCAAAATCATGACACGTGGAAGCTCCTAGTGCTTTTAAAAGGTCGAGGGATTAAATTAAAAAACCATGGAAATCATTGGGCCAATTTAAAATTAATTAAAAGTGCAAAAAGGACCTAATTGAAAATTTTAGAAAAGGCGGAAGGATCAAATGCATAAATAACCCCTCCTTTAAAAAACACGTGGATCCTAGGTCGGGTCGGGTCGGACTTCGGGTTATTAGGTGAAACAGTGCCGTTTTGAGCATCCTGAAGCCATGCTAAAACGGCACCGTTTTGGATGGCTATAAAAAAGTCATTTCTCCGAAAAAAAATAATTTTTCACCCCTTTTTTAAAAAAAACCAAAAACCCTTCAAAAAAAATCCTCTCCCCCCTCCATGGTCAACCATGCTCCGGTCAGTCACTCCGGCCACCGTCCGTCGAAGCACAGCCGCCACGCGCCTCCGTCCACGGCCACACTCCGTCGCGCATCGTCGTTGCGCTTGGTCATGCGTGCCAGTCCGACCGTGTCTGCATCGTCGCGTTTCCTCCCACGTGCCACGTGCCTCCATCGAAGGTAAAAAAAATCATTCTTTTTTTTTTCCTTTTTTTCTGTTTTAAACTGTTCTTAAAAACTCCTTTTTTTTTAAAATTGTTTTTATTTTTTATTATTAATCGTTTTTTGATTCTTTGCATGTCTCTTTTCGGCGGGTGCGCAACGACGACGGTGGTAGGTTTCGGCTCCGACGTAGTGATACAGATTAAGCTCGGTCGAAACAGATACGTCTCGACTTTTCGATTTCCTTTTTTATTAAAATATTTAATATTATTATTATTATTGTTAATGGGGCAGTTATTATTATTAATACATCATTATTATTACCACTGTTTATTATTAATACCATTGATATTATTATAGATATTATTATTAATCCATTATTATTAATGTCATTTATTGTAATAAATGACAGTATTAATTGAGATAGCAGGGGTATTGATGTGCAGTTAAAACATTTTGATATTTGAATCAGGAATAATAATAAAAAATTGTCAATGCATGTATTTAAAGTACCTTGCACTAGCTCGATGCTTTGTATTCTGGTGACGTTATGATTCGTCTGCCTACTATTGAATGCTTCTACTTTGATTAACAGATATTTTTTGCTTCTGCCCAGAAGTGAATGAGTGTATATTGATTTTAAAATATTCAAAATTCAACCCCTTACAACTGAAATAAATTCGGCTTTTATAGCCTATGTTTCAATAATTTTCTTTTGTCCTATGCCACTAAATGTACATCTAATCTCCTTTTTTTGCAAGTTCAACGGTGGAGGCTTGAAGCAGTGGCGGTGGCAGGTGAGCAGTGGTGCAAGTTGCTGGTGAGCAACTAGGCTGCTGACGTGGCGGCCTCTGATTGGTTGAGAGGGAGGTGGCTGCAGCATCCATTTGTAGCAGATTAGGCTTCTTTTGGGTTAATTGGTTTGGGCCTATTGGGCTTTGTAATTGGTTTAGTTTGAGTCATTTGAATTTGGGCCCAATTGGGCTTTGTAATTGGACATTTTGTAATTGAACTTTATTTATTTTAAATTTATAATAATTTTAAATTTGAAAATAAATTTAAACTTAAATTAAATTTAAATTTGAAATAAATTTAAATTTAAAATAAATTTAAATTTTTAAACAAATTTAATCTTAAAATAAATTTAAGATGAGTTTGGGCTCGATCAAAATTAGGCTTCAACACTACTAACTTGTTTTTCTTTTTGTCGTTATTTTCACATTTTATTTCAGGTGTTTATTTATTTTGTTTTTGTTTCTGTTCAAGTTTACTTTACGTCTTTTTTTTTTTTGCAGAATAATTAGGTACCATTTTCACCACACTTGGGCTTTATTGTCAACGCAATTCGTACAGCTATACTGCAACTGCAGTTCATATCCTGGATAATAAAGGCTTGATCAATGAAGCCTCTAATGAACGAGTGACTTGTGGCAAAGATACGCCGACAATGAAAGAGGTTGAAACAAGCAAGACGAGGAAGGGCAAAGCCAAGGCAAAGAGCAAGGAAATGAACCCTACTGCAGTGGCAACCTTGCTGCACAAAATGAAGGTTGTTGAGAAGTTGGCCATTTCCATCATCAATAGATAGATCAGGCTTGTCGTTGTAATAGAAGACATGGACAAAGCACAGAATTTATTCTATGCCTACACTAGTGCTTGGAATAGTGCTATTGTGACCACATTAAGGCAGATGAGCAAAGCCCTTCTCCCTGAATTCTTAGTATTCCCTCAAATTATCAAAGAGTATGATCCCTCACTTGAGGAGGCTGACTCAGGGGACAAAGACCAATCAGTGGCTTCCCTTCCAACGGTACACATTTCTGATGACGAGAAAGAGGCAGAATCAATAGAGGTGAAGGAATGTTTGCAGAATATTGAGAGCCTATTTGAGGTTGAGTTCACTACTGGTCAGGATGCACATGTTACTGAAGAGGAAATTCTTGCTGAAGGGGAGGAAACACAAGTTGAAGAAGAGGAAGAAAAAGATGAAGAAAAAAGATGTTGAGACAAATTCAGCTGAAGAATTTGTCCTTACACCCGAAGTTGTGGGTGCAACAATTGCGGGTTTGATGCCAACTAGAGTGAGTTAGGCGGAGACTATGACTGTAATTAATAAGGATCACAATCCTTTGACTATCGTGGTCTACACTAGACCACTCGAAGTGATCCACCTGACAGAAATTACAGCTGATGATGCCAGGGCAAAGCCGGATGTTACGGAGCAGTCCGAGGATCGGGCAAACCCAAAAGAAAGAAAATGAAAGCGCTTCAAGGACAAGAAGCACAGAAAGGAAGAAAAGAAGAAAAGGAAGAAAAAACACCATACAGCCAAATCGACGGCTGCGAAAAATTGAGTTTGTTTTATTTCAGTTTTTAGCTGTAGTGTTCATGCATTACATGTAGCTGTAGTTTTTATTTGTTTTTTAGTAAGCGTTGTCGTTGCATTTTCATTGTCATTGCATTTTAGTGTTAATGCATTGGGGACAATGCAAACTTTAAGTTTGGGGGAATGCATATGAGGTTTGGAGATGCACCCACATTTCAAAATTTTTCTTTTTGAAGTTAATGAAGCATGTAAGGTTATGAATGGATATTGCAATTGTGTTTAAATTTTTTCTACATTCGATGCTTAATTCTTGAATCATGTGAACTGTCAATAAATGAGTTGCATAAATTTTATTAAATGTTGTATCTTCAATTCTTTGATAAATGATTTAGATTGCATTAATAATGGATGACTAGCATCATTCCTTGAATCTTAAATGAATCTGTCCTTTACAACTTCTTATATATATATAGTTATAAATAAGAGACACTCCGTGTATTATGAACTATTTAAGGGAGAACACTCCAATGCAAGTGTTAGAAAAATGAATCTAGCCAAAGGTTGTCGCTTCAAGAGTGTGTGTCGGTGCAATTACGTACTCCCTAGGGATTTGTTGCACTCCATCGTTACTTCTCAGGAACAAAGGGTATCATAATGCAACGACATCCCTCAGTCACATAAAAAAGGGAAAAAAAAGTATATGTATATATTATTGTACGATAAATGTTGTATTGGCAGATGGAATTTAGGATTTGAGGCATGATGTTGGCTTTGATGAAGTTGCAGTCATAGTTATTCATGCTTATGAATTGTCGACGCAAAAAACTCTGTCATTTGAATGTGATTCATTCATTGGGATTTTAGGTGATTCAAGTTGCTAGAATGATCATTTGCCTTGATAAATTTTTGTATAGCCTTGCTAGTTTTTATTTTACTTAAGGACAAGTAAAAATTCAAGTTTGGGGGTGTGATAGCACTAGAAAGAACCATTGATTTCTCCCTACTTATTGTTTAAGTTGTTCTCATTTAGTCATCCTTAGCATATATTTTAGCATTTTTTTAGTTTAGTTTATTACATTTTCTAACTCAATGGACCTTAGCTTAGTTGTTTTTAATTTTGTCATATTTTACTACTAATGTTGTTGCATGATTCTATTCAAAATTACACCAAGAATTGTCACTGCATGACGATGTCAAAATTGCGCTCAAAATTGGCACTGCATGATGATGTCTAGAAATGTAGCTGCATGAGCATGCCCAGAATTGTCGCTGCAGGAACTCGTTCAAAATTATCATTGTGTGAATATGTCCAGAGTTGTCGCTGTATAAGATATCCAAAATTACGCCCAGAACTTTCACCGCACCTGACAGCTATCCGGATTAGAATAGAAATTGCATGAGCTGTTCAATCTGGTATAACCAACTAGTATGACCGTAGACAACTCAATTCTGCAGAAAAGACACCTGTACAATTTGGAGGGATATAAATACTCATAAGGAAAGCAAAAGCTCTCTATCTCTCTCTCCTTTAGTCTCTTTTGATGCATATTCTTCTTCAACCAAGCTTTTGAAGCTTTTTGGCTAAGAGGCTTGAGGCCCTCATGGGTGGACCAACGTGAAGGGATGCAGATCTGCTCCTGACGAGGAGCCCTAAGTACGACGCAAGAGGGAAGTAAGGGAGCAAGTCGAGTAGCCTAGGAATAGTATTTTCCATTTATTCTTTTATATTTCATTCTTAAACGCTGGTGATTAATGTTCATTTCAAGTTTGTATGGAAGTACTTTTGATTTTTAGACTAAATGATATATTATTCAAGCTTGCTTTTACTATTAATTCTTTGGGTTTGATTTTTTTACCACGAAAGTGTGATTGCAATCACTATCACTAGAAGGTGCAACGAAAAAATTAAATTAGCAAGCAAGACAACGGAAGTTGCTTGAGGATTGAAGGAATTTAATCCACTTGTTCTTGATTGTGTTGCATTGCCAACACTGGAAGGTATGGTTAGTGTGCATGTTTAAGTCTTAGATCTAATATAAAAGCCAAGTTTGGTAAGACATTCATTGTGCCTTATTGAGGCGATAATTACCTGTTATTTTAAACCTTGTAAGCCACACTTAGTTTTCTGCTGACTATTCAAGTTGGGACCTCATTTCATTCTTATTGCATTTTATCTTTAATTTTACATTATTTCTCCAACAACTATTATCACAATTTATCTCTTTTATTTTTAATTGTATTAACATTAATAAACAAAAGACAGTCATCCTCGTGGGATCAATATCCGACAGATTTACATATGTCTACTATACTTGCATCGACAATGTACGCTTGCACATTATTGCTATGATGTTCATAGCGTGATAAGTGTGTTTGTTGGATGAAAAAGTGACAGGATGAGAGAAGGGAGTGGAAAAGTGGAAAGAAAATAAAATTTGAGTATGCTTAGTTGAGGAGAAAAGTGAGAGGAAATAAAATGAAAATAATGATCATTTTCATCCTAATGCATATTTCAAAGGTTTATTTTCTTTTTTTATATTTTTCAGTATCTCTTACCAAGTACACCTATAAAAAGAAAAATTTTGTTTTTCATCCTTTTAGTTTTTACCATTTCAATTTTCCATCATTATAATTTTCTTTCCACTCTACTCAACAAAACCTTAATCCCTAAGTAAATGATAGATTGGGGGTGGGTTTGGATGAGTATGATGAGGATTGGAAATTTGAATTTAAATTTTGAAAAGAAGAAGAGATTTACAAAGAAAACTCAGAGAGAATAGAGAAAGGAACTGTCTGTATATTTCATAACTACATTTCCCTTCAGGGATTGGTTGAATTAAAAGAGAACAACGGTCAAGTGCTAAACACATTGTTTTCTGCTTACTCAAAATGCTACGTTTCAATACTAAAAAGAGCTACTTAAACACATCGTTTCATTAATCCTAATGACCTCCCAAAACGACCCGTTTCATAAGCACAATTACAATTAACAGAATTACAAACTAATCCGTTATTGACCGTTGACCAAAACATGCCATATCAAATACTCCCCTGCTCGAAAAGAATCCTTGTCCTCAAGGATCAAACAAGGGATATTGCTACTGAAATTCTCTCTCACGTAGAATCTTTTGGGAAGGTGTTTGCCCATTCAACAAGCACCTCAATGTCATCATGGTTACCACATTTAACCCTTCTTCGATCCACAATTCGAATTGGTGTCTTGGTAATGGACCCATTTAAATCAGTAGGAGAAAGTGTGGTAGACTTGGGAAGGGATCCAATATGTTTCTTCACTTGAGAGACATGGAAGGTGGGATGTATACAAGCACCTTCAGGAAGATCTAAGGTATAAGCCACCTGACCTCTCCTAGCAATTACTAGATATGGAACAAAATAGCAATGAGACAAATTTTGGTTAATCCTTCTCTTCAAGGGATGTTGCCTGTATGGTTGCAGTTTAAGATAAACCAAATCACTCACCTTGAATACCTTGTCAGATCTTCCTTTATCTGCTATGCTCTTCATCCTCTTTTGGGCCCGTTTAAGATGAAACTTAAACATTTGGTAAGCCACTTCCCTTTTCTATAGGTTCCTATCTACTATAGCAACTGAAGATGCTCCTAGCAAATGGGGAAGGTGATGAGGAGGCTCCTGCCCATTGAGATCCTCGTATGGAGTCATTTGCAAGGAAGAGTGATAGGTGGTATTATACCACTATTCAACCAATGCAAGCCATGCATACTAATCAGAGGGTTTTTCTTTACACATACACCTAAGGTGATAGGCAATTGACAAATGTAGTTTGACCCCAAGGTGTTTAAACAATGCATGCTAAAAGGAACTTACAAACACTTTGTCTCGATCTGAAATAATATACTCAGACACCTCATGAAGCTTATACACTTGGTCTAAATACTGTTGAGCTTCCATGGTAGCAATAAAAGGATGAGATAGACCTATGAAGTGACCATACTTAGTCAGTCAATCTATCACCATAAGAATGGTATCCTTGCCCTTTGAGGTTGGCAACCCTTCCACAAAATCTAAATTGACTACTTCCTAAGCACAATTAGACATTGGTAAAGGCTAGAGAAGTCTAGGGTAAGCTGAGTTATCATACTTACATCTTTGACAAACAGCACACTCCTTAACCCATTGCTTAATGTCCTTGGAAAGGCCTTTCCAAGAAATAATGCTTGCTATCCTATGTCTAGTGGCATGCACTCCGGAATGTCCCCTCATTGCTCCACTATGGAAAAGTTCAAACAACTTCTTCCTCAATTCTAGCTCCTGTCCCATCACTACTTTCCCTTTTCTCCTCAGTATTTTACCGTCCCAAGAATATTTGGAATGTGAACTACTATCCCTCTGAAGGTTTGAATAGATCTGTTGCAAGATAGGGTTAGTAACATAAGATTGCAACACCAACTCCCATACCTCAGACCATGAGATGCTCCCCACACACTTAAAAAATTTCCCTTCTTGTGCATGATCTCTTCTAAATAGAGCATCAGCCACTATATTTTGACTTCCTTTCTTATATATGATTGAATAATCATAACCAAGCATCTTTCCAACCCATTTTTGTTAGAAAGGAGTAATAGTCTGCCTATCAACAAGAAACCTCAGGCTTTGATGGTCTGTTTTGATACTGAAATGCTTACCAATCAAATAGAGATGTCATTTCTTAACAACTAACAACACTACCAGCATCTCCTTGTCATAGATGTACAAAGTTTGATACTTAACTCCCAACCCCTTACTGTAGAAAGCTACAGGTCTTCCATTTTGTTGTAAAACTACCCCTATTTCTTGACCACAAGCATCATTTTTTACATAAAATTCATTACTGAAATTAGGAAGAATTAAAACTAGTACTTGAGTGATTGTAGTTTTAAGTTTATCAAAGGCTGTTTCTTCTGCACCAGACCACTTCTAGAGAGTATACTTCTTTAACAAAGTAGTCAAAGGCTTTGCAATGACCCCATAATGCCTAATAAATCTTCGATAATATCCTGAAAGGCCAAGGAACCCCCTCAACTCCTTGACTGAAACAAGTGCAGGCCAAGTTAGTACACCATTCACCTTAAAAGAATCCATGAAAATAGTCCCCTTGGAAATGATATGGCCTAAGTACTCTACTTGTGTGGTCCAAAAGTTACACTTCCCCTTCTTTGCATATAACTCATGATATCTTAAAATAGTTAAAACCTCCTTTAAATGCATCAAATGGTTAGTCCAACTAGTTGAGTACACCAGTATATCGTCAAAGAAAACCAGCACTGTCTTCCTCAACAATGGCTTAAAAATGTTGTTCATTAGAGATTGGAACCTAGAAGGTGCATTGGTTAGCCCAAAACGCATGAACAAGTACTCATAATGTCATTCATGTGTTCTGAAGGCTATCTTGTGGATGTCCCCTTCCTACATTCGGATTAATGATAGCCAGACCTCAAATCTAGCTTAGAAAAGTAAATAGCATGCCCCCAATTCATCTAGCAACTTTTCAATCACTAGAATAGGAAATTTATCATTGACAGTCAGCTAATTAAGCTGCCTATAATCTACACACAACCTCTAGCTTCCATCTTTTTTCTTCACCATGACAATAGGTGAGGCAAAGGGACTATTAATATCTCTTATTATTCCAGTATCAAGCATTTCCTGAATGAGTCTCTCAATTTCATTCTTTTGGATGGCAGGATATCTATAGGGCCGAATCTTAACTACTTGAGTCTTATCTATGAGTGGTATCTTGTGATCTTGTAGTCTATTTGGAGGAAGGCCCTTAGGAAGTTGAAACACATCCTCAAATTCAACTAAAAGAAGCTTCATATCCTTATGTCAATTTTCAGTAGGCAAGGTTAAAGCAGCCTGAACTGAATTTGTCATTAGCATAGGAGTTGGCCCCTACTCTTTTACACAAAAACACTTGCAAATTTGAGCTCTAATAGTAACATGCAGGGCACCTGGAAGAATTCCTTGAAGAGTACAACATTGTCCCATATATTCAAACTACATAGTGAGAGAAGAAAATTTCCACACAATTGGCCCCAATGAATGAAGCAACTATACTCCCAACACTAAATCGCACCCCTTCACTAGAAGCACCATAAAATCAGTGGAAAAATAGTAACCCTATGCTTCCCATGTCACATAATGACATAACCCTTGTGTAGCTAATTGTACTCCATTTGCCACCATTACTTTAAGCTTGCAAGAAGGATCTACAGATAGTTGTAACTGTTTCACCAACTTACAATCTATGAAATTATGAGTACTTCCAAAATCCACTAAAATAATAGCCTCACACTATCCAATCATTGCAGACAACGTCATTGTATTATTGCCTTGTGAACCATTGAGTGCATGCAATGAGAACACTGAAGCTACTAACTCTACTTCCACTTCAGTTCCATCTAATTTCTCATGACAGTATAAAAACTCATCAGAAACTGGACTTTTACTGTCAATTTCCATATCAGTTGCAGCATCAATCACTAACTGATAAAATTAGGACTTAGTACACTTATGACTTGGAACATATTTGGCAAAACACCAAAAACATAACCCCTTTTTCCTTCGATCATCCATATCTATTTGAGATAAGGCCTTAACTAGTCCCTTTGTTTGAAAATTAGTAGTTGTCTGACCCCCCTGAAGTATGAGTTGTATATCTCTTGACTAGAGGCAATAAGGGTTTAGGTGTACCAAAATTTCAACTTACAGGATGACTCCTTCTATACTAGGACCAACAATATCTTCTACCTCAATGGCATTATTAAAGGCCTCAACCAAAGTAACTAGTTTGAATACACTCAGATATTGACCAATATCTGGTTTGAGATCGTGCACAAAAATCCTCATGGCATATATTTCAAGCAAATGTAATTGATTCAACAAACTCAAAAATTGATCATAGTATTGATCTACAGTACCTGTTTGTTTTAAAGCCACCAACTCAGTCATTGGATCTAAATGCCTTTGAGATCCAAACCTCTCCTGCAACGCTTGTACATATACCTCCCAAGTTAACTATCTAAGGCCACCATGACGTTGAGAGAAGAAATGATGTCATTTTAACGCTCTTCCTTCCAAATTCAATATCACGAGATGCACCTTAGTTGTATCTTCTATACCTTCAGCTTTGAAGAACTGTTCTAACTTAGACCACCACACTCAGAAGTTAGTCCCATCAAATCGAGGGTAAGTTAGTATGCATACCTCTTCCCACTCCTTCTCCAAAACCCGCTCGAGAATAACTTGTCTGTCCGAATTCCACAACTGGAGATATCACCACATTTTCCTTTGGGGAAATCCTGGTGGTGTACCAAGGATTCCTTTACCCTTGTCCATTAGAGTTACAAGAGCAGCAACAAAAGGAAGTTTCAAATACTACTAAAAAAACGAGTGCATCTCAAATATGATGTCACTGCATATTTCTCATTTGAAATCATCACGAATTCTTTTAAATGAAAGTCCAATTTCGCATCAAGCTTCACTTCGAGCTTACTGTCGAGTTGAGCAAGTTTGTGTTGCAACAAACTTAGCTCTTTCTGCATCCGCGTGGTCACCCCCTCATTGGCCATGATAATCGTCAAGCTCTGATACCTTTGATGAGGATCGAAAATTTGAATTGAAATTTTGAAAAGAAAAGACTTAAAGAGAAAACTCAGAGAGAACAGAGAAAGAAACTGTCTATATATTTCATAACTGCCTTTCCCTTCAGGGATTGGTTGAATTAAAAGAGAACAACGGTCAATTGCTAGACGCACCATTTTCTACTCACTCAAAATGCTCCGTTTCAATACTAACAAGAGCTACTAAAACACATTGTTTCATTAATCCTAATGACCCCCCAAAACGACCTGTTTCATAAGCACAATTACAATTAACAGAATTACAAACTAATTCGTTATTGACCGTTGACCAAAACATCCCATATCAGAGTGGTGGGGTGTGGTTCGTTTAGTTTACTTTTTGTCTCACGCTACAGTATCGCTATTGTATCTAATCTCATCGTCGCCGTTGTTTTTACACTAATCACAAGTAAACGTATCGTCCATCCAAACACACACTCATAGAAGCAACTAATTAATGCATATTGATACTTTGATAATTGTTTTAAAGTTGAAAGTAATTGAAACATAGCCTTAGAATTTAGAAGATTGGGCTGACCGCCAACCTTGAATCGGTCCAGGCATAGCCCATAAAATTCTTCTAGCCACGGAAATGTAATAGCGCCAAAAACAACTGCCAAGATATTTTCTCGTTATCTTCTTTTTCATCATGGTTCCGATATTATCCTTATATATGAAAATCAGCTTCTATTTTTATTCAAGGAACTATCTGTCTTGAAACTCAATCATGGCATGTTCACCATCTCCAATTCCTCGGATATCATTCACCAATCCAACATTGTCCAAAACCAGAAGGTTATCATCTTCACATTATTCCGTCTCCAAAAAGCCCAGAGCCATGGCCAAAGAAGTTTACTTCAACCATGATGGTTCAGCCACTAAGAAGCTTCAGGTTAGTTCTAAATTCCAAACACATTTTATTAACCCAAATGTATTCTTCTCATGTTTTCTCCTTTTTCCTGCTGTTCTTTTGTTGTTGGAATGGTGCAGACTGGTGTGGATAAAGTGGCAGAGCTGATTGGGGTTACATTGGGTCCAAAGGGGAGAAATGTAGTGCTTCAGAATAAGTATGGACCCCCCAAGATTGTTAATGATGGAGAAACTGTTCTCAAACAGGTATTCTATTTAGATACCCATCACTCCATTTATATTTTTTGTTTCTTGCCCTTATTTTCTGATATGGCAATTGAAGCTTTCATTTAAAACTTTAGAATTTGTGGGTTATCACTTTATTATATGCTTGGATAACTAGAGCTGTTCTTTATAAAAAGCGTACGTTGATTGAAAATAATGAACAGAATGTTTATCTTTTTGAAATGTTGACATTAGTAGCTACTGCTGTTACCTCTTATTGTTTAAATTTATATTTTATCTTAGATGATAGGGGATAAGTTTTAATTTTATTGTATTAATAGGTGATGTTGAGTTGAATAAAATCAAAAAAAATTTTTCTTTAATTTTGTAAGTCTTAAAGTAAAATTTGACCTTACTAAATGGCTTAACATTAACGATTTAAACTATTTTTATCGGGATTAGACTAAAAAATGGTAGTAGTTGGTAGTGGAATGAATTAATGTTGGAGTTCATTTGGTGAGGACGGATAGGTGGGTGGGAAATCAGCAGTTACAACCTATATACAACCTATAAGCCACAAATTGAATATTTCACAAGTGTAAACTTATCTCAAAAGAATCAGTTTATAATTTTTCCTCAACATGATGGGAGATAAATTGGTATACAATGATAATAAAAACAACCCAACCTGGGGTCCAATCCAAAATCTGACTCGGAAAACCCTCTAAATACAATTCCAAAGACCCTCTTTAAGGAGGGGACTCCATTTTGAGGATTTTTCTGCTTCTTCTCTGCTCCTCACGCTGGATACCAGGACCAACAGAGTTAAAAAAATTAACTCTAACACCATATAACTAATTGAAATAATTTTTAGAAATGTTGTGATTTTATTAAGTCAAGATCACCTATTTATACTAGAATATTTTAACTAATTCAATATCTAAGATATTTATTTAAAATAATTTAAAGATAAGATAACATATGAATTTAATTAATTTCCAAAACAAAAGCAATAAGAGAAAAGTAATTAATAATTTCCTCAAACTTCTATTCTTTGTAGATGTACTGTTACCAATAATGATTTGTTTAGAAACGATTCATATGATCATCAAAAGTCCTTTGAGTGTAGTAGTTAAGGATATTCTTGAGTTTGTCTAGGCATTCCAGATCAATTTAATGATATTTGAAGGTGCGTCAGTTCAACCTCATAATCTAACATCAAGAACAAAGAGTAAAAATTGCCATTCCAATCCTAATGTGTTGAAAATTTGGTACTTCCTTTCTGTAACTGTATCTCTATTGTTTTAGATTGTGTTGGAGGATCCATTGGAGAATGTTGGAGTTAAATTAGTGAGGCAAGCTGGAGCAAAAACAAATGATCTTGCTGGTGATGGTTGCACTACATCTATAGTTCTTGCTCATGGTTTAATTACAGAAGGTGTGAAGGTAAGACTCGTATGCTGAGATGAAGCTACAATGTTTTCCATTGTTAGAGCAAACCCTAAATGATATGACAGATGGAGGCATCTTCATAGAAGGCAGCTTTTTACAACTGAAGTCTCATCATACACTGTAAATGCCAATAATTCTTTTCTACCAGGTAGTTTCAGCTGGAATGAATCCGATTCAAATTGCCCGTGGGATTGAGAAGACGGCAAATGCCCTTGTTTCTGAACTCAAATTGATATCCAGAGAGGTGCATAACTATATTATCCTCCTTTTTACTTAAAAAAAAATCTGATAAACATTTATGGTTCAAAGAAAAATGCTAATGCTAATGATAATGATAATGATAATGATGTTTCTTATATGTACAAAGAAGTATATTCAAGCTTATCTTGGACTTGCCTTGAGTGTGAATGGATGATACATTGCAGGTTGAGGATCATGAACTTGCACATGTTGCTGCTGTTAGTGCTGGAAATGATTATGCAGTAGGAAAGATGATCTCTGATGCTATTCAACAAGTTGGAAGGAAGGGTGTAGTCAAAATTGAAAAAGGAAAAGGTACTGAGAACAATCTAGAGATGGTGGAAGGAATGCAGTTCGAACAAGGATATTTGTCTCCTTACTTTGTCACTGATCGAGATAAGATGATTGTTGAGTTCCACAATTGCAAGGTATAAACATTATGTTCTTTAAAAACTTGACATATGTTCCTATAAAGTGATTAGAGGGTGTGGAATTCTTCTCTTGCAGTTCCTACTGGTTGATAAGAAAATCACAAATCCGAAAGAGATGTTTAAAATATTGGACAATGCTGTTAAAGAGAAGTACCCAATCGTGATAGTTGCAGAGGATATTGAGAAGGAAGCTCTTGCTCCAGTCATTAGGAACAAACTAAAGGGTGTGCTGAAGGCAGCTGCTATTAAGGCCCCAGCCTTTGGTGAGCGCAAGAGCCACTGCTTGGAAGATATTGCTATCTTGACTGGAGGTAACAAATACAGATACTATTCTACCCTCTTCCATTAAAAATCAGTTCCATCAGCTAGAAAAAAAGTCATTGAAAATATGATATTCTAGAATTTACCCATCATTGTAAATGACATTGTTCTATATCTTTCACTAGATAGCATCTTTTCACATAAAGCAACTCTTTGTAATGGAGTGAAGAGCCCAAAAGGGTATAGACATAGAAGCTATACCCAACAACTAAGAGTATATGAGGTCTTTCTATTTAAAGCTCTTGATATCTTTGTGCTAGTAATCAACTGCAATTTCAAGTTCCCCTCATTAAACAGTGTAGCATCCTTTTTTATCGTTATGGATATTCTGAATGTAGAAAGGATTATAATGACCTATTGCCCTGTAAGGAAAGAGATGCTCTGGTGTTAGGACTTGGAAACTGCAGACTCCTCTGCTATATTTACTATGGAAGGATACAAAGTGTTCCCAGTTCAAAGATAGAGGTGACCTTATTGCAGGCACCTTTTCTTATCTTGAACCTTATTTCATTCTATACGAATCTTAATAAAATCACTTCATTAAGAAAATAAAAGTGTATCCTTCTCTATGTGGAAACTTCTGCTTATTACAGTACTTTATGTTATTCATTGTAGATTTGTATGTTCTTTTATTTCAGGCACCGTGGTCAGAGATAACATGGGTATAACACTAGATAAGGTTGGGAAGGAGGTTCTGGGTACCGCTACTAAGGTTGTGATAACTAAGGATTCTACCTACATAGTTAGTGATGGTAGCACGCGAGAAGCTGTTCAGAAAAGAGTTTCTCAGATACAAAATCTGGTTGAGGTGCAGATAATAAATCCATGCCCTTTACTTTTCGCTATAATTAGTGACACAACACACCACATGCATGAAGAAGGGCGGGTTTGAAAGTTGAACCTCCAAACACCTTAGCCTACCCCTTTAATTGGACCTATGTTTCTTTTGAGATCTTTGTATATCTTGAAAGTTCATATTATATTATCAGCTATTACACTTTTTTTCCCTCTTTTTTTTTTTGCAATGTTGCAGCTGATTTGGTCATACCTGATATGGTGATACCATGTTATAAACTGAATAATTACCTATCTTTTGTACACGAGTTCAAACTTGACTTTGGTTGTCATGTTAAAATTTATCACTGCAACCCTGCAGGTGGTATTTAGATGAATTTATAGCATTCTGCAACATTTTTCAATAACCTCAAAGAGAACTCCTAAATTTACCTTCCAGTTGGAAATTTCATATAGAATAGGAAGTGATAGAGGAAGGTGCCGGTGATGCTGTTAAGGTCTTGAAGACAATGCATGTCTAGTTTTTTCTAATAAGACCTTATGTAATTATTTCTTATTCTGCAGAACACAGAAGAAAATTTTCAAAAGAAGATACTCAATGAAAGAATTGCCAGATTATCAGGAGGAATTGCTATTCTTCAGGTACACTAATATAATAGTTGTGAGGATAAAGCACTTCGGTGCTCTATAAATTTTGAAAGACTTGCATATGATCTAATCCATTTAATTTCATCAATTTATGATAGGTTGGAGCACAAACACAAGTTGAATTGAAAGACAAACAACTCAGAATTGAAGATTCTTTGAATGCAACTAAGGTAGTGGTTTACACATCTTGTCATCTAGGATTATGTTTTTTTCTTAACCTCTTATAGTTTTTGAGAGAAAAAAATTTAGGGACATATGAGTACTAAACATTCTCATTGGAGGGTTTTCTATCATTAGCTCAGCCTGTCAAGTAATCAATTTTTGAATGACTAAAATCAAGCTTCTGACTTGATATAATGCAGGCAGCTATTGAGGAAGGCGTTGTAGTTGGAGGTGGTTGTATCCTCTTGCGGCTATCTGAGAAGGTGGATAGCATAAAAAACCTGTTGGATAATCAAGAACAAAAGGTAATTTAGTTTTTTAGCTGTTAGTTAAATCATAAATTACATGATTTATATCTAACAGCTCTGTCAACATATCCACACCCCTATATACAAGGGTACAGCATAGTTTATGACATATATATCTAACTTTACAGCATAGTTTATGACATATATATCTAACTTTTACTGTTGCTATCTGTCTATTGACAGTCTACCAGCAATAAATTATGAGCTTGTGTTTGCAAATATGAGCAGATTGGAGCTGAGATCTTCAAGAGAGCATTAAGCTATCCAACAAAACTAATTGCCAAAAATGCTGGTGTTAATGGGAGTGTTGTTGTGGAGAAGGTTTGATCTTCAACATAGCATATTTCATTTCAGCACTATGCATTTGAAGCATTATTTGATATGTAAAACATTTTGGAGGTTCAACCTCATTGTACATTCTCTTGTTTCACCTGACAGGTCTTATCAAACAATGATACAAGATATGGGTACAATGCCGCAAGGAACTCTTACGAGGATTTGATGAAAGCTGGAATTATGGATCCAACAAAGGTATCATTAACAAAATTGAGCCTCTTGATGTATGCATGTAATGTAGAAACCCTTATTGATCCAATCGAGTGCTACAACTTCTGTATAACTTGTATGTCTTGTTTTCAAGCAGGTAGTTCGATGTTGTTTGGAGCATGCAGCATCGGTGGCCAAGGTTTTTCTAACATCTGATGCTGTTGTAGTAGACATAGTAGACAATAAGCATATCAAGTTCAGGCCGACACTTACGAGAAAGAAAATACAAAGCTTAACAAAGTCACTCTTCCCTAAACAATTATTTCCCAGATTAAGTAAATGATACACAAGATTCGATTCTTCAGTCCACTGTATTCTACTAACATTCAAAGATGCTTCAATGCAAAGCATTACTGGATCTTTCAGGTATTTCAGCCGTTAGCTTTCACTTTACTGAATAATGTTGAGTGGCTTTCTCAAGTAGCTGCCATCATTCAGTTCATCCATGCCAATTTTTAACCAATCTGGTTTTCAGTTCCCTTCTCTTCTGGGAGCTAGTTTCCATCCAAGAACTATGGAGTTCGTTTGCTGATTTGCTCATGAAAAGAAGGCTTGTTTAAAGTGGTAATGGTGCAAAGTTAAGGAGATGGTCTTGAGTGATGTAGGCTGAGGCTATGAAGAAAAGTTGTGCGAGTGTTGATAGTGTAAAAATGCCTGAAAAACATGAATTTTTTTTGGACAGTCGAAACACGTGATGCATTTATAAAACAGTATTTTTCAGTCTACCATATCTTTTCTTTTAACCTGTGAACTGAAAAGCATGATCCATGCATTCGAATAATTCAAAGGAGCTTCAGAATAACCACCCACCAACTGATGAATCCAATGCTAAGGTGCTTTGTTTTTGTAAATATATATATTATTTTCCAACGTGATAGTAAATAATTTGAGTAATTTTATTTGTGTATTTTTTATTAATAATGAGGAAAGTATTTTTAATTTCTTACATTTTCTTATCAAGTACACAAATTGATGTTTCAACCTAAAGGCAAGCAAAAAGTGGACTTAATTGAAGAAATAAGTGAAGAGATGGGCTACATTGAGATTTTGGAGAATATAAGGGCTTAAATACAAAGAAATTCTTAGTTGAATTTGCCAATAGCTATTTTTGAATTTTGTTATTTTCTTCATTTTAGTTTGATTAGGATTTATTTCTTTTAAGTAAATGGGAAAATTAGTTTAGGAGTGATCAAGTTATTTTTAGTAACCAAATTGTATATAAATAAGGTCTTTTGGGTTCAATTGAAAACATACTTTAGATTTTGTGAAGCAATTAAGAAATTTTCCATTCTCCATTTCTTCTTGTCTTTACGTCAGAATAGTTTGTCATTTTCATTCATTTTCAAATTTGTTTAATTGTTTTCTCAATCCTTTCCCATTTCCATTTTCATAAATACGAACAATCCATCATCATCATTTATTAAGCATGATTAAAACCATGCACCACTAATAGCATTAGAAAATACCATTGACTTCTCCTTACTTAGGGTATAATTTGTTTCAATTTTATCACTTTTTAGCATTCATTTTTAGCATTTTTAACTTAGTGATTGCATTTTCTAACTCAATGATGCTTTGTTTAATTTTCTTTAATTTTATCCTGTTTTTGCTACTAATGTAGCCACAATTAGTTGTTTAGTATTGCATCCAAAGATGTCAGTGTAGGAATTTGTCCTGAAAGATCAACGCATGAAGCTGTCTAGGGTTGTCGCCGCAAAATAGAATCCAAATTTGCGCCTAGAAATGTCGCTGTAACTGACAACTGTTTGATGAACACACCAAATTTGCTTGTGTATAGCTGGTATAACCAACTTGTATAGCTAGAGGAAGTTGGATCTGGAAAAGAGGACACCTGTACTAGGCAGTGGCTGTTAAATACTGATAAAAAAAGAAAGAAAATGAGAGCTTCTTCTTCCAAATTTTTTATGCATAAAATCTCTTCTTCAACATTTTTTTAAGTTAGCTTCGATGGTAGCTTAACTTCCTAGAGGGTAACCTGAGCTTGACGAGAAGGCAAATATGCTTCTGACAAGGACCATCCTAAATGCAATACAAAAGGAGTGTCAGGGAATGATTCTAGTAGATTAGGAATAGGATGCTTCAATTTATTCTGTTACTCTCTCTTTCAAATGCTGATGAATTTTGATTATTTGAATTTGTATAGAAGTACAATTTAATTTTAGATCAAGTTTGATATCTTTTCAATCTTTCCTTCACTGTTTACATTTAGATTAAATTACTTGACCACGGAAGTGTAATTGCAGTCACTGTCACTTGAAAGTGCAGCGACAAGTTAAGTTAACAAGCGAGTCTACGAAAGTTGCTTGAGGATCGAAGGAATTCTGTCCACTTGTTCTTGAATATTTTGCATTGCCATCATTGGAAGGTGTGGTTAGTGTGTGCATTTGAGTCTTTGATAAACAAGGAAGCTAAGGTTGGTAAGATTTCATTGTGTTTAATTGTGGCAACAATTTATCTGTCATTAATCTTGTGAACACATTTAGGATTTTGCCAACTTTTCAAGTCAGGAAACTGCCATCTCATTATCTATTTTTTACTTCTTAAATTTTCTTAAATTGCTTCAACAATTATTCTTAAACCTTTACTGCATGCTCCAACATTATTCAACACAATTCCTCTTGTTTTAACTTTCTTTGCGTCGACAATTATAAGCATAAACAGTCATCTTTGTGGGATCGATATCCGACAGATTTACTTCTGTCTACTATACTTGCATCAACATGTTCACTTACACAAATTGTTGTAACGTTCATAGCTTGATCAAGTTTAGGCGCCGTTGTCGGGGATGGCATTTGTTTGATGTTTATTCTTGTACTTGCAGTTACATTCTATTTACTAATCTTTACTTGTTACTAACTTGTTTTCTTTCTTGTTGATTCTTTTTCAATTTACTTTTTAGGTGTTTTATTACCAGGAGTAATCTTGAATTTGTTGTTGGCTTAGATCTTGAAAATGAGAGAACTATTAGAAGGAGAAGACAATCACAAAGGAATATGGCTTTGCCTGGAAATGATGCAGCTATACCTCAATTGTCACCACAAAATCCTATCCCTTCGATACAGCCACAAAATATGAATAATCCACTGCTGCCACAAGAAGAACAAATGCAGAATAGAACAATTCAAGACTTTGTTGTTCCTGTGTTGGATGATTTGTAGCCAGGGGTTGTTCAACCAGCTATTCAAGCTATCAATTTTGAGTTAAAGCCGGTTAAGGTTTCAGATGTTCAATTCTAATGGGCAATATGATAGATTGCCTCGTGAGGATGCGAGAGAGCATATTAAATTGTTTATACTAATTTGTGCTTCTATTAATCAGCACGGTCTTCCTGATGATGCCTTGAAGATGCAATTGTTTATTTACTCATTGTAAGGATGGACTCGTACTTGGTTCCTTGGATTTCCTGCTAGGTCGATTACATCGTGGAATCCACTTGTGACTCAGTTTGTTTTACGATTTAATCCACCAACGATGAATGCACAACTGAGGAACGACATCACTGCGTATCATCAGTTGGATGATGAAAATTTGCACACTATATGGGAGCGTTACAAAACCCTACTTCGATGTTGTCTCATGCATGGAATTCAACAGGAAATACAAATTGAGATCTTTTACAATGGGTTGAATGTGCAGACAATAAATCTTGTTGATGCATTTATGAATGGTCCTTTGTTGGACTGCACCTATGATGAAACTGTAAGAATTTTAGAGAGGATCGCTCAGAATGATTACCAATATCCGAGCTCTCGAGCTACAGAAGTCAAAGCAAACCTCGGAGCTATCAAGTTAGACGCCAAATCAGCTCTGAGTGCACAATTATCTTTGTAAGCAAACATGATAAAGAACATGAAGGGGACCAGTGAAGTTGCTCCCATTCAAGTTGCCCAACAAATGGATGTCCCGACATTTTGTTGCGAAATTTGTGACGATAATCATAACTATGAGGATTGTGCATAGCATGCAGAAAATGTGTTTTATGTTAATAATATTAGAGGAAATTCTTATGGTAATCCATACAACAGCTTAGCTCGAAATCAACAACCTTGGGGAAATCAAAATGCGACTACATTTAGATATGGCAGTTCCTCGAGTCAAGGAAATTTTCGATAAGGGAATTATAATCAGCAGCAGTAAAATTTCAATCAAAGTCCTCAAATGCATGTACATCAAGATTAGTTGCAACCACATACTCGTATGCAGCCACAACAATCTTTAATGCCAAATCTGCATATGCAAGGACAACAACAACAATAGCAGTATTCCCAACCACGAGCTGATCCATTAGTTGCCCTTGAAGCCTTGATGTGTGAGCATATCACGAGAACAAAAGCTATTTTGCAAGGAAACTCATCTTCTATACGAGCACTAGAAGCGCAGTTAGGGCAACTGGCTTCAAATTTGAGCACAAGATCACCAGGTGCTTTACCCAGCAATACCGAGAATCCAAATCAAAAGAGGAAGAAGCATTGCAAAGCTTTTACTCTTTGGAGTGGAAAGCAAACTGTCGAGCCCACTAGCAGCTCTAATACAGTACCTTTCAATGCAAGTGAAGCAAATTAAGGAGAAAAATTTGTATCTAAAGAATAAGCAGACAAACCAAATAAAGAGAATTCACTAATTGTTACTCCTATGTCTACCATTAGACCAACAAAATTGTCGACGCAACAGTCGATGTCGACACAATCGATTTTGTCATGACAACTTGATGGATCAATACCTTTATCATTTCCACAAAGATTTAAGGAGAAGTAGAATAATAGGGAATATCAAAAGTTTCTGGCCACATTGAAACAATTGCATGTCAACATACCTCTTGTGGATGCTCTCGTACAAATTCTTATCTATGGGAAATTCATGAAGGAGCTTTTATCCAAGAAGAAGAAGTTTACCGATATTGAGACAATTGCTCTCACAGAGGGATGCAGCGTAGTTCTAACAAATAGATTGCCACCAAAGATGAAGGATCATGGCAGTTTTACAATTTCATGTTCCATTGGAAAACATTATTTGGAAAAAGCTTTCTATGATTTAGGAGCAAGTATCAACCTCATGTCACTATCAACATCTTGAAAATTGGGGATTGTTCACATGAAGCCTACTGCAGTGACATTATAGTTGGCAGATAGATCATTAGCGCAACCTAAAGGGCAAATTAAAGATGTCCTAGTTTAAGTATATAAGTTTGTGTTCCCAACGGATTTTATTATCCTTGATTGTGAAGTTGATAAAGAGATGCCCATAATCTTGGGACACCCATTTCTTGCCATTGGCTGCACTCTTATAGACGTGTTCAAAAGAGAATTAATAATGCGACATAACGACGAACATGTAACCTTCAGTATTTTCGAAGCAATTCCTTGTGGAAACAAAGAGGAATGTCACCACATCGATGTGCTGGATGAATTAATTAAGGAAGATTTTAATAAGCGTAGCACAGTAGTTTCGGCTAAATTTGAAGTGACAATTGAAGACGATTTTCTAAGTGATTGTGACTACAAGGTTGAGGCAAATAATTTTAAGCTTAAGAATAGATGGCAGATGGAATCTTTGAATTTGACTAATAGAACGACTCCTGTATTTAAGCCATCTATTGAAGAAGCTCCTTCTTTGGAGTTGAAACCATTGCCTACCCATTTGACGTATGTTTTCCTTGGTGAGAATGACACCTTGCCAGTAATTGTCTCTACAACTCTCAATGCAAGTCAGGAGGAAAAAATAATCCACATACTGAAGTAACACAAGCGTGCTATTTCCTGAAGTATTGTGGATATTAAAGGTATCCTCATGAGGCAATCCAGCATATTGCGGATATTAATACACCTTTGCCTTGTACCAAATGTCATTTGAGCTCTACAATGCACTGGCCACATTTCAAAGGTGTGTGATGGCAATTTTCTCAGATATGATTGAAGACTGACTAGATGTATTTATGGATGATTTTTCTATCTATGGCAATACTTTTGATAAATGCCCTAACAATTTAGCCAGAGTTTTAAAGCGATGTGAGGACATAAATCTAGTGTTGAATTGGGAGAAATGTCACTTCATGGCAACAGAAGGCATTATCCTTGGTCATCAAATATCTTGTCATGGCATTAAGGTGGACAAAGCAAAAGTTGTGATCATTAAAGAGTTACCTCCGCCCACCAATGTAAAAGGTATTCGGAGTTTTCTCGACCATGCAGGCTTTTATCAACGATTTATGTGAGATTTCTCAAAGATTGCAAAACCTCTCTACACCTTGTTAGGGTAAATAAAAAAATTTTGTTTGATGATGCATGTTTGGACGCATTTATGCAAATTAAACAGTAACTAGTAAAGGCACCTATTGTCGTTGCACCGGACTTGTCGCAACCATTCGAAGTAATGTGTGATGCGAGTGATTATGCAGTGGGTGTCATACTAGGACAACGCAAAGAAAGAGTATTTCATGCAATATATTATGCTAGTAAGACTCTCATTGAAGCGCAAATTAATTATATAACCACAAAAAAGGAGTTGTTGGCAGTAGTGTTTGCCTTCGACAAATTTTGCTCATATCTTGTCGGCACAAAGGTTACAGTGTTTACTGATCATTTTGCATTGAGATACTTCTTTGCAAAGAAGGATGCCAAACCAAGATTGATATGATGGATCTTATTATTACAAGAATTTGACATTAAGATAAAGGATCGCAAATGATTGAAGAACCAAGTAGCAAACCACTTATCTCGTCTGGAAGTAGGAAGTGAAGATGAAAATATATCCTAAATTGTCACCGTATTTCCGGACGAGAAGCTATTTGTTGTCGACACAACTCCATGGTATGCGGATGTCGTCAATTACTTGGTGTGTGGAAGGTTACCCTTGAGTGAAATAAGCCACAAGAAGGAAAGGTTTCTTCACGACATCGTAAAATACTACTGGAATGAGTCATACCTATTCAAGGTATGCAACGGTAATATTATTCGACACTGTGTTCTAAAAGAAGAAATGCTTTCTATCCTAAAGCATTGCCATGATGCCCCTTATGGAGGTCATTTTGTGGTGTAAGGACTGCTACAGAGGTCCTTCAATCAGGATTCTATTGGCCTTTATTGTTTAGAGATGCCCATAATTTTGTGCAACAATGCAACAAATGTCAACGCACTGGATCGATATCTCGATGCAACGAGATACTGCAACATCCTATTATAGAGGTTGAGCTTTTTGATGTCTGGAGTATGTATTTCATAGGACCATTTCCAAGTTCTTTTGGAAATGCTTACATCCTAGTCATTGTTGATTATGTGTCCAAGTGGGTGGAAGCGATGGCTGTTCCAAACGATAATGCTAGAACAGTGCTGAAATTTTTCCACACGTACATACTCACTCGTTTCGACACACGTAAAGCATTAATTAGTGATCAAGGCACTCATTTCCATTTCAATCAAGTTACTGTCGCACTAAAGCGGTATGACGTTAAACATCGAATGAAGACCACTTATCATCCACAAACAAATGGCCAAGTTGAAGTTTACAATCGCCAAATTAAGAATATCCTTGAAAAAGTGGTGAACTCATCGAGGAGAAATTATCTTCAAGGCTTAATAATGCATTGTGGACGTTACGCACAGCATATAAAACGCCACTGGGAATGTTACCGTATCAACTTATGGTTGGTAAGGCATGTCACTTGCTTGTGGAACTCAAACATAAAGCCATGTGGGCAATCAAGCAAGTGAACATGGACTATGATGCTACTGGACAAAAGAGTTGTTGGACATTATAGAATTGGAGGAAATTCGATGCAATGCGTATGAGAATGCTGCAATATACAAGGAAAACCAAGAGATGACATGACAATATTATTTTACAGCTACAATTTACTACAGGTCAATTGATGCTTTTATTTAATTCGCGTCTAAAATTGCACCTAGGTAAATTGTGCTCAAGATGGTCTAGTCCATTCGAGGTTATCGAAGTATTTCCTCACGGTGCGGTCATAATTAAAGACATAAATGATGGGCACCAATTTAAGGTGAATGGCCGACGACTGAAGCACTACTTTAGCTAGGATGATCATAACTAGAAAGAAACCGTTAACCTGGTCACATTTTTCTAACCCTTCTTTACATTTGTATCATTTGCTTTTAGTTATTTTGTTTATGTTTCAGTTATCTTTCTTACTTTTTTTTACAGGAATAAAGTTCCTCCTTTTGTCGACGCATGAAAAACTCCTTGTCGATGTAACTTATCTACTGACTTATCACAAAATCGAAACATTTCAAGAAAGCAATCATGATGCTTCAAGTACTTCTTTCCCAACCGTTAGATCGGTTTAAAAATGGATAATTCGAGTGGACGCATTTATTGGCTGCAGATTGACTATTCTCTCTCTGCAGTGGAAAAGAGCACGACTCTTCATCTTCATGTTTCATTCCTTATAAAGTGATCCACTGAGCTGACCGTGTGCCTCAGAAAAACCTCTATTGCTGCCTAAAATTTTCTTTAATGCTCTCACCTTTCCTGCTTTATACTATCTTTGCTACCAAAAATATGGCTAGAACTCGAGGCGTAAAACCACCGTCTAAATCTACTACAAAATCCTCCTCCGCCGTAATGGTACAAGAAACAGAGCAACACCCAATGAAAGAACCAGTGGTGTTTCTAACCAAGGCTATGAAGGATTGCTTCCATGATAACATGCTAAAGTGCAACTACCACCCTGAACAGGGCTTCCGCTGTCGTAACATCTAAACCTAGGGAAGTAAGTCACAAAGATTATTGCGCGAATAGGGGTGGGAAACCTTCTATACTCATCATGAGGGGTATTCACCGTCCCTTGTGAGGGAGTTTTATGCCAATCTGACCATCAAGGACCAAGAATTGATCTTCGTTCGAGAAGGGTTGGTGCCCTATAGTACCTCACACATCAACGCTCTGTATAACATCAATGTCGAAGAAGACGAGCACATTGCCTTCCTCGAACAACTTACAAAAGAAAGGGCAGACATCCTGATGTAGGACTTATGTATCGACGGAGTAGTTTGGACGGACAACAATCCGAACAATTACAACATGCACTGCTGCTTCCTCACAATACAGAGTAAGGTCTGGTTTCACTTCATAAATTATCGTCTCTTGCCTTCTACTCATAGCATAATATTCATTTTGGATCATATGTATTTAATCCATTCAATCATCAAAGGAAAACAAATTGATGTTGGTGTAATTTTGCACCAAGAAATTGCAGACTGTGCTGCAAGGCAGATAGGTATTCTAGCATTCCCTTCATTGATCATGCAAGTTGTCAACAACAAGGAGTGATGCCTTGTGAGAGAGAAGAAATGTTGGACAACAAAGGCCCTACTAATGATGCCTCCATTAAGCGCATGACTAGGGGGAAGGATACTCCTATTATGAAGGAAGTTGAAGCCAAAAAGAGGAAAGGCAAGGCAAAGATGGAAGAAAAGAAGATTCATGTTGCTGCAGATCCTAACTTATGGTGTAAGGTTAAAGAGGTAGAGAAGATTTTTGACACAATTAACATTCGACAGATAAAACTTGTCGGCGCAATCGAGGAAATGAAAAGATCTCAGAACCTATTCTATGCCTACACAAGGGCATGGAATAGTGCTACTGTGACCACATTACGCTGTATGAGCAAAGCACTTTGCCCTAGTTCCTTGTGTTCCCTCCAATCATCAGGGAAGCTACGCCTTCGATTGAGAGGGTGATAGCATTAGAAATAGCACTTATTTTCTCCCTAAATTTATGTATTAATTGTCCCTTTTGTATTATATTTAGCATGCATGATAGTCATTTCATACTTAGTATCTACATTTTCTAACTCAATGTTGAGTGGCTTAAATTCTTGTTATTTTATCTTTCCTGTGCACTAATGTCACCATATGCAGCATATGTATTACGTCTGAAATTGTCAGCGTAGGGATCCATCTCGAAAGATAGATGCTAGAAAAAGTTCAAAGATGTAGCCACAAGTTTAGCTTGGAATTGCGGCCAGAAATGTCATCACATGGAAACATCTACTTTTTATGAGTGAATTCACGCTGCAAACACATCTGGAAGCACCAGCACAAGAGAATAACACGCTATTGTCATAATTAAAGATTACAGATTGCGCCCAACGATGTCACGACAATCTGCAAATTCATGAAGAACACACAAGATATACGTGAGTGCACATCTGGATTTTAACAAACTTTGATAGCTGCAAACGGAGTTGGATATGAGAGGAGATGAGATCTACAATTCTTAAAGCTTATAAATAGAGGAGAGAAGAAGGAAAGAGGTATCAAGAGGTGAAGAAATTAATTTTGCAAATTTTATAAAGCTTTGAAGCTTGGTTCTAGAGTCCGATGAGTTGATCGAGCAAGTGTATGACAACTTCTAACGATGAGTGCTTCATACGATACAAGAGGAGCGGTTAAGGAATAATCCTAGTAGCCTAGGAATAGTATGCTTCGTTTTATTTGTTAATCCCTCTTTTAATGCTGACGAATTATTAATTATAATTGATTGTATATGAAAATATTTTTCAATGTTAGATTACTTTGATTCATATTCACTTCTTCTCATCTGTTTTTCCTTTGGATTTAACTGTTTTGACCATAGAAGTGTAATTGTAGTCTATTGACACTGAAAAGTGCGGTGACAAGTTAGGATAACAAGCAAGTCAATGAAAGTTGCTTGAGGCTAGGAGGAATTCTAGTCACTTGTTCTTGAGTGCAAGGCATTGCCAACACTAGAAGGTAGGGTAAATGTGGGCGCTTGAGTCTTGGTTAAATAGAGAGTTGTTATTGATATGATTTCATTGGAACTTTATTGCTGCGATAGTTCATTTATAAAATACATTGTCGTCATATCTAACGTTGCTACTTAGAGAAGTCAGTGATCCACTCCATTCTTCGCACTTGATCATTCTTTTACTTTTTCTGCATTTAAATTCTCAAAATATCAACAACAATTTATTTTACTTTCAGTTGCTCTAACATTTTAGTTTTATCATTGCATTGACAACTTTGACTAACTTAGTGGTGTAGATCCAATTTAATTGCGCTGACATCCTTACTAGCATTTTCTTTAATTTTAACTTTAGTTGCTTCGATAATTGAACATAAAAAACTCTATCCTCATGGGATCGATATTTGATAGAGCAAATCTATCAACTATACTTGCATCGATGAGTGTTCGCTTGTACTTAAATGTTGTGACGTTTACAGACCGATGGAGGGCTGCCTCAAAAGGAAAAGAACACTTAGTCGCATCTCCGCAAATGGTCCATATCTTTGATGATGATCGCAAGGTGAACTCGAAAGATGTTAAAGACTACTTCCGGGATATTGCTAGCCTGTTTGAGGATGATTTTGCTACCAGCCTAGGGGTTAATATGGCTGAGAAGGAGGCAAATGTTAAGGAATGACACACGCCCTTGGAACTTGTAGAGACAGATGAGGAAAAAGAGGAGGAAAAAGAAGAAGAAAGTAGAGCAGAACTTGTTGTTGCAACAGATTCATCTGAGGAATTTGTCACCGCACCTGAAGTTATGGGCACCATATGTTGAGGACTTGGCGCCACCTGATGCGAGTTAGGTGGAGGCCGTGACGATCAGTAATGAGGATTCAAATACTATGGCCATGGTGCTCTATGTTGCACTGCTTGCTGAAATACACCCTTCTGACGTCACGATCGATGAAGTTGGGGCACAACCAGATGTGGAGCAGCAATCCCAGGATCTGGCTAAGCTGAAAGAATGGAAGCGAAAGCTTACCAAGGACAAACAGTGACGCAAGGAGGAACGCAAGAAGAAAAAGAAGAAGACCTTTACAGCCACATCTTTGGCTGCAGCATACTGAGTTAGTTTTTATTTTTCAGCACTTAGTTTAGATTTCATGTATATCATGTAGTTGTAATATCATTGTCATCACATTTCTTTTGTCCCTGCATTTTTATTGTCACTGCATCTGCATTTGTCATTGCATTTCCATATATATTTGTACATTAATGTCAATGCATTGGGGACAATGCAAACTTTAAGTTTTGGGAGAATGTATATGGATTGGAAATGCAATTGCACGCACGTTTAAAAAAAGTTATTCTTTTGAATTCAATGAAAGCATGCAATATTATGGGAAATGTGATTGCAATTTTTTTCATTCGATGCTTAATTCTTGAATCATGTCAGATACTAATGAATGAGTTGGATAAATGTGATTGAATATTATATCTTCTATTTTTGGATGAATGGTTGATATTGCATTAGTAATGAAAGAATAGTATCATTATTCGAATCTTGAATAAATTTTTCATTTACAGCTACTTGTATATAAGTATAGTTATAAATAAAAGACACTTCAATGTAGGTGTATTATGAACTGTTAAGGGGGAACATTCCAATGCAAGTGTTAGGAAAAGTAACCTAGTCAAAGGCTGTCACTGCAAGAGTGTGTGTCGACACAATTACATACTCCCTAGGAGGTTTGTTGCACCCCGTCATTACTTCCCAAGAAAAAGGGTCGAGAAATGCAACGACATCCCTCAGTCACATAATTAAATGTATATAATAAATTATGTGTTGGTAGAAAGAATTTATGATTTAAAACATGATACTAGCATTAATGAAGTTGCATTTTTGATTATTCATACCTATAAATTGTCGGTGAAATATTCTGTCATGTGAGTGTAATTCATCAATTAGGATTTAAGAAGATTCAAGTTGCTAGAATGACTATTGCTTTGACAAAACTTTTTACTATGATTTTGCTATCTTTTGTTTACTTAAGGACAAGTAAAAATTCAAGTTTGGGGGTGTGATAGCATTAGAAAATATCATTGATTTCTCCTTACTTAGGGTATAATTTATTCCCATTTTATCATTTTTTAGCTTGAATTTTTAGCATTTTTAACTTAGTGATTGCATTTTCTAACTCAGTGATGGTTGGTTTAATTTTCTTTAATTTTATCCTGTTTTTGCTACTAATGTCGCCACAATTAGTTTTTTGGTATTGCATCCAAAGATGTCAGTGCAAGAATCTATCCTGAAAGATCAACGCATGAAGGTGCCCAGGGTTGTCATGTCAAAATATGATCCAAATTTATTCTCAGAAATGTCGTTGCAACCGACAACTGTTTGATGACAGACCAGATTTACGTAAGTGTACAGCTGGTATAACCAACTTGTACAGCTAGAGGAAGCTGGATTTGGAAAAGAGGACACATGTACTAGGTAGTGGCTATTAAATACTGATAAAAAAAAGAAAGAAAAAGAGAGCTTCTTCTTCCAGATTTTTGTCGTATAAAATCTCTTCTTCAACATTTTCTTAAGCTAGCTTCGATGACAGCTTAACTTATTGGAGGGCAACCTAACCTTGATGAGAAGGCAAATCTGCTCCTACAAAGACCATCCTAAATGCAACGCAATAGGAGTCTAAGAGAATGATTCTAGTAGACTGGGAATAGGATGCTTCAATTTATTCTATTACTCTCTCTTTCAGATCAAGTTTGATATATATTCAATCTTTCCTTCATTGTTTATCTTTGGATTAAATTGCTTGACCATAGAAGTGTAATTGCAGTCACTGACACTGGAAAGTTCAGTGACAAATTAAGTTAACAAGCAAGTCAACGAAAGTTGCATGAGGATCGAAGGAATTATGTTCACTTGTTCTTGAATATTTTGCATTGTCAGCACTGGAAAGTGTGGTTAGTGTGAGTATTTGAGTCTTTGAAAAACAAGGAAGTTAAGGTTGGTAAGATTTCATTGTGTTTAATTATGGCGACAATTTATCTGTCATTAACCTTGTGAACACATTTAGTATTTTGCCAACTTTTCAAGTCAGGAAACCAACATCTCATTATCTCTGTTTTACTTCTTAAATTTTCTTATATTGCTTCGACAATTATTCTTAAACCTTTACTGCATTTTCTTATTTTATTGCTCCGACATTATTTAATTCCTCTTGTTTTAACTTTCTTTGCATCAACAATTATAAGCATAAACAGTCATCTCTATGGGATTGATATCCGACAGATTTACTTTTGTATACTATACTTGCATCGACAATGTTCATTTGCACAAATTGCTGTGACGTTCATAGTGCAATCAACCACGAAACTTCCATCTTGGCTTTAGCCTGATATAATCTCCAATCAAGAAACATGAGATACGTATCCTCATTGACAAACTCTTTCGTAGCAGTATTCCTCATCTCTCTCGAATATTGGTATTGACAAATTCATCCCTTAGAGTTAACTCGATTTTAATTCAAAGGCATGCATTGGGTTGAAGTAGTTTTGGCGCATAGTTGGGAAGATGAATTGATCGTGCTCAATTCAGATTCCCACGAATAAATTGACGAGTCCTAGCGGGGTAATACTAGAGGGATTTTCGTTAAGAGAGATAGTGATCAGGTTTAAAAGACCCACGCGGTTGAGGCTGTTAATCCGAGTTCAGTTTTTCAGAATGCAACACTATCAAGGTCTTGAATCACGAACACATGTATCGCGGTTAGACAATCGATAAGGGTTTATTTGACAAGTCATACTAGAACCAACTACGAAAGGAAGAATTGGTAGCTAGGACGTTCTTAGCTATTATAACTAGCTTACTATTCGAAGCGGAAAATACTATTTCAAGGATTGAGTCAAAAACCGATGATCATCGAAGCTAAGGCTAAGGCTATTTAATTTTGATTACAAATTAATATTTATTTTCTTATTTTATTTTGCGTATTTTTAAAATTGTTATTTATGTACTTTCACTTATTTTTTGAATATTTTCGATCACCCCTAATTTATTTATTATTTTTCAATAAGACAGTTTCGAGTCGTGGGCACGATTGTTGACACAACATCCTACTCGAAAGAAAAAATGTGAAAGTAGATTACAGCAACTAGTCCCTATGGAATCGACCTTACTGCCTTATACAAGTATTTTGTATTATTTTGTCGTAAGAATATTTATTTGGTAGTTTCGACACCCATCAAATTTTGGCACCATTTTCGGGGACAGGTAACTTTTTTTAATTTTCGTTTGTTTTTCTTTATGACATGTCTTAACGACTTTGAACCAGAGATAGAGAAATTGGCTCGAAGGTTGAGAAAATAAGCTCACAGTAAACGTCTACAAATCGAATTTGAAGAATAAGCTTTTACCAAGGAATTTTTTGGTGACGACGAAATGAAGTAAATGGAAGATCAAACTATTCGTCAACTAGCAGTAGCACTAGACGAACAACAGTCGCTGTGTATAACTTATCTAACTAGAGGACACTGTTCGAGTTGAAGTCGAGGTTAATCCATCTATTACCCACTTTTCGCGGGGTTCAAAATGAGAATCCGCACAAGAACCTAAAGGAGTTTCATATAGTTTGCACGAGTATGAAACCTCAGGGAGTAACAAAAGACCAAATTAAACTTCGTGCATTTCCTTTTTCATTAGTCGACTCTGCTAGAGAGTGGTTATTTTATTTACCGTAGGGATCTGTTAATACATGGGCTAACATGTCTCGTTTATTCCTTTACAGGTTTTTCCTAGTATTACGAGCAGTCGAGCTGAGACGAGACATTGTGGGAATTCAGCAAAAGGAGATTGAAACACTCTACGATTACTGGGAGCGGTACAAAAAGTTCTGTGCAAGTTGTCCACAACACTGTCTTTCTGAATAGTCAGTATTTTTACGAGGGACTACTCCCCGTGGAGATGAAGATGATCGACATTACTAGTGAAGGAGCACTTATTAATATGACTCCTCAAAGAGCAAGGGAGTTTATTTCAACGATGGCTGCGAACTCTCAACAATTCTGATTGGCTGCAAAACCTACGAGACGGGTTCATGGGTTAAGTTCTCTGACTATAAAAGACAAAATAGATAAACTTACTAATATTGTACAGAATTTGCTTGCAGATAAGACAAACCCAACAAGGCTGTGTGAAATTTGTGCCATGCCAGATCATCCGATGGACTCGTGTCCCATTTTACATGATGGCACGACAGAACAAGCTAATGTAGTAAAGAACTTTTCAGGGCCACCCTAAAGGAGATATAACTCATACTCGAACACCTATAATGTGGGGTGGAAGGATCACCCAAATCTGAGCTATGGGTCAAACCCTCGATACAATCAACTGTATCAACCAAGGCCAAATCCACCTCAATAATAGCAACCCTTAAAGTCATCTCTTGAAACCATAGTAAAGAGGTTAGCTGTTAGCACCAAAAAGTTCCAACAAAAAATTGAAGCACACTTCCAAGAAATAGATAAGCAACTGAGCAAGCTTACGCTCACGGTTAGCCATTTGGAGACCCAAGGTAAGTTACCATCTCAAACTGAACCTAATCCTCGACATAATGTAAGTCTTATGACGTTGAGAGGTGGTGTGGTTTTGAAACCCGTGACTGGCACGAGTCGTGCCTATAATGCTAAATGTGAAGAGAAAGAATCTGATTCAGAGGCTTCAACTGAGTCGACAACACAGAAACCATTTGCAATACGACCTCTATTTCCTAGAAGGCTCGTTCAACATAAGAAGGAGCAAAAAGAGAAGGAGATTCTAGACATTTTTTGAAAGGTAAAGATAAACATTCCCCTTCTTGATGCAATCAAACAAATACCACGCTATGAAAAATTCTTAAAGGAATTACGAACAAGTAAGAAAAAGCTTCTAGATAATGAAAAGGTAAGTGTTGAAGAAAACGTTTCCGCTGTGTTACAAAAGAAGATACCCCCAAAATGTAAGGATCAAGGTATGTTTTCCATATCTTTCAAAATAGGTAGTGTAGGTATTAAAAAGGTCATGTGCGACTTAGGTGCGTCAATTAACGTTATGCCTTTGTCTATTTACAAACTACTTAATGCGAGTCCTTTGAAAGAAACAGGTGTAATTATTCAACTTGCAGATCGATCCGTGGTGTATACGGAAGGTGTATTAGAGGATGTTCTTGTCAAGGTAAACAAGTTAATTTTTCCTGCATATTTTTACATCATTGACATGGAGGATGACAACTTGACGAATTCTTTCAATATTCTACTAGGGAGACCATTTTTAAGCATCGCGCGAACAAAAATTGATGTTTGGAGTGGAACACTTACCATGGAATTTGACGGTGAAGTGGTTAGGTTTAATGTTTATGAGGATATGGGTCATTCCAGTGTAATAAAAAATGAGCCAACACGTGAAGTTGACATTCGTGTTGAGTCCCCAAAATTAGAGCTCAAACCGTTATTGAAACATTTAAGGATTCCGATAGCGAAAAAGGCAAACTCGAACGAAAAAGCTCAAAGATGTCTCAATCCACCAATGATGGAGGAGTCCAAAAAGTGTTTCGAGAACAATGGGAAAAGTTTGAAAACTTTCAACAAGAACATGCAAGTTCACGTAATGGAAGAATTGATCCGTAAAGAGCCAAATGGGTAACATTGAAGGTCGTTGAGCTAAAAACGTTAAAAAAAGGCGCTTTTTGAGAGGCAACCCAAATTTATTTTAATTTATTTAATTTTGAATTCATTTTAATTTATGTTAAAAATAAAAAGGTTACCATTTAATCTATTTTAATGTGTTTTTTTAGGAATAGTGGGAAAGACTATCCTCTTTCATGCAAAAATAAATCAGATTTGGATTTCTATGGCATGAGCACGCCTTGTCAAATTTCAGTGTTGTCATGTGTTGAAACATACACCCAAGATTGAACCAGCCAGAACCAACCCAAATTGCCCAAACCATCCTTCGCCTCATTAAAAAACATGGGAGTACACTTTGCCCAATCTTTTTCCATTCTTTACATTTACACATTGAGGGAAATATGAGATTAAGTAGGGAGGATTCATTTTGCATGCCATGATCTTTCTCTTTGCATATTGCTTATGATATTACTATTATTTGATAATTATTTTCGCGATTGCATTCTTTCTTATGCTTGCTTCATTTGGATAATTAGAAGCTCGTGAATAATAATTGCTTGTTTTTTATCAATACACATTTTGAAGAATTGATATTATTATGAGAAAAGTCGAACACTTCAATAAATTAGAAATTTTTTTTAGACTTGCTTAATAAAATACTCAATTATGTAAATAAATAAAGTTTGGATGTGGATAAATAAATTATGCCTTGGTTATGAGTGAAGATTTGAAAATGTGATCGAATTGAGTAACCGTGTTGAGGTGCTTGGCTTGTCATCTCAATTTGCGTAAAAAGATTCGAGTGACGAATCGAAGCTTATAACACTCTGCTAACTGAGCTGCCTTGTACAATAAGTTAAAGTCGTTTCAAATTGAGTAATCGGGTTGAGGTGCTTGGCTTGTCATCTCAATTCGCGTAAAAAGATTTGATTGTGTCTCAAAAAATTTAAAAAAAAAAGAGAAAAAAGTATAGAAAAAAGAAGAAAAGAATATATATATATATACACATATGTAAAATTTGGGTACAATTAGCAAGTTTAATTAAGCTTAAATTTTTGTGAAGTGGTTGATTTTGTTCATAATAGTTGAAAACCTATAGAATGTGTGTTGATTAAACATGAGCTATTAGTTATTTTTTATCTTGTAATTGTTTGCATGACACTCGGCTTAAAAATGAAATTTGATTTTGAAAAAATTATCGAATAACATTAATATAGAATAAACATTATGTTTGAGGGCAAGCATAGACATTAATATAGAATAAACATTATGCTTGAGGGCAAGCATAGGCTAAGTAAGGGGACTTTGATAGTAAAAAATTTGAGTAATTTTATTTGTGTATTTTTTATTAATTATGAGGAAAGTACTTCTAATTTTCTACATTTTCTTATCAGGTACAAAATTGATGTTTCAACCTAAAGGCAAGCAAAAAGTGGACTTAATTGAATAAATATGTGAAGAGATAGGCTACATTGTGATTGGGAGAATATGAGGGCTTAAATGCAAAGAGATTCATAGTTGAATTTGTCAAAAGCTTTTTTTGAATTTTGTTATTTTCTTCATTTTAGTTTGACTAGGATTTATTTATTTTAAGTAAATGGGAAAATTAGTTTAGGAGTGGTCAAGTTATTTTTAGTAACCCAACTGTATATTAATAAGGTCTTTTGGGTTCAATTGAAAACATACTTTGGATTTTGTGAAGCAATTAAGAAATTCTCCATTCTCCATTTCTTCTTGTCTTTGCGTCAGAATAATCTGTCATTTCAATTCCAATTTTCATTCATTTTCAAATTTGTTTAATTGCTTTCTCAATCCTTTCTCATTTTCATTTTTCATAAATACAAACAATCCATCATCATCATCCATCAAGCATGATTAAAATCATGCACCACTAAACTTTCATCTTGGCTTAGCTCAATATAATCTCTGATCAAGAAACATGAGATACGTATCCGCACGGAAAAATCTTTTGTAGCAATATTCGCCGTCTCTCCGGAATATCGAGATTGGTAAATTCACCCCTTAGAGTTAACTCGATTTTAATTCAAAGGTGCGCATTGGGCTGAAGTCGTTTTGGTGCACAATTAGGAAGACGAATCGGTCGTGCTCAATTAAAATTCTCCCGAACAAATTGGTGAGACCTGGTGGGGTAATACTAGCGAGATTTTCATCAAGGGAGATAATGATCGGGTTTAAATGACCCGCGCGGTTGAGGCCGTTAACCCGAGTTGGGTTCTTCAGAATGTAAGGCTATCGAGGTCTTGAATCACGAACACATGTATCGCGGTTAGACAATCGGTAAGGGCTAATTTGACAGGTCGTACCATAACCAACTACGGAAGGAAGAATTAGTGGCTAAGACATTCTTAGCTGCTATAACCAGCTTACTATTCGAAGGAGAAAACACCATTTCAAGGATCGAGTCGAAAATCGAAGAACATTGAGGCTAAGGCTAAGGTTATTCAATTCTAATTACAAACTAATATTTATTTTCTTATTTTATTTTGCATATTTTTAAAATTGATATTTCTGTCATTTCACTTATTTTCTGAACATTTTCGATCACCCCTAATTTATTTATTATTTTCCAACAAGACAGTTTCGAGTCGTGGACACAACCGTTGACACGACATCCTACTCGAAAGAAAAAACGCGAAAGTAGATTACATCAACTGGTCTTTGTGTGGAATCGACCCTACTGCCTTATACTACTAATTTGTATTATTTTATCGTAAGAATATTTCTTTGGTGGTTTTGACACCCGATCAAGCCATTTTATATATAAATCCAATCAAGACTGAAATAAAGAAAGAACTTTTAGGCTTGGACAGATAACATAATGTCGTATAAGTTCAATAAAAGCACTATGAATTGCAGAAGAAAAATGTGGATAACTTAATCAAATCAGGACAACATTCCCTTAATTCAAGGAAAATACAAGGAAAAATAGCAAATCAGCACAACATTCCCTTAAATCGATACATCTTCCAAGCGAATTGGTTGTCTATTTATAGGCTTAATATGACAGCCTATTTGATCATCATAGTCCAATATAAACTCTTCTTTCTTTAATAAAATAATCAGGATAAATAGCCTCCAATATTATCTCAAGATAAAATAGAATTAATCTCCTTAAAATCAGCCATGATATACAACTTTGAGATTGAGAAAATTTCTCACCAAAAATCCAAGTAGAAAATAACTTCTTCAACACATTCAAACTCTTTAAAACACAATTATGATTCCAATTTTAAGGAAAGAGTCAAGAACATCCAAGAAGCTCATCTACTTATTAAAACAACATCCAATAAAGCCCACGTCAAAAAAACTAACATATAAATATGTCGAGGTTGTCTCATGTCTTGGCTGATCAAGTCTATGACTGATCAGGTCATTGAACAAACATTGCTGGTGGACCTTGGCTCTAACAATCCCCCTTTTATCTTTTTGACAAAACATAAGAAAATGGTGTATACCCCCCTATCAACATGCCATCATCACACATGAGATACCAAGGAGAAAACTGAAATAGAACTGAATAGCAACAATCATCCAAAGTATCAACACAATGAAGTAGTCATAAAAGAAGCAAAGTAGCAACAACACATTAGCCACAAATCTCCAAATCAACTCTCCCTTACACCAGCAACCATTCTCCCCCTTGACCATGTTGAGATCTTCAAAAGATGACACTTTAAAGAGTGTACAATCATTTAAAAAAAACATGCTTAAATCAACAAGGATTCATCAACAAAAGATTGCTTTAAAGCATCAACAAACACCAGTTTAGTTCATCAAAGCAACAACAAGCATCAATCCATCCAACTCAAACTCGTCCAAATAAACTCACCTTACTCTCCCCCTTTTTGTCAAAAAGCCCACAACAACTCCCCTACCATGGTGTTCTCTCATCTTTAGAAATTTTCATAGGAGTCAAAGATCTCCCAATCATTAAAACTTTCCTTATAGATTTCTATTCCAAATAAAACTCCATAAAAATAAGCATTATCCAGCCTAATAATCAAGCAAACAAAATTTAAAAAAAGCTCAATATTAGGCTTTGTGTGTACCATTCCTTATCCTCGACCATTATGCTTGACAACCACCCAACCTTCTTGCAGAAAGACTCTTGAAAAAAAATTAGCTAGATAATTAAGCAAAAACATAAAAAAACCAATAATAAGGATAGTTAACAAGCTCCCCCTTAAAAAATAGCAACATAAGTGACCAAGGAAACATCAACAAATTATCAGTTGCAGTAAGCACACCATCTCAACTTATCTCCCCATGTTCTGATATGTTTAATAATGTTGTTCTAGTCTCTATTCAAATAGGAGTTTGAACAAACATATATGATTCATCAGCTTACCTTCAAACATCTAACTTGTATGCTTGCTAAACAAAAAAAAAGCCACCCATTCAAAACCTCTAATGTATAAACCAAAATCAGCATAAACATTACACCAAATCATACCAAAACCAGTAAACTTACTCCCCCTTACTCTATGTTCCCCTTGTTTTTTTGCCTCAATTTATTCAAGGGGATCAGATGCAACCTTTTCAACAACAATTATTGTAGCTCGTAGAACAACAAATACTTTTTTCCATGAAATGGAGCATGTTTGATCTTTAAAATCTCTTCGATCATCAACATAAGCTGCAACCTCAACTTCACACGAGCATTCATAATTTGTTGATCTTTAGGGCTCAAATATGGTTGATCTTTTCTCACCCAGACTTGCTTTAGACCAAATAGTCTTGTTCCTTTGTTTGTCTGAACAAGTGCTTGAAAGTTTGTTCCATCAAAATTAACTTTCCACAAGTCATTTTAGAGCTTGTAACAATAAGGCCTGATATGTTCGGGCTTCCCACAAAAGTGGCAAATCAACCTCCTATTTCTAGTCTCCCCTGTGGCTTGCGTAGAAGAATTTTCATTAACTTTAACAAATCTAGTGGGAAGATCAACTTTCTTACTTTTCAAGAGATAACCAAGACCCCTATGGTCAATTTCAACTCTTCTAACAGCAAGAAGTTCTTCTAGCTTTATATTTTTTCCACCAAACTTCTGCAAGACAGTATTTGCCTCAACTAGTTCCTTCTTAGAAATTTTCAAAGTTTCTTCATTCTCTTGAATTTCTACTTTGAGCTTCTCATTTTCTTCCTTTAAATGCGCATATATTCATCTGAGTATTCCATGTACATTTGCAAATGTATCATTTTTCATTTTCATTTCCATTTCCATTTCCATTTTAAGTTCATTTCCAAATTATTTCACTTTCGAAAAAAAACATAATCATTTCTGTTTCCAAATTATTTCACTTTCGAAAAAAAAACATAATCATTTCTGAATATTTTTCATTTCTCTATTTCTTTTCATTTTGATTCAAACAAGCAATTCATTTCTGATTTCAACAAACTATCCGATAGATCGATTGGACATGTAATTAGGGTTCAAATTATTTATAATTAAGTTTTAACTTTTCGCTTATCAATTATAAACTCATTTAGTCACGAAATCATTTCACTACAGTATCGAGACTGAGCTCTCCCTAAAGATATATCATTACGAAAGCAACTACTAAATGCGGGTTCAATGACTTTGTCATAAGTGTGTTACCCTCATAAGATATCTTGATCTGTTTGAGATAATATTTGCTTTCCCAATATAATTTTATTTTATCTCTTAGTAACCATTACATCTTCCTTCATTAAAAGTCAATCACTATCAAATAGTGATCAAGTCATCTATCACGAATACAGATAATCCATGACCATTGATTTTGAGCTAATTGATTCAATTCAAATTTTTATGATCTTTTTAATTATTTTTATAAGCTTTATTAATTTTAATATTTTTTAATAATTTGTTTTACCATTTTTATTATTTTTTAAGAGTTCAAATACATTATTTAATTTTAAATATTTTGAATAAGTTTTATTAATGTTATAATTTTTTTTTGAAACTGTAACTGGCATTTTTATTAAAAATTTGGGGAGTGTAAAAATTACAAAAGAAAGAAAATATAAAAACCTATCTACCCTAGTTGTTAAATAATTAGTGGTTGCCTTGGGTGATGCTTGGGGCTTCACACCATATCTGATGCCAACTTTACCCAATTTATGACACTTTGGATAGCCCAAAAGTCATTTCAAAACAAAGAAATTAAAAACTAGTAAAACAGACTAAAAATCAAAACAACCAAAGAAACCAAAAAACCCTAAAACTTCTCCCCATCGTTTCTGAAAAATTATCTGAAAACATGAATTCAAAAAAGTGGGTGTTGCCTCCTCCTTCCCTCCATTTCTTAGTAGATGCTCACGGCAACCAGATCCCCTGTATTGAGGTCTTTGGTTGACTGCCATTTCGGTCGCAGTAACACCGGTCTCAAATTCTTGAGGTCTACCATCATCCTCTACTTGTGACTCTTTTCTTTTCCACCGGAACTAGTAGTTCGATTTCTGCTCGTACATCTTCCATCCAGTATCTCGGTGAATCACTCAATCTCCCCCATTGGGCTAGTTCATGTGCAACGTCGTTGCCCAACCGAGGTTTTTGTCGAAACTCAATTGATCAAAACGAATGGATTCTTTCTTTAATTTCTAAAATTATATTCCCACTAATCGATCTGTCTAACTCGTGTGATACCAGTTTCTTGACTATTTTCAACGAGTCCCCTTCTATGTCAACCTCCCTAAAACCCATTTCTTCAGCAAAGGCCACCGCCTGAGGACATGCATAGGCTTCCATCGTTGTTGCATCGTTGACATTCTTCCTCGGTTAAGTACAAGAACATCCCTAGTCCTTGGTCGTTCCTTATTTTCACACCTGCTACTATTCTTTTTGTATGAATATGATAAGAGGCTTCAAAATTTGCTTTGACTCTCCTCTCTATTGGTGGGTTCCATTCATGCTTTTTAGTTTGAATAGTGCATCTAGAGAACTCTTCAACTTGAATTAGCTCCTTCTAATATGCTTGAACAAAACATGCTACCTTCTGGCTTGAATCCCTAATTCCCTCATGACATATTCTATTTCTATTATACCACAACGCCCAAATAATTATGGTCAAAAGTGAACACTGACTACTTTTTTTTATTATGAAAAATGAATTCTAACCATTGATGCCATTCTTGATCTGCATGTACTGCGGAGATGTCCAATCCCACCTCCTGATACACCTTTGAAAAGCTGCAATCCTAGAATAGGTGAGCCACTTGTAACACTTGAAAACCGTAACATCTCCGATCTAAGGTTTTAGGGTTTACAAAATTTTATGAGTCTTTTTTTTTTTAACATATAAATCAATCACAATTTATTTAATTACAAATTTGTAACTCAGAATACTAATTCCATTTAATTTCACTCATTCATTTACAACCTTTCAATCAATCAAAAATCAAATTCAATCACGTAAGAATTTTAGAGTCACGTACGAATATTTTTCACCTGGGATCGCAAGGCTCTGTGTCTTAAACATAGTTTTCACTACTAGCTAACTAAACTATAAGCCAAACATATTCATTATTATATCGCAAGAAAGAATCAATATTCATATCACAAATCAAGACATCCATATTCCGTGTCAACCATAATACCACAATATCATCCAAGCTACATCAATCCTTCTTACTATCATCGTATAGTATCCAAACTCAACTCCGTCGCCGTTTAGAGTTTCAAGATCACATGCATTCGTGCCTCAAATTGTTACCTATTCAAATCTTATTTTAACATCTCTTTTGATTTAATAAAATACATACATTTATAATTCGTTATTGGTAGAAATGTCGTTACCACAATTCTGGGAGACTTCTACCGGTACCTGTTGGACAAGTATCGGTAGTTGCCAAGTCAGTAAACAATTCAATAAGCAGTGCAAACTTCTGCGAAACAAATCATGTTTCTACGGTATTAAAAACTCCAGAGAGCTAAGATGTTCTACTCTACAGCTTCTACCGATATTCCTATAGGCAAAACGGTACTTATTATGCAACTACCAATACAACTCAATTCAGTGAATAACCTCTCTCCTGCCCTATACTTCTACTGATACATGCAGGGGTTCTACTGAAACAAGTACGTAGAATTCGTTTAATCACACAAGTCCTCAAGTTTATCAATCAGCACTCAATACAAGACTCTTATTCAAATTCTCATCTTGCAAAATCTATACATGACAATAATTGTTTCTTCATATAGCAAAAAAATACAATCAATCAACACAAAGATTCTTAAATTAACATTTCAACTCATTAGTAAACACATTTGCTTAATTAGAACATCAAGCAAACATGCAAGTTTAGTTCAACAAAGAAATCAACAATAAAAAATCAAACATTTCAAGGGTAACATCATCCTATTTAATTAATCAATTTCATCTTTCTCAATTTTACGTACCATAACCTATTCTGCAAAAATTATAAAGAATACAATAATGTACTATTTAAATGAAATTTTAACGTTGCGAACTTACTGGACAAAATTGCAGTTAAAGTGAACTTCAAGGATAAATCTGTAATTTTTCATTTTCCACTATCGGGACACAATCTTGATCTATTACAATAATTTCATTCAGTTATTTAAATAAACATGAAATTTCTAATCATTTTATGCAAATAAGTCTTTTTGGTAGTTTTACAAAATTGTCCTTAACTTTTTATTTTTATTCAATTTAGTTCTTAAGCCTTAAACTTGCAAGTTAACATTTTTTATTCAAATTTCAACTTTGCTGAATGTTCTTGAGTCTTTCAACAGCCCGCTTTTGTCATTATTTCACCTCAAGTCCTTGTAAATTTATTTCTCTAACATTTTAGTCATTAAATATAAAAATTATTTTACAAAATTATCAAATCTAACAACCAAGCTTATAAATCTTCCATAAACTTTCAAAAGCAAGCTTATTCATCAATGGAAAAATTTATAACATTTGAAAAAATCACAAATTAGTCCTTGGGTTAGCTATATTAAGCTAAAACGAACTCAAAAACATAAAAATCACTAAAAACGGACGAAGTTTGCTCACCAAATTGAGGACACAAGCTCTTGGACGATGGTTTCTTCTTCCTCTCTTAGGGTTCGGCTTTTACAAGAAAATTTAAGAAGAATATAACTTTTTCTTCTTTTAATTTAGCTTAAAAATCATTTATTTTCAAATTTACTAATTTACCCTTTATTCACACTTAAATTTTTACTAAATTCAAGTCATAATTGTCCACCCAAATTACTAATGGTTATATTACCATTTAAGGAGCTTAACTTATCCTCAAATTGACATCTAATGTCTTTTATCTATGGAATTCAACTTTTACACCTTTTACGATTCAGTCCATTTTACTTAATTAACTATCTAGACAATCAAATTTCATGACCGAATTTTAAAACAGTACTAATGACTCATAAATATTAAATAGTTAATATTTACGGTTTGACATATCGAATTTGTGGCCTCAAAACCACTAATTCCAATCACACTAAAAATAAACTAATTAGTAGATCCTCATTTTATTAGGATTTAATTGCAATTTCTAAAAATCTAAAGAGTGTCACATCATTTCTATTTTTAGGCCATTTAAAAATACTCTAATTTCATAATTGGTACTTCAATTATATTAAATTCCAATTAAACAAACTTGTTTACAATTTAGCCTTAAACTAAAAAGGACTAAATGAAAAATAACCCAAAAATTAGTGGAAGGTAATCATATCCTCACTGCTTGGACTTTTTACCATGGTGTAATTACCACTTTGGTCCCTTTTATTTTTAATCAATAGCAATTAGCTCTTACCCCTTTTTCAATTTACTCCTTTTTCCTTAATTAAGCAATTAACCATCAAAATTACCCAACTGAACTTCAATTCACATATAATAAGACTCTATAAATATTTAATAAAAATATTGACGGTACTTAATTTCAAAAATGAGGTCTCGATACATTATTTTCTAAAACCACTTGACTTTTGAACCAAACCACTTATACTAAATTTTAATCCAGTAATTAAAATTCTTTAATTTAAAATTCCGTATAAAATTATTATTGACTTATTTAATTTAAACACTCATTATAAAATTTTTTCATCGGGTTTGTGGTCCCGAAATCACTGTTTTTAGCACTACAAAAAAACGAGTTGTTACAACTCTCCCCCCGTTAAGAAATTTCGTCCTTGAAATTTTTATCTAACAGTACCTATTTATTCTAATATTTTTCTTCACAACAAAAATCATTACTAGCTCATCCAAATATAGAGAATAACAATCTCAAATAACATTAACTTTATCTTGACTTTCCCTACTTAGGTATCATAATAAACATTAATAATTTAGACGATACTTGATGTTTAATTTCCTTCCAAGATTTAAGATAGATCGAAACAGAAATTTCCAGAGATGTATTTTTTTAAGTTTTCATATAAAAATAGAAAAATCTTTTTACCCGAATCTATTGAAATCCATCTCTCAAATTTACATATCCAAGAAAACCAACCTCACTAAACCGAAACTCACCGTTGACAATTTTCACGTAAATTATTTCTCACACATAGTCTATAATACATTCTCACATATTACACATACACAGTTTCTTTTTGAAGTCTATCAGAATATCATGAATAATCATAATTATGATTGTATCTAAATATCTAGATAAGATTGGACAATATGATTCATCATATTCATAAATCAACAGAGACATTAGTTAATCTAGACAATATTACCAAAATTCTTAATGATAGTTCAAAAGAAATCTTCATCATCTCATATCTGTAATTAGAAATGAATAATTGAATCTTTATTAACTTTCAATTACACTGTTACACCCTTTTAACGGATTGAACAAGTCCCCTGTATGAGATATAAATTTTTTTGAATTTATTCCCTTATCGGATTTAGGCAGGAATATCAGAAATCTTTCAGAAGATAAATCAAAATACCCATTGGTGAACGGTACACAGTTATCCTCAAATCCAAAATTTTTAATTGAATAGTCAATTATATATATTTATATATAAACAATTTTTAATCATTTTAGGTCATTTTCTGTACAAAGTCATCTAAACGACTCTGTTTTATACTATCTGATTTACCAGACTCAACCATAATAAGCACACCAATCCGCCATTTAAGTCATTTCATTTCAGACTATTATTCACTATAGTATCATGTAACTTCAGTCAATCTATTCTCGGAATAATATCAAATTCATGATTTAATAATAACATCAAATCATCAAGAAAAATCACAGTCACAAATTTTCAGCAGATAGTTTTGACATACCAACTCTAGCCTATCGAATTATGATCCAAACATTAATCTCATTGGTTAAGAAATAAACCACACCGCAATCAGTGCTTTCACAATAAATAATACCGAGAGAATAGATTATACCAAAAATAATATCAAGTTCAGATCCATCATTATGTCCTCGATCTCACTTTGTTTACCTATACTCAGGAATAACAATCACAAAGCTACTAAATTGGCTTGCACAATTTTTATAAACCACTGTCTCATTAAATCCAAAAGACATTTGACTTTACCATCAAACATTTGTAAAACTGATAAACTTTTACTCACCTCTTCGTTTTCAAATATTTATGAAACCAGTGTATTATGACTGGTACCAGAATCAGTAGTCAGAATATTACTATTAACTTCATTAATTTCATCACGGTCAGATCAAATAACATCTTTAAAATCTACAATAAAACAGGTGTTAGATCGGATCAATCAATATCACACTATCACATGTTTATATGGCATGTACTTTCCAGACTTGATTCACACTATACTTAGTTAGAGAATCGACTAAACCATAGCTTTGATACTACTAAATGTAACACCCAAAAACCGTAACCATCTCCGATCTAGGGTCTTAAGGTTTACAGAACTTTACGAGTCTTTTTTTTCTTTTTTTTTTAACATACAAATCAATCACAATTTATTGAATTACAAACTTGCAACTCAGAATACTAACTCCATTTAATCTCGCACATTCATTTACAGCCTTTCAATCAATCAAGAATAAATTCAATCACGCAAGAATTTTAGAGTCATGTACGAATATTTTCCACTTGGGATCGCATGACTCTATGTCTTAAACACACAGTTTTCACTACTAGCTAACCAAACTATAATCCAAACATATTCATTATTACATCGCAAGAAAGAATCAATATTCATATCACAGATCATGACATCCATATTCCATGTTAATCATAATATCACAATATCATCCAAGCTACATCAATCCTTCTTACTATCATCGTATAGTACCTAAACCCAACATCGTCGTCGGTTAGGGTTTCGAGATCACATGCATTCGTGCCTCAAATCGTTACCTACTCAAACCTTATTTTAACATCTCTCTTGATTTAATAAAATATATACATTTATAATTCGTTATTCTTACTTTGTTTATTAACTCATTAAGGGTAGAAAAGTCATTACCATAATTCTGGGAGACTTCTACTGGTACCTGTTGGACAAGTATCGGTAGTTGCCAAGTCAATAAACAATTCATGAAGCAGTGCAGACTTCTACCGAAATAAATCATGCTTCTACTGGTACTAAAAACTCCAAGGAGCTAAGATGTCCTACTCTACAACTTCTACCAATACAAGTACATAAACTACCGATACTCCTATAGGCAAAACTACCGGTACTTATTATGCAACTACCGATACAACTCAAGTCAGTGAATAACCTCTCTCCTGCCCTATACTTCTACCGATACATGCAGGGGTTTTACCGAAACAATTATGTAGAATTCGTTTAATCACACAAGTCCTCAAGTTTATCAATCATCACTCAATACAAGACTCTTATTCAACTTCTCATCTTGCAAAATCTATACATGACAATACTTGTTTCTTCATATAACACAAAATACAATCAATCAACACAAAGATTCTTAAATTCACATTTCAACTCATTACTAAACACATTTGCTTAATTAGAACATCAAGCAAGCATGCAAGTTTAGTTAAACAAAGAAATCAATAATAAAAAATCAAGCATTTCAAGGGTAACATCATCCTAGTACCTGTCATATAACCAAGTGATGAAGGACTACCAAATAGGCTCCGCGATAGTGTGACTTCGTGAAGATGATTTGATTTTCAAGCAGCAAGAAATCTACAAAACAACAATAACATCTTTGGTAAGCTTCATAGCTTAGTAAGTTCGAAAAGTCTAAAGAATTACCAATCATATGCATGAAGCAGTTATAACTCAACCGAGCTAGGATGAATTGTTTCTTCCTCAAGACATATTTGGTGTTTTAACTTTCCAATCTATAACTTTTCTGTTACCAGTACTTGATGCTGCTCAAACAAGCTATCGAGGACTTGTAACGTATGCGGTACCCCAGCCATCGGTACGGTGCCTGTCTATACTATAAACTGTTCCCTAACAATGCTGATCACACAAGCTGTCGATAGTATGCATAAAGCATAGTCCCAACCATCGTAGGGCTTGTAATCCATTTAGGATCCATATTTCTTTTTCGGGTCACGATGCTGCTCGCACGAGCTGTCAAGAACTCGCAACACATGCGGTACCTCAGCCATTGTGTCAGTTTCAAATCACCGACTCAAAGCCTGATATCTCATTCGTTCGTTACTTTTTCATCTTTCTCAATTTCACGTACCATAACCTGTTCTGCAACAATTATAAAGAATACAATAATGTACTATTTAAATGAAATTTTAATGTTACGAACTTATCGGACAAAATTGCAGTTAAAGTGAACTCTAGGGACAAATCCGTAATTTTCCTTTTTCCACGATCGGGGCACGATCTTGATCTATTACAATAATTTCATTCAATTATTTAAATAAACATGAAACTTCTAATCATTTGATGCAAATAAGTCTTTTTGGTATTTTTACAAAATTGCCCTTAACTTTTCATTTTTATTCAATTTAGTCCTTAAGCCTGAAACTTGCAAATTAACCATTTTTATTCAAATTTCAGCTTTGCCGAATGTTCTTGAGTCTTTCAACAGCCCACTTTTGCCATTATTTCACCTCAAGTCCTTGTAAATTTATTCCTCTAACATTTTAGTCCATAAATATAAAAATTACTAAAAATTATTTTACAAAATCATCAAATCTAACAACCAAGCTTATAAATCTTCCATAAAATTTCAAGAGCAAGCTTATTCATCAATGGAAAAATTTATAACATTTGACAAAATCACAAATTGGTCATTGGGTTAGCTAGATTAAGCTAAAACGAACTCAAAAACATAAAAATCACTAAAAACGGACGAAGTTTGCTCACCAAATCGAAGACACAAGCTCTTGGACGATGGTTTCTTCTTCCTCTCTTAGGGTTTGGCTTTTACAAGAAAATTTAAGAAGACGACAACTTTTTCTTCTTTTAATTTAGCTTAAAAATAATTTATTTTCAAATTTACTAATTTACCCTTTATTCACACTTGAATTTTTACTAAATTCAAGTCATAATTGTCCACCCAAATTACTAATGGTTATATTACCATTTAAGGACCTTAATTTATCCTCAAATTGACACCTAATGTCTCTTATCTATGGAATTCAACTTTTACGCCTTTTACGATTCGATCAATTTTACTTAATTAACTATCTAAACAATCAAATTTCATGACCGAATTTAAAAAAAAAAAACTAATAAATTCATAAATATTAAATAATTAATATTGAAGGTCTGACATATCGAATTTGTGGCCTCAAAACCACTAATTTCGATCACACTAAAAATAGACTAATTAATAAATTCTCATTTTATTAGGATTTAATTTCAATTTATAAAAATCTAAAGAGTTTCACATCATTTCTATTTTTAGGCCATTTAAAAAGGGTCTAATTTCATAATTGGTCCTTCAATTATATTAAATTTCAATTAAACAAACTTGTTTACAATTTAACCTTAAACTAAAAAGGACTAAATGAACAAATAACCCAAAAATTAGTGAAAGGTAATCATATCCTCCACTGCTTGGACTTTTTGACTATGGTGTAATTACCACTTTGATCTCTTTTATTTTTAATTGATAGCAATTAACTTTTACCCCTTTTGTCAATTTACTCCATTTTCCTTAATTAAACAATTAATCATCAAAATTACCAAATTAAACTTCAATTCACATATAATAAGACTCTATAAACATTTAATAAAAATATTTACGACACTTAATTTCAAAAACGAGGTCTCGATACCTCATTTTCTAAAACCACTTGACTTTTGAACCAAACCACTTATACTAAATTTTAATTCAATAATTAAAATTCTTTAATTCAAAATTCCGCATAAAATTATTATTGATTTATTCAATTTAAACACTTATTATAAAATTTTCTCGTTGGATTTGTGGTCTCGAAATCATTGTTTTCGACACTACAAATCACTATTTTGTCCTCTTCACCACAAATTAGGCACGTAGCTACCCGTTGAAGACGTCGTGCTTTCAAATTATCAAACGTAGGTAGATAGTTTTTAGTGATACGCCATAGATTAATCTTGATTTTACTAGGAAGTTGTAAATTCCACAACTTTGTAAAGTGGGGCTTTGTAGAATTTATTTGTACCATGTTATTGTTTCCCAATAGTTGTTGTAATTCTTGCATCCCCCAAATGTAACCAATCCTTGCCGAATAGAGGCCTAACTTGTCTCCTCTCCATACAAGCATATCATTTTGCCAGCAACTGGTCAAAGGAATGGTGAGGATTCGGGCTACCTACTCTGTTGAAAATAGGCTCACCAAGGTATCCTCCTTCCATTCACCTCTATCTTGATTAATAAGCTCTTCAACTTTAGTAACTCACCAACTTATATTCTAATTTGTTATCCTTCCTTCTCCAGGGTATAGCCAGGCATCTCGCCATATATTTATCGATTGTCCATTACTGACTCGCCACCCAGTACCTTGTTCAAAAAGAACTCGAGCGCCCCATATGCTTCGTCAGGAAAAGGATGAGTAAGATCCTAACCTTGCCTCCATAAAACTACTATGTAGGTAATATCTTCTCTTCTATACGCATGCCAACAAACTACTCGGTTTAGTAATTAGCTTCCATCCTTGCTTAGCAAGCAAGACATCATTAAAAATTAAAAGATCTCTAAAACCAATACCATCGTAAGCTTTTGGGATGCATAACGAGCGCCAACTACACCAGTGTATCCCTTTATTAGTATTTAGGTTGCGCCACCAGAATCTACACATTAAGCTCTCTAATTCACGACAAAAAGATACGGGTAATTTAAAACACTACATTGTGTAAGGCAGTAAAGCTTGTAAAACAACTTTTAAAAAAACTTCTTTTTCATAGATCGACAAACTCCTCGTACTCCAACTTTTCAATTTTGCTAAAAATCTTTCCCTAATTTCAACAAAAGCATTCATTTTCCATTACCCTATCATAGTCGGCAAACCTAAGTATTTTTTTGGGTTATTCACAATTCTTACCCCAAGGATTTCCCTTAATAAAGATTTTACCCCATCATTCATATTATCACTGAAATAAATCAACAACTTATCAAAGTTGACGAGTTGCCCTGAAATTTGTTTATATTCATTAACCACCTCCTTTACTGCTGATATACCTGCTTTGGACGCTTTGCCAAACAGTATGCTATTGTTAGCGAAAAATAAGTGTGTAACTGATAATCCTCCTCTCCCAATTTTGGCACCTTCAATTCGCCCTTCCTCTTTAGCCATCTTTAAAAGCCTTGAAAAACCTTACACATAGATTATACAAAGGTAAGGACTCAACGAGTCACCTTGCCTTAATCCTCTTAATGGAGGAAAATTTGAGCCCTTTTCCCATTAAGAAGAACCAAATATGAAACACTAGAAACACACCTCACTATGAGCGTCACCCAACTATCTCTAAACCTATAAACACGCAATAGTTGTTCAATGAAAGACCACTCCACCTTATCGTACGCTTTACTCATGTCTAGCTTTAGGAAAAAAAACTCCTTTCCATATTTTTTCTTTTTGAGGGAGTGCAAAATCTCATAGGCGACAAGAATATTATCTATAATTTGTCTACCTAGTACAAAGGCTCCTTGTGTTTCATCGATATAATAGTTTAGCGCCTTCTTAAACCTATTTACTAAGGCTTTGGAAATAATCTTGTAGGCAACGTTACATAGACTTATTGGCCTAAATTGACCTAGATTTCTTAGAGACGGACCTTGGGGATGAGAACAATATTAGTACTATTAATGGACTTAACCAGTTTCTATTTATTCAACAGACCTAAACAAAACTTTGTGATGTCCTGTCCAACAATGTTTTAGAATTTTTGAAAAAAGAAAGCTGGAAATCCATCATTAACTAAGGCCTTTAGAGGCGCCATTGTTTTTAGTGCCTCCACTAGCTCCTTTTTCGTGAACTCTGTTGAAAACTCTTCATTCAGCTATTCTAGGATACACGGTTGAATAGCTGTCAATAGTCTCTCACAATTTCTTGTTGGCTGAGCCGAAAATAGGTCCATAACGAAATTCAAAGAAATGTCCTTTAATCTAGGCTCATCCTCTACCCAATCACCATTCTCATCTTCAAGTCCTCTCACCATGTTTCTCTTTCTCCTCTGGGTAGCAGCTTTATGAAAAAACAACGTGTTACAATCCCCCATTCTAATCCAGTTGGTTCTAGCCCTCTGCTCCCAATAAAGTTCTTCCTTATCAGCTTCCAAATTCCAAGCAAATTTAACATTCAATATTTCGGCCATATTACTCTCATCTGGGTCACTCTCATTTAATTGCTGCAGTTGTAGCATCAAATCATCCTTCTTTTTTCTTAACATCCTCGTCCACCTTTGTAACTCTTTCCCCAAGATTACCAATTTTCTGGCAGATTCCCCTCACTTTCGTTCCACACAGATTTAACTATATTTTCAAAATTTTCTTCGAGTATCCAATCACATTAAAACAAAACGGTAAATTCTTCCAATTCTCATTCCTTCTTTTCCTCCCAAGCGTATCTAATAGTAGAGGGCAATGATTAAAAAATCCATGTGCTAGATTCTGTAAAGTATAATTTGGTAAACATGTCCACCAATCTGAAGTAGCTAAACTTCAATCAAGCCTTTCTCTGATATTGTTTATCTCTAACTTCCTACGCTCCAAAGTAAACCATTGTCTGGAGAAACCTATATCATTAATGTCACAATCTTCCAATGTCTCCCAAAACGTAGCCATCTACCTCTTTTCTCGAATTCTTCCCCATCATTTCTCAAAGAAAAACATTATTTCATTAAAATTGCCCATCACAATCTAAGGCAAACTGTTATCTTCTTTTAACCTTCGAATCTTGTTCCATGAGGCTCTACGCTATTGTTCGACAGGGGAGCCATAGAATCCTGTAAACCTACAACGAAAACCACCATTCCCTTCCTCTATTTCTACATCTATACGAGACTTAGAGAAAGTTTTCAAAGTTATCGAAAAATCTCCTCTCCATCCCAACGACAAACCTCCTCTAGATCCATCAGCACTAATATCAATGCCAAACTCATACCATATTTTTTGTGAATTGATTCCATCTTCCTCAAACTCACTTTTGTTTCAATTAAAAACAAAAGTTAGGGCTGGTGATGTCTTAGAAAATTCTTGAGATGATGTATCGTACGTGGTTGCCCCAAACCTCAGACATTCCAACTTAAGGTTTTCATTGTGACCGATTGACCAACTTTTGAGCGAGCCCTGATATAAAATTTTCTGTTCCATTCCCCAATTGAGCCTCTTGACCCGATACATCTTGGATTAAACGTTGTCTCTTTTCCCCCTTCGGAATTCCCATTAGATAGTCTACTTGCAAATCCTCCGTCCTTTCCTCCATATCATGCCCATTACATAAGCATCTGTTTACATTTGCAGATCCTCTCCAATACCTCTTATCCATTTTTTTCCTTCCCTCTCCATCCAATCTCCAACCCAGCTCTACCTACCGCCGTTCTCTCATGTTCATTACTTCTAGTAATGCTTGAATTGTTTTTAACCATCGATGTTGGCTCTTCACGAAGCCATCTACTATCTTTGGTCAAACTTTTTCTCGGTTGTGCTCTCAAAGTCACATCCCATTCTAACCCTCCAGTTTGCGGTCCTTGGGATAACTTACAGGTAGAAACTTTCTCTATGCCCTAATCGCCCATACAAAAAACAAAACAGAGACAACTACTCGTATTGGAAATTCGCATGCGTTGTTTTTCCTCTGCCATATATTATACGTTTTTGCCTTTTTAATGGTTTCCGAACATTGACTCGGACCTTGACTCGCATATATTTTCTAACTTCCACCGAATCAATAGTGGTATTATATTCCAGGAAGTCGCTGATAAAATTCCCTAACTGGAACGCCATATTTGCCGACATGGATCCAGTTGGTAAATCATGGATCTAGACCCAGAATATAGCATAAACTAAAGGCATAAGAAGGGGATCTTCGCCCTTCTCCATCTTATGGAAAAGAAATAGATGACGATTAAAGAACCAGGGCATTCCTTCTATTACCCTCTTGATATCTAATTCATTATAAAAGCGAAATAACACCCTCTTATCTTCGATTTCTAAAATAGAAATGCCTTCTATAGGATGCCATAATTCAGCTAACACCGATATCATGACGAGAAGTGAACCACACTGTTTGTTAAGGCTTTTCGTATTAAACACAAATTAAACTCATCCTAATTCTCATCTTCCTCTTCCTGATTGTGTACAGGATCATCCTCTTCATCGGCTATGTTGAGGTTGGCGAGTTCCTTTTCCATTGATGCCATTGGGAATTGAAGCAAGATGCTCTGAAGGCACCGATTAAAGGATAAAGTTACTGAAACAAGAAGTTGGAGGCACAATCTCCACCACCTTGCAATTAGAAGCAGACAAACAAACCAAATAATGAACAAGAGAGAAAAAACCTTAGATTCTTGCTACTGATGGCAGACTTCTCCTCTATTCAACAGGGTCTTGTTGATTTTTTAAGAACTAACTAATATCGGGTTGCATTATATATTAATGTTATAATTTTTTATAATTTATTAGATTTTGTTAATTTTTATATTTTATAATATTTATAACTTTTGATAATTATTTTATAATTTTATAGTTTTAGTAAGTTTATAATAATTTTAATATTTTAATATTTCTTTTTTATATTTTATATTTTTATATTTTTATAATTTTTTATTATTTTTAAATATTTTTATGAAAAAATATTAAATTAAAATAAAAACTATCACATGTCACTATTTGATTGGTCTACCAATGTATTTTAATCGTCAATGTAATTGATAAAAATCATTAATAAAAAATTAATTAATTATTTTAATTAATAATAAAAATTTAATTAAATGAGAATTTAATACAAAAAATTAATTGATTAGCTATTTTTTTATATAAGCCAATAAAGAAACTATAAGGAAAAAAAAAAAAGCATGGTCCAAATCTTGAAAAACTATACATAGTTTTACAATTGATATTTCTTTAAGAGAAAAATAATAGCAGTAATAAAAATAAAATAATAATAATAATAAAACAGAAACTGCCGAGGGCATCGAGAGATGTTGAGAAAAACCTTTCCAAATCCCGAAAGAAAAGTACATGTGTTTCTGTCTCTGGGTTACTCCTGTCTCAAAGTCCCTTTCTTTACACCTTATATCATATGGAAGCAAAGATCCGAAGAGGGATGAGAGATTGTTCCATTCTCTCTACGATTTGCTTACAATATTAGGGAAATAAACTTAAAAAGGAAAAATAAATAAACACCCAGTTTTTAAATTTCGTCTTTTTTTTTTTTTTTTTATCTTGGAAAATCTCTGAGTGGGGGAGAAAAGGAGTGAGGGAAAGATGTTTCTGATAGGGTTAAGCATGCAGCCGTTGATGGATTTGATGCTCGCTGGGATTTCTCTGATGATTGGGTTGGGGATTTTTGCTTTCATTGCTTCAATTCTTTGCTCTGCTGCGTTCTTGCACCATGCTAAATATGTCGCTTGATTTTCAGATTTCAATGCACAGGTAATGCCCCTAATGCTCTCTTTTTTGAAATAGCATTTTTTTTTTGTTTGTTAATTTGCTTCTGGGTGTCTATGATTCCTTTGATTTTGTTGGTTTCTGGTTTTTTTTTTTTTTTGTCATTTTTTGTTGAGTAATGATTGGACCTGGAAACAAAGTTGATTCGATATGAGGAATAGATAACCCCACTTGAACAGGATGCTAGTTTTTTTTTTCACACCGTGTTTTACTACCTGAAAATAAGTTAAGAGACCCTAGAAAACAATTCAAGAGTTAAATTTCATTGCATTTTATGCACCCATGACATTGTTGGACTGTCATAAACAATGCTTATGATGTTGAAGCCATAAGTCTACCTGCTTTTTTCTCGAAGAATTGTCACAAATTCTATCACCAATGGCCTCCAGGGGATCTCTGATATATGTCGAATAGTTTTAATGGGCTGTTGTTGGTGTAATGTTTTGTTGCTTTTAGGAATTTTTTGATTGCTTGTATCAGGCATGAATTTGCATTTTCTTGTGTCTTTTGAACTAAGATGTTGTATGGTTTGTCAAGTGTGCTTGTTGCTGTTCCTTTACCCTTTTGGGTAAAAGAATGACTTCAAATGGCACCCTTTTCCACCAAATCAATGTTGCTACAATTTGGATTTAGAAATAGCCCTCAATCTCATGGAGGAGGCAATTCAACTGTTTACCAGCAAACAGGAATGAAGCATCAACAAATGATGTTTTGCTATGTAAAATTGAAACAAAAAGCTTAGAAACACGAACCTTGTGGAGCATCAATGTTTCAGTGTCCTTAGTTCTCTCTGTATTATTACTATTCAGTTCCTTTATAGTTTTCACTGAAACAAAGTCAAGCAAAATTGTAACCTATGTTCTATGTTTTTTTCAGGTGCCAAAAGTGGTAAAAGAGGTTGCCATTTCGTTGGTCAAACGTTTCATTTTGCAGTAGTTGCAATACTGGATGGGTTGAATTCTGAGTCATTTTAGATATCTTGTTTGAGAATGTATGAACTCTCCTATATTAAAAAATAATAGCTTCTATAATGAACAGTACTATTGTTTAAATATTATCGGAGGCAATTGTCTCATAACTATTATACTGATATTTTATCTGCTAGTTTATCCCTACACAATTCAATTTGCAGCAACTTGAAAGCTAATGAAGAAGTTGGGAAAAAGGTGGAACTGAATTTTAGAAATTTGTAAGCTTTCATCTGTTTTGGAAGGAAGGACAAATATTGAACTTATTGAATGTTAAACTGGAAAATGGGACTAAAAGAAAAGTTATTTTTTCTTTTTCTGCTTTTTAGAGTAGACCATGCCTCTAATTCCATCAGGATCAGCTACAAAGCCAAGAGGCCTATAGAACCCCAACACCCTGGGCTCTGAGTACAATGCAATGTTACAAATACCGTTCTCCAACAGTTCCTCTACCAACCGTTCCATTACAGCTTTGCCGAGGCCGATACCTTGGAACGAAGGGTCCACCACCACGTCCCATATTATAGCATTGAAAACCCCGTCTCCAGTAGCTCTAGCAAAGGCCACCGGTTTCTGGGATTTCTTGTGCTCCACCCAGAGTATGGATTGGGTGTGTTCAAGTGCCAGCTTGATCTTTTCTGGGTCACGCCTAGGGAATCCCACGGCTACGAAGACAGAGTTGAGGTGGTCGAGGTTGAGGTCAGAGATGGTGCGGCGGAGGAAGAAACCTCGGGACTCAAGGTCCTTGTCGGAGATGGAGTATTTGCATGTCGGAAAAGGGAGGGTTGGGGCTCGGAAGTTGGAGATGATGCCATGTGAAAGCATTGAGGGAGAAATTAAATGAGCGGATAAGCAGGATGATGTTTCTTTTCCTTTGTTTGTAATTCTGTGGCTGTTAACGGCGGATGGTTAGGTCATGGGTAGTGAAAATCTGATACGATTGGCGGGAGGTTGTGGGTCTTTTATATCTGGACTACCTATTTGAGCCCAAAAATCTGTCTAAAATTTAAAGTTCAGATAAAAAATTAGATTGAAAGAATGGATTTTCATAAAGATTAGTCTTGTTTAAAATACGAACTAGATTTAGATTTTAATATTCAAAGTATGAGCTTAGTCCCATCCATTCTCAAGTTTATAATATATATTTTATTTTATTTTATATATTTTGTAATTTATATTATATGAAAATTAAATATATTATATTATAAATATTAAAAAATATAGTGTATGTTGAGATTTGAAGTAAACTATAAAACTTATCTTTTATGTATGATTTAAATTATGTTTCGATCACTAAATTTTAATTTGCTACAAATATTATCAAATTATAACATTTTAATTAATTTATCGTTATTTAATATTAAAAAAATTACAAAAGTTTCACATGACACAAAATGTGCCATTAAACGCAAACATATCTTCCATGTCATTGTTTTTTTTTATTTTGGCATGTTTATCTCATATTGGAAAGGGCATTTAATCATATTGCCTCTCATCCAACATATATTAAGGCCTTTAACATAAGTTCTCTTTCCTTATAAGTATACTTAAGTATAGTTTGGTAAATCTTTTTAATTAGGAATTTTATTAGTTTATAAATTTTTGGTGATATTGGAGTTATCATTTGGTATTGGTGCCTGAAGATGTAGGTAATTTGTTGAACCTCATAAATTTGGCGTGTTCTCTCTTTTATTTGTTTGTGTCCATTGGCTTTTTTTTTATCGTAGTTTAATATTCAATATTATTTTTCGGATAAATTTTTTGTGGGATATTATCGAGTCTTTCCAATAATTGGTATTAGAGTCTTGGTGAAGAAGTCTATGATATTTGATCGTAGCATTGTTTGATCTTCTACATCATAATAGAAATTTTCACTATTAGAGATTTATTCGTGGAAACTCGGTTACTGGATAGAAGTGTAGTTATGTGAAAGTGTATGTCTAGAAAAAGTATTGATTAGGAAAGACTTGGTACTTAAGAATGTTGATGAGTCCTCATCACATGGTTATTTGGATTGTATCTTGCTTACATTTGCTTAGTTTCATGCATGTTTTTATATGTTTTAGATTCATTTTAGTTTATTAGATTTTTTATGTATTGTAAATATTGTGTTTTTAGCGTTTTTATAAGTATCGTCTAATATTTTTTGTGCATTTAATTTCAATAAAACATTTTGTATGGTATTTGCAAATAGTACAGGTTTGCGACGAAGATGTCAATATATAGAACCATGGGATTAAATGCATTAGACCTAAAGTTGATTCAAGATGATATGAGATAGCCAAATACTTAAAGATTCAAAATTTGTAATTTGGACAAATTCAAAACTTCCAACTTGAATACTTCTAATTGCTTTGATCCTATCTTGAGTTCTAGGATTTCGTTTTGGGTGTACTTTATATCTTTAGAAAGAGAATTTGAATCTCTATCCAAATATTAGACCATCAATACCAAAATGAATCAAAAAGAAACCCAAAAGTAAAGAGAAATTTACAAGTTTTATATCGATGGACAATTCTGACGAATTTTCTTGTTTAGATCATATCTTTTTATATACATGAAGTTCGAAGCTGAAATTTCTACAGCAAATGTACAAGATGCAAATCTTCAATTTTTTTTAACTTTTTCCAGTTGGAGTTGTTATTTTAGACAAAAAGTCATCAAATAACATGTGGAAATTTATTTTAAAAGATGACAAAGTGTTAAAAAACCGAATGTTGATAATGACAATGTAGAAAGATCGCAAAGAAAAAGAAAAAAAAACATAACACACAGATTTTATGTGGAAAACCCTTTCGGGAAAAACCACGGGTAAAGGAAAAGAAATCCACAAATGTCGAATTTGAATGATTATACAAGAGGAGTTTCAGCCACATCTATTTATAGGTTGAAAAAGCCTAATTCTAATCAATGCAAAATATATTATACCACAAAATCTTTTAGAAAGAAAATATATTTTGTTTAACTTGACTTGCAAACAATCTCTTAGATTTTGTTTAACTTGACTTGCAAGCAATCTCTTAGAATTTAGGTCACACAACTCTAACACAAAGAAGTAGGCCTAACAATTTATTACTATCAAGACCTTTGTATCGTCATTTATCTTTACATAAACCTGTATAAATAACCTTTAGTTTTCATAATATGAGGCATCTTGGAATTGAATTCAAGATCATTTTCTAGTTTTTAACAGCCCAATTTTCAGTGGTGTCGAAAATAGTGATTTCAGGATCACAACTCTGACGGGTCGAGGCGTAAATTTATTTATTCAAATATTTAGGATGTCATTAGTATCGTATTAAATTTTGGTTGAGGAATTTTATTATTTAGGTAGTTAAATAAGTAAAAAGTATTAAATTGTAAAAGGAGTAAAAGTTGGATTCTATTAACTAAAAGCAATGGATGTTAATTGAAAGGTAAGTGAGGGTCCCTAAATGGTAATCAAACCACAAGAAATGAGGGGTGGACGACTAAGGGTATGAGATAAGTTAAATTTGTTTAAATTTAAGCAAGGGTAAATATGTAAATTGGTAATTTAATGATAATAATGGAAAAAGGAATGAATTAAGTCATCTTCATCTCTTAAACAAAAGAAAGAAAAGAAACCCTAAAAGAGGAGCTTGAAGTTTCAACCAAGCTAGGTTTAACCTTTGGTATGTAATTTTTCATCTGTTTTTAGTAATTTCTATGTTTTTTTTATCCTTTTTAGCTTAATCTATCTAATCCAAGGACTAATCTGTGAATTACTCAAATGTTATAAATCTTTCCATTTTTGAATAAGTTTGTTCTTCAAAGTTTATTGAAGTATTGTGAGCTTGGTTGTTAGATTTTGATGATTTTGTAAAGTGATTTTTGATGAATTTAGGGTTTTAGGACTAGATTGTGAAAATGGCAAAAATACTTGTCTTAGTTGTGTAATAATTGCATGTAGATGTTAAGTGAACAACCATAGATATTTGGCTGGCACTAGTGTGAATGAAAAAAGGTTATTTTGCATGTTTTGTATTTAAGGACTAAATTGAATAAAAATGCAAAGGTTAGGCGTAATTTCAGAAATTACTCAAAAAAGACTTATATGTATAAATTGATCAACTTACATGCTTTAATGAGAGAATTGATTGATTTATTGTGTTAGATCAAGATCGAGCCACCGATCATGAAAAAGGGAAAATTACAGAGTAGTCCCTGAAGTTTCACTTAAACTGTAATTTCATCCGATAAGTTTATTTGTTAAAGTTCATATTTGAACTGCTAATTATTGCTTAATGTGGAAGTTCTTGAATCACTTGATGTATAAATGGAAGACTCATGTCTCGGGGTAAGCGTGAGATTATGTATAAATGGAAGACTTGTGACTCGGGATGAGCATAAGATTGTTTAAAAAGGAAGACTTATGACTCAGTTAGAGCATAAGGTTAATTCAATTATGGAAGAATTGGTATTCCGTAAAAGTGACTCAGTGAAACATGTCTTTGCAAGACTTTATGATGTATTGAATTATAGCGTTTGTGAACTTACTAAGCTTAGAAAACTTACTCGTGTATTGCTGTTGTTTTGTAGATTTCGTTTTGCTAGTTGAAGATCGATTTACCTCGAAGAAATCACACTATCTTGAGAGCTCGTTCGGTAGTATTTACATCACTCGATTATATGGCATGTACTAGGATGATGTTATCTATGTATTGCTTGATTTTGGGTTTGTTGGTTCCTTGTTGAAATCTTAGTTGAATGTTGATCATAATTTGAATGCTTGCTTAATGATGAAAGTAGACATTATGCAATGAAATGTAATGACAATTGAATTCATGAACACTTGAGTTATTTCTAATGTATTTTGTAGTTATTCAAATGAAGTATGTTTGATGAACTTGAGAACATGCAAGAATATTTGAATTTTGCATACTTGTTTCGGTAGAACTCTTGCATGTATCGATAAAAGTACAGAGTATGAGAGAGGTTGATTATTGACTTGTCTTGTTTCAGTAGTAAAATATGAAGTATTAGTTATTCTGTTTATAACAGTGTCGGTAGTCTGAGTACTTGTATTAGAAGAAGTTGTAGGGTAAAACTTCTTAGCTCTCTAGAGTTTTTAGTATCGGTAGAAGCATGCATTGTTTCGATAAAAGTCATACTTGTATCGGTAGAACCATCTCAACTACCAGAAGGAAACTACAACTATTTCTGGATTGTTTATTGACTTGACTTCTATCGATACTTGTCCAACAGGTATCGGTAGAAGTCTCCCAGAATTGTAGAAATAACATTTTTGCCCTAAATGGATTATGTTGTTATGTAATTTGATAATTCATATCGTGCATGTCATATTGAATTATTTAATCATATTAAAATAAAATAATATTGGGAATTAATCAACGTTAAATGATCGGGAAGAATTTGGGACCCTAATCGACGACGGTAACAGGTTTTAGGTGTTACATTTAGTAACATCAGACCTTACGATTTAGCCGATTCTTGGATTATATTTAGTGAGATTTAAAGTTTAGAAATGCCATATAAACCTATGATAATGTGATATTGGTAAATCCAATCTAACCTTAGTTTTTGTAGATATTTAAAAATGTCAGACTCGAAACGAGATGAGACAAATGAGATAAATAGTAATGTTCCAAAAAATTATTCCGGAGCGAGTCATGGTGTACTGATATTATCGATGATAGAAAATGAAGCCAAAAATATGTTTTTTGGTTTAATGGGACAATGGTTTTCGGAGTTCATGAGAAATAATCCAATGGCACTATAACCTCCACCTTATGTGGCATAGCCTACCATAAGGTCTGCAATACCATCAGTACCTCTTATTATGCCTCCACCTCCCTCATTCATTGAATAGAGGCTACGTATTCCAACCGATAAGGTAAGAAAGTATGGTGTAAAGGAATTTCGAGGTAGTATTAAGGATGATCCTTCTAGGGCTAAGTTTTGGTTAGAGAACAGGCAGAGAGTTCTTAATGAGATGGCTTGTACTCCTAAAGACTATCTGAGATGTGCTGCGCCATTGTTAAAAGACGAAGCTTATAATTGGTGGACGACCATGCTAGTTGTAGTTCCTGAAAATGAGATCAGTTGGAATTTCTTCCAAAATGAATTCAAAAAGAAATACACCAGTAAAAGGTACCTAGATCGAAAGAAGAAGGAGTTTCTAAAGTTAAAGTAGGGAAACAAATCAGTTGCAGAATACGAGAGAGAGTTCGTGCAACTCAGTAAATATGCTCGAGAGATTGTGCCAACATATGAAGATACGTGTATTCGGTTCGAAGATAGGCTGAATGATGAGATTAGAATGATGATGGGTGGTTCAGAGCTGCGCCCATTTGTTGTCTTAAGTAATCGTGCTCAAAAAATGGAGGAAATCTATAATAATAAGACAGAGGGAAAGAGATTCCAAGAGTTCGGTAAGAAGAGTTCCTCTAGACCTTTTTTGATGTCGCCACCGAAGAAATTTAGAGAAAGTGAGAATCATACAGTTACCATATCTAGATTTTAGAGTAAGAGCAAATTAGTACAACCTTATTCGAGATTTTAGAACTAGCCTGCGGACAGTGTTGCTCGCCCGTAATGTACCAAAGCCTACGTGTGATCACTGTGGAAAATTTCATTCTAGAGACTACAGGTTGAAGAGGAACTCGTTTTTTAGATGTGGAGCAACCGATCGTTTTATCCGGTTTTGTCCAATGACACTCGAGGCAAAAAAAAGACAGAGGTGTGAAACCCCCAGTTACACCATAGAAAGGTAGACGATCGGGTCAAAATAGTGGTATGGCCGGAGGTCGAAGTGAACCTAAAGAAGGTGTAAACAGATCTAAGGGCCGAGCATCTGCACAAACATATGCTATCCGTGCTAGAGATTACTGGTATATTTTATCTTTTTAATGATATTGTATGTGCACTGATTGATCCAGGTTCGTCTCATTGTTATATCTCTACATCGTTGGCAAAAGATAAAAATTTGTCTGTTGAGTCAACTGAAATTTAATGTGCAATTTACAAACCCTTTGGGTCATAGTGTCATATTTAATCATGTGTGTCGTAAATGTCCACTAGAAGTTCAAGGCTGTGAATTTCTTGTTGATTTGATGCTACTCCCTTTTTACGAGTTCAATGCGATTCTAGGTATGGATTGGCTAACTACGCATAATGTAGTGGTTAATTGTAAACAGAGACAAATTGGTTTGAAATGCTTGACAGGTGAGACGATTACAGTTGAGTCTAGTAAGTTGAACAGTGATGTTAATGTGGTATTGGCTATGTCTGCATAGAAAATGGTTCGTAAAGACTGTGAAACATTTTTAGCTTACATACTAGATACTCAGAAGTCAGAGACAAAGCTGAACTAGGTTCCACCTATTAATGAATTCACAAATGTGTTTCTTGAGGAGTTACCAGGTTTACCTCCGATCAGGGAAGTAGAGTTTGGTATTGATTTGGCATCGAGTACTGCTTCGATATCTATTTCACCATACAGAATGACATCGAATAAGTTGAAAGAATTAAAGACACAGTTACAAGAATTACTAGACAGAGATTTTATTCGTCCGAGTGTATCACCTTGGGGTGCACCAGTGTTGTTTGTGAAGAAAAATGATGGTTCGATGAGAAAGTGTATTGACTATCGATAGCTAAAGAAAGTCATAGTAAAGAATAAGTATCTGTTGCCTCGTATTGATGAGTTATTTGATCAGTTAAAAGATGCAACAGTATTTCCAAAATAGACCTCAGGTCAGGTTATTACTAGATGCGGGTCAAATATTGTGATGTGTCGAAGACTGCATTCAGGACTCAATACGGACATTACGAATTTCTAGTGATGTCGTTCGGGTTGACTAACGCTCTAGCAACATTCATGGATTTAAGGAACAGAGTCTTTTAACCTCAGTTAGATAGATTTGTTGTGGTTTTTATCAATGATATAGTAATCTACTCCAAGAAAAAGGCTGATCATACTCAGCATTTGAGGGAGGTGTTGCGGATTTTGTGAGAAAAACAGTTGTATGTAAAATTTAGCAAATGTGAGTTCTAGCTAAAAGAGGTAGGATTTCTAGTCATGTTGTATCTTCTAAAGGAATACAGGTTGATCCGAGTAAGGTTTCTACTATTCTCAACTGGAAAGTTCCGAAGAAAGTTTCTGAGGTATGTAACTTTCTGGGATTGGTGGGCTATCACCGTCGATTTGTTAAAGATTTTTCCATCATAGCTTTATCGATGACAAAGTTACTTCAGAAGAATGTTCAATTTTTCTGGTCAGAAAAGTGTCAGCAGAGTTATGATCAATTGAAGAAAATGTTAACAGAGACTCCAATTTTGACACAGCCTAAGACAATAAAGGAATTTATTGTTTACAGTGACGCGTCCTTGAATGATTTGTGTTGTGCTTTGATGCAAGCTGGGAAAGTGATAGCTTATGCCTCCCGACAGTTGAAGCCTCTTGAAAGGAATTATACGACTCATGATTTGGAGTTGGCTGCCATAGTCTTTGCATTAAAGATTTAGCATCATTATCTTTATGGTGAGAGATGTCATGTATTTACCAATCATAAGCGTTTAAAGTATTTGATGACGTAGAGGGAGTTGAATTTGAGACAACGTCGATGGTTAGAACTACTGAAAGATTATGATCTTGTAATTGATTATCATCTAGGAAAGGCTAACATTGTTGCAGATGCTCTGAGCCAGAAATCGTTGCTTGCATTGAGGGTGTTAAATGGTCATCTATCGCTAGAGAGGGATGGCTCAATCATCGCTGAACTCAGAACGAGACCGTTATTCTTACAGTGAATTCGGGAGTTGCAAAAAAATGATTCAAAGCTTTTAGCCAAGAAAGAATAGATGTAAAGCGATGCCACTACTGAGTTTACTGTTGATACTGAAGGTATGTTGTATTTTTTAGGCAGAGTGTGTGTTCTCGATGATTTAGATTTGAGACGGGACATTTTGACAAAAGCTCATACTAGTACATACTCCGTTCACCTAGTGAGTGTGAAGATGTATAACGACTTGAAAAAGATGTATTGGTGGCTAAGTATGAAACGTGAGATTTCAGAGTTTGTAACCAGATGTCTGGTATGCCAGTAAGTAAAAGCAGAGCATCAAGTACCGTCTGGATTTCTGCAGCCTATTTCCATTCCTGAGTGGAAGTGGGAACGGGCTACTATAGATTTTGTTACAAGGTTACCGATAACACTGAGGAAGAAATATTCGATCGGGGTTATAGTAGACAGATTGACTAAGTCCGCTCACTTCATCCCTATCCGTGTGGATTATTCACTAGATTAGTTGGCTGAGTTGTACGTATATGAGATTGTGCGATTGCACGGGGTACCAGTATTTATCATCTCTGACAGGGATCCACATTTTACATCGAGTTTCTAGGGTAAGTTATACGAAGCTTTGGGAACCATGTTTAATTTCAGCACTGCATATCATCCGCAGATAGATTGTCAGTTAGAGCGGGTGATACAGATTCTGGAAGATATGCTATGATGCTGTATACTTGAGTTCGAGGGTAGCTAGGAGAAATACCTATTATTGGTAGAGTTTGCTTATAATAACAACTATCAGTCCAGCATTAAAATAGCACCATTTGAGGCACTATACAGTAGAAAATGCAGAACACTTATATTGGTTAGAGCTGAGTGAGCCTAAACTAGTTGAGACTGATTTGATACAGGAGACAGAAGAATAAGTTCGAGTAATTCGCGATTGTTTAAAAGCAACATCTGATCGACAAAAGTCGTACGTAGATCTTAAAAGAAAAGATATAGAGTTTGCAGTGGGAGATCAAGTTTTTCTTAGAGTTCCACCTTGGAAGAAGGTGTTACAGTTTGGCTGCAAAGAAAAGTTGAGTCCCCGATTTTGTAATAGCCAATTTTTCAACGGTGTCAAAAACAGTTATTTCGGGACCACTAACCCGATGAGAAAAAATTTAAAATGAGTGTTTAAATTAAATAAGTTAATAATAATTTCATATGGAATTTTGAATTAAAGAATTTTAATTATTGAATTAAAAGTTAGTATAAATGGTTTGGTTCAAAAGTCAAGTGGTTTTAGAAAATGAGGTATCGGGGCCTCGTTTCTAAAATTAAGGGCCTTAAATATTTTTATTAAATATTTATAGAGTCTTATTATATGTGAATTGAAGTTTAGTTAGGTAAATTTGATGATTAATTACTTAATTAAGAAAAAGGGTAAATTGTAAAAGAGGTAAAAGTTAATTGCTATAGATTAAAAATAGTAAAAGGGACCAAAATGGTAATTAAACCATGGTAAAAAAGTCCAAGCTGTGGTGACATGATTACCATCCATTAACTTTTGGGTTATTTATTCATTTAGTCCTTTTTAGTTTAAGGCTAAATTGTAAACAAGTTTGTTTAATTGAAATTTAATATAATTGAATGGTCAATTATGAAATTGGACCCTCTTTAATTGGCCTAATAATAGAATTAATGTGAACTCTTTAGATTTTGATAAATTGCAACTAAATCCTAATAAAATGGGGATTTACTAATTAGTCTATTTTTCAGTGTGATCGGAATTAGTGGTTATGAGTTCATTAGTATTGTAGTAAAATTTGGTTATGAAATTTGATTGTTTAGATAGTCAATTAAGTAAAAAGGACTAAATCATAAATACGAAAAAAGATGAATTTATTAGATAAAAAGGAAAATTGAAGGATTGGAATAGTAATTAGACCATGAGGGATTGTAGTGGACGGTTAAGGGCATATAATTGTTGATTTTTCAATGAAATTAGAAAGGGTAAATGTGTAATTACATAATTTTATCTAATTTAATTAAAAAAGTGTGAAATATCATTACTTTTCTTTTTCTTCATCTTCCAAAAGCCGAAACCTTAAAATAAGAAAAGGAGAAACCAATGACCAAGCTTTAGTTCCTCGATTTGGTGAGTAAATCTCGCTCATTTTTAGTAATTTCTTAGTTTAGTCTTGTGTTAAAGTGGTGGCTAGGATTGTAATAATATTTAGTTGTATTTGTAGGGTCTAATCCCGTTAGACCGGGTACTCGTACAGCACGTGGCGGATGACCTCCTCGTTGTTAGAGTTCTATTTACTAGAGGTGTGTTTCTAACTATACTTAACCTATCATTGAGATGTTGTGATTTGGGTGATTGCATGATATATTGAGATACATGTTGTTGATGTGATGATTGTGTTTAGATATGAAAATTGTATGATTGAAACTGAGTTGAGTAATATATGTTGACCATGTCATGCATTTACTTAGAGCATGTGTTGATTAAATTATTGTGTTACTCTATCGTGCATTGAGATAATTAAACACAGGAGAAACACTGTGAAATTGAGACTGAGATTATATTGAGATAATTTTGTAATCATACCATTGTGTGTTCATGGGGTGAGTTTGTATGGTGGAAGAAGTGGTTATCATTCCTTTAAGGTTGATACTAAAACCACACTGTGATTAGTGACGATTGGTTGGGAAAGGGTTCTGGGGAACCGTTTCACTGTGTTGGTGTGTTAGAGTATTGGGTGCATTGCATCATGCTTGTGTTTGCAACATGATTTGTGGTTACTTTTTGAGTTATATATATGATTGTGATGATATATGTTAGGTTGTATGTGCATTAGAGACACACTGGGCTTTATAGCTCATATCCCTACAGTTCTTATACAGATATTCTAGATTTAGGTGACTTGGTACTGGAGGCGTTATTACAAACTTTTTACATATTTATTTTGATTTTGGGTTTTTATTATACTTTGTTAATTATTTTTTTATAATTGGGGTTGTAAATACATTCTATTTTGGGAATTTTGGTTTTTTTATTTTTGAGATATTAACTATGTTATTTTATTTTGATTATAGACTTTATATAATATATTTATGTTTATATTTATTTTTGTAAATGATTTTGGACTATCAAGTTGTGTGTGGGTGAAATTACTTAAATAACCTTCTGGATCCGGTCGAACACTCTGGATCGGGTAAAGAGGGGTTACAAGGGCAATCTGATTGGATGCATTTATTGAGAGTAGACCTACTAACCCTTCTTTACAATACATACAAACACGCCTTCTCTCTATAAAGCTATTTTTTTGCCCTAACAATTTCACTCACAAACCTCCATTGCTATACTTAAAAATTTGCTTCGATTTCTCATCCTTCTTAATCTACTTTTGCCACCACTAGATATGGCCAGAATAAGAGCAGCAACCCTCTAGCGAACCAGTGATGTTTATAGCTAAGGCGACCAAGGAACGCTTCCAAGACAATATACTGAAGAGAAATTGCCATCTAGAGCAAGGTTTCAAATTGTCGAAGCGAAGAGACCTTGGAAAGCAAGAAACTCGCAGCATCGCGAGAATGGGCTGGGAGACATTTTGCGACCATTCTGGGGCTTATTCCCCATATATGGTGCAAGAATTCTACGCCAACCCTATTGACCAGGAGTTCGAATTTATATTTGTTCGAAGGGTTAATACCATGGGACGCCACAACCATCAACGTAATATACAATACTGTCGTTGATAAAGATGAGCATGTGGAGTTTATTGAAGAATTAACTGAAGAAGGGACCGAGATGTTGATAAGAGACCTATACGTAAATGGTGCTATGTGGACAGGTTTAAAACCGAGCAACTACACCATGCACAAGAGATTTCTATCACTGCAAAGTAAGGTGTGGTTTCATTTCATTAACAGTCGTTTAATGCCTTCTACTCACAGTACGACAGTCACCCTCGATCGAATGTATCTGATACATTCGATCATAAGGGGTAGAAAGATATATGTCAGTGCATTGTTGCATCAAGAAATTACGGAATGCGCAATAAAACAAACAAGTATCTTGGTATTTCCCTATTTGATAACACAATTATGTCAACAGCAGGGTATAGTGCCTCGAGAAGGACAAGAAATCCTAAAAAACAAAGGCCCGATCAATGACGCGTCAATTGAGAGGATGGCTCGTGGTAAGGAGACTCTTATAATAAAAGAAGTAGATACCAGGAAGATGAAGAATAGCAAGGAAAAAGGTGGCAACAGCAATACGCATGTGACTGCAAACCCAGCATTGTGGCGCAAAGTAAATGAACTGGAGCAAATTGTCGGTGCTATTAACATTAGACAAATAAAACTTGTCGCCACAATTGAAGAAATGGAACACTCACAGAATTTATTTTATGCCTACACCAGGGCATGGAATATTGCCATGCTGACCACCATGAGGAGAATGAGCATATCACCTCTGTTAGAATTTTCGATCTTCCCTCCGATCATTAGGGAAGTTGAACCTTCAACTAATGAAGCCAATTCTGGAGAAAAGGAACACTCCACAGCTTCTCCACCAATAGTGCGTATTTCGGATGAAGAAAGAGAGGTTGAACCAAAGGAGGTAGAGGATTGTTTGAAGAACATTGTCAGCTTATTCGAGGAGGATTTCCTTGCTAATTTTGAGACTACTGATGCTGTTGAAGAAGAAACTCTTACTAAGGGAGAAGTCACACCCGTTGAAGAAATGAGACAATAGGAGAAGAAAGAAGAAAAAGAAGAGGAAGAAGCCATAGCAAATTCATCAAAGGACCTACACCACAGCTGTGGGTGCAATAAGTGAAGAATTGGGGCCATCTGTTGCGAGTTAGGCAGAGGCTGTGACAACACCAACTGAGGATCCAAATCCATTGGCCATAATAGTTTACACTGAGCCAATGGCGGAGATCCATCCTTTCAATGTCATAGCCGATGAAGCTGGGGTTCAGTCTGCTGTTATGGAGCAATCCGAAGACAAGGTGAAGCCCAATGACAAGAAGCAAGCACATGAAGGACAAAAAATGTCACAAAGTAGAAAGGAAGCGTAGGAAACAAAAAACCAATGTAGACACATCTTCAGCTGCTGCAAATTGAGTGAGTTTTTCAGTTTTCAGTTTTAATTGTCATGCTTATCATGTAGTTGTCATTTATTTATTATTGCATCTTTTGTTTTTGAATTTTTATTGTCACTACATTTACGTTGTCATTGCATTTTCCTAAATATTTGTAAATTAATGCATTAGGAACAATGCAGAGTTTAAGTTTGGGGGAATGTATATGATTGGAAATGCAATTGCACCCACATTTGATGCTTAATTCTTGAATAACGTGAAATGCTAATGAATGAGTTGGATAAATGTGATTGATTGTTGTGTCTCTATTTTTGGATGAATGGTTGAGATTGCATTAGTAATGAATGAGCAGTATCATTATTTGAATCTAGAAAAAAATTGTCATTTACAGCTACTTGTATATAAGTACAATTTTAAATAAAAGACACTCCAATGTGGGTGTATTGTGACCTATCAAGGGGAATATTCCAATGCAAGTGTTAGAAAAAGTAATCTAGCCAAAGGCTGTCACTGTAAGAGTGTGTGTTGATGCAATTACATAATCCCTTGGGGTTTGTTTCACCCCATCGTTACTTTCTAAAAACAAGGGTACAGTGATGCAACGACATCCCTCAGTCACTTGTTAAAAAAAAAAGAAGAAAAGAAAAGAAAAGAAAAAGAAAAATATTTTTATTAGTGTACAATAAATGTTCTTTTGGTAGAATAAATTTAAGATTTAAAAAATGATGTTAGTATTGATGAAATTGTAATTTTAATTATTCATACCTATAAATTATAGGTGTAATATTCTGTCAAGTGAATGTAATTCATACATTAGAATTTCAGAAGATTCAAGTTGCTAGAATGGCTATTGTTTTGACAAAACTTTTTGCTATGACTTTACTAGCTTTTGTTTACTTGAGGACAAGTAAAAATTCAAGTTTGGGGGTGTGATAGCATTAGAAAAGACCATTGATTTCTCCTTACTTAGGTTGTAATTTGTTCCCATTTTATCATTTTTTAGCATTCATTTTTAGCATTTTTAACTTAGTAACTACATTTTCTAACTCAATGATGCTAGGTTTACTTTTCTTTAATTTTCTTTAATTTCATCTTGTTTTTGCTACTAATGTCACCACAATTAGTGTTTAGTATTGCATCCAAAGATGTCAGTACAGGAGTATGTCCGAAAAGATCAGCGCATAAAGGTACCTAGGGTTGTCGCCGTAACATAGAATCCAAATTTACACCCAAAAATGTCACCACAACCGATAATTGTCTAATGAACATACTAGATCTGCATGAGTGTACAGCTGGTATAACCAACTTGTACAGTTAGAGGAAGTTGGATCTGAAAGAAAGGACACATGTACTTGGCAATGGTTGATAAATACTGATGAGAAAGGATCTTCTTCAAGCTTCATCTTCCATATTTTTGACGCATAAAAACTTTCTCTTCAACATTTTCTTAAGCTTGCTTCCATAGCAGCTTAACTTCATTGAGGGCGACCTGATTGTGACGAGAAGGCAAATCTACTCCTGACGAGGAGCATGCTTAATTGCGACGCAAGAGGAGTGTAAGGGAATGGTTCTAGTAGACTAGGAATAGGATGCTTCAATTCATTCTTTTATTCTCTCTTTAAACACTGATGAATTTTAATTAATTGCATTTATATGGAAGTATAATTTAATTTCAGATCAAGTATGATATCTATTTCAATCTTCCTTTCATTCTTGGATTTAATTGTTTGACCATGAAAGTGTGATTGCTGTCACAGCCACTGAAAAGTGCAGCGACAAATTAAGTTAACAAGCAAGTCAACAGAAGTTGCTTGAGGATTGAAGGAATTCTATGCACTTGTTCTTGAATATTTTGCATTGCCAGCATTGGAAGGTGTGGTTAGTGTGAGTATTTAAGTCTTTGATAAATAGGGAAGTCAACGTTGGTAAGATTCAGTGAGCTTAATTGCGACGACAATTTATCTATTAGTTACCTTTTGATCACATTTAGTTGTTTGCCAACTTTCAAGTCAGAGAACCCCATCTCATTATCATTGTTTTTACTTCTTAAAATTTTCTTAAATTGCTTCGACAAATTATTCTCAAGCATTTACTTCATTTTATTAATTTGCTCCGACTTTGTCTCTTTCGTTTTAACTTCTTTTGCATCGACATTTATAAACATAAGCAACCATCTCTGTGGCATCGATATCTAATAGTTTAAAACCTACCTACTATACTTGTATAGACAATGTACGCTTGTACAAATTGCTGTGATGTTCATAGCACGATCAAGACCTGACAACGGGGGCACCTATTATCCTACATTATTTACCTGAAATGCAAATTCTAAAAACAGGGAATAAAATTATTCATAAATCGCCATAATAAAATCCTAATTTTACCAGGGCATGATAAATAAATTTGCAATTTGACTTATGTATCTCGCCTATATCAGAAGGAGCCAACAAAAACATACATTCACCCTTTGCAAGATATATACCCAATTTCTCCTTAAACCAAACTAATTTGTCAGAACAAATTGAGTTAAGAATTGGAATACTTACGATTTTGCGGTCTTCTTCTTCCAAGAAGTTTGATTCAATTAGGCTTTTATTCCATATGTTAGTATTTGGAATTATTAGATCGCTAACTCTCTCTAAGCCATCCAACCTGTTTGATCGAACAAGCTCCCTTTCTTTCCCCCAACAACCAATAATCCTCCCAAATTGATACTAAGAGTCCTGAATCAATTTACCACCCAAGTTCAGATTGTAGTAATGCCTTCGAGCTCTAAATGCTCCTCCAAATCAAAGACGAGCAAGATCTTAAATTAGAATTAAAAATGTAATGCCTCGATAATACTTTGTGCGAAGGATTTTAGCTGTTATGGATTTCGGGTTTTCCATCAATTGCTACCCTTGTTTAGCTAAGAGGGCGATGTTGAACTTGGCCATATCCTGAAATCCCATCCCTTCTTCCCCTTTTGGTGTGCATAACGAACCTTAAGAAAACAAGTGAAGTCTGCTTCTTCTTGCACTTTTCTGCCACCAAAAATGTGCTATAATGCTCTCCATCTACTTACAAAATCAATTAGGCAACAAGAAGCAAGTGATGGAGCAACGCCTTGATCAATACTTCTCTACCTCCTATCAATAGCATTTTGAACTATAACTTGAAATCTTTTTCAGTAATCTTTCTTTCAACTCTCAAAAGGCCTCATTCTTGTTGCATCTTACAATCAAGGGTAACCCCAAGTATCTCTCGTTATTAACATTTGAATCCACCCCAAAATTTGACAGATTTCGACCTTATGAGGCTGCACAACATTAGCACTAAAAAAAATCACGACTTATCAAAGTTTACCTACTAATTCGAACACTGAGCATGGGTCTCCAAGCAATCTTTTATTACTATAGCCCCTTCCACAGTAGCTTTCTCGAATATGAGGCTATCACCGACAGAGAAGAGGTGTATGATTAACGGCACGTATCTGTTAACTTTAAATCCCTATAGAGCTCCATTCGCAGTCGCCATTCATAAAAGTTCTGATAAACCTTCTCCACACAAAAGAAACAAGTATGGGCTAAGAGGATCTCCTTGACGGAGTCTCGAGAAGGCAAAAATATATCCCCAACCTCACCATTTAAGACCACTGCATAGGACATTGTTTCGACACACATCATTACTTTCTGAATCCACATCTCCAAAAAAACCCATAAGACAAAGCATTACCTTTATGAACTCCCACTCAACTCTGTCGTACTCTTTGCTCATATCGACCTTAAGCGCAAAAGATCCTTCTCCACTAAATCTCTTTTTCCTCAAAGAATGAAGGTTTTCATATGTTGCAATGATATTGTCTGTGATGAGCCTTCCGGGAATAAATGCACTATGTGCTTCATCTATACAGAGATGTAGGACTTTTTGGAATCTGTTGACTAACATCTTGGCAATTAATTTGTACAAAATGCTACACAAACTAATAGGTCGAAAATGAGACATTTGAGTTGGGCAACTGAGCTTAGGAATTATGACAATCCTCGTCTGATTTATCTCAGCAATGTTGTAATCCCCTTTCAAACTTGCAATGCAAAAATTCACAACTTTCTTACCAATAATATTCCAAAATCTCTTAGAAAAGATTGCTCCTAACCCATCCCCTCTCGATGGCTTTAGAGAGTGCATGGATTTAAGTGCCAAGCAAACTTCTTCATAAGTAAATTCCTATTCTAGCTCCATATTCATAGATTGAGAAATACAAGGATCTACCCCACTAAGGATCTCACCAAGATTATCTATTCCATTTGTTACGAATAATGTATAAAAAATAGCTAGTGACCAGTGACAACATCCAATCATTTCCTTCCTATTTTGTTCCATTCGAATCAAATATATTTTCAACCCTGTTGTTCCTTTTCCTTTCCATCGCAAACTTGTGCAAAAAAGGGTATTACGATCCCCATTCTTCAACCAGTTAGCAAAAGCATGTTGCTCCCAATAAATCTCCTCTTTATCTACTTTTAAATTCAAGGCTAATTTAGTGTCCACAATTTTCCCAATATCTCATTTGATACTCTTCGTTCAATTAGAGGAGCTATCTTTCCAACTCTTTCTTGGAAATCTTTCTTTCTCTTTTTAATTTGCGAAACTAGTCATTAAAGCCCTCCCCAATTGTCTTTATTTTTTGCGGTACTATCCCAGTAGACTCACTCCATAATTTTGCTACTTCTGCCTCGCAACTATCCTCAAGTAACCATGCAGCTTCAAATCAAAAGTGGTACTGATAACCTTGACTATTATCCCAAACTATGCATAGGGATAATGGACAATGGTCGGAAAACCCATGTGGGATGGGAGATGCTTCAATTTATAAGTCGAAAATAACTCCCCACAAGTCGTATTCGTCACCCCACGATCTAATCTCTCCCTTACGTTATTCGAATGAGTTCTACCCCTTTCTAATGTGTACCATTAGCCAATGTACCCCAAATCTGATAAGAACAATTAGACAAAGGTATCATGGAACATACTCATTTGTGACTCTCTCTGAGGTAAGCCCTCTTTCTTTCCGATTGAATAAGTAATCTCACTGAAGTCCCCAATTACCAGCCAAAAGACATTAAGGCAATTATCCAGTGAATGTAGCAACCTCCATGCATCTTCTCTACGGGACTCTTCAAGTGCACCATAAAATCCCGTACACCTCTACGTTTTATCCTTAGTATCTTCATCAATTAAAACATCGATATGCCTTCTGAAATAAGACCTTAAGGAAGCTGTGACCTCATTATGCCATCCCAAGGATAATCCTCCACCCTTACCATCAAAATCAACATCTATTCCATTCATAAATCCACACTTTCTTCTTACTTCATCCATATATTTATTTATTACCTTTAGTTTATTATTACATTTATTTTTATTTTTATTACTAGTACTTCTTTCACTCACTTTCATTTTCGATATTTCTACACTCATCCCAAAATTCGATGGTAAATATTTGTTTCAGCATAATATTTGTAATCTTGTAAATTCTAATAAATTTCTTAGCAGATTGAACTCAAACTTGCAAGATTTTATTATTTGAACATAACAAGCACTTGGGTTTGTGGACATAGAAAGTTATGCCAAGTTTTTTGTGACATTCTTGGGGAAGGTAAGATTTAAATTACAAGTTTATAAGTACTTTCTTTCTTTTGCCTTATATATTTATAAGTTGATTTTACTCTATATAATATTATTCTTTATTTCATTTCATTTCTTTATATCTTTAAAATAACAATTGAACCACTTGATTTGTTTATGTTTATTTGGCATCGTGGTTTTAATTCTAGTCATTTAGTCAGAAAGAATTGTGAAACTTTTTTCGGTAATTTGATTGAGACATCTCTACATTCATCTATCATGGATGAAATTGAAAGAGCTCTTAATGAAAATGAGATCTAGAAAGTGCATACCATGCATGATTACTTGCAACTTCCTTGAAACTGAACATCCTCTATCTTTGTTTTACCTTTGAATACAAATAACTTCGAGTTCAAACTTTGTCCAAAAACCTTACTTCCTAATTTCCATGGCTTAGAGTCTGAAATTCCTCACTTACATCTTAAAAAATTTTGATGAAGTATTTGCCACCTTTGATTATCCACCTTGTGCTAATGAAATTGATAAACTCAAATTCTTTCCTTTTCCTTTAAATGATAAGATTAAAATTTGGTTTAACATTTTAAAACCAAGATCAATTGGCACTTGACAAGAAATGAAAACTGGATTTTTAAAGAAACTTTTTCCAATGCATAAAACCAATGATTTTAGAAGATAGATTAAAATTTCTTACAAAATTCATCTGCTCCTTCATTTCCTCTAATATGCTTGTGTTGCTATCTTCCCTCACGGTCTCCTTCATTTCCTCCTTCGATCTTGACATTGAGGTAAATTTCTTAATTATCCATGTTTCCCCATTTATTTATTTTCCAACTAAATAGTTTAATTGCACCAATTTTTTTAAATGCACCATGATTTATGAAAAGATGATAACTCTTCACCCATAAATTATATGTGTTAAGATTTTAAAAAACAAAAAAAAAAAGCTATATGTTAACCCAAACACCAAAACCACACAATAATTGCATTCCAGTTAAATCAAACCAAACAAATGAAAAAAAAATAATATGCAGAACTTTTTGCTAACCCAAACACTGAAACCATGACAGTTTTTTTGTTTAGGTGAAAGATGACGAAGCGGAGACGGTGGTGACGTCATAGAGGGAGGAGCTACAATAAATCGATGTCTTTTCCTCTACCTATACATAAAAAATTAAAACTTCAAGGGTATAACAATGGTGTTAATTGAAATTTTGTAATTTTTAAAAAGATTGAAAGATCAATGTTTTGTTCCTTTTTTTACAGGTCTAGTAAGAAATATGTTAAGAGTTTAATAGTTGAGTGACCATTTTGATTAATTTTTTTAACAGCATTGATTAAATTGACAAATAAATTTAGAGTGATCAAAATAGGAATGATGCTATTTTAGGGTGATTTGTAGTGCAATTTACCCCAAAAAATACCTAAATCAAGGGATGTGGAATACATGTTGGCATCTAATGGTAATATCTCTGCTACATAAGACTTCCATCACGTTTTTAATATCGAGTAATGATAAAGTGATTAAAATATTACAAATCGATAATGTTAATGATCATTTGGAAACAAATTAAAATCTAGTGATCAAAATGTAATTTAAACCATACATAAGTAATTATTTTTATAGTTTACCATTTAATAAAAAAATATTATAATAGTAAAAAGGTATATCTATATATAATATAAAACCAATTCATTTTTAGAGTCATTAAGAGTAAATAGGGGGTGGAGTTGGTACTTAAAAAAATTCAAGGTTAAAATAGCTTTTTCATGAAATAGGGGTGAAGGATACAAGATCGAACTTTGAAGACGATATTATTGGGAGAGACAGTCATGGATCCTGAACATAGATTGTAAAATGGACATGAAGAATATCAAAAAAATATTTTATTTTTGAAGTCATAAACAATAAATAGTGGTAGAGTTGTATTAAAAAATCAAACTAATTTCTTTAAGAACTAGTTTAGCATTACTTTTAAAAAGTTTTTAAACAGTGATGTGAAAAAATTGCTTTTGATATATACTTTTGAAAAGTTTGGCTTAAGATTTGAGTGTTTAGTATTGTTGTCAAAAAATGTTTTTGAGAAATAAAATATTCATTTTAGACATGATATTATCAAGTAACAAATATGCATTTAAGTAATGTTCAAATTATAACTTGTTAATATTTTAGTACGAATATAAAAATAATTTATTATAACTTGTTAATATTTAAATATACATGAAATATAAATTTTAAATATTTTTAAGGAATAAATATTAATTGTTTATAAAATTTAATTAGAATATATAAAATATTTTTTAAATAATTAAATATAACCATTAAATATTTGTAATTAGATATTAACATATTTATATTATTTTAAAAAATATTTTTTTTTAACTAATGATTTTAGCATATTTGTAATTAAGCACACACAAAAAAAAGAAAAGTATATGTTGTTGGAGAGGCGAAAAAGTAATTAATCAACAAAAATGCTTTTGATAGAAAAAAAAACTAAAAATTTTAAATTCTTCTTTTCAAAAATACTTTTAAAAAGTAAAAAACAGTTTATTTAACACAATTTTTCTTCTAAAAATATTTTTCAAGCCAAAATTTTTTTTTTTAAACAAAACTAAACAAATCCTAAGTCATTAGGAGTAAATAGTGGTAGAGTTGTATTTTAAAAAAATCAATGTCAAAATAGGTCCTTTTGTGAAATGAAAAAAATGAAAGCTTTTGCATATCTTCAAATCACTTTTATTAATATATTTTAAAATTAATGTATTCTATTTTTCGGTAAAATAAGGAGAATATGTCGTTCTTTATTTTTAATTAGGGATTTAGACCAGTTTTAAAAATAATTAAGAAAATAGGTAGATTTTCGAGAAAGCGCATCTAGTTGGACACGCTTTGCATTTAAGTTGAATTTTTTTTATTTTTTTATACAATTAATTTCTTTAATTGGATGGTTAAATATTGGTGGTTTTGTCCTTGAATTCTATGTTCAATTCCTCTCCTACTCACATTTATAATTTTTATGTCATGTTGTTTTAAGTTTTTTTTAATGAATATTTTTAACATATTAGCTTCCTTAGTTAAATGACTAAATAATAATGATTTCATCATTGAGACCCAAGTTCAATTTCCCTTTTCTAAACACATTTATAATTTTTATTTCATATTGTTTCAATTTTTTTATTTTAATTAATAAATCTTTTATACATAAAATTAAATAATTATTAAAAATATGATTATTTTTAGTAAATATAATTTTTATATGTGTAATATTTATTTTATAATATTTATGATCCTCTAATTTTTATATGAAAAACCAATAATATTTGAAATATTTTATATATAAAAATAATAATTATGTTCGAAATAATTATTTCATTTTATAATATTAAAAATAATCATACCCATAATATATGTGGAGAAAATAAATATTTGATATATAAATATTATATATAAAGAAAAATATATGAAAAAATTAGTTGATATTTATATTATATATAAAGGAGTTATTAATTTCAAATATTTTTAACATAATGATATATGTAAAATATATATTTTTATTATATAATTACATATTTGTTATTTAATTTATGAATAAAAAAGTTATTAATTAAAAAGATTAATTAAAATAAAAAATTTGAGACCAATATATTTATTAATTAAAAATAAAAAAACTTGAAACAATATGAAATAAAAATTGGAAAGGGGAATTGAACCTGGATCTCAAGAATGAAATCATTTTTTAACTATTTAACTATGAAAGTTAATATGTTGAAAACATTCATTAAAAAATAAGAAGTTTAAAACAAAATATATAAAAAAATGAGTGAGAGAGGAATCAAATTTGAAACTTAAGGACATAACCACCAGCATTTAACCACCCAACCAACAAAAATTAATTGTATTAGAAAAGTCAAAAATTGTAACTTAAAGGGAAAGCACAGCTAGGTAAGCTTTCATGACATGTGTAAGAAAAAGACGTCAACTGAACGTGCTTTCCAGAAAACTCCCCTAGTTGAATGAATTTTCCCTTAAAATCGACATATTTTCCTAATTATTTTTAAAACCGATCTAAACCCCTAATTAAAAATAAAAAAACGACATATTCTTCTTATTTGCCTTATTTTTCTATCATTTCTTATTTTAATTTAAATTCAATTATATATTATATATCCAATTTAAGGTAAAACAAGTATTTATCAAATTTTTAGTTATTTGATTTTTATTTTTATTTTTAAAAATAATGTATACCAGAGAAATTAAATTATTATATACATTTTTATCATTTTATTACTCCAATTTAAATTCAATTTAAAATTAATAATGGTAATTCAGTTTTATTGAAGGGATTTGTTTTTAGAATACAATATTTTTTTTTACAATTAGAATACAATAATTTTATTTACAATTATCTATTCCCACCTTTTTAGAGTATTTTTTTATTATTATTTATGCATTTTAAAATATTTATAAATTACTAAATCTATTTATATATCCTATATAAAAAATTTAGGTAATTATTTATAGTATTTTTAAATTCTTATTAAGTATATTGTAATTTGGATCTTAATATTTTAAGTAAATATTTCAATAAATATGTATAATATAGCCTTTATTATAGCATTATTATTTTCTAACATTTATCTCAACATTGAATCTTTCTTATTCTAATTAATAGGATAGCTTAGATTTTTTTTTTAAAATTATTATTCATTTATTAGTGGTTTTAATTATCTTTTATTATTAAAGAAAAAGTTTAGGTCAAAAGTGCTCTCTCAAGTTTCTCAGATAAAGCACCTTTCGTTGTGGCTGAGGTGTGAAAGGACAGTGACTTAAACTATGGAGAAAGAGATGAAGGAGGGGAACGATCTCTTCCTCTTGGAGGAAGAGATGATTCGTTTGACAGTAAGGAGTGTCGTAGTAACTCATTCGGGGAAACCATCGTTGTTTTGCTCTATATAGACAAAAAGATCTTATAACCCGAATAACTTTCATGCCCAAATGCGAAGTATCTGGAAAACAAAGAAAAAAATTTGATGTTCAATTAGCGGGGCAAAATTTATTTTTTTATTATTTTTGAAGAAGAAGATGATTTAGGAAAATTTCTAAATGGACAACCATGGTTGTTTCGGAAGCAGTTAGTTGTCTTTGAAAGGTTTAATGAGTCCATGGATAGGAAGAAGATCAAGTTGACTTTCTCCACCTTTTGGGCTAAAATTGGCCCTTGCCCTCCAAACTTTGATAAGAAAGACTTTGTGCATGCAGTGGGCGCCACCTTTAAGGGGTTTTACGATCAGAAACTAAAGGGGATTTTTGTAGGATTCAGGTTAAATTGAATATATAGAAGCCATTAAGAAGGGGGATCTTCCTTCAAGGAGAGTCGAAAGGAGAATATTGGCTACCATTTAAATATGAAAACCTACTAGGGTTTTGTTTTGGAAGTGGACGGATAGGTCATAGCCTTCGTGATTGCTTGGTGGTGTTTGAGGAAGTCAAAAACTCTCCAGAAGATGTTTTACCATACTCTTTTTCTTTTCGAGCAAAGTCTAATTTTTTTGGGGAGAGTTAGCTTAGCTTTGGGATCATTTTTGAGGAAAACAATGAATTAATTTCTATACGTAGGAGATGACGATGACGATCATAATGGTCGCAGTCTTGCGGTGGTTGTCCTTCGACGGTTACAGTGGTACCAGACAGACTGCTATCGGAGGAGATGGAGGGGAAGGCGCATGTAAAATAGTTGTATTAGAAAAGGACTCTAATTTTTGGGAGGGTATGTAATAACCCAATTTCGGTGACATCGGGAATAGTTGCTCGAAGCCATGCATTCCGATGGTGATACTATGAATACGATTTAAATAGCATTTATGAGTAATGTGTATGGTCGTATAAAATTTTAAATAAGAAATTTTACAACTGGAAATAATTATTAAACAAAAGGACTATGTGGTAAAAGATTCAAAGTTGGGCTTACATCTAAAAATAATTAATAAACGGGGAATAATAACTAAAAGGGCTCAAGTGGTAAATATACCACCTGCCATGAGGCTTGGATGGTAAGTCCACACACACTTGAGATTTTCATGTGTAGAGTTTATATTATTATTAATATACATAGGCTAGTAGGTTTAGGTGAATTATAAAGAATGAGATAGGCTATGATGATGGGTTTTTAGGCTATTAGGAAAGGAGAAAAGAAATAAATATATATATAGTAATGAATTTTAAAAGGATTTGATATTCCAATTGAGTAAAAAGAAAGAAAAGAAGTACACCCACCCATCTTTATCTTCTCCAAATGGGTAAACCACCAATGTTGAAGAAAGGAGAATTTGGCTAAGCTTCTTTTGGCTTGAAAGAACCTTAGAGGTAGGCTTTAATGTTTCTATGCCTTGGGAGCCCTTTTAGGTTAGTTTGGTGACACAAAGGTTTATTGTATTGATGCTTGAAGTTCATGGGTTCACCTTGAGTAGTGAAGCTATTTTAATGGTTTTGGTAGTCAAACCTAAAGTTATAAGTTCTATACATGTGTATATGGGAAAGTCTTGCTAAACAAGTTTAATGATTTTAGTTAAAAATTTATTTATGAAATGGGTAGAAAAACATGGGGTATATATTAATTAGAAGCAAATAATGGGGTTTGAGAAAATACATGATAAAAGCATTGTATTTTGGGTTGTGATTAGCATGAGTAAAGTGTTGAATATTTGGATGAATGATTAATAGCACAAGTATTTAAGTGTTATGGGCTATTTAGTAATATGTCCTAACAAAGGTTTTTATTCATGATTTGATCATTTGAAAATGTGTATTAAAAGATTGATTGAGTATAAAGAAATGTATTTGTTAGATCAAGGGACACAACAACTAGGCTCAAGTATAGGGAAGGACAAGGTTGCTGAGTAATCGTCGACCTCCTTACACTTTTGTAGTAGCCGAGGTAAGTTCGTAACATACTTGAATCTAAATCGTTTATTTCATATATATTTAACTTGAGTTGTTGAATTTGGATGACTTGTTTATGTTGTTGAGGAGACTTAAATCTTATGATAGAATAATACAACATAACCTAGATTTATGCCTATTGGATTTTTGAGAAATACTGGGATTTACATGACCCAATTTCGAGATTACATGATATATAGGTGTTGGTCATAAATGTCCTATCGATGGCTAAGATCCGGCATATGTTGCAGATTCTTTACAGCTCATGTGAACAGCATTGTGTAGCTTACATCTTAACCCACAGCTCGTGTGAGTAGGCCCATTTTTAAGCTTGTGTGAGCATTACATGATATATGGGCGCTGGTCATAGATGTTCTACTGATGGCTAAGATCCAGCATATGTTGTGGATTTTCTATAGCTCGTGTGAGCAGTATCATGTAACTTAACATCTTGACTCACAACTCGTGTAAGCAGACCTATTCCACAGCTCGTGTGAGCACTACATGATACAGAGATGTTACATGCACATTTAATGTGAAAATGATACTGTTATGATCCAAATAGTTCCAAGGATCTAACTGGTACAAAAGAATGTAATATAAGCTTGGAACTTGATAACACATATGTAATAGCAAATACGACAACAGGTTTTGCGTGAATGCTACATTTGAGAGGAGAAATGAGTATACAGGGTATGAGAAAGATAGAATAACAATTTTTAATGAATTAGACATGTTGGTAAGTAAAATTCTTGATATGAGCTTACTAAGCATTATATGCTTACGAAGTTGTTTTCCGTGTTCTTGTAGATCTTTGAAAGACTTGATCGTTGGGATCGTAGGAGCATCATCACACTATCCGACCTCCATTTTGGTAGATCTTCATTACTCATCTTAGGTTATAGATAGCATGTTTAAGAGTTATATTTATGTTAATTTGAATGGGATGAAGTTAAATGTCCAAACGATAATTTTAAGGAAGTTTTGGGAAACATTTTGTAATGGATGTAATGTTTTGAAATTGAGAAATAAAGAAATTCATGATATTATGAAGCTTGTGTACTTCTACCGGTAGAATTCTGGTGACTATTGGTAGAAGTACAGGGCAAATTATAATTTAGCTACTGACCTTTTTAGTATTGGTAAAACCTTTCTTGAGTATCGGTAGTTACAAAAGTCTCGGTATTTGCTTTGACTTGTATCGGTAGAAACTGCAGGGAAAATTTACCCTCCTCTCTGGAGTTTATTGTACCGGTAGAAGTATAAGTTGTTTCGGTAGTTTCTATGCTTGTATCGGTAGAACTCTCATTTTTACCGGTAAAAGTTTGTAGGTATTTTCACTTGTTTTCTAACTTAACTTTTACCGATACTTGTTCAATCGGGTATCAGTAGAAGTCCATCAAATCTTTTAAAATGTTGGTTCTAAGTGAAATTAAATACAACTAACTTCAAAACTCGAAAACTTCTTTAAGAATGTCATTGGGATATAGTTTTAAGATAAATACAAAGGTTTTAAGCAGTCAAATGGTGTAAAATGACGAAGTAACTACTACCTACTCGAGTCCAGCGATCGGATTGGGCAAGGGGCATATATTAGAGTTATGGTTTAGTTGATTCTAGCAATTAGAGATAGTAGATGTCATTTATATAACCTATGGTAGTGTGATGCCTCCTGTTCTTAAAACTAACAGTAAAATTTTTATTTGATAAGAGATGTCGTACAATCCGGTTGAACTAAATGAAGTTGAAAGTAATGTACAGGCCACAGCTCGAGGGGTAATGATCACGCTAGGAACGTCATAGCAAATATTGTGCAAGTGTACACTTTCGATGCAAGTATAGTGGACAGATATGAGTCTGTCGGATATCAATCCCACTAGATGGATGTTTGTTGTCTATAATTGTCAATGCAATAAATAAGTAAATGCAATAAAATTGTGAGATTGATTGTCAAAGCAATAATGTAAAATTAAAGATGAAATGCAATAATAATGAAATGGGGTCCCTGACGTAAATAGTCGACAGAATACTAAGTATGGCTCACAAGGTTTAAAATACAAGGTGATTGTCACTGCATTAATGCACAACGAACGTCTTAACGAACTTGGCTTCTCTATTAGATCTAATACTTAAACATGCACACTAATCACACCTTCCAGTGTTGGCAATGCAACATATTCAAGAACAAGTAGATTAAATTCCTTCAATCCCCAAGCAACTTCCTTTGTCTTGCTTGTTAGCTTAAATTGTCGCTGCACCTTCTAGTGACAGTGATTGCAATAACACTTCTGAGGTCAAAACATTCAAACCCAAAGATTAAACAGTAAAGACAAGCTTTAATAAGATATCATTTAGGGACGACTTTATGAACTTGAGATAGGGGGACATGTCCATTAATGATTATGAGATAGAGTTCCTGAGATTGGTTCGTTGTGCATCAGGGCTGGTGACAAATGAAAAAGAAAAATGTGACTGGTTTAGGAAGGAACTTTGACTCTCACTTCAGGCTGAGGTCAACATGCATCACGATTGGGTGTTCAATGACTTGGTTAGTCGAGCTAGATCTGTTGAGAGTTTGGAGGCTCGTACTAAGGCTCAGAGGGTTTAGGATAGGGAGCGTAGTAAAAAGCCAATGGGCACATCGGCTCAGCCTATTACAGGTGGTCTTTTTGTTAATAGGCCTAGAGAGGAGGCAGTTCAGCCTAGTTATCCGCTAGTGAGACCTGTAGTTTCGACAACTCCAGTGGGTACTGTTGGTGGTTCTATTGGACCTCAACTCATCCATCTTTGTTCTTATTGTACTAAAAGACATGGGGCGAGTGTTGGAGAAAGATCGGGGCTTGTTTTAGGTGCAGTTTACAATAACACTTCTTTAGAGATTTTCCCATCCTCTCACTAGTTCTTTTGTGTAGAGTCAGTCTCAGGCTTCAATTCAGGCTCCTATTGGGAGTAGAGGACAGGTTAGATTTGTTGCTTCGGGTTTAGCTACTAGAGGTAGGTCGGTTTTGAGTGGTGGAGCTTCTAGATCTTGGGCGAGACAACTTGGGTTGGTATATGCTACTAGGAGGTACTTTCTCTGTTCATTCTATTTCTTATTTTGCTTTGCTCGATAATGGTTCGACATATTCCTATGTGGCAAGTGTTGTGTCTTGGGGTCTTAAGATTACTGCTAAAAATGTTTAGTCTGCAGTAACTGTTCAAAGTTCGTAGGTAACTCTGTAGAGGTTAATAGAATATACCGCAACTGTCCCTTAGAGATTCAAGGGGAAATCTTTGCTGTCAATTTACTAGAGTTGGCATTCAGTGAATTTGACCTTATACTTGGTATGGATTGGCTTTCTAAGATCGAGTTAATCTGGATTGGAGTTGTCAATTTACTAATGACCTTATAGTTGGTGAACGTAAAGGGTTTCTGTCTAATGTGATCTTAGCCCTTAAAGCTAAAAAGTTGATTAGAAAGGGATCCATGGCTTATTTGGCTTACATTCTAGATCCAAGGCAACCTGATTCTAGGATTGATAAGTTCGAGTGGTGAAGGACTTCCTAGATGTGTTCCTGAAAGAATTGTCTGGTGTGTCACCTAAGTGTGATGAGGTTGAGTTTGGCATTGAGGTCTATCCTGGTACGACTCCTATGTCTATGGTACCTTATCGAATGGCACCTAAAGAACTCAAGGAGTTGAAAGTGTAGTTGTAAGAGCTGTTGGATAGGGGTTTTATTCGACCAAGTGTTTCACCTTAGAGAGCACCAGTCCTGTTTATAAAGAAGAAGGATGGAACACTTCGATTGTGCATTGATTATCGAAAGCTGAATAAGTTTACGATTAAGAATAAGTCCCCTTTACCTCGTATTGATGACTTATTCGATCAGTTCCGGGGAGCTACTGTATTCTCCAAAATTGACTTGAGATTAGGTACTATCAGCTTAAGGTGAAAGATTCTGATGTGTTCAAGACAGCTTTTCGAACTCATTATGGGCACTATGAGTTCTTGGTAATGCCTTTTGGGTTAACTAATGCCCCTGTTGCTTTTATGGACATGATGAATAGGGTGTTTCAACCCTACTTGGATCAATTTGTGGTGGTATTTATAGATGACATTCTAGTATACTCTAAGTCTAAGGTTGAGCATGAGGAGCATCTGAGGGTTGTTTTGCAAACTTTGAGAGAAAAGCAACTTTATGCTAAGTTCAGCAAGTGCGAATTTTGGCTATCTGAGATGATGTTTTTGGGTCATATAGTTTCTGTTGAGGATATTTATGTGGGTCCAAAAAATATTGAGGCTATTATGGGTTCGAAGCAATCTAAGAATGTTTCTGAGATTCGTAGCTTCTTGGGTTTAGGTGGATATTATCGAAGGTTTGTTGAAAGTTTTTCGATTATTGTGGTACCTTTGACTAAGCTTCTAAGGAAGAATTTTCTATTTGTTTGGACCGAGGCTCAGGGGGCTAGTTTTGAGAAATTAAAGTCTGTGTTGACTCAAGCACCAATTCTAATCCATCTTGAGCTTGGGAAAGCTTATACTGTTTACAGTGATACTTCTCACACTAGATTGGGATGTGTGTTAATGTAAGAGGGAAAGGTTATAGCTTATGCCTCTCAACAATTGAAACCACATGAGATTAATTACCCTACTCATGATCTTAAGCTTGCTATAGTAATCTTCGCTCTTAAAATTTGGAGACACTATCTCTATGGGGAGAAGTGTTATATCTTTACTAATCATAAGAGCTTGAAGTATTTGCTTACATAGAAGGAGCGTAACTTGAGGTAACGACGATCGTTAGAGCTCTTTAAGGATTACGACCGTGAGATTAAGTATCACCCTGGTAAGGCTAATATGGTTACTGACGTTTTAAGTCGTAGTGCTATGAGTGAGTTGAGGGCATTGTTTGCCAAAATGAGCTTGTTTGAGGATGGCAATCTTTTGGCTGAACTCCGAGTTATTCCTACTTTACTCTCGGAGATTAAGGCTGAGCAAGCTAATAATCCTTATCTAGAGCACAGTATGAGGAAGGTAGAGGAAGGTACATCTGTGGACTTATCTGTGGATCAGAATGGTTTACTATGCTTCCGTGGTTGATACTGTGTTTCGAGGGATTCTGAGATTAAGCAGACTATTCTCCGTGAGGCACATGATAGCCCTTATTCTATGCATCCTAGCAGAGATAAGATGTATAAGAGTCTTCGTGGTAGGTATTAGTGGAAGGGTTTGAAGAGGGATGTTGTGGATTTTGTGTCGAAGTGTCTAACTTGCCAGAAAGTTAAGGCCGAGCATCAGTGTCCTTCGGGGTTACTACAACCGATTGAGATTCCTCACTAGAAATGGGAAAGGGTGACTATGGATTTTGTGAGTGGTTTTCACTTAACACCGTCCAAGAAAGATTCAGTGTGGGTGATTGTGAATCGACTCACTAAGTCTCCACATTTCATTCCAGTAAGGGTCGATTATCCTTTGACTAAGTTAGCTCGACTCTACATCTCGGAGATAGTTCGTCTTCATGGGGTACCATTATCTAACATCTCTGATCAAGATCCGAGGTTTACTTCGAGATTTTGGGAATCATTGCACCGTGCTTTGGGTACTTGGTTGAACTTTAGTACTGCTTACCATCTGCAGACTGATGGTTAATCCGAGTGGGTGATTCAGGTCTTGGAAGACATGTTGAAGGGTTGTGTAATTGAGTATCAAGGGAGTTGGGAAGATTTCTTACCACTGGCTGAGTTCGCTTACAATAACAGTTATCAAGCCATTATTAAGATGGCCCCTTATGAGGCTTTGTATGGGCGCAAGTGTCGTACCTCTATCGGTTGGACTGGGTTGATTGAGCATCAATTATTAGGACCAGATATTGTTCATGAGTCTGAGGAGACTATTAAATTGATTCGTGATAGGCTTAAGGCTGCTTTTAACAGGCAGAAGTCTTATGCTGATCTGAAGCGTTGGGGTATTGAGTTCAGTGGGAGATGAGGTTTTCTTGAAAATGTCTCCATGGAAGATGGTACTTAGATTTGGACAGAAGGGCAAGTTGAGTCCTCGTTTTATCAATCCATATCGGGTACTCCATCGAGTGGAACCAGTTGCTTATCAGTTTTAGTTACTGCCTGAGCTTGAGTAAATTCATTATGTTTTCCATGTCTCCATGTTGAGGCATTATCGATCGGACCCATCTCACATTGTGCCTATTGAGGAGATCGAGGTTCGTCCTGACTTGAGTTTTGAGGAGGAATTTATTCAAATCATTGCTCAAGATGAAAAGGTTCTTAAGAGGAAGACCATTAAGATGGTTAAGGTCTTGTGGCGCAACCATGGTTATGAAGAGGTTACTTGGGAGCCCAAAGTCGTCATCAAGGCCTAATATCCACATCTTTTTGGTCTAGGTAAATTTCGAGGATGAAATTTCTTTTAAGGGGGGAGAGTTGTAACACTCTAGAATTTTAGGGATTAAAGTGAGGAAATTATAAAAAAAAAAATTAAGGGCCTTTTGGGCTAAAAATTTGTTAATTGATGAAGTTCGACTTATTTGTGATGAGTGTGAAAGTTCAAGGTCAATTTGGAAACTCTAGTATACTCTAGGGACCCTTGAGGAGATAACCCAAATTGCTTAGGTATTTAAACACCCTTAACTTCCTTTTGACCATTTTTATTCCATTTGTTTCCCTTGCCTGTCGTTTTCTCTCTTTACCTTACTCTTTATTTTTTCTTTCTTTTATTTCAAAACCATTCACCTTCCGTTCATGGTCATTCTGTCGTCCGTTCAAATCACCTTCACCACCAGAATAGTTCACTTGAAATTGTGCATCCAACCACATCCTTAATCCCCTCTTTTCAGTCGTCGTTCATGCGAAACAACAATGGGGACTTTCGACCTTTGTTATTTGTTTTGCTTCATTGATTTTCGACATTTTCAGAGTTGGTAAGTGCAAAATCGAGTTATGGTTTGGATTGTGGAGTGATTGCTTATTGATTAGTGGTGGTCGGACGTCGGAGATGGTGGTGAGGCGTTGACGGCATCGTTTGGGTGTTTTTCAAACCTTAAATTCTACCTTTTGGGTTATAGTTATGAATTGGGTCAAGTAGCAACCTAAAAATCTGATGGCCCAATCTCTTTGCCTAACCCAATAAGGGTTTTGACCCAATAACCCTTTTAAAACCCAAACCTTATAAACCCTTTAAAAACCTTTAAGCCCAAACCAATTGAAAACCAAACCCAAAGTCTTTGACCCAATAACCCAAACCCAAAGTGAACCAAACCCAATTGAACCAAGTCCAAACCCAAACCAAGTTAGATCGTTGATCGACCATTGACCAAATGTTGATCGTTGACCGTTGACCATTGACCGTTGACCTTGACTTTTACCAATTAACTTTTTTCGAAAAACCCTACCCTATAACTTTTCGATGTCTTGAGTCTGATTCCGCTTTCCATTTTACTAAATTCTAATCTGAAAGTCTCGTTTTGATAGTTTTATCTTAATTTTGTACTATAAGTTATTTAGAGTTTTAATTTGGGATTGCTAATATGATATATTCGTGTTTAGGTGATCACAATTTTGAGGTGGATGATTTAGCTCCTCCACCTATGCAACCCGCTCCTACATCGATTTTGAGAGCTCATGTAATAATCCCATGTAATCTGTCTAGTAGGAGTAGAATATTCCACAGTGTCTCATCAATTTTGGGCCTCACCCCTCAGTAAAGAGACAGCAGCTCTAACCTTTTGTCCAGTAGGGTAGTTCATCTCTACAAACAATCTCTGTAAATCCTTCAGCCAATACTCAGTAACTGAAGGATTTATACCGGTTTTACCCTCAAACACCTTCATCCTTGCAGCTATAAAATCAGCAAAAATAGGCCTCCTCGGCCCCTCAAACTAACCCCTAGTGGATCCACGAAGTAATCTCAGTAACTTTCGATTAACCGTGGCACTATTCAACTCCACGGTCTCACTATCCCCAGTATTGGGCACATCCTTAATAGGAGCTTCCTCAGCAGGTAAGTCTCCTTCAACAACTGTTTGACCCTTAGCACCTATAGGCAGCTCACCCTTATCAACATGAGGCATCTCCTCCACATTCGCCTCAGGGTCAAACATAGGAGTAAGGTCACTTACAGCCCTAGCAGTATGGCCTCGGCATCGACCTTGGCTGTGGCTAGTCGTAAGTCTAATACTCCTACGTGGTGACATAATATCTATCTACATCAGTAAAAAGTACTAGAGTAAGAATCGGTACCGGAGGTTTAGAATAAATCACAATTTATATATATATATATATATATCATAAATTATTATAACTCATCAATTTATTTAAAAATCTCCATGTAACCAAAAAAATTTAAAACCAAGTCTAAAGAGCCTCATAGTCCGTGGGTTGAACTCAGCTCTGATACCACTAAATGTAACTTATCCTTTACCCGATCCAGAGTGTTCGATCGGATCCAAAAGGTATTTAAGTAATTTAAAATTGATTCATCCCAAGCCTATATCTTAAATTAAATGGGTGCCTTAACCGAAAGACTAAGTCAAGGTCAATGTAGATGCAGGTCTCTCTGCAACGAGTCATAATGTGGTATCAAGATTTATTATTAAAAACAAAAAGGGCCAACTAATAGGGTCGGGGTACAAAGTCCAAAATCTTATCTCTACTATAGTTTTGGATGAAGCAACTGCAGTTCTCCATGGTCTTCAATTGGCGAAGGACTTAGGCTTCTCAAGAGTCATCCTAAAAAATGATTCCAATATAATGATTAGCAACATTCAAACACCGAGAAAGGACTACTCAGAGACGAGGGCGGTTATCTGGGATATAAAATGATTGATGAGTGAGTTTGCCTTTGTTCGAGTCAAGTTTGTTACGAGAGAAGGTAACAAAGCTACACACGAATTGATGTTCATTGGGATGGAAAGCTCGATAGAATGCTTCTGGATTGAAGATGCCCTCAAACGAGTGATGACGATTGTATATCTAGACAGTCATTTTTAGCACCCACCATATTTCTTCCTCTTGATTTGGTGGATTTGGTTATGAATCTTTCACCTTTCATGCATAATCTCAACTCCCTTTCTCAGGTCGATTAATCTAGTTGTTGGTTGTGGGAAGGTTTGATTGCTTCGTCGTTTTTTATTCTTTTTAGGGTTAGGGAAAAGTTTTTAAGTTTTGTTTAATTTTGTTCTATTCAGATATTTCCTATTTGGATTTGTTGTTTATTGTTATGTTGGTTTATTTTCTTGTACTGGACCATTTGTTGGCTTTTTTCCCAAGCCCAATCAATATGAAGCGACCCATATTACTCAAAAAAATATATGGAATAAAATATGATTAGGTTAGGGGATCTCCTCTTGATGTCATACTAAGTTTAAATTTTATTAGTCAATGTTATTATTCAATTAGAATCTACATATAATGGAGGTTCTTACGGGATAATCTAGCAATTTAGGTCTAATAATTAAGCATATGAATCCATAAGCAAATGTATGTCACCAAAGGAGTGTCAAATAATAATTGTCTAACAACTCAGTTCCAAAAGTTTAGCAAATGAAACCATAAAAAATGAAAGTATAATATGAAATTTCACTCATTTAAGTTCAGTTCAAAAATATAAATATGTTATTAAAATCACTTGATAACTTCAAAACTTATAAAAAAAGTTCAAATATGTATCATACAAATTTTTATGTCTATAACAAATTAAGGTTAATTTATCCAATCATTCATTGTCCTTTCAATTGTTTATGATAAATTAAAACTCTTACTTTACAAATATGATTATAACTAGTGATTGATAATTCATGTTAGCTCAAATGATAAGTATAGAATTTACCCTATTATTTGTCAAGATTTTTCACCTTTTCAACTCAACATGGAAAGCTTAGAAGAACATAAAAAAAATTAAATAACTCAATTTTAGAGGAAGAAAACATATTAGAAATAAAAAACTTAAAATCTTATAAGAATAGTGAATAATAATAATTAAAAAAATAAACATCAACTATGTAACACTCAAAACCCGTTATCGTCGTCGGTTAGGGTCCCAGAGTCTTCCCGATCATTTAACATTGACTAATTCCCAATATTACTTTATTTTAATATGATTAAATAATTCAATATAACATACACAATATAAATTATCAAATTACATAACAACATAATCCATTTAGGGCAAAAATGTCATTTCCACAATTCTAGGAGACTTTTATCGGTACCTGTTGGACAAGTATCGGTAGATGTCAAGTCAATAAGCAATCCAAAAATAGTTGCAGTTTCCTATCGGTAGTTGAGATGGTTCTATCGATACAAGTATGACTTCTTTTGAAACAACACATGCTTCTACCGATACTACAAACTCTAGAGAGCTAAGAAGTTTTACCCTGTAACTTCTACCGATACAAGTACTCAGACTACCGATAGTACTATGAACAGAACTATCGATACTTCATATTTTACTACCGATTAAGACAAGTCAGTAACTAACCTCTCTCCTCCTCTGTACTTCTACTGATACATGCAAGAGTTCTACCGAAACAAGTATGCAGAATTAAAATATTCATGCAAATTCTCAAGTTCATTAAACATACTTCATTTAAATAACTATAAAATATATTAAAAACAACTCCAGTGTTCATGAATTCAATTGTCATTACACTTCATTACATAATGTCTACTTTCATCATTGAGCAAGCATTATAATTATGATCAACATTCAACTAAGGTTTCAACAAGGAACCAACAAAACCAAAATCAAGCAATACATAGATAACATCATCCTAGTACATGCCATATAATCGAGTCATGTAAATACTACCGATCGAGCTCCCAAGATAGTGTGATTTCTTCGAGGTAATCTGATCTTCAACCAGCAAAATGAAATCTACAAAACAACAATCGAGTCACTTTTATGGAATACCAATTCCTCCATAATTGAATTAACCTTCTGCTCCAATCGAGTCATAAGTCTTCCTTTTTAAACAATCTTATGCTCTACCGAGACATAAATCTTCCTATAAACATAATCTCATACTCATCTTGAGACATGAGTCTTCCTTTAAACATAATATCATGCTCATCTCGAGTCACGAGTCTTCCATTTATACATAATCTCATGCTCATCCTGAGACATGAGTCTTTTATTTATACATTAGGTGATTCAAGAACTTCCACACTAAGAAATAATTAGCAGTTCAAATATGAAATTTAACAAATGAACTTATCGGACGAAATTACAGTTTAAGTGAAACTTCAGGGATTACTCCGTAATTTTTCCTTTTCCATGATCGGTGGCTCGATCTTGATCTAACATAATAAATCAATTAATTCTCTCATTAAAGCATGTAATTTGATCAATTTTTATATATAAGTCCTTTTTGGGAAATTTACGAAATTACCCTTAACCTTTGCATTTTTATTAAATTTAGTCCTTAAATACAAAACATGCAAAATAACCATTTTTCATTTACACTAGTACCAGTCGAAAATCTATGGTTGTTCACCTAACATCTACATGCAATTATTACACAACAAAGACATGTATTTTCACCACTTTCACAATCTAGTTCTCAAACCCTAAATTCATTAAAAATCACTTTAAAAATCATCAAATCTACCAATCAAGCTCACAATACTTCAATAAACTTTCAAGAATAAACTTATTCAACAATGAAAAGATTTATAACATTTGATCGGTTCACAAATTAGTCCTTGGATTAGCTAGATTAAGTTAATATGAACTCAAAAACATAGAAATTACTAAAAACGGATGAAAAATCACATACCAATTTACATATTTACCCTTGCTTAAAATTAAATAAATTTAACTTATCTCCTACCCTTAACCGTCCACCCTCATTCCTTGTGGTTTAATTACCATTTAGGGACCCTCAATTACCTTTCAATTGACATCCATTGCTGTTAGTTAATAGAATCCAACTTTTACGCCTTTTACAATTTAATCTTTTTTACTTAATTAACTACCTAAACAATAAAATTTCTTAACCAAAATTTAATATGATGCTGATGACATCCTAAATATTAGAATAAATAAATTTATGACTCGACTCGTCGGAGTTGTGATCTTAAAATCACTGTTTTCGACACCACTAAAAATCGGATTGTTACCACTCTTCCCGTTAGGGAAATTTCATCCAAAAATTTCTTACCAGTGAATAAAATTAGGGTACTATGATCTCATTGAAGCTTCTATCTCCCAAGTAGCTTCTTCTATCCCGTGTCGATTCTACAAAACCTTCACTAACGGTACTCTTTTGTTTCGTAATACTTTTACCTCACGAGCCAAAAATCTATCTGGTTAATCTAAATATGACAAATTCAATTGTATCTCAACCTCACAGGGAGTAATCACATGAGAATGATCTAATCTGTACCGTCTTAGCATCGAAACATGAAATACATTATTAATTTTCTCAAGTTCCAAAAGTAAAGCCAGCTTATAAGCTATAGGACCAACCCTCTCGATGATCTCATACAGATGATAGTATTAGAAATAACCATTGATTTCTCCCGACTTATTGTTTAAGTTGTTCCCATTTGGTCATCCTTAGCACATATTTTTAGCATTTTTAATTTATTTATTGCATTTTCTAACTTAATAGACCTTAGCCTAGTTACCTTTGATTTTATAATATTTTTTACTACTAATGTCACTGCATGAGTCTATTCAGCATTGCGCCCAGAATTGTCGCTGCAGGAAGTTGTTCAGAATTATCGCTGTGTGAATATATCCAGAGTTGTCGCTGCATGAGCAGGTCCAGATTTGCGCCCAGAATTTGTCAAAGCAATTGATAGTTGTCTGGTTAAAAAAACCAAAAATGCTTGAGTTGTACAGCTGGTGTAACCAACTGGTACGGCCAGAGATTGTTAGATTTGGAGGAAAGGATAGTTGTACTATTAAGTTGAGGATAAATACTCATGAGGAGAGAGAGAAAAAGGGGTCTTCTTTTGGATTTAATTTTCTTCTTGACTTGCATCCATGGTAGCTTAAACTTCTTAAGGGCGACCTAACATGAAGAAGAAGGCAGATTTGTTCCTGACGAGGAGCCTCTAAGTGCGACGCAAGAGGAGAGTAAGAGAGCAAGTTGCGTAGCCCAGGAATAGTATTCTCTATTTGTTCTTTTATATATTTCTTAAATGTTGGTGATGAATGTTTATTTCAAGTTTTTATGGAAGGACACTTGATTTCTAGACTAAATGGTATTTTATCCAAGCTTACTTTTACAGTTTAATCTTTGGGTTTGAATGTTTTGACCACGGAAGTGTTATTGCAGTGACTATCACTGGAAGGTGTAGTGACAATTTAAACTAACAAGCAAGATAATGGAAGTTTCTTGGGGATTGAAGGAATTTAATCCCCTTGTTCTTGAATGTGTGCCATTGCCAACACTGGAAGGTGTGGTTAGTGTGCATGTTTAAGTTTTAGATCAAATAGAGGAGCCAAGTTTGGTAAGACATTCATTGTGCTTATTGCAGCGGCAATCACTTGTTATTTTAAACCTTGTGAGCCACACTTAGTATTTTGCTGACTATTCATGTTGGGGACCCTATTTCATTATTATTACATTTATCTTTATTTTCGCATTATTGCTTCGACAATCACTCTCATAATTTTATAGCATTTACTTATTCATTGCACTGACATTATTAGACAATAAACATCCATCCTCATGGGATCGATATCCGACAGATTCACTTCTATCTACTATACTTGCATCGACAGTGTACGCTTGCACATTATTGCTGTGACGTTCATAGCACGATCAAGTTTTGGTGCTATTGTTGAGGATGACATTTGTTTGATGTTTAATTTTGTTTTTGCATTTATTCTTTATTATCTAACCTTTTGCTATTACTAATTCTAAAAAATTCTAAAAAAATATACAAAGAAAGTTAAAAAACTAAAAACTTTCTAGAATAATAATTTTGGGGGACTTAACTACGTTAATTAATTATTCAAGTTTATCATACTGTATTTTTTTTTATTTTGCTTTTGAAAAATTTTCAAATATATACGGTTTCAAATTTATGTGCTCTAACATGGAATTAGTTCTAATGGAACAATATTTTAGCATGACATGTTTAATTTTTTTAATTTAACTCAAACACTTTCACTCATTTGATTCAATTCGATTCAATTCAACTTGATTCAATTTGACTAGATTCGACTCAACTCGATTCTATTGGACTCGACTCAATTCGATTCGATTTTAACACTTTCACTCACTTCGATTTGATTCGATTCGACTCAACTCGATTCGGTTCGATTTTATTCGATCCGATTCAATTTGATTCGACTCGATTCAATTCGACTAGATTCGACTCGATTCGATTCGACTTGACTCGACTCTATTCGATTTGATTCTACTCACTCGATTCAATTCAATTCGATTTGATTCATTTCGATTCGACTCGATTCGATTCAATTAGACTCGACTAGAATTTCATTTCTCTTGACTCAATTCGGAAAAAATTCAAGTCGAGTTAGGATGATAAAATAGGACTCGTCAACTCATTTAACTAGAATTTTTTTCACTTGATTCGATTGAGTTAGGATGATAAAATAGGACACGTGTCATTTCTACATTTTCTTCAATTAAGTTTATCTTGGGAATCCCGAGTTACAGGGACTTAGAAGCAATCAAGTTTTGTGGTTGAAATAACCAAAGAGAAAATGCTTCCTACATTACGCGTTTTCATCTGACATGGAAGTGAAAACGCTTCCTACATGACACATTTTTAAGCCACATATCTAACATGTAAGAGGAAAACGCCTTGTGCAAGAAGCGTTTTCACTGCCATGTCAGATGAAAACGCCCCTTACAAGGAGCGTTTTCTCTCTAGCCATTTCAACCACCCTTGCTTGATTGCTTCTGAGCCTTGTAACCTGGGATTCCCAGGATAATTTTTTCCCTTTATACCTCGTCCATTCTTCATCACCCTACTCACTACATCTCAATCTCCTCTAAATTATTTTTTTTATTCTTCTTGCGTGTTGAAATTTTCGAGGTTAAAGATTTATTTCTCTCTCACTTTGAGGGGGACATTGTCATAGTTTTAAGTTGTATTTGGGTTGACGGTTATGTCATGGAGCTCAGTAACCTACAAATTTCACCTGTCATGTGAGTATGGCTCCATCACCTATTTTAATGAAGTTGATATTACTTTGCAGCTTGAAGTCCAAGTTGACGGTGATAGTATCGTCTTGGGTTGAAGCATAACTAAGGATTCAAGTTTACAAAGGTTATGTTGTCAAGGGATTATGCATAAATGAGGTTGTAGTTGACGATGTTAATGTGGGCACTACAACGAGCCTTCTCGTTAGAAGAGCATGTTTCATAAAACTCAAACATAGGTGCAAGGATGGAAAACGCAAGGGGCCATCCAGTATAATCGAGCTATTTGTGTTGTCCATCTCCATCGAAGGTGGTCACCTTGTTAGTATAACATGTTACACCCTAATGTTGTCACAAGTTATAATAATGGGGTCACCGCCTTCAGTGGTGGTGGATAAGATGCATTACTTGATTGTATTGAAACGTCACTACATTTTTATTCCTCGTATTTATGATTGAATTTTATAAAGCATCCTCTTTTGATGAGAAACTCGTTGTCGTGCCCACATAACCACCGCCAACAACAGCCTCATTTATGCTCCATCTCTTGACAACATAACCTTTGTAAACTTGAAGCCCTAGTTGCACTTCAACCCCAGACTATATAATCACCGCCAACTGGGACCTTGAGTTGCAACGCAATTTGGGGTCCCAAGAGATGGCTTCATACTCACATGGCAGATGAAATTTGTAGGTATCCAGGTCCACAGCACCACCGTAAATTCAAACATTCCTTAAAACTATAATCATGTCTATCTCAAACACATATAAAAATAAATCTACAAACTTCTAATTTTCAATCGCAAGAAAAAAAAATTTATACCTAAGTGAAAACACATCCTACAGGACATATTTTCATTGTCACATTAGTTAAAATACGCCTAGTAAAACACGTTATCTTTCTCTCTCCAAAAAAATCATGGATAGATAAATTTTTATGATTTCGACATAATTTTTCAATTAATTTTTTTCAGAATATATACATAAATTAACCATATATATACTCTCCAAATTTTATATTGTTGCTAGTTCTATATTATGTGAGAAACAATAAATAAAATATTAATTATATTGGATTAAATAACTTGTTATTCGAATATGAGTCAAAATTTAACCTGCAAAGAACCATTATTTTAATACTTCACTGCATTTAACATAATATTTCACAACATAATGGTAAACAACATTTACAATTATATAAAATATTATTAAAATAAAATAATTGAAAAATTATTGAACATCAAATAATAATAACTAACATCTCAAATAATTATGTAAAATTATTTTAATATTTCGGACATGACAATTATAAAATCAATACAATAACAAAATTAACCCTAAACTTTTACATATTATATTTACTTTAATCATAATTTTAAAAAAATAATACTCAAAATTTACAAATGTTCTCAATCTTAATTCTAAAAATTTCAAAGAAATATACGAAAATACATAAATATTTTAAAAATATATAATAATAATTTTAAATTTTATAATAATAATAATAATAACCCTTCCCCATCCCCCACCGGACCTCCCCTACCACTGTCCCTCTCCCTCTCCCTCTCCCTCTCCCTCTCCCCCATACCCGTGTACATTTCACCATCCATTTTTTCTTCAGTGTATTAGCTATTTTTTTATCTTCTTTTTGGCTCCATCTCACTGACAAGAAATATGGTGACATCTCACCGTTACTGACCCTTCTTTTTATAGCTGGCTTCCTTAATGTTTACTTTTATATTTCCTGCAAGAAGCTTCATGCATGGCTTCAATCTTTCTTCCCTAAAACCTGTTCATCAACAGGATCAGTTGCCAATGCTGCCACTCAGGAAAAGGGAGATTCAAACAAGGTTGTGGAGCTGAAAAAGGTTTTCGCCACCTTTGACAAGAATGATGATGGGTTCATAATGAAGCAAGAATTGAGGGAAATGGGAATCGCTCAAGAATATCAAGGTGTTGATGACGGAGAAAGAGGTTGAAGATATGGTAGTGAAAGTGGATGCTAATGGAGATGCACTGATTGGTTTCGATGAGTTTTGCATCTTATGTCAGGCCATGGATGGTGGTGATGCAAGTGGTGATTCAAATATCCATTAAAACTTATTACTCTTCAAACCGGGTTTTTTACCCAAATATTACAAAAAAATAATAATTAATAACCAAAATGGTACCCCCAAATTATTATTTATCAAAATGGTATGTTTAGTTAAGTGGAGGGATTTTAAGTGGCGGCACTAAGGGGTATATCTGACACGTGTTTTTTTTAATTTTTTTATTATTTTTATATATTTAAAAATAAAAAAATATTGTTTTATTAGTTGAGGGACTTAAAGTGGCGGCACTCAGGGTTTTTTTTCAAAAAAATATGAGAAAAATACGACAAAAAAATACCTGATATCCAGTGGATGAACACGAAGTGGCGACACCAATGGAGGGTTTTTAAGTGGCGGCACTAAGGGGTGTTTTGCCACTTGACAGCACCCCATTGTGTCGTGTGTGTGTGTTTATTTTATTTTATTTGTGAAAATTAATTTGGATGGTTGGGAATTTTTAGGGTTTGTGATAAAAATTAAATGAAATAAAATTTTTGTTATAAAATAGGAAAGGGGGGAGCAAATAAACGGGAAAGAAAGAAAGAAAAGAAAGAAAATAAAGGAAGAAGGAGAGGAAAGAAAGAAGAATGAAAGAAAGGTAATGTGTTTATTTTTAAATTTATTTCAATATGATATCTTTTTAAAATCGTATTTTATTTATTAAATTTTATTTAATTTTTAACAGATTTATTGAAGATGGATAATCAATTTTTTGTATGCATTTATTTTGATGGAGAAATTTTGAGAACATCGGTTGGATGTATATTTGAATGTCGGGAACAAATAGGAATGAGATTTCGTCGAAATATCTCGGTTGATGATATGAAAGCAAGGATTAGTGCAAAAATTTTTAGACGTTGTGGGAGAAATATCTCAAAACTTTTCTACAAGTTTCCAGTTTCGATAGATCCCATCAAATTCACCGAGATGAAACTTGTAGACGATGAAGACATGGAGACAATGATCGCTCTTTATTGTTCGAATCAAAGTGACCCAAATGCACCGGTTCAATTGTTTGCTGAGTTAGTTGATGTGGAACCTGTACAAAATGAAGATTCAACTCCATGTATGGTGGTTCCAATATCGTACATTGAAATTCAATCAATCGTACGTGGGGTAGACATCGATCTTAATGCTGCTGCGCCCGAGAATGATGTAGATCAAGATGGTGGATATGATAGTAGTATTCCTTCTGATAATGAAGTCGATATTGATAGTGATCTAGATGTGGATGAGGTCCCAGATGATATTGACGATGAAGGGGCGAATGACGATGAAAATCCAGTCGGAAATCCAGTTACACATATTGTGATGCACAATAATCCTCCTGGGGCACACATGTCGCTTATAAACCCCGATGCGACACATGTCGAGTTCACGAAATACCCTGAAATAGTACCTGCTCACCGATTGGCCGTAGTAGCAGATTGTGAAGAGTTGTTTGTGGGCCAAAAATTTGAATCCAAGGAAGAGTGCATATTTGCTATTAAGCGATATAGCATGAATGTGTCGATAGACTACAAAGTCACAGTGTCTAAACCGACATTGTATATTGAGGAGTACTGGAAGTCGACGGAAGGTTGTAAGTGACGGGTGCGAGTTGCATTTATCCAGAAGTCGCAGATATGGGAGATAAAAAAAATTGATGGCCCTCACACATGCAGTTTAACACGTTTGTCAGAAGATCATCGGAAACTTGATTCCAGAATCATCTGCACACATATCATGCCAATGGTTAAGGACGACCCGACCATCAAAGTTTCTACATTGATTGTGGACATGCAATCACGATTCCATTATCGGGTTTCATATCGAAATGCATGGATTACGAAACAGATGGCAATGGAACAATTGTTCGATGATTGGGATGCATCATACAATGAGCTGCAAGGATGGATAGCTGCAATACGACAGTACGTGCCGGGGATTGCGATTGAGTTGGTGACACGACCTTATTATGGCTCAGATAACAACATACAACCGGGAAGAAGAATTTTTCAGTATATATTTTGGACATTTGATCCCTGCGTTCGAGCATTTCCTTACTACAAGCCATTTGTCTAGGTAGATGGAATGTGGCTATACGGGAAATATACGCAGATCCTACTAATTGTGGTGGCTCAAGACGGGAATCAAAACGTGCTCCCAATAGCATTCGCTATTGTGGACAAAGAAGACATGGAATCTTGGGAATTCTTCTTAAGAAACCTACGGAGGTATGTGATTCATAACGATAATATTTGCATCATCTCTGATAGAGGGAAGGGTATTATTGCGGTCATTAGGTGTACTGGTGTACCATGGAAATCGGTTTACTACAGCCGACACATTGCGGCTAACTTCTAACGAGAATATAATAATACAGACTGGTGGAGACAACTTGTGAAAATGGGTAAAAAAATTAAGTTCCAAATTATATTTTTAAGGTTTTAATTTTAGACTGTAACTTATGTTTTCTTAATATTCCTACAGCGTATGAGCTAGAGCCACATCGATTCCGGCAAAGAATGACCAGACTTGAGTGTGACATGGAAGGTCAAACGAACAAGCATCTACGCGAGTGGTTGGGTACCATGGAGCCGTGGCAATGGTCTCAAAGTTTTGATGAGGGGTATTGATATGGTCAAATGACGACCAACCTGGCAGAATCGATTAACGGTGTGTTCAAAAGAATACGACATCTTCCGATTTCATCCGTGTTCTACGCTACGTTCTATAGGCTAGCTACCTTGATACCAGTAATGGGGATGTGACAAATCGATCAGATGAACACCGGTCACGTGTTTGTCGAAGCTGTTAGGAATGCAATGGATGCAAACCGTCAGAGTGCGAGGACGATGAACGTTGAAATATATTCACGACAGTTTCAACGATTTCAAGTTACTGAGACCATTGGGCGTTGACCTGGTATCCCATCTAGGTCATACGGGGTTGATAAACAGACACTGCGATTGCAGGAGGTTCGATACACTTCGTTATCCCTGTTCGCATGTCGTTGCAGCTTGTGCTAAAGTGTCGCTCAATGTTGAACAGTTCATCGACCACGTTTACACTCTCCAGCGTACGTTACATATTTGGGAAAGTGAGTTCCCCGTCTTGCCTGACTTGTCCACATGGGAAGTACCTCCGACGACTTTCGAGCTTATCCCGAACAAAGGTTTACGAAAGAATCCGAAAGGTTGTCCTCATATTACCAGAATTCGTAATGAAATGGACATTATGGAGAAAACAGACGGTGACAAGCTGTGTGGACTGTGTAGGCTAGCTAGGCATACTCGGCGTAATTGCCCTCAACGAACCTATCATATTGGCCAGTCATTCAGATCGAGTAGAGCCTAAACCCGGTTCATCATCATATACCTTTTACTTTTATTTTTACATTAATTTTCAAAGTTGTCCACTTGCTTCACAGTCACTAAATTATTTATATCTTGAGGTAAAGAATTCAAAATTAAAATCTGTTTGATGTTTCTAAAATTAGACTCAAATATCTTTTTACCATAAAAATTTTAGAATTTTTACTTTAGCCAATATGTACATTATGGAGAAAAAATTCATCATTATAATTCATCAACAGTCAAATTTAAACACTATTAGATACAACTCTAGTATCCATGATTAGATGGTGTGGTTCTCGGGGTATATCTTCGTGGTGGCTGGCGTCTACGTCGAGGTTGCTCGTCAAGTTTATCATCATTATTAGGGTTCATTTTCCCTAGAGGAGTAGAGTCTTGCCCGGGAGGAATAGAGTATCGCGATGACTCGTCAAACTGAGGTTGATATCATTGGCTTGATGAGCTATGCATATGTGATGATCCCGCAAAATCAGGACGATAAGAATCATCGTCATCCAATGCCTCTTCATCCTCCTCTTCTTGTTGCTCTGGCACTGGCTGTGGCTCTAGAGCAAGAGCTACACGATAGAGGCGATCTTGTCGAGACATGTATGGGGGAATTATCGTCGATGAAGCACCAAGTAAATATGGTTTCCTAACCTCAATGAACCACTGCATGTACTGCACCGATGGCTGTAAATCCGGAGTGTATTCCATCGGAGGCACTCGTATCATTCGGTTGTTCCACACATAAACATATTGTCCATGCACACTCCCCCAATCACAATTTGCTTTTCCCTTCTTATCCATCCCATGGATAGACCCTAATTGGAATGGCGGATGCGGGATAAGCTGTTTACAACCAAACTACCGGAGTACTCGATCCCCGGCATACCACTCCACTGTTTGAAAATTGATTATCGGTGCGTTAATGCACCATTGGTCTGAGTTGAGGAATGTCGAGACGGGAATAACAGCGGTAATTTCTGGCTGTATATATGGGGTCTAGATGAACTGCACAATTAATAACATGTCAAGATATTAATAAGAGTAAAGTAATATAATTTAGTAACATGCAACCATATTAACACGAGTCAAGTAATATAATTTAACATGTTAATGAATAACATACCCCTTCCCCGGCATATTGCTCTAGCATCAAACGATACATGAGAACTGTGTACTGCCTCCCGATCCCCGATTTTGTTTTCCATCTAAGAAAACAAAAAATAACTTGTTAGAATAATATAATTAATAAAATATGTCAAATAATTAAAATTTAGGGTATATGGTAATCATCTGTTAACGAGTGGAAAAACATATGTTTGGTGCCTAACGGATGCCAAGAATGGCATTCGATATAGTGCCCAAGATTGCAATAGCACTAGGCATCCACCTATATCCCAGGAAGAAGAGTTTGTGGCGCGACAAAGTTCTCGATATAGCATGACAAGCACCGCAGATCCCCAACTATATTCATGAATCTTTCGCAAATCTCTTAGTAAAGGCAAATACATCAAGTGGATCTTATTGTTATTTGCGTCCGGCATGAGTATGCCCCCTATCATTAGCAAAATATAGGCTCGAACGGTCTAAGAAACCTCCATTTCAGTTGCGTGTTCGGGTAAGTGCTGAAAATTGCTCTTCAACCATGTAAATAACAACGACGTGAAGTCATTGTTATTACTAGGTGAGCGACCTAGTAACTAGATGCACATCGTTACCGGCTCTTGAAACGAACTAATACCGGTGACTGATACACCATTGATTGGTAGCCCTAGTTAGACCGTAACATCCTCCAATGTCACAGTGCACTCCCCACAAGGCAGATGAAATGTGTGGATCTCCAGGTGCCAACGCTCCACCAATGCACTAATTAAATTATATCTTAACTCAAATTTTTGGATCAATGCCGCTAGTCCAAATCCGGCATCCCGCAAGTACGGAAGCAGACGTTCATGAGGGGGAAATTTAAGGCCCTGTGCACGACCCCTCAATGAACGATACACGAGCTCTTCCTGTTAATTTACAAAAATAGTTAGTATAACCAAAATTAATTTTGTAAACAAATAATAATATCGTGAATGACATAATGAACGAATAATAATTTTTTTACATTCATATTGGCTTGGTGTGTATCCGCATTCACTGATTTCGCTATGTGAGGACGTTCCGAGTTAATTAATGAAGTCATTCTGCAACTTGAAAAAAAATTATCAATTAGTTCAATACATAAGTTTACCAATATATTACAAAAATAATAATTAAATATCAAAATATGTTATTTACTAAAATTGTACAAAATATATATTTATAAACCAAAATAGTATCCACACACCATTATTTACTAAAATGGTACAAAATAAAAAATAAATATTTATTTTGTACCATTTTGATAAATAATATGATGGAGATATTATTTTGATAATTAATTATTTTTTATACTATATTTTGGTAATTAATTAGCTAAGTTTAACTTTTTGTGAATTATTAAAACTCTCTTATTTTTATAAAATAATAAAATTTTTAATTTCATACTTGTAACTAATTTTAATTATAACTTAAAAATGGAATATTGTTTATTTTATTAAACACTTGTAATAGTTTTCTTTCACATTTTATTAAACAATCTTATGACTTGTATAATAAAATTACTAACTAACAAAATTTAAACATTATTAAATTTTAAATCAATAAATATTAACAATATTTTTTAATTACTACTACTAACAACAAAATAAAATTATTAACTAGCAAAATTAATTAAAGTAAATTCATAATAACATAATAACCAAACTTACATTTTTTCTTTTCCTCTTAATTTATTCACCAACTATAACAACATTAAATAACAAATCAATTAAAAATTAAATTAAAGAAAACAAAAAACTTAAAATAATCAAATTAACTAACAAATTAAAATATTTTAAAATTAACCATACAAAATATTAACTAAACTTACCTTTATTCCACTCCTCTTAATTTACTCTTTTAATCAACCTATTAAACAAATAAAATTATAATAACAAATCAATCATATTACTACTACTAATTAACAAATTAAAATATTTTAAAATTAAATTTAAAAATAAACACATTATCTTTTTTTCTTTCTCCTTCTTCCCCTTCTTCTCCTTCTTCCTTCTTCTTCTTTCTTTCTTTCTTTCTCTTTTTTCTTTCCTTTTTCCTTCAATTTTCGTTGGTCCCCCTCTCCCCACCTATTTTATAACAAAAAAATTTATTTTATTTAATTTTTATCACCTACCAAAAATCTCCAACTACTCAAATTAATTTTCACCTCTTAAAAAACTTACACAAACACACACACACGGCACAATGGGGTGCTGCCAAGTGGCAAAACACCCCTTAGTGCCGCCACTTAATAATCCTCCATTGGTGTCGTCACTTCGTGTTCCTCTACTGGGTGTCAGGTATTTTTTTGTCGTATTTTTCTCGTATTTTTATAATAAAAAACCCTGAGTGCCGCCACTTTAAGTCCCTCCACTAATAAAATAATATTTTTTATTTTTAAATATATAAAAAAATTAAAAAAAAACACGTGTCAGAAATACTCCTTAGTGCCGCCACTTAGAGTCCCTCCACTTAACTAAACATACCATTTTGATAAATAATAATTTGAGGATACGATTTTGATCATTAATTATTTTTTTTTGTAATATTTAAATAAAAAACCCCTTCAAACCTAAACCTTTTAAACCTAATACCCTACCCATTAATATAAGCTAATGGTAGCAATAGCATATATCAAAGTAAGGATATGTTGGCCATGTAAGAAAATAATATTTTTGAGTTCATTAAAAATTACTTGATTTAACTTTTAATATATTTTTAATGAATTTCAAATAAAATTAAAATTAAAGGTGATATGATATAGTAAATTCAATAGTGAAGACAATTATGTGAAAAAATAAATAAAAGAAATAAAATTATGACTAAATCGATATAATATATAAAAGTTTAGGGTTAAATTTATTTTTATATCTTAAATTTATTTTTATATCGATTTTTTAACTGTCACATCAGTCTGTCGTTTGTGATTTTATCAGGAGTAACTAAAGTGACTAATTTATGTAACGTGGGTACTTAAATTGCAAACTTTTTACTTTCGGTGCCTAAAATGAATTTTTTTATAGTTGAGTGATTATCTATGTAATTTACCCGATTTTTAATTGCAATAGTTGACGTAAAATAATATTTCTTATTTGAAATATAATTAATATATATTAATTTATCAATTCAAATATTAAAATATAAAATTGTAATAATCGATCGAGTTAAGATTCAATCAAAAATTTTATTTTAAAATTAAAACAATCTTTTTTAACTAATAATTGTAGTTGAATTTCTAATTAAATTTTAATGTGTAATTATTATAATTTCTATTAAAAAATTTTAACTAATAATTTTAATTTAAATATTATAATTATTTTTAAATATAAATTTAATAATATGATGAAAAGTATCGAGATTTATGTATATGTATATTATAGATTATAGATATAGATTTATAAATTTATCACTAATGGAATAAGAAAATGAAAACTATCAAATCAACAAACTAAAATACAGAACAACTCCAATATGAGCAGGAAACTCATTTGAGACTTTAAAATTCGACTTTAATATCAAAAAATGTCGAAAATTTTTCAAAATTATCAAATTAGGCCAATTTTTGGAATAATTATAGGAATATGTCAATTATTAAAAAACGCTTTGAGTTGGAAGTGTTTTCAAGTTAAATGCAAAAAAACGCTTCCAACTGGAAGCGTTTTCTGCGTGGTACTAATAAAATGCTTCCACCTAGAAGCATAAATAAAAACGTGTTCAAATGGAAGCGTTTTCATCCAGTGTAATTTAGGGTTTATGGTTTTTTATTTTTGGATACATTTTTAGATTAAATTTTAGAGTTTATGGTTTTTTGTAACAATTCGAAATTTGAGGTTAAAAGAATCAAAGTTTGAAGGATGAGTCGGTGTTTTAGATAGATTTTTATGCTTTTCTTCGCGTTTTAGAGTTAACAATGAACTTAGTGGTTCAAAAATTAAATTTCTGTATATCCTCTGGTTTTGTGTTTGAAACCTTGTGTGTGCAAATGAGAAATTGTTTTTGAAGATTAAGGTTCTCTTAAATTTTGTCTTTTTATTATATTTTTATTTTAATTCTATTAGAGAATTTCCAAAGAAAAAAAAAAACTTCCCTCACGTTCTCTCACTCTTTTTCACGTCATTTTACTTTCTCTCTGTCAACGTTTCCTGTTTCTTTCTCCCTTGTTCTTCAGTTTTTCTTATTTTTGTTCCGACACCATTCTTGATTGTTGTTCAATTGGGGGTTCGTTTACTCTTTCGCATTTCTGTTCAGTTTGGAATTGAGTAGGAAAAATGTGTGTTGTTTGGGTATTGATTGGTTTTTCACTGAGTTATTTTTATTACGTCTCGATCGGTTTTCCTCATAGGTATTGTGGGTTTCATAATTGAGTTTTCAAACTGGTAGAGTAGAGGCGATTCGGTTGATCCGTTGTGTTTGAAATCGCGTTTTCAGGCGTGTGTTCTTGAACCTTCGTATTTAGGGGTGATTGTGGATAAATTTTTGTGAATTGCAACAGTTTTGGTGGTGGTTTTTGGACCACACGGGTGGCCACATTAAATAATATTAATAGAACCGATTCTAAATTATTTAAATATTTTTAAAAGATTTTGTAATTACTTCACTTTTTCAATTCATTAATTATTTTAAACAAAAAACTAATATTATAAAAATATGTAATAAATCTTTGTATTTTTCATATATTTGGAATCTGAAAAATGATAACAAATTACAACTTTAGCTGTGTGAAATATTAACAAATGCTAATGTTCGATATAATGATAAAATAAATCAGTCCAAATGTTGATCAGAATTTGTGCCATATCGGGATGGTCGACGCTTGCGAATTGGATTCCTTCTTGGTTCAGTCTCTGGTTGGGGTTGTGGTCTCAATAGCTCTTCTTCTTTGCCTTTGGTCAATTGTGATTCGTGCATCCACGGTTGCCATCGTGCACCCTCTGGTCTAGGAATAAGTGGTTGGGAAGATAACCCAGCTTGGTAGAACAAAGATCCTGAAGGTGTTTGCATCACAATCGGCGAATGAGCATAACTATGTTGAGTCCCATACACAGATGGGATAACGAGTGGCCTCTCCATCAATTCTTGAAACATAGACAACTTATACGTTGTTGTTGGCATCGTCGTCGTCAGAAAAGTAGATGGCATGGATGTGTGATACATTGGGGATGGATGTTCGGAAGTCCAACCTAGTATAAGACTAGAAGCAAAAATATGTGGTGGAATATGGTGCTTGTGTAAGGATGATGGGGTTAGAATACGCACCATGATAAGACAGGGGATATTGATCGGTGGGTAGTGCGGCATCGGTGCTGTAATAATCGGTGCTTGTTCTTGCATGGGCGATGATGATAGACCCACCTTGCCAATCCTTGGATTTAATGGGGGCCATCATGGCCTCCTCGCATGGGGATGCCAACCCCTCCCCTCTTTCACCTACAAATATGGCTTGTCATGGATCATAAACCATGGCATGTGCTCTGGATAGCATGCAAACTCCGAAACAATAATAGGTTTGCAAGTAGGTAAGAAATCATATCGATTACTCCACATGTTGATATGTTAGTAATGGAATATCAGTCAATTCTCATCCTGATGCCCCACAAGTTGATTAGATGCAAATAATCAAGGTCTTGAGTAGCCACTAGGATCAATTGTCGGAATCTGAACTACTGCAACACTCTATCGAATTTATGCATCTTGGCGGTGTGTACACTACCAATGGCACTTTCACGTGCCAAGTGTTCGGGTTCACAAAGAATTTCTCAGGGATGACTTCTCGAATTGTCGAATCCTCATATGGTGTCCATTCAAACTATATTAACGTAATAAAAGCATTAGTTATATATATACTACTAAATACAAAATCAAGTACGTTAATATCATATAGTTCAAATTTAAATAAATAGATACCTCCTCTTCTGATTGTTGGTCTAACATAAATTATATATCTCAAAGCTTAGTAGGTATTCCCGCATGACTCGGCTCATGATTCCACCTATTTAAATAACTTATTAGCATAATAATTTAAATTTAAATCAATTTTATTATGCTAATATCTAATGAATTTACCTTGTTATAATTGGGAATGTATACAGCTAGTTCGCTCGAGGACGTAAAAATGACAACCGATACCACGCCCATGATTGTAGTAGTAGCATGCAACCACTAATTTTGCTTTTTCGTGGTTGCATCGCCTAACACATCTCCTGGTATAATGTCACCAACATGACGGATCCCCCGCTCACTTATCTAAAGTCAACGAGTTTCAGCAACCACCTTAGATGGCTGAGTGTTCGTGACATGTTCGACATTATGATACCCTTGATAATCTGAATGATGTATGCCCGAGCGTGTCATTCTTTTTCGACTCCAGTTGAATCCTCATCAACCCCACGAAATTTCTTCATAAGTAACTCATTTCGATCCAACCTCCGTAAATTGTCTCCGGAACCAAGCCCAAAAGTTCATGGCATGCGCCTTTCCAATCGACAGAGTGAATAGACCTGGTGACTATCGACCCACCCACCAGTAACCCCAATTATAAATGCACATCCTTTAGAGTAATAGTACACTCGTCGCATGGAAAATAGAATGTATGCGTCTGAAGTCTTCACCTCTCCACCAACGCGCTTATGAGTGTCAGGTCCAACTTACACCCCCGACCTACAAGGGCCACGTGCCAAAAACCGACTTCCCCTCAAGTACGGTTCGATCAACGGTGATGGAGGAGAGGGTAGATTACGAATATAACACAGCAAAATTCGATCTTCCGTACATTTATGTAAAAAATATACAAAATATTAAGTTAAAATAAAAATGAAATAAAAAAATTAAACAAAATTGAAATTTATTGAGCAATTGAGTGACATAAATATGCTTGTCATCATGGCGGATTAGAGAACTGGCCATTATTAGAACACAAATTTTTTTTTTTGTAAAAAAAATATACAAAAACCGGCTTCCCTCAAGTACGGTTTAATCAACGGTGATGGAGGAGCGGGTAGATTACAAATATAGCATTGAAAAATTTGATCTTCCGCCTATTTACGTAGAAAAATATACAATATTAAGTTAAAATATAAAAATGAAATAAAAAATTAAACAAAATTGAAATTTATTGAAAAATATTCTTATCATTTGCAATTGAGTGGCGGAAATATGTTTGTCATCATGACAGATTAGAGAACCGGCCATTATTAGAACACAAATTATTTTTTCTGTAAAAAAAATATACAAAAACCGGCTTCCCTCAAGTACGGTTAGATCAAAGGTGATGGAGGAGCGGGTAGATTACGAATATAGCATTGCAAAATTTGATATTCCGCCCATTTACGAAAAAAAAATACAAAATATTAAGTTAAAATATAAAAATAAAATAAAAATTAAACAAAATTGAAATTTATTGAAAAATATTCTTATCATTTGTAATTGAGTGGTGGAAATATGCTTGTCATCATGACGGATTAGAGAACTGATCATTATTAGAACACAAATTAATTTTTTTTTGTAAAAAAATATTTTCAAAAAATATTAATAAAAAATATAATATAGATATAAATAGAATTTAAAAGAGAATTTGAGAGAATTTTGAGTTATTTGAGAATTTGAGAGAATATGGTGTGAAATGAGTAACAAAGGGGTTTTTATTTTTTTACTGTGGAAGGGGACTCAACGGCTATTTAAATTAGTCGTTGGGAAAGTAGCCATTGTAGGGGAAAAACGCGTCTAACTAGAGCGTTTTGTTGATACAATGTGAAAAACGCTTTTAACTGAAAGTATTTTTTTGCATTTCACCTAAAAATGCTTTTAATTAGAAGCGCTTTTTATTAATCGATCTATTCCCATAATTATTTCAAAAATTAGTCTAATTCGATAATTTTTCAAAATTTTCGACATTTATTGGTTATTAAATCCCAAACTTCAGGAAAAATCATCGCCTAATACGCAGTCAAAATATTAAACAAAAGAAAACATGGAAGTGTAGGTCTCCTTTTAAGCTTTACTGGGCCAACGCTCAGGAATTTATCAGTTACTAAACTTGTAATATACTATCTGCATTTCTTCCCGTGCGACCTTCATTTACACATACATCTGCATTTATCTGTCTCATAAAAAACATCTCAGTTCTTTGACTCTTCATCCAACAAACTGATGAAATTTTCCATCAAAAAAACAAAATTCATTTCCGACATAAAAGGGTGATGACAACAGCAGCAAGAAAAACAGCAATCAAAGTTCATAGGTTACATAGAACACATTTAAAACCCAAAATTATGTAACACACATAAATATATCATCCTAATTAAAACATCTATGAAGTTCTCTCAGTCAATCCCATTTAACATTCATCACACATTTCTAAATATGACTGGGAAATTTGAGACACACCAATTCTTCCTGCTTCATCATCTTTTCTTATGTCTCCCCTTTGAACACCACTTGGAGCACTAATTGTCTTAAGCTTTAACTTTCCCTTCTCATGTCTGTTTCTTCTTTGGTCCCTTTTAATCACCTGTTTCTGAAGTTTCTCCGTTGAGATGGACTTAACAATACTTCCATGCTTGAAATGGTTCATCCCCGAATTCTGCTCACTGCTCGGTGGAAATTTGTGATAGCTTGGCCCAGAAGAGGCGTCAGAAGCCATTGAATCATCGCTCTCATCTTCGTTGTAGCCATTGGGACACTGGTGGTTCTTGTGATGGCCTTCCTGCTCGTAAGTATTATAATCATTTTCATGGATGGAGGAGCCAATATACGTGGTCCAACCAGACTCGCTGCTGCTTTGTTCTTCAGTTTCAAAGCTTGTGAGGATATGAGAAGCCTCCATGGTAGGTAGAGTCTAGAGGTAGCAGACAAGGTGGAAAAGCAAAACTAAAATAAGAGCAAAGTCTTGGGAGTTTTGCCCTTCATCAAACAAGTGCACCTTTACGTATCCGACATGTGTATGTTCAACTTAAATATCAGATATAAATACTTCAAAAAAGAAAAGAGTATCGTAGCTTTTAACAAATGTTGGGTGAAATCTTGCAATCTTTTGGTGACAATATTGTTAAAGGGAGATAGACATAAACTCCGAATATATAACCCGTAAAATGAACAAGAAATGTACAAAAAGAAAACACTGCTGATAAAGCTACTGCAATGAATGGATCCTAGCACCATTACTTCTCTGAATTTAACCACTAGATGACAAACTTTTTGTGATAAATATGTTACTGTATCTCATAAATGGGATGAAAATATCAAAGTTCTTAAACGTGGAAGAAGGAAAGGAAAAAAAAAAGGTAATTCACGTTGTTATACTATCCTTTTTTTACCTGAAAATACCCAGAGCCTTTACTTCTCCTGTGAATCTCATTAATCACAATCAGCTCTTTTATTACACCTAAGTTTTAATATTTCATGCACTAACTGTATATAATTTTATGCACTCTCATCAACAAGGGGATTTTGTCACTTTGTTGTAAAGCATGGGGAGCTTATGATGTTAGGGAAATATTGTTTTAGCTTATTGCCTTGTATTTTTGTAATCTGTGTCAATGTTTCACAGAGCAACCCCATAGTCTTCCTGTTACTTGGGAAGATTCTGGGAGTAACTTTTTCATTTTCCCTAAGGGCTGCTAATTGATTACATTTATCACATCTATACAAGGCTTTGGAGATGCAAGTAGTTGTACTAAATCTTGACTTTTATCAAGTAATTTGTCCCTAACTCACCGAATCATCTGACTTATACAGCATGCCTTGCTCATCACTAGGTGGCCATCCCTATAGTTTTAAGCATTTCCTTTCTCATTAATTGCATCTCAACTGTTTATCTGAATATACATATATATATATATATATATATGCATTTAAAGCAATTTACATGTTGATCATGTAAGCATATTTGGATTTGCCAGTGCTGACTGAAAGAGACCTTCAATGAGTCCAGGGATGTTAGCCTGGTAACTGAGATCAAGGCCAATTATTTTTCCAGTTTCAAATTTTCGTAATTAGTCTAACTATGAGCTTGAATTTAGGCTATCTTAAATTAGTCATTGAAAAATTCTTGACACTAATCAATATTTGAAAAAAAGATTGAATGAAACTGTGATTTTGCGTCATCTTTATCTCTTTCAAATAGTAGAATAAAAAAGTTGAAAATTCAATCTCTCAATACTTGTTGAGTTAAGTGATAAAAAATTCAATATCTTTAAGTAAAATTTCGAGTTCAAATCTTATAAATGAAAAAAACTAAACATTAAGAGAACTTTCCCGTTATTGAACTCCAATTAAACTCGAACTTGAAACGAATCGAAACTCAGTTATTGGATAAAATGGCATCTTTCAGTTTTAACTAGGGATTACAAGGGGAAGTGAAAAGTTGGGGAAGGGGGACGGCTGCATGACCATGCAAGACGGAGGGTGTGATTGAGAATCTGTGAAAAGATATCTGAAGTTTTGTCATTTTCCCATTTTAGAGGAATGGGGGCCTCTGTCAGTTCCCCCACAACTGCAAATTGTCATTATTAACATCTTTGGGAGATGAGGGCTAAGTGCTATGGTAATTTTGCTTCAGCTTTTGCCTTGAAGCTTGGGATTTAACCTGCTTGAATTTGCAGATGGGTATGCAAACAATGTCATCACTCCCATTTCTTGTCTCTTATCTGCCAAGGGTACGGTGATTTTACTAGCTATTGGTGAAAACAAACTGGTTTATATTATTCTATTCTAGGGTATTAATTGTTAGGAAAAAAATGGGTAATTTTTTTTTTTTAATATACTGATATAATTACATGGTAATATTTGTTTATATTTTTTAACCCTTTGATAAGGCACACACATTTTGTATACACAAGTGCTTGAACCTAGATCTTCTAAAATAAATATCATCATTTTTTCCACTGAGTCACTCGTTAGATTAGGTATTAAATGAGATAGGTTGGGCTAATATAAATGTTCCTAGTTCATTTTGTGGGTCATTCTATTAAAATAAGCATTATATTTAAGTCTTATATAACATTTAAATTATTAATAATATATAAAAATGTTATGATATTAAATAGTTTCGGTGGATCGAATTTTATCAAGAAGAATAAATCGGTACTTAAAAATGCTTTTGCTAAGGTTAAAAGGATGGAATATGTTGACACTTCGATTTCCAAAGATCTAGCCTCAATTGATTACATCTTTTACTTTAGTCTCACCCGATAAGGATTTTTTCCAATTCACTAACTTGAATTTGTTATTCTTCAAGGACAAAGTGTAACATTTACAACTTCTTATCTTTCAAGACTCAGATAAAAACCTTTCTAAAGTGGGTGTTTACAAAGTTTTATTTCTCTCGAAAATAGAATAAGACCTTGTTGATACAAATGTCAAGAAGGGAGGAGAAGACGGTGGTGCAAGGAAGGTTGATTCACCTAAACAAACAAAGAGCAGAAGAAAGGAGGAAGATAAGGTAGCAAAGGAGATTGAGTGCTATGAAGCACTTAGGGTTGCTGAAAAGCCAAAAAGATCCTTTTCTCATTGTCGTGGAGGGTAATTTATAGAAAAGGAGGTCTTGTACCAAGTGATGCCATATCACCGAAAATCCAAGACATGGTGATTGTACAGTCAATTAGGTGGCGATGTTATTTTACGTGGGTTATCGTCGAGTGTGGTGTAACTCTGACATATTACAAGATTGTTACACCTAATGATCTCTTGGTGGTCTCCTCTTGGAGGTGAGTGCCTTTTTCCTAAAAGCTGAGTGTTCTTTTTCCAAACAGATTGAACCATCCTCATCCTCTAGGCCACCCACTTTTAACGATAATGCACTCACCTCCAAGAACGGACCACCAAAGAATCACTAAACGTAACAACCTCGTACTATAACAGTCACGCCACATTTGACAATAACTTACGTACAACAACATTACTGAGTGTGGTGCGGCTCTGACATAATCATTTAAGTTATTTCTGTGAAAAACACATTAATTAAACCATTTGATTAATGATTTTCGTTGTTAACTATTATTGTGTTGTTATGGCCATTAATACCCATTGAGCTAACCGTTGTGATACTAATGTGGCGATCCACATGAAAAAAAATCAAAAAAGAAACTATTAAAAATTTAAGGCTAAAATTAACCTAAAAAAAATTATTGTCTAATCTGATTGAATTTAGACATCATTTGATTGAATTCTTTCTAAATACAATTTTTAAATTATAGAAAAATTAAAAATTTTAAAATATATAATAAAATATTATAAAAATTATTTAAAAAGTGAGAAGTGGTTGTTCTTTCTATCTCACAATGGCTCTTTTTTTTTTTTTTGTTAAGTTATAACCCAAAAGTAAGAAAAAATTGTAGGATAAAAAAATATTATATTATGCTAAAAAATTATTATTATACATTTCATTTCTTTTTATTTTATGCACATGTTTGACAATAACAATAAATGCTTTTTTCAAAATTGTAGTTTTACAGTCTGCATTGAAATTAACAGTTGATAGAAAAATGATCCTCAAAGTATATCAAACACTAATTCCACAATTAACAAATTAGATTAAAAAAACCCAACAGAAAGAACTTCTAAAACTTAAAAAAAAATTGGGATTTATCTATTGTGAGATAGTAAGAAAAGCAACAACCACCCTTTTTTATTAATTTTTATATTGTTTTACAATTTTTTATAATAATTTATTTTTGTTTAATTCTAAACATAAATTTATAATATTTTAAAAAAAATTATTTTGTGTCATGTTAACAATCGTTGTCGACACGGATTGCCATATTAACATCACGACATCTGACTCAACAATTGTTAATAGTCACGTTAGCACAATAACGATTAACAACAAAAATCATTGGTCAAAGGGCTTAATTTGATCTGTGTTTTACGAAAAAGCTTAATTGTGTTTTTTTAAATTTAGGGAACATTCGATCTAATTATTAATTGAATTGAATTAATATTAAACGAATTAATTAAAATTTTAAAACTCTTAATCATTAACCAAATTAAAATATTTTTGAAACTCATTAATTCAACCAATTTAATTTTAATTAGTTAAATCGATTAACTGAATTAATAAAAATTTCTACATGTTTTTTCACTTTGAACCTTTTGAAACATGACAAAAAGGTGCAAGAAGAATGTTCTTTTCTTCTTTTTTTAGTTTAAAAAGTTTAAAAGAAGACAAGGACAAGAAATGACACAATTGCAATTTTTTTCTTTGTTTTAGACTTTAGTGCTTTGTTAATTGTTTTACTTTTAATTTTATTATCGCTTTTAAACTGAATTAATTTATTCAGTTAATTACTCATTTTTTAATTGAATTAATCAATAACTAAATTTTGATAAAAAAATTTAATCGACTCTAATCAAATTAATTTTAACGGTTGATTGATTAATAATCAATTAATTCGATTTTAACCGTAATATGTACACATAATTTCAATCGAACCAGTTTAACCTTCTAGACCAATTCCTTGTATTTCATGGAAAGGAGCTTTGGGAATAAAAGACCCAAAGTTTATTTTCTCAAATTAGGACCTTGACGTTGATTATGTGGGCAGATCTCAACCCAAAGGGATTGTATCATAGTCTAGAAAGCCACAAGCTTTGACCAAATGGCTCATGCAGTGGTGTTCCAACATTTTGGCTGGATCCTCTATAAGGCTAGAGTTTGATCCTTGTCTTACAACATCAAGAGGCTAAGAGGGCCCCTACTCTACTTTTTATGCCATCAGCAAATATAAAGAAAGCTTTAAAAGTTTGGGGAGAATCAAGACTTAAGAAGGCATAAATAAACAGTAAAAGTAGGGGCATGCGTGGATGGGTTTCGTGGGATCTCACACCATTTCACATCCAATTGGATGGAGATAAGTATAAATTTCACGAGTGGTAAAATGGAAATAGAGACAAAAATTAGATGCATCATGAGTGGTGAGATAGGTATTGGTATGATCTTGTTAGTGGTAAAGCAAGAATATTTTTTAGGAAGATTGAAATTAAATTATAATTTTTATGATAGTAAAAATATAATTTTAAAAGGATTAAATCAAAATTTTTTTTATTTTAAGTGGCCAAAGTTCAATTTTACCTTTACTAATTTAAATTTTTAAAAATTTTCAAGGGTTTAAATGAAAAATTTTGCATTTTAAAGGGGTCGGGGCTCTTACCAACCCCCCTTGGATTCGCCCCTAGACCTTGTATCCGCCTCATCCCGACCCGTCCCACCCCATCCTTGCTCGCCCCGCATAATATTATAAACATATTTAAAAAATAAAATTTATAAAAATTTTATTTTGATAACAATATTCAATTCACATTTACTACTATTTAAAAAAAAAAAAAAGAGAACTCCATAATTTTCACCATTTTTGTTTATATTTATTTAACTGAAACTTTTAAATTTATTACATGAAGTGGATTGCAAGACGGATATAGCGGGGATTAGATGGGTTTAGGGATCCACATGAGTGGTGAGACGATAATGATTTTAGTCTTACGGGTTGTGGGACAAAAATTGTTTTAGATTTTGTACCTATAACAAGTCGCGAGACAGAGATGAAGATGAAAATTCTTGACAGAAATAGATCCAGAAGAGCACTCCCCGCAACTTCTCCACTCAATTGGCATCTCTTGTTGAATTCAAAATCGACACCAAATGATCCGAAAGTGATAGGTTCAAGAACTCAACATTACCCATCTAATTGTCAACGAAAACCAATCCTTGGGTTCATATAATTTTGAAAATAAAAAAATCAAGGCATGAAAGTGATGTAGATAAAATCAGAAATCTCCAATAATATCCATTTATTTTTCTCTACTCTTACTTCCACATTACTCAAAAGAGTAAAAGGCCATGTGCCTTTGAGGGTTGCCACTACTGGCTATAAGGGAGGGTGGGCAGTTCCCAGCCTATTTTGTGGGGGTTTTTTTAACCTAACGGAAAAGTCATAATTTATTTTAGGCTTAATCCGCATTTTAGTCCCCGAATTATATCTATTTTTTCACTTTTTTCTTTTTTGGCCCACCTCAACTCTAATATTATCAAACATTTTCGATTTAGTCTTTTGGACATTAAAAAAACCAACCAATCATAGGTTATCACGTGGCATACGTTGATGTCAAAAAAAAAAACTAAAATATCATTTATAAATATAAAAAAATTAAAAATAAAAATATATAATAAAATTATAAATATATATATAATTGTTTACAAATTTAAAAGTAGGTTAGAATTTTTTAAATTTGTAAAAAATAATAAAAAAATAATTCAAAAACCATTAAAATATTAGAAATTGAAAATATTGTAAAAATTATTAGAAATCGTAAAAGATTATAAAAAAAATTATTTAAAAATTATTGTATTTTGGAATAAAAGATACATTTTCTAATCACATTTAAAATATTAAAAATTTGCTATCAAATTGTATATGGCAATACAATCAATTTTATAAAACTATATTTTAAAAATAATTGAATAAAATTTTATATCAAAATTTTAAAATGTTAAACTACATCATTTAAGTACTTAGCTATTGTTATTGACAACATATTTATTTGACTCGACTTCCTATTTAATGTTTGGAATAAAGTTTTTTTCTTTCATCGTCGGTTTCAACTCATGTTCAAGCTTTAATAAATTTTATTTATAAAATTTTAAAAATATTAAAATATTTAATTTTAGTACATTTTTTGTATTTTTATATTATTTTTGTAATCTTATACTTTTCTATATTTTTTAATATTTGCATTATTTTATATTTTTTTTGTAATTTTTATAATTTTTAAAAATTTTCCAGATGTTGATGCCACTATAATGTCATCATATGACACGTGACAACATAAGATTGATTGGATATGCCAGTCATTAGTTTTTAATGTTCAAAGGAATAAACTAAGAACATTTGATAAAAGGACTATAGTGGACAAAAAAAAAACATTAGAATCAAAGTGAGAAAAGTGGTATACTCCATAAATTAATTGAGTCGAGCAGTAGAAAAATTTATGTTTCTTAAATAATATTTTTTTTTTATTCTTAAATAAAATTTTGAATTCGAATATGTGAAACGTCTTACTCGATTCAATTTCAGATTAAGACCAATTATCGAGTATAAAAAAATTTGTTTAAAAAGGTGCATTTACTTTAGACTATTTAAATAGCACCAGTGGAGAAATTAGGAGACTGGTAAGACTTTGACATTTCTAAAATGAATTTTTTTTTATATAATCTTTTTAAAATTTTAAGTTAATAAAAATAAAATTATACTTTAATCTTTTAAAAATATAAAATTTAAATTTAAATTTTTAAAAATTATAAAATTTAAATTTATTAAAATAATAAAATTATATTTTTTATCTTAAAAAGTATAATTTAATTTCAAATTTTTCTAGTTTATCATGAACCCTTTGGGTAGATATATTGCTTTTACAAGAAGCTACAAAATCTTAGACTTGGGATAATTAAAGCCTGTCATAGGGGCAAGAGCCGAAGGGTTGTGACCTCTGCATTGCTCTGCTCTGCTCTGCCCTGCCCATGTTTTAGTACTTACTGCTGCAACAGAAACTGGTCAGTTTTGACTACAACATTTTTTGAAAAAATTCTGGGTAAATGATGAAAATATAATGCTAAACTTGTAGTAATAAATGGATATTTTACATTTGAGTTGAATTCAAAGCATGTGAATCAGTATCTGTAATTTTGACTGTTGAAAAAAGTCCCTTTCTTATTAAATTCTTCTTACTTGGTGCAAATTCTGCCCATCAATGTGGGTGAAGAATCTTGCATTTAATCATTTACTTTATCCCAAAATTTTATTTCATTCGTAATATTTAAGTTATCTTTTATATTTTTATTAAATTCTGAAAAAAAATTAAATTTTAATTAAAATTATATTTCGATCATTTAATTTTAAAAATTATGTAATAATTATTATCATTCTTAGATTATTACATTTTGATCACTCATCCAATAATTTTAATGAAATAATGATGTGATACATTAACTCAATTAATTAATAACTAATTTATTTTCTAAAATTATAAAAAATTATATTTTTGAAATTAAATTTCTTTTTAGAAATCATTAAAATTCAGAGGAATTGACACTGTTGCATTATATTGATGAGCTCACACTTCCTCTCATCACTCACCATTGATTTGGTTTAGACATTTCTGATATTTTTTTTGGTAAAGTAATAACATACAAAAGGCTACTTGATAATTTTATGTGCAATGTTGTCACTTGTTTGAATCATAGGGGAGATTCAGGGGCGAAGTCGAAAAATATTTTTAGGGAACGAAATTTAATTGTAATTTTTACGATAGTAAAAATGTAAATTTTAAATTATTAAATTAAAATTTTATCATTTTTAAAGGGATAGTGTGTGATTTACCTTACTAATTTAAAATTTTAAAAATTTTAAAAAGTCTAAATGAATTTGTTTTTCCATTTTAAGGGATCAAGGCCCTAACAAGCCTCCTTATGTTTGCCCCTGGAGAGAGTACTAGCACCTCTTTCGATATCTGGTCGAAAATCTAACAACAAATTGAAGACATTAAGATGGAATTTTATCACGGACAATATAGTTGATGTCATATGTTTATCTATTATCTATCAACAAATTTATTATATTATTGGAGGTTAAAGCATAAAATTCTAAACTCCAAAAATATTATTTTTTTAATTTTTTTTAAAACATACAAATGGATTCCATCAAATAAATGGGTATGGGTGACCAAACAGTCCACATAAGTTCAACACAACGAAATACAAAAACAAACAAGAAAAATTCCAACAATAAACCATCCAAACAGCTGTCTAAAATAAAATCAGAAGGGAAAACAAGCAAAAACCAGAAATAACACAAACCCAACACCCTAAGAAGAACAAACAAAGAATCCAGATGATGAGAGCTCTTCAATGATCGGCAGCCATAAAATAAGGGACTAAAGCCACTGTTGCAATCAAATACAAAAGACAGAGAAGAGCTAAAAACCCCTAAGAGAGGAGAAATCAAGACCGATACATCCATAGTAACCAATCCACTGCAGTTGCCCGTTCAACCACAAACGGAGCCTCTTCAACCCAAAACTGAGGTTCGTTCAATTGACGCCCCAAGAAAGACATGGCATGAGCTGCCCCATTCGCTTCGTGAAACACATTCTGAAACTGATGATGATGAAGGAGTGCCCATGAGACAGAATATCATGCGCAATCGAACTGAGAATCGAGCGATCAATAGCGTCGGAGTTTAATTTCTTGATGATGGTGAGAGAATCCCCCTCAATTACAACCCAATTGAAGCCAAGATTAATAGCAAACTAGATAGCCCTTTCACAGGCCAGTGCCTCAGCCACGAATACATCAGCTACAAATCTATGAGGGTAAACACAAGCACCCATCAACTGACCATCTGCATTTCTAGCAATTACATCAGAAACATATATCTTAGTTTCATTAAAAAAGGAAGCATCGAAATTGAGTTTAATCATTCCAGCAATAAGGGGACACCAAGCTAAATGTGAAGCTACTTGAGGTATGTCTGCAAACTGAGCCAAAAGGGAAAGCTTCCGAACCTGACCCAAGATAAAACAAGCAAGGTCAGACACAGATTACCGCATATCGTTATGAAGCAAACAATTGGGGATGACCATAAAGCTCACCAGGTAACAAGTAAAACTTGTCGTTGATCAACACTAGCAAGCTGAAACCTTTGTTCCATCCAATTTGTATAATTAGAACTTGTGCCAAGATGCACCAAATCAACCTTCAGCAAAGAGAGGTGCTCTCGAGTGACAGAGCAAGAGCGCATTATGTGATCCACCCTCTCACCAAGTACGCAACATAGTGGACACATATCATTTACCCTTAGATGTCGCACATTTAAGTTAGAGAAAGTAGGCAAATAATTGTTAAAAAGTTGCCAACAATGGAGTTTAATCTTATCCAGGAGTGGTAAATACCATAATGAGTGATAAAATGTTTTCAAGCCAATAAAGGGACTGTTACTAGTAGAATCACTTTTCCTTGTAATGAGAAGCCTGTAGCCACTCTTAACAAAGTAACAACTCGTGCTATCAAGACGCTAGATTAAAGAATTAGGGAGCCGAGACCGCGCAAGGAGAATGCACAAAATCATTTCAGCTTGCTCCACCAATGCCACAGCATGAACAATCGATTCATTCCAACAACCAGTCAAAGGATCGATTAATTGGGATACAGTAGAAAATCAAATGTCAATAATAAGTCACAAAATACGACCATTGCCAAGACTAAAAATCTAGGAATCGTTCTATTTATTCACATTTTCACCTATACCATTCCTCCAACCAATCCCCATATGCAACAACCCCTTTGCACCAACCAAACTACGCCAAGCAAACGATGGATTAGAGCTTAATGGAGCCGAGAGAAAATCAATTGATGGGAACAGTGCAATGTTAAAGCTCGTAAAATCATGAAACCCTGAACCTCCTTATATTTTTGACGCACACAATCTTTACCATGAACTCTAATGAATACCCCTCTTAGACCAACCATTCCGTCACCAAAATGAATTAAGCAAACCCTCCATTGCACGATAAAGTCTAATGGGAAACAAGAAACAGTGTATGACATACACCGATATTGCTCGAAGAACAGCCTTGATACAAACCTCCTTACTACCCATCGAAAGAAGTCGCAATGACCAACTATCCAATCTCTCCCGAAGCCTATCCAAATAATGTTGGAAAGCACGATTTTTATTGTATCCCACCATCATTGAGAGCCTGAGATAAGTCTTCGGAGATGATGCAATATGTATACCGAAGATAGAGGCCACATGGGATCGATCCACCTCGATAACATTCGTGCTAAAATAAAGAAGGAATTTATCAAAGTTCACTCTCTGTCTAGACGCTTGTTCATATGTCGATATGACATCCAAAAGCCCTTCAGCCCTAGAATTTAATACGGTACCAAAGAGAATGCAATCGTCGACGAAAAATAAATGATTCAAAGTCAACCTACCCCAACCAATACACATTCCCTTCAGAGCACCCATACATTTTGCCTCATCCAACAAAGCCAAGAAACTTTACGCACAAACAAGAAACAAGAATAGACTCAATAGATCACCCTGCCGAATCCCCTTGAAAGGCTCGAAACTAGCGCCCCTAGAACCATTAAGGCTTACTGAATAAGTTACAGACGCAACACATCGCATGATTAGAGTGACCCAATCCTATGGAAACCAAGTCGAACCAGCATACCAACCAAGAAGCCCCACTCAACCTTGTCATATGCCTTGCTTATATTAAGCTTCAAAGCGAATTGGCCAACTCGTCCCAAATGATGAGACTTCAAAATATGTAAGGCCTCATAAGCCACCAAGACGTTATCAGAAATCTGACAACCCGAAATAAAAGCCCCTTCGGATTCATGAATGCAACAATCCAAAAATGCATAAGGACCTCAGTAATGATCTTATAGAAGGCCAAACATAAGTTAATCGATCGAAATTGGGTGATGGATTCAGGTTTTTGAACCATAAGAAGAAATACGATGTGTTTTTAATTGATTGTGTCCATCGTAACTCCCCTTGAAGCACATACAAATAGAAAGTGGATACCTCTAAGCTAATGACGTGCTAAAACTTTTGATAAAACATGGCTGAAAAACCATCTAAACTCGAGGCATGTAACAAGGCCATACTATTAACTGCATTTCAAATCTCCTCGGTGTTAAAAGGATAAAGTAAACAGTGGTTCATATCATCAATAATTCGGTGCTCAACATAATCCAATACACGATCATAATCACTCATATCCGAAGAAGTAAACAAATCCCAAAAATACGACATAACCAAGCCCAAAAGTCTATCTTTCTCGAAAACTCAAGCATCCGAATCAGAACGAAAACCCTTAATTTTTTATTATTTCCTAACAGTAACAGTTCGATGGAAGTATGCAGTGTTTCAATCCCCATACAGTAGCCAGTTAAGTCGAGACCGCTATTCCCAATACACTTCCTCACTATCCGCTTCCAAATTCAAACCTAACTGAACATCTATCAACTCCACAAGGGTAGGATCATCCAATTCCTGTGATTGTAACGTAGCCAAATGAGATTCCAAAGTAGTTACAATAACCTTATGAATACCCATACCTTAACGATGCCAAGCCATGAAATGCTTACTCAACCCTTGCAACTTGGACAATAAAGTCGAGCTATGTGTAAACTAAAATTTTTGAATTTCAATCTCAAATGTATCATCTAAGCATCACTCAGCATGAAAACGAAAGGCTACATGTGAATGTTGAGAGTAAAGATTCGCATGACCCATTGTATCCACTAACAAGGGACAATCAGAGAGAGCATAAGGCAAATGAGAGACTGCAAATGAAGGAAATTAAGACCACCATCGAGAATTAGCAACCCCACGATCCAATCATTCACGGATGTTAATAGAAGCAAACGGGCCCCATTTCTAAGTAAACCAATACCCTGTAAACCCCAAATCATGAAGATCACAATCTTGAAGTATCAAACGAAAAGAGGACATTTGGGATTAACTACGAAGATGACCTCCGACCTTCTCGAAAGAGTAAGCAATCTCATTAAAGTCCCTCACGACTAACCAAGGGTAACTTTGATCAATGTTAAGCCTCCGAAGAAGATCCTAAGTATCACGTCGAAAGCGCTTATCTGGATGACCATAGAACCTTGTGAAGCACCACACAAATTCATCCTCATCATCCCAGATTTCAATAACAATATGATACTGAGAGTAACTCCGTAAAGTGGCCCTATCTTAAGGACACCAACCTAACGACAGACCACCCTTGAAACCAATAGAACCAACATCTATACCATGCAAAAAACCATACCTACGTCTAATAACTTCCATTCGACGACCACTAACTTTTGTCTCCATCAAGGACAAAAGGCGGGGATGAACATGCCTCAGCTTATTCCTGAGACGATGAACATTCCGTGGATTCCTCAAACCACGAATGTTCCAGCTGAAGATTTTCATTGCAATCGGTTGCCTTGCTTCGCAGAGCCAGCCGAAAAATCAACAACGTCCAAGGGTAGTACAACACTATCCGAACCAAAAGAACTCGAGAGGGATCCTTGCGTACATGGACGCTTCTTGCCCTCAGTAGAAACAAGAGCCACATTTTCCTCCGCATGCACCATAGCAACCCGACCCACACCATCCAAATTGTGACCAAATATATCTGGCCTCAACCCCAAACTAGCTTGTACACCCAAAACAGAATCAGCAACCTTCTAACCTTTAGAACACACTGAGCTATCTGGTTCTCTAAGCTAACAACTAGATCCTAATTGGTTCCTTCGTGGTTGCGCACATAGACTCAAATCCCAGCCAAAGATAATATTTAAAGGTGCAACTCGCAATCGTAATGGACAAAAACTCTCACCATGGCCAAGACGATTGCACACAAAACAAAATAAATTCAATTTTCCATACTGAAATCTCGCATAGTATGTAAAATACCAACTTGGATTTTCTTCTTACACCGTAAAGAAACACGCACATCTAACTTAACCCGTAGACGCATATAGCGAACAGCCCCATTTGTTGGCCCTTTAATGTCATGAAGCAGAAATTCACCCAAGAAAGTCTCAAGCCGACCAGCAAATGATCAGAAAAAATCCCAGGAGGCAAACCATGAACCTGCACCCAAAAAGTTACAGAATACAAGGGCAGAGTATGGGGATCTTACCTTCAAAGAGTGGTTCAAAGAGCAAGAGATGGTTATTAAAAAATCAAGGCATGCCATCTAAAACTTTATTAAGATCAACCTAATGGAAAAATTTGAAAATGTATCGTTTATTACCCAAATTAGTGATGGTAATACCACCCAACAAATGCCATAAGTTTGCCAATGTACGCTTGAGTGAAGCAAAATTTACCACATTGTCAGTCAAGCACCTGCCCACTAAACACAGTTGAAACTCAGCCTTGATGTTAGGAGCCCTTTCGTGCAGAGCGTCCTCTTCCTCGTCTTCAATGTTCAAGTTTGCTATACCTTCTTCCATTGTTACACCCACTAGCCAAAAGAACACAAGTAAACCAAATAGCAGCTCAATAGTAGAACGCAACAAAATTGTCAAATTGCCAAACAACAAACAAAGAAACTGTCAAATCAAACAGACTAAAGCTTGTGTAATATTATTATTTTTTAAATTATAAGGAATATATGTACATATAATTGGTTAAGTTCATTATGCATATTAAATGATAAAAATATTATTTTTTAAAATTATAAAAAATGAATTTGAATAAATGGGTCTAAATATTTTTATATTATTATTAAAATTATAAAAGAATATTATATATACTTACTAAAAAAATTACCAATTTTATTAATAATTTTCAAGTTCAAGTACTAATTAAATCTCATAAAAAATCGTTTCCAATTAAATATAAGTTACCAAATTTAGATGCTATACACCATAAATCATAATTCAAACTAGAATATTTTCTCCAAATGAGTCGTGTATGATTGTAGTACTTTTATAAAAACTTTTTTTAACCTCTTGACTCATCTTTTAACTTAGCGGCAAGAGCATTATGTTGTAGGCATAAAAATTTAGGTTTGATCCTAAGTAATTTCATTCTTTTCCCTTAATTTTCAATAAAAAAAAAGAGTGGGAATAAAGCAGGGGCAAAGACAAAAAAAAAATTTAGGGGATCGAAATTAAATTGTATATTTTTACGATATTAAAAATGTAATTTCACCATTTTTAATATTTATATCTTTATAATTTTTAAAAGATTAAATCAAATTTTTATCATTTTTAGGAGCACTAAAATACAATTTTACTTTCGCTAATTTATATTTTTATAAATTTTAAAGGAGCTTAAATGAAAATTTTTTCTATTTTAGCAGTTATCCGTTTCATACTTGGCTACCCAGCGTTTACCGTGGGCACGATAACTGGTACACTAGTGGTGCGTCCTTTTAGTTCCTTTCGTACTAGGGAAAGGTCTTCTCAATGTTCTAACTCCCACACTGGATATGGACCGAACTATCTCACGACGTTATGAATCCAGCTCACATACCGCATTAATGGGCGAACAACCCAACCCTTGGAACATACTATAGCCCCAGGTGGCAAAGAGTCGACATCGAAGTGTCAAACCTTCCTATCGATGTGAGTTCTTAAGGAAGATCAGCCTGTTATTCCTAGAGTAACTTTTATCCGTTGAGCGACGACTCTTCCACTCGCCATCGTCGGATCACTAAGGCCAACTTTTGTCCCTGCTCGACGGGTAGGTCTTGCAATCAAGCTCCCTTTTGCCTTTGCACTCAATGGCTAATCTCCGTTCGGCCCGAGAAAACCTTTGCATGCCTCTGTTACCTGTTAGGAGGCCTACACCCCAAAGAAATTGTCTACTTGAGTCTGTCTCTTGGCTCGTAGGTCCTGACACAAGGTTAGAATTCTAGCTCTCCTAGAGTGGTATCTCACTGATAGCTTGAGCCCCCCAGAAAGAGACCTTCTTCGCCTTCCACCTAAGCTGCATAGGAAAGGCCCAAAGTTTCGTGTGAGTCGAAACTTACCCAATAAGGAATTTTGCTACCTTAAGATTGTTATAGTTACGACCGTCGTTCACCGGAGCTTCGATCGTCGACTCTCTTATCATAAAGTCATCAACTTCTTTGACCTTTCGGCACTGGGTAGACGACTGCTCTTATACATGCTTTACAACTTTACAAAGACCGTTATTTTTGGTAAACAGTCGTCTAGACCTGTTCACTGAACCCCCTTTGTGAGGAGGCACCCTTTCTCCCGAAGTTACAGGGCTATTTTACCGAGTTTCTTAGAGAGAGTTGTCTCATGCCTTTAAGTATTCTCTACTTACCAACCTGTGTCGGTTTCAGGTACAAGTACCCTTTTGTTGAAGGTCGTTCGAGCTTTTCCTAGGAGTATAGCATGGGTTACTTCAACGTTGTAGCACCTAGTACTCGAACATTGGCTTGAAGCATTTTTTTTACCCCTTCTTACCCTAAAAAAGTAGAGGCACCTTACATCCTTGAACCGATAACCATCTTTCGGCTAACCTAGACTTCTCCGTCCCTTAGGACCAATAAAAGGTAGTACATGAATATTCATTTATTGTCCATTGACTACGTCTTTCAGCTAAATCTTAGGCCTTGACTCACCCTCTGTAGACAAACCTTGTGAAGGAACCCTTGGGTTTTCGGGGCATTAGATTCTCGCTTCCCCTTCATCGACTCCCGCTCATGCGAGTGCTTCCTCTTAAGGTGAAATGCTCCCCTACTGATACATTTTTACATCTCATAGCTTCGACAAATCGTGTAGCCCCGTTCATCTTTGGCGCAAGAGCGCTCGATTAGTGAGCTATTACACACTCTTTTAAGGGTGACTGTTTCTAGGCAAACCTCTTGGTTATCTCTGCACCCATACCTCATTTATCACTGAGGGGTCATTTAGGGGCCTTAGTTGGTGATCCGGTCTGTTTCCCTCTCGACGATGAAGCTTATCTCCTATCATCTTACTGGTCGACCTCGACCCCTGTTATTTTGAGGTCATATTTAGTATTCAGAGTTTGCCTTGATTTGGTACCGCTCTTGTAGCTCGCATCGAACAGTGCTTTACCCCTAGATGTCTAGTCAACTGTTGTGCCTCAATGCATTTCGGAGAGAACCAGCTAGCTTTAGGTTCTAGTAGCATTTCACCCATAACCACAACTAATTCACTGATTCTTCAACATTAGTCGGTTCGGACCTCCACTTAATTTCACCCAAGCTTCATCCTGGTCATGGATAGATCACCCAGGTTCAGGTTCATAAACAGTGATAATTACCCTATGAAGACTCGCTTTTGCTACGGCTCCGGTAGGTTCTTTTAACTAAGCCACTATCTATGAGTCGTTTGCTTTTTCTTCAACAGGCACGCGGTCAAACCCTTTGGCTCCTCTCTTTGCTTAAGAGCTTACGGTTTCATGTTCTATTTCACTCTCCTAAGGGGTTCTTTTGACCCTTCCCTCACGGTACTACTTCCCTATCTATCAACTAGAAGTATTTAGCCTTGCAAGGTGGTCCTTGCTAATTCACAAGGGATTTCACGTGCCTCATGCTACTCGAGTCAGAACGTAAGTTAGTGATGCTTTTGGCTACTAGACTATGTCATCTAGGGTTCGGTACTTCATCGCTTTGCCTAGTAACACAACGCTATTATTGCTCTCCCATAATTTTGTTTTCATGGTTTAGGCTACTCTCATTTCACTTATCACTATTATGGGAATCGCTTTTGCTTTCTTTTCCTCCAGTTACTAGGATGTTTCAATTTGTCAGGTTGTCTCTTATTTACCCATGGATGCAGCAGCAGTTCGAAAGGTTGACCTATTCGAGAATCTCTGGATCTACACTTATTTTCAACTCTCCGAAGCATTTCGCCGCTTACTATGCCCTTCTTTATCTCTGAATGCCTAGGTATTTACCGTAAGCCTTTCCTCGTTTGAACCTCGCCCTTAACTTTACTTTACTTTAATTTAATTTAAGGTTATGTTATCCTAATGTGCTACTAAATGAAATGGAAAGATCTTATCAACATCCATAAATGATAAATCATAGATCGAACTAACTATCGAATCAAAAAAATTGGGTATTATCATATAACTTTGTTTCGGCTAAGTTCATGAGTTGGAGATAAGTGGAGTCGAACTGTTGACATCCACCAAAAGGTAAACCACAGCCTCTCAAGCTCTTGATTGATTCTACCATAGAGGCTAACGATAGACAATAACTCCCCATTGAACACAGCTTACAACTTTCATTGTACTGTGCTCCCCAAAGAGCAACTCTTCTCAAAATCTCTAAATGTGCTGAGTTGAAATCCCATTCTAACTAAAGATTCTTGTGGTTCCAAAGGACCTTGCTATAGGAGAACCAAGAACAGCGGAGAGCTTTCCCCCCTTCGACTCTTTGGTCTTAAGAATGTTGGTTTTAAGAATGAGTGATTGCCCTTCTCTGACTCTTATTGCCTAACCTGAGAGTTGACAGGTAATGCATTCCACTAATTGAACAGGGTTCTATGGTCGATCTGCGACCCCTGGATACCGAAAACGTCCTTGAGGTGATCTCATAGTTCTTACGGGGTGGAGATGATGTGGTTGGTCAATGGATTTTCCTTCCTTTTATCACATTTCACTCAAAAGGTTAAAGGGAGATAGTGTATCAAACTGTTCGCAAGGGCCAACTTGATCCTCTTCCCCATGAATCCTAAATGAGGGTACCTAGGGGAGCCGTCGACTCCAACTACCATCCATGTAAGATCTATACTAGATCTGACCAACCGACCATCCTACCTCTTCTATGTTCTTGACAGCCCATCTTTGTCTTAGTAGAGTCTTTCAGTGGCATGTTTCGGTCCTCTTCCAATTACTTAGAAAAAGTGAGCCACAGGTTTAGGTACAAGATAATATCATTACTGCCTGGATATTAGACAGTCAACCCGTAATCGTAATAACCTAATTGCAAGAGCGGAGCTCTACCAACTGAGCTATATTCCCCGAGCCAAGTGGAGCATGCATGAAGGAGGCAGATGCTTCTTCTATTCTTTTCCTTGGCATAGCTGGGCCATCATGGACTTGAACCAGAGACCTCGCCCCGTAAAGTAAATCATCGCACCTACAGTCTAACCAATTGGGAGAGAATCAATAGATTCTTTTTCAGAAGCGATTCATCCTTCCTGAATCAGCATACAACTCTCTATTTGACTGAGTGGTAGAGTTATGGAAACACCTGTTTCTTTCATATTTTGGACCTTAGCTCCATGAAACAATATGCTATTGTTGAAATATGGAAGAATTAAAATCTTAGATCAAAACACTATGTATGGATGGTATGAACTGCCTAAACAAGAATTCTTGAATAGCAAACAACCAGAGCTATTACTCACTACATCAAAAAAATTCCATTAATGAAAGATGTAAATCCATTGGAAAATAAAAAAATACGCATGTTGGATTAAATGGTTGTTGCTATATGCTCCAATAACGAATCATTGGTTTAATTGAATAACTAAAAAAAATAGATAGATCTTTCTCTTCGTTTCAGGTCGATGGATCTTCTCAACTGGAAGATCCTCTATATGGATAATATATGGATATTACACATTCCAGTTGACCGAGCCTAATTCTATTCTAATTGTTTTGTTTCGAAGCAAAGATATTCACAGAACGGTTCGCCCTATTCAGATATTCACGACCGAGAAGTACTGGATTCTCTTTTGGATAGGTCTTGAAAGAAGAAGGAAAGCTGGAATGCCACTAGGCGTTTATTATTGAATTCACCTGACCCGATAGTACCCATTTTTGGAACGTCTAGTGCCAAAGTCACGGAATGGGTAAGTCGTCAATCCCTAAAATAGACTATGTAATGTACTTTATCCGTTGAGTTACGGAGGGCATTTTACCAGAGGTTTATATTGTATCAATCTACCCTTGTGTGCGTGATTCCTGTTGAAGCATATACTTAGGGAGGGTGCAGGGCGAACAATTTCAAAGCGGACTCCCCATTCATTAGATAGAGAAGATCACCAAGATCTCGTGATCCGTTGCCGAACTTATTCCAATTCAATGAGCATTCTCAATATTATGCCTTGAAGAGGACTCGAACCTCCACGCTCTTTAGCACGAGATTTTGAGTCTCGCATGTCTACCATTTCACCACCAAGGCATCTTGAAAGTGAATCGTATTCCATGAATATGATATCTATAAAGTGTGATGTATGGAATATATGACAAAGATGGAGTGTTGGAGTATTTCTATTGATCGGTCATGTCATATAGGCCCGAGTCGGACATCCAATTGCTTCAATTTGAAGTATATGAAGGATGTCTATATTAAGATTATATTAAATATATATAGATTCAATTAAAAAGATGGACAATGGTTACGCCTTTGGAATAGAATAACATAAATTTTTTTAATTTACTGGTGTGATTACATGATAATATCTTTTCATAAGAATAACATAGTTTAAATTCGCGTCAAAACACAAAAAAATGTATAACATCTAATGTTAATTAATTTCCATAATTACCCATTAATTGAACTCAAATCACGATTGAGTGCAAAATAAGGGAACCAAAAAGCGGGGTTTACTAGGCTTATCGGCAATTTCAACGTAAGGGCAATATGGTAAACCAAAATATGAGTGGCAATTTAGAGAATCTAACAAACCCAGGGGCCATTTATATGTAAAGTAATAAATTTATTCTTTTCGGTTCATTATTTTCCCCCTCAGCTTTTGGCTTTTACGAAAGCATACTTTTCTTTAGTTTCATTAAAAAAAAATAAAGAACGGTTAAAATATTCTTCCAGTCCCTGTAATTTGATAATATTTTAAATTTCAATCTTTATACTTAAATTAATTATTATTTTTTATTTTAAAAAGTCTTAGCACAACCATTAAAATCATAAGTCAAATTTGTGCACATGAGATGTTTATTAGGTTACTTTTTGTCATATGATGTGTTATGCGATTGACAAAATAAATAAATAAATGTTAAATTAATTTTTTTAATAAAAAATACTTATTTTTAAATTAAAAAAGTATGAGGTGTAATTTTTAACTTTTTAAATATAATTTTACTAACGTATAGGGACTGATATAATATTTTGACCAAATAAAAGCAAAATAAAAAGATAGAAACAGTCGAGTACATTGTGACTTGTGTGCATGTGATTCACAGTTCACAACCCTTTGTCTTGTTCTTTTTTCTGATTGTTTCCTCAGAAAATTTAGGAACAAAGATCGCGAAGGAAAATGGGTTCGTTTCAGTTCATCAAATCTATTGATTGGGAACAAGAAGCTTACCCTGCTTATGAAGATTTCGTCGTACTTCCGATCTTTGCTCTGTTTTTCCCGTCTATTCGTTTCTTTCTCGATAGATTCGTCTTTGAGGTACTTGGTTTTTATCTGTTTTATCCATCTTTATGATGTTTTGATTGGATTTTTTATTACTTTAAACAAAGAAGATAAAAGTTTATTAAATTTTGATTCTTTTTGGTGTGTTTGATGTTTTTTCTTCTATGTTTGCTGAATTGTTTTGATGGGTTGCTTTTGTTGTTCTAGGATGACCACTATAAGATTCATGTCACTTGTTGATGCTTTTTGTTGTTTGCGGCATGTAAATGGTATTAACATGTACTTTTATGCTGTGCAAGAAGATTGATAGAGTCTTGGTGTAAATAATTCAGTTTGACTTTTGGAATTAGATCCTAGTTCAACCGTCTTTAACTATTTTTGGTTATTGGTATTTAAAATGAATAAAGTACAGAGTAGAAATGTACTTTAAAAAAGGAATTTGAGTGTTATTGCCTAGATAAATACTAAATACATTGGTATTGGATGGCTGTATGCTGTCTTTATTTAAGTTTCTCTTTGGGCTACACAATGGGGGATAACTTTCCCTCTTTTCCCAAACCTCCACTGAAGACTAAGGCAAATCCCATTTGTGTTCGGATCCATGACTTTCAGATTCCTGCCCTGTGTTAAACCTGTTGGTCTTAATTAGTAGTACCATTGTTGTTGTCTTACAAGCTAAAATTATGTTCTTGACAATTACTCATTTATGTCACTGACATTAGCTTGAGATATGGAAGTTTGGACTTACTAAGTGATGGTTATAATGTAGTTATGCTGTTTTTTTTATTGTTGTCAAAATTGTAGTTTTACTCCCAACGACTTGCTTTCTGTTAACAATTCCTATCTTCTAAGGCAAAAAGTTTTCTTTCTTTTGCTACATGTTTAGCTGGGCTACAACTAGAGAATTCTTCTTTGGTGGCTTGTCAATAGGAGCTACTTCTGGCCTTTATTTCTGCATAACACTGCTGGTCATGTTAGTCTAATGGATTTAGTCTTTCTGGTGTAGCTTGACTAATATAGAAATGAGTTTGGCTAACTAGATGGTTTTGCTTCTTTATCAGCTATATCTTAGCTTGATTCTTACTCTGCTTAGTTTACTTAGATGTGTGATGGGTTTATTAATTCCAGAAGACAGAAGAACTATAAATAAGTGGAAATGAGAACTTTTGTCATAAGGCTCTTGACACTTGGAAATGAAACTGTTTGACTGACATTCCCTTTGTTGACTAAAAATTTAGTTCTTTCTTTGTTTTCTTGTGAATGAGTTTCTGGAGGGCTTAAAGTAATAAATAAGTGTCATGCAATTGTTTAGACATACCACTTCTTATTGGTGAAGCTTCAGCTTAGGATTTTTTACCATTTTCAGCTGAGTAGTTATGAATTGGTTACAAACTACTGTGGGTTTTGTTAACTCCTCTACTAAAAAAAAAAAAGACTTAATATCTTTACTCATGAACACATGTTTAAAATTAATAGGCAACTTCATCATGTTGGCTTGTGCAGTGAATTTGCTTTAAGATTATTTTCTATTCATGCAAGTGTTATCGGTGTTGATATACAGTATTTTTGCTAAGTTTTTAAACCTTCACCTTTATTGGGAGATGGTTTGTTACAATTTACTTGCTAAATGACTTGAAATTAATTAAAGTAAGGTGGTCTTTATGTGCAGATAAAATATCTTAGTTGATAAGAATAAGCATAGTTGAAGTCTTGAATCATGGGGGAAAACAAGTCTATGTTTGGCATGTCGGTTTCATGTAATATAGTTGCTATCTGGTTTTAGCTAAGTGTGGCCACTCCTCTCTCTCTCCTTTTTTTGGGCACCATTTTGAAAATATCTTACATGGTTTCAGAAAGTTGGAAGGCGGTTGATTTTTGGAAAGGGACACCAGATGATGGAAACTGATACGGATGAGAGAAGGAAGAAGATCAGAAAATTTAAGGAGTCAGCTTGGAAATGCATTTATTATCTTTCAGCAGAAATTCTGGCTCTCTATGTGACTTACGATGAGCCCTGGTTTAGAAATACAAGAAACTTTTGGGTAGGGCCTGGAGACCAGGTCTGGCCTGATCAAAAAATTAAGTAAGCTTCATTGACAATTGATAACATAACTTTTCATTTTGATTTGATCAGCATTGTCTTAGAACATACCTTGCATTTATCACACGTACATTAGAGATCTATAGACTACAACTTCATCAACTTGATAAACTAATTATTATGTTTTTTTTTTCAGATTGAAATTAAAGGGGCTTTATATGTATGTTGCTGGATTTTATGCATACTCTATATTTGCTTTGGTTTTCTGGGAAACAAGGCGTTCTGACTTTGGAGTCTCAATGGGTCATCATGTTGCAACTGTCATCCTCATTGTGCTATCTTACATATTTAGGTAAGCTTTGACAGGTTCTTACTGGAATATGAGATATTAAGGCTTGTTTTTTTTTTTTTTTTTTAAATTTTATTGATAGCAGTTTCTTTTCTTACACTCAATTTCTTGAAGATTTGCCCGTGTTGGCTCTGTTGTTTTGGCAATTCATGATGCTAGCGATGTATTTTTGGAGATAGGGAAGATGAGCAAATATAGTGGTGCTGAAACACTTGCTAGCTTCGCATTTGTAATTTTTGTTCTATCTTGGATCTTACTGCGCCTCATTTACTACCCTTTCTGGGTACTTTGGAGTACAAGGTTTGTATCAGTTCATACCATACACCCAACTTTTATTAGGTTTCTTCTTAAGAACTTGAGAAACTCACGCGAACCTGTTTGCATAACACTGAAATCAAGGGAGGAAGAAAGTAACTATAGAAAAAGTTAAGCTTACACCAAATAATACTTCAATGAAGCAAGTGGCAATTTATATGCTCTCAGTTTCTACATTTAGAGATTAGGAAAGAAAGAAAACCATTCTTGGTTGCTTTGATCCCCATTGTAGGGCCTACACGTCAGATAAGATTTTTATTTGAGATCTCTAGATTTTAATCTGAACATAGGAACTTAGTTAATACTCTGAATCTTGTTAAAAGAAGTCCTATCATGAGATTGAGATACACATTTCTCACATGGAAAGTTTAACCCTTTTCCCCCTGACATCCGGTTAGTAATGGATCACTTTTGTTGTCTGCTAGCTTCTGTATACGTAAAAGATTTATTGCTCTGGTTTATTATAGTCATTTGGGGAGTGGTTAGTTCTGGGGTTTTCTGGACATTTTCTTTCTACAATATGTTGGGAACTGTCTCTCTCTTCAAGAGAAAGTAAATGCTAAGTTTGCCTCCTGGTTTCAATACAATCCAGACAATAAAAATTTCACTTAGATTGTGATTCTCATTTTGTTCTTTTTATTGATCTCATCTCTCTCTTCTAATGCAGTTATGAAGTCCTTCTGACATTGGACAAGGAAAAGCATCCAGTGGATGGGCCAATTTGCTATTATCTGTTCAACACACTTCTATTTTGCCTTCTAGTTCTTCATATTTATTGGTGGGTACTTATGTATCGAATGCTTGTCAAACAAATCCAAGCAAGAGGCAAACTCAGTGAAGATGTTAGATCAGGTAAGGACAGCAATTTTTATTTTTATTTTTTGTCGTGCGGAAATGACTACTTGTTAGGCCACAGATAAACCCTCTAAAGTGATTGATCAATCGGACTAAGAATTTATGACATGCATTCAATAAATATACGACTGGCTTACGTCCCATTGAAAAATATAACTGGTGGTGCGAGGAATAACCTCTTATCAGAAATTTAATAACTGGTTGGACGGAATCACTTGAAACTCACTTTAGTCTAAGATACTGCAGAATTATTTGCTCATATGTGAATGGCTTTATAAACAAAGGAATGCTGTAAAAATGATTTTCACGCCTTTGTGCATGCTTATTGTCATTTTATAGAATGTGCTTTTAACTGGCTTCTTTCAACTTCTTATCTGTTTTATCTTTAATTTCCATTTTGACGTATTATTATCTTATGCAGATTCTGAAGATGAACATGAGGATTGATCTGGAAAGAAGAAATACTGCATTAACTGGACACGTGAAGCGGTAAACCCTTTATGTCAAATCCTCGTATAATTGTCATTAGTCATGTGATATATTGACGGAGTTCTGAGCTTAGTTCTAGTGACCAGGATTCTATTTGTGGCAACCTGACTATCCAAAAAGAAAGCCTCCTAATGGTTATATATATATACATAACTCACCCATTTGATTTACTAAAATGAATAATAGATCTCCAGACATTGTTCCTTTAAAATACATAATAGAAAGCCATCGTTTCAAAAAAGTACGCGGTGAAAGATGACACCTTCCTTTTGAGAAAAGTTTTGGTTTTCACTGTCTTCTTTCTCTGTAAACTGATGATGTCCATTTCCACTCGAACTGATGCAACAGTCTCTTGTTCATGTGCTTCTGCAGGTGGATAACAGATGGGGGTTTTTAGGCATTGATATTCTTTTAAGCTGAATGGAATACTTATCTCTATCAGATTAAGGGATTTTATATCCTTTTTGTGATGCATAACTGAAGCATTTCAGGGCGTTCCCACTGAAAAGAGAAGGTTAATTGTTGATTTTGATGTCAGGGTTTGGTACCATCCAGTTCACAAATATGTGTGCTGGCTCACCAGATATTTGTTGTAAAATTACATGTTACCATGGAATTGAAAACTCTGCAGCCAAGTTGAGAGTTTGCTTTCAGATTCAGTTTTTGTAGCCCATAAATCAATGAGCCTTCCTATTTTTTATTTTGTCTAATTGAATCTCTTCACTTCATTCTAAGATCCAAGTCATCATTGTGAGCAGTTGTTTAGTAAATGGAGATTTTTCGGATTAGACTTTTGGCCTAAAACTGATTATTTTAATAATACTAAGTCCAAAGTTTGATTCTCTGCAGTGGATTTTGAAGGCTTGATTGATAAGTTAAACGAGTAAATTGTTTTCAATAAATGCCATCGAAATCATTAAATATAAATTTTTTATGTTGTAATTGAATTAAATAATCGATTCTACGAGGACTGAAACTCCTATATCATTTTTAGTTGACCAGATTTTAAAATCGTGGCAGCTGTTGTTAAATTGAAAAATAAATAAAAGGATATTTTAGATGATAAAGGTTAAAATAATGAAATGAATAGAACGAAATAATAATAGAATAATAATTGCAAAATAAAATTAAATCGGTAAATTAAATATTCGAATTCTTAGTTTTAGACTCGGTAAATTCCAATCTTGAATTGATCTTGAAAGTGGATTTTTCGTTCCAAACGATAAGTTGGTTAAAGCGATCAAGGATGCTTCGACCGTCAACTCTTTCTTGTGTAGTTGATTCCAGTACGACCTGCAAACCAACTCTTACTGACTATCTAACCACGTAACACGCGCCCGCAATTTAAGATCTTGATAGCCTTGCGATCTAGAAGAGCTCAACTCGAATTAATGGTTTTAATCGCGTAATTTGTTTAAATCCGATCATTATCTCTCTTGACGGAATCCAATTTGCACTTATCCACCTGGACATGCCAATTTGTTCACGAAACTCGAATGCGATAGACGACCGACTCGTTTTCCCAACTGTACGTCAAACAATTCCAACCCAACGTACGCTTTTTGAATTAAATTGAATTAATTTTAAGGGAGGATTGTGACTATTCCATATTCTAAAGAGCTAATGATACCATGTTCTAATGTTTTTAGTACGGGTTCATTTCTCACGATTCTTGATCAAAATGATAACTGGCCTAAAGCTAAATGGAGATTAGTTGAGCATGAAAATAATCATGCTTGATTGGGTTATAAATATGAATTTTTAATGGAAGATATTAGGTGAAGAAAGGTGAGGGGACTAAAAGAAAAATTGCACCAAAGTAAAGAAAAGAAAGAAATGGCATATGGTTTGCTTTCTAAAGATAGAATGCTTTTTATACATCTCTCAAGAGCTAATTCAATCTTTCTCGGTACATCTTTATGCCACAAATAGAATGATTTTCTCTTAAAATCATGTTTAATAACCAACACAAAATCAATTTTTTTCTAAATAAATGAAAAATCTGATTTTTTATCGGTCCAAAAACAATCTTGCAATTTTCAATTCAGCTCATTGTCTTGCTTTTTGTTCTAATTTAACTCGATTTTGCTTGTTTTTAAATTTTGGCACTCTAATTGCGCCCCTGATAAAATTTAAGCAAGAAATCACAAGCTTAATAGTATTCTATTCAAAAAATTGACAAAAATAAATACACTAAACACACGAAATTAACTTGCTATCAAATTCTTTCTACTTATTAGATGCTTTTTCTAAAACATATTGTATATTCTCATACTAGAAACCATTTAATAATTTTGTTCCAGAATCAAGTCTTATTCAACATCCATGTACAATGCAAATAATTTAGGTGTCAGCATGAATAAGAACTTACTTATTTGAACCAAGTGTTTATAAATTTTTAACAATGTGCAAAATCTATCATTTCACTAAATTGAAGTTCAATCAAACTTGCAAGATAATTTTTCTCGATCAAATTATTCAACAAATTTGGGGCATAGTCAAAATTTATTACGCGAGATGAGATGACAATCCAAGCACCTCACACTGGTTACTCAATTTGATACGTCTTCAAACGAATTATTTTTCCTACTCATGGTAGCCCGATCAGCCGAATGTTTGCAAGTTTTGATTCGTCACTCAAATCTTTTTATGCGAGGTGAGATGACAACCTAAGGGAGTCCCTTTTTATTATTTTCAATAACATTTTTATTAATATTCCTATTTCCATTAAAATTTAAAAGAAGTAATTTTATTGATATAATCCATGGTTTAACCTTATAAGCATTATATAGAAGCACAAATTCTGGGAAGAACCAAAGTTCTAGATTCAATATAGGACTACTTAGTATTTCTTCATTCAATCCCATCCAATCAAAATGGCTTCTTTTTATATTGGATGAATTGCTTTCTCGATCTTGATAACTTGTGAAATAAAAAAAGGTCCATTTTATCAATGCACCTCATCCGGGTTACTCAATTTGGTCACATTTTCGAAATCTCACTCATAACTAAGCCATCATTAAAGTAGTATATACATACAGTTTTTATTTATATATTTTTCTATATATTTGCTTTTTTTATATATTTTTATTCTTTTTTTATAGTAACATAAAATAAAATGACTAAAACAATATACAAGTACTTTTATTAAGCAAGTTTAAAGAACTAATAATTTTCATAAGATATTGATTTTACCACAATATTTTCAATTCTATAAAACACTTGTCAATCAAACTAAGCAATAAGCAATTATTCATGAATCACCCAACCATTTGAATTAACTAAGCATAGGAATTAAATGTTCAATTTCAAACAAACTAAAGAATAATCTTAGCATAAGAATTAACACATGCAATGAAAAGTAAATAGCATGACATATCGTACGAATCCCTCCTACTTAGCCCACATTGTCCTCAATGTGCAATTTTGAAAGAATAATAAAGAGAAGGGTCAAGTGTACTCCTCGTGTATGTTTAATTTGGCGGAGGGTGGTGGAAGTGATCGCTTTGCAATATAGCGAGGATATTTGAGATTTGAGCCTCCATTGTGTCAAGGCGAGCCTCGATGCGGTCAAGGGTAGGGGCCTTTATTTAGAGTGGTCGGTTTGGCTCGGTCTAGATCGATTTGGACTGGCGCGTTGGGTTTTGTTTGGTTTAGCTGGCGATGTGAAGGAAAATGGAAGCACTGAATTTTGAAATTGGCGTGCCCACTCCATAATAGAAATCTAAATCTAATTTATTTTTTTGGATGAAAAAGGACAACCTCCATCATTATTATTGAAAAACAACACGTTAACATAGATTAAATAATAAATTTATTATTTTTTTTTTGTTTTCAACATAAATTAAACTGAATTCAAAATTAAAAAAATATGAGTTGCCTCCCAAAAAGCTTTTGTTTAATGTCGTTAGCTCGAAGACCTGAATTTTATTTGTTTGGCTCCTCGAGAATTAACTCTTCCTCTACGTTCACTTGAGAGTTCTTGTAAAAAGGTTTAAATCTTTGCCCATTGACCTTGAAGTACTTACTGATTTCCTCGTTCTTAATTTTGACTGCACCATAAGGATAAAATTGAGTAATAACGAAAGGACCTAGCCATTTGGTTTGAAGATTACTTGCAAATATCCTTAGTGTGGGATCATAAAGCAACACTTTTTGTCCTACCAAAAATTGTTTTCAGGATATCTTTTGATCATGAAACGCCTTGGTTTTGTCTTTATAAATTCGAGCATTCATATGCATTATGCCTCATTTCTTTGAGCTCTTAAATGTGTAATTTTTTATATTCTCCCACCGTCGATTTTCTTAGGCACTACGTGAACTGGGCTAATCTAGTTACTGTCTGAAATTGGGTATAACCTCCTGACGTCTAGTAGTTTTTGAATTTCCTCTTAACCGTCCTCCATCATCGGTGGATCGAGGTGTCTTTGAGCTTCTCTGTCCGGGCTCGCCTTTTCTTCTATCGGAATCTTTAAATGTTCCGCTAATGTTTTGAGCCCCAATTTCGAGTCTTGCAAAATGAAAGGCAAGAGTTTAGTTTGAGAAAAAGATAATTCAAAATTTTTACCTAGACTTCTGGGAAATTGTGGTGCCTCCATGCGAATGAAAGATTCACGTATTGATTTTTTGATCATCAATAAATCTTCTTGTTTTCCCATAACATCGAGATCTAAACTCTTACAAAGCTCAATTTGTAATTCATCCTCTTCGTGATATTCAAAATGTAAGTTTTTCAATGGTTCAATTATATCGACACTAGAGACATTTGTTATTGCATTGTGGTGACTCATGTCCTCATAAACATTGAACTTGACCACTTCACAATCAAATTCCATAGTGAGTGTTCCACTTCGAACATCAATTTTCATTTGGACGGTGCTTAAAGATGGTCTCTCTAGTAGAACATCGGAAGAATTTGTCAAGTTGTCATCCTCCATGTCAACGATGTAAAAATCTTGGTCCTTACACTTAGGCAGGATTTTCTTTTGTAAAATCGCGAAGACCGTTTTCTCCTACACTCCCTTTCGTTACCTAGGTTCTTCTTCTTACTAGCGCATAATTCTTTTAAGAATTTCTTATAGCGTGGAACCTGCTTTATCACATCGAGCAGGGGTATGTTAATTTCAACTTTTTGAAACGTCTTTATGATTTCTCTCTCTTCTTGCTCCTTTTTACATTGGGCGAGCCTTCCAAGGAATAGGGGTGGTACCACAAGCAATTTCTATGGAGCTGACTCTGTATTAGCTACTGAGTCATGTTTTTGTTCTTCTCGTCTGGTTTTGTCGTTACGATTCGTGCTAGGTGTTGGCCCCAAAACCGTTCCACTTTGTAAGGTCATAATCAATGGCGGAGCAAAAAAAAATTTTTTGGAGGGGCCGGAATTAAATTGTATATTTTTACGATAGTATAAATGTAATCTCATTACTTTAATAGCCTATATATTTATTATTTTAAAGGGTTAAATTAAATTTTTATCATTTTTGTGGGGACCAAATAGTAATTTTACCATTACTAATTTAAAATTTTATAAATTATAAAGGGCCTAAATTAAAAAGTTACCATTTTAAGGAGGCTATAATATATATACAATGGGGAAAATTACAAAAATCTTAAATCTTGGGGGGCTACTTAAATTTTTGGGAGGGCCATAATGTAAATTAATAAAGGACTAAATTGAAATAATTTAAACTTTAAGGGGGCCATGGCCCCCTTGGGTCTTAATGTGGCTCCGCCACTGGTCATAACACTTACATTTTGTCATGGATTTGGCTCTGTTTGAGACGAAAACTTTCATTGGGATTCAGTATTTTGTTGATCTATTTCTTGTAAGTGCGCTTCAGTATTTTGTTGAAACTTTTCAATACTAACAACTAATCTCTCCACTATGGCCTCAAGAGATGTCCTTGGGGGCTGAAATTGTTAAGCCGAAGGTGGCTTGGCTGATACGGTTGGTTGTAATGAAGATTCGGTCCATAGCTTAAACTTAAATATATATATATAAAACTTTAATTTTGATTTAATCATACACATTTAAATAAATAAATAAATCATTTTATTTTTATATTAAATAAATATAATTATTTTTGTCTATAATATATAAACATAAATGATACTATATGTTAATAATTTATGAGAATTAAATAACTTTAATCAAAATGTTGAGAATTATACTTGGAAAAGTTAGCTTTCTAATCCTGAATGGTAATTGATATGGCAATGCCATGGGCCCAATATTTATGAAGGAACCCAACAGCTCAAAGATTATGGACCCCTACAGACCAAGCCATTTGTCAGATATTCTTCTTTACGATTAGGTTCATTCAATGCATTTTTTTTTTTTTTGATAAATTCAATTCACAATTTTTGAATTCACATCATATCTCAGATTAATATGGCATCCTTTTCTTTTTTCTTTTTTTTTTCAATTTGTTTTAAAAGTCTAAACTCTTATATTAATTTAAAAGTTTATTTTTCAAAACGTAAACGTTTACAAAGAAAAAATCCGAATTATAAGGTTTTTTTAATGAATTATAAAAAGAGGATAAAGTTCTAACAATAACGCGATTAGCGTGACTTGAATTCAAATCACATATGAAATAATAAATACTCTCATTATCAGATAAACACACGAGTTTTTCGAATCATAAGTTAAAACTACCTTTTTTATCTGATATTTGAAAAGAAGGGATGAACACCGAAAAAATTAATGTCAAAATTATAACCAAAACTTCAAACACCATTCTCTTAGTAAAACTAAATCAAAGTAATAATAAATAACTAATAATAGAATTGAAAAGTAAATTGTGAATATCATGTTATGACTTGATGGTTAAAAATATTTACAATTTTAAGTGTGACCTAAGTTTGAGTTGTGCTAATCATATTTATTGTTCGGATTTTATTATATTATTATAATTCAAAAAAATAAATTATTGAATATTCTTTTTTCATTTTTACCTAAACTAGTTTTATCTCTTTCTAACTTTGTCGAGATTTATTTGCAATAGTAGTTAAAACTTTTATCTGATATTTTTTTTTGGTGAGATTTTATTTGATATTTAGATTATATAAGTCGATCCTAATTTTATAATATTAAATAAAATATAAAAACATTGCAACACGACTTATGTATAGTATATTATAATTTAATATTTTTAACAAAATTAATAATTCATTTTAATATTTATATTTATACAAATAATAAAAAGATATAATATAGGAGAATTATATTATATTATATTATGTATTTAAATCTTTCAATTTCATATATTGAAAACTCTCAAAGAGAGAAAAAAATTATGAGAAAGGAAGTTTCGACATTTCACTAAATGAGTAAATAAATAAGAGTATATAATATGAAGAAAATAAATTTAGATGTACAATATGTACATTACCCAAAACTCCGAATGAAAAGTTTAATATCTCAAAGAGCAAACCGATAAACAAAATCTTAAATCTTATAAGACACTCACAAAAATTGTATAAAATATTCTATATAATTATCGTGAAACTCTTATCAAAACTCATATGCGATTACATTTTGTCACTCCAAAAAAAAGTCTTTTTTTATTGACAGTGCTGCCAATGCTGGATAGTCCAGTGCTGCCAATGCTAGGGTGTTTCCAAATTCTCATGGTGAATGGCTTCTGGGCTTTCAAAGATCTTTGGGTAGTAGTTCGACTCTAAATTCCGAGCTATGGCCAATCTTCCATGGTTTACAAGTGGCTTTAATGAAAGGTTTCGACAATGTTTGCGTCGAGAGCGACTGTCTCACGACGGTCTCCATGATTTAGGATTGCATCAATGGTGAACCCTCTGAAACCATTGTTCGCAAAATAAATCAAATCTCTGGACAGTTCGAAGCTTCCAAAGTTCAAATTGCTTGAAGGGAGAGTAATTTAGTTGCGGATTATCTTGCAAAGATTTGTGGCAGCAGTCTTGTGGACGTTCGTATTATAGACGTTCCTAGCACTCATGTGCTGAATCTCTTAACTGATGATTTTTTGTTGGGTTGATTGTTCTCCTTAAGTTTTTGGCATTTTAATGCCTCTTTATCCACAAAAAAAAAAGTAGGAATATAATGACCTTTTAAATGAAAAAATATTGTATAAAATTGTGATTCTACATCATCTCTATCCATTTCCAGTAAATGAATGACAAATCATATTTTTTCTCCTGATTTTCAGCTTTTTTATTGTGAAAAAATTCAAACCCAACTAAAAATGCTAAAAATCAATAGAAAAAATCTGATTTATCATTTTTTTATTAGAAAAAAATAAGGATGAGATAGAATCACGGTTTCATACAATCTCTTTCCCTTTTAATTAGGTTAATATTAAAGTCTAATCGTACTACAATATTCATGAAATAATAAAAAATTAACTGACAAAAAAAATAAAATTTAACTGAGAAAAAAATATGAGGCATATCTCATATCATAATATTTTTTTTAAAAATTCTTGATCCAGACAATATAAAAGAAAAAAAAAGAAAAGGACAAGAAGAAGGAAAAGAAAAAGGAAAACCACAAGGAATGTAATTATTTAATATAGTCAAACACTGAAAACATGCGGGGAATAGGCAATTCACGGAAATAGTTGAAAGTGGAATGTTCTACATTGAATATGGACATTAACGAATCTATTTTTCCATTGGTAACGTTAACATGCCCCATATATCTCCATTCGCTTAAACAATCTAAAACAATGTTTTTTGTCTATGATGATTGAGTGATTTGATTGATATGAATATTATTATTAATGTAAAAAAAATATGAATTTAAATATGTTAAAACTCATTATTTTTTTATTTATAAATTAAAATGAAATTATAGATAATTTTAAATATCTTCTTTCTTAAAAAGAATAATTTTCTTATAAAAACAATATTTATATCCATTTTAATGGACTCAATTACATCTTCATTAACTTTTCATCATCAACCTTTAAAACTAACGGTGGACTGAGAATTTTTTTTTAAATTAAAAATAATTTGAATTGTGATGTTTAATTTTATTTTTATTAAATTTGGTTGGATATCCACTTAAATACATGTTTAATTTCAAGTAAAATAAAATATTAATTATTAATTTTTTTAAATAGAATAGAATTGAATGTTTATTACCAATAACTAATAAAAGTTACAAATATTATAATTTTGTTTTAATTTATTTAAGTTATAAATACAAGAACAATCACAATTACAATTGAAAAAATAGAAGATAATAAGGTTTACATAGAGTAGAATTGAACTCGAATTTTCAAATTAAATCAGAACATTTTTTATATAAGAAAGCAAATATATTACCAATGGGAAAAAGAGTTTACAAACACAAAGATCAAACCTTGAATCTAATGCCAGTTAACTTGAAACCAATGAAAGTTTATCACTGAATCGGTAATTATATACATTATCTGACGGACATTTCAAATTAACAATTAACAAATGACATATATAATTAGTTTGGTGTTACTTGAAAAATCAAAAAATTAAATGTTGAAAACGTAAATGTTGATTTTTTAAGTAATAAATTTATAAGTACTAAACTTATATCATAAAATTATTTTGTATACACATAAAAAAAGAAAATTAAACACTGAAAAAATATGTTTTAATGAAATGAAAAAATATGTCACCTTAATATTGAGATAGTTGATATATAGTTGTAACTTGCAACTTAAAAAAAAAACCAATCAAATAATTAATTTACTCTTCGATTATTTTTTTTTGTCAATATATATGAAAATAATTTTTCACGGAGTTTAAAAATTTCATAAGCAAAAAGAACCAAGCGAATAGTTCTAAAGGAAAAGAAGATGTTATTTATCCTAGAATGTTTCAGTTCGAGTATCTCTGTATGCAAGGTATGTGTGTCTTGTCAAATAAGTTAAGAAAATATGAACAGATACTACCATATAATCACACTAGTATATTCAAAAAAATAAACTTCATAAGCAAAGTTAAATTAGTGACGCATAATTTTTTTCTTTTAGGTATCATAAAATAATAAAAAAATTAAAATTAAAACATGTAACCCTTATTTGTGAAAATAAAAATTTGTATAATAATGTATAAAATATTAAATATTCCGTAAGACGAAGTGATGAATAAGGGTGAGTATTCGATCGAGTTGAGTCAAATCAAGTAAAAAAATTTCGAGTTAGTCGAGTTAGCGAATCCTATTTTAACAACCGAACACAATCTGAAATTTTTTCGAATTGAATCGAGTAAAAAAATTTCGAGTTAGTCGAGTTCACGAATCCTATTTTAGCAACTGAACTCAATTTGAAATTTTTTGAATCAAATCGAATAAAAAAATTCAAGTTAGTCAAGTTGACGAATCCTATTCTAGCAACCAAACTCAATTTGAAAATTTTTCGAATAGAATCGAATCGAGTCAAAAAATTTCGAGTTAAGTAAAGTCGAGTTAATGAATTCTATTATTTATACTCAATGTTGCATTTACATGGATCGATTATTTAACTCGTAGACAAAGTACAAGATTATTTAACTACATATACAATATAATGGTTTTATCTTTAACTTATGGGTAAATATTTATCAAAATGACATAATTTTGACTTTTAATTTAATGATTTTGTCTTTTAACTTTAGAAAAGGTAAACATTTATCAAAACGATATAGTTTTGTATTTTCTTATTCGGATTTTCGGATAACTCGAATTATAATAATTTGGGTATGCAATATATAAATATAAAATAATGTTATATCAATAATTGTGTTAATAATTTGTGAGAATTGAATCAAATCAAAATTTCATATATAAAATAATACAAAATCAAAATTCATATATAAAAATTACATATTAGATCAAAATTATTTATAATTTTAAGATTTATCCCTAATTTATAACCTATAAAAATACATAAATATTATATCTCGTGTTAAGGTTGAATTTTTAAAAAATAAATTATATCAAATTATAAAAGTGTGTAACAAGAGAAAAAAAACGTGTATTACATTTATGAATTTGATTTTGAATTGAGAAGTATGAAGAAATGTACAAAAATAATAAACTAACATGATTGCACGTGTTTAATATTTAATTAATTAATTTAATATTATATTTTTAATTGTAATAATTAACATAAAATAATTTATACTATTGAATATAATTAAAATATATTAATTTATCAATTTAAATATTATAATAAAAAAATTTCAAATCATAATTAAAACATTTTTAACATATTCAACCTACAATATAATTGTACTTTATGTAATTAATGCTAAGTAACATTATTAAAAAAATAACTAATTAAAATAATTAACTCTAATATTAATTAAGTGATAATTAAGTTTTTTAAAATTTTATTAAAGTAATAACTTTGTTTTACATTAATAAAATTAGTACAATTTAAAATATATAATTATCACCTCTTTTCTACACCAATTTAACTAATAATTATAAATTAAATTATAATTATAATTATAATAGTTTTCTTTTGTAACACCTCGTACTCAATCCAATTGCCAAGTCCGAGCTACATGATGTCATATTCTTTGTCGGAGCAACTATGTTAAAATATATTCAAATTCAATCATTAAACATTTAATTACAAGCATTACATGCATAAAACATGATATTTATACTCATTTTTAGGTCATATACGAGCTTACGAAAACTTAATACTCTTATGGAGTCAAGCTAAGACTAAATTGTAACGTTTTCAAAACTTTCCAAGATTGTGTCGCAACTTCCAAAGTTTGGTGTTGCGACCTTAAAGACAATATGCAAGCTTCCCAACTTGAGAATCAAATTGTAAGGTTTTCAAAATAAAATAAAACCGACATTGCAACCTCAAACAAGGGACGTCACGACGAGAAGGGTTGATGTTGTGACATTCAAGGGGTAAAGTCACGACTTCCTTGGCAATCCACTAGGTTCCCAGTTTCATATATTTTCCAACTAGCATATGGTAATTATACTTGGCCCCAAGCCCTCAATTGCTCATTCAACATATATACAACCTATTTAGTATACAATTTCCAAAACTTCAACATCATTTTCATGCATAAGCATTAACCATGTCATAAATGTACTACATCATTACTCAAAATTGATCATTTTCAACATGAAGTAAGATAACTCTTGGTACATGTCATTTGACCAAAATGAAAAGAGTTATATAAACTTAGTTGAGTCGAAAGTTGCGATCTGGATGCTGATTTCACTTCCCGGGGCTTTGAGGATCACATATACCTACACACGGAATAAACAAACTATACGCTGAGCGATAAAGCTCAATGATACTTTCATGATTCAAAATTATATAGTATAAACATTAGCAACATATCTCATTACTCAATAACCTACCAATTCATGTTCTATAATTTCAATCAAGCTCATCATCTTTTACACATATAAGCATACCTATAGCAATGTCAAACTAATCCGTTGATCATTATAACACATATGACCAATTTAATTTCCTTACCAACTACCTATTCTTAAACCATTAGCATTCAATATCAAACATAGATCAACATATATTTCTTGTCATTGACATTCACATATTATGATAATCCAAATCATTTACTTTTTTACTTACCATTCAAACTCGTTTTCTAGAGTCTAGACTCATTCGCATTCATTTCGGCTCCCAAGGCTCATTTTCAACTAATACACATAGCCTTTTTCATACTTTCTTTATTTTTATTCACGTATGTACACAAGTGATTCCATATCATCATACCATTTCATTTCAATACCATTTACCAAGTTTACAGTTTATAACCCCTATTAACATAACTCGGACTCGAATAGATACACGGATTGTCCAACCAACACATAAACTAGCACTGAAGTGTTGGAAAATCGAGTTTGGAAAACGCAGTCGAAAATAAGTTTAAGGAAAAAATAAGTTTTAATTTTTTTTTTCAAAACTAAAACTTGGTTGTGATATCTAAAGTAATAAACACTTCATCAGAAAATTTTACACAAAATTACCAGTAAGGTAATTTCTCATTTTATCTAAACTTTCGGATCAAGTTGTAAATAAAAAAATAGCTCTCAAAATTTTCTGAAATAATTTCTTTAGAGAATTTTCTCTCTACAATTTTCTCTTGGATTCATGTGTGTGAAAAATAGTGACCCATGACTCTCTTTATATAGGGAGAATTTAGAGAGTTCAACTATGATTAAACTTAATCACTTTAATATTAAATTAATATAATACTTATCAATATAAATATTAGATTAAATTTAATATTAAATTTATTAAATTAATAGAATACTTATCTACAAGATAAATATTAAATTAAATTTAATATTAAGATAATTATTTTAATATTAAATTAATAAAGTACTATTAAGATAAGTATTAAATTAAATTTAGGCATAATTGTTGAAAATACCCTTAATGTTTATGGATTTTTGGGTTTGAGCCCTTGACCTTTTTTTTGGGGGGGGGGGATTGACAACCTTAACGTTACGATTTTTTCAAAAATCAGCTTAATTTTTAACGAAAAACATAAGTTAACCGTTAGTCAAATCGCCAATCAACAAAGTATCCTACGTGGCGTGCCACATAAGCACGTGGTAATAGATGATGTCATATATAAAAACAAAATTCTTTTTTTTTTTCATTCTGTTTCAATCTTGTTTGTTCTTCTCATCTCTATCTCTTCCCCTCTAGTTATTTTAGTCGTTGTGTCCAACCCCCACTACCACCACCACCTCCCTCTCACTCCTCACGATAGATCTCACCATAGTACCACTCCTAACAATAATGCTTAAAAGAAGACAACTACAATTTACCCCCTTGGAATCTGTGATGAACTATACCCAAATTAAAAAATATATTAGGGATTAGCAAAATCAAAGGTAAGCCCAATTTTCATTGTACTTCAAACCCCAATCTAACATTAAAAGGAGAAATCAAATGATGAAATTGCAAACCTACAATTGGAATCAACAGTGGGTGGCAATAGAAATTTGATCGAATTCAAGCTTGAAATGAGATTAAAACTTGTGATGAAGAATTTGAAGATGCAGAGGTTGAATCTTTAGAGATAAAGCAATCGATCATCATTTCTCTGTCTCCAACTAAAACACCATCAATTACAACAATCCATAAAGGAGCTATGAAAATAATTAGCTCCTTCAAAACATCCCCAATTGTCGGTTTCCTTAAAATATCCAAAAAAAAAAACCGACATCAAAACCATCCTTTAAAACAACCCGCTTTCAATGAAATCTAAAGAGTTAGCTCCAAAAAGAGAGATTCCTTAATGGTTTGTTTTTCTGTAAAAAAAAAAAAAAAAACTCTAAACCCAGACCCAAAAAAAAAACACAATTTTTTTTTAATTTGGAAACGGGATTAAAAGAAGAAAAAGGAGAGGGAGCTGAGTAAACAAAAAGAAGAAAAAGAAACCATTTCGAATAAAAAAAGATAGACAAAGACGATAAGTGCTGAATAGATTATGGATAAAAAGATAAACATTTATGGTGAGATCGACGATGAGGAATGAGAGGGAAGGGAGAGGTGGTGGGGGTTGGGACGGTGAGGAGTGGGAGGGAAGGCGGCGGTGTTGGGGGTTGGACACAATGGCGACAACAACTAGAGGGGAAGAGAGAAAGAGGAGAAGAACAAATAAGATTGAAACAAATTGAATAGAAAAGAATTTTGTTAAACAATTTTGCTTTTATAGATGATGTCACTATTACTTTGTGCTTATGTGGCTCACCATATAGGCTACTTCATTGATCGACAGTTTTCCTAACAGTCAATTCATGTTTCCCATTAAAACTGGGTTGATTTCTGAAAAAATTGTAATGTTGAGGGTTTCAATTTAAAAAATAAGGTAAAGGGCTCAAACCCAAAAACCTATAAATTCTAAGGGTATTTTCGATAATTATGCCTTAAGTTTAATATTAGAACTATTAAAATAATATTATTTTTGAAATAGTTAATTTGAAATCAAATTATCCGATAGAGTCCCAATATGAGTGTGATTCTTCCACTGCTCAATCATTGAAGGACCACCCGTCGAGCATCGAAATTTCGTCACCACCATTGGCACTATTGTGTTCAGTGGTTCCATCACATGTGCGACACCCTCATGGCACACTGAGTCGGTTCGACTGTTTTCGGTTCAGTCCGAGCTTAGTTCGATTGTTTTTTGTTTGGTCCAAGCTATTGACGACCCGACAGGTTCGATCTAGTCACAAGTTGAATCGTTGACTCGATTCACATATCAAGCTCGATTTGACCAATTTTTTTGTCTCGGTCTCAATTTTGGGCTCTCGGGCCCAATTTTGGATCTTAGGTCCAATTTTCAAGTTCAACTACCCGTTGGGCCAATTGTCTTACTTGAAAATTAATTTCCAAAAATATTATATTAATTTTAATTAATTTGATTAATTTAATTTTACTTGATTAAAATTAATTTTCTCAAAAATCACTGATATTTTTCAAAATTAATTTTTCAAGAAAATTCTTTAATCAAATTCTCCAGTTCAACAATTTTCACGACTACCTAATTTAATTTCACATTGAATAAATCGACTAAATTAAATTATTTCCAAAATTGTAGAATTTTTTTTATTCAAATGCAATTCGATCGAGTTTTTGTTGAGCTAGCGGATGAACAAATTGAACATATACAATTAGGCTCGAGTAATTGTAATTATGTCCAGAAGCATCGTTCCAATAATTTGCAATTTAATTAATCATGGAGTCAGTCCACAGGAAGTAACATGATTGAAAACTCCTTATTGTATACTCTTTATGAAAGTAATTCATCCAACTGCTTTATCCAATGGTCTCGTCATGTGTGTGTTACCCTCATATGATATCCTTGATTCTTTTGAGTTAAATTCATTCACTCAATATAATCTTATTTTATCTCATTGTTACCATTGTGTTGTCTTAATGATTAATATGATCACTATCAACAAATGATTGAGATAAATTACCCGTTCAAGAACAAGCAACCCATGGCAATGTTCCATATTTATCAATCCACATAATGCCAATGAGTGGATATTGTTATCTCTTTAGTTGAGCTATGAATGCCATTGTTGCTAGTAAAGTCATGTCATACACAAGTCATGTACTCAACATATCGACTATGGGCTTAATCATCTCTAGAGCATAAGGCTCCACTTATATCAAAACACATGACTTACATACGTATGGTTAGTGACTAACTCAAGGTTTAGGTAAATCACACCGTGAACGTCACAAGTGAAATAATTCTCAAACGGATTCAAAATTAATTCATCTTGGGTCCAGTCCAATGTATCATTCTTCTAATTAATACATCTATGTCTCTACCCATGGAGTCTACTACTCTGATAGCAAAGACTAGTAATCTCCCTAATTGAGATTGTAGATGACATAATAATCTTTCTAAGTATTTGAATCAAACGCTCACTTTGATTCTTTAATGAGATTACAGACTCGTTTAGATTATTTACTGATGTAAGTTGTCTTTCTCGTAATGTAAATGTTCTTACAGTGCCACTTATCATCTATTTGAACTTAGACAATCAGTGAGCTAATATTGCTTGTCACAAATTTGCTATGCATGCAAAACATAAAAGATAGAAATGTAACAGCCCGGTTTTTAGTGGTGTTGAAAACAGTGGTTTCGATACTCCAACTATGACGAGTCGAGTCGTAAATATCATTCATTTAATATTCATGATGTCAATATCATCGTGTTAATTTTTTTTGAGAAATTTTATCTTTTAGATAGTTAATTGAAAAGAAAGGATTAAATTGTAATAGGTGCAAAAGTAGAGATGGTTAATTAGAAGGACCAAATGACTAAATTAACCAAAGAAATGTTAGAAGGTGGGTAAGCATGAGTCAAACTAAGTATAAATAGATTTAATTAAGATTAAAAAGGGGTTAATTGAAGCTTAGTGATGAAAGTCTGAATAATTACAAAATTACCATTAACTATATATATGAAATTAAAAGAGAAAAATGGGAAATTCACTTATTTCTTCATCTTCCCCACGAAAAGGTTAAGGAAATTAGGGTTATCCATTGTTGAAACTTTAAGCTTTGATTTGGGTAAGAAAACCTTGATCGTTTTTAGTAATTATTATGTTTTTGAGTCCGTATTAGTTTAATCTAGCTAATTTAAGGACCAATTTGTGAATCTATCAAAAGTTATAAAACTTGCCATTGTTGAAAATGCTTATTATTGAAATATTTTGATAGATTTGTATGCTTGGTTGAATAGATTCATTGATTTTGTAAAGTGATTTTTGATGAAATTAGGGTTTAAAGGACTAAAATGTTAAAATGGTGAAATTGTATGTATTATATGGAAACAATGAAATTGTAGGGACTTGAGGAGATCCATGATTATGTCGGTTGGTATTGATTTTGTAAGAAAAGGGTTATTTTGTGTGTTTTATGCTTATGGACTAAATTGAATAAAAGTAAAATATTAGGGGTAAAATTCTAATTTTTCTAAAAAGGACTAAATTGTGTTAAATGGTCTGATTAGGTGATTTAATGTGAAAATCGAATGATTTATGGATGTAGACTAAGATTGTGCCACAGATCAAGGGAAAGGGAAATAAACGGAGTTGTCCTTGAAGTCTAATCACAACTACAATCCAATCTGGTAAGTTTGTAATGTTAAATTCTTATTTGTAACTACTTATAACTACCTTCTTTATGGTTGTTGATGATTGGAATGACAAATTTATGTTGTGAAAGATAGAAATTTCAGAATAAGAATTACCTAGCCTTGTGCCAAAGTTAAATGGTTTGATGACTGAGATCTTGCATTTGTTACGGATTCTCTACAACATCGTGACTCACTATAAGGTGAAAAGAATCCAAGAATGGATTACAGGCCCTACGATGGCTGAAATTTATGCCTGATTGCATATTCTCATCAGTTTAGTATGAGCAGCATCGTAGGGAACAGTTATACCGTAACGATGGCTAAGAGAAGCATCATATACTGGTAACAAGCATGACCTTCAGGTCAACAGGGAGTAAAATGAGCATCATGACCTTCGGGTCAACAGGGAGTAAAATGAGCATCATGACCATCGGGTCAATAGGGAATAAAACGAATAATAATCACCGAAGTACAGTTCTGTTCTGGCTTGACGAATTTATGGATTTGTTTACCACATGTTATTTGGTAAATTGATAAACCTTGCAAACTTATTAAGCTGTGAAGCTTACCTATGAAATCGTTGTTGTTTTGTAGATTCCATTTTGCTTGAAGATCGTACCATCTTAAAGACATCACACCATCTCGGTAGCTCATTCGGTAGTATTTTACAGTACTAGGTTATATGGCATGTACTAGGATGAATGACTTGTACTACTTGTATGGATGAATGAATCTTTTGTTGTGAATTCTAGATAAATGTTGAACAAGTTGGTCTGTTAGTTATAGAAGTCCATTTCCATCAGACCCAATAGATAAAGCCCAAACCAGATAAAAATAAAATATAAAAACACAAATAAAAAAATCCATTTATTTTAAAAATGTCCAATTTACAACACAAAGTCCAAAATACCCTAACCCAATTACCCAACAAGACCCAAACAATTTAACCCAAACCTGTAATAGCTCGATTTTTAATGGTGTCGGAAACAATGGTTTCGGGACCACAGCTCCTACGAGTCGAGTCGTAAATTTATTTATTTTAAATATTTCTGGTGATATATGCATCATATGAAATTACGATTCGAAAATTTCATTGATTAGATAGTTAATTAAATGAAAGGACTAAATCATAAAACGGGTAAAAGTATAGATGTTTAATTAGAAGGACCAAATGAATAAATAAACCAAGGGAGTGCTAGTGGGTGGATTGGTATGATTTATACTGATTATAAATAGGTTTAATAAAGGTTAAAAATGGTTAATTAAAGCTTAATGATAAAAGTCTCAATAATTACAAAATTGTCATTTATATATATAAGAAATTTAAAAGAAAGAAATTGAGAATTTCATTTCATTTTCTTTCTTCTTTCTTCTTCACACGACACAAAAAGGGAAAATTAGGGTTTTCAATTTTAATCTTTGAGCTTTGATTTTGGTAAGCAAACCTTGATCGTTTTTAGTAATTTTATGTTTTTGAGTCCGTATCAGCTTAATCTAGCTTATGCAATACTAATTTGTGAACCTGTCAAATGTTAGAAAACTTGCCATTGTTGAAATTACTTGTTCTTGAAAGCTTTTGATATATTTGAATGTTTGATACTTGGATTAAATCTTTTTGTAAAGTGATTTTTGATGAAATTAAGGTTTAAGGACTAAAATGTGAAAATGGTGAAATTACATGTATTGTTGTGAAATAAATATGTGAATGGGTTGAATGAAAACCCAAGAGAATTTTGCTATGGTTTGTTGTGTGAGAAAATGGTTATTTTGCATGTTTTGTGTTGAAAGGACTAGATTGAATAAAAGGAAACTAGTAAGGGTAAAATCGTAATTTTCTCAAAAGAACTAAATTGTGTTGAATGACTAAATTATGTAATTTAATGTAAGAATTGAATGATTTGTGAATGTAGACTACGATCGTGCTACAGATTGTGGAAAAGGGAAATTGACGGATTAGTCCTTAAAGTCTTTCCTAAATTGCAATCCAGTTCGGTAAGTTCGTAATGTAAATCTTACTTAATATTCTTTGTATATTGTTGTAAATGTTCAGCAAATCGGAAGCATTCGATTTTGAAGATGGTCGGAGAAATGAAACGTAAGAGATAGTAGGCTTTATACCGTTGAAATAGTACTGACATGATGGCTGGGGTATCGCATGTGTTACGAGTCCTCGACAGTTCATGTGAGCAACATCGTGATTGGGAAAAGAGATATGGATTCTATATGGATTACAGGTCCTACGATGGCTTGGACTTATGCTTTATGCATACTCTTGATAGCTCGTGTGAGCAGATCATTAGGAAACATTTTATAGTACAGATAAACACCGTACCGATGGCTAGGGTATCGCATAGGTTACGAGTCCTCAATAGCTCGTGTGAACAGCATCGGGTACTGGTAATGGAAAGTTATGAATAGGAAGAGGAGTTGTAAATAACTCAAAGAGCAATGAAATTACGTTGGCTTGATGGAGTCGTTGTTACTTATTACCATGTTGTATTTCTTAACTATTGAACTTACTAAGCTATAAAGCTTACCACAATTATTGTTGTTTTTTTGTAGATCATTTCGCTGACTAAAAATCAGATCATAGTCATCTCTTGAAGTCACACTATCACGAAGTTTGTCAGTAGATTTTGCATCACTCGGTCTTATGGCATGTACTAGGATGAAATTAACCTTTGATGTTGAACTAAAGATGTTGAAATCTTACTATTTTGAATGTGTACATGCATGAAGTACCATTTAGATGTTTGAGCTTAAGATGCTTATAAAGACTTAGAAGTTATATATGTTGTGTGATGACCTAATGCATAACTTGTGTTGGATGTGTTGAGATGTTAAACTTGTGTCTTGGCATAATTCTTGAGATTTAGCATACTTGTTTCCGTAGAACTTATGCATGTATCGGTAGAAGTACAGAGTAGGAGAGAGGTTGTTCTTTGACTTGAATTGTATCGGTAGTTGAATAACAAGTATCGATAGTTTTTAGCATTGATGTATCGGTAGTTTGAATGCATATATCGATAGAAGTTGCAAGGTAATGATTTTGCTCTCTGGAGTTTTTGGTATCGGTAGATGCATGATTTATTCCGGTAGAAATCATACTTGTATCGGTAAAGCTAGCACAAGTACTGGTAGAAATCTGCACAGTTTCTAAATTGTTCACTAACTTGACTATTACCGATACTCGATCATCAGGTATCGGTAGAAGTCTCCTAAAATATTGGAAATGCCATTTTTACCCTTGTCAAAATTTTGTTATGTTTAAATATTGATATATAATGTGAGAAGTGAATTTGTTATTGAATAAAGATGAAAATATTAGGATATTTTAAAAGATGAACAATGTTAAATGAATAGATAACATCGAAATCCCAACTGACGACAGTGTTCAGGATTTGACTGTTACAAAAGCTAAGAAAGCCCAAATAGCCCACTATCTTAACCAAAATCAAAAACTCTAATTTGCTAGGGTTTTCTACCGTTGCTCCTCTCCATGGTCACCTTTTGGCCACGTTGACGCCACGTAAGTGAGCACACAGACCAAGACACCCACACCTTGAGGCTTTCTCCTGTCATTACCTGCCACCACCGTTGACGCTTTACCACCACCACTGTACTTGCAAAAATAGAGAAAAAAGACAGAAGCAAAACAAAGAAACAATATTTTGTAATAAATTTTGGCTATAAAGCCATCATCTCAGATCTGTAATATTCTTACATACAATCAATAAAAAAAGATTCAAAGATAGCATTTTCATTTTTTGTTTCAATACACGGAGAAATCAATAGACAAACGAACACCCGAAATCTATATCAAAAATACATTCGAAATACAAGAGAAAAAGATTCAATAGTTTGTCAAGGTATTGCATAATATATATATAGATCTATATATTTCTTGTTTTATATTTCATTTTATTTTGTATTTTTTATTTAAAAAAATATACAAAATAAATAAAATAAAAACAACAAAGTTAGGGTTTTTACCTAGATCTATCGCCACCGCCATCGATGCCGATCGGTGGTCGAGGGGTCTCTCGAACATCCTCACGTTCGAGAAGGGACTCCAATGATCCATCTACAAAATAAAAAAGGAGTAAAAACCCTAAAAAAACGAAAATAAAAAAAGGGAAATGAAAACATAAAAATTTCAAAAAGCTTCTATTTTTTAAGTTTTTTCGAAAAAAAGGGCTTGATCTTGATAGATCTAGCCCCGATCTATTTTTTTAAAAAAAATAAAAATAAATAATTCTTTTTATTTCCAGTCGCCGTGGATGGCAATCAACCGATACCGGTGACGACATTGACATTGGAACGGAATGCGACACTCATTGCCGGAGGGGCTGGCCTTTGAGAGGATTTCTTTTGAAGCAAAAATGTTTTTTTAGATGAAGACAAGAAATTAATTTTTTTTGGAATTTTTGGGTCTTTTATAGCCCCTCAAAATGACGTCGTTTTGGGTATGGCTTCAACGCCCCACAACGACATCGTTTTGAGCTCCGACCCATGACCTGACTCGCACTAACTTAGGATTCGCGTGTTTTGAAAAAGGGGAAATTTATCCCCGCGATCCTTCCGTAATTTTTCATGTTTCAATTTAGTCCTTTTTCCTTTTTTAACTTCTTTCAAAAGTTACCCTATAATATTAAATTCTTTCCAATTCAGTCCTTGGTCCAAAAGTAGCCCTGGGGCTAACACGTGTCAAATTTTCGACATATTTCTCATTTGGTCCCTATATTTTTTGAATATTACAATTTTGACCCTATTTTTCTATTTTTTTATTATTCGTTTTCCTAAAATTTAATTTAATTTTTAGTTTAGTCCTTAGATTTTTTCTTTTAATTCCACCCCATTTATTTTCTAATTTTACAAATTAGGCCCCTAAGCTCTTCTAAAATTCGATTTTTGCCCCCATTTTTTATTTATTTAAATTAGTACTTTAAATTTTAGTTTTGTCCTAATTTAATCCTCGTAATTTTATTTTATTTAAAAACCACCCCATTATTTTAGTTTTTTCAAATTAAATCCTATTTTTATTTTATTTCCTTTTTTATTTATTTAATATTTATTTTGGGTTATTTTCAAACCTGTGTTTTTTGATTTATATTTTACATATTTATTTAGTATTTATGCAATTGCATTTGATTTATTTTTGTCATCAATTGCATATTCATTTATTTAATTTCTTCGTTCATATTTCATTAAAATGTTTTAGTTAAAATTGTTTTTTGATTTTCTTCAGAGTACATAAATGATTTTAAAGTCGAGGCAATATCTTTTTGTGTAAAAACTTCGAAGATTATGCCCTAACGTACTAGGTATGATTTTTTGTGGAGTGTGCAAAATTGAATATCCTATTTTTTATTTTTTAATTGTCAGTTAATTTCGATGCTTTGAGAATGTTGTGTCCTAACGTCTTGGACATGACTTCAATTTCCCGATTAATTCGAAACAAATGGGCATTTTTCTCACCAAATTCAATTTTTAAAAATTACACTAAATATTTTAAATTTCACTCGAGATTTCAAAATTTTAACAATCAAGACCGGAAAAAATCAACTAGGTATCAATTTTTGGGCGTGTAAGGGTGCTAATCCTTCCTCACACGTAACCGACTCCCGAACCCATTTTTTAGATTTTGAAGACCAAAATGTTTGTCAAAACGAACTTAAAACGTTTTACGGTGATCCAATCACACCAAATTAAAAAAGATTGGTGGCGACTCCATCTTCAATTTTAAAATCAAAGTTTGAGACCTTTTAAAAGAACGTTTCGACATTAGTTAAATGAGATATATACACTATATGAGATGTATGAAATGCCTGGAAACTATGCACAATGTATTAGTATAATGCATTTGAAGTTATGAAGTTATGAAGTGATGAATGTTTGATAAACTTGTAGTTTATGCATGATTTATTGAACTCTATGTACTTGTTTCGGTAGAACTCATGCTTGTATCGGTAGAAGTACAGGGTAGGAGAGAGGTTACATTCTGACTTACATTGTTTCGATAGTAGTAATTGAAGTATCGATAGTTTTGTATACTCAGGTATCGATAGTTGGGATACTTGTATCGGTAGAAGTTGCAGGGTTAAACTTCTTAGCTCTCTGAAGTTTTTAGTATCAGTAGATGTATGACTTGTTTCGATAGAAGAGTCTCTTGTATCGGTAGAAGTCTGCACTATTCTTGAATTGCTCTAATTTGACTACTACCAATACTTGTCTAACAAGTATCGATAGAAGTCTCTAAAATTCATAAAAATGACATTTTTGTCTTTTTCGAGTTATGTTGACATTCAAATTATGATTCATGTTGTGTACTTTGCATTACTCTATTAAAATATGATTAAATGAAACAAAAACGCGAGTTAAAATGCAATATAAAATCGGACGGACATCGGGCCCCTAACCGGTGACGATTTTGGGTTTTGGGTGTTATAAGAAACACAAAAGACATAATAGTTGTAACTCCTCAAATTCAGTAGTGTCGGGAATAGTGGTGTGAGACCACTTATTTCCGACAAGTGATAGAGTAATATGATATTTTAGTATTTATGACAGCTTAAGTGGAGTTGTATAGTTATTAAATTTCATTATAATATTTATAAGAATTAAATGTTAAAGAACACTGTTAAATTAGAAAGGAGGATTAAATGGTAGAAATGTTTTAAACTTAGATTTTATTAGTGGAATATGTCAAATAGGCATGGAAAAGAAGTGAAAGGGGCCTAGGTGATAAATAGACCCAATTTAGAAAGATAGTGGAGAATTAGGTAACCAAAAGTTGATATTTTCATAAGAAAAATATTATAAAATTAGCAAATAATGATGACTTGTATAAAAAAAAGAAAGAAAAAGAAATTTCATCTCATTTTCTCTTCTTCCCAACGTTGGAAAACTCCATTGTTGAGTCTAGGTTTTGCTCATCTCTTTTATTTGATCTAAGGAGGTTTTGAGGTTAGTTTTCAATGGTTTTTATGTTTTTAAGTTCAATTTAGCTTGAATTAACTAACCCGAGAGTTTATTTGTGAAATTTTTAACAGTTCAAAGTTTTTTCATTGATGATTTTGAGATGTTCTTGCTTGGAAATGGATGGAATATGGAAGTTATAGTTAAATATATGTATTTTGCTAAGAGACTTGTAATGATTTGATGTATAGGAAACTTGATGAGTAAATAGTTGAGAAATTTGAATTGAGATGAGTTCCTAAGAAATGAACTAATTTAGTTTTCTCATGTATGGTAATTAATTTGGTAAGATTTGCTAAGGACTTATTTGTACTAAAGTTAAAGCAATGAGGGTAATTTCGTAAAATTATCGAATTAGAGGATTGTGAAAAATGAATTAGTTTAATATGTGAATTTGAGGACTTAATTGGGTGAAATTATTGTTTTAGATCAAGAATCACAGTGTGTTGAGGACGTATGAGGAAAAGGGAAGGCCGTCAAATAGTCTCGGTTGATTGAACTACACAACATGTAAGTTTTTCCTATTTTTGTGATAGATTATAATGAAGTTTTACAAATAAATTCTTCTTTATACAATTTTTCTTATCTTGCATGTATTATGATATTGCTTATGAAGAAATTGAGGAGGTAATACATGAACTATGTTGGATGAATTGGATAAAAGTTTCATAAGTGGCATTATTGTCAATCATACGTTCTGGTCGAGCTCCTGCATGTGTTGCGGACTCGAAATAATATGTGACTTAGATTTAGCAAATGAGACGCTATCCGTTGTGAAATCATACAATTACTCTAGCTCTAGCTAAGCTAGCTCATACGTGCGATCATTAGTTTAATCCGAGAGGATGACCTGATGCAATCTCTTTGTATTTTGAAATTACTCATACGATTATCATACATTCTGAACTACCTTCAAACAATTTTATCTACTTATGAGGAAGCTTACTAAGTATTTTTTATACCTACCTTTGTTGTTATGTATTGTAGATTTTGAACATTTTTGAGATCACGCGAATTGGACCACCAAAGCATACACATCAAACTACGTCCTAATTTGGTAGATTTTGATGTCTTGACTTTTGGTTAATTTTTGGCATGTTTCTAGGTTGTTTTGGTTGTAAAAATATATACATTTGCTTTGGATGGTATACTATCATGCATTGGTCAAGTGTATGCATTTATATCTTAGGATGATCTTTTGAGATTGTTGTGTAATGTATTTAAATGATGTAAATTTGAATCCTTGATCTATCTATAAAATTGTAAATTAGCACAACTGATAAATTGAGGGTTGATATGGTTAGACTTGTAGTACACTATTATGGTATGCATTTTTGTCTCTCTTTTGTGAGTATGAACATATGTAGTTTATTCAAGATAAGAACATGTATGTTTGAAAGCTTATTTTAGTACAAAATGTGGTGCCTTTAAATGGCATATTTGTTGAATGATTAGATGAGTAATTTGTATGTGTGATGGTGTTCTAAATGGTGTTTTTAATCATTGGATTACATGTATTATTGTGGTGTCTTGATGGGAAATTTTTAGCTTTGTCTTGGCTTGAGTTAGAGGTCTTTTGGTGCCTGTATACGGGCAAACACACGGCTGTGTGTCACACATGGGCACCACACACGACCATGTGCATTTTACATTTTAGGTGCAATAGGGACGCAGGTGGGCACACAAGCTAACACATGACCATTTGACCCAACTTCGAAGCCACACACGGGGCAAGCACACGGCTGGCACACGACCGTGTGCCCTTGTTTTCCCAAAATTTTCAACTTTCTCTTAAACTTTCTGAATTGATTCAAATTGGTTCCTGTTTGACTAGAAGTTATTTTTAGGACCCTGAGGGCTCGATTTAAAGACTAAATAAAAACATTTCATATTAAATGATTTTCTTTTATATCATATGTTATGAGAATGTCCTTACAATTATAGTAACTCTTCGTATTCCTACTCCGGTGATAGAGACAAGATATGGGTGTTACAGTAGTGAAATGTGAAATTAACTTTATTTATTCATGCATCGTTCAAATACATAGAAAACAATTATATGTTTACTACAATATGAGCACATTTCCCAACACGAAGTGCATCATCGAATAAATTAGAGTAGAGGAAACTGACACATATAGTGGAAACTTAGACATATATTGCAAACGTGCATGAAGCGCATCTTGACACACAAAATGCATATTGGCACACGAAGTCCATCTTGATGTATGAAGTGCGTCTTGGAGAAAAAAAGTGCATCCTAACACATTAGGTGTATCCTGACACATAAGTGTATAATCTTGTACGCAATCCAATGGCATACTAATTATATTTGACTCAACTCGACTAGTTAATAGGGTACCAATGCTTAATTACATTTTGCAATTTAATACATATATCTTTCTTGATTATGATCATATTCACGATACAATTCATCATTAATACACATATATATCATGTTATACAACATATTTCCATCCAATTTCCATATCACATATCATATACCAAGTAATTCATACCATTTTCTATTCCATTCGTTTTAGTCCTCTATCTCTATATTCCATATCAAACTCAACCAAAACAATTCATACTACCACCATATACTCACCTTGATATTCAATCATTCATTTAACATATATATGCAAGCAAATTAAACAATCTCAAATCATAAAAGTACAAACCGAGATTTCACGTCACTCGTCGATAACTTTCGCTTTTCCTTTTCCTCTCGAAGGTTCCACATCAATGCTAGTTACGTATAGTCATAAAACATATAACGCTATCAATTTCCATCCAATTTACAATTAAATACAAGATCAAGCATATTTTACAATTTATTCAATTTAGTCCCTAAACCAAGGACAATCATAACTTTTGATGTAACATCTCGCCTGACGAAGCCTTAGTATTCAGATACTGTTTAGGGAAGAAAGGCTTATAGAATAAAATTCTAAATAGTAAAGATGTTAAATTAGACTATGGGTACGATCTTGGTTGAAGCCTGTATAAGGCAAACTGAGTGGTTTGGCAGATTCTTTTATAGGGTATAGGCCACCCTAGCTTATATATGTTAATTGTCATTCCGTATTGTTAAGTCCTTAGTTCGAAAGAATTTTAGTTTATTCTTATTTTATTATTCTGGTCAAACTAATTAGTTGGCCTAAAGAGGACTAGTTTGAATAGGACAAGGTTTCTGAAATTGGAAGGACATACATTTAAGATGAGAGAGAAATTATTAGTCAGGGTACGAAAGGAAGGGTTGTAGGGAGAATAAACTTGCCCACTAAATTTTCCTTTCATGTGCACTTGTATAAAGCTAGCATTGGCTTCCTAAGAAAGTTATGTGCTTTCTTGGAAAACATTATTTTCTCTTAAAATTTTCTCTACATTTTCCCAGAAAACTCTAAAGCTATGACTTACCTGAAGGTTTGGGTTTGTTGTATTCAACAAACTTCACCGTCATTAAGTACTTGGTAAATATCTATGAAACTCAAGTTATTTTTATAGTTATTTATTAGGCCCAAAAGTTCTATGCTTTAGGATCAATTTAAAGTGAAAAAGGAAAAAACTTTCAGATTTTGGGTTTACTGTTAATACTCTTGTTAGAACTTATTTAGATTTTGGTAAAATGATATGATATGATAAGATAGTTCTATGCTTTAAGGATAAGAGTCTTGATGTTTGAGCTTTACTACACTTTTTTGGCGAGTTCCTTCATACCCTATATGTGTGTTGTGCTTTTGTTCATGTCTGGTTCAAGGTAAGTATACCTATTCTGTAAAAATTATGGTTTTGCATGTTTGTGTAAGTGATGAAAGAGCCTAGCTTCGTGTTAAGTCATAACCCTTCTTGGTCTGAAAGTAACTATATAGTCTGAACAAAGGAAACATAGTCATGGTGTTGCCTTCAATGGAATGAAAATTGAACTGACAGGTCGCAGTACATGAAGAACGATTATGTAGCATCTGGTAAGGCAAGAGAGATAACAAACCAAATTGACAAAGCATGGCAAAGAAATAAATGGAATGAATGACATGATCTCTGAAATATACTAGGGTTTTGGCCAACACAAAGAAGGTTATTTGCATGAATGCATGGGCGTAGTGTATGCGTCAAAGGATCTTATTTTGTTATAAAGTTTGTGCAAGTTCGATATTCACCAATGGGCGAATTGTACAAGTTTTGTTAGCGTATTGTATTCATCGATGGACGAGTTGCGTGTTTCACTAAGTTGGAAAGGCTTATCTTTTTGTTCTATGTATATGATCTTAGTGTCTACTCTAGAACTTACTAAGTTTTATGAACTTATTCCGTTATCTTTCCTTCTCAAGATCACCTAAGAAGTAAAGGAATCTTCAAGGACTACGCTAGAGGATACTTACTGTTGTGAGGCTTCTTGTGATTTTGTATTATTAATGACAATAGGGGTGGCATTAAGGCTTTGGATTTTGAAGAACGATATTTTGTAACTAAAGTTTGTATTCGTCAAACTATAATACTTTCTTAAGTCTTTACAATGAAGTTTTACGGTTTAATATGTTTTAGCCCCCTTTTTAATTAGAATGATTTATTTACACACACACACACACACACTTATACATGTATCTAACTATTTATCTATACCCGAGTTTCCGCTAAATCTGTTTCGAAAAGGAAAAGATTTTAGGGCTGTAATATGCCATTTGTGGACCCTCCTCAAGGGTTGGGTATGGGGCACTACATTCGATCTAAAGCTTCGAATTAGAATTTGGTTTCACCTTTATTCATTAAGGACCCTATACTTTCTATTCCTAGCATAATTTCATAACATGTTTTCATTTTATTCAAATTGGTCCCTTCTTAATATAACAAAACTAAAAATCAAGCTTGTGAAACATTACAATTTAGTCCTTTTCATAATCTAAGCTTAATTTTTATCAATTTCACACCTAATTCTTCAATTGCTCAATAATGGAAACTTATCAAAATTTCAATAATTGAACAGATTGATACATGAGCTAGCTAAATCAAGCTCCCATGATTCAATTTCCATAAAATCAAAGAAAATGATTAAGGAATTACTTGTAATTACTGTCAGAATACGAAAATTGGTTAAAAGATTTCTTCTTTTTCTTGGCTATGCTGGACGACCATGAAATGAAGAGATGATGATGATGATGATGATGATGATGATGTTTATCATCTTTTTTCACTAACTTTTCACTTATATAGTTAGATTAATTTGTAATTAAACATGTTTAATTAGTTTAATCTTGATCAATTAAGTATTAATATTCAGTTAACTTAATCTAATGGCATCCACCATCACAATCTACTATCATCTAATTAAAATTTGTTTATTATTCATTTTAGTCCTTTAGATAATTACTATTTAAGTCCCAAACCTTTTTCTAATAAAAACTCTATAGTGATTATCCAAAGGACTTAAATAGTAAAATTCTATTCTTTTGACTTGTCCAAAAAGTAAATAGTAAAATCCTATTTATGTCCCCTGACCTTTTACTATTTTATCTAATTTTAATTTTACTTTTGGACAAGTCAAAAGAATACAATTTAGTCCTTGGGCTTTAATTAACCACATTTTTTGCTAAATTATTTAACTAAAATTTAATATATCTATATATTAACTCCTTAAATATCCTTATTTAATATATATGGATTCGATTTACGAAAACGGAGTTTCGAAATTGCATTTTCTGATATCACTAAAAATCGAGTTGTTACATTTTTATTATATTTTATGCTTAGAATTTGATTAAAGTAATAATTTTGTTTTAAAACTAGCAAAATTTTTTAACTAATAATGTAAATTAAATTATAATTATTTTTAAATGAGTAATTATCAAAACTTTTATTAAATTACAATTTGTTTGAAATGCATAATTATTACAACATCTATTTTATTTCACCTTTTTTTTATATTTAAAGTGATTTTTGTAATATGATGAAAATGAAGATATTCTTGTTAGTTCAATTTTTTTTTCCAAACTCGTGCTTTTATATATACTAGCTTCTAATATCACTTGCATTGCATGCGATTTTACATATTTAATATTTAATTAGTTTTTTAAATATTGTAGTTTTAATTACAGTACTGAGCATAAAATAATAATTGTAATCTAATAATTCAAATATACTTAGCAATTAAAAAATATAATATAATAATTTCAATAATAATTAAAATAATTTTAACATATTCAACATACAATATAGTAATACTTTTAGTAATTAATGTAAAGTAACAGTAATAAAAATAATAACGAACATATTAATTATGTGATAATTAAGATGCTCGGAATTTTATTCAAGTAACAATTTTACTTTACATCAATATAATTATCACAATTTTTATCTATCTGAAAAAATTCTTAAGTAATAATTACAAATTATAATTATAGTTATCCCAACTTTTTTTTTTATGCTTAGAGTTCTGCTAAAGTAAAAACTCTAATTTTAAAATGAGCAAAACTTTTTTAATTAGTAATTTTAATTTTAATTATAATTATTTTTAAATGTAATCAAAGATACCAAGAAAAAAATTATATTGATAAAAACCATTTTTATGAATTTATTGCAAGATATAAAAAAATTGACTGAAAAAAATATGGAGGAGCATTCGGATGGAGGCAGTGCAATTGTTGTCGTCAACGGGGCTCTTACCAGGGCCACAAAAAAAGTTCAACATAGACCAGAAGATTCTTTAGATCCGGCAGATCCAGTGGTTGATGATAGTGGTAGGAAGGTGATTTAAGAAGAGTCTCCGAAGGTATCTTGGAAGGATAAACTCTTGAGGTTGTCTGGCGATTGTCTGGATTCGCAATTGGAGGAGGACTTTGCCTTACTCGAAGGTGATGCTCGGATGGTTATGGTTGACGGTGTACCCTCGATACTCTTTTTCGATAGGGTTCATCAATTTATTGCTAGACATATGGCTCGCACTGTTATTGTTAAATTAATCGGAAGGAAATTGGCCTATACAATTATGGTTAACAGATTGAAATTACTATGGAAAACCAATCAACAGTTTCAAGTCATTGATCTCGAAAATGACTATTTTTAAGTTAAGTTATGGATGATGAGGACTATCAATATGCCCTTTCGGGTGGACCTTGGACCATATTCGGGAATTACCTTAGGGTTCATCCCTGGTCTCCAAATTTCTCTACAAAAAGCAACCTTCTGAGCTCTTTGTTTGGATACGGCTTCCGTCTGCCGGAGAGTCTCCAGACTAGAAGCTTGCTAGAGTTTATTGGAAGTGTAGTTGGGCCGGTTGCCAAAATAGATCGCACCACAGATAGTAAGTCGAGGGGTCAATTTGCAAGGCTGGCAGTGTTCATTGATACTGAAAAGCCCTTGGTGTCGAGGATCATGATCGATGGTAAGCCTCAGCGGGTTGAGTATGAATGTTTACCTTTGGTATGCTTCAAGAGTAGGCGTTTCAGTCACTCTCGGGAACTTTGTGCTCATGATTCGCATTTGAATGCGTCGAAGGAAAAGCAAGATGAGGTTGATGGTATGAATTCAGTGGCTGCTACTGATGGTGTGACTGTAAACCAGTATGGGCCATGGATGATTGTTGATCGAAAGAAATATCGACCTCCCAAGTCGTCGGCAAAGAAGTTAACTAGGCTGGGTGTTACAGACTTGGGAAGTGGCTCCAGATTTAGTATTTTGAGCAACAATTAAGGGGAATCTTTGGAGAAGGGAATAAAGGAGAAAAATCAGGTGGATAAAGGCAAGAAGATTTCTTTAGAGAAAGATTTGGCGGGAAATTTATTTTTAAATGGCTTTAGGAAGAAACCAAGAAAAGATAAAGGTAAGGCGGTGGTTGGTTCTTTTGGGTCTAAAATCAAAATTAATGTTTGAAAGCCTAATAATTCTCTTGGTCAAGTTGGGGGGTTGGAAATCCATTTAATGATGGGTCACAGATGGGTTTGAAAAAGTTGGAGAAAGTTCAAGGGCCTGTTATGTTTAAGGTCGTTAGCCATGGTCTTGATTCAAAGAAACATCTTGCTGTACAAGTATCGTCCGAGAATGGGTTTGATTAGGGAAATAAGTTTTTTGATGGAGTAGCAATTGAGTTTGAAAAGAGTCTTCCTTTGGATCCTTCAAAACTTACTGACGCTATGGGGTCTGGAGAGAATTTTGGTCAGGTGCCTTCAAACATGAAAGGGGTGGATAATTGTCTTGACAGAGCCATGGAAGATGTGTTCGCTGGACTTTCTAAGGAGGTTGACAAGGATGCTGTTTTGAATAGGGAGAGTGCCGACTATTCGACTACTTCAATAGAAGATGTGGTCTCTTGATCATGGTTCGGTTAGTGGCTCCTTCCTTACTTCTTTTTATGATTCCACCATTTAGTGCCACGTTTTGGAACTGTCAGGGGTGTGGACATCCCGATTTAGCAGTATATTAAAGGAGTATTGGAGAGACGTTAATCCTGATCTAATTGCTCTTTTTGAAACTCGTATTACTGGTGATAAAGCTGATGTGGTTGTGGCTAAACTTGGCTTTGATTATTCATTTTGTGTTGAAGCAATGAAGTTTGCGGGAGGCATTTGGGTTTTGTGGAACTCAAATATTGATGTCAATATTCTTCGGATTCATAATCAGTATGTTCATATGAGAGTTAATTATTCATCTGGAAATCAACCTTTTCTGTGTACTATTGTTTATGGTAGCTCGCATAAGGCCAAGAGGGATATTTTGTGGGACGAGATAGAGACTTTAGCGTCGGGAATTTCTGAACCTTGGATTTTTACTGGCGATTTTAATGTCATTCTATATGCTGATGAGCGTCAGGATGGTCAAGAGATGAGGAACTTATGGTGTAACAAGTTTAACACATTTGTTTTCAATCATGATGTCTCGAATTTAGGCTTTAAAGGATCAAAATTCACTTGGCAGAGAGGGTGTCTTCTTCAACGTTTGGATCGAGCAATGGGTAATGATATTTGGCTTTCTAAAACTCCTAAATTAATTGTTCGACACTTGCACAAATTGAAGTCTGACCATCGTCCTATTTTTGTGTCAACGGCTTGTATTTTTCTAGAAGAAAAGAGCGTCCGTTCCGTCTTCTTGCTAGTTAGCTTGGACATCCGGAATTCCAAGATGTGGTGAGGAATTCGTGGAGTTCTGATAGGACAGTTTTGGTTAATTTGAACCATTTTTCTGCACTGGTTAAGGATTGGAACTCTACGGTTTTTGGTAACATATTTGATCGCAAACGCAAAGTCTTGCGAGAACTTCAACATATCCAAAAAATACTTGAACTGTGATTTTCTTCACGTTTGCTTAAGAGAGAATCGGATTTACGACTCGAAGTTGAGGAAATTTTGAAACAAGAGGAGCTACTTTGGTTTTAGAAAGCTCGATGCAAATGGTTGAATGATAGGGATAGATATACTAAGTTCTTTCATCGGTGAACTTTAACTCATCATAAGCATAATAGAATTTCAACTTTGAAGGATGCTAATGATGATTGGTGCTATGATGATGATTGTCTTGAGTCTATGGCTATTGATAATTTTTTTAAGTTGTATACTGTGGACGACTATAATATTGGGGAATTTCCTATCAAAGGACACTTTCCCAAACTTGCGAAGGATGATCTTCAGGCTCTTGAGGCTACTGTCTCTAAAGAAGAGGTTCGCCAAGAAGTCTTCAGTATGGGTCCCCTCAAGGCTCCGGGTGTAGATGGTATTCATGCTATGTTCTTTCAATCACAGTGGGATGTTATGGGGGATAGTGTTTGTAGGATGGTCAATGAGGTGATAGTTTATGTAATTTGGATCCAATAGTGGATAGAACTTTGCTTGTCTTAATTTCGAAATGTGTAGGAGCGGAAAGCATGAGTCATTTTAGACCAATCAGTTTATGTATCGTTGCCTACAAGATTATTACTAAGATCATTGTTATTCGATTGCGTAGATTAATGCAATACCTTGTACGTCCTAATCAAGCGAGCTTTATTCCATCAAAGAGTATCACGGATAATATTGTGATAACCCAAAAGGTTATACATTCAATGAAACAGATGAAGAGTAGTCAAGGATGGATGGCTGTGAAGATGGACTTGGAGAAGGCCTATGATCGGGTGCGTTGGGATTTTTTGCGGGATACTTTAGTTGATGTCGGGTTTCCTTCTTCTTTGGTGAGGCCAATTATGGTTTGTGTTTCATCATCATCTATGCAACTTCTTTGGAATGGTTCTATGTTTACTCCATTCGTTCCAACAAGAGGGGTATGGCAGGGAGACTCACTTTAACCGTATCTTTTCATTTTGGGTATGGAAAGATTAGGCCATTTAATTGATGCTACTGTTGAAGGCAATAATTGGGAACCAATTCGGTTATCTCGTAATGGGCCTAGCATCTCGCATATGTTTTTTGCAGATGATCTCTTGCTTTTCTGTCATGCTTTTAAGTTTAAGGTGCTTGTTTAAAGAGAACGCTTGATAGTACAAGGTGGTAAGTATGGTTCCAAATAATATTAAACGGTCTAATGCTTCTCATCTTTGGTGATCTCTTTTTCAGATTTGGGACAAAGTTAAGGAAGGTATCATCGGGTGTATAAATGATAGTCACCTTATTAATTTTTGGAATGATGATTGGGTACGTGATGTTGGACCCTTACGGTATTTTTTCCAAGGACAAGGTGAACCTGATTTCACTGTTCGTGTATGTGATGTGGCTATTGGTGATTGGTGTTGGAATTTTGCATGGCTAAGTTCCGTCCTTCCAGCAGCGATTGTTGACCATATTGTTGCTCATGCTCCTCTTGTAGCAAATTCTAGTTCGGATTACATTTCATGGAAGTGGTCTGCGGTAGGGAGTTTCTCTTGCTCCAAAACTTACAAACATATGTTTAGTGCTTCCTTGTCTGGCATCCCTTTGAGGATACAGAGGATTTGGAAGGCTGGTGTTCCTCAATGTATCCATATGTTTCTTTGGTTACTTATTCGTGACAAACTGTTAACTAATGAGGTTTACACAATGAGGGGAATGTGTGATGTCCCTTGTTGTGAACTTTGTGGGGAGATTGTTGAATCGGTATTACATGCAATTCGTGATTGTGCTAATGTTAGACCAATTTGGCATCAGGCAATATTGCGAGATGGATGGGACTGTTTTTTCTCTTTACCTCTACAAAACTGGATTCCTTTGAACATGGAAAATGAGAGACGATTTATTGCTTTTGATGGTCAACGGAATCTAGCATTTGGAATTATTTGTTGGCTCATTTGGAAAAATAGAAATGAGATTATTTTTCTTCATAGTCATGTACCAGCTCATGTCATTATTTCAATTGAAACTGCTTGGACTAAATCCCTCCAAGTGAGCAATGTTAAAAACAGATGGGCTCCCACGTCGATGTCCCGAAATATATGGATGAAGAAAGCGTACTGGGTGGATCAAGCTGAATGTGGATGGCTTTCTTTCTAATGATGGGTTGTTGGCTTCAATTGGAGGGTGGAGCGAGATTCTGCTAGTAGTTGGCTTTTTGGATTCAAATACAGGCTTTTTTTGTCTGAGATTTTCAGTTTGAAGTAGCAGCATTCTTACTGGTTTGCAGGTTGCTTGGAGTAAAGGTTTCCGGAGGGTGGATTTGGAGTGTGATAATGTCCACCTTGTTGACATTCTGCATTCTGGTCTAGCACCAGTTAGCAAGGTTGTTGAGATCCAAAAAATCCATGCTTTCTGAATTCGTTACATTTGTCAAACTCTCAACATGGTGGCTGATCGTCTTGCTACGGGATGTACTCTACAGATGGGTCAGCTTGCTTTGCTCGAGGAACCTTCACAAAATGTTATCCCATTACTACAAGAAGATGCTAATCCCATTAACCCCTATAGTGCTACTTATAAGTATATTGTCTTTCTTTTACTAGGATTTTCCCTATATTTTTATTATAAAAAAAACTGAATGAAAATAAAGACAAAAATAATTATGATTTGTTTGTTCCTAAAAATATTCTATCACCTAACCACTAGCGAGAATTTCAAATTCGAATTTCTTTTCATTCAAGGGATAAAAATGGTATGCATAGAAATCCAATATTTTTAAATAATGTAAAAAAAACTATGGTCAAGTTTTGACTAAAAACAAACATCTTGATAATGATAAAAAGAAACTAATTAAATTAAAGTTCTTACTTTGGCCCAATTATCGATTAGAAGATTTAGCTTGTATGAATCAATATTGGTTTAATATTAATAACGACAGTCGTTTCAGTATGGTAAGGATTCGTATGTATCCACATCTGAAAATTCGTTAATGGTAAATTTTCCCCTATATTATGTATGTATTATGCCAGGTATATGAAAACAAATAGATGGGCACAAAAATTATCTTACATTTTATTCTGATACACTATACTAATTTAATGACATATATATCACAACTTCTATTAAATTATAATTCTTTTTAAATGTATAATTATCACTTCTATTCTCTTTCAACTTTTTAACTAATGATTCTAAATTAAATATTGCAATTATTTTTAAATGTGAATTGAGTGATATAATGGAAAATAGAAAGTACTCTCATTAGTTCAATTTTTTTTCCCAAATTCGTGTTTTTTGTTATAAAATAAAGAGACAGAGAGTAAATAACAAAGAGAATGAGAGAGCAAGATAGAGAGAGAGAGAGAGAGAGTATTTTATTGATCAATAGAAGTGTATTACAATGTTTCTCCAAAGTCTATATTTATAGACATAAAAAGTATAAATGGAATAGAACTCTAATTCTAATGACAACTAGAATTTAAACTTCATCCAAACTTATCTTGATCTTGATGGACATCCACTTAATAAAATATTCATAACACTCCCTCTTGGATGTCCATTGGTAGATAACGTGGCTCGTTAAAACCTTTACTAAGATAAAAACCCTGCGGGAAAAAGTTCTCCATAGTGAAGGAAAAAGAGTACACATATCTATAATAAGCATAACATATTACCTCATTAAAAACCTTACCAGGAAAACCCAATAGGACAAAACCTCGATTAAGGGAAAAAGAGTACAATGTGTATTTACTCACCCTCATAAAAACATCACATAAAATCTCATATTCTACGTATTCAATCTTGAATACTCATATTTCAAATGACTATTTGAATGTATTTGCTAAGCATTTACATCACCATTCTTTTGAAAGTCGTGAGTGAGGAAAATTTTGGGGGAAATATATTTTGATCTCTCTAGGAGTTTCAACAATAATCATGATTATTCTATAAAATCACAAATAGGTATTTTAGATTATTTTATAATCCTCCTTCAACTACTATTGGCTAAGACAAATTTACCGCATGTTCAATTATTTCAATTCATATAAATGAACAATTTCCCGATAATTTCAATATGCTTCTGGCATTCCAAATCCTTCAAGGATTTTAATATAAACCTTACTATATAGTGATTCACAAAAGATTGTAACAACAACTATGAGACACAAGTATGAACTGTCAGTTTAATAATATATCTAAAAGTTATTGCATCCACCACAAAAGAATATTATATATTTTCATAATCAATGCTAGGACTTATCAAAAAACTTCATATTTTTCGCCTTTGCAAAACTACTTCATTTGTACCCTCACTGGCTTTATACCTTTAGATATTTGGACTATTTGTCCAAAAACTCCACAAATTTAATTGTATTTGAGTTGCATCTTTCTATTTTGGCCAATTTATACCATATCTCTATTTCCCAAGAGATTTATTCAATATCCTCATTTTATTTCATTGTTTCAAAAATAATATATCATTCAAAACCATTGTCGAACACTTTTATTATTGGTTCGACATTTTCTCAAATGACATAACTTATCAAGATCTCTTATTTTCACTATTTTAATCTTTAGTTTCAGGTACCTGAATCTCTTCTAAAGTTTTACTTATTAGTTATGTCTTAGGTCTCTTTTGGAGCACTCGCCTTCATTATATGACTATTTATATTTTTTCCTTTTATGAAAATTTTCATATTTGGAACTTTAATGAGTTATCCTTGTTGAACTTCTAGTTCAAATTACTCTCCCCTTAACTCATTACAAGTTATTAGTTCTTTCCTCCTAATGTCGAGAAAACTATCAAATCAAAATAGTAATCACAATCATGTCATAATTGAATCTCCAATACATTTAATATATCATAATAAAAGGTGGTCCATAATTAATATATATTTCCAACTTTCTGTGAAGATTCACTCATCTTTGTGTGTTGTGGTGGAGCAATTGGAACATATACGCACATACAAAAATTCAAAGATGAGAAATATTTAGCTTTTGACCTAAAATCAATTGCAATGGGGAGTATTTAAAACTTATTGGCTTGATGCGTACAACACGTAAATCAACATAATCCCATGTTGAAAGAGAAAGTTCAGTTCTCATAAGTAATAATCAGAGGCGTTCAATCAATAATTTCTCTAAACTTTTATGTGCATAAATAACAAACTTTTATCAAAGTTTTTCAAACTCAATCAATAAGACTGAGATATAAACTCATCAATATTAGCAATATGAATTGTCTTAATCGTATGATCTGAAATTAATTATTCAAACAATCTTGCAAATGACAGGTTGCAAGTTGATAACACATATGTGTTTATTTTATAGATGCATCTACCAAAATCATATAATATCAAAACCATCCACTTAGTGGATTAATAGGTCCATATTCATTTCAGAAATGCAATACATTAAATCTTAACTTTAGCTAGTGAGTTTTTAACAACCAATTTTCATTGAGAACAACAAACAAAAGAGAATTCTTTAAATTAAAGAATCTTCTGATTCTTTAATAAATGTCCATATGAATTCTTAATTAATTTTTGCATCATATATGATCCAGGATGGTCTAACTGGTCATGCTTAGTAAATATATTTGTACCAGTAAACTTCTAGTTTACTTTAACATGCGTTTCAATTTAAACTAAATTGTAGCAAATTGATAATTTTACTATCATTCTTTTCACTTTCTACCCACATATAAGTACCATTGTGACATTTTCTACTGGAAATGTCTAAATCAATGTGAAGTTTATAATGACATTAAGTCATATAATATAATTTCCAAATAATTATATGTAATATTCGCTTCAGGGAATATGCCAAAATATTCACATGTCCAAAATCTTCAAGTGCATCCAACCATAACGAGCTTTAGATAGAATTACCATATTCTATTGCTCATATTTTTCTTCCACAATTTAAGTAGATCTTTCACAGTCAAATATTTTGACTTCAACCCCTTAATGGGGATAATAACAAAAGAATATCACAAAGATAGTCAAAATCAATTCAATTTATAATAAATAGAAATCAATAACTCAATCCTCTTTTGATTCATTTGAAATATAATCTTTTCCTCATTCACAATCTCAATATAAGATCCATTATGAGTATCTTTTAAAACCAATGGATTAACCATCACAAGATATTAATATATTAGCTCTTCTGGAGCTTTCGACTAATTTTGTACTACCAAATATTGGAATAGTATTGGTTTGTTTTAGTACCAAATAAGATAAATATTTTTTTATCTGTAATGATAGAATTCGTTATTATATTCTCATATTCATTCTCAAAGAATATTAACAAAAATAAAATATTTGGGCATACGCCACATATGTGGCCAATAACTTTTGATAGCATAAGTTATTTTTACCCTTTGAAGAGTTATCTTGAGAACTCTCATTGTTCTCTTATTCATCACCATGTTCCTACTTTTAGTGGTCCATGATCATATCTTTCATTTTCTTTATGTTTACATTCACTTCTGGGAATGCAACAAATTTAGTAAAACGAACTTATAAATGTTCCGCTAGATTATTTATTCCATAATCACCATCGCATACATGTGTGGATTTCAAATCAAAATCCATCTATTCATGTTGTCATGGTTTGTCTCAAATTATAATAAACATGATATAATAAATAAATCATAGAAAATATACTTGAACATCTTTAACATCATTGTTATCACCCTGGCTATTATCATAAGCACTGAGTGGTTAAAGACTTTAGTGATTACCCGTAGTGCGTCAACCTCAATTGATGACTGAAAAAAATTAAATGAGAATCGTGCTGATAACGTGTTATAAAATAAAGAGACAGAGTAAATAACAAAAAGAATAAGAGAGCAAGAGAGAGCGCATTTTATTAATCAATAGAAATGTATTACAATGCTTCTACAAGGTCTATATTTATAAATATAAAAAAGTATAAAATGGAATAGAATTATAATTCTAATGACAACTAGAATTTAAGCTTCATCCAAACTTATCTTGATCTTGATGGATATCCACTTAATAAAATATTTATAACACTTTTATATATATTATAGATGGATTATAGATAAAACAGTAAAATTCTATTCTTTTGACTTGTCTAAAAAGTAAAATTAAAAATTATGAACAATATTAACTATATATGTTCATAAACTTCTGCTATTTACCAAGTGACCAAGGGTTGTTTACCCATAGACTCACTCATGTTTGAGCTTCCAAGGAGATAAGTAATAGTTTTCCTTGGATGTAGTGAATGTGTGTGTAATAACCCGTTTTTCAATGGTGTCGAAAACAGTGATTTCGAGATCATAAACTTGACGAGAAAATTTTTTATAATAAGTGTTTAAATTAAATAAGTCAATAATAATTTTATATGGAATTTTGAATTGACGAATTTTAATTATTGAATTAAAAGTTAGTATAAGTGGTTTGGTTTAAAAGTGAAGTGGTTTTAGAAAATGAGGTATCGGGACTTTGTTTCTAAAATTAAGAGCCGTAAATATTTTTATTAAATATTTACATAGTCTTATTATATGTGAATTGAAGTTCGGGTGGGTAATTATGATGATTAATTGCTTAATTAAGGAAAAAGGAGTAAATTATAAAAGAGGTAAAAGTTAATTGCTATTGATTAAAAATAAAAGGGACAAAAGTGGTAATTACACCATGGTCAAAAAGTCCAAGAGGTGGTGGATATGATTACCATCCACTAACTTTTGGGTTATTTATTCATTAAGTCCTAATTAGTTTAGGACTAAATTGAAAACAAGTTTGTTTAATTAAAATTTAATTTAATTGAAGGACCAATTATGAAATTGGACCCTCTTTAAATGGCCTAATAATAGAAGTAATGTGAAACTCTTTAGATTTTGATAAATTGCAATTAAATCCTAATAAAATGAGGATTTACTAATTAGTTTAATTTAGTATGATCAGAAATGGTGGTTTCGAGGCCACAAATTCAATGTGTTAGACCGTAAATATTAATTATTTAATATTTACAAAGTCATTAGTATCGTACTAAAAATTTGGTTATGAAATTTTATTGTATAGATTGTTAATTAAGTAAAAAGGATTAAATTGAAGAAGGTGCAAAAGTTGAATTCTCTTAATTAAATGTATTAGATGTCAATTGAAAAGTAAGTTAAGGTCCTTAAATGTTAATATAACCATTTTTCATTTGATTGGATGATCTTGACTAAAATTTGGTTAAAATTAAAGTGTGAACAAATGACATATTAGTAAATTAAGTAAATAAATGGTTTAAACCAAAATTAAAAGATGAAATTTAGTCATCTTCTTCTCCAAGGAGTCAAAACTCCATTTCCAAGGGGAGAAGCAAGCCTCGGTCACTTGGGTTCTTAGATTGGGTGAGTAAATCTTGCCCGTTTTTGGTAATTTTTATGTTTTTGAACTCGTTTTAGCTTGATATAGCTAACCCGGGTACTAGTTTGTAAAACTATTAAACATTTTTGTTTATGTCATTGATGAGTTTGGTGTGTTTTTGAAGTTTAATGATAAAATAGTAAGCTTGGTTGTTAAATGAGACTATTTTGTAAAGAAATTTTTAGTAATTTTCATGTTAAAGGACTAAAATATAAAAGTAGTAAAAGTAAAAGGACTTATTGTTAAATAAAACAAATATGGGAAGTATTGGATTGCTATAACATTCGGCTGAACTTGTTTTTTATGGAAAAATGGTTAATTTGCAAGTTTTGAGCTAAAGGACTAAATTGAATAAAAGTGAAAAGTTAAGGGTAATTTTATAAAAATACCAAAAAGACTTATTTGCATAAAATGATTAAAAATTCATATTGATTTAAATAATTGAATGAAATTATTGTAATAGATCAAGATCGTGTCCCGATCGTGGAAAAGGAAAAATTAAGAATTTGCCCCTAAAGTTCACTTTAACTTCAATTTCGTTCGGTAAGTTCGTAACGTTAAATTTACATTTAAATAGTATATTATTTGTATTCTTTATGATTGTTATAGAATAGATTATGGTACGTGAAATTGTGAAAGATGAAAAAGATATCAGGCTTTGAACAGATGGTTTGAAATCGACGCGATGATTGAGGTATCGCATATGTTGCAGTCCTTGACAGCTCGTGTGAGTAGCATCGTGAGTCGAGAAATGAGAAAAGAATCCAAGAATAGATTATAGGCCCTACGATGGCTGAGATTTATACATAAGTGCATATTCTCGATTGCTCATGTGAGTAGCTTTGTTAGGGAACAATTATATGCACAGATACCATATTGATTGCTGAGGTATCGAATGCGAGTCCTCGACAACTCGTGTGAGCAGCATCGTGACCCGGGAAAGAGATATGAATCCTAAATGGATTATAGGCTCTATGATGGCTAGACTATACTTTACGCATACTCTCGACAACTCGTATAAGCAGCATCGTTAAGGAACAATTTATAGTACAGACAGGCACCGTATCGATGGTTGGGGTATCGCATACGTTGCGAGTCCTCGACAGCTCTTGTGAGTAGCATCAAGTACTTGTAATAGAAAAGTTATAGACAACAAAGTTGGAACAACAAATATGGCTTGAGGAAGCAACAGTTCATCCTAGCTCGATTGAGATATAATTGTTTTATGCATATGATTGGTAACTCTTCAAACTCTTCGAACTTACTAAGCTTTGAAGATTAACAAAGATGTTATTGTTGTTTTGTAGATTGTTTGTTGTTTGAAGATCGGATCATCTCGAAGAAATCACACTATCTTGGGAGCTCATTCGATAGTATTTACATCACTTGGTTATATGGCAAGTACTAGGATGATGGTACCTTTGAAATGCTTGATTTTAGATTGTTGGTTTCTTTGTTGAACTAAACTTGCATGCTTGATTGATGTTCTAAACAAGAAAATGTGTTTAGTAATGAGTTGACGAGTGAATTTAAGAATCCTTGTGTTGATTGATTGTATTTTGTGTTATATGATGAAACAAGTATTGTCATGTATAGATTTTGCAAGATGAAAATTTAAATAAGAGTATTGTATATTGAATGATGATTAATAAACTTGAGGACTTGTGTGAATAAATGAATTTTGTATACTTGTTTCGATAGAAGCCCTACATGTATCGGTAGAAGTAAAGGGCAAGAGAGAGGTTATTCACTGACTTGAGTAGTATCGATAGTTGCATAATAAGTACCAATAGTTTTGCCCATAAGAGTATTAGTAGTTTATGTACTTGTATCGGTAAAAGTTGCAGGGTAAGACATTTTAGCTCTCTAGAGTTTTTAGTACCGGTAGAAGCATTTTTTGTTTCAGTAAAAGCTTTACTTGTATCGGTAGAACTGTCATAGGTATCAGTAGAAGTTTGCACTGTTTCTTACATTTTTACTGACTTGACAACTACCGATACTTGTCTAGCAGGTACCGGTAGAAGTCTCCTAGAATTGTAGAAATGACATTTTTACCCTTATTGAGTTAATAAACAAAGTAAGAATAATGAATTATAAATGTAAATCAAGAAAAATGTTAAAATAAGATTTGAATAGGTAACGATTCGAGGCACAAATGCATGTGATCTCGAAACCCTAACCGATGTTGGTGTTGTGTTTAAGTACTATACAATGATAGTAAGAAAGATTGATGTAGCTTGGATGATATTGTGATATTATGGTTGACATGGAATATGGATGTCATGATTTGTGAAATGAACATTGATTCCTTTTGCGATGTAATGATAAGTATGTTTGGTTAGCTAATGGTGAGAACTGTGTGTTTGAGATATAGGACCATGTGATCCCTGATGGAAAATATTTATACGTGATTGAATTTGATTATTGATTGATTGAAAGGTTATAAATGAATGTGTAAAATTAAATGTAATTAGTATTTTGAGCTACAAATTATAATTGTATAACTTGTGATCAAATTGTATGTAAAAAAAACAGAAAAGATTCGAAAAAAAGTTCTGTAAACCTTGAGACCTTGGATCGGAGATGGTTTTGGGTTTTGGGTTTTTGGGTGTTATAGTGTGTGTGGTGTGGGTATATTCTTACCGTGTGTGTGAATTATGGTGGTCGTTTTCACACCAATTTCGGTCGTACTAGCCGGTGCAAACCATTCTTGTACTAAAATATAACAAGCAGCACCCTTTTCTACATAGGTGAAAATTATGGTCCATATCGATAGCACTAGCTTGTTCTGGTCAATTCTGATCGCACCGATTGAAATATGGTGCACCGATTAGTGCATGAATAATATTAAAAAATATAAAACTTTTAACTATTTACTATTATGCACCGATTAGTTATGTAATAATCTCCGGGTCACAATTTTAATCTTAAAAGGGATCGAAGTGTTCCATAGTTTCTTGTAAATTGTTCTATCCTCAACATTAGGAATAGGGTCCATACTACACAGTCCCGTTTTTTATATTTTTAGGTCCTAGGCAAAATCATAAAGTAGAGTTTTAGATTCCTTAGAAGTTGGAAAGTTTTTTTTATCTCCCTTAAAAGTTGGTAAAAATCTTTTTTGTGACTTTAAAAGCTAAAAAAATAAATTTGGGCTCCTTAAAAGTTGGTAAAAAAAAATTTGGCCTTTAAAAGTTTAAAAATATTTTTTTTGGTCCCTTAAAAACTAAAAACAATATTTTAAACCCTTTCAGCCTTGGGTCCTAAACGGTCGCACTTTCAGATGATCTCCAGGGTTAGGCTTGACTATGCAGTGTATATTGCCTTGAATTCTTCGCTTGCCGTACCACATCATCCTCTTGAGGGCTATTAGATAAAGGGATGCACATAATTTGCTCCACCTCTGAAGCTTCAAAAATCTCAGTAATAATCGAGATACCAATTCAAGTAGGAGTTTTCAATCTTCACTGCAATGCACAAACTAATTTTTCATATTGAAAATATGTTAAGCTATATATATTTAGAAATTTAACAAATAGACACACACACACATATATAAGATTATTTAAGCCCTTAATTTAGTTGGTGTTTTGAGTCAACTAGTCATCAACTTGAGTTAACTAGCCATCAACTTCATTAGGAATGACTAAAAAATCGTTCTTTTTTCAAAAGTATATTATATTACTGTAGAGTGTGTTTGTTTTTTTATATATGGTATAAAATCAATAAAATTAACATATGGTAAGATTTACACCTAAATTATCATAAATTTTAATCCTTCAACTTTATTAATTTAACTAAAATTTTAATTGATTTTTGTATAAACATTTAATAATATATTTTTTTACCTAGGTGTGTCATAATCTAATGTATATAATAGCAGTAAAAAATATACATACAATTAGTTCATATTAAATAAAAATAATATATTTTTTAAAATTATATATATGGTGGGTTTAAAGAAACTTAGGTTAATATTTAATAAATATTAAATTTATAAATATAAATAAACTTAGAAAAAAATGAATTTATTTCTAGAGAAAGTTGAAACTCAATCAATCGGCCATAATTTGAAGTTCAAGGTACCATTAATTCTTCATCTTTGGTAAAGTTTTTTTGAAATATATTATAAGCTAATATTTAGTTAACTATCAAAAATCTTTTAATTTTACAAGCAATGTTCAACATGTCCCTTTTTTTTTAAAAAAAATTCTAATTTATTATTATTTTGGTTTAATATAAACTGATGATTAAATTTGACAATTTTTTTAAAAAAATTTGATGTATAAATTTACTATTTCTTTCTAATTTAATACTTAAGCTTATTTTTATCTAATTTGATACTTAAACTTGTCAAACGTTCAATAAATTTTTTCAATATATTAACATTGTTATTTTTATGAAATAGTAAAAATAATTAATGTATGATCGACATGTGACAAATGAAATGATTTTTTTAATTTAAAATATTTAATTGCTTTTTATTTTTTTATTTATTTGAATTTTTTAAATTTAATAGAATGGATTTATTTTATTTTGAGTTTTTAAAATTATTTTTCTTCTTCCTTATTCATTTGCTAAGTATAGTTAAAAGCATAATTTTCAACAAAGATTTTCTTTGATATTAATGATATTTTGTGAAATTAAGGAACTTGTGAAGACCGTGTCTTGGTTTAAGGATGCAATTTTTTTTGAATCATTATTGTCATCTATCAAAATAATTTTATTTCACATAATATATGAGCATATTATTTAAAAAAATAAATAAAATCTAAAAAAACGTAATCATTCTTACTATTAAATTTCATTTCATGTACTACAAATCAAATCGGTTATGTATTAATTATTTTTGCTCCTTTATAAAAAAAACTAACACCATTAATGTTACTAGTTTTTTGTATATCATTTGACAAATTTAAGTATATAATTCAATAAAAAAAACATTGGTATCAATAAAAAAAAAATATTGATACCAAACCCCATATTAACATGATAGTTAAAGTACTCATCACCTTAAGTATAATCTGAGTTTAAATCATACAAATTTACTGTTAGAGTTTTGTTCTCTTTTTATATATATATATATATATATATATATATGAAATTATATATGAAATTAGATATTATTGTATATAAAATTATATTTATGTAGAAAGGAAAAAGAATTGATGAGATTCTGACAGATAGAGAAATGAATGATATTTGATGGTCCAATCTCCAACTCCAAACCGCTTTCCCCTATCACCGCCAATCCAAATTATAAGTTCCGGTTTGAATCTGAAGTTGAATGTATAAAAAACAGAGAGACACGGTCCATTTGAGACACAAAGACTTGGCTTCTCTTGATTGAGTGAGTGGCACCTAACAATTTAATCACTTTTTGTTTTTTGTTTTTATTTATTTGTAATTTAACCAATAAAATAATGAAATCCAAATAAATCGAGACTACTCAGACTGTTAAATTTCTCTCCTTTTTCTTCTTTTATCAGTTTATGCGAATCCATCCTCGAAAAAGTTCTTTTTTTTTTCTTTTTCTTGTTGTTACTTTTGTAGATTCTCTAGAATTCCCAACTTCCCAGAAGGAAAAAAAATCCCGGAAAATCACATTCGTTTCTATTCCGGGAAAGGAAACGAGTGAAATAGGATAACCAAATTTTTTTGTGTATGGAGAAACTGTGAACTCACTATGTCTGCTTTGCTATATAAAAACTTAAGAAACACTCCCGACTCATTCGGTGTGACTCGGTGAGTGCACTCATCATCAATGCCAAATATTTTTTTTCCTTTTTTGTATTTATTTTTTAATTCTGGAATCTGGGTATTGCTTGTTTTGCCAGTATGTAATCTGGGTAATTTTCCCCCCATTGTTTGCTTTGCTTTGCTATGCTCTATTTCATTTTATTTTCTGTAAAAGGTGGTTGTTTTAGATCCAAATATCATGTTAGAATAGAGATTGTGACGAGTTTAGAGGTATTTTTCATGTTTCTGTTTTAACTGTTTGATACTTTATTATATTTGGTGTTGTGTTTACAGAATGGTGAGCAATTGAGGATAAAAATTTTGTACTTTGATTGTTGGTTGAATGTGAAAGAAGTTTGTTTTGATCTTTAAAGATGCTATTTTGGTGCTTTTTGTAGGACCTTCCATATTGGTTTTTCTGAAAATAGACAAGAGTTCACCCAATGAAAGAAAAAGTTCGATTGCCATTGCTTGATTTTGCTCTTTTTTCCCCATAATCTTTTGTACCCGTTACAGTGAATGTCTGACAGTGGTTTTTGAGTTTTTAATGTGAAAACATGAAATATTAATAACTAGTACCACCGATTATCGTGACAGTTAGCAATCCAAGGTGATAATAAATATGTTTTTCTGTAATCTTTTATTGATTAATAGCTGCTTGCTTTTCTCTTATCATTGTTGAGTTTGATGCTTTGTTTTTTCCTTTATGGACTGGTATGTTATGTAAGTTTTACAAAGATAATTAATCAATTTGGTTTCCCTCTCATTTGGTGAAATCTTTTTTTTTTCCACAAAGCTCTTTTTTGTTGCATCCATCCTAGAAAACTGAGGGATGTGCTCTTTTTTATTTATTTTATTTTATATGTTTTTATTAAAGTTGTACAAAACGAGAGCATAAATCACTGAATCTTAATTCTACCTGAACTGCATCATTCTCTAAGGTTGAACTTTAAAGTCATAAAAATTTCTGTATGGTTTATTCTTTAACATTTTGTAGATAAAACAAAGGAACATATGTGGATGTAATAAGGTTGGGGTTGCTATTACTTATCATTGTATTCTAAGGTGCTGACAATTATTTTTCTTTTACTTTATTTTCAATTTTATTGTTGATTGAGATTGGAACTTTGATCATTTTCTGGTTTTATACATGCAACTTTTATGTTGAGATGACAGAAAATAAATGGTTGTCTTACATGAAGATCTAGTTCATTGTGTGCTTGAGGCTGCTTTTAGTACTATAACATTGAAGTATTTTCTGTCTTATGAGCCACATGTATACTATAATTGTTTCTTTGTGCTTCATATTTATTTATTTATTTTCTCAACTTATAACAGAAATAGCTGTCATACAATGCCTCAAGATGCTTCTGGTCGTGAAGCACAGCAGAAAAGAGCAGGTCTTTTAAAAGATCAGGTTCGGCTGGTTAAGCGAAAGGATTGTGATCGCCATGAGATTGTTCCAATCCAAGGACCTTTGTCCTTTGAAAAGGGGTTTTTTATTGTCATCCGTGCATGCCAATTGTTGGCACAGAAAAATAATGGGATAATATTGGTAGGATTAGCAGGTCCTTCTGGAGCTGGGAAGACTGTATTTACAGAAAAGATACTCAACTTCATGCCCAGCATTGCCACCATATCAATGGACAACTATAATGATTCTAGTAGAATTGTTGATGGCAACTTCGATGGTAATTCATCTTTACTCTTATTTGTTGGCAACTATAACATTCTAGTATTTAGCCTTTGACTCATATTTATATCTGCCTTCAATTTGAGTTGTCTTTGTTCTTTTTCTTTTTCTTTTTCTTTTTTGGGAGGGGGGAAGGGGGTCAAAAGATGGTGCATTAACATGAATCTTGTTGAAAGCACCAATAGAAAATGACATATGACTGGCTGCTTCAAAACTTTTATTTAAATATCTACATCTTTGGATTAGGAGTTGAGGATTTTAACTGAGAGCAAGTGTAGCTGTAAATTGACAATCTTCTGATTCTTTTAAACAACAGATCCTCGATTGACAGATTATGATACGTTGCTTCGGAACCTTCATGATTTAAAGGAAGGGAAAGAAGTTCAGGTTCCCATCTATGATTTCAAGGCTAGTTCCCGAATAGGATACAGGTTGGAAACTCCTTCATTTAGTTCATATCAGTACTATCATTTGCTCAAAAAGCTCTTAAGGATTAAGTTATTGCATTTTATTGAAAATCAATGGTTATGGTAGTGGATTTAATTGAAAATGTAGAAATCCTAATCAATGTGGAATTGATTATTAATTTGAGAGATTAGTGCTTTCATTTCTAGGTAGTAGATTTTATATGTAATCCTCCAAGCTTGCTTTTATGACAGGACGCTTGAAGTTCCAAGCTCCCGCATTGTAATTATTGAGGGCATCTATGCCTTGAGTGAAAAATTGCGACCCATGCTGGATCTTCGAGTATCTGTCACAGGGGGAGTTCACTTTGACCTTGTTAAACGAGTCCTACGAGACATACAGCGTGCTGGCCAAGAACCTGAAGAAATAATCCATCAAATATCTGAAACTGTATGTTTTCCTTTTTCTTTCTTTTTAGGTAAAATTTATTACTAAAGACCGGGCTGTGGAATTGTTGATATACTTCTTTGCACGTCAGTGCTCTAATTTTTCTTTCTAGGGTCAAACTTAGCATGTTCTCTGTTTAACAGGTATATCCAATGTACAAGGCCTTCATTGAGCCAGATCTCCAAACGGCACAAATAAAAATCATTAACAAGTTCAACCCATTTACTGGATTTCAAAGTCCCACTTATATTTTAAAGGTTACTACTTCCACCAACTTTTTTGGATGTAACTTTGTCACAAATTTTATTATACTGGTGATAGTACTTCCTACTACACCCTAGCATCCGCGTCCTTATCTTTTCTAGCATCTCATTTTTTTTCTTTTAATTGTAGTCAGCAAGAAAGTTAACAGTCGATCAAATTAAGAGTGCCATGTCTGATGAACATACAGAAACACAGGAGCAGACTTATGATATATACCTTCTACCTCCTGGTGAAGATCCTGAATCTTGCCAATCATATCTGAGGATGCGGAATAAAGATGGAAAATACAGTCTCATGTTTGAGGTTTGTCCCTTAAATTTCTGTCTTGTTATCATGAGTCGAGTCCCTTTGGATGTGCACTCATACATTCATTAGTTATTGACAATTCCCTGGTCTTATAAATCATGCATTACAGCAGTTAATATTCTTGCAGGACACTGGATGTATAACCATATGTTTTTTGTGAAAGTATGTATGTGCCCTTAGCAGATATTAATGATAACAATTAAAATTTTGTGTCCTGCACGTGTTCAACATTTGCATGCCAGTCAATACATCTTCCCAATTATCTGGTTCTAACAACCATGTAGATAGATGTATTGGAAAGATCTTGATGAAGTTATCTAACAAAGAGAAAATGATGGAACACTCCTGTCTTGTTAGTTTTTGCCTTTAAATGTTGGATTGAGGTTCTTTCTTTGTTTTCTTAAATCATCAGTTTTCTTTGTTCCATATTTTACATTCTCCATAGTTTTATGTTTGTTAAGACACTGTACCTACCCACAAAAGTCTGATTTGGTAGTTATCATTTTTCAGGAATGGGTAACGGATATTCCATTTGTTATATCTCCAAGAATTACATTTGAAGTCAGTGTGCGCCTTCTTGGTGGACTAATGGCCTTGGGTTATACAATAGCAACCATCCTCAAAAGAAACAGCCATGTCTTCTCTGATGATAAAGTTTGTGTCAAAATTGATTGGCTAGAGCAGCTAAATCGTGAATACTTTCAGGTACTGAGAATCTGAAACCTTCTAAGTACTAGAATGTGATATTTTTAATGTACTTTCAGAATCCTTCGTTTTCACCACTTGGATGTCTTTCTTCATTTTGGTCACTTGAATTATGTCTTAACAATGTTGTTTTAATGATGAGTTTCTTAATGCGAATTTGACTTCCGTGATAATTTGTCTAATTGTCAGTATCTTCTGGAAGGTTTAAAATTTGGTGTACCATTAATATGTTTCACAACATAAATGCTTGATAAGTGCAATTTATCATTTTTGGAGATGACCTAATTGGCGTTTTAAGTTGCTCGGTTAATAATGTGGGAAATTTGATGCTTTGTATTTTATTTAAAACTTTAGGCATAATTTATTCTTCATTATAATGTGGTAATATGTTATCTTTAAGCTAAAACTAGACCATCTGTTTGTAGACTGTTTAAGGCCGGTATTGATCATTGTGATTTGACATTCTTAAATAGGTGCAAGGGAGGGACCGGTCAGTTGTAAAATGTGTTGCAGAGAAGCTCGGTTTGGAAGGTTCATATATTTCACGTACCTATATTGAACAAATTCAATTGGAAAAACTTGTAAATGAGGTTATGGTATGAAAACTCTCCATCTGGTAATGTCTTTTTCAATTTTAGTCGTCTAGTTGCTCTTATCTAATTATTGGACAGGCCCTGCCAGAGGATTTGAAGACAAAGCTCAGCCTAGATGAGGATCTGATGTCAAGCCCCAAAGAAGCACTCTTGCGGGCCTCTGCGGATAAGGTTGCCTTGAGAAATAGGCATCTCAAAAGGTACAAACATGTGATACATATCTTTCTTCTGCACAAGAATGTTGTTAAATGGCCTATATGAGTGGATTTAATTAAATAGAGTTGATGTTTTCTAATGAAAACAGTGGCATGTCACATTCATATTCTACTCAAAGGGAGAAAAATATGTCGAACTTTGCTGGATATAATGTGAACAACCAGAGGTTTGGTGAGAGAAATTCAGAGTCAGCTCTAGCAAATGAGGTTTGTATGTAGCTCTTTTAGCTTTGTACATGATCTTGTACTAATTTCTTGTTGAAATGCTTCGGCAACTAAAGTCTCCTGTATATTCTTCTTCCCCATTTAGGGAGTCATCACTCAGCTTTCAGAACAGATATCCTCTCTGAATGATAGGATGGATGAATTTACTGCCCGTATTGAAGAGTTGAATTCTAAGTTAAGCGTCAAGAGATATACTTCTAGCCAACAAAACTTGGCTTTCCAAGCTGAATCATGCAATGGCTCTGCTCCAACTTCTCACTTCATCAATGGTTTAGGAAATGGTTCCATAATGCCCAATTCCTCATCATCCTCCCAGCTGGCTAAGGATTCACCTATAATGGAAGAGGTACTGTAACTGGTCTATTTATGCCCTTTTATTTTCAAGGGATCACAGGTTCCTGAATTATACTTGTTATGAGGTACTGTCCAGTTTGAGAGTTTGGGGACCATCTTTGTGATTTTATCTTTGAAGCAAAGTCATCTGGTAGGGGATAGGATGACTTGCTTATAAAGGCCACAATACAATTATTTGCTATAAGATGTAAGATCGGATTTTTTCCCTCAACGTACATAAACTGGCTAGGAGTTCATAGTTCTGATGCAAGTAGCCCTATACCTGATGTGAAGTATATTTATTGATTTTAACTTACGGTTCTTAGTCTAAAATTTTTGAGCTGTTTATGAAGCAGATATCCAGTGTGGCACGCGGACAACGGCAAATCATGCATCAGTTAGACAACCTTAGTAATCTCCTACGTGAGGGAATTGGAGAAAGGTCACAAGCAGCTAGTACAAGAAAGAAAAACATGATGTCTGGTGGTGGAGATTCTATAAAAGTTCCCGTAATATTAACAACATTGGCAATTGGCGGTCTGGGAATTTTCTTATATAGGGGCATTTTAACGCGACACTGATTCAGACCTGTGGAGTAGTTTTGCACACATTTAAGATATTCTTTTGTCCCACCAAGTGTTCTTTTTTTACAGGGCACTAATCTTCTGCCTCGAGAAAGACAGGTTGAGACTGATATTTGAAAGAGTTACTTTGGGCCCAAACAAAACAAAAGCAAATGCTTTTTAAGGTTTGCCTTTTGGGGGTTTTTTCGGCAAAGAAGGGGTGCTCATCTATGGCAATTTTTCTTTTTATCCTTTTTCACTTTGTGGGAACTTCTCTTCCTCTCGTTTACTCCTTTGTGACATTCATTCTCTGGTTAAATTTAATGGCAGCAGCTAATAGTTCCACACTTCATTACTGGCTTATAATGGTTTAATCTTTTATGAAACTGTTTTTACTCTTTTTTAAAGCTGAATTGTCATTGATAATTAAGAGTTGACAACAAGAGAAACCTTGGTGAAGACCGAACTTCATTTAGCAGAAGTCTCTCAATGGCCCAAGAGAGCAGCACCTCCTTATAGTAGCGGACAGCGATACGTATGAATCCCTTTGCCAAGAAAGCATTATCCAAAGGTCTGGTTTCTTTAAAGCCCATTTTGGGCCGTTCGAGGTTGATCGAAATGGTAGATCCTTGGTCAAAGTTCCCATGTGAAAATCATGGCTTTTTTTTTTTTTTATAAAAATAACTCAAAAAAATTGATTAATTATGTAAATGATTTATTTATTTTGATAAAATACGTAAATGATCTAAAATTTACAGTGAAAGTTGGTAGTGTCAAATAATATGGCGTTATAAACATGCTACGTCAGTAATGCAAATAAAAAATCAATTTTTTTGTGGAGTTACGTAGAATAACGTCACTTATATAAATACCATGAAAATATTAAAATATTTGAAAAATGAAGGGACATTAAAATAATTTTCCTTTTCTTGATGAAGTCATTTTAAATGACGCTGCCAATTTTCAAAGTGTCAACTTTTTTTTTTTGTTATTTATTTATTATTTGTTTTTAAAATTTTAAATTTATTTTTTTTGGTGAAGTCATTTTAAATGGCGCTATGCAATTGACTTTTTGTTTTTATTATTACTATTTATCGTATAATATTTAAATATATAATTTAATTTAAATTTATAGTTTATTTTTGGTGGAGCCATTTTAAATGGCGTAACCAATACCCAATGATACTTTTTTGTTTATTATTTATTTTTAAAATTTTAAAATTATTTTTTTGTGGAGTCATTTTAAATAGCGTCACCGTCCTTGGTATACATTTTTTTTAATTTGATGCTTTTTTTAATTTAAAAATATTATTTTATATTGGTGGCACCTTGGTTGTCCTAATATATATATTGTTGAAGTGGAAGAGAATAAATGAGAGAAATTCTTATGTTTAGTAGGAGAGCTCAAAAATTTTGGTGAAAATGGATAACTTGGTGTTTTTGGTGTGCTTTTTTTATGGTGAAATTGTAGAAGGTGATGTTGGTTATATATTTCTAGGTCGGTAGAGAGTAGGGTTGCGATTCAATAAAACTATGAAGTTGAAAGAAATGAAAAGAAAGATAAGTATGAAAATAGCTATCCGATGTGGAAGGGGGTTGTTTAGATTATTTTACAAGTTTTTAATCTTTACAGATCCATTGAAATTTTGCGATATGCAATTGTTAGATGATGATGACTTGGGCACTATGATGGAAATATGGTGGTCGACTAGGAGTGAGAACCCCCAATCAGTTGAGTTATTTGCTGAGTTAGTCGAGTTAGAGCCCGTTGAGAATGTTAGTCCAATAAGTCAACATCGCGGGTTTGAATTTGATCTTAATGCTAGATGGACAGATTAATCAGACTACAGAGAGACATCGCAGATACCCGAAAATCCAAGTTATGGTGAGAGTTCGTATAACAACCTTGCCTCGGGTCCCTGTCTATAAATACATTTGGAGGTGATAGGCATAGAGACAGATATCGAAAAAGGGACTAATAATGATGAATATTTTGATCAAGACGTCGAAGAATTTAGTAACCCCGATATTGATTCGGTTCTGGATGATATCGATGATAAAGGCCGAAAAGAGGTTGAACATGCTTACGCCCCTTCTTTTAGTAACCAGAGTCGTGGCATTGTTTTACGGAATAACCCTGAGGACAACATGTTAAGCTTAGATCCAGATGCAGCGCATGCATCCGAGTTCCTCGAGTACGCCGATATAGTCCCTGCTCACATATTATCGTCAAATTAGCAATTGGAAGAGTTGTTCGTTACAGTTCGAGAACAAGGCGGATTGTGTGTTTGCCATCAAACAGTAAAGCTTGAAGCAGTCGATTGATTATAAGGTCGCAAAGTCTACACCGACATTATATGTTGGGGAATGTTGGAGAGCCAACGATGGGTGTGGTTGGCGGGTTCGGGCTGCATTTATACAGAGGACTCAATAGTGGCAAATATGAAAATTAAAAAGGCGACATACCTACACTGTCACACGTATGACTCAAGACCATTGGAAATTGGATGCCAAAAGTATTTGCAACTTCATCATAACACTAGTGAAAGATAGCCCAACCATTCTTGTGTTGACATTGATTGTTGACATGCAAACCTATTTCCAGTACAGAGTGTCATATAGGAAAGCATGGTAGGCGAAACAAATGGCCATGCAGCAATTGTACGGTGATTGGGATGAGTCATGCAATGAACTTCAGGGGTGGATTTCAGCGATGGTGGAGTATGTGCCAGGAACTATTGTGGACTTGCAATCGTTGCCTTACAGAGCCCTGAATGGACAACTTTAATCAGGGAGAAGAGTTTTTTGCCGATTGTTCTAGATGTTCGATCCATGTGTTAGGGCCTTCTCCTACTGCAAACCGCTTGTTCTGGTTGATGGAATGTGGCTTTATGAAAAATACACAAAGATATTACTGATTGTGGTTGCACAAGACGGTAACCGAAATGTACTACCGATTGCCTTCGCCATCGTGGAGTCAAAGAACTTCTACTCGTGAGAATTTTTCATTAGGAACTTGCGAAGGCATGTTGTCAAGCAAAACAACATTTGCATTGTATTTGACAGATCCAAGGGTCTTGTTGTTGCGATTCAGCAATCGGAGGTTCCATGAAGGTCCGTCTACTTCATTCGTCACATCATTGTCAACTTCCACAAGGAGTACAAGAACAAAGACTGGCCGAAAGCAATTGTGAGCATGGGTAAAAATATTGTATTTAAATTTGAATTTGTAAACATTTCAAGTCCATTTACCAAAAGTGATAGTAACATGTTTTATTTGAATACATGTACGAGCTGGAACCACACTGATTCAGACATTAGCTAGCGAGGTTGGAGGCTGAAATGGCAGGGTCCAAGCCTTCTCTCAAGCAGTGGTTATGCAGCCGTCGCAATGGGCTCTATGTTTTGATGATGGGTACCGATATGGTCATATGACGATCGTTAATTCCGTCTTGAGGCGTACGCCTCACTTGCCAATTTCATCAGTTTTTTCAATCACGTATGGCACCATCGTTCAACCAATGTAGATATTAGGATTGGCTTCAGGTTGAACCTCCGGATCAATACGACGTCCCCAAATCTTGCCAACTATAAGTATAGCATCATCCTCTCATCCGCATCGTACTTAAGAAAATGGAACCAGGACCTCAAAGCCCGATACCTATCCTGTATGGTAAAATTTTCATTTTAACTAATATATTCTATTTTTATTTAATTTTTAAAAATAAAATTAATGAACGAGGCATTAATAAAAATACCAATTTTCATTTTTTCCAAATATTTTCAAATAGAAACATGTGGATCACATATTATATATTGGAGTATTTAGCAATTAAATAATGTTGCTTTCACATAAAATTTCATCATCATATTTACTATTTTCAATTAGCTAACTTGTCTAATCCAAGTAACATAAAATTCAAATATATATTTTTACATTAATATTTTAAATTTTGAAATAAAACCACTATTCTTAAATAAATTTTTTTAAATATATTATGATTGGAGACATCTATAGAAAAAAAAGTTTAAATAAAAAGATGTTTTTTTTTATCATACAGAAATTTAAAAAGAAAGTAAAATTTAAGTTTTAAAATTGTCAATTATATTTTAATTTTAAAACATATTTTATATATTCTAATTAGGGAAATCCTTTGCATTTTAATATATTTTAGTTATATTTTTTAAATTTGAAAAAGATTTTTAATATGTATTTAAGTTTATATGGAAAATTTTAATGTAGTGTAAAATTATTAAATATTTTAGAACAAATCGAATAAAAAACAGGTTTAAGTATAAAATATTTAAAAATAAAATCAAAATTAGAAAGAAATTAAAATAAAAAATGAAAGGAGAATTATAAAAAAATAATGAAAATAACAAACATTAAAGAATAACAAAAATATGTAAATAATAATAACGTACACAAAAAAATACGAGTCAAATGAAAAATATACAACACTTTATAAATAAGTATCATATATAAAATGTGAAAATTATTTCGTGATTTAACAATTTTTCTATTTCGTTGATCTTAAATGAAGTATGCTCTTCGTTTACTTGAGAATACATTCTGATATCTGTATAATTAAAAAAATACATAAATTAAATATAATTAATTATTAAGATTTCATTACAAAAATTACTATTAATATAATAAATTCACATAAAAATATATTTAAACAACCACTTTTCCTTCTTCTCTTCTCTTCTCTTCTAATTCAAAATTTTGAGTTGAGGGAACCAACAAATCTGCCCCACAACTCCTTTTATGCTATTGGTTGCTCTCCGTTTCTCTTTTTTTTTCTTTTTCTTTTAAAAACCATGGTGTTATAGTTGAGTCTCATCGCTGACGTCATTAACGCGGCTGATGCAATGTGACCTATTAAAAAAATTTATTTTTAATATTTTTATTTCTTCCTTTATTTTAAAAATGATATATTTAATGTTATAAGTAGTAAGGTATAACAAAAGAAAATTTTTATTTTTATTTAAAAATATGATTCACTGCCTACAAAGCAGATAATAAAAAATACCCACTTGAGTAATCTAGTTTTTTTATTATATATTTTTATTCTTATTCAAGCTCCTACAAAGCAACCAAATTATTTTCATAAGCAACAAAATCACCCATAATATGATATAAACAAAAATGGCTAAAACATTGACAATAACAACATCATTGCAATCATCTAACAGAAAAAAAAGTTTCAAAAGGGGCAAATTCGATCACTAAAATGGAGAGTAAAAACTTAAAAAAAAAAAATCAACTCACAAGCTTCCTAAAACAAGCAGAGAAAAAAAAGGGGTAAATTAGATTGAACAATATATTCATCATAAACAATAAGAACTAAATGGCCTCTCCTAAACCAAATTCCATGTAGTAACTCAACCTAAAATTCATCAAAGAAAATAACTTCGTCAAAGCATAAATAATAATATTCTAAATGACCTCCCCAAATCATAACAAGACAAAATAATAGATGAGCAAATTCAAAGAAAAACACCAAGAAACTGATCTCAGTAATGACATTGGCTTTGACGTCGTCATCATCATCGACGTCGTCTTTGACGTCACTTGTCTCCAAGAGCATACTCTTGCAATTGTTGCCGCTCAAACTTAAGGTTAAAAAATTTGGAGCAAAAAAGAAAAATATTTAGGGTTAGAAAGATTTGAGCCAAAAAGAAAAACGTTTAGAGTTTTAAAAAAATAAATAATATTGTTTTATTTATTATAAAACAAATAATAATAAGAAAGGCTACACATCTTGAAAATTGGTGGCACTATTTAAAATGTCTCCACCAAAAAAATGAAAATTATTTTGAAGTCCCTTCATTTTTTAGATATTTCAGTATTTTCATGATATTTATACAAATAGCTCCACCAAAAAATTAATTCTTTTTATCTGCATTACTAACGTGGCATGTTGGTGGCGTCTTATTATTTGGTTCCACCAATATTTATTGTAGATTTTAGGTTATTTACGTATTTTATCAAAAAATGAGTCATTTACATAATTAATCAATTTTTTAGGTTATTTTCATAAAAAAGCTGAAAATCATCCGTTACAGCTCTCAATAGTCAATACTCATTAAATACAGTCGAACCACTACCTTGAACCTCATTAAGACATGAGAGGTTGTAAGGGTTATTTTATCCAAATAGCTCAAAAAGAATAATTAATTACATAAATTATCCTAGTTCAAAAACATTCACCTAAATGACTTCAAATGAATAGTGCAAATTTATTTTGGCCAATCAATTACCAACATCCCCCCAAAATTATACCCAATCATTGCCTGACTTTTGTGTCAGGCATTAAAAAAATATTTTTTGGGGTTTTGGCCATGTGATGGTCGGCATCAGAGTATTTTTTAATCCCGTATTATACTAGAATACAAATTGTAACAGTCATATCTTGTATTCCGTCGTCAGAATAGGGTTACAAAGAGTTAATGCAAACATCAGAGCATTTTCATATCATAGAATATTTAAATATCAATTTAATTTCTTTTAATTCAGATATAATTCAAAATAATATTAAACATACATTTATGAGTTTTAAATCGAGTGCTCGAGGCCCTAAAAATAGTTTACAAACAATCAGGGACCATACCGGAACAAATTAGAACATTTTAAGAAAACTAAAAATATTTGCCTTACAGGGGTCACACGACCGTGTGGCTCATTCACACACCCTTGTCCTACATGCCCATGTCTCCGCTCGTGTGCCAAATCGTGTAACTCACTGCCTTGAGCCACACGCCCGTGTGAACCCTGTACCTAACACACTTTAGGCTCGTGCCCGTGTGCACCACAAGCCCATGTGATTTGCCCATGTGCAGGCCGTGTGTGTCTAGAAGTGACCAAAATTATGCTCAATCTTCACCTATTTGTTTAGGGACCTAAACCAATCCATACAACAACTTGACCATAACTTTAAACACAATTAAAAACATCCAAAACATGACACATTCAACCATTTAAATCCTCATTCAAACAATTATGCAATGGAATTTTAACATGATCATTCCAACATCAACTAACCTAATAAGTGACAATTCCAACTTGAACATTTTTATCCACTTCAACCTTAAACCACAATTCAATATAACACAAATCATTTCATGAACACACACGCATGACTAGCTTACTTCCATACATCATACCAACTCAAGGTCACTTTCAACATCATCCACAATAACATGTCAACAATTATCATTTAACTACCAAGTACCCATCAAGCATATATAACCAAGAATATTACATAGCAACATTTTTCCTATTACATGGCATATGAGCCAAGTGTTTACAAAAACTACTAAAAGAGTGTTCTCGGGATAGTGTGATTCTTTGGGTTGATCCGTTTCCTGTTTACAAAATGTAATCTGCGAAACAAAAGATAAATCACGAGTAAGCTTACGTAAGCTTAGTAAATTCGCGAAGTTAATAATAATAATCTTACCAAATCAATACAATAATTCAAATATAAGAAATAACAACGAAGTCCCTATCAACCACAATTTACAACAAATAAAAGTTATTTAGTATCATTACTCAATCTCTTCCATTTCCAATTATGTATGATCTCATCAGCAATAACATAATATCACTCATTTGAGCCAAATACAGAATATCACTCATTCGAGCCAAATACAGAATGTCGCTCATTCGAGCCAGATACAAAATATCTCTCATTCGAGCCAGATACAAAATATGCTCATTCGAGCTAGATACAAAATATCGCTTATTGCTCAGACTTTTTAATTTGTCCACATATTTCCAATTTGATGAATCAATGATAAATGTAAATTAAGAGTTATCAAAATAAAGAAATAATAATACGAACTTATTAGACTAATATACTGTAATGAGAAAGGTTTAGGGACTATTCAACAACTTCCTCTTTTTCTCCAATTTCAACTCGTTCTTGATCTAAAATAATATTTTCATTCCAATTAATTAATTCCAACAGTAAAATTAACTCATTTTATGCAATTAAGTTCTTTTTGACATTTTTACAAAAGTGTCTTTAACTTTTCACTTTTATTCAATTTATTCCCTAAATCAAAACATGTAAATTAACCATTTTATTTCAACTTTCAGCTTAGCCGAATATTTATGTGCATTTCTACAGCCTACTTTTGCAATTATTTCTCAACAACTCATTCTAGTTTATCACCTTTAACAATTTAGTCCTTTAACATTAAAATTACTAAAAATTACTTTACGAAATAATCTTTTTTACCAAGCTTAAAAATTTATCATTAAATTTCAAAAACAACTCAAACTCATTAATGGAATAATCCAAAATATTTTAAATTTTTTCAAATTAGTCCCCGAATTAGCTAGATTAAGCTAATACGAGCTCAAAAATATAAAAATTACTAAAAATGAGCGGGATTTCACTTACCTAACAAAGATTTCAGCTTGGCCGAATGGTCTTCTCTATCTCCCAAGGGTTTTTGGTTTAGAAAACATAAAGTGAAGAAGATGATGTTGATTTTTCCTACTTTGTTTTATTATAAACTCATTTATTTACGAAATTACTAATATACCCTTTATTATTTTCATTCAAATTAAACAATTACAAGTCTAGTACCGTCCACTACAACCCATAAGGGTTTAACCACCATATTAGTCCTTTTAATTTATATTGCTATAGCTATTTAATAACTTTAACTAATAAATATCAACTTCCTCAACTTTTACGATTTAGTCTCTTTTTCTTAATTAATTATCTAAACGATAAACTTTCATTACCAAATTTTAATATGAGATCTCTTTTTCTTAATTAATTATCTAAACGATAAACTTTCATTACCAAATTTTAATACGAGATTAATGACCTTGTAAATATTAAATAATTAATATTTATGATCCAACACGTCGGAGTTATGACCCCGAAACCACCATTTTTTATCATATTAAAAAACATACTAATTAGTAAATCCTTATTTAATTAGGATTTAATTTCAATTTACCACAATCTAGAGAATTCCATATCATTGTCTAATTACATAATTGGTCCTTCAATTATATTAAATTTCAATTAAACAAACTTGTTTTCAATTTAACCTTAAACTAATTAGGACTAAATGAACAAATAACCCAAAAGTTAGTGGATTCAATCATATCCACCACTGCTTGGACTTTTTTACCATGGTTTAATTATCATTTTGGTCCCTTTACTATTTTTAATTTATAGCGATTAAGTTTTATCTCTTTCACAATTTACTCCTTTTACCTTAAATAAGAAATAAATCATCAAAATTACCCAACAAAACTTCAATTCACATATAATAAGACTCAGTAAATATTTAATAAAAATATTTACGGCCCTAAATTTTGGAAACGAGGTCTCAAACCTCATTTTCTAAAACCACTTGACTTTTGAACCGAACCACTTATACTAACTTTTAATTCAATAATTAAAATTCATCAATTCAAAATTCCATATAAAAATTATTATTGATTAATATAATTTAAATACTCGTTATATGAATTTAATCGTTGGATTTGTAGTCTCGAAACCACTGATTCTGACACAACTGAAAAACATGCTGTTACACGAATATACCAGTTTTTGAAAAATAAATTTGGTTTTGACCACCTAATGGTCGGCACAAAAATGCACAAAATAAGAAAATATTTGTTTTGGGTACTTATCATTAGATGATCGACACCACCTTTTTCAATACTTGGGAAATTTTTTTTCTTGGTGTTTTGACCTATAGATAGTCGACACCACCTTTTTTTAAGAACCCAAAATTTTTTTCTTGGTATTTTGACCTTTAGATGGTCGGCACCCCAGTGTTATATATATATAAGTGATTTGTCTACTATTTGAGCTTTTTGTTTGCTTTATCAGTTGAAATTCGAGATTACAAATATCAGTGTTTTATTTGTTGAGAAAAAAGCATAACTTTTTGAAGATGAGTTCCCAGATTTTGTTTGTTTATGTTCATATCGATGGAGAAATTTTCAGTACAAATGAGGAAGATTGTGTCTTTCAAAGCCGATAAAAAATCGAAATGAGATTCAACAAGCATGTTTCGTTGGCAAATTTGAAACGGAAGATCAGTAAAAGATAGCTACTCATTGCAGGAAGCAAATATTGAGATTGTTTTATAAATTTTCGATTTCACTAGATCCGATCAAGTTCTTAAAAATGGAGCTTGAAGATGATGATGATCTAGGGATAATTATAGCAATTTATTGCCCTCTTGAGATCGATAATCCCAACTCGATTGAGTTGTTCGCGGAGATAGTGAAACCCGAATCAATTCAAGTTGCAAATCCAGTAAGCTAGCGTTCTGGAATTGATTTTAATCTTAACGTCTACTGGGAAGATCAACCGGGTTGTGGAGGGTCAATGCAAACTCCCGAAAATCCAAACACTGGTTGATGTTCGTATAATATCTCAAACATGTGTCATCGTCTACAATTTCATCTAGAGGTGTTGGCCACCATAGAAGATGATGACGAAAGCTTCGATAATGAAGATTATGCCTCTTCGTCAAATTCATTCAGTGACCCCGATTTGGATAACTTCCTCGAAGACATAGACGAGGAGAGGCTGGTGGAGAGTGAAGATGTTAACTCTCATTCAGTAGGAAATACTGGCCCCAGTATAGTTATCAAGATTAATCCTGGGGCCTTCATGAGCAACGTAGATCTAGATGCTGCTCAAGCTCGTGAGTTCTCGAAACATACAAACATAGTTTCGACTCACCTACTTGAGGAGGAAATCGATGAAGAAGAGATGTCCGTAGGATAACAATTCGATAACAAGAAGGACTGCTTAAATGCAATAAAGCAATACAGCTTGAACTTAGCTGTGGACTATAAAGTGATGAAGTCGACATAGTCTTTATATTTCGAAGAATGTTAGAAAGCCTCAAGTGGGTGTAAGTGGCGTGTTTGAGTTGCGTTAATGCAGCAGACTCAGATGTGGACAATAAGGAAAATAGAAGGTTTACACACATGCATGTCTGCTCGTATGACGCAAGACCATCGAAAGTTAGATGCAAAAATCATATGTAACTGCAAAATCCCTTTGCTGAAAGAGTCGCCTATCATTCAGGTATCGGTTTGTATTGTGGACATGTAAGCTCGCTTCAAGTATAAGGTTTCATACCTGAAGGTAAGCTCGCTTCAAGTATAAGGTTTCATACCTGAAGGTATGGTGGGTAAAGCAAATGGAGATGCGAGAGTTGTATAGTGACTAAGATGCGTCATACAATGAGCTTCAAAGGTGGGTAATCGCGATGCGGTATGTGTCGGAGATAGTGACTGATTTGCAAAACAATCTCATCTACAATCTAGAACAAAACTCTCATTTGATGATACACTAGAAAATACTCTCATTTTGATGTTACTCTGAGAGTAAATTTTTTTTAAGATCCAAGACAATTTCAAAAACAAAACTTGTGCCCTATATATAGAGGGGGTTTTGACCATTTATAAGCCAAAAAACCAAGAAAAATTATTATTTTTAATCTGATAAGGTTGGTGTCGACTAACTATAGGCCAAAATGAGAAAAAAAAATTAAATTTGATAAAGTTGGTGCCAACTATCTAGAGGCCAAAAACCTAGGAAAAAAATTTCTAGTTTCGAAAAAGGTGGTGTCGACCATCTATAGGCCAAAACACTAGGAAAAAATTTCTCAAGTACTAAAAAAGGTGTGCCTACCATCTATAGTTCAAAATACTAGAAAAAAACTTTCTCAAGTCTTGGAAAAGGTGGTGTCGACCATCTAATGGCCAGCATCCAAAAAAATAATTTTTTTATTCTGTGTTTTTTGGTGCCAGCCATTAGGTGGCCATAACCTAATTTTTTTTTCCAAAAACTGGTATATTTGTATACTAGTGTAATACGAGATCAAAAAAATATTCTAGTGTCGACCATCATATAGCCAAAACCCAAAAAAATATTTTTTTATTGCCTGACACAAAAGTCAGGCAATTAGGGGGTGTCGGTTCATTTCAGGTCATTCAGGTGAATGTTTCTGAACTAGGGTCATTTATGTAATTAATTTTTTTGGACTATTTGAGTAAAATAATTAGCTGTAGGTAAAGGCTTCCCTAAAGTCAATTGACTAGCTCATGTTTCATCTTCCTAGAACCCTTTTAGATATTACTCTCAGTTCGAAGCATTGGGTTATATTCCTCGCAACTTGAAAAACACATTCCTTTTTACCATATCTCAAACTACAGTGGTAAGCCCTACCTTCAAACCTTCATAAATCAACACCTTGATTTTAAGCCTAAGAATTCTATTCCAAATTCAGGTTCCCATATATTAGGAAAAATGTTGTGGATCCTTAATGCATATTCAAGTCTATCAGACCCATATTTTAAACGGGCCTATAATTTTTCTCCAAACTCATTTTTCTAGCTTAATATTTTTAATTAAACCCTTTTGTTAGCTCTAGTTTTTCAAGTATTTTGATATAACAAAAAGTATATTAAAAATCCCCTACTTAAATTTGCAAAAATTTTTTATAAGTTCTTAAAATTATTTTCAAAGTGTTTGACAAAATAAACTTTTAAAAAGCCTTGAAATAACTTAGTTTTTAACAAATTTTTGAAGTCTGAAAGACTTCTACCGATACTTAATGGAACAAGTATCGATAGAACTCAAGGTAGAAAAACCTTTGGAATGATTCAGACTTTTATTGGTATAATAAGGACAACTATCGATACAACTCTTGGTTCTACCGATACAACCAAGACTTTTATCTGTAGAACAAACTCCAATGAGCAAGGAAGTTGTGCCCTGAGACTTCTACATATACCTTTGCCAAGACTACCGAAACAACTTCTGTTCTACCATGCCTGAAAGACTTCTACCGAAACAAGTCAAGTTAGTAGCCAAAGTTCAGCATCCCTTATACTTCTACCGATACTTTGATGGATTCTACCGATACCAAATGAAACCCTCAGAGTTCTACTGATACATTTAAGGATCTACCGATACAATGACTCCAACAATCATATTGTGTAAAGGCTTCTACCGATACAAGTGTTCTTCCACCAGAACAACGAAGTTGTTGTCTATATTAAATGATGGTTTTAATGGCTGTAACGACTTTATTTTATTTCTAACGGCTACAAACATCCATAAGGTTGTTAGAGGACTTAATAAGGTAAAGGCTCCCTATTAAAGTAAACAAAAGAAAAGAAACAAGTGCTTAACTTTAAAGAACTCATTTTTCAATCTTTCATCAATCTTCTACCAAATATTTCTTATACACACTTGTAGGTTAAGTTTTCAATCATTCTTTAAAGTGTTGTAACTTTTTTAAAGTATTGTAACTTTGTGTGAGAGTGTTTAATTGTTGATCATTTACCTTTTAGAGTTATATTCTCATTCATTCTTATTTTCTCTCACTTTGTGAGATGTTACTTAAGGTTTTGAGTAAAAAACCTTAAAGAGTAATTGTTCTATCTTACCTTTGAAAAAATAGAGATTTGTAAGGTTAAACATTGTCCTTGAAAGTTTTAATCTAGTGGATTTGGGAAATCCTTAGTTGAAGAAAGCTAAGGTAATAGACATAGGCAATTGAGGCTAAACTACTATAAATTCTTGAGTCATTTACTTTTCTCAAATTTCTTGAAAACTTTTTAAAACATCAATTCACCCCTTTTGGTGTATTTCGATTTTAATAATTGGTATCAGAGTTAAAACTCTAAAGACAGTCTTACAACTAAGAGAAAATATTTTAAAGTTATCCAAGATGGAGATCAAAAGTCAAGAGATGTGCTTTATGACATCAGAGCAAAATTCCATCATGGTGGGAGAAAGACACTCTACCGTGAGGCCTCCTCTATTCAACAACACTAACTACTCTTATTGGAGAACAAGAATCAAGTTATTCGTCTAAGCCAACGACTATGAAGTTTGGAGAATAATCACAAATGGGTCATCCATTCCAATGAAGAGGGTCGAAGGTGTCGCTATTCCAAAAAAAGAGAATGAATAGGATGGTCACAATATCAAGTTGGTGCAATTGAATGCAAAGGCTACGCACACTCTATTTTGTGCTATTAGTTCAAATGAGTAAAATGGAGTTTCCTTGTGTAACAATGCCAAAGAAATGTGGGACAAGCTTAAGGTCACCTATGAAGGAACAAGTAGAGTCAAGAAATCAAAGATAAGTCTTCTCACCCTTGATTATGAATTATTTAAGGCAAAACTAGAGGAAGTAATCAAGGAGATGTTCAATCGCTTCACCAACATTATCAATGGTATCAAAGCCCTTGGGAAGATCTATCCCAACAAATAGATGGTGAAGAATATGTTGTATAGTCTTCCAACATCTTGGGAGCCAAAAATGACGGCAATAGAAGAGTCAAAGGATCTCAATGTACTCTCCCTTGATGAGCTCATTGGTTCCTTGTTGACATATGAGATGAACATCAACCACCACGCAAAAGTAACCAAGGAAGTGCCAAAGAAAGCAGGAGTTGCCTTCAAATCGACAACTAGTGAGAAGAATGAAGATTCTAATGATGAGGATGATGAGAAAGAGATGGCTATGTTTTCAAGGAAATTCAAAAAGATTCATTAAATTCAACAAAGCCAAAAGATTTCCAAGAATAAACATAATCAAGGGTGAACCAAGCAAAAAGGAAAATGACCTAATCATTTGCTATGAGTGTAAAAAATCGGGTCACATCAAATTTGATTGCCCATTATTGAAGAAAAAAAGGGCATCAAAACAAAAGAAGAAAGTCATGATGGCAACTTGGGGTTATAATGATTCATCCGATGAGGAGGAAGAAAATGAAGTTGTCCAACTATGTCTTATGACTATTGAAGAACAAAAGGTAATTCTAAACTCTAGTGAATTAAATGAATATGCTTTTGAAGAGTTACAAAATGTATTCGATGAATTGACTATAGATTTTAAGACTATGAACTCCAAACATAAGATGATTTCAAAACTAAAGGAGGAAAATAAGTCTCTAATCATAGTTAAAGAGGAAATGAAAAAGAAATTTAATGATATGCAAGCTCAAATTGATGATTTGATTTTAAAGAATGAAAACTTGCATAATTCATTTTCTATGTTTCAAATAGGGCAACAAAATTTAAATGATATACTTGAATCTCAAAGATCTTCTTTGACAAGAGTGGTTTAGGTTTTGTAAATTTACAAAAAGAAAAAGTAAATTTAAAAATTTCTTTAAGAAATCAAGCTATATTTATGATGCCTCACTCGTATGCACTCATTGTCATAAAAAAGGACATGATAGGCAAGTTTGTTGTTTAAGGAAGCTCACATCTAGAAGTAAACTCACTAAGAGTGTATGGATTCCAAAAGGATTAAACACACCTCAAAATGAGGTAGCTCTAAAGAAGTGAATTCCTAAAGGAACAAAATTGTTAGGACTAATGCTAATGGGCCCAAGAAAGTTTGAGTTCCAAAATCCAAAATTTAACTTTTTGTTTGTAGGAGGAAAAGCATTGCTTCAAGGCAAGCAACTCTAAGAAGAACTCATGGTACCATGATAGTGGATGCTCTAGACACATGATTGGTGACAAAAGTTATTTCATGGAACTAATGTCAAAGTATAAAGGAGAAGTTTCCTTTGGTGATAACTCCAAAGGGCTTATTGAAGGTATTGGTTCTATAGGTATAAATTCTTCCATTCTTATTAAAAATGTGTTTTATGTCAATGGTCTTAAGCATAATCTCCTTAGCATTAGTCAACTTTATGACAAGGGATTCAATGTAATATTTGAGTCCAATGAATGCAAAGTTGTAGATATTGTAAATAATAGAATTCTTTTTGTAAAACATAGAGTATGTAATATTTTTATGGCGCATTTTGATGACAAATCTTCCTCTGATGTTTGTTTTGTGGCTAATAATGAAAATACGTGTTGGCTATGGCATAGAAGATTAGTTTATGCAAGCTTGAGTGTTATTTCAAAGCTTATTAAAAATGAACTTGTTGTTGGTATGCCTAAATTTTCTATTGACTTTGATAAAATATGTAATGCATGTGCTAAAGGTAAACATAGGAGAGCATCCTTTAAATCTGAAGATATAGTTTTTACATTTAGAGTAATCCAACTTATTCATATTGACATTTTTGGACCAACTAAAACTATGAGTTTAGAAGGTAAACAATATGGATTTGTTATTGTTGATGACTATTCCAAAAATATATGGGTTTTATTTTTGTTTTCAAATGATGAAGCTTTAGAAAATTTTATTATATTTTGTAAAATGATTCAAAACCAAGTGGGATATTTGATTTCAAGTGTAAGAAGTGATCATGGAAAAGAATTTGAAAACCCTGACTTTGATAATTTTTGTAATGAGCATGGTATTAGTCACAATTTTTTGGCACCTAGAACTCCTCAACAAAATAGAGTTGTTGAAAGGAAAAATAGGATTTTAGAGGAAAAGGCTAGAACCATGTTATGTGAAAATAATTTGCCAAGATATTTTTGGGCGGAAGCCATAAACACTTCTTACTATATTATAAATAGAGCTATGGTTAGACCTATTTTGAAGAAAACTCTTTATGAACTTTTTAAAAGAAGAAAGCCTAACATAAGCCATTTTCATCCTTTTGGTTGCAAATGCTTTGTTTTGAATAATGGAAAAGAAAAATTAGGAAAATTTGATGCCAAAAGTGATGAAGGTATTTTTCTTGGATATTCACTCATTCTAAAGCTTATAGAATTTTTAACAAGAGAACCCTTGTTATGGAAGAATCTATACATGTCATTTTTTTATGAATCTAACTCTCTTTCTAGAAAGAAATTTATTAATTTTGATGATGTAGAAATATATCAAATTGAGCAAAATCAAGCATCACTTGAAGATCAAGGCATAAGTAATTAGTTAAAGAACTCAAAATTTATGAACTTCATGAACCAACTCATGTTGAAAGAGAATCTAGTCACCAAGAGAGCTTTCATATGTTAAGGATTGACACATCATTAGTGATCCATCTAAAAGGGTAATCATTAGATCTTCAATTAGAAATACTTGTAGTTATGTTGCTTTCATTTCTTCATAGAGCCTAAGAACATTGATGATGCTTTAAATGATGAATTTTGGATAATGGCTATGCAAGAAAAACTAAATCAATTTGAAAAAAATCAAGTATGGAATATTGTTGATAGGCCTAGTGATCATCCAACTATAGGAACTAAATGGGTCTTTAGAAATAATAAACTTGACGAAAATGGTAATATTGTTAGAAACAAGGCTAGATTAGTTGCCAAAGGATACAGCCAAGAGGAAGGTATAGACTATGATGAAACTTATGCACTAGTAGCTAAGTTAGAAGCAATTAGGATGTTATTAGTTTTTGTATGTTCAAACAATTTCAAACTTTTCCAAAAGGATGTCAAAAATGCATTTTTAAATGGTCTCATAAATGAAGAAGTTTATGTTGAACAACCTCTCGGTTTTGAAAATCCAGATTTTCCAAATCATGTTTTCAAATTGTATAAAGCTCTATATGGTTTAAAGCAAGCTCCTAGAGCTTGGAATGAAAGGCTTTCTAGATTTTTAATTGAAAATGGCTTTAGAAGAGGCAAAGTAGATACCACTTTGTTCATAAAAACTAAAGACAAATACATTTGAGTAGTACAAATTTATGTAGATGATATTATATTTGGTGCTACTAATTTCTAAGATTATGCAAGTTGAATTTGAGATGAGCATGATGGGTGAGCTCAACTTCTTTTTGGAGCTCCATATCAAGCAAACTCAAAATGACATCTTCATCAATCAAGCCAAAAACATCAAGGAAATGCTCAGGAAGTTTAAAATGGAGGACTTGAAGCCTCAGTCAACAGCAATGAGTACTTCAACAAAGCTTGATAAAGATGAATGAGGTAATTGTGTTAATACTGAACTTTATAGGTATAGGACCATTGCTTTATCTTATTGCAAGTAGACCGAATATAATGTTTAGTGTTTGTTTATGCTTAAGATTTCAATAATCTCCAAAGGAATCACATTTACAAGCCAATAAAAGAATCTTTAGGTACCTTAAGGACACTCCAAACCTAGGACTTTGGTATCCAAAGATTCATCATTTAGTTTGCATGCTTACTTTGATGCGGATTTTGGAGGATGCAAGTTGGATAGAAAAAGCACTTCCAGAACTTATCAACTCTTAGGCAACATGTTTGTTTCTTGTTTCTATAAGAAACAAAATAGTGTAGTTTTGTCCATAACCGAAGCGGAATATGTTGTCGTAGGTAGTTTTTGTGCTCAAATTCTTTGGATGAAGCAATAATTAGTTAACTATGGAATTGATATGGATCACATTCCTATAAGGTATGATAACACTAGTGTTATTTGCTTAACCAAAAATCTCATCCAACACTCTAGAACAAAGCACATAGAAATAAGACACCATTTCATTAAAGATCATGTGCAATGAGGTGACATAGTTCTAGAGTTTGTAGATAGTTTGCATCAACTAGTCGATATTTTTACAAAGCCTTTAGATAAGAAAAGATTTTGGACAATTAGGGGAGAGTTAGGACTAATGAACATGCCTTCATAAGCTTCTTGTATATTTTTTTTGACATTCTTGGACACTTGTTTTGTTTTATGTATGTTTTCTGTACATATATATATGTATATATAAGCCTGTAGATAAGGAAAGATTTTGGACACTTGTTTTGACATTCTTGAGCATTTCCTTGGTGTATATATATGTACACAAAACATACATAAAACAAAACAAGTGTCCAAGAATGTCAAAAAAAATATATAAGAAGTTTATGAAGGCATGTTTATTAGTCCTAACTCTCCCCTAATTGTCCAAAATCTTTCCTTATCTAAAGGCTTTGTAAAAATATCGACTAGTTGATGCAAACTATCTACAAACTATAGTGTGTGTGTGTATATATATATATATATATATATTACTTGATTTTCTAGTAATATTTGTTTAAATATGGCATATATAGGTTTATATGTGTTATCTATGTGTTTTGTACGTCTTTCAATATATATTTTTATTTTATTATTAGTTGTTTCGGTAGTACATAACATGTATTGAGTTCGTGCCAAAATGGTATTTCTAAGTTTGTGTTCAAGCGATATCGGTAGAAGCAAACATCTACCGGAACATGTACACTTCTACCGATAAAAGTGGACAAGTATCGGTAGTTGCGGGCATATATATACCTCAACAGCATGTTTTTGACAGAAAACCTAATATTTAAAACAATATTTTTTGTCATCTTCTTCCCCAAAACCCCATCCCCCATTTTTAGTCCCCACTTCCCAACCCTACCTTCCACCATTTTTTCTTCATTCTTTTACTAAATCTTGCCTCCAATGTGCCTCCATTCCATTTTCAAGAAAGATTTTTCCCAAAAGGGTCACATTTTTCTCATTTCTCACATTTCTTTTAAGGTAAAACCTAACTTTTCTTTATTTTTTATTTATTTTCAAATTTAATAACAATGTTAGTTTTAAGAGAACTTAGTCAGATTAGTAATTTTATATACATATTTTTTACAAATTGTATATTTTATACATATATTTTTTATAAATAAATATTGTTTTATATATATATACTTATCTATTTTATATACATATATTTTTTTACATATATACTGTTATATATATATACATATCTATTTTAGATATATATATTTTATTAAAAATAATGTATTTACTGTTATATAAATTTTATACATTTATTTTTCATAAAAACTAATTTTATATTTTTACCCGAACCATTAACCTTTAGTTTAACCTTTCATTAGATAGAATGCCTCCTCGTACATCTCGTAAGTGTCCCGCCACTAAACGCACTAGAGGTGAATCCTCTTCCGCTCCCTTAGATCATCCTTCGATAATTGAATGTTTCGAGGACACCGATGCTCTCAAAAAATTCAACACCTATTTTGCAACTCGTTCGGTTCAAATATCTCGTCACGTTGATCTCAACTTCTTAGCAAATACCCTTAAATTCAAATACCTCGATCAACTCCGCGATTAGGGTTGGCTCGATTGTCTCCAACTTAGGGGTCCTTGCTACAACAACCTTGTTTGGGCGTTTTACTCTAACGCTAAACTTAAACATGACCCAAACACTCACTTAGTTAACTTTATCACCTCTTTAGTCATGGGCCAAGCGATTACCATCTCATTCGACACCCTTTCTACTTACCTTTCTATCACCAATGAGGGTGAAGATCGTCATACCTACCCATATGACTCCTCCTTAACTAGGCCAAATGATTATGTAGGCAACGAAATGGACCTTCATAATCGTATCTTACATCTTATTTTCACTTGGATCGTTGCCCCAACCAACAAGCATTCCGGCTTTCATCACATCGATTATTGGATGTGGCATTGCTTTAGAACTAACCATCCTCTAAACTTAGCTTCCCTTATTTTTGTGAATCTTCTTGAGATCGTAGGATTATCAATGTCTAGCAACAAAACCTTACGTTACGGTACTTTCCTATCACATATCTTTCGTACCCTTCACATAAACATAAGTGTGGACCTTGGTCGTGCCATGAATTCCTTCATCGATATCTCGACCGCACATAGTTGCAATTGGAAGCTTGATGATGAGGGGAATTGGGTTCGAAAGTTTGATCGCCAGTCGTCGACAACTCAAGGATCGACAATTCCACCAGTAGCTCCACCATCTTCAAATGCTCCTTCCTCTTCACGTGAGGAATATCCAACTCTCCTCCCTCTGCCATCTCCGCACACCGTACGCTTACTCGAGGTGATCAATAGGCTGTCATTACAAGTCAATGCACGATTTAATGCATTGACTTCCTACATCGATAATCGCTACAATCAATTAGACGAGCGTTTAAAGGAGTTGGCCTCTCGATTTTCCTTATCGAATGATTAGGACTTCATTTCTTGGTTGAGTTCTACATGTTTTTTTTTTTGTTTACATTATGATTTTGGATTTTTTGGTTGTTTTTTCTTAGGATATTTACTTTATTTTTTTTATCTATTACATAATTGGTTGTTTTGGGATGTTCTTACTTTCATTATGTTTGAATGTTTTTTGGTTCAAAGGTACTACTATTTTATGTCATGTTATCTAATTATTTATGCATCATTTTTCTTTACTTGTTTTTTTATTATTCTTTTGGTTCAAGTATTGTGCATTAATTCCCCTAGTTTTTCACGCTTGTATTCTTTTTGATATTATAAAAAAGGAAAAAAAATGTAAAATTTACTTAAATTAGTTTCCAACTTAACTCTTAAAGCAAAATTCTTCAAGTTGGAAATTTAAATGAAATAACTTCTAAAACGTTTTTTTTTTCTAATGTGAGCTTATTTTGAAAATAATGTTTAAAATAGGGGGAGTTAGCAATTTTTTTTCAAAATGTTTTGTTATATCAAAAAGGGGGAGATTATTAGCTCTAGTTTTTTTAAATATTTTTATATAACAAAAAGTATATCAAAAATCCCCTACTTAAATTTGCAAAAATTGTTTATAAGTCCTTAAAATTATTTTCAAAGTGTTGGACAAAATAAACTTTTAAAAAGCCTTGAAATAACTTAGTTTTTGACAAATTTTTGAAGTCTGAAAGACTTTTACCAATACTTAGTAGAACAAGTATCGGTAGAACTCAAGGTAGAAAAACCTTTGGAATGCTTCAAACTTCTACCGGTAGAATAAGGACAACTATCAATACAACTCTTGGCTCTACCGATACAACCAAGACTTATATCAGTAGAATAAACTCTAGTAAGCAAGGAAGTTGTGGCCTGAGACTTCTACCGATACCTTGGCCAAGACTATCGAAGCAACTACTATTCTATCGATACTTGGAAGACTTCTACCGAAACAAGTCAAGTCAGTAGCCAAAGTTCATCATCCCCTACAGTTCTACCGATACTCTAATGGGTTCTATCGATACCAAATGAAACCCTCAGAGTTCTACTGATACATTGAGAGATCTATCGATACAACGACTCCAACGATCATATTGTGTAAAAGCTTCTACCGATACAAGTGTTCTTCTACCGAAACAACGAAGCTGTTGTCTGCATTAAATGTTGGTTTTAATGGCTACAACGATTCTATTTTATTTCTAACGGTTACAAACGTCCACAAGATTGTTAGAAGACTTAAATACAAGGTCAAGGCTCTTCATTGAAGTAAACAAAAGATAAGAAACAAGTGCTTAACTTCAAAGGACTCATTTTTCAATCTTTCATCAATCTTCTACCAAATATTTCTTGTACACACTTGTGGGTTAAGTTTTCAATCATTCTTTCAAGTGTTGTAACTTTGTGTGAGAGTGCCTGATTGTTGATCATTTACCTTTTAGAGGTATATTCTCATTCATTCTTATTTTCTCTCATTTTGTGAGGTGTTACTAAGGTTTTGGGTAGAAAACCCAAAACCTTAAGGGGTAGTGGTTCAATCTTACCTTTGAAAAAATAGAGATTTGTAAGGTTAAACATTACCCTTAAAGGTTCAAATCTAGTGGATTTGGGAAATCTTTAGTTGAAAAGAGCTAAGGTACTAGATGTAGGCAATTGAGGCCGAACCACTATAAATTTTTGAGTCATTTGCTTTTGTCAAATGTCTCGAAAACTTTTTAAAACACCAATTCACCCCCCTCTTGGTGTATTTTGATCTTAACACCTCTTAAATTTCGAGCAGGCCTTCGAGCTTGAGCGGATAACAAAATCCATGAACAGTCTACCTAGAACCCAGTCCCATGGGTTTCTAAAATATGATAAAGAACGTTTTATGATCCCATCACTTCCGCATGCTTCGCTCTAGTAGAATAGGAAAACAAATGGAACATTTACTCGATAAGAATGAAATAATTAATTAATATGTATTATAATTTGGTTTGTTAGAATTAAATAAGTAATAATATTACATATTTGCTTGAATAAAAAAATGTTAAATAATATATAAGTATTTAGGGTAAAATATAGTAGAGGTGAATCCCTCAACAAAAATACAAAATGGTAACTCAATTATTCGTTTTTTTCACTAATTGTTAACACCTTAATAGTGGATCCTACATGATCAATAACTCTGATGTTAATTTGTCACCTTATAACACCCTATGTCTGACTTGATCATTGTGTTCGAGTTATGAAATGCCTCATTTGTTGATGGAACAACTATGATTTCAATTTTAATTCAATTCAATTCAATAGTTTATAAATGCTATTAAGTTTAACACACAATTATAATACGTTATATAATCGTATCCAAATTTTAAAAGAGCTTATGAAAGCTCTTTTGTTAATTCTAGGTTGGTATGAGGATTGAAATGTAACATTTTCAAACTTATTGGGTTGATTTCGCGATGTCGAGGGTATCACATCGCTACCTTGAACAAACTATTAGTGTTGGTTCGATGTTGGGGTATGAGGTCGTGACGTCACCTACTATTTCCAAAGTATCCATATGGTACCATTTATTTCAACCTAACAAAATAACCAATTACATATTTAAACCATTTTAACATATTACATGCTTCAAACACTTAATATACTACCACTAAGACAACATGACTATCCAAAATTACCTACTTGACAATCCAAACATAAAATCCAATTCAACATAGGTTACCATTTGCACATTTTAGCCATTTCAACTTCTTATACCAATCCTTGTATGCATTTACAACACATGTACATTAGACTCAAACTAGAATTACCAATTCGAGATTTCAAAATGACCATTATAATACAAAATAGACTTAATCTTTAGGTACACACCATATATCTAAACGTAAAGAATTATATAAACATTGCTAAGTTAAGAGTTTCGGTTTAAATGTTGAATCACTCCTTGAGTCTTCGAGATCTACTAATACTTGCGCACAAAATAAACAAACCGTATGTTGAACGATAAAGTTCAATGTTGCTTTCATGATTCAAGACAACAAAACATTAGACATAATATACTAAGATTGCATTCAACATGTTATAATTACCAACAATTTCAATGCATTATTCATTATCTCAAGTATCAATTTTCATGCCATATATTATATAATCAATTCATATGAATACATGTATCATATCATGCTTTCCATCAACTAGTCTCATTCATTTACATTTCATAACATTTTATCTATTCATTTCATTTCTGAATCAATCGATTCGTTTCATATCCACATTAACCCTTAAAGCTTGTGTAAATCGTTTCACATGATCTTTCACATTTTATAATTTTCCACATTTCATGTACACATAGTATACCAATTTCAATCACATCTCATATCAAATATCGTTTATCTAGTTTACATTTTATACATGGATCCAAGACGGATACATGGATCATCCAACCATCATACTAATCTAGCACCCAGTGCCTCATCGAAACATCCAAAGTATAATTTGCATCCAGCGCCTATCGATATATTCGAATTAAGATGTGTGCCCAAAACTCATCGAGATTCCTGAAGTAATATGCACCCAACGCTCATTGGTATATAATCGAAGTATAACATGTACATAATCTAATCCTATGGAATGCCAACTATATCTAATTTTGCTCGAGACAATTAATAGGGTAATCAAAGATCAATCTACATATGTTCAATATCACATATCTTAATTCATATCATTCTCGATTTCACTAACTTCAACTTAAATCAATTCTCAACAATTCAATATCATCATATTCAAATCAAGTCATGAGTTAATAATATGCTTACCTCGATAGTTAGTTTGCAACAATCATATATTTATATATATTCATTTCATAACAAGCTCAGGAAAGTGATTTCAAGGAGACTTTTAAGATAGGATCAAGTATGAGGTTGAAATATAGGTGAAAATGGAGAGAAAATAGCAAAAATGGTGATGGAGGAATTTCTCTTATTACTTTATGGCGGGGATGGCTAAGTGGAGAAGAAGAATGAGCCAAATATGCTCATTCTCTTCTCTTTATTTAATTTTAAAAGAATGAGGTTAGAGATCAACATAAAATGTGGCTTACATCATTCTATTGTTTTTAAATATCATTTAATGGCTCATATCACTTCTCATCACGGTAAATATTTATAAATTCTAAAATTCTATTTATAAACTTTATGAAATGTTCAAAATACCTCATTTTTATAAAATTTACACTTTAACCCCTTATCACATTATCACTTCTTAATAAGAAATTCTTCAATGTTCTACCTTACTTCCAATTACTAACTGGTCGGAATTTTTTTTATGAAATTTTCCACGCACGTTCTAAAGTAGCATCACATTGAAGACATTGGAATTTTTGAGGTGTTATAGATAATAATTATCAAAGATCATCGAAGTAAGGTTATTAATGGATACATAATAGAAAGGCCTTACTTGAAGGATTCATTTCAAGTTGAAACATTTGCTTGTGTCTTTTCACTCCACTTTGCATGAGATATTGGCCTTCACAGTATCGTGGTAGAAGGAGATGCCTTATCCATCATAAAGAAATTTTCTAGCTCTTGCTTGGACAAGTTTTGCATCAATCACTTGTGAGCAAAAATAATCATAAATTACGGTTTAAACGAAATGTAAGCAACGAAAAAGATCGAACATAAATACCTCCAGTCATTGTCCAAACCAAAATGTCAAACTCGAAATGTTGTAACACCACTTATCAAGCACATCAAACAATTGAAGAGGACATTGTATTTAGTTATGCGGAACATGAAAAATGGAGAACACCAAAAAAAATAGTCAAAGTCTTCTAAGCACTCGAAAATCTCACAAGATGAAATTATTTTCAGAAAATGTTTTTGGTGCTTAGGGACCTTAAACTTAAGGGTATTTACAGTAATGATTCCCCATAAAAAAAAACCACCAATTACATGCCCAATATCATACAAACAATATGAAAAGTGAAGGGCAACAAAATGGGAAATGTGGGAATAACCCCACGAACCAACGAATTGCAATTTAGCAATTCCAACATTCTCCCACTTGGTTTCTAAAGGTCAGGCTTTGGCATCTGGCTTTTTCCGTTATGAGTTTGCCCATATACCTTAATTAGGAAATGTGATGGCACACACCATTGCTCAGTTTGGATAGTTATGCTCCAAATTTCACCTATCTTCAACTAGAACAAGATACCATGGTTTAAGAGGATGCTCTAATGATCTTTCTTTTCTCAGTTTGGTTTTGGGGAGAAGAATGTAGAATGGTTATTGGAGGGAATTCATTTATTCATTTGGCTCCCTCATCTTTTTAGTAGTCTTTGTGGTTGCAACAATGTTTTAATGTTTTTTTACCTTACATTATAACCGAGGTTGTTTTAATCTTGGTTTGATCTCGTTAATGTTTTAATTGTAATGGTAAGGGTTAGCGTTCGAATGAACTGAGTGAAAAATTTTCGAGTTAATCGAGTTATCGAGTCCTATTTATCATTCTAACTCAATTTGAAATTTTTTCGATTCGAGTCGAGTGAAATGAAATTTGAGTTGAGTCAAATCGAGTGAAATTGTTCGAATTAATTAAAAAAATTAAACATGACAAATAAAAATATTACAGAATAATCAATTTATGTATATTTGAATTTTTTTCAAATAAAAAATAAAAAAAATACTTTGAGTATTATAAATTTGAATTCCTTCGCATTTTATAGGCCCATTAAGAGGTGGATGTTGGTCACGAGTTTTAAAGTTACTCCATACCCAGGAAAAAGATCGAACCCTCAACCACTGGTTAAAATAAGAGAGACCCTTGCCATCTCACCTAACTCCCATGGTTATTCTTTTATTTTTTAATATTTTTATAACTTTTTTAAATATAAATTTTGAAAATTTTATAAATATTTTGAATTTTTTTTAAATTTTTGTGGAGAGAGAAGCCAATTTGTTTATTTTCAAAGTTGACAGGGACCAAAAGAGTATTTATACTAATATGTTATTCAAATTATTTGAATTGTGAAATTTAACTCGACTCGAACTCAAAACTCAAATAACTCGATTCGATTAACTCGAAATACAATTTTTTTTTATTTTTTGAATCGAATCGAGTTTTATTCACTTCTAATGGAAATGCACATTTTTCCACAAAAATAATTAATCATGGACGAAGTTAGAAATTTTTCTGAAATAGTGAAATTAAGTTATATATTTTTATAATAGTTAAAATATAATTTCACCATTTGTTAGTTCATATCTTTATATTTTTTAAAATGATAAATTAAAATTCTTTCATTTTTGAAAAGTTAAAATACAATTTCACTATTTAACTTATAATTTTATAATTTTTAAAAATTAACACAATTTCCCGTTTTAGGAACTAAAACCTTTACCAACCCTAGCATTACCATTCAAACTAATAATTTATATTGAGAAATAAATATTTAAATTACCAAGATACATAGCCCAAAACTTTTACTTGCCCAAAACTTTACATAATGTTTTATATTCTATCGATTTTTACAAAGCTAAATCAAATATATGGTAAAATTAAGAAATTTTAATGAAAGTCTATAAAGATTTATAGAATTAAAAGATGTGTAAATTATTATAAAATTAAAATTTTATAATTAAAAGTATAAAAATAATTATAAATCCCTAAAAAGTTATAAAAATAAAAGAGTAAATATAAGGAGATGGATAATCAAACTTACTTAAATTTAATCCAACTTTATTTTAAAATTTTGAACTCAAAAAGCAATCTAAATAAAAAAAAATATAAGGTTTGGTTATTTATTAATCTTTGTTTTCATTTTAAGATGCAAGATTGGGGAGTTATTTGGTCATGTTTGTTTGGCCTAATTGCCTGACGAATTTGGAAGAACATGAATTTATTCATCTTTCAAAATGTTAATTGGTCAACTTACGAGATTGTCAAAGCTTCTCTAAGTTGGACACAACAATTTGAACCTCATCTTAGTGGCTACAAGGTCAATTTCCTCATTCCGGTGATTCATTCTCACTCTGAAGGAAATTGGATTCACTTTTTTTTTTATGGAGCAATGACTAGAGATTTCAATAATGCTTTTGCTGGAGAGGTGGTTCACAACTAGTTTGGGAATTGGTTATTGGGTTTTAATCGCTATTTGGGCAATTTTTTACCTTTTGAGACAGAACTTTGAGGTATTTTGGACATACTTCTCATTTTATTAAATAAGATATACAAATGAGCCACAATTCGAACATACAATCTAGAGGTGGTTAAAACCTTGTCTATGAAAGAATCAATTGACTCAAGTATTACTTTGCTTAGAAAGATCTAACGACTTATGAACTCTAAAAGACAGTGGGAGATCAAATATGTATTTAGCGAATGCAATTTCATAGTAGATCGATTGACAAAAACAACTTAATACAACATTCAAACTTACAGATTTTTAAAGTATCTCGTGATGATATGTCTATGATTCTTCAACAAAATAAAACATTTAGCACTTTTTAGCATTTGATTAAATGTACTTTTATTTTATTTTTTACCAAAAAAACATTAAATCAAATAAAAAATCCAAAGAAATTAAAATCCGAAGTCAAATAATCCAATTCCAAACCGAAATCACCTTGCCGAATGTCACCCTCTTGCGATCTCTAGTTTTAGGTTTAGCCAGATGTGACGTTCCAGAACTAGACATCAATCAAAAGTCTTGATGGGCCACCAGACTCCCAACCCAATAACCCAACTCGAAAATGAATAAAGTTTCACCTTCATCAATCTACACTTCCCTTTTCTTTTGGCTGCAGTGTGATCTGATGACACAGATAAAGAAGAAGAAGAAGAAGAAGAAGCCATAAGAAGTTGTCTCTGGGTTATCGATTTCATCGTAGGTTAATCTTCTTCTACCTTCTGTTTCTTTATTCTCATGTTTTATCCATTTTGCCACCCATTTCTTTCAATTTGGTTTGATCCCATCTCTTATGATCTGTTTCTTCTTCACTGATGGAATGAATGAGAAAACCCCATTTTTTCTAATCCCAAATTACCCTAAAATCTTTCATGAAAACTTACAGATTATGCTGCTATCGACGTTTTGGTGTTTTTTTTTTTCTGTGGGTTAAAACGAACAAGACAGTGAAGATTTTTCTAAAATTATCAGTTAGCTATAATTCCAGCAATTGATTGATACATACACTCAAATTATGCAGATGGATAATGTTATGAGTCGGGATTTGATAAGTGACTTGCCTCAAAGCATTATAGAAAGTATCCTGACGCGTTTACCAATACGGGATGCTGTGAGGACTAGCATTTTATCAAGTAAATGGAGGTATAAATGGGCAACACTGACTCAACTTGTATTTGATGAAAAGTGTGTGATTTCATCGAATGATCGATGTAAAGTTGAGGACGGTCTTGTAAAATTCATCACTCGGACTCTTTTTCTGCACCAAGGCCCGATTCATAAGTTCCAGCTTACGACTACGCACTTGCAGTGCTGCCCCGACATTGATCAATGGTTACTTTTCCTTTCAAGGAATGACATCAAAGAGTTGGTCCTTGAATTGGGTGAAGGAGAGTGGTTTAGGGTTCCTTCTTGTCTTTTCAACTGCAAAAAGTTGACCCGTTTGGATCTTTTCCGCTGCGAATTCGATCCGCCCCCTAGTTTTAAAGGATTCTTGTGCTTGAAGAGTCTTAATCTTCACCAGGTTTTGGTTTCTCCTGAGGCAATTGAAAGTCTTATATCTGGTTGCCCTCTTCTTGAGAGCTTAGCATTGTCCTACTTTGATAGTCTAGCGCTTACTATCTGTGCTCCAAATCTCAAGTTTTTGTGTCTGGAAGGTGAATTCAAAGACATTTGTCTGGAAAATACCCCGCTTTTGGTTGCAATGTCGGTTGCTATGTACATGACTGATGACATAGCTGAACACTTTGAACAAAGCTTAACCTGCAACTTTAACAGGTTTCTTGGTGGTGTGCCTCGTCTCGAGAGGCTTATTGGGCATATATACTTCACGAAGGTAAAATTATGTAACATTTCTACTTTGGGTTATTAAGTTTATATTTGTTCCACGGTACTGTCAGTTAAATTTTCTGTCTTTTAAGTTTTTGAGCATAGGTGATGACCTTGGAAGATTTCCTATTACATACACCCATCTAAAGGTAGTTGAATTGAATCAAGTAAGTTTTGAAGATATGAAGGAGATACTCGTTGTTCTTCGCTTGATTACTAACTCTCCTAATTTAAGGGAACTTCAAATTTCGGTGAGTGTTATGGTCTTATTTTCCGTGGCAGTTGACGTTGTCGTATGTTTTTATTCGGTGTACTGTCTTACGGATGAATTGTTCAATATATAAAATGAATATGTACTCTCTGCCCTGTTTCGTTTAGGGTTCCTCAAACACATTAGCTGCCATAGATGCACCTGATTTGGACTTCTGGGAGGATGAATGCCCGTCCAATTGCACATTCAAACAGCTCAGAGTTGTGAGGATGACGGATATGTCCGGTGTGCCTCATGAGATGGAGTTCATCAAATTTCTTCTTGCAAATTCGCCTGCACTTGAGACAATGAGTATCTCACCTTGTGTATATGTCATGGATGGAAGACTGAATATGTTGATCGAGCTGTTGAGGTTTAGACGTGCCTCTGCTCAAGCAGAAATTTTATTCAGTCAAGATTAGTCATTGTTTGTCTGTTAATAGAGCACAATTAAGTACTTTGCCCTCTCATTTGCTAATTTGTTGCCTTTCTTTTGAAATATCAAAGAACAGTTGGGCACCAACTGCATATTTCTTCTGTAACATATTCTTTTGAAATGTGAATAATAACAATTCTGAGCAAATTGAGATATGATTTATGAAGTTGAAGATTAGTTTTTATCAGTATTTCATTGATGCTTCTATTGAAAATCTTGAAAATAACCTAAAGAGAGGGAAGTAATATGTTATGTCTGCCAGATTTGTGGAGAATATGTGAAAATAATGACTGCACGCATGCACGGATGGATGTATGGATACATGCGCATGCACAAACCATTTCGTGATAAAACCAGTAAACTTGCTCTGGTAGTAAATTTTAGGGAGCAAACCAGAATCCATTTGAATAACATTTTTATTACAACTCACAGTAAAAACATCTCCAGAAAAAATTCTTCACTCAAACCAGCAGCAGGCAATGTAAAACTCAGCCTAAATGTCAGATTTTTCTGTTGAACCCAAAATTTGTACAACCGGAAGTGAAACATATTTAGAGTTTCCAGTATTCTAACACTATACAACACCGTACATATCAACACATTTATGTTATGTCTCATGATATTTGTTTAGGTATCTTCTTAACAAATAATATATGATTCTTATACCCCATTTGTCATCTTGGTCCAGAGAGCTCCATTGCTTGAACCAGCAGGGAAGAGTCATCAGTAAGATCAGAGTATCTCTCTGAAGAGGATTCATTGGCTCTTGACCTGGTTGCTTCAGCTTTCTGAGAAGCTTCCCATTTCTCAGCAAGTCCATCACCTTCTAGCATCCGAACCACTTCCGACATCTTTGGTCTTTGACTTGGAAGGTATTGAGTGCATAAAAGAGCCACTTGAACCATTTCTTCAAGCTCAATCCTATCGTAGTTGTTCTTCAGGTCCTTGTCAACTAGCATATCAAGTTTCTTCTCTTGGTGAACTTTTCTTACCTACATAATAATAACAATAACTTGGTACATCAGATTTATGTAATTTGATTCATTGTAAGACTAGTCAGACAAGTAAATTTTCTTTGATTATCTCACCCAGTCAAGAATGGCTCCTTTCTGGTTAGCTGTCTTCCCAAATTCAAGAGCCCTCAATCCTGATATCAGCTCAAGTAAAAGGATACCAAACCCGAAAACGTCAGTTTTCTCAGAAGACTGACCGGTTGATAGATATTCCGGGGCTATATGCCCCACTGTGCCCCTCACAGCTGTTGTCACATGTGAATCCCGGTGATCCAACAACTTTGCCAATCCGAAATCTCCAACTATGGCCTCACAGTAATCATCAAGCAGTATATTTGCAGCTTTAACATCCCTATGAATTATCTTCGGGTCACATTGCTCGTGCAAGTACAATAAGCCCCTAGCTGTTCCTAAAGCTATTCTTTTCCTCGTTCCCCAATCCAAGGCTGGTTTAGCTGCAAACATCAGAACGCACCAACATTATTCTTAGGTAAAATTTACCTTATTTGAACATTTAGAATTGGTATTGGACTATGCATACGATATGCATTTCATTGTATATGATTGTTGGTATTCCATAAATGGAATAAAATAGCAGAGATAATTGCTGTTGCGTCACCTTTTAGTCGACTAGCAACACTACCATTGGACATGTAGGGGTAAACCAAAAGCCTTTCGGTCGCTGTCATGCAAAATCCGTAGAGCCGAAGTAGGTTGCGGTGAACTGCTAGACTAATCATCTCAACTTCAGTTTGAAATTGGATTTCACCTCCAATAGCATTTCCATCTTTAAGCCTTTTCACAGCTACTACTGTCCCATCTTGGAGATACCCCTTATATACGTTCCCGAAACCTCCTTTGCCAACTACGTTCTTGCTGCTGAAGTTGTTAGTAGCTACCTGAAGTTCCTTGAAATGGAACCTCTTCAAGTTTCCAAGGCAGATTTCTTCTCTATGTTGTTCTGAAATGTTCAAAAGAGTATGTTTTATGAGCACAAATTAGCCCTTTTTCTATAAACCAAATGATTCTGATGCAAATATATATACCATTTTTGGTTGTCACTAACCATTAATATCAAAGAATATTTGCTGGTTGTGTCTTTGCCTCCACCAGAGAACGAAACCAAAACCGAGAACAAATAGGCAGATGCAGCCTAGACTGGACCCGAAGGCTAAAGCAATTTTATGGCCCTTGAGTCTACCTGAGGGCTGCGAGTCTAACAAGAACAGAAAATGGTATCAGATTATATATATTTGGAGGATCATACCATATCCATGTACGAATATATGTTAAAGACAAGTAGTGGACATGGATAGTTTAGGAAAAATAAAGTAACATTCAAGATGGGAGAACTGTTCTTACTTTGTGAATTGTTTAATGAAAAAGGCATTGGCATTGGCCTTGTTCTTGAACAGTCTTGTTCGGCTCCAGCAGCACATATCAATGGGTTTCCAACAATGCTGTGTCAACTAAAAAATATAGTAAGCAAATAATAAACAGACAAAAAAAAATACAAGTTTTATAGTTTAAATATCATGTTACAAACAGGGTAATCACTGTAAGCAAAAGCTTGCTGTATGAGTCAACTTACTTGAATGTTTTTGCAAGCAACCCTGGCAGTGGACCACTCAAATTATTGAAAGACAAGTCCCTGGAAAGAAATATTAATCCTTAAATCTGATATGTATCAATTTGGAAAGAAAAAAAAAAAGAATAAAAGAGTTTCAGAAAATTACAGGAAACTGAGCTGAGTCATGTTAGCCAAAGTGGAAGGTATAGTTCCTGAGAGACTGTTATTATTCAACCTCCTGATACAATTCAAAGGAAACCCCATTACTATCACATTCAAACTGATTTTAGAGTTGCTAAAACCATAGCAAAAGTTCAATATATATATGTATGTATGTATGTATGTATGCTTACAGGTATTGGAGGGCTTCTAAATGGGACAAAGTGGTCGGAATTTGACCAGAGAAGTTGTTGTTAGAAAGATCAAGCGTATGAAGGTTGGGAAGCTTCCCTAGTTCTGAGGGTATATAACCTGATATATTGTTATTCTGTAGGAGCCTGCAAAAAGCTTTCATTTAATACGCATTTAGCTAAACTAGGAACTATATAAACCAGGAATTTTTTTATAACAGTTGTGAAACTTACACTAGCTGCAGATTGGTCAAGTTTCCAATGGTGGGTGCAAGTGTACCAGACAAATTCTGGCTTGGAGCTCCTCTGTAACAAAATCATATAGTCTTTTAGTGTATTTGTTAGTGATTTTCAAAGTTTGAATGAGTGTTTTTAAGTGGCACTTACAGGCCAATGACTAGACCATCAATAGAGCAAGTGACCATGTTCCAACTACATGGATCAACAGCAGCTTCATCCCAATTGTCAAGAACACCATGAGGATCAACTAGAAGCTCTTTTATTCCCATTAAAGCTTGCACTGAAATCAAAAAAGAAAATATCCGAAAGGATCATTTCCTTTTTCATGTACAATTGCATTTCTTCATAACAGAAATTAAAAAAAAAAAAAAAGGAAAGAAAAACAGTTGAGTTACCTTCGAAGTTAACACCTTTTGGTGAAAGCAAAGCAGTTGCAGAAGAAGAGAAGAGGAGCAAAACAACCCAACACAACACAAACTTGTCTTGCTTGAATCCCATTGTTTTCAGTAGTTGAAGCTCTAAGAAAAGACCCAAAAGCAGCTCTTATTTTGGGTATGAAGCAGGTAAGGAGCTGGTACAAGTTCGTAAGCCAAAAAAAATAACCTTCAAACTGAAAGTAAATGGTTAAGTAGGATGATGTTGTTTTTCATGCAATGTTTTACATCAGGATCCAAGCTCTGAAACTTCCCCCACTTGCTTAAGAATTGGAATTTGAACTCACTCTCTTCTTTTCTGTCAGAAACTCAGAAGCAAGGGTTAAGAAAACAAGAGACTTTGCTCATTATAAATGAAGCACTAGGAGAGAACTAACCATCTAACATGGCTGACATCGCTTCCAAAAATCAGACCACAGCGGTTCAACCGGTTTAGTTGAACCCATTGATTGCATTCAAAAATAATTTTATTGTTAAATATGTTTAAAATATAAAATTATCATTTAAATTCTTTTAAAAAATATATAAGTTTTTATTTTTATTGGGAGTTTTTGTCTGTTCAATTAACTTTTAATTAATTCAAATGATTTTCGTTTAGATGATATAGTTTAAATTTTATATATCATTAGTTGTTGACTCAAAAAGTACATGATGACAATAATAGTAGGTAAAATCTAAGGGTAATCTACATTAACCAAATTTAGATGTAAAGAGCATCAATTATTGCCCGCATAATTCTTGGATTCGCACTTAAAATCTTCATGAACACTTTTGATAGTTAGAGTACTACTTATCTCAATAATAATATTTATCCATTTAGCCTCCTAAATTAATTGGAGACCATAATAAATAGTCCAAAGCTCAATTTGTAACACACGACATCTTTCAATATTTCTCACATCCAATTACCATGCTCGTCACATACCATTATTATCGATCAAACAAAACCCGGATTCGGATTACGAGCGTAGTAGATGTATATAGTTAGGCAATAGGATTTTGAAAATTTTCTTCTGATGTTAAACTGTTAAGCACCCTATGGTTTTATCATTTTATTATAATCATCCTCAATCAAAATTTGGGTGGGGTTAGGTAAATCATATGATCTTCAATTATATTATATAAACCATTAAACGTGGGTTAACGGTGTGAAAGAGGGGATTAGATTTGTCCCACAGGAACAGTAGGGTGTGGTGGATCCAACATTCCCTGAGGACGGCCACTGTCTTTATGGAAAAGAAATTAAAGTCACACAAAATTGCTTGATTCTGATTAAATTGCTTTTTCATAATAGTAATAATTAAAAAGGTTAGCATCTCGAGGGTATAATCCTCGAGATTGTTGATGTAATAGCTCTTTGGCTTTTGTTATTTTACTCATTTTCCCTTTTTTTTTTATTTTTATTTTATTATGATATTTGTCTCCACAGTCAAACACACTGTCCCATTTAAACATTGCAACATTACCAAAAGCACCCAACTTTATAAAGCAAAAGCTGCTCCTCCTCTCTGCTTTTCTCTACATCTTTTCACTTTTGGGTATTCCATAATCCCATTTTATTTAGGCCTAAACTGAATTAAAAAATTCAATGAAAATTTTGAATTTAAAATCTCATTTTTATAAAAAATAAATTCAAACTTTTAATAACCCTATTCATTGCGCCATAATTTTTTTTGTTAAATATTTTGTTGTGTATCCTTTTGATGAGGAGAATCATGTATTTATAATATATAATTATTAGGTAAGTTTCGTGCATATTAATACGTATATTGTTTCAGATTTAATTTTTATTTTCGGTTCACTTTTTTGACTTTACACTTTTTATCTATGAAAACCCAAAAACATGTGAGCAGAGACGAGGTCAGGAAAAATTTTCAGAGAGAGAAATTAAATTGTTTATATTTTTATAATTTTTAAAAAATTAAATTCAAAATTTTATCATTTTTAAAAGAATAAAATGAATTTTACTTTTACAAATTTAATTTTTTTTAAATTTTAAATGACTAAAATAAAAAAATTCTCATTTTAAAGTAATTGAAACCCTTATCAATAAACTCTGAATGTATTAATCTTGTAGGACTTGATCTTAAATCACAAATCGATAATTTAAAATTATATTCAAATTTTGAATCACTAACCAAAACTATCATAAACAACCTTATATATTTTATTAAATTCATAGTGGAAGAAATGCATTCAACTTAAAAGCTTAAAAATAATAGAAATCATGGTAGTAGAAGCAAAGGGGTGATGATGGCTTATTTTCGATACACGTGCAATGGAGACCCCATCATTGTAGTTGACTTCATTTTTCGTTTAACCCATTTTTTTTCTATGTAAGACATTAGAAAGAAAATTTCCAGCTGAATGCAAATTGGTGATCATATGCATAAACAAATGTAAAGTTGATCAGACATAAAAGGTTTGCAAAGTTAAGATTATCACTTTGATAGCAACATTTTACTTCAAAATCAAGCCAAACAGTTGTTTTTGTCTCATCAACATATCGATCATGGTTAGAAAATCTGTTAAAGTTTGATGATTCTTTACGTTTTGCATTAATTTAATTAATCTGTTGATATTAAACATTATTTTTTATATTGGATTTTGAAAAGAGATCGAAACCCATCTATAACCTTTGAATCTATTATTGAAAGTTAGTAATTAAGTTTTTTTTTAAATATAATGTGTTATGATTCACGATTTAGGATTAGTTTAACACTGTTTTTTAAAAATATTTTAAAAAATAATTTAGAAAAGTTTAGTTTAAAATTTATCTGTTTAGTATTACTATCAAAAAATACGTTTGAGAAATAAAATTTTCATTTTAGATATAAAGTAACAAATAAACATTTAAATAATGTTTAAATTAATTAATATTGTGAAATTTTAGTGAGAATATAGAAAATAATTTATTATAATTTGTTTCTTAATATTTTAATATATGAAAAATAAATTTTAAATATTTTTTTAAGCAATTAACCAAAAAAGATGAAGTATTGTGTGCTAGAGGAGTGAAAATGTAATTAAGTTGTCAAAAGTATCTTTGGGAGAAAAAACTAAAAATTTTAACTTTTCCATTTAAGAAAAAATGCTTTTAAAAAATAAAAAATTTCTTTCAAATTTTACTTATTTAGCATTACTTTTGTTTCAAAAGTGTGTTTCATATCAAAAATACTTTTTAAAAGTACTACAAAACACAACCTTAGTATTTGTTTTCCCGTGTTATGTTGTGTTGGTATTGTGAATACAAATGATATCATTTTTTGGTTGTTTATCAGTCATTCAAGGTTTTGTCATCTTAAAGTATGCTTTTGAAAGTGTTGGGGATCGATCTAATTAATCAACGAACAAATAAAAATAACGGAAGAAATTGAGAAATTAAAAAAACCTTGAAACCCGAAAACAAATAACCCTTTTAAACGTAAACATAAAATTCATAAAATCAAATAATAATAAAATAATCTAAACTAATCAAAATTTAATTGAATAAAAAATAAAATTTAACTAAAAAATTATTTTTCAAATTTAACTGTAATGTGAAATATACTCATCAAAATGCTTGAAATCAGGACATCCCCGTATGATTATCCATTACTAAAGTTACAAAGTAGACTACAGAGGTGTTGGGTTAGAACTAGAGCAGATACATTTTTGAGTGACAAAATTTAGAGTGATGATCAAGTATAGAAAATACTGAATTGTATTCATGATGTAATGTAAAAATCAAATAAAAATGTGAAAACTCATTAAAAATGCATTCCAACCCATTAAAGAATGAAGTATTCAGGTTTAGAGAAATAAGGTTATAGAGTTCCACAATTTGCCCCCACCTCACCTCACGGGGGCTAAATTACCAAATCTGATTGAACATTGCCATCTGATCTAATGGCTTCGGGTTGGTGGAAAGAAAGAAGCAGCCTATGGATCCAATAAACAGCAAAAGGAAGTGGCAGGCAAGGTCTTGGAGGCGAAAAGGAGTCAAACAAGTGGGACTAAAAAAGAGAAAGTTTGACCATATGATCCAAATGAAACATGATACCCTCAAATGAGTGGAAAATAATTGTTCTTTCTTTATACCACTTGGGTGTGTTTGAATGCCACCATCTACTCCTCTATTCACTCTCTTTTTGAATCAAAGTCACATGAATTTAGCTCTGCATTTGTCCCTTAAAGGCAAAATGAAGACATTACCAACCCTCCAAATTACATGTCCCTCATTGTCCCCGTTTTGTATTTTCTTCCTTGTGTTATTATTACACATCAGTAATCACCAACTCAATTTTTAAAAAAGATCTGGGTATTCGATTCATGACCCGAACAGGTCTCACTCAAAGATTAAGTGTAAGGCGAATCGTGAGGTGAGTTCGCAGATATGGCTCGCAAGGAGAGCTCGCGGACATAGGTCGCTGAAGAGGCTTGTGGGCATAGCTCGCAAGGTAAGGTTGTAGATCCAGCTCGCAGGAATTCAGAGAAGGCCACGGTATCTATTTACATACGTCCAAGAGACTCGCAGAAAGGATTGCGTGCCTTGCAGGGCACCCAAACACGTGCCTAATAGGTGCGGAGCCCGCTCAAGGAATTAATCCTAAGAACAGAAAGGATCGTGTACTCCGTAAACACATGTCCAGCAGGTTTGGAGTTTGTAGAGAATGTCAATACCGAAGACCATAAAATCGAGACAAAATAGTGAACCCAGCTATGACCTGTAATGGTACTTGTAACCACATGTATAAATACCTCAATATTCCTATCAATAAGACACGAGCAAAAATATTACTCAACAAATATAAATATGTTTTTTTACAATTTTTTAAAATTTATCATCTTCAATTCAAATATATATATATTTATCCTGACCTTTAATGTGAAAATCCTACTTTACCGTTGCCCTTAGAGAAAGTTTCTCTCCTTTGCCCTCCCCAATCCATCAACTTCATTGTACCTAGGCTAGCACATCTGCTTCACTGTCATGTATATTTCAATATTGCTCTCTTTTATTTGACAGCAAGTAGTTGGAAAGTCACTTAGGCAAACAGCTTATTTCGGCATCTCTAAACAAAGCTCATGCACTTTGCTATTTTCTGAAATTTTCAACCAACAACATCACACATACTATCACCATTACATCAACCATTATATACCCAAATCTCAAAAAGCTACAAATCTTTAGCTGTCCGAAAATCATATCAAATCCCGATTAAATTCATAAACCGGATCAAACCCTTAAACATCGGTTAACCTTTTGCATCAAAATTCTGCTAATTCTATTGAAAAAGTTGGGCCAATAGAATAAATTCCCTTAACAGAAGTCCCCCACTTAAAAGCTTTGGATACCTAGCAAGCAAGCTATACTTTTTTCTTTCTTTCCCTTTGATAGTGCATATATTGCCTTTTTAATGTTAATACCACCTAATATAAAGAAAAAGATGAAAGCAACGGCCATCTGCTACACATACATCCCTTAGAAAAGAAAAAGATTTGTTAGATTTCCCTTTTGTTTGGCTGCTTGGAAAGTTGCTAAGATAATGGGAAAGTAAATTAGCCATTGCTGGTTTAAGGAACATGCATGAGTTCCTATGTATAACCATTTTGATGAACAAAATTGATGAGAGACAGAGATATCAATTTGGTACTGTTTGAGTCAAAAATTCTATGTTTCAATTTATTGTTACTTCATCATTAGGTAATTAGGTGTAAGATTAAAGTACCATTGTTTTCTAATTTATTACAGGGTGTGAAGCTGTCATGTTGAAACAATCACTGTTTGTAATGATTTGATTTAACCTGTTTTAGATGCATTAGAAAAGAATCAAATGGGGGCATCAAAAGCAGACAAAAATAATTCACTCATAAAGCAAATATATATAATAATTATATAAAAGGTAAAGCAAACAAACTGATGAAATCAAAGATCTCTAGTTCTCAAATCACTGTATAATGGCACCCTGGAATCCATTTTTATGTCATCTTCCAATTATAATGAGACTCATGCAACTACTGCTGCTGGTGGGAGGTTATCTCACTATCCCATTTACAAATTTCTTTTATATTCGATAATCAAGGTGAATTTTGGATAAATTCAAAGTTGAATTTGAATTGAATTTTTAAACAATATATCTTTAAAATGGTCTGAGATCCCTTCTCAAATGAAATATTTTAAGGTTATTTAAACCATGAGATAATCATGAGATTTTGGTCGAATCATCTGGTTGAATTCGGATCGAATTATTTCATATTTTACTATAATTATATAACAAGAATGATTGGGAAGAAGAGAGAAAGTGGAAGTGTGAGGTAGAAAATTTTGTAACTGGCGCCTAAAACTGTGATCGATTGAAGCAAACAGTTAATTTCAGCATCAGATTAGTGATTTATCAAATGTGGAACACAACTGTCAACAATCAGAAACAGTTAGAAGCTTCCTTATACGTTTGATATGTTTGCTTACTGAAATTCCTTTTATTTGATATGATTAAAGCCTACCTTTACAAAAGAATGAGATTGCATTAAACCCAGGAAAAAAATTTGAGAGATGCTCCAAACTTCATAATCTGAAAGGACTGATCAGCTGGTACACCGGTTCAGTATAAGCTGACTGAATCGGTTTAAAAAATTGGTCGAGTCGATTTTTTTTTATTTTTAAATGAATTCTGGGGTTGAATCAATTGGGACACCCGGCCTATTAAAAAAAAACCCAAACTTTGAAAGACCTGCAGCTGTGATTAGTCAAAGAAGATAATTCCGAATCATCACTAAGGGGTCAGGTTGAGACAGTCTGGTCCTAACTTAGAGCGTGGAGCTGTTTTGAAGATTGAAAGATCCCCAAGTTACACTTCAGACAAAACAGGAATGTCTTGATTCCTCCAGCACTACCAACATCCCTTGGAAAAAACCAGTAACGAAAGGTCCAGTTTTCAGACAATAATTGTCGGCAAAGGTAAAAACATTGGAGCACCTATACTTTTAATGTGGTAATTCGAATATTGTAAGAACCAAAGCATAAAAAAAATAAACATTGAAAAGGATGAGCCACAATACTCCATAGAAATTAAAAAAAAAGGGCTTAATTCATAATAACTGCAGATATGATGATCATTAGAAGTAGAGGATAGCAGGAACATCCTTATGCTCCACCAAAAAAATTGATTAATACTCGATTAGATACTTTTTCGTATTTGATACTCTTTCGTATTTGACACTTACTTTTCAATCCATTGTGTCTAAAGAAAATAGAATATTTCCATGGCAAGGAGGAAAACAAAGGGGAGCATAAGCAGAAGGGCATGTTATTCTGAGACAGTCGAGGGAGTTGCATTTGCATGAATGTGAGATTCGTGAGAGGTTCCAAAACTTGACCATATACTGTGATAGAATTAGCAGAGCAATGGTCAGCAAGAATGCTGCTTTGATTAAAAGCAACAACTACAGCAGGAAAAAATAATAAATGATGTGGCTGCTGGGATTCGAGCCCAGGTCTCTACGGCCACAACGTAGAATTCTTACCACTAAACTACAGCCACAAGTTGTGAAACTTGAAGCATTTAAAATATATATTCTTTATCAATACTCACTATCGGCATATATTATTTCTTAATTTCAAATACTCCAACCTTATTATATTATTTGGTACTGAGTTTAACCATTTTTTTTAAGGCTTAAAGCATCATTTGTCTCTTTATTATATCATTTATATCACTTTGTTATCTAAATTTTCTTTTGGCTGGATTGGTACCTAAAGCTATATTTTGTTAATTGGTTCAGTTCATTATCATTAAAAAAATCCAGTTGAAATGTGACACAATTAGAATGTGTCTCATAACATTTTAATCCAATTAAAAAGTGCCACGTAGCATCTATATGTATAACAATAAAAATAGATTAAAATTTAAAAAAAATAAAGATTCAAAAATAATTTATAAAATAAAATATAATAAAATTTGGATTTTTTGTCAATATACATATGTAAGCTCTAGAAAATTGAAATAATTTAAAAATATTTATTTAAAAAAACAGAAAAAGTATAATAAAAGATTGAAAAATAATTAAATTATTAAAAATAAAAATAATATAAAATTCATATATTAGAAAAAAATTTAAAATTTTAAAAATATTTTTCTCACAAAATAAAATATATAATTTTTACAAAATTAAAAATATTTTTCTAAAATAAAACTTGAAAATAATATTAAGTCAATGGTTGATCAACATCTATCAACGATCAGTCAATTCCGATCAAAGTGAAAGGGTAATTTTATATAATTTCATTATATTTTTATTAATTAAATTATTTTTAAAATTCTATAATTTTTATTTATTTTTTAGAATATTTAATCTATTTTTTTTGTTATTACATATGGATGCCACGTGTTACTTTTTAATTGGATTAAAATGTTATGACACACATTCTAATTAAGCCACATTTTAACCGATTTTTTTTAACAGTTAAAGACCAAACCAATTAACAGAATGTAATTTCAGGAACCAACCTAAACCAAAAAAGAACCGATACCAAAGTGAGAAATATGGCATACTTTAGGGGTCAAATGATGTTTTAAGCCTTCTTTTTTCTAACATGACACTCGTATTATCTTTAGGTCCAATGTGGTACATTCATTTGGAAAAGTTATATATATATATATTAGTACCCCAAAGAAAACATGTTGGCTTTTTTAGTGTTTTTTTTTAAGCTTAAAGTTGATTTGATGAAAGTTAACTGTTAAAATTATTCGGTTTGAATTCTAATTATTTTGTTAATAAAATAAACTTAGTGACAATTGTGATTTATTTAATTTTCTATTTAACTTGTCAAATACTGATTATGACTTTTGTTAGCTTTTAGGGCTAATTTGATGAAAGTTAGTTGTTAATATTTTTTTTTTGGTGGGTTGTTAGTTGTTAATATTAGTTACTTATGAATTTCATCAAATCAACTATAAAACTTGAATTAAACACTAAAAAGTTAACATTATTAATTTCATGTATCAAAACGTATAATTTTTTTTCAAATACAAGTGCTACATTGGACTCAAAAATAATATAGGTACCACGTTAGAAAAAGTATTTAACCAAAGTACCAAATGATTCATCCTATATATATATTGTAATGACTCGAAAATCAGTGGTATTGAAAAATACGATTTCGAATCCGTAAATTGAATTTGTAAATATTATTATTAAATATTTACAGAGTTAATATTCTAATTAATTGAATTTTGGATAGGTAAATTTTGTCAAATTAGTGTTTAATTGAAGTACACAGACTAAATTGTAAAAATGATAAAATTTCAAATGCTATAGAATTTTTAACTAGAATCAAGGACTAGGGAATAAAATGGCAATTAGACCATTCTAATATTAATAGTGGACGGTAAGAGGAAGCATTATAAGTTTTATTATTAAGTTTAATTTTAAATAATTAAAATTATAATAAATTATGTGATACAAATTCGATGTTGAAAAGAAAGAGAAAAACATTTCTCTCTTTCCATCCTCAATAGCCGAAGGAGAAGAAGGAACAAACGGCCTAGGATTCTAAAATTTCAAAGCATCAATTGGTTAGTTCAAGTTAGTCCTTTTTTTTTTTTTGTAATTTTATGTTTTTGGGATTATGAGAGCTTAATCTAGCTAGCTCATGTATCAATTTGTAAAATTGTTAAAATTTTAGAAAGTTACCATTGTTGTTTTCTTAAAGTTTTAGGTATTAAATTGGTAGATTTTAAGCTTAGAGGTGAAAAAGAACTAAATTGTGAAGTTAATTGATAGTTTTGTACATTAGAGACTAAAATGAAAAGAAAAATTGTAAAATTGGCTATAGAATTAGGAAATAGAAAGACCCTAATGGACTAGGGTGAAATCAGAATTCAAATTTAATTTGAAAGTTATGTTAATCTTGATTTTAGGGACTAAATTGAATAAAATGCAAACTTTGTATAAAATGTTGATTGATTCCAAAATTGGTTAATCATTGGTGAAATTATATGTTTACGTCAATAAGTAGCTAAGGTTGACCCATAATCTGCGAAAGGGAAATGAAAAGCCAAAGTTGTCAACGAATAGTTCGGAGTTTTTGTTAAGTATTTTTATAGTCCAATGCTTATTTAAATCTTGTATCTTTGTGTTACTTTATGTCCTAGATTGTCTTAATGGATTATCGAGGATGAAGTGAATTATATTGAGGTATATTAAAGTTAAATGTTGATACAAGGACTAAAGTGAATAAAGTAGAAACTATAAATATAATTCAAAATCAATAATCTGTATGAGAAATTAGTTGAAGCTTATTGAGGCATTTGTTAATCGATGAATTTTGTTTTTTTATGAATTATAAATTGGTTCATATGAAACGAAGGAAAAGACGAATGATAGATTTCAATTGATAAGCAATCATCCCCGGCAATCTGAGATGACAATACTATATCATTAAACCATCATTGCTGGGCAATCCGAGGTGTAAGCTATTGTCATTGGACAATCCGGGGTGGCAGGTCATCATTGTCGGGCAACTTGGTTATGACAGTTTTATAATGATAAATCATCATTGTCGTGCAATCTGGGGTGGCAGGTCATCATTACCGAGCAATTCAGGATGACAAATTGAAGTAAGTTGAACATGAGCATGTGAGCTTAGTGTAACAACTTGATTTTCAATGGTGTCGAAAACAGTGGTTTCAAGACCACATCTCCGACAAGTCGAGTGGTAAATATTATTTATTTAATATTTATGAAGTCAATATCATCGTGTTAAATTTTGTTTGAGAAATTTTATCGTTTAGATAGTTAATTGAGTAAAAAAGATTAAATTGAAAAAGGTGTAAATTTTGAGTTAAGAGATTAGAAGGACTAAATGAGTAAATTAACCAAAGATACTTTAGTGAGTTAATTTTCATGACTAATATTGACTTTTAAATAGGATTAATTAGAGTTAAAAGATGATTAAGAAAGTTAATTATGAAAGTTGTTAAATTTATAATTTTACCATTAAGTATAATTATGAAATTACAGAAGAAGAAAAAAAGAGAATTTTCACCTAAATTTTATCTTCTTCACGGCAAGACAAGAGGGGAACTAGGGTTTTCCATTGTTAACATTGAGCTTTGATTTGGGTAATTTTTAGTAATTTTTATGTTTTCGAGTTCGTATTAGTTTAATCTGCTTATTTAAGGACTAATTTGTAAATCTGTCAAATGTTGTGAAACTTGCCATCGTTGAATATGCTTGTTCTTGAAAGTTTTTGATGAATTTGTATGTTTGATGTTTGGGTTGAATCTTTTTGTAAAGTGATTTTGGATGAAATTAGGGTTTAAGGACTAAAATGTTAAATAGTGAAATTTGTGTGTATTTGGTGTGAAATAGATGAAGTGTAGGGAATTTGTGGAGATCTATGGTTATTCGGCTGATATTGATTGTGTAAGAGAAAAGTTTATTTTGCATGTATCGTGTTTAGGGACTAAAATGAATAAAAGTAAAAGGTTAGGGGTAAAATCGTAATTTTATCAAAAAGACTAGATTGTGTTAAATTAATTTATTGTGTGATTTAATGTGAGGAATTGAATGATTTGCAGATGTACACTACGATTGTGCCATCGATTGTGAAAAAAAATTATTGAAATAGTCCCTAAAGTCCATCCACAACCGTAATCCAATCCGGTAAGTTCGTATTGTTAAATTCCAATTTAAATTGCACATTTTTGTATGTGTATACAACTATTATGATTTGAGATAGTGATTGGAAACGTGGAAGATGTGAACAAAGAAAAGAAAGAGCGAACGGGCCTTGAGCCGAAAATGTAAAAAGGTTCGATGACGAGGGTCTTGCGATTGTCGCGGATTCTTTGGTCATTGTGTGTATTAAATGAAATGAATCCTATTACTGATGACGGAGATTCTGCATTTGTTGTGGATTTCCTATAGCATCGTGAGTTATTAAATTGAGCCTATGATGATCGAGATAAAAGGTTTGATGTCGGAGTCTACTGCTTTGTTGCGGATTCTCTATGACATCGTAAGTAATCAAATGTGATTTAAATCCAATAACGGTTGCATGCAGCTTGCTTTATTTGGTTGATTTTAGATTGTACAACTCTTGAAGTTTGATAAATCTATTTAACTCTATGAACTTGCTAAGCTTTGAAATACTTACTCGTGGAAATTATTGTTGTTTTGTAGATTCTGTTTTTGATGTTCGAAGGTTGGATCATCTCGGAGCATCACACTATCCTGGAGTTGTTCGGTAGCATTTATATCACTTGGTTTTATGGCATGTACTAGGGTGATATTGTTTTGTACTACTTGTATGGGATTTTTGAATTCCTTGTTGTGAATATTGGTGAATGTAGAACATAACGTCGTTGGCTAGTCCAATTTGATATATAGACCCATGAGAAGTATGAAATGTCTTGAGACTATGTACATTGTATTTGAAGTTATGCTATGATGTGTGGTGGAAAAACTTAAGTTTAAGCATGATTCAATGTTTTCTACATAATGGTTTCGGTAGAACTCATGCATGTATCTGTAGAAGTATAAGGTAGGAGAGAGGTTGTTCATTGACTTGAGTTGTATCGGTAGTTGCACAATAGGTATCGATAGTTTTACTTATAGAAGTATTGATAGTTTGTATACTTGTATCGGTAGAAGTTGAAGGGTAAGATTTCTTAGCTCTTTAGAGTTTTCAGTATCTGTAGAAGCATGACATGTTTCAGTAAAAGTCTCACTTGTATCGATAGTACTGCCTCAAGTATATGTAAAAGTCTGTACTATTCTTGAACTATTTACTAACTTGACAACTATCAATACTTGTCCAATAGGTACCGATAGAAGTCTCCAAAAATCATGAAAATAACCTTTTTACCCTTGTTGAGCAATGATTATAATTAAATGATGATAAATGACGTGTTGGGTGCATTTCTATACAAAGTAAGATTGAATGACTTGATATTAAAATATAAATAATGATAATAGTAAAACACTAGGACCTTAACTGACGATGATTTTTGGGTTTTGAGTGTTATATTTAGTGGTATCAGAGTTTACAGTTTAGTTGTTTTTGGACTGTATTGATTATGTTTGAAAGATCTAGAAGTACATGCCATATGAACTTGTGATAGTGTGATAAAGATGGATCTGATCTAACTATAGTTTTTACAGATAATTACAGGATGTTTGATTCTAAAAGGGATGAAACCAATAAGGTGAACAATATTGTACCGATGAATGATTCCGGAGCAAGTCACGATGTACTAATATTACCGATGATAGAAAATGAAGTAAATAACATGTTCATCGGGTTGATGAGACAATGGTTTTAAGAATTTATGAGCAATAACCCAATGGCACCACCTTCACCACCTGTTGCACAGTCTGTTGCCCGACCAATAGTACCTCTGACATTACCTTCACCTTTCTCGGTAATAGAGCAGAGGTGTCGCATATTGACGGATAGGGGTCAAAAAATACGGGGCAAAGGAATTCCATGAAAATACGAAGGATGATCCCTCTATGGTTGAATACTGGATGGAAAACACACTGAGAATCTTAAATGAAATGGCCTTTCCTCCAAAAGATTATGTGAGGTGTGTTGCTTCGTTACTAAAGGACAAGGCTTACAATTGGTGGATGATGATCGTAGCAGTGATACTAGAAAATGAGGTTACTTAGGAATTCTTTCAAGCAGAGTTTAAGAAGAAGTATATCAGCAAGCGGTATCTAAATAAAAAAAAGAATTTCTAGAGTTGAGACAGGGAAGGAAAATAGTGACAAATTATGAACGAGAATTTGTACAACTCAACAAGTATGCCAAAGAAACTGTGCCGACGAATGAGGCCATGTGTGTTCGCTTTGCGGATGGGTTGAACGACGAGATCAAAATGATGGTAGATGGTTTTAAGCTATGACTATTTTTGGTTTTAACAGACAGAGCACAGAAAATGGAGAAAATATATAACCATAAAATGTAGAGAGAGAAGAGATTCCAAGAGTTCGAAAAGAAGAATCCCATCAGACTTTCTCTATGCCGTCGCCGAAAAGATTCAGGGAAGAGGAAAGTTGGTGGCCAGCTTCTTCAAGATTTTTAAGTAGGAGTTGATCAAGACCACTAGAGTTTAGATTCCAGAACCAACCCACAGATAGTGTAGCTAGTGTTCGCAATGCGCCTAATCCGATTTGTGAGTATTGTAAAAGGAGTCATGCAGGCGAGTGTCGTAAAATGAAAGGCGCCTGTTACCGATGTGAAAGTACAAATCATTTTCTAAGAAACTGTCCGATGATTTCTAAAACGAAAGAAAATAAGAGTGTGAAACCTTTTATCACACCATAGAAGGGCAGGCGCTCGGGACAGAGTAGTAGTACCGGTGGAAACCACAAAGATAACAAGTACAATGTAGCCAGATTTGAGGTTAAGCACTTGCACAAACCTATACCATTCGAGCTAGAGTAGAGGTTATCGTTCCTGATGTTGTGACTGATATATTTTATCTTTTTAATGATATTATATGTGCATTGATTGACCCAGGATCAACTCATTCATATATTTGTACTGCATTAGCTACTAAAAAGAAATTGTCTATTGAGTCGATTGAATTTGATGTACAAGTCACAAACCCATTGGGTCATAGTGTCATTGTTAATATGATATGTCGTAATTGTCCACTAAAAGTTCAAGGTTGTGAATTTCCTGTTGATCTGATGCTATTATCGTTCACTGAGTTCAATGTAATTTTGGGAATGGGTCGATTAACTGAGCATGACGCAGTGGGTAATTGTAAACGAAGATGGATTGATCTGAAACGTCTGATAAGCGAGGTAATTACAGTTAATTTTGGGAAATTGAACAGTGATACTAGGGTAATCTCAGCTATATTTGCACAGAAGATGGTTCGTAAGGGTTGCGAGGCATTTTTGGCTTATATACTTGATAATCGGGGTACAAGAACAGAGTTAAAATAGATGCTGATCATTAAAGAATTTACAGATGTATTTTCAGAAGAGTTACTGGGTTTACCGTCGATCAGAGAAGTGGAATTTGGTATTGATTTAGTACCTGACACTACACCGATCTTGATTCTACTGTACAGAATGGCACCAACTAAATTAAAAGAGTTAAAGGCACAATTGCAAGAGTTGTTAGACAAAGGCTTTATCCAAACGAGCGTATCGCCTTGGGATGATCCATAATTGTGGAAACATTGCTCAGATCAAGTGATAAGACAATGTGTTCCAAAAATCGAGATAACATCTATACTTCTTTTTGTCATTCACATTCGTGTGAAGGCCACTTTGGACCTAAACGGACTACTCATAAGGTATTAGAATGTGGACTATATTGGCCCATAATTTTTTGTGATGCATATGAATTTTGTAAATCTTGTGATAATGTCAACAGATAGGTAATATTACTAGGCGAAATCAAATGCCCCAATCCCCAATCCATGTATGTGAAATTTTGATGTTTGGGGTATTGATTTTATGAGCCCATTTATCTCTTCATTTTGAAATATATATATATATATATATATATACTTCTAGCAGTAGACTATGTTTCTAAGTGGATAGAGGCAATACCTACTCGAAATGATAATGCTAAAACTGTGGTAGAGTTTCTAAAACGATGTATTTTTTCCAAGTTTGGTACACCTCGAGCTTTGATCAGTGACTGTGGAACTCATTTTTGCAATAAAGTGATAGAGGCGCTAATGAAAAAATATGAGGTTTATCATCGTATAGCTACAACCTATCACCCCCAAATGAATAACCAAGCAGAGGTTTCAAATCGAGAAATCAAGACTATTTTGGAGAAAACGGTTCAACCTAACCGAAAGGATTGAAGTCTTCGATTAAATGATGCTCTTTGGGCTTATCGAACGGCATATAAAGGCCAAATAAGTATGTCTCCATTTAGGCTTGTTTTTTACAAGGCTTGCCACCTTTCGGTGGAACTAAAACATAAAGCTTATTGGGCTATACGACAGTGTAATATGGAGTTAGAGCCCATAGAAAGAGCTGGGAAATTAGACATTCAAGAGTTGGAAGAGATTCGAAATGACGTCTATGAGAATGCTCGTATATACAAAGTTAAAAAAAAATTATTTCATGATAAAATGATATCCCGGAAGCATTTCTCAATAGGTCAAAAAGTGATACTTTACAACTCAGTTTTAAAATTGTTTCCCGGTAAGCTTCGATCTGGATGGTTAGGACCCTTTATTGTGACTAAATTATTTACTCATGATGCAGTGGAAATAGAAAGTGAGGAGAAAAAGAAGCGGCTCACAGTCAATGGTCAAGAGAAGGGTTACCATAAATAAGTTTAGTAACTAACTAACAATCACGAAAAAAAATTTAGCATGCACCAAAATTAAATGTCCTCTTTGTACTTAGACTCAATCGATTTTACCATAAACAAGAGAAGGGTTATCTTCATTTATTATAATTATGTTTGCCTAATAGAAATAAAACAGTAGAGATGAAATCAACCATAGCAAAATCCAATTTAACTCAGCAGACAAGAAGCATACTCATGGGCAAAACAATGAGGACATTTAATTTATTTCATGATGATAATCCTTCTCTTGTTTATGGTAAAATCGATTGAGTCTAAGTACAAAGAGGACATTTAATTTTGATGCATGCTAAATTGTTTTTCGTGATTGTTAGTTAGTTACTAAACTTATTTTTGATACTTATTTATTTTTCTTAGTCCTCCTAAATTAAAGTTCTCTGCCCAAAAAAAAAACCTTTGATGATTCCGCGGTTATGAGCATAGCTTAAAACTTGACTAATTGAGTAATCGGGGTAGGGTGCTTGGGTTGTCATCCTACTTCACGTAAAAATGTTGTGTGACGTGATAAGTAAAACTCCGTTAACCGGAAATAAAAAAAATTAAGAAATAAATAAATAAATTTGGAGTGTGATAGACTCAGTGATCAGGGTGGAGTGCTTGATTGTCATTTCATTTCGCGTCAAAAGGACTAACACATTCTAAAAAAAGAAAAATTGATTGCGAGCATGTTGGGCTGAGTAACCGGGATGGAGTGCTTGGATGTCATTTCATTTCGCTTTAAAAGGTTCAATATATTCTTAAAGAAAAAAAAGAGAAAATCGACAAAATAAAAGGTTACTTTTATTTAATTCAAGACGATTTAATTGTTTTGTGTTTTAATTGGGTTACTTTTTCGATTTTACTTACAGCAAGATAAAGGTTCTCTTTATTTTCATAAGCATTAAGCTTAATTGTTTGTAGAACTTTGGAGTGTTATTTTCCATAGTAAAATTTAAATTACTCAGTGGATTAGGAATCATACTTGAGGGCAAGCATGGTCTAAGTAAGAGGAATATGATAATGCTTAAATATGACATATTTTTGGGTATTAATTATATATATTTTGTGAGTATAATTCTATTAATTTTGGCTATTTGTGATCCTTTTATCATGTAGGGATTAAATTGAAGACAAATGATAAATTGGGGCAAAAAACATGATTTTGGAAGGGAAAAAGAAGTTGTGAAAAGGTGGAAGACTTGAAGAGAGTTTTTATACGACAAAAGACTTGATTTTATTTTATTTTTACTAGGATAATATTTAGGATATTGTTTTTATTTAATTTATATTTATCTTTTAGAGTTTAAATTGGATCCAATTAGGGAATTAATGCTTAGATTTAAATCTAATTATCGTTTAGTATTTAGATTGGATTCAACTAAGGATTTATATGTACTATAAATAGAGGATGGAGTGATTGAATTATTCACTTCCTATTCATTGAAAATTTCTACATCTCTCAAAACCCTAGTTTCAATAAAAATCTCTATTTTTATTATCTTGTGTTCTCTCTAAAAAACATTAGCAACTAAAAATCCTTCTAGTCGAAGGTTATCAAATGTTCTTCCAATGTTCATGAGGCTTAGAATTCACGCTTAATTCTTCTCACCCGAGTATTCATCAATTCTCTGAATTATGGGATCGACGCTTCCATCCAAAATCCCTACAAAAGTAATCTTTTCATCTTATGCAAAGATGGTCGCTTTGTGTGCTTTGAGGAGATTGCACAATCGGTTCATTAACTTACTGCATCAGTGGTTTCCGTGCCAAAGAGACAAAACTACATGACATTCGTCATTGGGAAAAGATGATCGTGTAAGACGGTCCCATTAGAGCGACGGTTGGTTAGAGTCAGTTTCTCTAAAGTCAAAATTATATCTGAAGATGGTGGTTGTAGGCATCCTCTTCCACTATAACTGGCTTATTCGGGCACAAGAAGAACCATCCAAAGTCTATGATTAAACCATGGAAGAATCAAGATAATCGGAGGCTGGATCTCTCGATATCGATAAACCCTTTCTTCCTTCAATTCTGTTTATTTTTATGCAATTTTCTTTATTTCGACACCTAAATTTTCAATTTCTCTTAATTTTTTTTTTATTTTCTCCAGATTCCGACGCTTTTCCTAGGCAAGATTTCACTCAGGATCTCGACAAACAAGATTCTTTACGACTCTCCAATCCTTGAGGATTAGACTCTACTTCCCTTTATTGTTATTTTTTTTATAATTTTCGAAATAGATTATATTTAGTGTTCTTGACGACACATCAACAGTTTCTTAGGATTAGCATGTTATTACTGTCGGTTCGTGAAGGACTTTTTTATCATAGCCTTGCCGATGACGAAGTTGCTACAGAAGAATATCTAGTTTGTATGGTCAGAAAAGTGTCAGCAAAGTTTTGATCAGCTAAAGAAATTGTTAATGGAAGCTCCGGTGTTGACGCAGCCTGAATCAGGTAAAGAGTTTATTGTATACAGCGACGTATCTCTGAATGGTTTGGGTTGTGTTTTGTTGCAAGCTGGAAAGGTAAATAGCTTATGCCTCTCGACAGTTAAAGCTGCATGAACGAAATTATTTGACTCACGATTTAGAGTTAGCTGCCATTGTTTTTTCCTTAAAGATTTGGTGTCACTATCTATATGGTGAGAGATATCACGTATTCACCGATCATAAGAGTTTGAAGTATCTAATGACGCAGAGGGAGTTGAACTTGTGACAGCGTCGATGGTTGGAGCTATTGAAAGACTATGATCTTGTGATTGACTATCATCTAGGGAAGGAAAATGTTGTTGCTGATGCCCTGAGCAAGAAATCGTTGTTTGCATTGAGGGCGATGAATGCTCACTTGTCATTGGAGCGTGATGGTTCTGTCATTGCTGAGCTTAGAACGAGATTATTATTTCTACAGCGGATTCGAGAGTTACAGAAAAATGATCCGAAACTGGTGGCTAGAAAAGAATAGATGCAGAGTGATGCCACCATAGGGTTCACAGTTGATACAGATGAAATGTTGTATTTTAGAGGCAGGGTTTGTGTCCCTAATGATCCTGATTTGAGACGGGACATTCTGTTAGAAGCTCACAGCAATACTTATTCCGTACATTAAGGGAGTGTGAAAATGTATAACGATCTGAAAAAGATGTACTGGTGGCCAAGTATGAAATGAGTAATCTCTGAGTTCGTAACTAGATGTTTGGTGTGTTAGCAAGTAAAAGCTGAGCATCAGGTACCGTCTGAGTTGTTACAGCCTATTACCATCCCTGAGTGGAAATGAAAGCGAGTCACTATGGACTTTGTTACAGGATTGCAGGTGACATAAAGGAAGAAAGATTCGATCTGGGTTATAATTGACAAATTGACTAAATCAACCCACTTTATCCCTATTCAAGTGGATTATCAACTAGAGAAGTTGGTTGAGTTGTTGTATCCGAGATCGTATGATTACACGGAGTATCAGTATTTATTATCTCTAACAAAGATCCACGTTTTACCTCGAGGTTCTGGGTAAGTTGTATGAAGCTTTGAGAACCAGATTAAATTTCAGCACCGCATATCATCCGCAAATAGATGGTCAATCAGAGCGAGTGATACAGATCCTAGAAGATATGTTACGTTGTTGCATACTCGAGTTTAAGGGTAGCTGGGAGAAATACCTACCGTTGGTAGAGTTTGCTTATAATAACTATCAGTTCAGTATCAAAATGGTACCGTTTGAGGCACTATACTGTATGAAATGCAGACCAAAGATAATGTTCGGGTAATCCGTGATTGTTTGAAAGCAACGTCAGTTCGACAGAAGTCCTACGCAGATCTAAAGATGAAGGATATAGAATTTACCGTCGGAGATCGAGTCTTTCTAAGAGTTTCACCTTGGAGGAAGGTGTTACGGTTTGGTAGAAAAGGCAAGCTAAGTCCACAATTTTTTGAGCCGTATGAGATTCTCTAGAGGATTGGTCCGATATTTTATAAATTGGCTTTACCACTAGAACTTGAGAAGATTCACAATGTATTTAATGTTTCAATGTTGAGACAATATAGATCAAATCCTTCTCATGTGATTACTCCCTGTGAAGTTGAGATTCAGTCGAATTTGTCGTACTCAGAGGAACCAGTGAGAATTCTAGCTCGTGAGGTAAAAGAGCTACGAAACAAAAAGGTGTCATTGGTAAAAGTTCTGTGGAACCGTTACAGTTTAGAAGAAGCAACATGGGAGACAGAGGCTACTATGATATCAGAATACCCCAACTTGCTCGTTGGTAAGAAATTTTGAGATGAAATTTCCTTAAAGGGGCGAGTTATAATAGCCCGATTTTCAATGGTGTCGAAAACAGTGGTTTCGAGACCACAACTTCGACGAGTCAAGTCGTAAATATTATTTATTTAATATTTATGATGTCAATATCATCATGTTAAATTGTGTTTGAGAAATTCTATTGTTTAGATAGTTAATTGAGTAGAAAAGATTAAACTGAAAAATGTGTAAAATTTGAGTTAAGAGATTAGAAGGACTAAATGAGTAAATTAACCAAAGAGACTTTAGTGAGTGGGTTTTCATGACTAATATTGACTTATAAATAAGATAAATTAAAGTTAGAAAATGATTAAGAAAGGTAATTATGAAAGTTGTTAAATATACAATTTTGCCATTAAGTATAAATATGATATTAAAGAAGAAAAAAGAGAATTTTCATTGAAATTTCATCTTCTTCACGACAAGGCAAGAGTGGAACTAGGGTTTTTCATTGTTAACTTTGAGCTTTGATTTGGGTAAGCAAACCTTGATCGTTTTTAGTAATTTTTATGTTTTCGAGTCCGTATTAGCTTAATCTACCTTATTTAAGGACTAATTTTTAAATTAGACAAATGTAGTGAAACTTGCCATTGTTGAATATGCTTGTTCTTGAAAGCTTTTGATGAATTTGTATGTTTGATGTTTGGGTTGGATCTTTTTGCAAAGTGATTTTGGATGAAATTAGAGTTTAAGGACTAAAATGTTAAATAGTGAAATTTGTGTGTATTTGGTGTGAAATAGATGAAGTGTCGGGACTTGTGGAGACCTATGGTTATTCGACTAGTATTGGTTGTGTAAGAGAAAAGGTTATTTTGCATGTATCATGTTTATGGACTAAAATGAATAAAAGAAAAAGGTTAGGGGTAAAATCGTAATTTTATCAAAATACTAGATTGTGTTAAATGAATTGATTGTGTGATTTAATGCGAGAAATTGAATGATTTACAGATGTAGACTACGATCATGCCACTGATTGCGAAAAAAGAAAATTAGCAAAATAGTCCCTAGATTCCATCCACGACCGTAATATAGTCCGATAAGTTTGTATTGTTAAATTCCAATTTAAATTGCACATTTTTGTACGTGTATACAACTGTTATGATTTGAGATAGTGATTGGAAACGTGGAAAACGGGAACAAAGGAAAGAAAGAGCGAACGGGCCTTGAGCCAAAAATGTAAAAAGGTCTGATGACGAGGGTCTTGCGATTGTCGCGGATTCTTTGGTCATCTTGAGTATTAAATGAAATGAATCTTATTACGGATTAAAGATTCGATGACGGAGATCTTGCATTTGTTACGGATTTCCTATTGTATCTTGAGTTATTATATCGAGCCTATTATGATCGAGATAAAAAGTCAAATGTCGGAGTTTCCTGCTTTGTTGCGGATTCTCTATAACATCATGAGTAATCAAATGTGATTTAAATCCAATAACGAATGCATACAAGTTACTTTATTCGGTTAATTTTAGATTGTACAACTCTTGAAGTTTGGTAAATTTATTTAACTTTATGAACTTGCTAAGCTTTGAAATGCTTACTCGTGGAAATTGTTGTTGTCTTGTGGATTTTGTTTTTGCTGTTCAATGATCGGATCATCTCGGAGCATCACACTATCCTGGAGTTATTTAGTAGTATTTATATCACTTGATTTTATGGCATGTACTAGGGTGATATTGTTTTGTACTACTTGTATGGGATTTTTGAATTCCTTATTGTGAATATTAGTGAATGTTGAACATAACCTCGTTGGTTACTCTAATGTGATATACATACCTATGAGAAGTATGAAATGTCTTGAAACTATGTACAATGTATTAGCTTATTGTATTTTGAAGTTATACTATGATGTGTGGTGGAAAAACTTGAGTTTAAGCATGATTCAGTGATTTCTGCATACTTGTTTCGGTATAACTCATGCATGTATTGGTAGAAATACAGGGCAGGAAAGAGGTTGTTCACTGACTTGAGTTGTATCGGTACTTTTGCTTATAGAAGTATCAGTAGTTTATATACTTGTATCGGTAGAAGTTACAGGGTAAGGTTTCTTAGCCCTTTGGAGTTTTTAGTATCGATAGAAGCATGACATGTTTCGGTAGAAGTCTCACTTGTATCGATAGTACTGCCTCAAGTATCGGTAAAAGTCTGCACTATTCTTGAATTGTTTACTGACTTGATAACTACCGATACTTGTCTAACAGGTACTGATAGAAGTCTCTAAAAATCATGGAAATGACCTTTGTGATTATAATTAAATGATGATATATGACGTGTTAGGTGCATTTATGTAATAAAGTAAGATTGAATGACTTGATATTAAAAGATGAACAGTGATAGATGAATAGTAAGACACCGGGTGATGATTTTCGGGTTTTGGGCATTACATTTAGAATATCAATTGTAGGGTATAACGGTTTGAGATTTTACGAGTTAGAAATGTATATCGAATGATGTTTCATGCTTGAGTTATAAGGAACCAAATTTTTAGACGACGATTCTATGTATTGCGAATTATACCATCTCCTTATACTGTTTTGGATTCAATAACGATTGCAGTTGAATTGCCAATAAATTGCAGAAAAGTTGTCAATAAATTGTGGATAAGTCGTCAGTGCTTCACAAAACTCTAAAATGCAAATATACTACCAAAACAATAATGCAGATGAGTCGTCAGGACTCCACAAAACTCCTCTATCACCCATCAAACCCAAAACTCATGCAATACAAAATGATATATAAACAGTGGAGCATATCACGCTATAGCAGTATCAGTTTCAATATAGTGACATGCTTAAATGTAGTCAATATACAATAAGCTAATGGAATGCTATATATGAATTCAATATGCAATACGGTAGACAAGCTTATAAATGGTGCACCAATCGGTTTAGTATTTGAGGTTAGAGCTGATGGCGATGAACTCGACGCATGACCTCTTGATTACGGCCTCATGTGGGGTCGTGTTGGAACTTCTACAACGAATTTGTCTACTTCTTTCCTCCTTCGACAATAGATATGGCTTACCTTGAAGTTTAAGCCATGTCATATAATCAAAAGAGGTCGACAAATCCGGACGGACAATTGTTTCGCGCAAAGGTATGAAGCCATACCTATGTTCCAAATGTAGATATATTTGGCATGAAATTTAGGCCAATCTTCTTTGGTTCTCCCTTGCAAGTTGATCTTGTGAAGTTCATTAAGCTCTTCCGGTGACGGTGAAATACTTTGCATAAATCGGAATTGGTGTATCACTCAGTTTGATTAGTGCATCTCTACCATTGTAAAAACTATCAATGACACTATTAAGTGCTAGATATTGTGATTCGCCAAAAATTCAACCGGGATGCATTCTTGAATTTTCGGATCAAAGTATGACATCCATTCAAACTACAGTTCAAAATTATAGATTTCATTACATACTTAATTGTAAATTTCAAATCTGTACATAAATATTATATAATTGAAAAAATCTTCGAGCTCATTCAGTATACTCACAAGACTTGCGTCATTATTCCACATATTCAAATAATATGTTATTTCAAAAATATAATAATGAAAAATATGATAATTATATTATTAAATGAATCTTACCTTATTATGAGTGAAAATTGATAAGGGAAGTTTACTCAGGGATGTAAAAAATGGTAGGTGGTAACATGCCCATGACTAAAGAAAGAGTATGCAACCTCATTAGAGTTGTTGAAATATGAGAAATTGTCTTCTAACGATTACATTTTTATCCGGCTACTACTAAACTTGTTAAACACCTTGCATAATAGTTGGTAGCAAATTGCATTTCAATCGCCAACACACACTACCCCCGTAAATGACTGGCCCATCAATTGGTAAACCGAGTTGTAACGCTACATCCTTGAGTATAATTGTACACTCACCACAAGAAAAATGAAATGTGTATTTATCTCCCATCTTTCCAGCAAAGCCCTAATAAGTGTGGGCTTCAATTTAGTCCCCCAAGCATACGAGACACGTGCAAGAATCTCGTATCTTGCAAGTGTTGTTCAATGACACACGATGTCATTGCACTTAAATTGTGTATATACATCTTGCTAATTCAATCTTCAATTTGATTATATAATTATAAAAAATTTAAAAAATTAATAATATTAACAACTTAATAATTATACTAATTAAAATAAAAAATATAATAATATTTTTACTATTTGTAATTGGACGTTGAAAATTTATTTGTGATTCAAGCAAATAAATACAAAATATAATATTAAGAATAAAGAAAAAATAGATGAATAGGATCGAGAGAATTGAAAGAAAAAAAATTATAGTTGTTTGAAAAAAAATGTTGAAAAAAATTGAAATCAATTGCTGAATTTTTTGACAGTTGAAAAAATGATCGTGACTTATCGTTAGACGAAAATGCACAAGCTTTTCCCTATTCTCTCTTTGAAAACGATAAAACTTTTCTAAAGTATATGCCTCAACACTTCTTTTTAAGTGTAAACTTTATTTTTATTCATTCCAATTTGGGGGAGATAAAAAAGAAAACAAAACAAATTTTATTATATTTCTATCCTTTCCCCCTATCGTTTCTTTCTTTTAACTTCCCTCTTCTCCTTTACTTTTCTCTTCTTTTCACATCACAATTTTATAAAATATGAAGAAAAACCCAGAGAATATAAAAAAATTAAACCATAACAGAAAAATACCAATATAAAATATAGATTAGTTTGTAAATAAATTATCAATATGTAAATAATTTATATGAACTTGGATAAGTTAATTAACACCATATATGTGACCATCAATCTTTTTTAGAAATTGATGAATCGAAAATTTTCACAGTTGTTAACTTTAATATTAGGGATGGCTGACATTTCAAATCCTTTGGATACGCTTTATGGATATGAATGTAAAAGTTTATATTCTCCTCTGTAATCCGTCAAAACTGGGACAGCTTGTCCCTCTGGAGAAAAGAAACACGTCTCTGCCAACACATCTACGCTTGCATGAACAAGGAGCCAGTCAAACCTCTTCACTTTCAACATCAAACACCGCTTCAATCTTTCTTAGCCATTAAATAACGTGGCAAATATTGTGCTAACCACACACATCAACCATTGCTGACAGTTAAAGAAAACCAACAATTTATAGATATAATAAAGACCACATATTATTTAATGCAATATAATAACAATAATAAATGGAGAGGCTCCACATTCTGCCGTACAAATGACAGTAACAAGTTCAGGTTTGCTGGCAAAGCAATTGACTTGATAAAAGACAAAAAAGTACAAGAATAGAAACACACACCATGCTGTATCACCAGGCAATGCCTGTGGAGCAATTTATTTAATATTTATAACATAAGAAAATAAGCCGTTTTAATTATTTATAATAATACTCTTCCTCCTCTCCCCAGAGGCAACTCAGAGTTGATCTAGGTGATCCACATTCCCTAATGCCGTTGAAGCTATGGTAGATGATGGAACCCCCTGAACCAAGCTCTTCGATGCTACTCTCCCGGCAACGGTATCCTTTGACATCCAGTAGACAGATCTGCTCAAATAAGTGATCATCCACATCCACATGCACGGCAACAGAGAAATTACTTGGTTTGAAGCAAACTAAAACCCTTTGCACCAACTGCTCCAGATTCAACTCTTTCAGATCATAGCCCACAGCTTCGAAGCTTGCATAACTGAAACCGTCTTCGGGTGTAACATGAATGGTCGAAATAGCATCGGTTTCAATTGAATTCATAGAATAACCGCAAGGCTCGAACTCAAAATCGCATATTTCAGAGTTTGGAAGTATATTCCTTATGCCAGACTTCATGGTCATCGAAGCTGCCGAGGACGATTCGTCTTTGAAAAAAACGGAAGCCTTCTTAGTGTCCAAACCAGTCATGCACATTTCTAACGTGTAAGTAGGAGCTTTGGTGTTAACAGATTCAGCAGAAGCAGAGTAAACATGCCATTTCTGATTATCCAGCCCACCCATTTCATAAGCTTTGCTACCAGCGCCAAGCTTGCCAAAATAGCTATCAAGGATAACAACTTCTTCAGTGAAGTAACGATGAGGATATGGCTGAGCAGCAGGGAAGATAAAACTCCCACGAGTGTACCGAACAGATTTTACGGTAAGAGAAAGGATACCCGCCAACTTCAAGATGGGTGGGATCGAAAGAAGTAGCTTTGTTGTCCCGCAGGTTTTGATGATGATCTTGTATGGATAAACAAAGAGGCTAGACTCAGAAAGGACATAGGAGTCCAAATGATAGTTTGATAGTGAAGAAACTATAGTGCACTCAGCTGGTCCTAGAATCTCATCCAGCTGGGCTCTTGACAATGATCTTAGACCCTTTCCTTCAGGGTCAACCAAGGCACCAGGCTCAAAAAATGAAATCTCGAGCCTCTTTTCATAACCCTCAAATCCAATTGCAGATACCGCCATTGTGAAGTCGACCAAGGAAATACCACAACAGGGTTTCTCAGAAACAAATAAAGTAGACAGACGCCAAGTGAGGAGATCGTAGATACAAAGAGAACAGTTGCAAGGAGAGCGGGAGAGGAAGCCGGCCGAAGATAGATACTAATACTAAGTAATAAAGCAAAAAGAAAAAAGTAAATTGACCACTTAACAGTGGTCAGAAGGGCGCACTTGCGTTACGAATATCAGGATGGTTTGCGAGCGCACTGCAAAACAAGGAACAAGATTTGTCAGCATCAAATGATTTATGCAAGTAAAGTACAATTGCCTTTTTCATGATTTGCCGAACTCAAATATATGCCAACTACTTACGTTGGAGTAAGCAGCAGATCTGAACTTCTTGATTCCACCGTTTGGTCGAACGTCTTCAATGCTGTAACCGAGAGGAGCTTCGTAGAATATTGACTTACTACTACTAGACTTCTTTTTCCCTCCCTTAGTCTCCATAGATCATTCAGCCACTAAATTACAATTAAAAAACAGAACAAAAAGGTCAGATAAAAAATGCACATATCAAGAACGGAATTGATAAATCAATACTTAAGCTCTGGACAAAAACAGTTTTAATCATGAAACATCATATTCTTTTAAGTATACAGAAATCATGAAATCGCATATAGATTCAAGTATCCAGAAAACCATGAAACAGTAAATATATTAGAGGTATATAGAAATTCAAACAAAATATACATTCAAGTATCTAGAAAATCACAGCATGTTTAATTTCAAAACTCGGACATCAGCGTAATTTATTTTAAACAAAATAACAAAAGAAAAAGGAAGAAAAAAATAATGATTTTGACAAGAAGCAAGAAAATTAAAACTATAGAGGCAACAAAAGCTAACATCCAAAATACTGTAATTTTTAAGAATATATAAAGTAAAACAAATTTAGAGAAGATACAAGAAACATGAAGACAAATATAACAATTTTATTCAAATAAATAAATGAAACATCATCATCAACCTTTACTCCTTTCGTATCTGATACAGGCAAAATTACATATCCATAAATAATATTATCGCCTCCAAGATTGCATCATAAATATATCATTAATACGATAAACAAATAAAAGATCGGAAGAAGCGATACTCACAATTCAAATTTTGGAATGCCAGGATCAACCGCTTAAAAAAACTCTATTATCAACCTTGGCTCAGATCCTTCAAAACCGAAAAACAATCATCACATATGAATATACAAGAAAAAGAATCGATGATTTTCTTTTATCTAAAGAACATTACGAACAAAACAAAAAGAAAAAAAATACTTGCAAAAAATGCGAAAAAGAAAAGAAATACTTACAAAATTATACGAAACAAAGAGAATAAAAAAAACTCAGAATATTATGAGAGGTTTACAATAGTTTCTCGCTTCTCGCAGTTCACGCAAATAATAAGAATATGATTCTAGGGTGGAAAGGTCCAATTTATATAGAGCAGGAAGGTAGGGCTTCTCCTCGTGACTTCACGACAAAATTAAAGTCTTGACCCTCCGTTTTACAGGGACGTTTCAGTTATTTTCTAAGCGTTTAAGCGCGAATTCCGCAACTATTTTTATATTTTTATTAAATTTATATTACGATTTAAATAAAAAAATTAGCTCATATTTTAAAATTTAAAAAATCACGTGACTAATATTACATGTGTAAAAAAATCAAATAAACAAATTTTTTATGGGAGCGGATTAAATTATTAAAAATAAAAATAAAAAATTAAATTAAAATTAAAAAGAGTAGAGATACGTGGTTTAATCGGAAGATGACCAAAATGGTAAATTGAGTGGGTTAAGGAAGTTTGAAATGAGAAAGAGATTTGTATGATTGATGACACCTACGGTGATAAGATTCCTCTTCACCCAATATTTTGACACGTACTTGACTCTTCACTTGTAATTTTCCACATCACTGCTTTGCTTTATTTGTTTCCTTTTTCGGTATCTTCTTTTTCCAATTTTATTTAAAAGTTATTTTCTTTTATTACTATAATAAGTAGGAAGTTGTTATCGAATTTCTAAAAGTAATTATTGTTATATGTTACTATTATCTAAATTAAATAATTTTTTAAAAGAATTAAGAATATTAGTTTGAAAAACTCTTATAAATAAGTAATTCTTGATTTTGTTTCCTTCTTTTTCGGGATTGGGTTTTTGTTATAAAAAATAATAGTAAATTAAAAAAATAGTCACACTTTAATTTTTTTTAAAAATAAATTGGGTTGAATTATCACATATCAATTTCTTGTGAACTAGTGGTAGTTTATCAAGCAACCAACAAATGAGAATCCAACTTATTTTAAAAATATATATACTGTTTGCAAAAAGAGCGTTGTTAAGAATAGAAACTTCACAATGAAATTGGTGCTTAGATAATGAATACTCCTTCAAGCACCAAACAACAAATAAACATAACACAAGAAAATTGTTTACGCAATTCAATTTTCCTACATCTATAAAGTTTAGCTCAATAAGAAATATTTACTATCTTCAATACTTACAATAAGTGATCATAATTTATCACACACTACGTGACAAGTTTCCTCACCATTGTACTTTGAAGATTAGATACACTCACCACTAAATTCACTAATTGTGAATTTAGCAAGTAAAACCACAACACAAAGGTTTTACTATCAATATGCACTCTTACAATTAGGTTTCTCACTTTGATCAGATTAAGTGCTCAATTCTCTCCATACATATATCTATATAAGTCTCTCCATTATATAGAGTTATCGAAACTTATTTACATAAAAAGATCTATCACAACCCCTATAAAATAGTCACATTATAAACTGAATACAATATCATAATAATGAACAAGATATACAAGGATTTTTGGTAGCTAAGTCTTCAAGATTCAATCCAATCCAACTTCCCTAATTCAATAGATTAGATAAGGGTAACCTTATTCAATCCAATCACCAATATATGACTCCCCAAGTGCTATGATCTTCCATAATGGGCTAAATATCATCTATATAATCAACATAACCCAATCAAACAGTTTAATAAATTTCCATGTGATGGCCTAATGGTCAAGAGTGTTCACCGCCCTAAGTGTGATTTGGGTTCGAGTCGTGCTAGTCGCTTTTGTTGTTCAGGCTTTGCCCTGTTATTGTAATTCACCAAAAAAAATATATGTAAACTGTCTCTATACAGATTTGTTGGGCAAGGGAGTGGGCACTCCCTTTAGCACCAAATTGTCAGTTTCATATTTTTCAACAATCTCCCCCGTTGGATATTTGTTGAACAAAACATACACAAAGCAAGAAGCTATAAAATCAAGTAACCTCAGCTCCCCCTTAGCATTTTGTCATTAACTCAATAGATTTAACTTAGAAAATAATTAAGTAAATTAATCATCAATGCTTAGTCGACTTTGCATTAATAACCAACCAACTATAATTATAAATAAGTAAGCTAACCAAGTAATGAACTAACGCATCAAAGTAAATGAAATCCATAAGCAGAATCAGTTCTCCAACAGTTCAAAATTCGTTCACTAGCAGTATCATAATCAAAAGGAAGTAGCAGCAGAAGCAAATAAACTAAAAATTGAAAACTTCCTCTCTCAATGCAGTAACAAAATTTCCAAAAAAAAATCACCCTATTTCAGTAGTCCTCCTTTTAAGAATAGCTTCTAGTATCATCATCAAGCATCCTTTCTTTTTATCTCCCCCTTTTTTATCAACAAAATGTCAAATTAATCTTCATCAAGCAATGCAAGTAGATCAGCTCGTAGAGCTCTTTGCTTATCAATCAACTTTCTTACAACTTTGGCTTCAACTTGCAATCTATTTCAATATACCTGATTGAATTCAATAGAGACGTTGAGTTGATTAATTATCCTATTCTTTATGCTCGAGGGGGAAGATTTGGTATTTACGGTGATAGACACTTCTTGGGTTTAAGATACATCCTCCTGCTCAACATCACCATAACAAATTTACTCCCCTTATGGCACCTCAAACCCGGCCAAGACGATTTGATCCAAATTTAAAATATCACATTAGCCATTGAAGTGACTCGAAACACATCCCAATATGTAGATGCACAAATAATTCATTT